>OX421883.1:33045940-34367267 GCA_949128085.1 Cetonia aurata | reverse complement strand
CGAATCCAGCATGAAATGTTTCTGCATGGGAGCCCATATGTACTTTATTTACCTTGCACTAGTGCGGGTCTTCAATATTCCGTGTGCCCAGTAAAAATTGTCCTTACTTTCGCATTCTTAAAACGGAACCGTTATATTATTGTTTTATTGAAGGCAGTGTTTTGCACTATGGTCTTCGACATTGGATTTAATTCTGTATACCTAAATGTTGCAGATTGTTTCGAAATAAAAAATGGAGCTGTAATGAAAGATTTAGTTTTCGCTGAAATACTATAGTTGGACGTTCACCATTAGCAAAAGATAAAGTTACAATCCGCATATTCTTTTTTTTTTCTCTCTCTTTAGGAAACCAGTAATTTCACTGCTAATTATGATAACTTTGCTATTGAAGTGAAGTTGTGGTAAAAGTATTTGCAAGTATGTAGTGTTCAATTATAAAAATCAGTTCAATGTTTAATGTTTCAATATTAGTGGATTCTTTAAAATTGATTAATCCTAAATCAATATTTCTTATACCGTTATTACTTTAATCAACAAGGTTATTTGGAAGATATAGCTGCAATAGCAAGTTTAAACAATGGCTCCGTGAAGTTAATAGTCTGCTTCTCTCTTGTTTCTCTTCGACGAAGTTTTGATGTTAAGTGTCAGGTCTTCTCATCGCCTTGCTTCAGAACTGATATCTAGACTAGTCTGTCATCAACTTTGTTTAGTTATTTATATCAATGCTTCGATAAAGTTTGTATTTTGTCTTCACTAGACCGTCTGCTTTGCCACTTTTTATTTTCAACTTAAGACTACTATTTCCAAGGAATTTATACGTTAATTGTTGGTAGACATGGAAATGAATATTTTCGCCTTTGCCCTATGTTTACCCAAAATGGTTTTATGGTATATGTTTTTTTATATTATGTGCGCTACATTTTGGCGGCTGGTGATATTTCGCAATTGCAAGTCTATTATTGTGTGATTTGTAGTTGTTTGTTGAGTTACTGACCCTACGAATGTTTATTTTTACCATTAACTTCAAGAAAATTAGTATTTAAACTCACTGAACAGTAATGTATACGCTAAATATATTAGCCCGTAAATTTTACACCCTTATCCAATTCCATTCCCACACATTACGTAGCCCATATAGAGATACCGAGAATAGGGACGTAACACAACACAAAACCGGAAATACGTTTTTATTTGACAAATCTACATTCGAAATACTATCTGCCCCACTCCCTCAACAACGTATTCGCATGCGTTATGTGGATGTATCAGTTGTAAATTTAATACGGGGAGCTTTTATCTGTGCGTATTCGAGCTGAACTCCCTTTGTGATCCGCTGGAATGATATTCCTTGAAGATATTTGGGAATGGATGAGTGAATTTTCAATTTGGTATTGTGTTTTTAGACAATCAGAATACAATGGGATTCAGAAAGGGTGTGTTGACTGCTTGACGTCAAAAGGCTATATTCAGAACGATAAACAAATTAAAAGATCTAAGAATAATATACATCGGAGTCAAGTACAAAGTACTTTTTACATCTAACAATAATTAGAGTGTTACAACATACACAGTCACAGTAAAACTAAAAAAATTCTTAGAATCAATAAAGTCAGTTTATCTAAACGGGTGTTTATAAGATCATATTCGTATTGCTCTCTCAATTCTGGCGGTTACCCTAGCAGCACAAGAATCGGCATGATATCGGCTAAGCTTCGCCGATATTGCTGACCGATGTCGTAATTATAGCGGCCGCTGATATCATACCGATACAAAATGTGAACATTTTGCAATATTGGTTCGATATCGAAATTCCAATACTTATCCGATATCGAAATTCCAACATCTATCCGATATCGAAACTCCAATACCTATCCGATATCAATACAATTAAAATTAGATACAATATCATCAGTAGACCGATACATGATTGATACTTACCCAACGTTTTCTATGCTCCGCCGATAAAGTTTTAGTCGTCCTGGGATATCGCACCGATATTGGTGTGATGACTAATTTCTACATATAAGTATGTAGTTTGTCTATCCACGATAGTGGATATTTATACAGGCTGTCCCGAAAGTAGTTCCCGAAACGGAAAAGGGTTATAAACAGTATAATTTCGAGTCAAATTTGCCCCATATGTAATTATTCAATTCTAATAAGGTTTTTGCGAGTTTTATAAAGATCTTCCACAAAAAACGTTCATAAAATTATAGGCAAAAACAGTATTTTTTTGTAATGTTAGAATTTAGAAAGAAATTAGAAACCATCAACGTCTTCTGAAATATCAAAGCCGTTAAACAAAAGGATGTACCTTTGATAATATCACGATGTTTAATTTCAATTTAACTTCATTAAAAAATAACTTCATTCTTATTGTCGTACTCTTTTGTTTGTTGATAATTTAATGAACGTTTATATGAAGGAAGATTTTTAGAAAAAATAAATAATTCGTAAACTATGCATCGAATAATAATCACACCTAGGATTAGTTCGACTGGAAATGACACCCACTATAACACCTTTGTGTTTGAACATTTAATTTCGGGGCAGCCTCTATAGTCATATTCATATTGAACAATGCGGAAAAAATACATCAGATTCATAATCACATTGCACATGTAATGTTTTTCAAATTGTTTGCCACCATTTTCTGTGTATAATAATTCATGACAAAATAGAATATTATGCGCATAAAATAATATACATAATGAAGGAAAGACTTTATGTAATAGAAAGTAAATAAAGCAATAAATTTCAAGAAAAAGTACTAATATAAAAATACTTAATATGTTTATTTATGAGTAATTGACACAAATATTTAACGACATAATTAATAAAAACAAAAACTGAAATAACTAGGAAAACATGAAACCGAAAACAAACTCAATATGTGCATATTTTAAACGAAAAGTAATTTAACATTTGTTACAGTTTAATTTTTAACAAATCAATAACAACAAAAATTCTAAGTAATACCTAAAAAAAATCCAGTCGTCTAAATTATTCGTTCGCTAAAGATGTTATATTCTTCTTCCTTTCTTTTCTGCCCCCATCTCATCTATTGATATTCGTCTCTGTCCCATCCGGCTGTTTGACTCTAATTGCTTCTGTAAACAAAAATAACAGTTTTGATATAGAGTTACAAATAAAATAATAATGCATGTAACATTACCTAGAAATACTATGTATATTTCCAATTTATCAAAAGCTTCTTTGGATTGTCTCTATTTTCATGAATAATTTACATTAATACTTTTCGAGAGGATTTGTTTTAACATTAGATATATGCTTCCTTTAACGTACTTCCCCCAATTAAGCACCACATACGTATCTAAAAAAAAGTGTTTTTCTTTAGTGTATGAAGTACGCTTGTAATTTATTTTATTCTATTAATGCGAAACGTTTTTTACGCTACACATATTGTAGAAACAATGCTTTCACGTAAAATAAGAAATTTACAAGCGTCTTCCATTTTGTTAACGCTGCATATTTACACAATAAATTAGTACTAATCATTAAATTAAATTATATACTTGATACCTACATAAAACATTATTCATAAACATTTCCTTACCTTTATAAGCTTCATTCACCCATTTTGTAATGTGCACAACGCTTACTATAATGCAGCGACAAAATAAATAATGGCAACCACTTCACCTGGTCGCACTGGTCGTCATGCTCACACTGCAATAAGGAACGCTATGATGGATTGTGGTAGGTGGTGGTGGTAAGATATTGCGCGTAGATCTAACCCCCATAAACATTGCGTTTAGATGCCAATTTTTATAATCACGGCTGAGTTAGAAAATTGCATTTGCATATTCTTAAGTTATAAATCGCTTCACCTTCTAAAACTGTTTTATAGTCGATATTAATTTTAATTTCACAATTGATGTCTCAAACGTTGAAATTTTATATCTGAACGGTTATATTTCAATCAACCAGTCCGTATAGATTTAGGATATTAGCCGACTTCCTATCGTCAAAAAAATGACAATAGTCAAATCCATATACCTCATTTCTATCAATATCGCAGCGGCGTTTATTAATGATATCGCCCTGATATATGTCTTGAGTTTCCAGCCGATGATCAGCCGATACATCAAACGTTCAACCGATATTTGACCGATAATGGATCTTTTGTATCGCAGTGATATCGTATACTGGTAGAAAGCCGATATCGGCACAATATCTTTGATATCGACCCGACATCAGGATATCGGCCCTATATAAAGCCGATCATTAGCCGATGATTTGTGCTGCTAGGGTAATCATTATAAATCTATATTTATTACAAAACCCTTTTTCATAACTGCGTTGTTATCTCCCACTTCCACAGAAAAACAACATTTCAAATTTCCTCAATATTGGCGCGGAGGACTCCATAAAACATTGATTAACAACTCATCCTCAAGTCCTTCTACAATAGAACACTACTATCTCTATATAATTTTTAACTTTAACGAGGTCAATCCTAAATGTACCAAAGAAAATAGTAAAATATTTCTATATATCCTGCAAATATTTGATTATAAGTGCAAACAGCAATAAATATGAAATATCTGCAAGGTTGTGACATGTAAATTGCACTACACCTACATAAATACTAATTAAAGTAAAATTCGCTCGCCGAACCATTTCAATACCTTGTACCTAAATATACACTAGTATAGATGTATGTACGTATAAATAACGAGAATAACCTCAGAGACACGTTAGAATTATTGAGTTAGAAAACCATTTCCACTGCAGAATGAAACATCAAAGCTGATTGATCGGTTCCAATTTCGCCCGCTTGGATTTGGACTTTATTAAAAGCGTAAAATATTACCGCTGATGTCCCCCAACGTTGGGTTTAAATCACTACGCAAATCGAAATTTGATTCTGTTAACCATTTGTTTCAATCGGCTTGTTACGAGTTAAATTAGAATTGATATAAACCTTTGGTGAATGTATCGAGGCCGCGCGTCTAATGATGATGGCGTCTATCACTGTTCTCTCGACTCGGTCAATATCCTCATCTGCACCACCACCTCACAACTAAACAGGTTTTTTTTTTTTTAATGTGGGTATCCACGCGTAAAATATAGGGGTGCCTTCGCAGACAATCGACAAGCAATTTTTTACGCATACTTCAATTTGCGCTCACGTTTTTTAATAACGTCTGACGGAAACATGCGATAAATTTACACGCTTTTTGAGCAGCGAGTACAATCGACGATATAATAAAACGATATAATAATAATAAATGTTATAGAGGCTATTATTCAATATTATGCAGCTGAAATTCATGAAAAACTAGAGCATTTCTTCTATTTATTCTGACTCGAAAATGCTGAGTCAGAAAAGTTGTGTAATAACTCGATAAGTCATACAAATTGCCTTAAGCCAATGTAGATTAGGCAACATCGAATAATTGATGTTGCTTTTGCAAGTTTTTAATCCAATTAGAACTTTAGGCTTACGTGATGATCTGCTGCAGCTTCAGTCTATCAAAGCTTATGACCTCTTTCCGGTGTAAGCTGACGCCAGGGGAAGATTCCAAGTTTTCTTTTTATAAGAGATACTAGTTTCGTGTGAAAATACAAAGTTGAAGTTAGAAAGAAAACAGTCCATGCGAACATATCCTCTTGCTGTAAATCTTTTTGTTCTCCAGAGTATTGTTTCTGAGTTGATATTAATCTTCCGTTGAGGAGATATCTTTTTGTAGTTTCGTATTGGACATACTTTGACACACGGAGAAAAAAAGATGTTACCACGTATTATAAATATAATGAATGATATTAACTCAAGGACAACAATACGTTATCTAGTACCCAGTATTCATCCATGTATTACTGTTTATTAGGAAGATAGTACGCTCTAATATAATTATAATACAACCAACTATAAAGTTAGTTGTCCCTATTGTTACTATCTATTTTTCTCAGTGCAGTATTAAAAGATTCAGTTGTCATAGTCATAGGGTAGAAGAAACGGTAAGTTTGGTCTTCTCTTGATTGACAGCTAGTGTCAACATCTTTGCAAGAGAGGAAATTGTTGCGGGATAAAATTTATATCCACCTTTCCATAAATCAGATCATCTTGGATTCAACTTTGATTTTACTTCCCACTAAGTTAAGTTGTCCAAAGCCATAATGGATCCCTTCTTCACCTCACACTTTTTTACTGTTGCATGTCCTTTTCCATAATTTGCACATGTACGAACATTCTTTTTCACTGGAGTCACATCTTAAATATCTTCTATTTTTTTTGCATTAGTTCTTAGTATGCCCAACTCCAAAGAAGTTAATGAGACAGCGTTAGAAGCGATAAATACAACTTCTCCTTTATCATTGACTTTTCTCCTACTAAATTGGTATACATGCAATACCTCTATGTTGCTACATCTTGAATATGCATTTTACTTTCTTTCAAAGTTATATCTTCACAAACTCCTCGGAGGATACCTCTACAAGTTACAAGATGAGCTTTGTACGCAATTGTATTTGTCGCTTAAGCCGCTATCAAGGGAATTATTTGCACGCTCATACCCGTCGAACTCTAAAGGCAAATCTGTTCCTCCCTTTATTTGCCGTTCTGATAATTTCTGCTATATGTCATTGGGTATTAGTCTTCCTATCTTAAGTGGATGTATTGAGGCCTCTCATACCAGTTTTGTACATGAACTATATATGGGCCTAAATATGAGTTTATAATGGACGATTATTTGTAGCATTGAGGGGATCTTCCATAGGAAGATTGGCGGGCTTAGGCCCACCATTTTAAAAACTTACTGTCGTAGGCTTCTAATATACTGGCGTGCGATAATTAAGGATTACACACCAAATCACTAATTTTTTTAAAGAAAACTTCTTTCAATTCGATGGAACACGCCCGCACTATTCAAAAGCTGAAGCTGCAGGCTCAGAAGCTATAGTAACTGAGAAAAACACAATTGTGAAGACGGTGGTCATCTATATTCTAAGGTGAAAGAAATAGTTAATGAAATAGATATAATGAAAGTTTTGATTGGTGGATTGTGATAAAATAAATTAAATTTAAAGTTCTTTCCAATCAATTATTTATTTTTTAAATTAATTACAGTGTGTCCAGATGATGGCGCAAGCCGAAACCGGTCGACACAATTAATTTAAAAAATAAATAATTGATTGGAAAGAACTTTAAATTTAATTTATTTTATAGTTAATGAAATGTTGGAAATACGAAATTATTGATATTAATTAAAGCAGCAACATGCAAAGCAGTGTTGCATAATTTGTTTGACTGTAAAATTTGGTTTTTCATAAAAGATTTGAAAAACGTTCATTATTTCTAGTCGCACACTTTGAACTTTCATGGCTTTATGTGGGTTAATATAATACAATTTTTCGGAGTAAAGATTCCCGACTGAAAAGTTAACATCAAATTATTATTATTATTAAAACAGTTGAATTTAATTGCCTTAATCCTTCTAGATAAATAATCTTTCAACGTTACTCTCCAAAAGATAAATCGTGTAATAAAATAAATATATCTAACTATATTGCAGCTATCATTCTAGGAATGACCCTCATTCTTTATGTATTGCTTTTTTCGCTGTATACCTATATCTTATTCCCGAATTCCGCTATATATTTTCTCAGACGTGCCCAAGTGGTGTCCAGGAGTATATTTCATACATGACAAATTGCATCCCATTGTAAGAACCAAAGGGAAACACACGGATATGATGTTATCACATCACGGTCGCCATTTTCAATTCTTAGTGTGTCTTAGTTGGAAATGCGAGTGAAATATGAGTGTCCAGATAATATATCGGAGACCTGAAGTCACCACCTTTAGATAATAAATGATGTAGTTGCTACCTTTTTTATAACAACGTAATAATCGAACCACACTTCACTAATTTAATTAAGTTTCAGCGTTACATTTAACTTCAGTTACACATAAAATTATTTTTAAATATTACAGCAGAAAATATTATTTTTTGCGCCGCCGTCCAGAAACATTGCTTTTGTATTACTATAAATCGGCCGGAAACTTACCATTCTCCGGCCTAGGCCGGCAAAAGATCACTAAAAGTTGGCAACACTATATTCAAATTACTGACATTTCTGTGATTAATTGTAGATTCGATGACAGATGACAGAATTTTCGTTACACAATCTCTTAAATAATTCAAATTCTTTCCAATTCAATTTTCGGAAGATTTTACAAGTAATAAATTGTTAATAACTTGTTGCACAACCTGTGTAATATGAGCTGGGGTCTCCATTGCCCTTATTATTGATGAATATCAATATATACCAAAACTAACCAAGAAAATTAAAACGTCAAAATGCAAGGTATCTTAATCCTGGTTTCAAACTCAAATGTCAGACATGTATTGCCAACTTGTACTATTAACGCCCTCGCGTCAATTTTTTTATTATTATTTTCAATAAATTTAAGATTTGTCGGCGCAAAAAATAGGGTGTAACACACGGCCAGAAACTCTTTTGCGAGTATTCGCACTTGTGGGACCTCGGCTTCGCCTCGGCCCCACAAACCGTACTCATACTCGCAAAACTATAGTTTCTGGCCTAGTGATACAAATAACTATTGTTATGCGTGCTTGGAATGTGAAAACCATAGGCAACAGATAGACTTGCTTTATAAATAAAAAAATAATAATGTTACTTCGACAGTAAAATGACGTAGCTCGAAACAAAGTCAGCAAAAAGATCATAGGAAACGAGAAATACATTAAAATTCAGTTTACTAACAATTTAAACAACAAAATCGCTAACCGAATAGCAATAATGTAAGCAATCCTTAAAATGTATATAGTGACTTCCCTAAATGCATTAATAAAGTTTACACTTGTGGGATTGAATAATCTAAAAACAGACAGCTACGTAAAACGCTAAAGAATATTATTTTTAAATTCTAAATTATGAAGCCAAAATTAGAATACGTTTCTTAGAATAAGACAAATCCCAATAGATCTGGAAAAGTCGCGGTGTAAATACGCTTATATGCTCTATTCAATCTGATCCTTTAAGTAAACTCTAGCTTCATATGATTTGCGAACGTCACGGAGGTTCTTACATCTTTATACGGAAAGAAATAAAAGCGCATGAATATGTTCACCTGAAACAAAAAAAAAAAACGTGGGATGTACAATAGCATGATCTACAGTAACTCCCACAAAGTGCAAATTTATAATTTTATACATTTCTAGATCACAAAATGCTGATTTGGATAGTTTCCTTAGAAGTGCAAAACACAATATAGCCACAATTCATTTCCTATAAAAATGCAGCATTAAATTAGATCGGTAGGCGAAAAAATATCGGCTTGGAATTGGCTGGGCACAGGCGATGTGGGCACCAACGTACCCGAAGTTTTAATCTCATAGGCGAAGTGGGCACCAATGAAATGGATCTGCGTTAATGCTATAGGCAAAGTAGACACCAACAGAAACATTTATAGTGAAGGCAATGAAAACGCAATAAGTACTGATTGCTCAACTTATTTATTAAGATTTGTCACATTGCATATTATATTTATTAAAGGAAAACACAATATAATAATTTGTAAATTTATATACATAGCTTTAAGGAAAAGAAATATTCTACATAATTAAAAAAAAAATAATTCATACACAAATATATCATAAAACATACACTAATATTCTTACTTATATTCTTTCTCTTATTTATTCAACGTTTGAATAGTATGAAACACACTTAACAAAATGTAATCTCGTAATTTTTCCCAAATAGTATTATATACCGTTATTTGTAAATTTCAAATTCTCAAATTACTGCCCATTACTTATTTACATAATTTCAATACCTTTAATCCCTTTAATGACAATCGTGGTGATGTGGTGCCCACTTTGTCTAGCGGATTACCGAATGTCATTAGACATCAGGTAGAAGACCATTATCAGTGCCCACTTGGTACCCGCCGAATTGGCTTATAGATGAGATTAATCCATACACACGAAAAATATTTTATTTCATACATAAAATTTAACTTGGATACAATGAAATATTATTGGAATCTAATGATATACATATGTACAAGCTGCCCCACCTGGGTCTTTGATTACTGCTATATTTGTCATTTTAGACAGAAACTTTTTCTACAAAAATTTTATTGAATCCTATGCTACACAACCTGAAATATTTCTGACTATACAGTATGTTCCAGAAGTAGGCAAGCGCATACCTACTCCGTTATGTTAAACACCCTCTATGTTATTTCAGTTTTCAGTTCTATGCAGAAAAATAATATGACTTCATATAATCTACTATTTGTCTTATCTTTTAATAACAACGTTCTTGTAAAAAATGGCCCCTCTGCAAGCGGTTAAGTTGTCATAGTTTGTATTTGGATTTGTTTTAAATATTCATAGTTTAAACGCTACATATACACCTGTTTTGATACAACAGTGAAACTAAAATCGATGTAATTATATACAGGTGTCCACTATAGTTCTGATCGTTTACTTAGCTTTATCCCAAGGTAACTTGATTTTTTTAATTAGCATCCTTATATTTTTGCTTATGCTAAATTAACCCTTGTGCAAAGCCCTTTCAATTTATATTAAGCATTTATGATGGCTAATGCCAAATTTTCCAGATAATTAATGATTTTAAATAAATGTAATGAATTTTCCATTAATTTTCAAGTCAGCTTGGTATACGATGTATATAATCACATCTATTTTAGTCATTGTTGTATCAAAACAAGGATATCTGGCGTTTAAAATATGAATGTCTACAGCAAATGCAAATACAATCCACGCCGCCTTAACCCAAGGCTTGCAGCGAAGCCATTTTTTACAAATGGGTAAATAACAACGTTGTTATTAAAGATAGGCATATAGTAGTTTATATGAAGTCATGTTATTTGTCTACGTACAATTTAAAAATGAAATAATATAGAAGTGTTCCATTTAAAATAACAAAGTAGGTATGCGTTTGCCTACTTCTGGAACACTATGTATAGCCGGAATTATTTTTAGGTTGTGCAGCATTGGATTCTATAAATTTGTTGTAAAAAAAGTTTCTTTCTAAAGTAACAAATAGAGCTGTAAACAAAGACCCAGTCTTCGGTATTGTTCTAGGAATTAAATATGTAAAAAGATACTGATAACATAGTATTTGTAACGTCAGCTTTAATGGCTGATGAAGAAGGAGTTGAACCATCCGCAGTGCCATCAAAGAATCCTCAAGGAAAATATATTGATGATGAGCGAAGGATAATGACATATCATTAGTACCTGGAGTTTAAGCGGAACGCTTCTAAATCGGCAGCTATTAAACTTGCTCAAACCAACTTCAGCTAGGTGAGAAACGATGTGGGATATTGCAAATAAAATGGACTTGTTTTTTGTCATAATAAAGCAATTAGGAAACAGGTACATTTCACACTAGAAATCATCATGACGACATAGGCAGCCAAATGTTCACTGAGTGGATGAGAAATGTACTTCCGTTCCTAGAATCAAACTCTGTTAATATAACCACACTTTTCCGTTTAATGACGAAGTTTTTATCTTGCTCTCCTCTCTGTTTAGATCTACCTAGCTCACACAGTATATCAGTCAGCAGCCGTGCTTGGTGATAGATCTGGCAATGAAATATACAAAAAACTGCGTACTATAATATTTTTATGTTTATCCTTATTCAGTTTATACAGTTAGGTTCTTAGTAGGCAGTAGAAAGTATCCCTCACATTTATTTCATTTTAAGAGTGTGCGATATCAGCTGATCAACTCGATAGCCGAGACCTGGACCTACGTCTCATTTCAATATATAGGCCTACCAGTGACGTCACACGTGCATCGTATGGTGAAAATGACCTCTACTGGTAGGGACATACATATATTGTATGGCTTTATTGTGCCTGTGTTATACGACAGGTGTAATTGATGAACTAAGAAGCGTTTGAAATCGGTATCAATAGGTATAGTAGCTAATGATATTCAGCGAACTGCGTCATACCCGATGAATTGGATTTATTTTACGGAGAAATGTACGACGATAAATTTAATTTTAAGCAAACGTTACTGCGCCGGTCAAGAAATTGTTGTAGAAAGCGCGAAAATATTGAGATTTATATGATATTTCGCTGTTTTTCTATTTTACTTATTTTGTTATTAGTAACTAAATTTTAACGGACTGCTTTTGTAATTCACTTGATCTAAAATGAGATATAGAAAAAATACTACGAAGAAAATGAGTGCATTTCAATACTGAAAACTCCAAAACAAAAAAAAAGAACTCCAATCTAATAAAAAATGATACCAGGCTAGACAAGCCCTTTATGATTTTAAAGCAATCAGTGGCGGTTCCACCCAAAATACTTGCGCTACATATAGACCATATATCATGAATAAAATGTGAACGTACAATCACGTTCAGCAAGTCCGTGTGCAAGTGCAACATCTAATTAATAATATTTTATATGATGCAGATATAGTTAAATATAACCCCCAACCCATCCCACAATGACATGTCTGCCTCTGAAAGTATCATCTTCATCTATTTCTGTAACCTCCAGTGCCAGTTGTTAACAGCATAGCTCTGGTAACCCTAGTTTTATAAGGATTATTGCCCTTTCTCTGTATTATTTGTATATTCAATTATTATTATAGTAAGTTTTAAGTTTCAGGTTGCTAGAATATTTATTTTATTTTTGTTTACTTATCTGTGAATTTTAGTTAAGTGCCTAATGTTTCTTCTATGAATAAAACCTGTTTGCCTTTCCTTGACATGTTCTTACAAGACATCAGTAAGCGCCTGTTGCAGACCTCAGGTATGATTCTGATAATAAGCAGCTTCGATATTTTAAAGATATATTGTAAGCTTAAGTAGCAATCTCCAGTCGCTGAGGAAAGAAAAGCAACAGCCTTACCAGGAACTCTTTCGGGATTTCATAGTCATCTTCCCTATTTTCATGTTGACCAAATATTCAAAATCCTCAGAAAATGTACGAATAAAAAAACCACATATTTCTTGCAGCTTCATGTCGGCTAACAACTGTATCCACTATAGACTTTCCGACTTCGATATAACCGTATTGTCCACCATCATTTGGGTTGCTTCTTTTTAGTCCCTTTAATAAAATACACTAAAATAAAAACTGCGCTTTCAATCGCTATATATCGCGACATTATTTTCGCACACAACTTAAAATTGGAGCAGATATTTGCCCGCATAAATATAACTTTGAACGAACGTATGTGCGCGTAAATTGTTTGGGCACAGATTTGCACGTAAACTCAGTCAAATGAATACAGACCTTCTACGCATTATCCAATTATCATTAAAGTTCGGATATTAATGACAAATCCATAAATTGCAGGGTGAAAATAACCACACCTAATTTTAACAATCTTTATCACCTAACGATTCGATCTCACCACAAATAAAGTACTACAACAAAAACATAAAAACGGGACAATAGAAAAATAAAAGGAAACCAAATAAAAAGCCTTATTTTTGTTTTTTAAATTAACTTTCTTCCAATAATATATGGGATTGCGGAAATCCAAATCTTTTTCCCCAACCAGTTGCCAGTTGATAAACGATAACAGCGGAACACAGCTTCCCAAGCGCTTGCCTGAAATGTTTTCATCCCTCCTGTTTGTTTAGGCTTGGCCTCGAATAAATATTTTCTTGTTTTCCCCGGGGCTTCCCACGCGAAAAGCGCATCGGAATAACGACGAATCTAAACTCGAGATAGAATGTGAAACGAAAAGCAAACATTATAGTAACCCAACAAAGAAAAGTGTGAGTGAATTAGTACCCGGCGTAAGTTATCTGTAATTTGGAAAGGGGTGATAATTAATATTATCCAACCCGCAATTACTTTAATTAATCTTGCAAATAATAAAACCCAGCATGAAAGCAAATAAATGTGAAGTGTGCATTAGATTGTAGTAAAAGAAGGTATGGTTACAATAAGAGGAAGACGGGACAGACTGAAATGTAGGGAGAGATATGAGTTTAGAAACTTCTCAAGCGTTCGTCGTGTAAGATTGAATGCGGAAATAAGTGTGCGCTATTTGCAAACTTTGGTAAAAGAGCTTCTCTATTTCGCCATCCGCGAAAGTTTTTAAATTATGATGAATAATTAGGTAATAGTGAAAACATTTTCCATAATATTGCAGAAGAAAACATAAAAGTTTCATATATATATTACTTTTTGCAGATAGAAAATTAATTAAGGTAAAATAAATCACATTGGGAAAAAGATATCAATTGTCATTTTATTGTTCTTAACCATAACAAATTCTACATCTAACTACGTTGATCCTATGATTTCTAAGCAGCCAAAGAGCTCAAAATATTTTTTTAACACAACATATATGCAGGCTTGTCAGTAAGTACGGATACATTGCCCTAGGGCTAAGACGACTTAATCTACAATTAGATTATAGTATTTTAAAACACAAGTGTCACAATGACGTTTATGTAATGCGAGTACAAGTTTGAATAACGAGTGATTCAATGTAGGAGCATTACAAAGTCATTGTGACACGAGTTTTTTACAATATTTTTTCTAATTTGCACATTAATCGCCCATATTACATTCCGGTAAGCGTCTCACCAGTGCGTTATTATCTCATTACAGCACAGTGTGCGGTAATAACCATTTCAGCACTGCGTCGTCGTTTGTTTTAGCTTTATTGTAACATCCGATTAGAAAAATATATTTTCGTTATGACAAGTGCCGTTCGCGCCATGTCGCCATTTTGAATATAGACTGTGCGTTACATATTCGTGAAGCTATTGATGCTCAACAAACTATGAAATTAAGGTTATTAGATGTACAATTGCCTATAGTTTAAGAAAGAAGTATAAACTGAATTCTATCTTTGCTCCAAATTCCAATTCTTCTCACCTCTCCTTAAAAAAAATTGTACTTTGCTTGTAACATACCTCAACACGACCGGTAGATTAAGGTCATTTAATGGCATTCACTACCTGGCTGAGGTGTTGAGATTTTTAACATACATAAAGATAGTTGTATTCATCCCTTAACATTGCGAAAAAGTACGTCTATTTATTGGTTGTACTTGGTAAATTTGCTTTATACAATCAGGCTAGTATGTTTAGTGGAGATCAATAGCCTGTAAAGTAAATCCTTTTCCGGCAAATTTATCGGTGAGTTCATTAGCACCAGCAGTGTCATTCTTTCTTGCTGCGTCTAAGTAGGTTATCAGAGAACTTGGCATCCCCATCCCCTATTAGCGCTTTGGCTTGGAGTTGACCTTCAGTCGTCCCCCATTTGTTTGTGCTTGCATTGTCCAGCCAGATCCAGATCTCCCTTTTAGCAGAATCCTTAGTAATCCCACATACGGGCTCTGGACCTATGAAGTGTCTTTTGGAGCCGTCCTTGCCTAGTTCGTCAGCTATTATGTTGCCTTTTATATCCTCATGTCCCGGCACCCAAATCAGCGACACCGTGTGATCCTGTGCCAGTGAATTGAGGGATTGTTTGCAGTCTCTAACTAGTTTTGATCTAGTTACAGGGTTCGAGACTGCCCTGATAGCACCCTGGCTATCAGTCAATATACTTATTTTCCTCCTCATGCAGCCCCCCTTTTCTCACCTCATTATAGACTTTAACTCCAGTCACGTTCTTGGGTTCTGATGCACATGTAAACCAGATTAATTCGCTGAATCTGTCTCTGCAATTGCATGAATTCCAACTTATTCGATGTGTGATTTCCAGCTTGCAATTTTTGTCAAATATTATGTCGGAATGATGCGGCCAGATTTAATTTCCAAAAGATTGCGTTTTACATTCTGCTCCACTTCTACATATCTACCACATGGGCTTCCTTGGAATCTGAGATGCTCCTCTCGTTATTACTAAATTAAGAGAAGCGATTCCTATAGGATTAACTGATGATGGTTCTTTTGGCAATATACTTGCTATTTAGTGTAAACTTCTCTTTTTTCTTTTTCTTTTTCCTAGCAGACTCCGTATTGGGCTGGCATTCTGTCTGCTAATTTGTTTAGTGTAGTGGTAAATGTTGTGCTGGAGTATGTATATGTATATTGCCAGTAAATATGTTTATTATTATTATTATTATTATTATTACACAAGCATACAGAGGCTTGGGTGTTTAGTTATAGCGGTTTGCTGCAGCGTCTTTTTTCACCATACCAGATATGCATAGGTCCGACCACCAGGGCATCATATTTGGTCTTAACTTCATGCTTTCCGTGGGTTCTTCTAGTGTTACGGTTTTTTCCCTTCACCTACCTTGTGTAGTGCTCCGCTAGTCTTTTCGACAAGCTTTCGTATTTTTTTTTCCTTTTCTTTCTGCCCTCTAACTTCAGAGTTGCTTTTACGTCTTGTTTTCCACAACGTTACCTTCATCGTTTCATTTTGGTCCTTTCAATTTGTGTTTTCTTCTCTCATGTTCGCTAGAATTTGAGAATCTTTAATTTCGTTACCTTCGGAGATTGTGTTTTACTTAATTCGGTCCTAGTTTCTGTTTATATCATTTTAGTAAATCATCCTCTATGTTTTGACAGTTGTTTAGTTTTCAAGGTTAGATCTGTTTGTACTACATTCATCTGTTTTATAGATTTCTACTCATCGATTTGGTTATCGATCGTATTTCGTGTTCCTTTTGTTCTTTTTAGATCATCATATTTTGTGTTCACATCTTTTCGACGTTAGATGGCACCTCTTGTCCGTTGTCCGTTTTCTAATTTAATTTTATGTTTTCTGATTGGTTGTGTGACGTATTCTCCCGTCCGGCTTCCTGTTTCCGGCATCATCATCTTGGTAATGGGTTTAAGACGTGTTCTCAAGAGTAAATTCTTCCTGTCTTCGGAATCTTGGATATTTTCTCACATATGTGGATTTAAATGGAAGTTTACTGAAAATAATCATCGGCCGTATCTTCGCTTGTGTTTGATGTGGAATTGATGTGATTACCACGGCTGATGGATTCGATTAATTCGAGATATAATTTGAGAACCCACGCGTCTGCAACGCCATTTTGAAATTTTCTTCGCTACGTTGAAAAAGCCCGTTTCTAACGAGGTCTTTATCGTCCCATCATTTTTGGAGTTTTGGAATTTCAACTTCGTTTTAAGTGAGGATTCGAATACCCACGCTTGGCTGAGATTTTCTGCGACTTTCTGATTCTTTCACCGAGCTTGGGGAATTCAGCGGACCACCTGCTTCCGTATAGTCCGGCCAGTGTCACGGTTCAATCGGATAGGACATCACATCCAAGCCCCGTAACAGCCGTTTGAGGGACATAAGCTAAGTTGCACGCTATATTTTTCTTTATTAACAAATTCTGTCCGCGAATAAAACGTTCATTATTAAATAACTACCCCGATCAATTAGCTTTTCTATTTTTTTTAATGTTTTAGTCAACAATTCTGGAAATTTCGTATATTATAGATCGGAGGGTATAATTAAATCAGCATAACAGATTAACTCTTTAATATATATTATAACATCAACCGATTAATCATCGGCATGTGATATACAGGTGGATTATTCACCGCTGGTACAATTAATTCAAATATTTAGCATTGTTTCAGTAAATTTATTTTCTTTTGTAACTCTAAAACTTTCCTAAATTTAATTTAATTCCTAGGATAAGAATTTCCTTTATATTGATGTGTGTAAACTGATTGCGTTGGCCATAGCGTTCGGTGTTGGAGTCCTATCGTAGGGCTATTTGTCATTATCTTAGTTCTGTATTCAGAATTTCATACTTATTTTTTTAATCGCTAACAACGTTTACTGATACAGAGTATCATATTCATGATTTGAAATTTGATGATATTACCGACATATTCTTTGTTATTTTTTTGCTGAAACTTATTTTAATTTTATGTTAACAACACCCACATATTTCGTCGTTATTTATATATGAATGTTAACATTACTTTCAATAAACGTTCAACCGAGTTACTATTAAATTTATCTCTTTATTTTTTCTTGGTGTATGTTTTGCAAACTGCTTTACCCCTTGGCATTCATTTCACACCTTGGATTCCTGCTTATCTAGGGGGCATGACAGGGTAAGTAAACCTAAGCAGGTGGCGCCGAAATTTTGTTCCATCTTTGGTTTGTTTCGTTCAACCCACTCCCTCGCCGACGAGCCGGCTCGCACCCTGCATGATTGCCGAATATCTACCCACTGAGGCGAAGGTTTGTAAAGCGGAAGCGCAGCACCTTTTTGGTTTTTATTTTGATTTTCACTCTGTCACTTTCGGTGCCGAAAATTTAGGTAACACTAGTTAACATGAATGTTGCCTCCGCTTGGGTTTTAATTTTCTGAAGCTGCGATGGACGATACACATCTTAATCGGTACTGTGTAAATCTTTATAATTTTGAAAATACTTTGTACAACACCTATTTCAAATTAATCCGATTTGTACGTTTGTATTAGTAAGTTAATTTTATCCAGGCCTGCGTAACTGTACCAGGTATTAATTAACATCAACCACACTGTATTTCATAATAATCACAATTGAATGTACCAATACGAAGCCTAAATACGAAAGTAATTATGCTAAATAGAAAATTAGTAATTCAATCAATACAGGCATCTAAATTCGCAGATTTTCATTCAATATGCAAATCGAGCAGGCATAGCGACGGATGAAGAAAAACAAACCAAAATCGCTTTTCCATTATCGATTCTGAATGTATGCTACGGCGGAAATAGATGGTGCTCGCATACCAAGTCAAAAACTAAAACCAGTGTTCATCGATGTAGGTACGTTTCGCATTTACCAATTCGATGTGCGATCAAATAATAGAAAAAAAAAATACTACATTAAGCAGCGAAAAGTCGCTCTCAAGCGCTGTTCAGAGTAATTAATATATGTTCACTACTGGTATAGAACATGTATTACGTGTGCCTGCATATTTTAAATGAGATGTCGACCTGCCGAGCATTTATATGTCTTGCATATGGAATTTAGATGCGAAGAACTTACCTCGAATGGGTAGTAGAGCTTCTGTCGTTACTGGCCGTTGTAGCAGTAGGTGAATAATTTCGTGGCAATTCCGGGCATTCGGCGCCGACTATGGGGCCGAGTATTTGCCTTAAATAGTCAGTCGAGGTATGGGGATGGGGGAGGGGATGAAGCAATTTAATAGAGCTGCATCCCGTCATTCTAGGATTAAATAGACGATGGGCGACCGTTGAGAAAGTCGCATGAATGTATGTATGAAACTTTTAATGTCATTACCTTAACAAAGCCAATAAAATATTTTGAGAGAAGACGAGACGGCTAGGTACACTGTAGTTACCAGAAGAGTACGAACCAATTATACACACAATTAAGAACAACAAGTTTTACTTTCCTTTCACCTACACAACGTTGATGTCATAAGAAAAAATAGTTACGTACATACATTATTTACATATCATCAAAAGCTACATAATCTCATAACAGTAACTTAATTTTTTTAAAATAGCACCATACATTTTCTTTATGCTAAATCAACCCTTATGTGAAGCCCTTTTAATTCATACTATACATTTATAAAATCCTACATGAGGCATTAGATGTAAGATTTTATAGATAATTATCATGAATTATCTATAAAATCCAATAATTTTCCATTAATTTTCAAGTTAGCTTCGTATACAATTGCATAAAGCTACGACTTAGTAAATATATAACAATATCATCGTAAAATATGAAACTATTATTACCTGATCTGTCGTTTCCTATATCAAAACTCTTGTTGGACTAAGTATATACAAATAAATGAAAGCTTGTATTTAGATTAACGATATAAATGTATATTTTTAAATCCTTATATTGCAATAAATAAATACATAGTTGATTTAAACCCCGCTCGATTATATTACAAATCGCTTAGTTTAGTTTACCTCTGTGAAGGCAATATGAAGGATTTGTTGCTCGGGCTTTCGGGAATCCGGGGAAACTAGTAAGAAAAGGCTTCACACATAGGCCTGGAATTTATCCTGGGAATTTTTGAAAACGCAGCACAAGCAAGTAAGGAGTTGGTTCCAGCGGAAACACACAAAAAACTCTGGAACCAGGGAAATACACGGAAGAAACTGCAGTTTCAGATTGACAGCCACAGAAATAGCAACCCTGAAGATATAAACATGGACAATAACTGCGAAAGTTTACGTGTAAGTTTATACCCCTTCATACCTTTATTACAAGAAACATCCAAGGAAACTACTTCGTATAGTAGTAAATCTCTCTAAGATGTGTAACCAAATTTCCTAAACCCTTTTCCTAACTCACATACAAAGACAGCAATTGATTTAGTTTTGAAATCACAAGCAGTTACGATACTAGTAATTAATCTATCAAGTTTAGAACTGTGTCAGTTTATAGACAGACGCATTCGTACTGGCATTCCAACGTGAAGTGCCTATCCCCGTCACGCATATATTTTAATTTGAAATCTAGGATATAATTCAGCCGTTGATGTTACGGATTGCTGCCGCTACTGTGACTTCCGTTCCTGTGGTTTTAATCGGATTACTGCAAATAATCAAAACACGGCAGAGGATAAATCAATCAACTTCAGCTGCGCCCGATAGATTTATTTCACTTAGTGTGGTCCGGGTTAGAAGTTTTCGCTAAATCAACGTCTGTGGGGTCGTTAGTTTCCGTCGTGTCGTAAAGAATTACTGAAGAAAGTCCTTTCTGGTGAGCTTTTATGCAAAAAATACTTTACGGTCTTTTTTTTTTTAAGTTACAGTATTAAACATTATTAACCCTGGATATGTCACGCCCTGGACAGTAACGTTGGTGTCTATAAGTTATTTTACCCCGAATCTTTACATTTATTACATTATTTAAATTAATTTAGGGTAATTAAGTAAATATCTTATACAATCAACACAACCTTTCTTTTTGTGAAAGAGTATGTACTAGAATTAACGATGGAAAACTCATTTTATTCGTGAAGATGCTATACAATCTTTTCCGAACTAGTACTACATGTTTCTATATAAGATCACGGTATTGGTACAGGTCGACGGTAAGCCACTAAATTTGCTTTTATAATTAACTCTAATTTTTATATTTTAACGAATTAAATGAATCAATTTTAATACATAATCTTTCACCTGTGATCAGTGTATACACGACTCTCTTCGTATAATGCAACATGTCATCCAGTAGCACTGATAAGCCTTTGTAAGGCGAAACGCGTCTGCTAATAATGATTGCTGCCAATAAAATTTTGACCTTTCTTTTTGCCATTGTAATATAAATGTTTAAGGGCAGTATAGCCATTTGGGAATAGCGCCTGCGGAAAACACCCATCCTTCACTCATTCAACGCTCCATTCTTTTTTCAATGTTTTCCAAAGTGTTGTACTAATTAATATGGATGGATTTTTTGTTTATTAATAAAGAGATTAATTTGATGCTAGTTTCGATTAAAATTTTAAATTTTTGAAATCCCGGTAATCTTGAAAAGATTTTACATAAATTCCATGTTTTCTTACACTTAATATATCTTTTCTTCTTATTTAGATCTTGAATTCATCTCTTTTAGTTGATAACAAATAATTAGAGAAAAATTTGAGTGACTTAGATTGTCGATATGTTATTTTGTTGAATAACATCAAGAGACAAGAACCAAGTTAAAAAATCGCCAAATCTTTAGAACAAAGAACTTTTCTCGGTTTCTTTTTAACATCTGTAGAAATAATTCCATTTAAATGTTTACAGATGTTAAATAAATTCCAAGAAAAAAAATTGATTGCGATATATATAACAAAAATCCAAAAGAAAAAGTGAAAAAATCCCTTACCACAAAAATTAAAAGATACAAATCTAAATACGTATTTCGGCGATATATAGAACACGATTCTTTTAATCTCTGGACGGCCCACATTTGGCGTCAAAGTCTTGCTACGTCCAGTCAGCAGGCTTATGAAAATACAAATATACATGGGGGGGTCAAGTAATGAGGGGAAAGCTCACAATCCCGTAGTCCTACCTGTATTCAAGATTAGCAAATCTCGTACGCAGAAGATCGAGGACAGAAAAATAGGTTGACTGCGGCCGCTATTCTCACAATCAGTCCACGACGGTCGTTCAGGTCAGATAACCAAAAATCGAGCTTACCACTTGTGGAAAGTGATCGCAGATTGACTGAAAGGCGCCACCCGCTAGAGTACCCAGTCTCCTTAACCGTCCTTCTTTGTCGTAGGATACAAGAGAATAACGGTTTGACATACCGGAATGCGATGAAAATGTTTAAAAGGGCAATCCCCTAGTCAGAAGGGAAGAAAACGCTATAAACAAAAGGGATGACACAGCTTTATTACCAATGTAGAAACGAAAAGTAAAGGCCTAAAGCGGGCGTGTGACTTGTCACAAAACAAAGCTCACGACGGTTACCCGGTAAATAACCGCTAAATCTTTGAAGTGGAAATTTAAATGCAAACTAATTCTAGAAGTATACACGCCCTCGTTTAATTCAAGTTACCAAAAGAGTGAAATAAAAAAAATTAAACTAGCAATACGATAATTAGCTTTAATATTTTATCTAAGTCGGTTAAGTGACGATTTTAAATAGATAAGTAAAGTAACACGGGAATACTACATAAATACCATATAACATCCTTTACCTTAAGATAATATACCTAATTTTCTTTCTACGGCTGCTTTGCATCATGCAAACACTGTAGAGAAACTATTACATTAGAGGTTGTAAGAAAGATAGGATAAAAACTGTTAACTGCAGATACTTAGCTTTAATCTTATGAACTGGATGAGTAAATATAACGAAAAAATAATAACATAATGAGTCTCAGAGGAGAACAAAATTGCTCAGTCGCCATCTTAAAATAGTTATTTACGAACCAAGTGCGTGCAAACGCATTTCAGGAAGGAGTGTGCAATTTCATGGGCACGAATTCGCGAAATATGTCACGCACGAGGTTTGTACAATATTTTTTGTACGAATAATACATACTTTTAATAATAATACTATTAAATGCCTACTTATGTACTGTCAAATATGTATTATGTTCACGTTTGACAGTTTAGTCACTTTACTTTGCTAAATGTCACCAGAAATGTCAATGCATTTGTATACGTCAGTAGTACCAATTTCATTTCACGCACTAGTGCGTGAAATGAAACTGGTTATAGTATTTTAAAACACAAGTGTCACAATGACGTTTATGTAATGCGATGTTATGGTTCCGCTCGTCCACAACCGATTTGTCCGGGTTTAAATAAAACACTCACTTGTTCTAAAACTATGTTTATTACACAAAATACAAAAAGAGTGATTTTACTTAGGACAATTTGCAATCACTTGTCTAACACGTATAACAGCGGAGATATACGAAGTGTTCGGACAACAGGATGATTCTGACTTGTTTCCCTGAAGGGGCATCCTTATATGACCTTTAGGTCGGCAAATTTCATAGAATCGAACGCAACGGGTGGTCCTTCGCTGTCGCGTTTTGGTAAACAAGACAGTCGGATCTATGCGATTGGAGGGTGTTAAAGTTATAAACAGAAATATATATATTGAAGTATAGAACTGTCGGTGAATGTCAAAGTAAGGTGGTTACAATTGTGTACGATCTAACTAATATAAACAGCAAAAAGGTTTTGGGTAATACAATGAATTTGGGACTGAACACGTAATGGTAAAAGACAGTAACGTTAAAATTTGAGAAGAGTCGTAAAATGAAATGAAGGGACAGTTCAATAAACGTTGAAGGTAAACACAGAAATAGAACGACTAAATATAATAAAAATGCGTGTGGTCCGCGCACAACAAATCCTTAATATAATACTAACAACTAGAACTATTACTAATATTACACTAATACACTACACAAACTGAATGTTATAACACCTCCCCGCGTAGACTGAAGCTGGCGGTGAAAGCGGCGGCTTCATTGGTCGTCATAACGGTGAGCGATCCTGGTCGGACTGTCGGGGCGTACATCACGTTCCCTGGTCGACGGTCGGGCTACAGGTCGAAAGTCAACAGCCGTCCGATTAGGTGGTGGAACGGTAGCCTGAAGCAAGGCTCGTTCATTGTGCTCTTCGGGAGCTTGTAAATCACTCAAGCGTAGTGTGGTAGTCAAGTTGGGGTTCCTACGGTTGTGACATTGGTTGTAAAATTTTACAAGGCAACCGTGTTGGTCAGTATCGGGATTAGAATGAAACATTCTTCTGCAGAGGTAGGTTAATCCGATGCACCTTAAGATTTTATAGAGAATAAGAAATCCTACGATACCGATTAGGAGGGATATGGCAATGGAATACCAATCCGCGTATTTTACTAAGTGGGATCGATTTAAGTTATCGTTTATTTGTGAATTTAATGAGTCGAGTTTATGGGATGCGACACGTAAATCGTCGAGACGAATATTTGTGAAGTGAACTGGTTGAAGAGAAAATGTTTCAAGGGTCGAGTTAATGCGTTTTGAAGTACAACAGTCGTCTTCGATGATTGGAATATTAGGTACGATATTTTGGTATTCTGTCTGGATTTTAGAGGATGCAGTCAATTGAATATCCTTTGAGTAAGCTTGGCATTTTTCGTCAAGTTGTATGATACCAACAGCATTGACTACTTCGTCACGTAATGTAGCGTTTGGGCACAAGATGGTAACAATTTCTGCCTGGGGTAGAATGTAGATCCACTGGTTGTTCGCCTGGAGTTGATGCCACGCTCTAATGGTTCCTTTGATCAGCCTAGTGTTACAGGTGGTTGGAATCTTGTCGTTGAGGGAAGTTATTAGGGATACCTCGCATTTAAGATTCTCGGCGGTAGAATAAATCGTCTTCTTTGAGCATATATACTCATCGTGCGTTACCTGGATGCAATCGGCAAGAGAATTTAACTGAACATAACGAGCTTTTGTCTCTGAAATACCGAGGTATGGTGTTTCCGGTTGAATGTACGCGTATGTTAAGTTACTTCCATGTAATATCGGCAAGGGAGTTAATTTATAGAGGTTAAAGATTCCGTTATCGGTTAGAGGAATTTTTATTACGAAAATGATTTTGTTTTTACTATAAAATACGTTAAGTTTGCTTATCTCGATGATTTTACCGGCATTCTTGTCGTCTAATGTGAAAGGAAATGACTTGCCTCCGCTTAGGAGTCTAGAGTTTTCGCGTAAATTACTAATTAAATTTATAGGTGAGATAACTGAAGGGTGCAAAATATTCTGTTTGGAGAACAGTACAGCATCGATTAGCACATCGTACTGCTCGCTCAATTCATTGACTAAATAAGTTAGTAATGAAATGTGACTATTTGCAATATTTAGTTTTTCTAACGCCATCGTTTTGTCATGCACTGCATTTACGAAACTATTAAATTTTTGAATATTTTTGTATGCTAGGATGAGGTTGAAGCATCCGTACCTGAAACAAGGTGTGCTAGTTTCAGTCTATTGAAATGAACCTTAACTTCGCGTTTCTTAATTTTAATCGTAGCGTTGGGTGATTTTACAGAAATGATTTTGTAGGGGCCTTTCCATTCCGGAGAAAGTTTCTTTGATTTCCCTAATTTCACACTTTCATCTTTGATGAGAACTTGATCGCCCGGTGAGAAGTTCTTTAGTTTAGCTGTACGATCGTAGTTTAACTTCTCCTTGCCTGAGATTAAATTTTCGCGTGCGATCTCGTTACTTTTGCGTATACGGTATTTCAACTGGTCGATGTAATTGTCGTATGTATATCTGAACTCAGGTTCCTGGTTTAAGGAACTAGGTATTGTAGGTTTATGACCGAATAACAATTCATGTGGTGTAAATTTCGTTGCTGTATGAATAGATGTATTGTATGAAAACATTGCAAATTTGAGGTATTCGTCCCAATCTGACTGTTTCTCGTTTATGTAATTTTTGAGATAGTCTTTTAGAGTGGAGTGGGAACGTTCTAATGCGCCATTTGTTTGGGGGTGATAGGCGGACGAAATCAAATGTTTGATTTTGAATAATTTCGTAACCTCTTTAAGCAAGTTTGACGTAAAATCCGTGCCTTGATCTGTAAGAATGCTGCGCGGAATACCGAAGTAAGCAATTGTTTCTACTAGTTGGTTCGCGACTGTTTCGGCTTCGTGATTAGGTAAAGCATGAGCGAATGAAAATTTTGTTAAGTCATCTTGCATGGTGAGTATGAATTTATTTCCGCTCTCGCTTAAAGGTAAGGGTCCTACGATATCAAGTGCTAACCGTTCGAAGGGCTGCATGGATGTTGACGTGATTGACATAGGAACTTTTGATACCTGACGTTGTTTTTTGTTTATTTGACATTTCAAACAGTTTTTTAGATAAAGTTTGATTTGTTTCGTCATAGTAGACCATTGATATTTACTTTTAATGCGATGGTACATTTTATAGAAACCCTGATGACCGCCCGTGGGGGGAGTCGTGAAATTCTTTAAGTATGACTTTAATTTCTTCCTCGTTTGGCGTGATCAATTCATTTACACAAATATTAATTTTTAAAATTATTTTGCGAAAAATGTAATTCAGGATTGATGTGACCTTTGATATTCTTAGGTTCGAAAATTCATCTGAAGGATTCGGTAATGTTACTTCGCTTATACCGTCGTTTAGTAGTGTTTCCCTAAGATTTAGAGTAGCATAGAACAAATCGCTATATCTGATCCTATCAAAATGGTTTTTCTTAATAAAAGACAGATAGATATCGCGGTTATTACTGCGGATTTTTGTTACGGTATATAATTCGTGTTGGGTTTGCCTTAGAATGTCGATGTTACCGTCGAATTTTATTTCAGATTCGTCTAAGTCGGTTGATATGAAGTAAACTACATGAGATTTCACCTCTGTGATGGGGGTGTTCGTTTCACTAACGTTAATATTTTCACATGTGCTTGGCAATTCATTGAATTTTTGAAAGTCTTCAAAAGATTCTCTTTCTGCATTTGTATGTAATATTGTGAATTTTGTTCGCGACAGGCAGTCTGCGTTTGAATTGACTCTACCTGGTTTGTAACAGATTTCGTAATCGTATTCGTCTAACTGTAGTCGCCATCTGACCAATTTGGAACTAGGATCTTTCACAGAAAATAACCAATTAAGAGGGCGATGATCAGTGAAAATTTTGAAACGTCGTCCGTACAAGTACGGTCGAAAGTGTTTTGTTGCCCAGACAACAGCTAACAATTCACGTTCCGTGGTCGAGTAATTACATTCGGCGTTATTTAGTGTGCGAGACGCATAAGCTATAGGTAGGTCTTCGCCGATTTTACCCTGCGATAATACTGCGCCGATAGCGAAATTTGATGCGTCGGTGGTTAAAATGAATTCCCGCGAAAAGTCCGGATATTGAAGGATAGGTTCCGACATTAATTTCTCGCGTAGACTGTCGAAAGCTATTTGTTGTTGCGGTGTCCATGCGAAAGCAACGTCCTTCTTTAGCAATTTCGTAAGGGGCTTAGTTATGTTTGAAAAGTTTTCAATAAACTTTCGATAGTAGCCTGCTAGGCCTAGAAAAGATTTTACATCTCTCGGTGACTGAGGTACTGGGAACTCTTTTATGATTGATACCTTTTCGGGATTTGGCCTTACGCCCTTGTCGGATATTACGTGACCTAGATAAGTGACTTCGGTACGCATAAATTCACATTTGTCTGGTTGAAGTTTCAAATTATTATTGCGAAGTCTGTCAAAAACAGCGATTAATTTTTGTTCGTGATCTTTTATAGAATTTGCGTAGATTACGATGTCGTCGAGGTAGACGAAACACTGTAGGCCTTGTAACCCAGTGAGAACATTGTTCATGAGCCGTTGAAAGGTTGCGGGAGCGTTTTTTAAACCAAAAGGCATGCGAGTATATTCGTAGTGTCCAGTAGGGGTTGAGAATGCGGTTTTCGCGCAATCCTCGGGTTTCATGGGTATCTGGTGAAATCCAGAAGCAAGATCGAGGCTAGTGAAATAGGACGAATGACCTAATTGGTCGAGAATGTCAGATATATTTGGTAACGGATAGGCATCGCCTATTGTAACGTTGTTTAATTTCCTGTAATCGACTACTACACGCCATTTAGTTTTGCCTGAGGCGTCTAGTTTTTTGGGCACGACCCACAAAGGGGACGACCAAGGAGAAACTGATGGTCGGATAATGCCTTGCGCGAGCATTTTTTGAATTTGATTGTTAACTTCAGTTTTGTGGACCTCCGGATAACGGTAGGTTTTTGCAGAAATGGGGACGCTTGATGAGACAGGTAATTCATGTCTAATAGCATTTGTAGCCGTTAGATCATCACCTTCTAGATAGAAAATATCTTGATAATCGTTACAGATTTGTAAGAGAGACTTCTTCTCTTCTAAATTTAAGTGATCCGTGCGCAGAGAGGTATGTAGCAATTGTTTGCGATCTAGGGACATCGTGGAGCTCGTGAACGCGACGGCTTCTCGCGGTAATGGCTCTAATTTGACACACGGTTTGACAAGCTTTTGTTTAAAGTTAGTGGCGTTTAAAATGGTTGCGTATGCTTTGCCGTTTGATTGGACCTTGGTGATAGCTTTACAAAGATAAATGGATTCGGCTATTCGGATGTCCGGGATGATACCTTCTTTTATTTCAGGGTTTAAGATATCGATTTCAATTAGAGTTTCGCTACGGGGTGCTAAGACCGGTTTTTGATCCGCAGGAGGGTTTATGTAGAAAAGAGGCATGGTAACCATGTGATTTGTCAACGACCTATCCTCGAAGTCGATTATAGATTGAGAAGATTTTAGATAGTCGTGACCGAGAATTCCATCGTGAGGAATGTTAGTGACCTCAGAAATTACCTGAAACTTGTGAGGGGTACCGTGGATCGATATCGTGGTGATGCCTAGTGAGGGAACAAAGAGATCTTTAGACACACCTTTGATTTTGATGCTACCTTGTGGATTCAGGGGGTAGTTTGGCTTTAAACTTTGTGATTTAACAATTGAAATGCTGGCGCCCGTATCTACTAAAAGTTTAAGGAAACCGAATTTAGCTGACCGTGTTTCTATGTGCACGTACGACATAGGGCTACCGCTTTGCATGACAACATCTTTAATTTCGGAGTTGTTCAGCACGTTGTCACCTGGAACGATTGTTCCTCGGTTCTGATTTCGTCGGTAACTGCCGAAATCTGATTCACGTTTTTTTGTTGCTCATTTTTCTTGGCAAAGTATTGGCGCTTGCGACATTCGTCGATTGTGTGGCCTTTATTTTTACAATATTTGCAGAATTTGTCCCTACGTGAGGAGTTTTCTCCGTCTGAAGCTGAGTTACTTGAATATGTTTTGCTGCTAACATGATTTACCGATGGACTTTCTAATTTTTTGTAACAGTTGTTTATATCGTGACCGGATTTTTTGCAGTATCTACAAAATTTGTTAGAACTAGTAGATTTCCTAAATGGATTTTTACTATACATATTTTGAATTTGTTCTTCGTTAAGAGCATATGATATAGCTTCGTTTAGGTTTTTCGGATCTCGTGTACGTAACTGACTTGATATTTCCGGGATGCAGTAATAGACAAGACGATTGAGCGCAATTTGGTTAAGCATTGATATTTGACCGTTTAAATCGTTGAGGATTGTACAGTTTTGTTGCACCGCATTTACTGCGCGTTTTAGTGTGCTTTCAATACGAATTGAGTATTGCTGTATTGTCTCCTTTGAATTTTGCTGTAAACCCGTTATTTCGTTTATAATTTGTGCGTAATGTTTTTTGTCTTGATACATAGTCTTAAGAAACTCTTTTAATTCTTTCCATGCAGAAAATGTACGATTCGTGCATGCAGTTTTTGCTTTTCCGCGAATTTGGGTTTGAATAAATGTTAATAAAAGAGGTTCTTGAGATTCTGTGGCGAGTCTGAACGCATGATTGCAGTCCGTTAAAAATGCAGTTAATTCTTCGCGATTTCCGTCAAATGGGTGAATAAATTTGAAAAGCGTTGATATGGGAATCGTTTCACATCGCGAGTGCGAATTGTGATTTCGACTAGAGTCGTCTGACTCGTTAGTTGAATCGTTAGAAATTTTGACGCGAGAGTCGTCCGCTGGCATTTTGTATGATAATTAAAACAAGCTCGATATGAACAATTAAAAATCACTTACAGAATGCAGAAGATGAACGCTGATCTCATGGGTTTTGATTTCGGTCTTCTAAAAGCGTTTGGCTTCGATTCGATGACCTGTTTCGGATAGTAGTAAGGTATAGAAATACGCCGGAGTCTTCTTCCTGCAGGTTGTTGAAGATTTCCGTCACACTATCCCACTTCTGACACCAAATTTTATGTTATGGTTCCGCTCGTCCACAACCGATTTGTCCGGGTTTAAATAAAACACTCACTTGTTCTAAAACTATGTTTATTACACAAAATACAAAAAGAGTGATTTTACTTAGGACAATTTGCAATCACTTGTCTAACACGTATAACAGCGGAGATATACGAAGTGTTCGGACAACAGGATGATTCTGACTTGTTTCCCTGAAGGGGCATCCTTATATGACCTTTAGGTCGGCAAATTTCATAGAATCGAACGCAACGGGTGGTCCTTCGCTGTCGCGTTTTGGTAAACAAGACAGTCGGATCTATGCGATTGGAGGGTGTTAAAGTTATAAACAGAAATATATATATTGAAGTATAGAACTGTCGGTGAATGTCAAAGTAAGGTGGTTACAATTGTGTACGATCTAACTAATATAAACAGCAAAAAGGTTTTGGGTAATACAATGAATTTGGGACTGAACACGTAATGGTAAAAGACAGTAACGTTAAAATTTGAGAAGAGTCGTAAAATGAAATGAAGGGACAGTTCAATAAACGTTGAAGGTAAACACAGAAATAGAACGACTAAATATAATAAAAATGCGTGTGGTCCGCGCACAACAAATCCTTAATATAATACTAACAACTAGAACTATTACTAATATTACACTAATACACTACACAAACTGAATGTTATAACAGCGAGTACAAGTTTGAATCTCGAGCCGCGTAGCGGCAAGAGATTCAAAGTACGAGCATTACATGTCATTGTGGCACACGTTTTTTACAGTATTTTTTCTAATTTGCACATTAATCGTCCATATTACGTTCCGGCAAGGGTCGCCCCCCCACCACGTTAATATCTCATTACAGCACAGTATGCTGTAATAGCCATATCAGCACTGCGTCGTCTTTTGTTTTAGCTTTATTACAACATCCAATTAGAAAAAATATTTTTTCTGAACTCATATTGCATAATATGACACTTCACGCACCCAAAAGCGGGCGTGAAGCTTTTGGGTGCGTGAAGTGTCATATTATGCAATATGAGTTCACAAAAATTTTTTAACTCCCTTCTAATGGTCTGCCTATGACTTAAAACTGATACCAAAATGTCCAGAATCGCATATACAGTATTAATAAAAAAGCATTTTTTTCACCCATAGCGGCTATACTTCCCTTAAAGTGAGTAGGTAATAATAGCTATTAATAACAACCTACCAAGCGGAGACATTTTGTGATTGAGAACTACGATCTTAGCGAACTGCATTTTCTCGCGCCCGGAATCCTGAATTTTCAGACTTTGTCAACACCTTTTGAACTTTAACCTTTTTTGGAAGCTTTCCCAAACTTCCGACACCGTTCAGATAAGTGCTGCTAACCTTTACGATTCATTAATTACTTTTGTACGAATTATTTACATATATGTGTGTAAGTAAAAGAAATTGTTAACTTTTTAAATAATGAAAATTATCGCTTTAGTGTCTTTTGCTTCTAAGGAATAGATGAATAAGGATTTGTGTTTAAGCTCCTTCTAATAAAATACTTACACTTTCTAATTGTCTAAAAGGGCTGAAAAACAGAAAACTAATGTTGTGTATATATTTAGTTCTTAAAATGTGTTCATGAGTAAAGAGAATTATATCAATCTTTAAAAATAAAACATTAAAGTGACGTCTCAGTTTACATAATAATATTATTTTTAAAAATTGTAGACAAAAATAAACAAAAAAAAAATAAGAGAAAAATGCTGAAATACTTACAAGGGAACCTCACGAACTATAAATGGCAAATCCTGATGAAATTTTGTTAGTTTGTAGACTCCGTGGAGTCAAGAACACTTTCTGCTGCGGCGGATCTTCACTTTACGGGGTCGTTTATCCGAAATAACTTTTAAACAGCGCAAGATAAGAAAAGAGTTTCAATGGCGGGCTTGTACTGGTATTATTATATACAGGATGTTACAATAAGAATGAGACGGCATATGTTGTGCTTATTTGATCGAATTTCAGAAAATAGTTATAATCATTCTATTTCTCATCGAATACTGTATGCAGAAGTGATTTAAATAATTATACAAATTTATGATTTTTTTATACTTCCCTATTTTAATGAAATACTCTATATATATATATATTGCTATGATATCATACCTAACCTAAGCATCATACGTTTGTTATCGAATTATGTACGTAGATAATTGTATTTTTGATTTATGTATTTAACTACTTTGTAAACAAATTGTAAAAATTCAAACTAAACACTCACTATATCGTATATAATTTTAAAGGGGCACGTTTCCATGGATTTTTAGGTATAAAGTTCCTTCGCTGATCGTACAAACTTGGGTTGAATTAAGGTATCGTATCGTTGGAAACGATTTTCTTTCATCGTTGCTGGGATTCTTAATGCCTAGGAGATATGAATGTTGTTTAAAACAATTGTGAGGACTTCTTTTTCGATATTTTCCTGAGTTGGTTGTATTTTCGAAAACATCTAGAAATTTCAAAATTTAAATATTTATAAGAGTCATTTAACTTAAGATTTACTTGCCAAGAATGAAGTGTTGTGTGTGTGTGGTGCAAAAATGATGGTAATCCAGTAATTGCGAAAAATTGCGGGACGTATTTCTGATCCGGTGGATGAACGAGGGACTTCGATACAACCTTAGTAGCTGAGACATCGATAACGCAGATTTGGAGCTGAAAAGATTGTTGCAGAACTGGAATCAGTATTTGGAATATAAGAAAGCAGTTTGTCGTACTTAAAGTAAGCGTTTATTCATCTTTCGAACTTATAACCGGCGTTCAGAACGTAAATAAATTCTGAGGTTAGAATGTTTTAATAACAGTGATTTATTAGGGAGTTTTGATGTACAACAAACGTATGCCGTTGAAAAAGGTTACTGGCAATGCTTGAATTTATGACGGGAGATTAGCGGGAGATTTGACATTTAAACAAGATATATTTGAGTTTAGTTTGGATTAAGATTCAAGGAATCTTATTTTTGTACAATTTAAATAGTATTTGAACTTACTTACTTACCCTGAGAGAGAGGATATTCATCTTAATTGTTCATCACTTTTTATTAACTCGAAATAAACAAAGTTATGTATAAAAAATTGTTTTTATTCACTACAATATAATAACATCACAACTAAATAACTAGTACAGCACTTATTAAAGAAACAAAGATTATAACAAGTCAATTTAAGGTAATAATCATAGGTTATCTAGAGTACTACACCCCCCCCCACGTCCCAAGAGTGACTAAGGATAGTATATCACCCGATTGGTATGCTGTATACTCAAAACAGGTAGAGGGGAAGGTTTTCATTCACGGGTGTGCTATAGTGGCATCTATTTATTGAGGCATAGCTTATCTGTGGAGTAAATTTATCTTTAATAGAGGACGCTGTATGTATGAATGTTAATAAAACAGGTTGAATTAAATTAAAATCAATTTAATAAAATTGTAAAAATATCTACAAGTTTCGTAGCAATATATATATTGTATATATCGGTCGGATAAGGAACTACCACAAGATACTCTATATATTGTTATGTGATTGCATTGTATGTTGAAAACTAGTATAAATATATACCAAGTACCTATATGTGATAGTTTTCGAGTTAAACGCGTTTGAATGTAGGAATATATTGCGCCTTGACAAGGGACAGGCAAAAGAAAATGTATACTTCGACTAATTGTTCTTGATACTTTATTTTAGATTACAACAATTTAGTTTATTGATATTGATTAAGTCAGATTGAGTTCATATCTATTTATTCGCAAGCCCTTCCATATTGTAATGAGATACTCTGTATATTATTATGGGATTGTATTATATGTTGTAAATCAGTGCAAAGTTACATCATACACTAAATTCCTACTTCTAATAATTATGTATAGATTTGGATAGCATCACCTATATATGAAGTGAATTATTATGTAGATTTAGTTCATAGGGTTTTGCAGTGTCGTTAGCTAACATGGTTTTCGTCAATCCAGCAAATTTTATTCATTGGTTAATACTTTAACAGAATTCTAATAAAAATCAAATAACGCAAAATAATCCCCGTGAATGCTAATTGGATGATGCGATAAGAAGTCTGATCGATACAAGTGTTCGCGAAACAATTTTCGCAGTAAAACCTATAGAAGGATTAGAATTTAAAGATATGGAGTAGTAGCAGTTGAAGACGAGCGGTCTTCATCTTAACACTTAGAATATGCTGAAGAAGAGTACGGCAGACCATAATATTATTCCAGATAGCTTTTTGAGTAGACGAGAGCTCTTGAGTTTTGGAATAGTTCAAAGTCAGGGCGGCAATCTATAAGTTCTATAAATAGTAAATTTTAGAGAGTAACTGTATATAAATACCTATCTATACTAGTCGAAAGGCTTGTTTAAATAGTGCAAGTCCGCTATTGAAAACTTATTTTGGATAATCAAATGGGGCAAATTTCAAAGTCAATTGCATCCTCTTGACGTTTTGTTCGGTTCGGTGTACTGATGTTCACTGCTTACTCCTTACTGCTTTACTTACTTGCTTTCAATTACTTACTTTCTTTCAAAAAGCTTGTTACTTATACGTTGATCTCCGCAAGTCGAAAGAGCTCCGCGTGCGGAGATTCGCCTTGTGCTCGTTCGACGGGGCTGGCTGTGCGGCCAGCTGTTAAAACGGAATGTCGTGGTCTTATGTTGATTTGAACGATGTTGCGCTTTTAACGTCATTACAATGATGCTTTAACAACAGAGTGATAGCTGTGAGTGTGAGAACGGGAGATTCCAGGGTTCTGTTTGAGAGCGCAACAATTTAAACAGTGAAAGGGTATTATAAATTAAACATTTATTTCCATACAACAGGTGTGAAAGACATTGAATAAATGCAGCGAGAAAAATGGTGAATTGCAAAACATGTATGTACAGTCATAAACAGATATAAGTATGTGTATAGTGGTAAACAATCAAACATTCGCGGAGCTTCGGTAACGCTTTCAAAATTTAAACGCGGAATCTAATGCCTTTAATTCTTGTAATAACATAAAATGACAATGTATATACGTGAGTCGGTTAAAAAGTTCGAGGACGGGTTTCACGTGCTCTGTCGGATCAGAAATCTGTGACGGCGCTAAACTCTGCGAAGCGGGAATGACTATGATTAAAACCATGGGTGCATTAGTAAGTTGTGCCAACGCAACAGTCACGGCGGAGAAACTGGTAAAAATGCCGTTGTTACACTAGAAAAGCTGTACCAGCGCTGACAGCCAGGCCGGGAATACCTGGAATGAGAAGCCCGGCGTGTGTCAGAAAGCTGTGCCAACACAACAGCCAGAGCGGGCTGGGAGGAACACAGGAACTCTCTCTGAACTGTGTTAAACACGCGGTTTATATACACTACTGGCGTGGCGGATCCTTACCAGGTCGCGATGGTGGGAGTTGACCATGTTTGAATTAGACGCCGTGCGCGAGGACGACACTTGCGTCGTAAACAAGATTAAATCAAACAAAAGAAAAAGTTAAAATTAATGTTTAATTCCAAATAAACTTAAAACTTGACACTAAAATGGATTTTCCCTTGGAACGGCACGTTACGCGTTCTCAGAGTGTTCTTGAGCAGTACTCCATGGGATATAAATAAAATATATAGTGTGCGTTTTAATAACTGATTACGGCGGTTTTCCGGTAGCGACGGTTAACGGATCACGAGAGTTAACGTCTCACGATGGTTAACAGGTCGCACCGGTCATTCTACAATCGACACCTCACTACCAAAGGTATAACAGCCAAAGATGTGCACGTACACAGAATTCCAAGAAGATAAAATAAATCTAAACCATACATAGAAATCCTTCTAAGCGCAAATATTCCATGGACTTGCATAATTTTAGACCAACAACGAGATCAAATCAAACTACACAACCATAGAAAGCAAAAAAAAATACTATTTTAAATAATAGCAAACAGCTATATTGTGGGTGTTTCACATTTGTTAAATATTTCGACAATGGCGAGATTTTGGTGACATTTGATTGTTAATGTTATAAAACTTTCTTAACACCAATTATCGAATTCACGAGACCTTGCTACAGCATTCTTTACATGATGCGTATGTACATTGCGACATTTACCCTACTTACTGTCTAGCGCCGCCGCTGAATATGAGGAGAAATAAACATGTATCACTCTCGATACTCCCCATAAGGAAACCAGAATAAAAAAATAAAACACAATTAAAAACAGGTTAGGCGTAACAGAAAACACAGAAGCAACGTCGGGCACTATAGATATTTTTAACTATCGCCAACTATCGATAGTGTTGACAAGCGCTCAGTAATATTTAGTATCCCCTAAAGCATTTGATATCCCTTTCGTTTGTTACCACAATAACAAGAACGACTGAACTTTCTTATTAGAGAACCCTCCCAAGGGCATGTTTTATATAAATCACATATCCAATAAATGCTACTAACCTCAATTACTGAAAATACGCTACCCCTATTCAAATTCGCTAGCGAAGTTCCTCAACATCGCTATCGTCATCTAGCGCCACAAAGCGGACTCGACCTTATAAAGAGCGGACGCAAAAAGCCGTTTAATCTGAATTTCAAAAGAAACGCCGCCGACGAAAACTCTCCTTATCGTATAACCGCAAAAAGGTACCAACTTACTACCCTACTGAATATGGGTAAGCCACACAGCAGCGCACAGTTCGCACGCGGGAATGATTAATGAGGAAACGAGGACGACGTTAAAAAATAAATTACTTTTTTAGTAGGTGGCTGCTGCTTTTCTGGCGATACGAGACGTCGCGTCGTAGATAATTTCAGCGATCGCGCGAGAGTACGGAGAACTCCAAACGCCCTCTACAGTAATTTACGGCAAGTGAGAGGGGGTAGAGGTAATGAACTGCGCGAAGTGACTCGTAAAAGCCGTGCCGCGCGCTCGATTCTCCACGTTTTAATATTTAATCGTGTCTTGCGTACGCGTATGTTGTTACGCCATTATTTCTTTTCTGCGTCGCTTCTGTACTTCTCTTTGAATTCATTTAAGGAGGTTGTTGCTCATTGCTGCTTACTAGGAGAAATTGAATTTTTATGTTCCTTTGTTTGGGAACCGCTCGACCAAATCGATTTTCCCTAGTTGTTATATGATATCAGAAGATAATTTCTAGGAGAGGGTTTAAAAAAAACTCTTGATAAATAAAAGCTGCGAAATTTCAAAAATGGGCATATACCTACTCTTCACCCTAAAAACTTCCAATTACAGACCTTCTCGATCTACCTCGATCTGATCTTAACTAAATGGAGCTTACAGAGCGCAGGATACAAATATAGTACCAGGAAGAAGGTATGCGCGGAAGCCGATCGAAGTATTCCCAATATCAATTCGGCGCATAAGCATCTTGTACAGTGAAGAGTTTTTCAAATGAGAGCCCTGTAAACAAACGTCAACCTTATGCACACTATGTAGGAGTAAAGCACATGTGCGTGCTAGGAAAAGTACTTAAATGGGCCGTTGTAATTTTGCAGATGTTCGGTCGTCCATTTATAGACTATATTTACATACTCTTTACAAAAGAATTACATTAAAACAACACAACCGTTGCAATATCATCTATATTCATAGATGGATGATGTACAATACAAAAGCATTGTTACAATTATGTAAATGTCAGTTATTGTCTAATCTACGGGATAAAATAAAAGTAACAAACAGATGTAAGTGTATGAGATTTGAAGGCGTCTTGGTAGCTGATAATTTTATTTTAAAGCTCTATCGTAATTACATTAAAACGCATTAAAATTGTTCTACATTATTCATTCTCTATTTGCAAATAAGAAATGAAGCAAATTTTATATACTGTACAGGAAATTTATTAGTAGTAGGAACTAAGATATGCAAGGACTGTATTGTAGTGATAGACACACAAGATATCCGATCACTCCGCGCTACACCAATTTTAAATTAATTCGGGACAATTGTTTCGGAAATCTACGAATTTTCGAAACAATTGTCAAGTATTAATTTAAAATTGGTGTAGCGCGGATTGATCGGATATCTTGTGTGTTTAGTTGCAGGAACTTATTTTTTATATATTAATATTTATGTGTGATTTATATTTTATTTTCGTGTGGTCCACCGTGAGGGCGACCGTAAGGGATTTGAAAATTTATTAGAAACTTTAAACTTGTTAAAACCGATCAAATTTATAATTTACGTAGTAAATATTGAAAGTTTGAAGAAAAGGTCGAGGAAGAAGAATTATATTATATATATTGCTATGATATATCAAGCCGCAGAACATACAGAATCAAATATCAACTATAAAATTATTTATGTAAATGTATTTTGAACTATTTATTTATTTTGTCAACATATGTTGAAATTTAAACTAAAAACTTACTTATTTCGTATATAATTCAAAAAAGGCAGGCAACCATGGATTTTAAGAAATATGTGTTCCTTCAATGGATGTTCGACGTGGGTTCCTATATGCTATCGTATCGTTGGAAACGATATCTATCATCGTTGCTGGGGTACTTTTTGCCTAGGAGATATTAAGCTGTTGAAAAAAATGTGAAGGACTTTATTTCGGTTTTTAAGTTTAAGGTTTTAAGTCCATAGCTTTTCAAATTTACTTACAAGATTGAGAGTATTGCGTGTGTAGTGCCAAGATGATGGAAATTCAGTGATTTCGAGATTTGGGGTGGCGTTCATCTAATCTGGGGCCGATTGAAGAGTTTTGTTCGAGCCTGTTTGCTGTGAGATCGGTGGAACACCACTGGGAAGCTGAAATGATTGTTGTGGAGTTGGAATTAATATTTGGATTATAATAAAGCAGTTTTCGTACTTGAAGTAAGCGATTTTATCATATTTTGAATCTATAACTGGCGTCAAAAGCGTGAAGGGAATGTTAGGTTATATTATCGTATGATAACAGTGAATCTAGTAAATTTGGTATTGTGAGGTTATTATTTGATTCTGTGGGTTAATTTAACGAGTGGTTTAAGTTGGCATTAGTTGATAATACTTGATTTTATGACAGGAATTTAGCGGGAGATTTGAATTCTATTTATGATATTAAAACGAGAAATATGAGTTTTTAGTTAGAAATCTTATTATCGTGGATCTAAGATAGTAAAGAACTTGCTTACCCTGAGGGAATCTTTAGAAGATTCATTTCTTTGTAATCTAATCCGAGGAGATTTGAAATAAATAAATTACACTATATTTTTGTTTCTTTTATTTAATGTATTACAAGAACATCACTAACTAATAACTACTACAGTCACATTAAGGATATTTCAATGTTATATCCTCCCACGTCCCAAATATGACTTAATTTAATATCCTATTCGTTTGCGGTGTACTTAAAACCCTGTGGTAGAAATAAATTTACTTTTCATTCCCTCTAGCATATCTTTGGAATTTGAGAGTATAATAGATGACTCTGAATGGCGTTTAGTAGAATAAAAACAGTGTTTACTTGATAAAAATTTAATTAAAATTTAAAAGATTTATCTACAAGTTTCGTAGCAGTATATATATAAAATACTGCTTAATAGAATCGACTAATAATTATATTTTAGCCACTTAATAGTTATTGCTATTGTTAGATAAATTTGAATGCGTTTTACTAATAAATTCAACTGTAATTCACAAATCTTAAATGCAATTCTTTTGAGAATACAATATTCATAAAAATCCTTTTTTGTTCGAAGATCAAACGTAATCAAGCAATAAATATGCCATAAATCTAAAATACGATCTCTCCCACCGCACGTGCACACATCAAAGAGACTATCGTTTGTTTACTAGATATAAATTTATAAATAACAACATTTTTATTCCATATATCTAAGTTTACGGCGCTGGCGTCCTCCTTCCATATTTCTAGCAAGGGCTATGAAATTCTATAATAGTGTCGATTTTTCTGTTCTCAATTGGACACTTGTATAGTATTGAGAAAGAAACCGCTGTTGTTTAGACGCTACATTGTTTATTTTGAATTATTTTTCTTTTATGCGTAAAAAATAAATACTACGTTCTATCACGAATATTTAGAAAGAAAATGGAAAATAGATCCACCACATGAGTAGGGAAGAAATTTTGTGACGAATAAGTCCTTTGGCACACACTTCCAATTTGTATTCTCAAACAAAATCTCAGCTTCATATTCGAAACCAAGTAAGAATTTATCTGAATACGACGATAATGATTCAGAGAAAAAGGTATGATGTAGTTAGCGTGAATTATGTTAGTACTGCATTGACTGAAACCGCGTTTTGCAAAGTTTGTTCAAGTTAAATTTCACACGAGCATCATGTTCATGTTTTTGTTATTACAATATTAATTTTCGCTTGTTTTCTTACTCTCCCTTACATATACTGTACAGGCTGCTACGCAAATGCATGAAACGGAAAATACAGCTGAAACATTGCTGGTGGCAGCACATTTATGTAGAGACGGGTGCAGTATAGTATTAAATTTGTGCTTTGAATGAAGTATTCATCTATGGTATTACTTAGAGATATATACCTCTAACTAATGTGTAATTGTTAGTTTGACGAAAATGATCTTTTTTTGAATTTTTTTAGCATTAAAGCACATGTTTTTTAAAATACAAATTGAATATTTAGCATAATATAGTTTAATAATTTGTTATTCAACAAATACAAAATCTACTTAAAGGATAACAGGAAAAATTGCAGCGCTTTTGTAATAATTCACGAAAAACTAGAATAAGAAAACTAATGATCTGTTAGTAGACAAAATAGTTGTCGCAAAAAATGCAAATAATTTTAACATAATGATTAGATTATTTGTTTATTCACATTTCCACCCATGTGAGTTAAAGAAGCTTTGTTTTGCATACTTGTTTTTGCTGTTGAAATATAAAATAAATCTGAAAAACGAGTTTCCTACAGTACGCAAGAAAACTATCAGTGGGTATGGTGGATACGCCGATACAAATACCCAAAAGTTTAATTAAGAATTTACGGCTGACTGCTTCTACACGTTGCTTCACTGACTGTATAAATATGCGGTAGCGCATCGCATACTGACAGAAAACAAGCTAATTGGAAATGGTGGCACTCTAATGAGTAATTAAGAAATGTAAGAAAGTTAAAACCTTGCTTATACTTAGATTACTTATGCCACAGCTCCGGTAGATACTTCCACCTTTCACCAGCTAGCCTTTTTTCGGTTTATTGAACATTATTTTCATTTTAAAGGCAAGCAATATGCCCTAATCATTGAAACCAAATTGAGTATGTATGTATATAAATATATATTTAATAATATTTTCCTTTCGATAACGACAATTAATTATTTGCTTGACTAGGCGACGCGGATTTAACGAAACTAACATTAAGCTAGTCTCTTTAAAATTTAACAATTTCTCTTCATAATATTTTGCCGTATTATTGACCTTTAGGTCACACTTTAGCTAAATAGAAAATATTTTCCTCACGTTTTTCATTGCCATTTTAATTTTTAAAAATAAAAATCGTCTTTATCAAACCAATCAGATCAAAATCTCAAAATATTCAAATGAAATTCTAAAAATTGTTACACGTTAAAATCCTAATTTCATATTAGGTACCGATTGTTATCAGTCAATCATTCGCCAACCGATGACTCGCATGCATTCTGTTGCTATGCACCCTCCAATTGGGCGTTCGACGTAACGTTACCGTAGGGGGAATTGTTGTGTTCCGAGTCTATATAAGGAAGTTGCAGTTCTCCCGCGGAAGTTTTTCTCACAACAGTTCTACGCCTTCCCCGATCTCTCCTGGTACATTGCTTGATTTTTTTTCTATTTTGTATTCTTTCATTCATAATTTAATTCAAATTAAGCACCCTTTTTCCAAGAAATTGTCTCATGCTTAAAATACCCTACGTTTTAATGAAATTTTAATTCACGCCCTGAGGCTCGTAGCAAAATTTTCGTCAAGTAGTCCTATAGTGGAATAAGTCGCAATATGTACAGATATATTGCTACTTTAAAAAAATGTAACCAAATGTATTCGCTAACTTAAATCGTGTACAGCATTTGGTAGCCATTGTTATTCGCAAAAAATCACTTATGATATAATTTGTCCTAAACTTTGTAACGACGATGACGTCGACGTCAGCAGACGTCGATGAAGGTTGGTTGTTGTTTGGTGCTTTTTACCACTTATACATGAATGCCTTGCTTATGGGCTTTCAGTTACTTACTTGTCTCTTAAATGCTCATGACTTATGTGTCGCTCCTCGTAAGTTGAAAGAGGAGGTTCACCTTAACTTCGTTTGGTGGCGCTGATGCCACTTGTCAAACGGTAAATTACAACCTCCTGCCGGTTTGAACAGTGTTGCGTAATACTAGTGTCGTTACAATAATGTGTGTAAACCCTGACGTAGCACCGAGTCGGAGAAAAAGTTCAGAGTTCGGACTACGCAACAAAACGGTAAAAGTACATCGAAAATCAAACGTTTATTGCTAAATATCAAGTGCAAGAGACTAGGAATATATACAGCAAACAAAAATGTAAGTAAAATATAAACAAACATACAATCATATGCACGGGGCTTCGGTATGAAATCTCAATGCGGTATCTAATAACTATGTTTCAATTAATGCGGAAATCTATGTACAGGGTCGGTTAAAAAGTACGCGACCGATTTTCGCGGTTACATTACGGTAACGGTGCTAAATTCGGCGGCACGGTGAATGACGGTATTTTAACACCTTGGGAGCACCAGAACGATGCCGGCGCAACGGCCAGAGCGGAGAAGCAAAACGGTGAAATGCCTGTGTCACGCCAGTAAGCTTTGCCAGCGCTACGACAGACCGGGATTACGAAATTCAACGGGTGTCAGAGACCATGCCGACACGCCATTTGAGGCAGACGGGAACGACTTCTTTGTTACATCAGTAAGTTTTGCCAACGTCACGACAGACCGGGATTGCGAAACTCAACTGGTATCAGAGACTATGCCCACACGCCAATTGAGGGGGGCTGGGAGGGACTCGGGGACCGGACTCGGACTCTGTCTTAACCACGCGGCTAATATATTCGCGGTTCCCCCAACGCGGTCGCGATGGTGGGAGTCGGGCTTGCGTGAATAGCTCACCGTTGGCAGGGGACGACATTCGCGTCGTAAACAAAATTAACTGAATAAAAAACTCGAAATAAAATAACATGCGGTAGCAACGCTACCGTCCATAGGAAAATCAATCAAAAATAAACGGAATTAATGACTAATTCAAACTAAAATCATTAATGCATACTGAAATAGATTTTCCCACGTAACGGCACGTTACAACTTAATAGCGATGAAGTCTGTAACCTTTCGTCTTCCTTATTCAATCAAAACGAGACCTTTTTCGCGCACTCGCTAGCAAAAGCAGCTCAATTATTCCACCAATTAAAACAGCTTACAACGCGACAAATCAACGTCGCTTTATACATACGGTATCTACCTCCTAAATTTCCTAGATGGTCAAGATTAAGCGTCCGCAGATTGACTGAGGGTCCTATGGGTATCTCAGTTTAGACATCATCGCGGGCAGGATTGTCTAATTCGGGACAGGCGGTTTAAGCAGTCTAAATCCTCGAGATGTAAGCAACTGCGTTTGGAAAGGATAATACGCTGCTAGGACGGACCGCAAGAAGGACGGATTATAGTTTGCATAATGGAGTGTCGCCGGTCGGCGTTAAGTGACGTATTATTACAAGACGATTAGATAGCGTAGGGTATAATTATTTGTGGATTTATGGATTTGTCGCTTTCTAGCTTCTTAATGTCCAAGAAACAACAAATGCTACCACGTGTTATCATTATGGTAAAACTGAAATTCTTTGCAATCTTCCTAGTAGGTTACATGTTACTGTTTGCTCACAAAATTAAGACGGCGCTTGTTCCCAAAGTATATGGAACAAAAATTCAATTTATAACAGACGTATGCTAGTTACTCATGCAGATAGCGTAGTACCTACATATATCAGTTAATACGTAACAACTCACAGTATATTCTCCAACGCTCTCACAAACAACGTGCTCTGCGTTCCCAAAAAGAGGAACGCTTATGACCCAGTTACAACGTAAATACCATTAAGAAAAGATTTAATCTTTCGTTCTTAAACCGAGCAGTTTCCTCCACATTTAACTGAAAAAAAAATAAATAGAAACGCCACGGTTGGTGATAACACTAGCAAGTAAATGAGTCGCAAGAAAAATCGTGTAGCCATGAAGTCTTATTTGCTTGAACATAAAGATTTTGATGTAATTTTTCCTGCTCACGGTTGTACAGCTATGACCATCAATAATGCTCTCTCTATAGGCTTCCTGTGAGTTATGCATGACTATGTTAAATTTAGTGAAATAACCACATGTTGGGCGCCAATTTTTTATCATTTACGCACGAATCTGCAATAGGAAGTGTTAAATTTTGGTTTAGTGTAGAAGAACTAGGACTCTGGTAGAAACAATTGTAAGTAAGCTATTGAAAGAAACCTTATTTTCTTAAACCCATATTTACTTAGATTTATGCTTACTTCAAGTAAGAAAATTATTCTGTATGCAAAAATTAATTTATTTACGTTTCATATGGAAACAAGCATGCATTTTTCTATACAAAAAATTATATTCAACTTATATTAAAAAATATCGATAATACTTTCTCTTTAGCGGCACAATCGTTGAAGAAGAAAAAAATGCATTTTGGAAGTATTTAAAATACCTTTAAAAGGAATCTTATTACCTTGTTTGTGTTTAATTTTGTATGCCCTATAATAGACATAAACTATAAGTAATGATGTTTAATAGGCAGTATGTTATGAAACCTGCCGAAGTATCACTTTGTCAACTGAAAATAGCATTCAGATATTTTATAGGTTAAAGCAACGTAAGCCACGCCGAATGCTACTTTTGTGTGTATGATGTTAAAGATTACAATTTAAAAAATGAAAATGACATTAAATTTCCCGATCTACCGTCGGCCATAAGACCGGTTCCGCATGCATCTGATCCGTCTACAAAACCTACATCAGAGACTTTGGAGTCCACATCTTTCAGTGAAGCAGAAACTCCAGAAATTAATGAAAAGGAATTAAATCAACCGGAAAATACTTTAATGCCAATAACAATTCACTCAACTGAACTGAACAATTTAGTAGAGACATGGGGCTTTCAAAGTATCCGGTTAAAATTCTGGGATCTAGACCTCTGAAGAACCTTCACCGACGTCCATCGACGTCCGACATAGTAGTCGTTACAGTGAAGCCCTTAGAGTGGGACAGAATTACCACTCATTGCCCTCTACCATTTGAAATCTGGTTTATCTCTGAAGTTATTGAGAGCATCACAGATGACTCTGGGTGGTGTTTAATAAAATTAAACAGTTTAAGTAAATAACTTTACTTATGAACTCCAGTCTGCCTAGTGGAAATGGTTCTGTTATGTTTCCCACAATCAAAGTATATATATCTTATTAGGCACATACTGGTGTGCGGATTTTGTACTATAAAGGGTTCCAATGCAATATATGTGCTGGCACTGCTCGCTTTTGCTAAAGTACGAAATCGAGAACACATTGTCATTATATTTAAATTATTAGCATACAAATCTTTACAGTCTTCCTTTATCTAACGAATCCAATAAAATCAAGCTGGTTTAAAAAGGGTTAAAAAAAGTTGTCTTCTCTAAACGTACTAATTTATTGTTGAATAGAAATAATGAACAAGCCTTACCATTAACAAATTGGAATGTACTATAAACAAAATCTGAATTGTTTACTTGGTGGAAAAGGGATTTGAGGGCGTCTCTGTTTGAAACTTGTTCCCCAAGTTTGGGAAACTACCAACTCTACAAACTCTAAAACTGCAAACTAATCCGTTTGATGTAAAACCGCCTTGATAGTGATGATGTGTTTAAAACACACATAATTATATACACTATATTTTATCGTCGCATTCACTAATCATTAGCATTTATTACAATTCTATCGCAAAGTAATATGGTATAGTGGATGTTTACAAGACACATAAGCGGATGTTGCTCACAGACAGGGTTAGCAGATAACATTTCTTCTGTTTCGGAAGGAATCGCTTCCAAAATTGCAGTTGTAATTTGTTTGGGTTTTACCTTTACTTCCGTCAATAAGGATAAAGTTTGCTGAATACAGCACCTGTTGCGTAATTTTCCTAAACTTTACCTAGAAGCAGGTTATAAAATATTTCTACAATAAGCGCATGCGTAGCTACTGCTACTGCGACATTTACCGGGTAAATATAATAAAAACGAAATCGCTTCTACCGCAGGAATTTCGAAATCTTCCTCATATTACCTGCCTGGGAGCGATATTTGTAGAGAATTTTCGTTGCAGCACATATTGGCTGAGATGTATCCTAAACCCGTATCAGTTTTATGGGTTAGCAGGTCTAGGCATGCATGCAACATCACCGTCGAGCGAATTCAATATCTGAGCGATACGCTGCTACTCACGATCGCTCCGTAATGTATTGGGATGTAATATATTCTCCGGGATACCTGTTTTTGTTTTATCACGAGGAACAGTCAGATTTAAAGTAATATATTGAGAATACATTTTTGTAAAATACACTGATAAATAAGAAAAAATATTTTTTAAATATATTCCTTTGTTTCAAAAACGACGATAGTGCAAGATGTCTGCATGGTATGCAGAGAGTAATTTGGGGGAATACCAGACAGGATTTCGAAGCAATCGATCAACTATCATCATATTTTTACCTTAAAATAATAATAATTTCAACTTTCATTGATTTTAAATAAGCATATGACACAATAAATCGAACGGAAAAAATGGACAAAACAATGAGTAAGTCAGACACACCAATAAAACTGATATGACTTATAAAAATGAAAATGCGAAAATTAGAAGCGAACCCAAACACTAGTTTCTACTGAGCTCAGTCTTAGAAGTAATAATAACTAAAGCCAAACTGATGACAACAATATTTAAGAAAATATATTAATGTTCAGCATTCGTTTATAACCTAACCATATTAGTAAGAACAAGAAAAAGGAAATACAGAAAAATGCAAGATCATTAAAGAATAAAAGAGTAGTATTGGACTTTAAATGAATGAAAATAAATCGCTGGGCGAAAAGAATGTTGCAGGAAGGTATATGAACCAGGAAGCGGATAGGCAAGCCGAGAAGAGGTTGGGTTGAAGCAGTTGCATAGGATCTAGCTAATATAGGAGTTAGGGAACTGGTGGCAGAAATCGAAGAACCGCCAGGAATGGTGAACTATAGTCAATAAGCTGGAATAAAGGAAAGAATCGTGAAACTACAAGACATGGGCCTTCAGTGCCTGAACATATTTATCAACATTCTACGAGGAGTAACATTATTTCAGTAACTATAGAAAACAAAAGTAGGTTTTCATAATTAGCAATTTTTTAGTATGTTTTTATTAAATTGTAACAAGTTTGCGCGTTTAGACAATATACTGTTCCCATGTGCAGGTGTCCTTTTTATTTTGATCGTACCTGTAGATCATGTTTACTTCATTTTAACATATATTGTTGTTTATAAAAAAAGAGTGAGAATTGCATTCTGGGTTAGCTCGCCATTTTTAAGTTCATTTTCTTCCTGAAATCGAGCTAAGAACATCTAGGTAAGGTTATCTTATTCAATTTTAAATGTTAATAATTTTAATCTCAGGTAATCTGATTAATTATTTAAAATCTATTTCGTTTAATCACATCTTCATTTAAAATCTAATATTTTAGATGTTATTTATAAAATATTTCAAGGGCACATGGTAACATTATATTTCGATTTTTAGGCTCAAAATTTAAAAATCACAGCTCAGGGATCACTGTTCAGAGTTTAAAGCTCTTTTCATATATCTTATGTGAAATCTTATTTTATATCAGATCTTATCTCAGACATCGTACATCTTATCTGAGATAGATATAATCACAGCTGACTACCTAAACGCATGCAGCAGTGCTAATGATGCGAATTAATCAATAACCACACACTATCCGGCTGATGAAGTCTATCCTTCGGACTAGATCTATTATATTATATGGAGTTGGGCAATTATCGATAACCTAGTCGAATTAGTGGACACCTAAGATCAAGGAGCAGCATTTTCCTGATCTTCATCGAAGTAATTGGTGATCAGATTACGTGTCCTACCATCTCGATACAGTCAACCATTTCATTGCACCAGAAGAACTTTCACCAAAAGTAGCCAATCGTGAGTTAGTAACAACTTATGTGCTAATTGAACTAAATATCTGTATAAACTATAATTTAACTTCAATCTCATAATTCAGCGCTATTTAATTATATCTTGTTGTGTTACGATAAACAATACTAGTACATAAATCTTGTTTATATTTGGTATTTAATTTTAGGTCAATTACAGCTGTAAATGGGTATTCTAACCTAAAAAAGTAAGGTTACTTCTTAATTACGATCTAGCAGCTCTTATCAGAAATATTACCATCTTATCAATATATTACCTTCTGTTATAGTTCTGATTATACATTTCTTGATTAAGTATAATTATTTTCTTTTTGTCTTAAAAACATACCGCTGGCTCTTGCTTGGTTTTTGTTTCGATCAGCTGATCAAGTAGCTTGTTCTGACGTCCAGCGGAAGATAGCGCTTCTATTTTTGTTGTTGGATTAGCTAGTATTGTAATAATATTAATTCTATAGTAATTCAATTTAACTGTTTTTGTTTTGTCAAATTTATCTTTTTAATCAATTAAATTGTTATTGTTAATCTAAAAGGTCTATCACTTTGATTATTGTGTACAACCCGACCACCCTGCCGTTTGGTCCCGGCTGGCGCCCACATTATTTTTACACCTTTATAGTACAGACCCACGACCCAGCCCCGATTTATGAGCAGCGGACAATTTATATTGTGAGGATTGCTGCAACAGCATTTCGCCACGAACAACTACGTTGTAAAATCTGCATATGAGTATACTTACCCAAGATCCTGGTCAGTCAAACAAGCTGATTAATCAAAAACGTATCAATTTTGGTAAATGTAAAGTATAATCTAATTGAATAAATTCTTACAAATACATGTACAGAGAATAAATATGCATAACATTTAAAAACACAATAAGTGTTTCGTCTATTTTGCAATTGATTAGAGCACTTTTCGCGAAATCGCCTATCTTCGTAATTGCCTTCTTAACATTACGTGCAAATGTAAATACAGAAATGAATATTTACCATATGGTATGATAGTTTTAGGACAAATGTCTGCTATTTGTCAATAAAACAGGTAAATATCTTTTCACAATTCGTTTAATCTACTGTTGGAAGTGAATATCCACAACTTTTCGAAACAATTTAATCCAGTGTAGACCGGATTGATCCTATATCCGTTGCAGTTCTTCCTATATCTTTGTTTTCGTTAACCAAATAAACTTTAGAATATTTGTTTTAGTACTGATACTCTAACAAAAGGTAAAGTAAGTATTTTAACCATACATCATGCATCAGTTGTCCCATTTAATAATTAGATCAATATCTAAATGTAACGTGAAACCCCAAACATTCGTTCAAAAAGCATTTTCATTTCTCTCAATGTAGATCCTTTATATGTCTTTCATATCTCATTATTAAACACAAGATATTTTTACAAACGCAAACAAATTTAATATTTACTTTAATATTTGCAGGATGGAATATCTTTTGATAACATTTCTACTCTCAGCGCAGCATCATCTAATTATGGAAAAATAACAACCGATAGGTACCAATTTTAGAGCACGGTTTGCACAACATTAAAAATGTTTTCATTGAAAACCGCCGGTTACCTGGGCATCTAACAACCTATCAGCAGTTATAAGGTTATAACAATACAACGCCCCCGTAAATATTTAGTTTACCCGTACAGTGGTAGCTAGTAGCCCATGGGCGAACGTGGAGTGCTGTTAGTTAGGGCATTTCCTCAGTAGCGGCGAAAATGTTATATATACCGTCAACAATTGCGCCGTGAGAGAGGATAGAAGCAAACATTTGCTCCATATTGGGATGCTGTACATATAAATCAAAAGCTCTTCTATGTAGGTATATCTGGACGCTTGGGGTATGATAGACGAGGTAAAAGTAAGTTTGCGGTCGGTGTCGTTTCCACGGTAACAGACTGCGAAATGGATTCGTTAACGTCGGAAAAGTGAAGGAGTGAAAGAGCTACCACCGGCGACTGATAAACGCTGACCTAGAAAGCTGGAGCCGCCTTAGCTATTAGATACGGTAAAACTAGTGACCAGGTAAGGGTTCTTGGAAATTTTGGATATTGGAAAACGGAGTTCTTAAAATTTCTTTTAGTTTTCTTTGATGAATATAGATAAATATCAAAGTTTAGTTCAAGTACACTAAGTAAATGTATGCTATACTGCACAAATCATCAAACGTAAACACGAACTGATCCAATATCAATTCACTACTTATTTATTTAAAATGTAGCAGGCGAATCCCAATGACACGAATTCAAATATACTTAGAATTACGCAACCAAAAATTTGTTTATAAAATTTATTTTTATATTGGAAATATGTTTCGGTTAGTGTTAATTCTATTGCATTTATGAATTCAGTTATTGGAATATTTGTATAATTTTCAATTAATTGCCATTTTTTACGTACAATTTCTTTTGCTAATTCTATTGGTGTATTTGTATATAAAGAGACTACATCTAAAGATATTATTTTAAAATTTGGTTTTAATTTGATATTGTTAATAAATTCTTTAAATTGCCATGAATCTTTTACATAATAGTCACTTTTGAAAGCAATGTTGTTTCTACTGTGCTGTTTGATGCGTTTTCTGGGTTGGAGAGACTCATGAGACATCAATCGTGTTTTTACAATGCACAAGCGAGCAGTGCGAGCGCTGCTGGATTTAAAGCCAACGGACTTACTGACCAGGAAACATCGCAAACGAATCACATATGCTAATAAAACTTTGTCAGTAAGTAGACCCCATAAAATGTTACTCAGTGATACTCTTTATTGCAATTTGACCTTGAAATTCGTTCCAAATTTAATTTTTCCAAAATAACTTTTAAACGGTGGGTATATAGTATAGCTATTTATGTACAGGATGTAAACACAGAATGTTCTTTATTGATCGGATTTCAAAAATTGGTTACAATCAGACTATTTGTCATCGAGTATTGTATACAGAGCTGATTTAAATAATTATACAAGCTGTCTACAAAATTATGCATGCTAAAAAACCAATGTAAAATTGCATCAGACGCTAAATGCCTCTATGTGATAGTTTTCGAGTTAGACGCATTTGAATGTAAGAATATATCGTGGTCTTAGTTCTATAACTAGATAACTCCAACACGAATAAATTCGAATTACCTAGTTGTAGTATTAAGGTGACGATATATAATGTGTAATCACCGATTTTCGTTCGTATCAAAACTCACACCCATGGATTAAATCTACATCAGAAATTTCGATGACTTCAAAATGTCTTGTACCGTTGTTATGAAAAAAAAGACGTATATATAACCAAATGCTTTTGTGAGACTGCCAAACTACCACAACCATCTTTTTACCCCTTTGCTACCAAAGGGGGTTGAATGGAGGGAGGCAAAATATATTAAATCTTCGCTCCTTACTAAAAACTAAACTTATCTGTAACATCAACACTATACAGTTATACTGTACACTGCACATATTTGCAACAAAGGTTATGTCACCTTTGCCTATACAGTTTTCAAGTATACTGGAGCTGAATTTGGCTAAAAGTTCCTAAAAATTTATTTCAAATCAAACTTTCACGTAAACTTCCACGATCTGTCACTTCAAGGTTTCGGGTTTGGAACCGCGGCCTGGGACTTTGGTCGATGTTTCGTCCACCCTTGCACAAAACATCTTTAGGGCTGCTTCTTCCGTCGCCGTTAACCTGAAACTGAAAAACTAACATATGGGAATGGGTGTATACGCATCATTTTCGAGTAGGAAATAATCGTCGTCCTAGTCAAAATTATTAGGATGTTTATTGATTTCAATAGATTTTCGGATTTTGCGGTTATAGTAGTGAGGTTTTCGGCATAGGACATGGACAGCAACCGCAGACACAGTTACGTGCAACGCTTATGTTCCGCAGCACGAGTGCCTACCCAACGCTTTGTGCACACTGCCGCGCGACAATGGAATTCGGCAAACACAACGGCTTCAAAAGAATTGGATGATGCCATAAAAAGTCTAAACTTTCGCATTAGAAACTATAAGAATTTAAAGATACGGAACGTCCTCGTGTTATTGACATAGCAGTTGAAGACGCGCCGTCATCGTCCTGCGATTTAGAAGATGCTGAAGAAAAGTGATTTTGAATATACAATTACATAACAATATACATATAGAGTATGTCTTAAGAATAAGAAAGCATGAAGAAAATTAACAATTTTTTGAAATTCAATCAAATAAGCGCAGCATATGTCGTTCCGTGCTTATTCTAACACCCTGTACCAACTGAAAGACCTGTCTAAACTATACAGGCCAGCCACTGAAAAATTATTTTATATAAACGAAATTCGGGCGAATTTCAAAATGAAATTGCACTCCCTAAAGTTGATGTTCTCTGGCAACAGAAAGTGTCCTTGAGTAACACTCTATCGGGCCCACAAACTAGCAAAGGTTCATCAGGATCTGCGATTTACAGTTCATGAGTTCCCCTTGTTAGAAAATTGAAGAACTTGTGAATTTATGTTTTGTACTCGCTGAAATGCAAAACTCATTGTATGAAATTGGTGTTTCCGTTTTCCAAATTCTCATAACCACGAGTACATGTACACAATGTACAAATATACGCAATACACTCTACTTAACAAAGAATTTAAATTTTAATCATTCCAATTTTCCGCGGTAATTAAAGCTGGATTATTACATACCTGTATTATACTGAATAACAGGTATATCCACATAAAATTATAAGTGTTTATGTGTTGGTCATAATTATTTAATCGTTAATTATTTGCACCAGCACGATTATTTACACACTACACCACCAGTTAGCAGCCGCAATATTTGAGATACATACGCGGTAATTTACAAGTTAATACACAGGATTGGTTAATATGGAATGATGGTATATTTGCACGATTTTAGTTGGCATGGTTTGTAATGTGTTTCACAATTAAAAATTAGTATTAGACTTCAAATAGGTGCTCGACTTACATAAATCGTTTTGTGAACTCGCTTGAATCTTATGCATTAGATTTAATGCGTAAAAATGCACTCTTCAAATGCACATACGGCTGGCATAGGCGCGCGAGAGTCGTGTCAGAATGTCTTTAAAGAATTTCGCATATTAAATCTGTACTCTGGAGCTCTGAAGTGTCCTTTAGAACCCTCCTTGGCTAGTTTTTTTCAGCGAAGATAATTTCGGGTGACATACTGTCCGTCGGCATTTGCAGCAATGGCCCGTCCAGTATCGTACTCGTAGTATCAGTGTGCCCTCCAACCTTAATGTTGGGATGCCACAAATTGTTGGCTTTCAGGATCGCATTCATAGTCTCCGCCTTCACATAAAGCTCCAGCGGGGGGAGGCCCACAATGGCCTCCAAAGAAGCGGTCCCTGTATCACTTGTTTGCACCAGTGATACCTAGCAATGCCTATCTCTGGACAGCGGTTAGCAGCTTCACTGCGGCGGACACTTCTGTCGTTTTCCACCAGACCGCTGCCCCATAAGTCATCGCCGGTCTCACCACAGCCGTGTATAGCCAATCACCCTCGGCTTCAGTCGCCAGGTTTTGCCAACAACGCTCCTGCAGCGCCGGAATGGTTGCGTACCCTGGTCGTTGTTTTAACTAGGTGATTGTTCCATTTCAGTTTCGCATCGAAGGTTACACCCAGATACTTTACTTCTTTGGTTAATTGTAGCTCCTGCCCAAACAGCCTAATGCCGCCTAGGTCATTGAGTTTCCTCATGTTGGTGAAAGCAACCAACTGTTTTAGGTGGATTAACTGACAGTCCTTGTGAGAGGCACCATTCCTCCACCCTTCGCAGTGCATTACGCATGATGCCTGCCAATACGCCCAGGAACTTCCCCCTAGCCACAGTCCATATTCCGTTGTCGTTTAATGATCATCCACGACTAAGCTCCACAGCAGTGGTGACAGTACTCCCCCTTGAGGGCACCCTCTAGTTGTTCTCATGGCGATGTTTTCATCTAGCATTTGGGCATAGACCACTCTGCCTCTTAGCATGCAGTCAACCCATCTGATGGTCGTTTGGCTAATATTCGGATCCACTAAGGATCGGTTGATTGTGTTATCAAAGGCGCCCTCTATGTCCAAAAACACTGCAAGGGCAACTTGCTTCTGATGAAGGCTCCTTTCGAGTCCTCGCACCAAACTATGTAGGGCAGCCTCTCCTGATTTTCGCATCTGGTATGCCCATTGCAAAGGATGCAGGGGAGATCTAGCGAGTGCTCCTTCTATAATATTAAAATGTATACTTTTTTCCATAGGCTTCAGCATGGAAGATTTAAGACTAATTGGTCTGAATGATTTCGGATGGTAGTATGTGTCCTTCCCAGGTTTCGGAATGAACACAACCCTAGTATCTCTCCAGGCCTTTGCGATGTAACCCAAGGCGTGGCTAGCCCTAAATATCTCCAAGAGGGACTCTATGATGTCTCCAATCGCCGCTTGCAGCAATCTTGGAAACACTCCATCTGGTCCCGGAGATTTATACGGTTCAAACGATTCAACTGCCCATCGAACAAGATGAGGTTTGAAAATATCGTTTAATTGTCTGCAGTCGTCTTTCGACGCCTTCGTACAGGCGAGTGATTGGTCTATTTTACAGAGGTCCGCCCTCGCCGAGCCGGGAAAGTGCACGCCGAGAAGATACTCAAGAGTCCCCTTCGCAACCCGTCCGGTAACTCAATGGACCTGAGTATATTAGAAAAGTCCTTTTCAGAATCTTGTTAATTCTGACTGTGTCAGGGAGACCTTCTATGGCCTCACAGAAGCTTCTCCAGACCTTCTTCTTTGATTCTTTAATTCATTTGTTATAGGTATTCAGTTTAGCCTTGTAAGCTTCCCAATTACCCGTCTTTTTCGCCTTGTTGAATAACTGGCGTGTTTCTCTCCTGAGAGTGTTCAGCTCTTTACTCCAACAAGCAACCTGTCTTGGCGAGCGACGCTCCCTTAGTGGACAGTTGTTTTCATAACACGAGAGAATGGTCCCTTGCAACCATACAAGGGCCAACTCTAGTTCCCCGCTATTCCTGATCCTTACAGGATAGTTTCGGGCTGCTGCAGAGAGATCGTCCCGGTACAACTCCCAATTAGTCCTTCTGGGATCCCTGTACGTTTTCAGCTCCCTTACATAGTTAGATATTTCATAAGATATATACGCATGATCAGACAGAGATGGTTCATCCGATACATGCCAATTCCTGATCTTTTCCCGCGCCCCTAGTGTGCAGAGGGTTATATCGATTAGTGAATCCCCCTCGATGTTCTAAACGTTGGTTTGTCACCGCGGTTCAGACAGTCAAGTTCAGTGCTACACAAATAGTCAAATAGAGACTTACCTCTAACATTGTTGTCTCTGCTACCCCATGTCACATGATGAGCATTGGTATCCGCTCCGACAATTAACTCCAGCTTATTCTGTTTGTTTAAATAAATAATGCGCATGCAATTTAGGAAGGCGATGCATTTGTTATTTGCTGAACAAGGCATTTTGCAGTATGCATGAGTATCTTAGTATGTAATATTGGATTTTCTGTTTGTCTCCCGTACTACGTGTCGTTCTGCTTATATTTATTGTATATTTATCTAATATTCGTGTGCATCTTATATTTGTCCTCACATTTATATTTATACTTATTGACAATGTCGATGTTCTTTGAACGAATGACAATAAACATTATTATTATTATTATTAAGAAACCTTTTACCGCTGGCTGCTCTAACATCGAATTAAAACATTTAAACGAGGTTCTCGGAATAAACTTTCACCTGATTACACACAGTGACATGACTGTACGCAACAGACGGCGTTGATCCATTCTATATTCCGCTTAAATCTCGTTATGACGGCTCAAGTTGTCGGTTGACTAGAAAATAGGAAGGTACAGTCGGATTACTGCCGGGACGGAACGGGCCGGACACGTTCAGAACTTTCTTGAAAACGCTGCATAATTCATTCCTGTTAGGGTAGCATGCCTTATTTAATATTCATACGTTGGTCGACAAACTGCAGAAAGCGAAAATTCCGAACGGCTACCACTTCAATCGTGCCGTAATACCGAATAGCTTTAAAGTACGGATGGATGAAAATTTAAGCTCCCTGAAATCTTCCGGTGAAAGTTTGAGAAGTTTCAGACGTTTAATGGGAAGTTTCACTTCATATTAGATAGAGATTATAGCTTTTCATTAGGCTCAAAACACTTGATTACAACTGATGTGCTAAACATTTGATGGAGGTGCCTTACTTACTTATTAGTTCCAACATTATTTGATTTCTTACATTGACAGTATCCGAAATTGTTGCATCTTTCATTATTTAAATTTGATAAAGAGCTTTTAGAAACAAGTTCAGCATGTTTAACATGTAGTCTATTGTTGAAATCACCATACTACCAAAGGCAATAAAAGGAAAATAGCACTAGAAACGGACTCAAGATGCCGTCTACCAGACGTCATCAGCGCCACTCCGAGTGCAAACCCCCTTTCATCGCTATCGCATCTCAAGCTTTATTCACCATCGCTTGTTAGTGAATCAAGAGTTTAGAAATGCTTTGGCTCGAATCCCCTAAGGAGGAGATTCGAGCCAAACTCTCGACCCACGTGGGTCGGTCGAGATTATCAGTCATTCCTATTTAATGTGAACAGTTGAACAAAGTTTCTTGATCTGAAGCGTAGTTTTCGAGATGAAGCGTTGTCTCAAGATAAAAAACAGTGAGAATCTATGGTACATTAAACTGTTTAGAACGTGCAATTATTACTACTTCACAAAGGGCAAGACGTAATGTTACCATATGTAATCCGGATAAGCCGGAGTAGCTTAGAACTGGGATACATACCAGAAGTTTGGAGAAGGGCAAAGGGCAAATCCACCGAGACTGCACTAGTGGAGCTAACAGATCAAATCCCAGATGCACTGACGAACAAAGGAACTATAGTGTGCGTCTTTCTAGATATAGAGAGCGCTTTTGACAACACCCCCACGAGGCTGTCAAGAAAGCATTAATGGATGGTCGTCGCAGCTGCTTTCTACTAGGTCAGTGCAAACGCAGGTGGAAAACAAAACAATCTCGGTTAGTACAACCAGAGGATGTCCACAAGGGGGACTTACTTCCGCACTTATATGGAATTTGCCAGTAGATGAACTCCTATGCAGTCTGACTGATCTAGGCATATCTTGTCAAGGGTATGCTGATGATATAGTCATAATTGCAAGAGGAAAGGACTCAATATTACGCAAAGGTTGTACCAATCAGTGAGCCTTAACATCAACCCCACTAAGACTACCTTAATAACATGCACAAGAAAAAGAGAACCCAGCGTCAAGACCATAAAAGTATATTGGCAAAACAGAGACTGGAAGAAGGAGGTAAAATATCTAGGCCTTACCCTGGATAATAAATTTTTGTGTAATAAGCATGTGGTCGAAGTAACTAACAAGGCAAAAAAGGCTCTAATTGTTTGTAGAAACTTTGCAGGTAATAACTGAGGATCTAACCCAAAAATACTGCTCTGGATATATACAGCAATAGTGAGACCAATGATTACTTATGGGGCAGTGGCTTGGAGCAAAGGAACTAATCTGGCCATCGTGAGAGTGTGCAAAAGTCTCCAAAGTGTAAAGATTAGCACATTTTGGTGGAGAGCATAGCGAAAAGGACTACACGCAGAATGTTTAAGCATAGGCATCAGCCTTCTGAAGGTGACCAAACCTGGGACATGCCTTGAGACGACATGTCAAGGTAGTTCAGCTTTGTGAAAAAATTTACCTTAAAGCGTAACACCAACGGAATAAAGACACCATCCCGAAACTCAACAGAAACGCCATCAAATGGTACACGGATGGTTCCAAAACGACAGAGAGAACTGGAATAGAGATATATGGGCCTAGAACCAAATATTTCGAAAGCTTAGGGCTGTACTCAAGCATCTTCCAGGCGGAAATACATGCTATTGAAAGATGCATCCAGTTCAACATTGACAGAAACCAGGAAAAGCAAGAGATTATCATAATGTATGATAGTCAAGCAGCCATCAGGGGCTAAGCTCAAATATTATCATCTCCAAGATGTCTATAGTGTCCCAGGGGATTGGTGTAATGTATGTTGATATTGAAATAATAACAAGGTAAATTCGTATTCCAATCCTTTTCATTTTTAATATATTTACTGCGACATGTTTCGGTTTTTTCAAACCATCTTCTGGCAATAAAAAGTAATTTTTAACCAGATTAAAAGTTTAAGATATAGAAATATATATAAAGAATATTCTCTTACGGCACCTACAAAATTTTTGACACATCAATCTTACATATAACACACTTTTGACGTTTTATTGCCAGAAGATGGTTTGAAAAAACCGAAACATGTCGCAGTAAATATATTAAAAACAAAAAGGATTGGAATACGAATTTACCTTGTTATTATTTCAATATCAACATCTCCAAGATGGTTTGGGAGTGTCTAGAAAAACTAAACGAGCTAGGCAAAAGGAACAAGGTAACCCCACTGTTGGTTTCGGGACACACAGGAGTGAAGGGAAACGAAATAACAGACAATCCCGCTAAGAAAGTGGCTAGAATACCTTTTGTAGGGCCAGAACCTTTTTGCGGGATAAGTGGCAGTATAATACTAGACAAAACTCAAAAGTACAGTAGAGCAGAGAAACCCAAATACCGGGAGAATCTCCAGCGAATGAGGCAAGGTAAAACTGTTCTGGGAACCTATAACCAGAAGAGATCTGCAGAATGCATCAACCTTAGTAAAAATAACATTCATATATTGACAGGGATCCTTTCAGGCCATTGTAAGCTGAAAGGACATCTAAGTATGCTTGCAATAGCGGAGGAAGCCGAATATAGAGTTTATGGAGAACAGGAAGAAACATCTATCCATCTAGTCTGAAATTGCGCTGCACTGTGCAACTCAAGGGCACTGCATCTAGGAGCATGTGAAATTGAAGGAGGGAAGTTACCTAATCTGGGGCTTCTGACATTCTGCACATTTAAAAGGAATCAGACTGGATGGTCAGCTGTAAATACAGCGAGAATAGGAGACACAATAGATCATTCAGGTCGCAATGTACTATCACCCCAATATTACATACAGACATCACATGAACAGGTATTATTATAAAATTATGATTTCCGAAGATAATAAATATAATGACTGTTGGTTTCCCAAGTAACACAAAATATAGTTTTCTGACTTTTGCATTACTTAGGGGATTAAATACAGGATCTCCTACCGAACTGACACAATACAATTGTTCGAAATTTTTGTTAGAATTTGATTTTGAAAAAAGATTTTGTGGTTACTGCTGCCGCCGATACCTATGACCATGTACTTGCATCCACATCCATAGGGTACCTTAATGTCTAATATACCACACGAAATATTTAATTTTATTGAAGAGTGCAAACCTCAACATTTTGACAACATTGCAAATATCTCAGAAACTATTAAGTTAAGTAAAACAAATACATCCCTTATCATCCTCAGAGGTCCCCCTTGTCATTGTCAGTAGAGTCAGAGGGCCTGAATGCATGGGCCCCATTCCATTCGACATGCTCCCTTTACAGCAGTCGTAAAATGCTCCTTTTAATTTCTACTTGATATTGGTTTTCCTCTTTTTCCACGTATGATGCCTCATTCTGCTTAATCGTATGATCTTCTTCACAATCATGTTGCGCTAATTTTTATTTATCTATATCCATCAGACGAACACTTTTTTTGTTGTGGTATTGTTCGAGCTTGTAAGAGCCTGCCCATTTCTTGCCTTGTTGTTCTTTGTAAACGCAATTCTTCTGGTTGTCTGGCTTTATATTTGTCAACATTCAACCGATGGTGTTTGTAATGTTTGTGACAGTTCTCATTTTGCGATCGTTTCTTTTATTTTACGATAGACCTTTGCTGTATAACCATGATACATGTTTTATCTACTTGTTGTTGGATATCCGACCATGGCAACCCTTAACTTAACATTGTAACGGTGATATTGTCCCTTATGTATTAACTTTATGCACATCTTAGTTGTTAGGGTGCCATCCTTAGTCTTTGCACTACGGCATTCAAGAACGAAATTTGCTTTCTGTATGCGATTCCATAGTGAAATTAATAAATCTGTTCTAAAAAGCAAGGAGAAATAATTTTCATTTCTTGTCTAATTGAAACCGAAAAAGAATTGAAACATTGTTAGTAAGTTATTTAGTATTGGATGTAGACATACATAGCGTTTTTATCCCAAACCTTTTATCCTTTTTTCGGTAATTTTTGTAATCTAACAAAAACGTACTTTGTATTTTAGCTTCCGGTCGGTAACTGGTAGAGCTGTACAACGAACCCAAAATGTATATATTTATCCTTTAAATCCACTCGAAAATTTTCAATGCGCCTACAAACAAAATAATCATAGACCAGCAACATGAAGTTGCAATAGAAGTAGACGGCTTCCCGCGAGATCCTGTTGTTGGTTTCCATGATAATTCTCCCTAATTGAAGTGTTAATTATCAATGGACAAGCGTAGTGTGAGCATATCCGTAGATACACGAATATTATCCGGACATTCTGCATCCTCTATTTCGGTCTTGGTAATAAAATCATTACGTATTCCGTTTCAGCTAATAGTGGACAAACTCTTTTACGCCTGGTGACAAGGATATGATCAATAATTATAGGCATGATAATCCTGAAACAGAAATGACACAAATGTGATAAAAGTCGTTTTTGATTAGTAGTAAAACCTTCCCCGATATACCTAACCTCTTAGGTCAAAGTTTCAATTTTTTTTTTTTAATGAAAACTGATTGTTTCCAGCTCATACTTCTTTATTCAAGTAACTTGATTTTATCTAAATTTGGTTGCTTAACACTAAAAATATAATAAAAGTGATATCCAAAAAAGCTATTTGACAGTATTGCTTGAATTCACTTTTAGAAACTCATGCGAATGTTTGTTGACGTATACAAAACAGTTTAAATATCATAACTTTTTTGTAATTTCCCGAATAAACTAGCTGTATATTTCCATTTTTTGCTTTCAGTAGCTCAACTGAAATAAAATCTCTAAATGTTGCTGCTACTCAAACAATTTTAAGCTAAAACTAAAAACATGTTTTTGGAATAACATCTGCTGTTGCGAGATAATGTTTTCAGTAGTAATTGTTGGTTATTAGGGCTTGTGGAATTAAAAATACAATTTCCAATAACGCAGTTTTATTAACACGATCTTACTAGTAAGAACATCGACGAATAACTAACTAAAAACTAACTCTGTTAGGTAAACCGTACGGGCAGGTATATTGGAGAGCGCGTGAATCATAAGCTCGAACAAAGAAAATGCACTATCCTACGATGAGATCATCATCGATAGGGTTCTTACAAAGAAGTTGATTTGTTTTTTTTGTGTGACTATTTCCAATAGTAATAAATAAATGTTATATATAATAAACTTTTACTAAAAATTGTAGGTATACTTACCTTTTTGTCATTTCCTGCAATGAAGTAGAAACCGTTAGACTAAACCATAGTTTTATATACATACACACATTACGCCTGACAAGATTACAGGCCTCATCGCAACTACGGCCATGAAATCAGAAAACAACGAATTATAACAAGCAAAAAATTAAAGTTGTTTAATTACTTAAGTGATTTTTGAAACATTGAAACAGATACTTAATTAATATATGCAAGCATATATTGTTTTTTTTTAAATAACATAAAAATTTAAACACATAATCTAGATGTCCATCATGTTGCCCACATGCAATATGCTTCTTTCATTCGTAACATTAAAGCATGTCCAGATTTATTGAAATCGAACAATTTAAATAAGAGTTATAAATATTCTACTAACATCTAATGTTTTTTATTGTCATACATTGTAAACTATTTTAAATAGCATCACATGCCTCCACGAAACGAAAATACTTAAACAAGCTTTGAAAATAGAAGACAATAATATTAAGACAATGAAATTGTTGACATTTGAATCATTTCAGTAAGTATAGTTTGTTTGTTTCTCTCTTAGTATTTTTGCTATTTTATTTAAGTTACCATTTTTATGTGTGCTCATTATTATTTTTTAAAATATCATTATAACTTTCGCTAGAGCAATAAATTAAATTATTTTAACTTGGGCGGATAATTACAAGCGCGCCAAGAAACCAGCAGCAATTTTTAATGAACGTCGTCCATAAAATCAGTTCATTATTCTACTGAATCCAAGTTGATGAACAAGTTTAAGGAAACGAGCTCGGTGAAAAATCGGGATAAAACTTCACGACTGGTGACGAAGATACTTTAAATTTGCGAGAATCTTAAAAAAGAAATAGAAGAATCAAAAAGAAAAGTATACTTTGAACATATAACGAGTTCTAACAATGCAATTAAGGGAACATGGGACATAATTAATCATATACAAAATAAAAGTGATAAACAACCTACATTTAATTTGAATCTATTTGAAAATTATGGAATGAGCGATTTACAACTGCTGTCAAAAATAAATGAACACTTCATTGAAATAGCTAATAATAATGGGCAAGATAGTTTAAAGATGAGTAGTGGCGTAAAACAAATTGAACATACATTTTCTTTATATCTCACAGATGCCTATGAAGTAATTGAGATTATAAATACCCTAAATAATACCAATGCGGTTGGATATGACGAAATTCCGGTTTCTTTTCTGAAATACTGTGGCGACATTTTGGCACCACCTATAGCACATATAATAAATAAATCGTTTCAGACGGGTACTTTCCCTGAACGATTAAAATATACACTAGTAAAACCAATATACAAAAATGGGGAAAAAACTGATTTTAATAATTATAGACCTATAGCTTTGGTATCAAATTTGTCAAAAATATTTGAAAAAATAATACACAAGAGAATTATTGACTTTGCTCAAAAAAATAACATCTTCAGTGAGAACCAGAATGGATATATCAAAAGGGCGTTCTACAACTCGTGCCATATTCCAATTACTAGAAGAAATAATACACACCTTAAATATCAAAGAATCGGCAGTCTGTGTTTTAATGGATTTGACAAAGGCATTCGATTGTATAGACCATCAATTGCTGCTAGAAAAACTTTGTTGTATGGGATTCCGGGGTTAGCACAAAAATGGATACAGTCATTTTTATCGGACAGGCATCAGAGAGTAATAACTACTAACGAAAAAGGAGTAGAGCTTAAATCAGAGTGGAAAAAAATACAAAAAGGAGTTCCTCAAGGTTCAGTATTGGGACCGCTGCTATTCCTGTTCTACATCAACGATCTGCCAACTGCAACTGGAAACCTCACTTTGATGTTTGCTGATGATACATCAGCGATAGTCAGAAGCAGAGAAGGTGCGAACCTCGTTAACACTCTCGAAAATGCAGTAGGCTTGTATAATGATTGGTTCATAACAAATAATTTAAATTTAAACATAAAAAAGACCAAAATATTAACAATTAATAGTCAGCAGCATCTAAAGATTAATATTAACAATAAGACTCTTACCTGTAGTGATGAGGCCAGTTTCTTGGGGTTGACTTTGGACACTGCGTTGAATTGGAAAACAAGAGCTACTTACCATAAAATGTTGTCACCGCCATTCACACACTTAACAAAAATTCAGAAAAATGTAGTTCATAAATGCATAGCTATTTATAATCATGTACCACAAAAGATAAAATTATTGACTGATGTACAATTTAAAAACTACTTAAAAAAATATTTACTTAATAAGGCATTTTATAATGTAGATCAGTTTTTTAAAGAGACACTATTATAACTATTGACTTAATTTTATATTCTGACATTTTAATATGTTGTTCGTATTATACGTGACGTTTTCTATACTGTATGTATTATGGAAATATATTATATTATTATTATTATTATTATTATTATTAAATATACTTATAATGGCCACAGAAACCCTCCAAATATCAATTAATGAAATTACCTACAACGCATAGGGACATTGAGAAACGATCTTTGCGTAGAAATTTAAAAAGATGTAACTCTTATTCATACAAACCTAATTTTTTTTTCAATGCTTAGTCCTTTAAGGTCGCGATTTTGATGCCAGATTTGATTTTCGTTCCTATTAATTTTTCAAAAACCTATTCGGACGAAGCAACATTTCCTTCAAATGGAGTCGTGGAGTTAGTTCGTAAAACTGTAGATAGTTGGCTACCGAATATCCAGAGTTTGTTATTGAACTGACAATATAGCGTTAAAGTTAATATGTGGTGCAGTACTGTTAATCCAAGCGTAATGAGACTTTTTGCTTTCGTCGTTTTTAGAAACGGAACTGATGCATGTTTTGGACAATATGTCATTAGCAGAAAGAAGAAGTATGTATTTTCGACTAATGTAAAACGGTGGTTAAATTATCAATTTGTAAACAGGTGAATAGGTCCATTCTCCTAAAATCCATGACCAGAAATATTCCTAGATATTACTTTCCTGGATGGGGTTGCTTAAAAGATAGTGTATCCAAACATCGGCCATTTAGAAGGGCAGAACAGTTGCTGTGTAGTACAAATAAATCATGATACACTAAAAAATGTATACAAAGAGATGCACAGAATGGTTGTAGTCTATATGAAAGGAAATGGCGGAAATACCGAATTAAGTTATTATTTTGTATTCTCGGCTATTTTCTTCTATCTGGCTTATCTGAATGAACACAAGGGAGAAATAACAAATTTTTCAAACCGGGATTAATGAAGTGACCAAGCAATTAGACAAACAGAAAGTACCCCCAAAATTTTAAGCTTTATTTTTTATGAAACCTCCAAGACCCTTACTAATGCCAAACCACCTAAATCTAGCATTTCTAAATCCGAGATGCTTGCCCTTAAGCACCTAAAATCCGACCCTAAAGTTGGTGTACCTAAAGCTGATAAGGGAAACACGAGGGTGGTACTAGACAGTGATGAGTATGAACAGAAAATCCTATCCTCATTCCAAGATGGCTCCCACAGACTTCTAAAACGTGATCCTACCGCACGCATTGAACGTTCATCATCAAATTCTTATCTATTCCCCCTGAATTGCACAAATCCTTGTCACCTAATGATTACATCTCTCCTAAACTATACGGTCAACCCAAAATACACAAATCCAATGTTCGTTTACGCCCTATAGTTAGTATCATTAACAGTCCCACCTACGAACTCTCCAAGTACGTCTCCAATATCCTAAAACCTTACACTGGCAACAGTGATTCCTTTATTCAAAACCCCAAACACTTTGTACAAGGACTAAGTGAACTTGACAGTAGATCCCAAAAATTTACCTGTTAGTTTCGATGTCAAATCTTTATTTACCAAAATTATATCCGATACCATTCAGTTAATCCGTGAGATCCTATCTTTCGATCTTCAACCTCAAAACTTAGCTGACTTGGGGAAATCTCTCTCACCTCTGTCTATTTCAAATTCCACGACTGCTAGAATGAACAAGTTTCAGGTGCAGTCATGGGTTCTCATTCTGTTGTAGCCAATATTTTATAGAGGTATTTGAACAATAAGTCCTAATCTCCTATTTCCAGAAACAGATATGTTGGTTTAGATACATTGATCATACCTTCGTAATCTGGCCACATGGACGTGATTCCTTAGATACTTTCCCCACATTCTTTAATTTTCAACACAGTCCATTAAATTCACCATGGAAGCCGAGTCATCCTTTTCTAGATGTCTTCGTGAATCGTCGTTCTGATAGCTTGTTGAAACATTCCGTCAACCGCAAACTTACAAACTCCGACCGTTACCTAAATGTCCTCTCACACCATCATTCGACTCAAAAGACCAGGGTCATAAACTCCTTAGTACAAAGGTCCATTGCCATATCTGATCCTAACTCCTTATCCCGAGAACTATCCCATATTACCGAAACCCTAACCAAGAACAACAAAACATAAACATTATATCCAACGTACCAAAAACCAAAACCTACATCCTATATTCAACATAACCTAAAGCACTCCCTACCAATCCAGTGCCTACCTCCCCTACATCCAAAGTTTTACCGATCGTATAGCAAGAATCCTGTCTAAACACATAAAAAACCGTTCTTAAACCTAACTTCAAACTTTCAGATTCTTTTCCTATCAAAGATCGTAATCCTCTAGAAGCTCCTGGTGTTTACCAAATTCCATGTTCGTACGGCAGTGTTTATATTGGTGAAACAAAGCGTTCGGTGGGCACTCGTGCTGCTTAACATGAGCGTTGTACTCGGGCATTGCGCGTAACTGCGTCTGCTGCTGCGAAATCCACACTACCATAACCGCAATATCCAAAAATCCATTGAAATTCATAAACATCCTAATAAGCTTAACGGTTATTACCTACACAACACCTGGAAATCCCTTCATTCCTAACAATCCAACCGTAACCATCACACCCCACTGAACCGTAACCATCACACCCCACTGAACCGTAATCATTACCAGCTTATAAACCTATCGCCATGTGTCAGTTCTTCAGTTTCAGGTCAACAGCGACAAAAGAAACGTCCCTGAAGATCTCCCTTGCAAGTGTGGACAAAACGACGACCCGGAAACCAAGAAGTGAATACCAAGTAGAAGGATGGTTCGTGTCAGATAAAACAAGTTGTCTCCGACAACAAGGCAACACTTAAAGCGACTAGCTTAGAAAGTGTTGACTCTAAACTGGCATGGGACTGCGTAAGTGTTCTAAATGAGGTGTGCACCCAAAGGAAACTAACATTGGCCTGGGTTCTCAGCCACATGCTCGTTAAGTAAAATGAGGCGACGGACGATCTGGCAAGACCAAGCTGGTCAAGGTCATTCATTGGAGCTAGCGCTTTCTTTGCCATTACCAAATCGCAAATTAAAAAGTCCATCAACGATTGTATGCAGAACAAATCCAAGGAATGGTGACAGGACTCACCAGATCAAAGAAAGGGAAAGAGTTCTTAGGGGTACAGAGGCATGAGTTTACTAAAGACCTACTGAGTAATTACAGAAGGGCTGTCAGAATGACAGTAGATCTATTGTCTGGTCATTGTAGACTAAATATGCATATGTATAACATAGGCCTTGTAATAGATCTGAAAAAGCCGCGGCGAAGTAGATTAGAAAGCCACCCGAATCCTAATCGAATCTACCATATCATATATATTGTAGAAATGGTTTTAGGGCTAACAACAACATTAACGTTTTTTATCCTTATATTTTGGAAGATTTGTGTTTTGTCTTTAAGTTGTCTGACAACTCACACAAACACAGCACACGACAAATTAACTACATACCTGGCACCTACCGTGTATAGAACATCTTCTTTTCAGAAGAAGCTCACTTTTTATTAAATAAGTTGCGGAATGTAATTAAATTATGAAATAATTTATACTATTTCAAACACAAGGTTAATTTGCATTTATTGGAGTTTACCTAGGTTTATCTAGGCAGAGCTCAAAATTCGGCTTACTTCCAATGTAGGACTCCGGAAATTGTGAATAGTGCTAGGTTGTTTCTTCTAACGACATAGTTATATTACATTCACAAATACATAGCGATTATGTGGAGCATTAAATAGCAATTTTGAGATAGCATATTGTTTATATAAGCGCATATAATCATCAATATGAATGGCTATTAGGTATAACAAATTTTTCGTGGCTTATCGCACTCTGTATAAATATACCTTTTACTTCAAAGCGAAGAAGGATTTATTTAGGACATCTGCAATATTTCTCATTTTGTAGTCACACAACATACGCTAGTATTGTGGTAAAACATGTAGTACCATTACTTCTTCATACCAAATACCTATGTGTGTGCTACGATACAATAATGCAGAATGCATACGTTGGTTTGTATACTGCATCTGTGCTCAATGCTGCATTAGAACTGGAAATAACGTCCGAGATAACGTGCTGTGTTGCGGAAAACGTCTGTTCCACGAGCGGACTATCCATTTACGAATGAATATATGTGCTATAGGGCATAATATACCAGAAACTGAAAACGCAATAAATTTCCATTGCGGTGCGAAAGTTATTGCTCCGCGGCAAGGGTATTTCTTACTACTTTCGAAGAAATAATGGCGGACCATATCCTTGAATTGTTATTTTGATTAAGTGAGTGTTTAAACCGTACAATTTTGGGGATATTCTTTATAATCGAAGTAAATTGAAAGTTATTTTCTTATTATTCTCATGGTGTAATATACTTACTATGGGATAAAAATTCTTGTTTTAAAAAATTTTCATATTTTTTGATGTTGTTAATAAAATTATTAATGCATTACGTACTTGTATTGGCAACTTAACGTCTCTCTCTTTTTAATTAGGATAGTGAAAATGATATGAAAGTATATATACTGAAAGAAGCACGGATTCCACATCCGCTTTCAAAACCGTTTGTGAAATATAAAAATCCAATTTTGTCCTGAGTCACTATAAATAATGTCATTGATGTGGCAAACCCATTGTATTTGTTTACAAACTAGACGCTGCTGCAGGTCGAAGAAAATTTCTTCCACTTTTCAAGTCATCTGTTCTAACTTAAACTGATTCCGTAATCACATTATCATAATAACTAAAGAAACGACACAAATAAGTCAACAGAAAGCAATAGCTAGGCAAGTATATTCTAATAACCGAAACAATATCACAATAACAATAATCTTCTGCATAGCATAAATCGATGCGATCTACAACAGTGAGTATAACCTCGCAAAATTCCCTTGCTAGAGAATTTGTAACGTGCCGTTCCATGGGAAAATCCATTTCAGCGTCAAGTTTAAGTTTAGTTTGAATGAATCATTAATTCCTTTTATTTTGATTGATTTTTTCTCATGGACGGTAGCGTTGCTACCGCATGTTATTTTATTTCATCGAGTTTTTATTTAGTTAATCTCCGCACACGGTGCGCGACTCACACAAGTTCAACTCCTACCATCGCGACCGCGTGGGGGAACCGCAAGTGTATTTAAATAGAGAGTCCCTCCCAGTCCGCTCTGACTGTTGTGTCGGCAAAGTTTCTGATACACGTCGAGCTCCTTATTTCTTCTTCCTTATTCCTTATTGTAGCGCTGGCAAAGCTCACTGGCGTAACATAGGCATTTTACCGATTTTTCTCAAGTCTGGCCGTCGCGTCGGCACAGCTTCTGACGCTCCCAGCGTTTTATTCACAGTCATCGGCGGTACGGCAGAGTTTATCGCCGTCACCGGTATCTAACTGTCTAGCCTGTGAAAACCGTACGCGTACTTTTCGACCGACCCTCGTATATAGATTGTTGTTTCATGCCATTAACCGAAAGAAGGTCATTAGATCCGCGTTTAGATTTCAAAAGCGTTACCTAAGCCCCGCGAATGTTCTAATGTTCACCACTGTACGTATTTATGTATGCTTGCGAGTGTACATACCTTTGTTTACTTACCTTCTTTTGCTGTACATAATATACAGAATAATAAACGTTTGATTTATGATACACCTTCACTGTTTCGTTGCGTAATCAGGACCCTGAATTTCTCTGACTAATAGCTACCACTTTGGGACTAAAACTCTATTGTAACGGCGTGATTAAGACGCAACACTATTCAAACCGTCACGAGTTTGAAATTCACAGACAACTGACGATCGGCGCCATTGAACGAACTCGACGCGAACCTACTCTTTCGACTTACGAAGATCAACGCATAAGTAATAAGCATTTTAAAGGCAAGTAAGTAATCGAAAGCCCATAAAAAAGGTATCAAAGAGTAAGCGATAAATACCATCAGCACCGAACCAGAGAACCGGAAAGAAAACGTTGTTACAAATTTACACCTATGTTCTAGGACTCTGTTTGTATGTCTTCTCCATACATCTTCTGTTGTTCTCACACCACCTAATATCATCCTCAAAATTTTTCTTTCCTCTTTTTTCTTTCATCTTTCTTTGTCATTAGCCATGATTCGCTGGCATATAGCACAACTAGTCTTATGATTATCTCGTAAGCTTTAATTTTAACTGCTCTCGGTAAGTTTTTCGCCATTAAAATTCATAATACCGCTACCGCTTTGTTTCACCTCAGGATACTTTGTTTATTTCCCACTCTTCTTGGTTTGTTGTTATTGTTATTCCTAGGTTTTCAAACTGGGTAACTTTTTCAAATGCTTTCTACTCTGTTGAACTTGGCATATTTATTTTACTCGTTATTTCTATTTTCATTTCCATGTATTTTGTTCTTCCATTGCTTATCTGAAGTCCAAATTTGTTTGCTTCTTCTTCAAATTTTTTGAATGCCTTCTCGAATTTTTTGGGTCTTATTAAGAGCAGTACGTTGTCTGCATAAGCAATTCACTATACTTCATGATGATAAATCGAACCTCTTGTTTAGATCTTACTATCTCATATTTTTACTTCTAATACTAGATGAAATAAGTTCCTCGAGAAGAGTCGCTTTGTGTTAAACCTTTCCCAACTTTAAATTACTCTGAATAACTACCGTCTATCAAAATGTTGTTTCCCATGCTTCGTAGTGTCATAGTGACAATATAATGTTTTTTACCTAACGCTAAAACCATACGTCCCATATTTATCTTATACAATGTTTTCGTAAAAATTCCAAAATACAGCGAACAGTTGCTTCAACATAAATTACTGAGAATATTAACACACAGCAGTTATAACTCACGTCAGGCTGTCGGCTAATAAAATGGATATCCGTCCGACCCCGGCACCTCCACCATATGTGTGACATGTACACACTAATAGAGGCAGTTGTATTCTCCTTATAGTAGTGGTAGATGCCAGTGTTGTAATATAAGAGAGCCAAGCGGTCTCCATGTAGGTCATAAATCGTTTTCGAAACAGTCCACTAGCATCTGCTAAATCGGACAGTCGTAACGGGCTATTGCAATAAATTTTATTCGTACGTTTTATTTGTGGGCGACTGTTGTATGGAATATGAGCTTTTACGATTCATTCAATTTATTGATGGTTGCCGCTGCAGCCAGCAAAGACGTGCTACTATAATATTCGCTTATAACGAAGAATAGACGCAATAATAGCTTTATCGCTCCCTCTGTATAGAAAAAGTGACATAAAAACAACCATTATTATTGAAAATAAGAAGTAAATTATTGTTGAGATGGCAAAAAGGTGAGTTCGAACCTTATAAGTAGGTAAACTGGGAGCTTATTTTTTTAAATGCGTTTGAAGATTAAAACTCGTAGTTAGTCAAAATTTTTTTTTACATTTCGTCAAATTACACAAAAATTAATATATTAGGGAGGTCTTCTTTTGGAAACACAAAATAACGCGTGTATTTAATAATTCACTGGATAAATGTAGAATTCGCACAATAATTCCAATTCAATAATAAGATAAGATATTAATTATTTACATTATGGCTTCTCGTGCAGGAACTTTATTTTTCAATTTTCAATGTAATTCCTGAAACTGAGAACGTAGAAACCTGGCATATTATGGATCTTTAGTGGAAGAAGTAAAGATGTGTTGTATTTGAGTCAGTTCTCAAAATATTCAGTGCACAAAATTAACATTTAAGAGTTCAATAAACCAATTCGGGACGCTGCTGGATAATACACTCCGCCAAAAAAGTATCGCATAATTTAGTTTTGAATCATAAAAGTATCGCATAATCTTTGTTTGTAGCATAAAGTTGTAAATATACTTTAATGCGCTCTAAGATATAATTTCTATGATTGTTTAAATAAAATACAGGCCAAATAAAAACAAAAACTCATACTTGAGATTTTTATTAAAACAAGAAATTATAATTTTGGAAAGAAAAATGTCATAACAGTAGCTTTTAATACTGAGTATTGCCACCTCTGGCTCTTATGACCGCTCGCATACGGTTTGGCAGAGATTCGATTAACCTCCGTATATAAGCCTGATCCAAATTCTCCCACTCGTCACGGAGAGCATTTGCTAGTCCATGCAGGTCCGCTGGGGCAACATTTTGGGTTCGTATCCGTCTGTGAAGGAGGTCCCACACGTGCTCGATAGGGTTCATGTCCGGACTTACCGCAGGCCAATCTAAAACTGGAATACCAACATCGTTAAGGTATTCCTGGACGATTATTGCAACATGCGGTCGTGCATTATCGTGCATTAACATGAATTCGTTTCCTATAATTGGCGCATATGGTACTACATGTTCTTCTAAAATGTCCGTTATATACCTGTGGGCAGTCAGTGTACCTATGTCTACTGGTACTAACTCTGTACGACCTGAACAGATGCTTCCCCAAACCATAATAGAGCCACCAGCGAAATTAGGTCTAGGTCTGATATTACACTGCGAATAGCGCTCACCGTCTCGTCTGTACACTGAGATACGCCTATCTGAGGTGTAAAGACCAAATCTTGACTCATCTGTGAAGAGTATATTGGCCCAGTCATTAATGTTCCAATTTACATGTTCTCTGGCAAACCTTAAGCGAGCCACTCGGTGGTTCCTAGTGAGACGAGGGGCTGTTACAGCTACTCTAGCTCTTAATCTACTCTGTCGTAACCTATTCCGAATAGTTTGAGTACTCACACGAGTATTTCTGACTCTAGCCAAGTCGTTCTGCAATTGTCTCGCAGTTACATGTCTTCGACGTAATGCTTGTAGTAGTAAATAGCGGTCATCTTGGCGAGTAGAACATCTTGGACGACCTGGTACAGGTCTTCTACTGTAAATGCCTGTTTCCCTATATCTGGCTACGGCTCTAGAAACACTTGACTGATTGATGTTCATCAAATTAGCAACGTATGCTTGAGATCGTCCATTTTCGATTAAAGCAACTATAGCAGCCACTTGTTCTGAAGTTAAATTGCCATTTTAGTTTTAAAAGCGTTGGTACAGAACTCTGACTTCGCACTTTAAAATTTGTCCGTATAGGAAGACTTTCAATAAACAACTGAACAAACCTTATACATATGCATTTTTCTAAATGTGTCCTTTTAGAAAAAAAAAAAGTAAAAACGCTAAGTTCCATTATTTTGTTAGTGTTTTTATAGTTCACATACACGAGGCAAACTTTTTGTGAACGTATAAAAATATCTTGGTTCATAAATGCCCTTTTTTAGTTTATGCGATACTTTTTTGGCGGAGTGTATTTCAACTTAAGACTTTGGTAGCAAAAATGGCAACAGTATTGATGCAAATCAATAGTTTTATTTATTTTTGTAATAACCTTTACATTTTTTTATTGTTACATTTCTTTTTTCATGTAACATTAGAGAATGACGCATATTTGGTCAACTTGGCTAGAATATAAATACAGCTGACATTTTCAAAAATAACAACAGCAGGGTGCAAGCTGCACTTAATTTCTTCAAGATAAAATTGAGTAAAAATTTTAGCTCCAGTTTTTGTTGCCTAGTGAAGAACTTATTAGGGAAATAGGTTTGAAATTGCCCGTTATATAAATAAATATATAAACATAAATAAATTATAACTGAACGCTACTTTTCAAAGGTGATATCCTTTTTGTGTGTTAGAGAACTGCTTCTTAATAGGAAAGCTGTAGCCTGAAAAGGCTCTTTCGATAAGCTTCAGTAAAGACACGACTGTGTTCCAAGCTGAGGTTGCTGCAATTCATCACTGTGTCCGAGAGATAGAAAGATGTACCGAACCGGGTAAAAGCGTCGCTATCTTCTCTGACAGTCAGTCCACACTTAAAGCGATTAGCTCCTCAAGCGTGGACTCTAAGCTGATTTGGGACTGTGTAAGCGCCCTAAATGAGATGGGCACCCAAAGGAAAGTAACCCTAGCCTGGGTCCCTAGCCACTCGGGCGTGAGAGGAAATGAGGCGGCGGACGAGCTGGCCAGGCGAGGTTCATCAAGGCCATTCGTTGGAGCCGACCCCTCTTTCGGCACCACCAAATCGCAAATTAAAAAATCCATCAATGAATGGATATACAATCAGTCCAGAGAGTGGTGGCAAAAATCACCGGGACAATGGCAGGCAAAAGAGTTCCTAAAGGAGCAGAGACCTGAACTCACGAGAGATCTACTGAATAAAGACAGGAAGACTGTCAAAATGATTGTAGGTCTGCTGACTGGTCACTGTAGACTGAATAGGCATATGTACAACATAGGCCTGGCAGATGATGCAACCTGCAGATACTGCCAAGAGGAGGAAGAAACACCAGTTCATGTGCTGTGCCAATGCGAAGGCCTGGCGAGGACAAGGTTTCTAGTAATGGGGGAGGAAAACCCCACAGCTAGTAGCTACATAAAGAAGCCGCTCTCAAAGATGATAGGCCTAATTAAGAGGGCAAAATTAGAGCGGTGAAATAGGTCGATAGGCCACCCCAATCCTAATCTAATCAAATCTAGGAAAGCTGTTGCTTTTTATGCTAACTTAGGAGGCGCTAGAACTGTACTGAAACCATTTTTAGAATATAGCCAGACAATTTAGCTAGAAATACACTAAAGGCATCTGATTAGCTGCATCAAAAGATATGCATTAATATTATTGCAAAAGTATGCAAGTAACTTAGGTTGTTAAATATTCACAAATCATGTGAATCATGTCGTTTTAAACCTCATTGTTTTACACATTAGCTGAGTTCTATCAGAGACGGTAATATGTATGTTTGAATATCTTTCTGTAGCTATTTGAGCAATATCTTTCTCATTTACGTGTCTGTTGTTTCTTCTTAATCTATATCCAAGACTGCACAAATATAAATACCGACAATGCAAGTTTATCGGAAGTCCATGTCGAAAAGCAGCGATCGAATCGACCGTCATGGTGCTTCTGGGTCATTTTTATTTCAAGTGCACATTTACTGCCCTCTAAGGACACTCAACACTAGAATTTTATCTTGCAGGAGTTGAGCTACCTATCGACTCCAGATATAATCCTTTTAGTACATAAATCTGCATTCTACTTGCGCAATTTTTTCGCCTTTTGGTTTTCTGAAAAAAGAAATAATATTGAGTCCTGAATGTTGCTGCAAAATGTCCTCTTGTATATAACTTGTTCCTAAGTGTTAATACAACTAATAACATTCTTTAGAGATTTCTACGTAACTCTTAATTGTTGTGAAGGAAACATTTTCAAGTCACCTTTCATTGTTTTTAAGAAAAAAGACTGAACAATACAAAAAAAGGGTTCTTATTATTTATATTTTCTTTTAAAAAGTAGTTTGAATAGACCAGAAAGGAAGTGAATTAAAGAACATTACACCCTAGATAGTAACTTTATGATGATTTATCAGAAAATTATAGGGAAAAAGTAAAAGAAATTGACATTTAAGTTACGTTCATAAAATAACAAATAGATTAGATTAGAGGATTGGGTTGGCTTCTTGGCCCATTTCACCGCGACCTTTGCAGATCTATTGTGATCTCCTTTGTCTTAGAAGGTGCCCTCTAACTTTACCTTCTTAATTAAGCGTATCATCTTTGAGAACGGTCCCTGTATGTAGCTATTAGCTGTAGGGTTCTCTACGCCCAGCACCTACTAGAAACCTTGGCCTCGCCAGAGCTTCGCAATGACATAGCACATGAACTGGGGTTTCTTCCTTCTCTTGGCAGAATCTACAAAGCTTATTTAGTCTACAATGATCGGTCACAATCTATAATAATTGGTCACTTGCTAGGTCTTCAGTAAACTCAGGCCTCTGTTCCCTTAAGAACTCTTGCCCGTCACCATAAAAAATAATGAATAAGTAGCATTCCAAGTTTTATTTATAAAAAAATTAGAAATAAAAAATACGTTTAGACAAATTATTAACACATTTTAAAAAATATTTTTAATAACCAGTGAACAAGTAGACAAAACTTTACTTGAGAACGTCATGTATTCTGTTTTCTGTTCGTTTATGGTTAAACTATTTTCTTGGCACCATTCTTCTAGTGTGCTAATCTCTTTGTTTATGTTTTGCTGTAGATCTACATGATTCTTTCGTTCATCGGCATGTGTATATATGTTCCCAATGATTTTTCTATTGACTATGTCGTTGGTATACATTATGTATAGTATGGGGGATAAATTTCCGCCTTATGGTATTCCATATTCGGGAGGGTGTTCGTCGCTTTCTTGCTTATTAACCAGTGTTGTTTATGTTCTTCCGGATAAATAAGTTTGTATCAGTTTTTTCTCATTTCCAAGTATTCCCATTTTTATTATTTTTTGCACTAATTTTGGTTTGGATACGGTATCGTATTAAAAGAATAAAAATCAAAGTTTTAAGAATATTTTTTAAATAAATTACATATTTCCATTGCTTGTTTCTTTTTTTAGTGGCATAACTCAAATAGTATCTACGAATCTATTTGATAATGAAGATGTTTCACATTTCCTGCATAACTAACCAAAAAATAGATTTCTAGTAGGACAGCTGCTATTGCAGTCGATTATTTTTAAATCTTATAACCATTTTTATTTTAATCTAGTTAATAAAAGTTACTTCTCTTAAGTTCTATTTTACGCAACATCTATACCAGCTAGTGTAGTTGATCATATCTACTCACTGCCACACGACATTTCTGAAACTAACGGGTAATGCTATGATTTGCTATGTTTAATTCACATATAGGTAATGCGTGTAGTTCTTATTTTCATCAGTTTTTATGGAAATTAAAGAAACTCTCATGGGATGAAGAAACCTGAAATAAGCGCCAGGATTCTCCTAGATGGTAAAATGGTATATTCCCGTTATTCGTATCTATTGCCCGGCTGATAGTCTAGCGCCTTGCACACTTGGCTATCAGTCGTGAGGTCCAGGGTTCAAATCTCACTCTGGTCAACTACGATAACCGGTTTTTCCGGAGTCGTAATTATGATTAGGAGGGAGATTTAGTTCTGCGGGTGTGCCTGATAAGCATAATGCTGAGACTTTATCTACTCCCTTAAAAAAATCAATGATGTAATTCGGGAAACCGATTTTGAAGCAAACCTTGAGGACGTTTTTGCATTATTTTTTTTATAAAGGCTGAGAACAGAATATTGATCTGTTCGTCAAATGTTAATAACGACATACTTATGTAAATTTTAAACCGATGTAATACTTACACATATATCTAAACTGCCTTGAGGCAGATATTGTGCAGAATTTATTAATATCAAAATGTACAGTGACATTCTATCGAATTGACTTTTTTAATTTATTTTATTCATTATTTTAAAAGTAAACTTTTATTTTTTCCATAGAAACGTTTCAGTACGTTAAAAACCGCTCAATGAAAAATATAATGACGAAGTGAGAATTTAAAACTACTTTTAGAACCTGAGATTTGAATGAACACCTCAAAGACAACAAATGTACACTTTAAATAAAAAGGACTGCTATAGTAAGTCTGTATATTCAGCAGATCTATATCCTCTTCCCAGCTATTATTCCTTCACAACCTACGCACAAATTCTGTTGAATGCGCTACCTCTACCAATAAATTTCTATCCTTGTATAAATCTCGAAGAACAACGCAACTTCCGTCCTTTTGTATTTCCCCAAAATCGTGACAGTGAACCAGAATAATAGCAGTCGAACCTATTCCCGAACAGTTAGAGATTTAGGTACAGATTAGCATTAGAAGCGTTGAAAGGAGCTCCTGGGATAACCCCCCGATAATTCTTTTCAATTTCGCTCCGGCATTAATCTTTTCTTAGGTCGAGGTTCGTAGATGAGACGTTCGCGGAATTAAATGGAGTTTTCTGTAGGAAATGCCGTTTGGATAATAGAAACTTTTGTGCTATTACAAAGTAGCAATTGCACATAACAGGGTTTTTGTCATTTGAATGAGAAGGAACAAAAATGAATAAGAGCATTTATGGAAGCATCAGAAATGATTTAGCGTTACAGAGTTATGTGTGGTGTCTCACGTGTGTACTTCCTCGTTTCATTTATAATATAAATCAGTACAACTCACTATATAGATGATATTTAGAGTAGGAAATTGGTTGTCCTTAAACGACAGATTAGACGGTTTATGGTTTGTTGAATTTCAGATCAGATTACTGATTGTTTAAGATTCGTCATTAGCTTAAAAGGTTAATATAATTTATGAATGTACATTTCGAGCTGTTACTAAAAACTTTTGGTACTACTATTAAAACGGAAGATATCGACAACAGATCTAATATTCTCATTGATTAAAGACCATGTTGATAGTTTTATTCATGAGAGACAATTGTAGATGTTCGGGTTTTCCATTTAAATGTTCTATACCTACAAGCAATTTCATATTGTGTCGTGGAAGTGCGTCAAGCTTTTATCCTTAAGGATGGAATTCAAAACAGTAAATTAATTAGTTTCCCCAGAAAAAAATGGTCTAGATAAATGTATGTACATGCAGCTACAACAAACTATCTCAAAGTTTTAGGTTTGTGCCTGATGCTGCTTTAAGGAACGTCGAAAAAGATGATATTTATACGAAAATAATACATTATAAAATTTTATTATTAATATATATGAAAATATAATCAAGTAAATGAATCAATTCTCATATTTACTATAGGTAATTTAACAATTTGTAAATTTATATACCCACATCTAATAATAATATTCCTTTAATTGAACTGTCAGTCATATGCATTTTTGTACTATGGTACTGAGCTTTTAACTAGTCCGATATTCAAAGAACACACTATTTAACGTTGTAACGTTGAACTCTTCACAAACCTTTGAAAGAAAAGTATTGTTTTTCAACAAACAATTTATTTTAACAAATAGATCATTTTCTTCGTTCCGATAGCCCGCCGACGAGTTCCATAAATTATTCTCATAACTCGTAGCGATTGAAACGGAAATAAAACAGTTCTTGCACACTTTATTACCATGGATGCACAAATTTGCTAGAACTGTGTAATGCTTTATCATGTAACGATTCCATTCTCTTTTAAATTTATTTACTCTAATTTAATTTACCTTACTTACTGGTTTGTCCGTTAATGTTTACTAGTTATTATTACCTGCTAACCGTTTTACTTTTATGTTGCTCCCTGTATTTAAACTTTTGCGGATTTGCTTTGTGTCCCCACGACGCCTCCCGGCAAGCCAGCTGTCAATCAAAATGCCGCGCGTAGAATCGGCCAGTGGTTGCGCTTGTCGTTACAATAATATATTTTAACCGCAGAGTAGCGGCTATTTGTGTGAGTGCGGGTTATCCAGAATTATCATCAAGGTGTGCACAACAGTCTAAACAGTAGAATCGTGCTTTTAATCAAGAATTTATTTCTATATAATAGATGCAAATGACATCGAGAACTGTACAATGACAAAAACAGCTAAGTTACAAAAAACATGTATGTATATACAATTATAAATATAAACAAATATTTGCCGTACATCGGAACGCTTTTAAATTTAGTCGCGAAATGTTAATTATCGAATTCTGACAATTAAATCAAAAAGAAAAACCTGTATACCGGGTCGGGACAAAAAGTACGCGAGCGATTAAAAAATGTGGGTTATGAGAGGCGCTGCATCGTGCCAATAAGCTCTGCCGGGGCCAAAATCACAGTAAATGGAGCGGTGGCGGTTTGTGTCGTGCCAGAAGGATCTGCCGGCGCCGGAATCATAGCCACCGAGGCGGTGGCGGTCTGTGTTGTGCCAGAGGGTTCTGACGGCGCGGAAGTCACAGCTAAGGAGGCGCTGGCGATCTGCGCAGATGATAATGAGTAGTAAGTTGCCGGCGCCTTAATCACAGCCGAGGGGACGTGAGCAGGAGCGTCTATGAAACGACCGAAGTCACTACTCGAGTACTGACAAGCGTGCGGTTGTTTATATCTCCTGCGGCGGTCCCCCACGCGGTCACGGTAGTAGGAGCTAGGCGTGCGGAAACGATACTCGTCGTAGTAAATAAGAATAAATGAAAAAACTGAAAGATGTAATTTAAGAACAAGAACGGTTTGGTAAAGGCTTTCATGGAGTGATTTACTAAGGGTGATTTAAAAAAGAATGTAAGTTTTAGAGTTCTGCTCGAACTTATATCTCTATAAATAAGAGAAATATCACTTGTAACATTGAATATGTAACACGCGGTAATATAGCTCTGCTTCCTTTCCATTTTTATGTTATTTGCAACGAAAGCTTTTTTCCCTCTTCACTAATAAACATAACGTCAATGTCAAGTTTGACAGTTTGCTGTACAGCCTACTCAGAACTTGTTTTTATTCAATCTCCAGCTGAATATATGCGTATATATTTTTATTGTTTTGTTTTTCTCTTCTGTATAATTCATATGTTATCCTTTTCTCTATTTTCACAGGACTACAACGACGACATTCGCCAGGAGCAGATGTGGGAGATGCAGGTGCTATCCAGTCAGCGAGGCAACGGCGGCGTCGGCAAGAACGACGATAGCAGCGGCGAACCGAGCTCGATAGGAGTGGAGTATGTATCGGCGTCGACGGAGGACCGGCTAAGCGCCGCCGACACCATGGAAGGGGCACCCGAGAGTCCCCAGACCGGCGAGCATCCGGCCCTGCGAGGTATACAACCTGGTAAGTCAACAGCACGTAGAGTTGGGAAAAGGGGATGCTGCAGAGCATGAAGAGAAGTGGAAAACAAGGGAACATTAATTATAGCGACGCTCGACTGTTTTTCCGGTATTTTTGGCGCCGCTATCTAGATTTGTGCATTCGTGTATTATTTTTTTTTTTCGCTGTATTTTTAGGTTACTTTGCTTATTTTCTTTACCCTTTTCTTATTAAGGCCATTCATAACGAGTTTTAAGTACAATCTATTTTAAATACTTAAATATGCGATATTACAGGCAAGCTTCTATGGGTTCGATCTATATGTAATATATGTATTTATTATATTAAAGCGGTAATATCTTGTAAAGTGTAATAGCTATACGGGTGGCAAAAAAAATAATAACTAAAGTGGAAAAGAAAGATTATATGAAAATATTTTGAAATTTCCGACATGACTAATAGGAAACGCAGTTGCTAGGGCCAAGAATAATTTCAAATTTATTGGTAGAAGTTCCCCATTTACTTAAATAAAATTCTAAACGTTTCATTAAATTGGTCCTGGTAAATCCTGGTATCCTGTACTGGTATATATAGGTCTCTAGCTCGTCAATCGATCTAACCATCTGGGTTCTGCCTGTTCAATATTCTTAGAGAGATAGAGATATATTTATTCATTGTAATAAAAACATTACAAGAAACGTCAAAAGAATAAGTATATAACAAATACAAAAATTCAGAAATTCAGAACAAATTATATATATATATATATGGTGGCTTAACACCCCTTGTGGGGTTGTGCCGCTTATATAAGCTTTCTAGATCCATTTCAGATTGGGGTGGATCAATCCCCATTTTCTTCCTCTAAATCGCTCTCGCTATTTGTCTCCATAAGTTTCTGTCCTCTACCTTCTTCTTCCATTTGTCAAATCCGGCCTCTCTTAGATCTTCTTCGATCGTGTTTTTGGTCTTCCTCTTGGTCTTTTGCCTCCCGGTTCCCACTCTAGCATCGTATATATTACTGCTCCTGGTCCTGCTCTCCACACATGTCCCAGCCATTTTACTCTCTGCCTTTTAATTCTTCGCACTATGTCCTCGCCTCCCAATTCTTGTGCTATTTCATCATTCCTTCTTATTCTGTACTCATTATCTCCGATCTTCACAGGTCCTAGAACAAATTATAACAAACAACATATTAAAATTATACATATGACTAATATTTGGATTTAAAAATTCTTGGAGTGAATAATAGGTAGTTTTTATTTTATACTTTAATCTTAGAAGTTTTACTAGTAAGCCTAGTTCCACCTGGAACGCACCCTATTGAAGAAGTTAGAATAGAATAGAACAAGAAATATAATAAAACAATAAGTATATACAATACATAAATGTATAAGTATATACTCAATCAACAGGTAACTAACCAGTGCATCGCCTGCGGATGCCAGACATTACAGTACCACAAGAAAATTCGTTCATTTACAGCCTAAAATATTGTACAAGGGAGTATATCATATGGTTTAAAAGATATGACTTAACACTACGTTTAAATTTATTTTCACTTTCTATGGTTCTCAAATTCTGAGGCAAAGCGTTAAAAAGTCTTAAACCCAAAACATTTGGGGAATTTTCACGTATCTTTAATGTATGGGAAGGAATATAAAAATTCGATCTAAATCTGGTGTTATGTGCATGAAAATCACTGTTTCGGGAGAACTTATTTTTATTTTTATATGTATAATGTATCAATTCATATATATGTACCGATGGTACCGGCAATATTTTAAATTTTTTAAAGTACGGCCTACATGACTCACTCTTAATACCTGCGATACACCGTATTATTCTTTTTTGCGCTAAGAATACATAGCTGTTAACTCGAGACACACCCCAAAGAGTGATGTCATATGATAATCTACTGTATAAGTTGGCGTAATAAAATGATAATAATCAACCACTTATTTGATAACATAATGAGTTCATTTTCTTTTTTAGTTGATTACAATGTGAATTCCATGTTAATGTTGAATCAAAATTTATCCCTAAAAAACTTTATTTCTTCCACACTCTCAATTTCTTTATTTTGGGCAAATACATGTATGTCTAGTTTTTTTTTTGTTGTGTACATTATGAAAGATTACAAATTTGGATTTTTCAGCATTTAAATATAATTTATTATTAAAAAACCATGTTGTCACATTTTCGAACAATACGTTCGCTCTATTTTCCTTCTCAGTAATATTATCACCAGATACCACTGCACTGGTATCATCGGCATACATTACTACGCGGCAATTAGAAACAAAGTTGATCATATCATTAACAAAAATAATGAACAGCACATGCTCCAAAATGCCTTCTTGGAGAACCTCGCTTTCAACAGTTAAAGCAGACGACTTAATGTTATTCGTACGGGTTTCGGTTTTTATTCTTCTGTCTCTTTTAGACACATTTCCTTACTTGCTCTCTTGCTTTTTTGGACACTTCTAGAACAGATTCTGAGCCTATATGTGGAGCCGCTGATCCATTTCTTTCTAAATAATCGGCTTTTTGTTTCCTTCGATCCCTAAATGTCCTGACACTCACAGGAAAGTGACTTTATTGCGGTCTGCCAAGGTATTCTGTTTTCGAATACATCCCCAAACCAGTCTTGATTGAACTCTAAAGTTCACTAATGCCCTCAATATCACCTGACTGTCAGTTGCAAGCCCTCTGATTGATTTCTGTTGCAATATAGCGTATACCTTGAAACACACTAACGTATTTTCCTAGTAAAATTGTGATCACTTTATTTCTCACCTCATTGCAAGTTCCACCTCCAGTCCCATTCTCGGTTTACCAGATCAGTTTACCGAGCAGAGAAGATGAAATTTTTTTTAATTATGTTTTATTTTCAGGTCAATGTTCCTTTCACGAAAATGGTTTTGTTAACAGGCACAACTTTCATTTTTACAGTGATGAAAATCCGCATTTCTTCCGGATTCTTACCACCAACTGGTCTCTTAAAGTATGGCGAGGAATCGTGGGGTTAAATGTAATAGGTCCTTATTTTTTTAATGGTAACCTTGATGGACAAAAATTTCGAAGATTTCTGGGCTACCATCTTCAAGAGCTTTTGGAAAATATTCCTTTACCTGTAGGAGAAAGTATGTGGCTACAATTAGACGGTACCCAAACACATTTCCATCCTAACGTTCGACATTATAGTATATGTTACACCTCCGAGTGCACTAGAAAATATGAAAGAAAGGATAATAGGTGCTTTCCAGGCTACTATCCCAGATATGTTAACAAACGTACATCAATCATTTAAAAAGCTAATCCGTTTGTGTATTGACCGTGATGGTCGTACATCTGATTTAGAAAAAGAATTAATTGTGTTTGTTTATATTTTTTTTCTGTTATTGGGTGTATATCTTTTTTATTTGTTTTGTTATGTAAAAATTACAATATTTCAAGAATTTACTTTAGTTAATAGACTTAATAAAATATACTGATTTATTTTATTCAAATTAAATTCCTGCAAACCTTGAAATATGTTTGCAAGATAAACAGTTGATTGCTGTGAAATAATGATAAATTGTTTATACATGCTTAGTAAATATGTCTAAGCCAACTGAATTTTAATGAATTGTATTAAATGTAGTCCTCGGAAAAATGAAATGCTAACCACGAGAAAACTATTTATGTTAGGTATAGCGAACCCTAATATATTTGGAAGGGGATTAAATTCTACGTTCGATAGTAGATATCATCAGATATAGGATGTTCTATTTAAGATAAGAAAGTTAATTTACTGCAAAACTCATCAAATTTAAACAAGCGTTTATTAACACTCAGTATAACTGTGTGACTAAAGTTCCACTTCATTCCATTACTTAGGCTCTTAGCTGAATGATGAATGTAGGTAGATGTGCTTAAGTTTGGATTACGCAGTAAAAATCAAACTTAAATTTTATACTGCAATTTCATTAATTGTAAAATATCTCAAAAACCGATATTACATAAACTTGCCCTAACTTGGTCTTTAAATTCCAAATATGTCATTATAGACATAGTGTTCCATTTAAAAAAAGATAACTTTGTTATGGATCTTTTTTCTCGAACACTCTGTATAATTCAAAATAATTTTAAATTTCACTTACAAAGGTCTAGTCAACTAAATAAAAAGGATTTCAAAAAATCCTATGCTTTTCCATATAGACCCCCGCCGAATGTGATGGCCCACCCTGTATATATTACCAGTTTTTAGCATATATCAGAAATTCTTATTTTAATTTTTAACAATGTCAAAACGAAACAATGTCTGAGTTTTTTAAGGGTTCTCCTCGAGCGCTTCTTCCCTGTATATATTTTTAAAAAGCTTTTAAAAGGAGCAGGTGGAATTTTGGAATGTGATATGTTAAGAGAAACTATTGCCATGCATAAATCTTGAATAAAAGAATGTAGAAAGCGCATTCTCTCTAATGCCACTAAAGCTGCGAGACAAAATTGGGGTATTTTTTCTAGGCGACCTTTACTGTCTGCTTTTGCCTTTCTGTAAACAAAAAAATTCAAATTTCAGTTTAAATTTCATTAACCTTAAAGCTAGCAAGAAAAAGTTACAACTGCGCGGGAATTTCGTCTTTCTTTATTACAGTTCAAAGATTTCTTGCAATAGAAGTAATACTATAGTTCCCTAAATAAAGAGCTAATTTCTTTGTTCCGCCAGATGCAATTACGATCATTTTACGCTTTATAATCAGCTATATACTATATGTGCACGACAATATTTACGTTTGATCAATGAGATACTTTATACTAATCCTTCCTTGTATGATGTTTATATTATCTAGCTGGGCTAGTATTCCCCCAACCTAATGATGAATATAATGTATAAGGTAGGACATTCGCACAGCAAAGCAGCAATTTGCAGTCAATTAAGTTCGTGTCGGGAGAACGAAACACGCGGGAAATATGTGGAAAATGCTCTCGCAAGATGAAGCCGTAATAGAGAGTCCCGACGCATTCTGAAAATACCCCAGACTGGAGGAATCTCTCAAGCCAGCGTTTTTGATGTCATCATCCCTCCACGGATGGAAAAGATGGGTTTGTGTTATGAAATTACGAAATTTTACGCCAGGAAATTGTTTTTCACGTCGACATCGCGTATATCCCGTCTCTAACACCACCGGACGAGTTAATCTTGTGGAATTTTAGGCGTGCTGGACTTTGTAATTATGACATGGTTACATGAGAATGCAAACAGATGTTGTTACTCCATTTGTTTTTGTATTTATTTTTTCCAGTCGCATATTTTCCGGTCTTGTTTACCTTTGATGAATTTCTAGAAACGCAACATGTACATTGAGGGAGACGACGGAAAAACTATAATTAACCTAACAATCTCTAATTTAATTGTTCTTCGAATTTATTAATGAGTTTATTTGAACAATAACTTGTTCAGTTAACAAAGTGAGCGTCATTAAGAAGTAAGGATTGGATAACTAAAATTACAGTTAATTGAATGCAATTGTGATGTTGAGATTACCTTTTCTCAAATCTAGCCCTCACTTGGATGCTCTGGTCTAAACATTATTATAGCAAAGTTACCTACCAATATACATAGTAACAAATAGGTACGTTAGATATATGTATTAGCAAAATTGTCGTAAAGATGGTGTCTTTCCTATTTCACTCCAGTAATAATGCAATTCTGCTATACTGCATAATATTGATCTGGTGTGTTCACCAACTAAACATTTTAAGACTCGTTCACACGGTTTATCGCTTGATGAGTTTGATGTGAAGTTGGTCATCATTCGCGCCGTGGGAAGGCAAAGACCCGATACCACTGGAGGTGGTTCGCGTGGCGCGTAAAATGTTCGGACATCAAAGGCTTGTGGATCGTCAGATGGCGAGCCTAGTTAAGTCTCACAAGGAGTAGGCAAGAACTGCGAAACACAAAATTAAATGAGTCATATATTATTTGAAAGAGGAAATTAAGTGTATAAAAACTGTAAACGGGTTTGAGTGCATGGGCCTTAATTTTTGGGATATGAAGAATTTTATTTAAAAACATTAACGCTCGTAGCTTAAGAAGAATTATATGTACACGACTGATTGGTGTCTGTGTAGTCCAATTAGTTGAGCGCACGAATTACGAATTTTACCAGGAAGTGGAATAGGTTCGAGCCCTTCTTAGGGACATTATTTTTCTATTATCAGTATTCATTTCTTTTATTTTTATTCGTAATATACGTGATTACTAATAATCACAAATAACATATACAACTTTCACACACAACATTGGAAAAAAAGAACAATTATAATACAATGCAATAATTATTTATTAATAAATAAAAGAAAGAAAATGATGTACGAAATCGTCGCACAGGTGAACTTTGGAGATGCTTTGGCAGGTGGTACATATAGTGACAAAGTATTTCGGATTAAAAATTATGTTTATAATCAATTTGTTGAAACACGCAGTACAAAACAGCTTGTTACAAGATGGCAATTGCAGATGTGGGTTATGGCTGCCGTTGCCAAATTTTATGAGGATACAGAAAATAATTGCATTTTTCGATTTGTTGCATCTTTCAGGTGGGTGTCAGATTTATGAAAGAATATAAAATTTCAAATCGGCGTGTAGTGCGATATCTATCCGAAAAAGAAATCGCATCACTGATGAAATTATGAATACTGATAATAGAAAAATAATGTCTTAGGATGGGCTCGAACCTATTCCACTTCCTGGTAAAATTGGTATTTCATGCGCTCAACTAATTGGGCTACACAGACACCAATCAGTCGTGTACATATAATTCTTCTTAAGCTACAAGCGTTAATGTTTTTAAATAAAATTCTTCATATCTCAAAAATTAAGGCCCATGCACTCAAACCCGTTTACAGTTTTTCTACTCTTAACTCCCTCTTTCAAATGATGTACGACTCATTTAATTTTGTGTTTCGCAGTTGCCTACTCCTTGTCAGTGCAAATCGTGCACCTGTTTCAATGGTCTGTTGTAGTTTTTAGAGCAGCTCCAAATTATATAATAAGTGATACAAACTATAACAATATACAATTTCCGTATTGCTTATAGTCAATATTACATTGTATATGGAATCCACAACATCAACACCAAAAAGACTTTAAGTAAGTTCTATTCATTCTATCGAAAATTATTTCCAAAGGAGTGCTTGAATTGAACAAGAAAGAAACAAACGGAACTGATAAAGAATGCCTAGTTTGACAAGAAGTTGCCGGCTCGAGGCCACGCGGGATTTGGCAGGCTACACGCTGTGAGCACGGTGCAGCTGGTCGGAATTCGACCCACCATAAATCCGCATGGTTCACCACATTCGAAATTTGTCAAACTCGGTCAAGCCACAGGCTATGAGAACGAGCCTTTATAGAGGCCTTGGCAGTGACGTTGATAAGCGCTATTTTTAGTATATTTACATGACAGAGATATTTTATACCTCAAATTATTAATATAAACTGATACATATTCTAATATAAAAACATATCACCCATAAAAATTAACACAGAATACAGAATATAAACAAGGAGAATGCAAACATATTTTATTGATTTTTTTTTATATTAGGAAAACATGTTGATTTAAAAACTTTAGAAGATAAAATCCACTATTTGAGATTGTGTGTATTAAAATAAGTTAGAATTTGACTGTATTTATGTTTTACAAACATATTTTTAAAATTTTAATTACCATTTAAAAATTTGACTTGTCGAGCTAGGGTCATCTAGTTTCAGAATAACAGAAACAGAAAACGTAAGTTTGAGAGATATCTGTAATCAGTTGTCAATTTAATTTGTTTCAAAATAAGAGAATTATTAAGATTTAATGTTTTATCAAAGTATAAAAACGTTAGTAAATAAGAACCATTATTGAGCGTAATAATCAATTAAAAATGAGTTACGTGGCAATGTTACAATTTCCGGTCATCTCAAGTGAATTCAGCATCGTTTGACGTTTTCTTGGAAACTCGTTCGAAACAACGTATTCTACAGGATATGTAGATGCAATTCGATCTAGGGAAAAAAATAAAAGAAGTGTTGTTTACTAAATTGAAAAGGAGAGAAATTATGGCTTGGGTATAGAACGCACCTAATTTTAAGAATTAGTGATATAAATTTTCACAAAAATATGATTTTGATGGGGAAATGAATATAAAGGCAATATTTTGGCCTAAAGTATAAAACTCGACGCATATTTTATAAATGGTAAAAAATAAAACAACAAAAAGTAGAAAATTAAAAAGGAAAGCTGTAATAATCAAAATGTAAAATTTGAGAAATAACTCGCCTAGAAGTGAAAGATCCTAAAGATTCAGTATTCAGGAGTATCAGGAACGTCAAAATTCAACGAAAAACATCGGATGCAGGATCCGGAAAAAGCAGTCAGAGCCCGTCGAAACGGACAAGATATCTATAAAGGCCGGTATCCTAATACTTTATTAAACTTGTGACATTTTGGTACGTAAACTAGAACAAAAAAAACTTAATATCATAATTTAAAAACAATCATACGAAAGAAACTTTAAAATTACTTACCAAAACGATTTAAAACTGGAGATTAATGCATAAAGATCCTTTGTGGATTAAATGTGTTTATATCCAGTTATATTGTATAGTTTAATGTTCTAATGTATCCATAATCCATTTGAGAATTGCTTGTATTATAACTATTCCAGTTTAGTTCAACCTAGAACGGTACCTAACCGTAATAATACAATATTCTTCATTTATAATTCCGTTAATAGATATCAGAATTCATAATTCAAGGTTAGGTAATTTAAGGAATTTTGTATCAGGATTAGTTTTTCTGTTTTACCTCTTAATGATTGGTCGTTTTTACACATTCGCAAGTTTGATTCTACTTATTTTAATATATTATTTAGTTTACCTGACTATTTTGCGTTTTCCTTTCAATATAATCCGATACACCATCCATTATAATCATTAACCATATCACACCTATATACAAAATTATTGAATCAAGAACATGCCCTGTTGTACCATTCGGTGCTGATGGATTTATTAGGGTAAACATATTACTTTCGCAGTTAGAGTTTTGTGTATGAGTTCAAAATTCACAGAATTCTAGCAGGTCAAAAGTAGGCGGTAAAAAAAAAGCACTTGCTTTTTAGAAAATTTGTGGTATGAATAAGGATGTATGTTTAGATATTTGATCGTTTCATAATTCATTGGGTGCTTATGCTATAAATCACAAAAGTGATTTCCACCATTTAACACTCAACGTAAATAGACGCTTTATTCAAAATAATTAGTATACACTGAGAAAAATAGATGTTATCACGTATTACAAATACAATAAATGATATTAATGCAGGAATAGCAATATATGTATTATCCAATATCCCGTGTTCATCTGTACAGGACGTGGCATTTATGTGTGGACGGTCTATTATAGCTAACATTAAGGCCATTACAAACTGAAAAGATAACCGGGCAAACTTAGAATATTAGAGGAAGCTGAATGTAGATTTTGTGGGAAACACTGTGAAACATCCATCCACCCACTCTCAAATTGCACTGCACTGTGCAACACAAGCGCTCCGCTCCCGGGAGTATGTGAAGTTGAAGAGGGAGAATTACCTAAGCTGGGGCCTTCTCACATTCTACATTTTTTAAAATGAATCGGACTGGACGGCCCGCTGTAAATGCAGCTAGAACAGGTGACACAATCGATGTTTTAGATCGCAGTGTACTATCACCCTTATCTTATATACACACATACATACAGAACACCTCATAAATTATTGCATTTTTTAGCTTTCGTGCTTTTTTTGAGAAAACTAAAATAACTCTAAAACGGAACCTATAGATAAAAAGGCGTCTTATGAAAATGGCTCTAAAATGCCGAATAGAATCAAAAATGCAACAAAAGATATTTATGTATAATATCCAGGTTTGCCATAACTTCTGGTGTCACCGGAAATACCGAAGTAAACCCCGAAGTTTGGAAATTAAGATATCGTTTACATTGAATAGCTCTTAAACGACAGATTCCGTGACTCAGGCTATGTATTTTTTCGGTGTAGGGATAATAAACTTCTTTTGCTGATGCAATAAAATGGTCTTTACCATTAATCATTAAAATTTACATGAAGGAATTCGGTCTTTCACCCAAATTCAGGACCAAATACGGGTACTTTTGGAAATGTTTTATTTCGTCCAAACAATGCATTTTAAAGTAACAGAATTAACAATCAACAATATAAAACTTATATAATAGCACTAGCATATACGTTAACTACAAAAATGGTTTGCCTAATGACCCAGAATTTTTGCAAACGAACAATATATTCTAGACCAATATCCGACGCTGAAGAAAAAGTGACTTAATGATTTTATGGAGAAGCAAAGAAAGAAGCAATTGTTACCGTTTACTGTCATACCTCTCATTAGAATAACCATTATCCTATTTAAATCGCTCTATGATTAAGTAGGCCATTAAGCTAATCATTGTAATTAAAATCGTCGTTTCTGCGATACACCAAAGTCCTAGAGTATTTAACACCCTTTCGGTGGTGTTTAGAATTAATCGGGCGGAGAATTAAACGAATTCTACGTGTGAGGGCCGACCAAATATAGAAAGAAAAAATTTATGTTGCAGCATAGTCTTTATTATTATAACTTGAGCTTCTGAATATGTTTTTAGTGCCGTTAAAAATTAATTATAGTTCTCTTGCGATGTGGTGAATGACCGTGCACTGAAAGTATACAGCGGAAAGCAGGTAAAAAAGTATGATAAGCGGGAGTCGCCCATGCGTTTTACAGTCGCTTACTTTGCTGAGATTATGCAAAACATTATGTAAAATAAATTTCTACATTTCTTTTATTAATCTCCAGTAGTAACAAATAAAAGTGTATAGATAAATTTAGGCATAAAGCCGAATTCAAACTAATGTTAAATCAAAATTAGAAATTTCATGACATTAAATACTTACATTTATTCCAATGTTCGCCTTAATCATTCCAAGTGTTCTTTTATCTCATTGTTTTTTCTTTGAGCTTCATCACACTAAATACATAACCTTATTCTATCAAACTACTGGCACTTCACGATTTTCTTCTATTCTTTTTTAGCTTTCCTTTCTTTCTGTTCGATTCTTGTTTTGCAGATGTCTGTTGTGCACCACTGTAAAATGGAATAACAGTACGTTTCTCTGCCGCGGTTCAATAATCGTCTTTCCATCTATGTAATCAGTTAATTACTTAGCCTTTTATTTCACTATTAAGCAAAGCTTCCAATTGATACATGCTGAACCAACATACACTTGGATACGTTTCTTGTCATCAAAAGGTGGTAAATGATCTTTTGCGGATATAGATATTGATATACCTAATACCGCACAAAGTCTATTCAACTATTTTTACAAGTCCATTATTTACTAGTTACTAAATCTGGCACTATTTTACTAATACGTAGAGAATCCAATATGTATATCGGCTAGGTCCCTGATCTCGTAATTTGCGCGGTTTTTCTATGCGAAGCTACACTCCTAGCTAGCAGCGTCAATCACTGACCGTGGGTATATATAGATATGTTGATGCGGAATGTGTGCGCGTTATTTTTAAACTGTTATTTTATACTGGTCATACGTATAAAGAAAGTTCGCCGAAACAATTAATAAAATCGATATATACCCGGAATTACGATATGATGGTGCAAACATTTTTTGTAAATCGTCACTGTGAAGTGCAGTTTTTACACAAGTTATTCAGTTTGTCATACCGTCGCTTCTACCTCATCCAATGCTCGATAATGCGCAGGTAACGCCGCTTAATTGATTTTTACAATTATGAACGATTCTATTATTTACTTTCTGCTATCGTACTTACTAACAGTATTGGTATTGGTATTAAGGTTTTAGCATAATCATGGGATCGATTATACGTCCCGTCTACCGCGGCCGCTAGGGCCTTTTGTAGAGCGGATGTTATCTTTAAAGTTCATCCATCAAGTTCAAGCCCTTAAGGTAGCTCAAAATCTTTTTGAATTAGGTCGTTTTCAGGTTTTCTAAGGAAAGATCAACCGTCCCAAAGATGTCATACCCGATTCTGGTTGTGACGGGGCAGTGGCAGAAGATATGCTCAATTGTCCCCTCATCCTCCAGAACACAGGCGGCATTCAATCTCTTCAGAGAGTCCGGTTCTGTGTAGGTGATTTCTGAGTTTGCAGTGACCTGTAAAGACAGAAGCTATTACTTTGACATTTTTACGGCCAAATTCTAGTAGTTCCTGGGTTCTGACAAGATTAAACGAAATGCACTTTTTCGCATGTACCATAGCAGAAGAATTGTTCCAATGTTGAAGCACTTTCTGCTGCGCCCATACATTGATTTGCTGTTTAGCAACCGTAGGTGCTATGTCAATGGCAGGTTCTGGTCCCTGCTAACAGTAATATGCGCAAACATATTACGAGGTCACGGACATAACCGACAAACTTATTTGATGCACTATGCCACTATGTATTAGTAAACTTATTCTACTAATTACTAGACAACCATGTCAACCATAAGAGTATTAATCACATTAACAATTGCGATCTGCCAGTACCTACTAGTGTAATGTCGTTATAATGGCATGTATATTTGACAACTAAAGAACAGGGTTAGGTTGATAAATCACAATTCTGTAAAGTATGTTACTTTGAGCGCCCTCAAGAGAGCACAAAAATGGCCAATGTCTGGATTAAAAGTCCACTTCCTTGGTTGTACTCTTATGTCAAATATGACTAATTCGGAAACAAGAAGTTACAATGGTCGTATATAATTTATTGCAATACCAGATCTGTTCTCAGGATGACGTCCTGCTAGACCGAAGCCCTTGTGTTTTTTTATTAGATTTCTTATTTTTCGTTTTTATTGTTTTCATTCTTTTAATACTCGGGTTGCGTTTTGTTTAACTAAAAGTTATTTTTCTAATCTCGCCATCGTTCTCATTCGTAACACAAATTGTGAATCTATATTTCTACAGATCTTGTTACAAGTAATTGCCGCAGAGCACCTACGTGCACTCTATACTTCATAGATATTCGTAAACGTTCTTGCAGTGAAGTGTATGTTCTTCCAAAGTTAATTTTTCAAATTTTATTTTATTTTATGTCCAAAATTCTCATAAAACATCTAATTAAGTGCTTTTGTGCGGTTCTCTTTAAAAAAAATGGTGCACACGCAACAATTATTTGGCCAGAAACCCCAAAAAGAACTAAACCAAACATTTAAACACTGCAGTACCGTTTTATGTAATAACAAACCTATCATTCAACTTCATCATTGACGTATTAAAAGGACAATGAAAAACCAATAAGTGTTACCTCTGCGCCCTATTTTCCAATCATCTCACCCTAGAGTTACGGAGTTAGTCAACACAGAACGAAGTGCTTATAGTATTACCAGAACGTGTGTGGAACCTCGCTGGGCTATAGAAAACAATAGAATTTACCCATCCGGCATTAGGAGAGATCGACGACCATTACGCCTACACCCTACCTAGGAGGACCAAACACGTGCTGAGCGTAGATACACATAGGTTGAGGGACGTGCTCTATCATTTACCAAAGGATGATACCGGAGCGTCCGAACTAGGGTGTAAAGTGGCAGTTAGTGGGGAGTGTAGGAATATAGTAGGTTATAAAAGATAATGGATATTGAAACTGTTACTTTACTAGATTTCGAGTTAACGAGAATGTAGATCGTTGACAAGAACGAAGGAATGAGGTGATAGTAGCGGAGATTTTTAAATTTTTGAAAGATATGTGAGAATGATCTAAGAAAGACAAATGGAAGAGTATGTATTAAGGGGGTACTGTAGCTATACATTTGCACGACCTCAGTAAATCAAATCTTGCGCTATTATTTTATCGAATTATGACTTGAAATAAAAAACCATGTGTTCTGTAAAGACGAATAAGGGTACCTACAGACTTCAATTTTATCAAATAAGGTTGGTTGTTTCGAGTAAAATGGTTAAAGTTATCTGTTTTTTAGAAGCATATAACAAATATTTTATACTGAATACTCGAAAATGCCCGGTGTAGGTACCTAAATTTAACAATGCTTAATCTAATATACATTGATGCTAGATGGTCGGACAAGAACTATTTATATAATATGGTTGAAACTACTAATCCCTTGTACACTGACCATTTTTTCCGTTAGTGGGGTTACAAAAGTAATTGCATGTGTGGTGTTAAGATTACTATTAATAAAACGCGCATGCGCAGATAAGTGAAAACCTTAGACATTAAGTTTTGAGAGTTGGTATGAGTGTGCATAAAAAGATGACGCTAACAAGACGCGTTCTGTAGAGAGTATTAATAAAGGCATAAAACAAACAATATACAGTCCACATTTCATTAAAAATCAACATAAGTTTTGGTCCATCGAACCGGATACGGAATCAAGTGCAATCGGAAGACAGAGTCGGACGGAAAGAGCAGATCCAGAACACATACGCAATTGGGGTACACACGTACACATCAATTCACACATCGGCACATCATCGAGAACAAGGCTGTTGCAACGGGGTGAGTTGCTACGTCTAGTTCCTTTCTATCCCTCCAATCTTTTCTCATCAGAATCAATCACAAATTTACGTAATATTGTTTCATTTAATTACGATGCCAACGAATATTAAAACATTAACGCGAAAACGTGGTGGCATAAAACATAGTCTTACTGTATTTAAAAAGTATCTAAATTCGGTAAATGAAAAAGCAGCATTCAATAATAGGGAATTATTAGAATTACGTGAAAGGATATCTAAATATGAGACACATTACGGGGAATTCTTGCAGCTTCAGTCGTCAATAGAAGCATTGTGCGAAGATAACGTAATTCAACAGCAATATGTTGAAAGAGAGACGGCAGAGCAGGATTATATTCAGACAATCGTTTGCGCGAAAGAAATTTTACAAAAGCACGATAACACACACACACATTCGAGTCATTCAGAAACAAATGAAAACACATCATTAAATAATGTAAAATTACCAACCATTCAATTACCAACATTTAATGGCAACTATGAAGCATGGATCGAGTTTAAAGACATATTCACTTCACTTGTTCATGAAAATCAATCAATAAACGAGGTGCAAAAATTACATTATTTAAAATCTAGTGTGAATGGTTCAGCAGCTCAAATAATAAGATCATTAGAAATCAGCAACAATAACTATCCAATAGCATGGAGGTTACTGTGTGATCGTTACGAAAATAAAAAGTTGTTAATAAATAATCACATAAAATCTCTTTTCAATATTAGCAGTGTAAAACACGCCACAGCTACAGAATTACGTAGGCTTTTGGACGATCATTCTAAACATTTGTTAGCGCTGGAGACGTTAGGACAACCAATTAAACATTGGGATGCTTTATTAGTTTATATGATATCATCTAAATTAGACGATCAAACCAAAAGGGAGTGGGAGATATCACGATTAAATGAGGAACTTCCAACAATAGATGATATTAAATTATTTTTGAAGGGTAGGTGCGAACTATTTGAGTCATTAGAGCAACAAAACAACAAAAAGTACTCGCAGTGTATTAATAGGCCATCTAAAAATAATATATCATCTACAAGCAGTTTTGTTTTAACAAAAGGAAATAAACAAATTAAATGTACATTTTGTGATGATTCAAAACACTTTATTTATTCATGTCCAGATTTTCTTAAATTAAACGCGCACGACAGAACTACTAAAATCAAGGAATTGAAATTATGCATAAATTGTTTAAAGAAAAATCATTATAGTACAGATTGTAATGCAAGCAAGTGCAAAAAATGTCATAAAACACATAATACATTATTACATTATGAAAACACAAGAGAAAATTCGGTTCCTGCTAAGGTAGAGGTTGACGAAACAGTAAATAATATTACCAGCAATATATCAGCGAACTGCGGGGTTACTGATTTAAACTGTGTTATGTTATCAACCGCTATTGTAAAGGTACAGGATAATTACGGAAACTTTCAGGTTGGGAGAGCATTATTAGATTCAGGATCAGAAAGCAGTTTTATCTCAAATGAATTCTGTAAAAGGCTAGGTTTGATTACGAAGCAAATTAACACAAAGGTTATGGGTATTAACCAAAACGCATCATTAATAACACAACAAACTGAACTTTCTGTGCACTCATTACAATATCCTCACAAATGTAAAATCTTATGTTATGTTATAGAGAAAATCACAGAAAATATACCACATACGACATACGATTCAACACATTTTAAAATTCCTGAGAATATCAAACTTGCAGATAAATATTTTTATAAATCTGATAAAATAGATATATTGTTGGGGGCAAACGTATTTTGGAACTTAATTTGCAATGAAAGGTTTCAAGTAAATAATCAACAACCATTACTTCAAAAAACATTATTAGGGTGGGTATTTGCCGGGAATTTTACATATAGCAACATAAACAATAATGTAGTAACTTGTAATTTTGTAAAAACGATTGACGTACAAGAGCAATTAAAGGAGTTTTGGGAAATTGAAGAATACAGCAAGGGTAAACCGCTTACAAGTGATGAAAAGGCATGTGAGCAGCATTTCTTAAACACAATTTATGAAAATAACGGTAGATTTGTTGTTTCCATTCCGTTCAAGGATCGAGAAATACATTTTGGTGACACTTTACAAATGGCCACGTCACGGTTTGACCATTTAGAAAGAAAATTTACACGCGATATAGAATTTAAAAACTCATATGTTAGTTTTATGAAAGAATACGAGCAACTAGGGCATATGACTAAGATATTAGATCCTCTCGAACAATTAGCAAATTCATATTATTTACCACACCATGGCGTTTTGAAACAAGGGAGTACAACAACTAAATTGCGTGTCGTATTTGACGGTTCAGCAAAATCTACTAACGGCCTATCTTTGAATGATGTTCAGTATAACGGACCTGTAATACAACAGGACTTGTTTAATATCTTAATAAGATTTAGATGCCACAAATATATCATTTCAGCTGATGTAGAAAAAATGTATCGCCAAGTACTAGTCAATCCTAATCAAAGAAATTATCAACGCATAATATGGAGGCAAAATCCCGAAGAACCTCTGTCACATTACACTCTCAATACTGTTACGTACGGCACAACGTCAGCTCCCTATTTAGCGATTAGGGCTTTGCATCAGGTGGCGTATAAAAATGCACATAAGTTTCCATCTGCATCGAATGTAATTTTAAATGATTTCTACGTCGACGATTTACTAACGGGTACTGATACAATTGATGAAGCAATTAATTTGTGTAATAATTTAAAATTAGTGTTAGAAAATTCGGGTTTCATATTAAGACAATGGATGACAAATAGTAAAGAAATTAATGCAAATTTAAAAACTGCAGAGAATGTCACAATTTTATACTTAAATGAAAACAACAAAAAGACGTTAGGACTCGTGTGGGATTCAAATACAGACGTACTAAAATATGATATTAGCGATATTAAGGTTACACCAGATAAAACAAAACGGGAAATGTTATCTTCAGTATCAAAGATTTTTGATCCTTTAGGGTTATTAGGTCCAGTTATCATTAAGGCAAAGGTCATGTTACAAGAATTATGGTTAAGAAAAATTGGATGGGACGATTCACTACCAGATGATTTATACACTAACTGGAATCAATTTAAAATGTCTTTACATCATGTTACTAATGTACGAATACCACGATTTGTAGCAATTTCGAATTTTATTGTATTGGAGTTGCATGCCTTTTCGGACGCATCAGAAAGGGCATACGGCACCTGTGTATATTTACGCTTAATTTCTGCAACCGGTATTGTTAGTACTAAACTGCTTTGTGCAAAATCAAGGGTTGCTCCGGTGAAAAGGTTGACAATTCCTAGGTTGGAACTGTGTGGGGCATTATTGGCAGCTAGGATGGTAGTGAAGGTAAAAACATCGTTAAATATTACAATAAATAATATTTACTATTGGTGCGACTCTACAATTGCATTAAATTGGATACGTATGTCATCTGCAAATTTAAATATTTTCGTCGCAAACCGTGTTTCAGAAATACAAGAATTGTCTGATGTGGGAGAATGGCTTTATATAAATACAAGGGACAATCCCGCTGATCTAGTATCACGGGGAATCAATGCTGACAGATTAAACGAATCAATTTGGTGGGATGGGCCTCTTTGGTTAACATTGTCAAAAGAAAAGTGGCCTATTCAGCAACTTAAGGAAAATTTTGAAAATTTGCCAGATATCAAGATAACATCTATAATTTCAAATGTAATCACTAAGAATGAAGTTTTTCCCTTTAGTTTGACTAGCTCATTTAATAAATTAAACAGAATTACGGCTTGGTGTTTGCGCTTCATTAATAACTGTAGAACATCTGAGAAAAGAAAAACTAGTGCATTAACAATCTTAGAACTTGATGGTGCTATGAAAAGATTGGTTCAATTATCCCAATTGGATTCATTTCCAACTGAGTTAAATACATTAACAAAGGGTAATGATATACTAAAAGGAAACCTTGTCAAGTTATCACCATTTTTAGATCAAGAAGGTTTAATTAGAGTAGGTGGTAGGCTAAAAAATTCAAAATTTCATTTCAACAAGAAACACCCACTTCTTTTATCAGGTAAACACACTTTATCAACATTACTTGTAGAATATGAACATAAACGATTACTTCATGCTGGTCCACAGCAGGTATTAGCGTCCATTCGCGAAAAATATTGGCCGATTGGTGGTAGAAACTTAACAAAAACAGTAGTCCACAAGTGTATAACGTGTTTCAAGGCTAATCCTACAAGCACAAATCAAAAAATGGGAAATTTGCCTAAACATAGATTAGAACCAGTATATCCATTTTTCACGACTGGTGTGGACTACGCGGGTCCATTCCAAATTAAAACCAGACCTGGGAGAGGTGGAAAAACAATAAAATGCTATCTTTGTCTTTTTATTTGTTTCACGACAAAGGCTATTCATTTGGAACCAGTTAGTGACTTAACAACTCAAGCATTCATAGCTACCTTGCGTAGATTTGTTGCACGACGAGGAATGCCTAGTCACATTTATTCAGACAATGGAAAAACATTTGTTGGTGCTAAGTCAGAGTTACGTGATCTTGGCAAGTTTTTATTGCAAAATTCCCAATCGTTGACAACTGCTGCTTCACTTGAAAACATTACTTGGCATTTTATTCCTTCATACAGTCCACATCAAGGTGGATTGTGGGAAGCGGGGGTTAAATCAGTGAAATATCACATAAAAAGGGTTATAAGGGGCACATTAATCACATTTGAAAATTTTCTAACAGTTTTATGTCAAATTGAATCAATATTAAATTCCAGACCCTTATATCCTCTTTCTTCATCTCCCAATGACTTTGACCCAATAACACCATCCCATTTCTTAATTGGACGTAAGGCAACAAGTATACCAGATCCAGATGTTGCCACACAGCCAATGAATCGACTCAACACACTTCAATTACTACAAGGAATAACACAGCGTTTCTGGAAGGATTGGTCCACACATTATATCGCGGAACTACAGCAACGGACAAAATGGAAAACCAAGCAGAAGGACATCTCCATAGGAAGCCTGGTGCTTTTGAAAGATCCTGGCACATCACCACTGCAGTGGAAACTAGGTCGTATCATCGCTACACACGCAGGAAGTGATAACATATGTAGAGTGTTGTCCATCAAGACAAATAATGGTGTTACAAAACGTGCAACTAACAAAGTCTGTCCGTTACCCGTTGACACAGACAATAGTGAATAATGTAATTAAAATTCAAAATCAGTTAATTTCATTTGTTACTATTATACTAAATTATTTGCAGTCCCTGCAAAGGCGGGGAGTATGTTAAGATTACTATTAATAAAACGCGCATGCGCAGATAAGTGAAAACCTTAGACATTAAGTTTTGAGAGTTGGTATGAGTGTGCATAAAAAGATGACGCTAACAAGACGCGTTCTGTAGAGAGTATTAATAAAGGCATAAAACAAACAATATACAGTCCACATTTCATTAAAAATCAACAGTGGTATACAAAAGGACTGTAGTGGCAATAAATAATGAATGAAGAGGCTGACTGTCAGAAGAATGTAAAAGAATAGAAAAAAGGAAAGATGCCTTCAATACGTAACTTCTTGGATCTACTTTTAACCTAAATATGTGGACGTAACACTAATAATACCAATACTCAAATTTCAATAACGCGTATTTCATGTTCAGCGCCTTAATAGACCTCCGACGTATAGCCCTGATAACTTATAACAGTGTACAACGCATAAAAACAGTAAGGTATCTATCCAAACTGGGAGTTCTAATCGTCATCCGCTAAAATTTTGTTTACTACGTCGGCTGAAGCGGAACACATTTACCATCCCTGTTAGAACTTTCTTTTCGCAGTCAACGATAGAATTTCGGTTTGGTTGAAGTACCGCCTTAACACAGGAAAGCTATACACTTTATATTCATAAATGAAATAAGTTAACTCAAATGAAAATTAATTAAATTAAATGAAAGCAAGGAAACTTTACTTGAAAGAAAGAAAAAAAAAATTACATTCAGGGTATATATTGTTGTTGAATCGTTTACTATTTAAATTGATTTTACTTGGCTTATATAAGTGTATCCTATTTTGTATCAATGTAACAATGTAAAATTATGACTAATAACTTACATGATCGCGTAGATTTAATTACGTAACTATGGATATGACGGGGTGTTCGTATTTTTCAAACTAGTGTTCCTTGGAAATTTTTAATTCAGCCATATCTGTGGAAACGTATTTCTGTTTGGGGGTTGCCCGGGAGAGTTTTCCTTGGTAATGGGTAGTTTGTTGAAAACAAAAAGAGATCTTCTGAGAATTATAATATCTTTCGACACAGTTTATCTAGAAATTGTTAGAAATTTATTTTTTTATTAATTTTAAATCCTAAAGAATGGTTTAATTTACTTACTTTGAATGGTAGTACCTCATGTTTTGTGCACAGTTGTTATGTACTATATCTAGTTATTTGATGGTCTGGAATCGTCCCTGATTTAATCCTGAAGTTTTGAAGAGCAACATTTGGAGCGAGTTTTGGCTGTTGGTTTCTTGCTGGTGTGTGGTATACCTTATGAGAGCTGACATGATTTCAGTAAATCGGAACATCTATTGGAGGAGTTATTTGCACCTGTAAGAACCAATATTTTCATTTTTTTAACTATTTATTTCGAAATACGTACTAGGTATTTCTAGGTTAAATATTTGTTATTCTAATTGTCATTTTGAGGTTGCTGATGATTCTTTGGGTGTTCGTATACGTTTTGCTTGTCAGTATATTTTATGTTCATGCGTTGGCGCATTGACTTATGAAAGTTTGTTCGGTAGGATTTTTGGTGGGAAATTTGAATTTTACTTATGTTTGTAAAATGACAGATTTAAGTTCCCAGTCTAAATTGATATAATAGAAATCTTTATTATTGTGATTTTTATATAGTAAATAATCCTACCCACCTGTGAGTATATACAGAAAGCTTATTTCTTTGTCACATTTTGGATGGTATTACACTAAGTTAAATAAATTAAAAACCGTCTGGGAATCAGTGTTTTATTCGATATAACGTATAGAAAAACATCCCTAAATGATAACTAAATAATCACAAAAGATTTATTGATATTAAATGGTATACTGAAAGTCATAAAGAGTTTTGACAACGGCGATATATTCCCCCACGTCCCATGTGCTACTAAATAATTTAGCATATCTTCCTATACTGACGAGTTGAGAGCAAGGGTTAACGAGATAAGACGTCTGTATTCTTTGTACAGGTCCAGCAACGATCCGACAATACTGCAACAATACAAACAACATAAACAAGCTTACAAGACGGCCGTTGACAGTCGCAAGCGTGATTACTATGACGCATTAATTTCAAATTCCCAAAACAGAATCAAAACATCTTGGCGCATCATCAATGATTCAGTTAAATTGGGTAAAGCGAGTGCTTCCCCAGCGACTGTTTCTATAAGAGATGCTAGCGGCGACATTGTATCCGATACAAGAGAAGTTGTAGACTTGTTTGCGGATCATTTGTCCGATACATATGCGGCATCATGTAATAATAACGGTTATGTGTATACTGGGCCATCAGTGAGTAGTAGCTTCTATATAACACCAACTGATGTCCATGAGATTCGAAGTATTGTGGATGATGTTGCGTCGAAGCACTCTGCCGGCATCGACGACATCCCTTGTTCTATTTTGAGGTCAGTTTCACAATGGATAGTCGAACCTCTTGTATACGTAATAAATGCTTGCCTATCTCAGGGTGTTTTTCCGCGCGACTTGAAGCATACTAAAACCATATTTATCCACAAGAAAAAAGATCCTACGCTAATTAATAACTATCGTCCGATTGGTTTACCATCTGTATTCGCAAAAATATATGAGAAAGTGATTAACAGTCGACTTGTCAACTACCTTAGCCGCAACAACTTGATATCACCGACACAGTTCGGTTTTATTGCGGGAAAGTCCACTACCGACGCGATATATTCGGCTTTGGATCGCATATACCTTGAATTGGATGCTAGAAAAAATGTTAGTTGTTTATTTTTCGATATGTCCAAAGCATTTGACGTGATTTCTCATTCTGTTCTGCTTGACAAATTATCGGGTATCGGTATTCGAGGTGTGGCATACGATCTTTTTAAACAGTACCTATCAGATCGCAGAACAACTGTTTGTTTGAGGGGTGATGCACACAACACCGTTAAGTCATTTTATTCGAGAGTCATTAATGTTACTACCGGTGTTCCGCAGGGATCGGTGTTAGGGCCGACAATGTTTCTAATTTACGTGAATGATCTTTCTGCTGCTGTTCGACCGGATATTCTGTCCCAATTCGCCGACGATACAAGCTGCGTCGTCGCCGATCCGCTCATTTCGGGGCTTTCGAGTACTCTGAGCGAGGTTGTTTCCGACCTGGTGCAGTACTGCGAGGACAATTATCTAACTTTAAACTGCGAAAAAACCACCCTGATGCGTTTCCGCACTATTACCAACGACCACCTGAGTACATACGTTCGAATAAACGGAAAATCCATACCGGAATTATCTGACCACAATTTTTTGGGTTGAACGGTCGATACACGCTTAAAATATAAAGACCACTGCGAAAGTATCGAAAAAAAAATGTCTTCTGCACTTTATGGCGTTAGAGTTTTGCGTGGTTGCGTTAACCTTTGTTCTCTAAAATCATTCTACTACGCCTATGTCGAATCGCGCCTTCGGTATTGTCTAATTTTTTGGGGTTCGTCCCCTTATGTCAACAGGCTGTTTCTCCTTCAGAAGAAAATAATTAGATGCATGGTTGGAGTAAGTCCACGAACATCGTGCCGACCTATCTTTAAGGAACTAAGAATATTGCCCCTGGCGTCTCTATATATTTGTGAATTACTGTTGTTTTATAAAAAACATAGCGCTCTATTTCTTAGAAACAGCGATCTTTCGGAGAGCATGTCGACAAGGAATCGCAACGACCTATCTATACCTCACCATCACACTCACCTCTACGAAACGAGTCCCAGATATAGGGCGACAACTTTTTATAATCGCCTACCTCCAATAATAAAAGAGTGTTCTTCTTTTTCAAGGTTTAAAACCGAATTAGTATCATACCTGAGAACTAATGTATTTTATTCTGTCGGTGAGTTTCTGCATTGCTAGGTACCATGTAGCCAGTAATATCATTTAATTTCGTGGTATTATGTACAATATTTTATATTGCTGACTTACTTTTACTTATTTTATTTATACATTCTGTCCATGTTTACTGTACACTTCATTGGTGTATGTTTGTGATATATTATACATTTTTTTTTTTTTTTATTCGTTTAGAGGGGAGCGAAACCGTTTGAGTGGGGGAAGGATCTACAGCCAGGGCCACCTGCAAAATGGGATTTGGTTTATTTCTGAATTTGTAAAGAGTATCACAGATGACTCTCAATGATATTCAGTAGGATTAAACAGTTATTTAATTTATAAAAAATGTAATCTATATTAAAAAATATTTTGTACAAGTTTCGTAGCAATATCTATTGCTATGTTATACTATTTAATTATGATAAAACAGAATCAATGACAATGAATAAAATAATTTTTATAAGTGTATTTTTATCTATTTATTTATTTATTGTCAATTTATGTAGTAATTCGGACCAAAAACTTACTTGTATCGTATCAATTTCAATTAATGCTTGTAACCATGGATTTTATGGCATGTGTATGTCTTTCGATGAATCTTCGACGAGGGAATTTTAATTCTGTCGTATCGTTGAAAACGATTTCTTTTTCGTAGTTGCCGGGGTATCTTCGTCTTGGAAATGTGGAGTTTGCTGAAAACAAATGTGAAAACTTCTTTTTCGGTTTTTCCTGAGAGTTGTTGCAATCCGAAATCATTATCTAGAAATTATTTTATTTATCACTATAAAGTTCATAAAAGTTATTAAATTAACTTACTAGGATAAAAGTATTATGTGTTTCGTGCTAAGAAGAAGGGTATCCAGTTATTTCGAGATTTGGGGTGGCCTTTCATCTAATCCTGGGGTTTTGAAGGACAACATTCGAGGCAGTTTGGCTGTGAGACCTTGGAATACTTTTTGGGAGCTAAAATGTTTTTTTTTCTTAACACGGAATTGTTATCTGGATTATACTAGAGCAGTTTTCGTACCAGAAGTAAGCGGTTTATCATCTTTTGAACTCATTATCGGCATATAAAATCTAGTGAATTTTGCTATGAGGGGTTAAACATGATTCTGTGGGTTATTCTTACGAGCATATTTAAGTTGGCATTTGATTAACTGTGTATGGTTCTATGATGGGAATTCGGCGGTAGATTTGAATTTTATTTATATTTTAAAAACGAGAAATATAAGTTATTAGTCTGAATTAAGATTATAGAAATCTTATGCTAGTGTATCTATTGTAGTAAAGAACATACTTACCCTGAGAGAATCTTTAAAAGATTCATTTCTTTTTTTTTTCATATACAAGAACATCACTAATTAATAACTATACAGCCACATTAAAGATATTTAAATGTTATATGCTATATTGGTACAATAAACAGTATTTAGCCAGAGCAACGATATCCTCCCGCATCCCGGGTGTTACTGATCTTCCTTTTCGTTAACAGTATACCTAAAACCGATAGGAGGGGGCAGATTTACTGTTCATTGCCATCTAACATTTGAGATCTGGCTCATATGAGATGTATTAAGAGCATAACAGATGACTCTGCGTGGTGTTTAGTAAAATTAAAACAGTTGTTCATTTAATAAAAATTTAATTGAAAATTTAAAAGATTTATCTACAAGTTTCGTAGCACTATATATATTGCCCTATGGTAATGTACGAATTATCTGACACTTAAATAATGGATTGACTTTCCGAAGCACAACAGTATTATAACCACTGAATTTGGTCATTTATGGTTATTTTCATAATTCGTTATTTTATGAATTATAAATCTAATCAATTAGATTATTTAGTATTATAACGTCGTTATAACTAAAAACGCATTTTCTTAAAAAAAAAATACCTGATATCCCAGTCATTGGGCCCGTCCAACTTGCAGTGTCCCAATAATTTGAACGTAATTTAATGGTACCCTTAGATACGCAAATGCTATGATCAAGCAATAGAATAAAACAAACTTGATTTGTATAAAAACCTATCTGTATATATGCATGTACGTTCATTCTCGCATTTGTAACAACTAAATGTGTTTCTAAATCACCCCTAATACACGTTCTTCATAAAATCAAGTAGATATTTTTATACTTACACTGAATCACATCGGCTTGTGAATCGGCAAAGCTTACTGACGAAACACAGACATTTTTTCCCGTCTGCCTCAATTGGCGTGTCGGCATGGTCTCTGACACCCGTTGAATTTCATAATCCCGGTCTGTCGTAACGCTGGCAAAGCTTACTGGCGTGACGCAGGTACTTCACCGTTTTGGTTTTTCACTATGGCCGTTGCGCCGGCGTGGTTCTGACGCTCCCAGCGTGTTAAAATACCGTCATTTATCGTACCGCTTAATTTAGCACCGTTACCGTAAATATACCGCGAAAACCGATAGCGTACTTTTGACCGACCCTGTACATAGATTTCCGCATTAATTGAAACGCAGTTATTAGATATCGTATTAAGATTTCATACCGAAGCCCCGTAAATATATTTTTAAACTTTTCCATTGTACGTATTTACATGTGTTTGATTGTACATGTTTGTTTATATTTTACTTACATTTTTTCGCTGTATATATTCCTTGCCTGTTACACTTGATACTTAGAAATAAACGTTTGATTTTCGATGCACTTTTACCGTTTTGTTGCGTAGACCGAACCCTGAAGTTTTTCTCCGACTGGTTGCTACCTCAGGGTTTACACACATTATTGTAACGACACTATTATTACGTAACACTATTCAAACCGGCACGAGGTTGTAATTTACCGTTTGACAACTGACATCAGCGCCACCAAACGAAGTTAAGATGAATCTCCTTTTTCAACCTACGAAGAGCGACAAATAAGTCATGAGCATTTAAGAGAAAAGTAAGTAACCGAAAGCCCATAAACAAGGCTTTAATGTATAACTGGTAAAGACTAAAAACAACAAACAACCATCACCCTCACCGGCGTCCGTCACAAAAAAAGTAGTCGTTACAAAGCATTTTCTCTCTTTCTGCACTGTTTTTTTTTAACTAAATTTTCTTTCTTTGCAATCCTTTTTCTTCTCCTTCTTAATATTCTAAATCTTCCTTCTTGAGCTTGGTTTCTTCTTTTTGATCTATCTACAGCTGGAACCTCTTCCTCGATCATTTTCAGTACTTTTTGCTTCTGGTAAAGCCAAAATAAAATAATAAAAAGTAATAGTACTATGGAGATCAAAGTCTTAGTTCTATCACTAGGACAATCAGCATCAGCCAGTAAAATTAGGAATTTGGAGTAGGAAATTGTTTGGAGAATTATTGCCAGTTATAGTCCGAGGTAACGGGAATGGATAGGCAGCCGAAGTACTTAGTTCAGCATCAGAAAAATATATAGCAGATGCCCAGAAGCAAAAAACTGTTTGAGGGCTTATTATTTGGCATTATTAATTAATAATTAATCCATAATTAATCATTCAAAATTTAAACCAGGAACGAAAGGAGTTATTGTTTCAAATGAAGGCGACATATTGGTGCCGAACATTGGAACTTTTAATCTATAAAAAAAAAAGGATAAGATGGTGTTTCGAAACGCGAAGTCGCAAACTATGATCCCTGCGGTCGAACTATAGCTCAATAGTTTCACCTACATCCAACTGCACCTATTGAAAGAAATCGGAAGAGTCAAGTTGAATTACAGAATCACTTGCTTCATCATTTATATAATGTTCCTGACCATAACTGACCTGACGCCAAAACAGTCATTTTGGCTTAAGCTTTTTCAAAATGGCGAAGAAATGTTCATCACTTTTTTATAGTAGGATCAGGAACTTTTAGAACTTTTGAGTAATCGTGGCCATCCGCTAAAAACGAGCACATTCTGAGGTCGCTTTTAATCTTTGAGATAGACACTTGATTTATGACTTACTCCAAAAAGGAAGAGCAGTTCCCAATAGTTGATTTCTTGTACCAATTATTTGTTCTGCATTCATTCAACTGATAGGATTGTTCATCGCAGAACTGTGATACTGGAAGAGTTGGATGAGAAGAGTGGCGGTTCGCGAACAATAATACAGCAACCATTTATATAAAATGTAACATACTTAAAAAGTGTGTTACCCCTCACCTAATTATTCTCTGATGTTTTTCACACCCCACGATTCTAGGATGAACTGACAATTTTTTGCGTGTTTCGCTTGAACTGGAAAACGACCCTGGGAAGGGCAATTACACCGGAAGCGGTAAAATTTATTAAGGTTGTCACACTTTCTTTCTCCCTGAATCCTGTGAATCTTCTTCCACTAAAACCCTATCCTACTTTGAGCTTAAAAAAGAAGCAGTTCCGTCATAATTAAGTATTCTTGTAGGATCAGTTTTTCCTCCTGTTATAGGGCAATTATCGAATGATGGTCGACGGTTTGGGAAGAGTGTCGCTTTTTTGTTTTGCAAAACTAGTTACAGACTGCAAACAATCCCTCAACACTGGCACAGGATCACACGGTGTCGCTGATTTGGGTGCCGGGACACGAGGATATAAAAGGCAACATAATAGCTGACGAACTAGCCAAGGAGGGCTCCAAGAGCCACTTCATAGGTCCAGAGCCCGTATGTGGGATTACAAGGGATTCTGCTAAAAGGGAAATCTGGACCTTGCTGGACAATGCAAGCACAAACAAATGGAGGACGACAGAAGGTCAACTCCAAGCTAAAGCGCTAATAGGGGGATGGGGATGCCAAGTTCTCTGATAACCTACTTAGACGCAGCAAGAAAGAAGTTAAAACCATTACTGGGTTGGTAACTAGACACTGTCGCCTGAAGAAGCATCTTTGCAACACAGGCCGAGTAAGCGAACCGTGGTGCAGAAGATGTGAGCTACAGGAGGAAACGAGTTTACATGTAATCTGCACATGTGAGGAGTTGAAAACACTCCGGCAGGAACATTTCGGGAAGGAGCCCTCGAAGGTTCTCAACTTCCCACTGGGCAAGATACTGGGCTTTATAGAGAACACCAAGCTGCTCGAGTGGAAGTAGGAGATTTAATGGGGACGGTACAATGAGCACCCAGCTCAAGTACCTGGACTAAAGGTGTCCCCCTAACTTTATGAATGAATGAATGAATGAGTGTCGCTTTTCTTTGTGTACATATAAGCATGGCAACTGCACCTAGTAGCTAGATTTTGGTACAGGGTTCTTTACAGCAGTTCAAAATTCAGGATTCCAATTAATTTTAATTAATTAATTCCTTTGTAAGGATTATCTCTAACCTAATTTTTTGTATTATTGGTGTTCGCCCGCTTACTTTAACCGGCAGCGTCGATTTTGACACGCAGAATAATATGGGTGCTTATTTTAATGACATGTCATCTTTAACGGTATCTAGTGCATTTTCTGTATTTTCAGCGTTTGGTACGTGCTGTATTTATCGAATTTTTCACATTATTGGAGATATTTGCGGTAATAGTAGTATATATACTAGTATACAGTAGGTCACAAAACCACTGTGTTGCGTACGCCGATCTTCGGACTCAGCTAAGATAGGCGGAATCGCAGGCATCGGTGCCTGGAGGTCGTGAAACATACTTTAAAAGTGCGTATACCAATTCGTTATTGGTGCAATTTTGTGCTTTTGATGTGGTTTTGTGGACGCTTCCAGCGGATTCGATTGCGGATTGAAATTTGCACTGCTTTGAGGCGTATTTTTGAATAGAAGTTTTGTGATTTCTACGGCTTTGTTTGGCACTAAGCGGACGTGGTCCATCTTAACCGCTCCAACAGTAGGCAGGTGATTTCGGCCGTATACAACTTTTCTATATTTTCCTTTCCTTCTTGGCTTACCTGATATTTTTTTTTCAAGTTCCAATTTCTAGGGAGTGATTCCAATCTCCGTTTGAAGCGTCTACTGATCTTATAGCGATCTCCCGAATTTGGACGTCAGACCACGTGCTGCCGTTCGAACCGCCATCATTAAAGAGACTTTAACAACGTTTCTTGAGAAATTTGAAGGACTAGCGTCCCTTGGGGATTACTGAGACATTCCCTGATCAGAAACCTTCCTTTTTGCCGGAGATTCGGATCTAGATGAGCACTCCTTTTATTTTTATTATTTGTATTTTAATCGTGTCCATCTCCAGCTTCGCGGACCAATAAATTTTGGGAACTGTTATTTGTTGTTGTTGTTTTTTAAATCTCTTACGCTCAATTTTGTCCTGAGTCCTTTTCCTTCCCCGAAAGTTGTTGTTTTGTTCTTTAACCCCACGATCAAGGCACTCGTTGAGGTAGCCGTGTTCAAGCAATCACTTGGAACATTTGCTGCAATTGTCTGAATCCCGTTTTTGACCTAAACGACCGTCTCTAACTGAGCTTGGCGGCCATGAATATTCTCGGTATTTGTTCTACTTTATCACCAAAGCGAGGCATTGTCAGATTTGCGCATGTAGATGCATATTTGGTTTTGATCTAGCGGGTTCCTCTGTTGTTAAGTCGACTGGAGGGTGTAGCTCGTTATACTTTAGGTTTGGCGTCATTCTAAGAAGATACAAAAACTGAAAGTATTACACATTATAATAAAAGTCGTAAAACTAATGCATCAATGTACTGTGTCGCATAGTTCGTACACATCGTCCGAGAAAAACTACAAATAAGTTTTGGTGAAGGGTTAATTTTGTCTAGGAATTTACATATACAACAATGTATCTGAATTTACCTATTCACTTACACATCTATATTTTAAAAGCTTCAAATGCCCACTGATTTGCCTTTCTGCTGTAATTCAATTCAGTTACTATTAACGATTTACTAATACTTATAAATATTATTTATACTATCCGCAACATTTCAATGTAAGTATCTCTTTACCGTCACGCTTCGACTTAACCACCAAAACCATAAAAACTTGGCAGAAATATATTTTTGAATATTCAGAGGCCATTCGAACTCATCTGGCTATATAAAATTGCTTCTCCTGCTTTTAATATTCCCGTTTTTCTGTTTGCAATATCGCTTTCCAAGAAAAATATACCGCTTTCGCGTCAACCTTCCCACATATTGTTCCTTTGAACCTACGCTAGCATTATTCATTTTTCGATGGCGCAAAGGGGAGCTCGACGTTTGCGATTAGTACGTCTTTCCGTCACTCAATATCGCTGTGGTATATCTTATTTCCCCTCCTTTATAATGCCGCGAAACGCATGTCGAGATGGCAATACTATTTTTGTGCGAGGTTGGATATTCTTTCCTCTAAGATAGAGTACGGAAAGAGAATACGCCTAGGCTTGCAACGCAGTGGAATGTGGAAGAAAGCGGATACCTTCGGCTTAATGGAATACACAATGACAGGTATGGAAATTGCGAAGTTGTCGAGCCTTCATCGCATCATTCTACATTTTGCGAATTTACCTAAAGTTTCTTATTTAATTGAAAGTTTAGATAAGTTGTGAGGTAAGCTTCTCTAATTAGCGCGACATAACCGACGATTTCAGTTATAAAGTTTACGGATCGGATAATGAAATGAGATGACGTATACCGAGTTGGATTTTGGGGTATTTTAACGCATGTCGAAAGGGGATTTATGCGGTCGGAAAACAATATGTTAGATAAAGGGGAGGAAAATCTATTTGCAGTAATTACAATGCCTGCAACAAGTATTTTGTGAAAGTATAACAATTATTGCGTGAGCATGATTTCCAATAAGAGGCAAGCATTCTGCAAATGTATGCAATTCGAGTTTCCATTGCACCAATGTTAACATTCTCTAGCTCTTCTGGTATCACCTATAATAATTTTGCTAAGACTTTACGAGCTTTCTCGGTTTCTAATCCCGTTTAAAGGTGCCACAGCTCAACGATAAGCCTACTTGAATAAGAACAAGTGTAGCAGTAAGTAATCAATGCTTTAGCAAACTGGCGCAAAAGTCGGAGCATGCGTGTAGAAGTGCGGTCGTAGTTGTGATCTCTACAAAACGGACGCGAACCGACGCAAAAATTGTTTACTTTTAAGGTGCTCACCTTTTAATTAGCAGAAAAAAAAACATTAGGGGGTTATGGGGGGGCATAGTAGTATAGGGGGGATAGTTAAAAATTTACTTGTACCTACACTATTAATACTTACCTGTATCCTTAATTTCCATTGCAAAACAGTAGGTACAAACACCAAAATAAACGGTTACGTTAATAAATAACTAAAACATAGTCTACCAAGTGCGATTACACAACAAGTAATGTTCACTTCTATACTCACTAAAGGTGAGGTTAGATTTCGCACACTCTACCCGCTAATATGTAATTTGAATTAATTCAAGTTGGTATCTGATATGACTTGTTCGGGTTAATTTTAGTAATTTTTCTTTTAAATGTTTTCGTAACAAGATCTAAGGTCTATATTATCGACACATATCCAATACATTGGCAGGATATTTGAATTTTTGACATACCGGATTTTTGGTTAATTTATGAATTTCAAATGTTAATTTGCGACGTAGATGTTCGTGGCGAAAAGCTGTTGCAGCAATTCTCGCAATATAAATTGCCCGCTGCTCATAAATCGGGGCTGGGTCGTGGGTTTGTTCTATAAAGGTGTAAAAACAATGTGGGCGCCAGCCGTGACCAAACGGCAGGGTAGTCGGGTTGTACACAATAATCAAAATAATAGACCTTTTAGATTAACAATAACAATTTAATTAATTAAAAAGATAAATTTGACAAAAAAACAAGTTAAATTGAATTACTACACAATGTTAATATTGTTACAATACTAGCTAATCCAACAAACAAAAATAGAAGCGCTATCATCCGCTGAGCGTCAGAATAAGCTACTCGATCAGCTGATCAAAATAAAAACCAAGCAAAGAATATTAAATTTTAAATAAAGATGTGATTAAACGAAATAGATTTTAAATAATTAATCAGATTACCTGAGATTAAAATTATTAACATTTAAAATTGATTAGGATAACCTTACCTAGATGTTCTTAGCTCGATTTCAGGAAGGAAATGAATTTTAAAAATGGCGAGCTAACACAGAATGCAATTCTCACTCTTTTTTATAAACAACAATATATGTTAAAATGAAGTAAACATGATCTACAGGTACGATCAAAATAAAAAGGACATCTGCACATGGGAACAGTATATTGTCTAAACGCGCAAACTTGTTACAAACTTACGGATGAAAAGTAATCGAACCTACTGTATTATATTTTACTTTCTTTGAAGAGAATGATCGTTTTTAAAATAAATAACATTGTTACTTGTAAAACTCACTCTTTTATTCAGTAAATAACGTAACAACACACATACATGTCAATAATACAATCGGATATAAAATTTATAATGGTGTGTACATGCACTTGAATACAACATTTAATCGATAGCAGGAGAAAAAGCCGTCGTTATTTGTGTACCGGTTTCAGTGTCAGATCCCCCTCTTAGTAGGAATCTAGTTGACTCCTTATAGTTTGACAAAATAAAGAGAGTTCACGCGGGGATCTTAAAGACATGTTTAATTATTCAAGTTATTTATTGCTGAAGATAAAGATACATTTCATATAATATCTTATTACGGTAAATTTACCTATATTTGAAAGGAAATTAGAAATTATTAGTACGGGCAATATTAAGAGGGGAATATAGCAATATATATAGAACATTAATCACTGTAGTTATGTATAAAAATGACAATAAGCAAACTTTGCACACATAGACGTAATGCATTAACCATTCTCACCAAGAGTCCTCAAAGCACTCATCCAGGCCTCTCTGTAAGCAGCAACTTAATTTTCGTTTTAAAAGCTTTTAGTGGCAGTATATCTTTTGTTTCCTCGGAGAAAGCATTGCAAAATCTACACGCGTTGTAATACGCCTGTCTTTGATACGCAGATGTCGAGTGCTTTCTCGAAGTAAGTAACGTGTAATCTTTATTCGCGTTTCATAATGATAACTAGAACCCTGAAATGTCGACTTATTGAAATACGCATACACATTGGCCGAACAAAACATTAGGGATATGATTGAGAACTATAGCAACGTTGTCAAACCGATTACCCGCGTATGGGGGAAGCAGCGATGAGTATGAATCGCCAGTTTGAGTTAATTTTCATATGTCATTTGTCATATTCTCGCTTTATCTCTTCGAAGTTTTCCCTAGTAATTTATTAATTAAAATGTTTGTTTATACAAAAGAAGAACGCATAGCTATTATTAAATGGTACTATTCGTTTGAGGGTACGGATGAAGTTATTGGGCGTTTTATCTTTTCTTATCCCAATCGACCAGTCCCTGTTAACCAAACAATTTTAAATATTGTTCATAAATTTGAAAATACAGATTGTATTACTGGTTGCTCGAAATGTAATAGTGGTAATCGGCAAGAACGGACACTTACTGAGGAAAGAATGGAAAGAGAGGTTAGAGTATGCGCTTTTGTGAAAACTAACGAACCGTGTTCGAGTCGTCAAATTTCTGAAGTTGTCAATATTCCACCTGCTACAGTTAGAGACATTTTAAGGAGGAATAAATATAAATGTTTTAAGTTGAAAAAAAATCAAGAGATTTTCCTAGAGGACCACGAAAAGCGACTAGGTTTTTGCGAGAATATGAGAGAGAAATGTGATAGAAATGATTTGTTTTTGCAAAACGTTCTCTTCACCAATGAAACTTGATTTTCCCTTCATGGTCACCACAATCCGTCTGTTGCTCGATATTGGTCCCAAGAAAATAAACACCTAACTGTAGCCCAATGACTTCTTCTGATTCACGCATTTGCAGCAGCGTCAACGATACATCCGCATGTTAACTCGTCGCTGTTCGTATCTAAACTGATGTCATACTGATGTATTCCGCAAATGTACTGAGTACCTGACTGACAACTGACAACATTGCACGGTAGCTCTATATCCATTCTTTGTCCATTTAGCACGTACGCATATCTATCTCACTCATTCTCGTATCCGTTAATATGCTATACATAGTCCGCCGCTCGTCAAATATGTATATTAATGATTCATAAACATATAGAGCTGGTACTGTCATTATTCCTAAGTCCTAAATACATCTCTACATGGGACTCGCTTAGACAAGCCGTATATTATTCAAATCACATATTTTTGCATGAAAAATACACGCTGAACGTTTGCGGAGTAACTCCAATGAAATTTATTAGCGTCTGGAAACAAATATAATATTGACTCTTCAGTATTTTCATATTAGAATACCTAGCAACCATATTTAATGCAAATTTGTCTTTTGCTGGTTTTGCACACAATGTACCTATCCATATGCGGCTGCCACTTTAACTTAGCATCAATTGTTATTCTCAGCAGCATTGACCGGTGAAAAAGTGACAAGGATTTATCTCTAATACCATAGATGCCGCTGAACTCAAAACGAATTTTACATATTTTTTTTAAATTAAGATTGCTCTAATTCCTGTATTTAACAAGAAATTCGGCAAGTTTGAAACGCGACATTGGTAAGTTTTTCAATATTAATTATTTGTGAAATGTATTGTAGAGGTATGATTCTGAACAAAATATCTCAATAAACCTTTGTCTTCAGAATATTTTGGTGTGTCTAAGTTTTGTTTTACTATCAACAGTACTTGAAAGAACGATCTTTATAAAGTATTGATCTCCTCCCGTTGCAAAAACTCATTAATTCTGACTATCACACTGACAAAAGTCAATGCTAGGTTTTCCACTATCACCAAACAACAATGCACAATCTCTCGACGCGGACGAGGAGATGATTAACAGTATATATTGTTAATCATCTCCTGATGATGCTAACTTGGTTAGCGAAACGCGCGTCGAGAGATTGTGCATTGTTGTTTGGTGATAGTGGAAAACCTAGCATTGACTTTTGTCAGTGTGATAGTTATTGTTACACCAAAGGTTCCAAAACCCAATTACTGGATCATTAATTCTGGCAAAGGATTCAAAGCAATTAATTATAATATGCATAGGTGCTCATGAAAACCACTTACATAAAAGTGTGCAAATTTACAAATAACACCCGGTACAAATAAATAGTATTTGAAACGTATAAATTATTTCAAGTGGGGGTGATAACCATGTTATTGGGGATTATTGTATTATATTGCAACAAGGCTAACTCACTGAAGCTTCGATTCACTGCGACCGATTCGATCTATTATGAATACCCTCATTTAAGTTTACCAATCAACCTCACTGCTTAAAGCATTCGCAAAAACGACACATGCCTATCTAGACGTTGCCCAATGCGATTTTTTTTCTATTATTTGTATTAAAATACCGTTTATATTTTATAGCACAAATCGAGCTTTAAGAATGTTGATTCAGACTCACTCTACCACTTATAATTGTTGGGTTTTTTGAGCTGAGGAACGATATGAAAAAAATATAACCGTTATGGGCAATAACTAACAAAGCCGGGATGAGTTAAAAAATACGTTTTGTTTTGAAATGCTTTTTCTGACTCTTTGATGTCACTATAGATAGGGGTAAATTTGCAGTGATATAATAAACAAACCAATTAAACCAAAACAAGCATTACTTGAATTGAAGACGTTTTTATATCACAACAGATAATATCTCCAAGTGCAACTAGCATTCACGAAATAACTACGACGATGCTTTAAACGAAAAACGTTGCCATGGTAACCTTTTTATAGCTGCACCAATTACCATTGTGCTGAGCTTGAAAAGACAAAGTGCAGTAGGTACTGTCAATTACAGATGGATTCCGTTGAAGTGCATAGTGGAATTCATCTTTGCTAAGAAGTGATTTGTTTTATTTCAGTTTCCAGAAATGTAGACGAATTCCGAAATCCGAGTTTAAATGTTTTATTTTAATTTAGGACGACCGAGTAATTCGTTTAGTTGTCACTAAAGAAATCGGTTTCAGTTAGAAAGTAAATAATCAAAGTAGACATAAACTTTTACTAGGAATTAAGTGCCGCCTTTTGCGTTTCACTTGTGAATATCGAAATTGAAAAATAATGTCCTTATTTATGTAATAAAAATGAAAAATGAGATGTTTAATATAGGGCCCCAGTTTTATCCATCCCTCTAATGTATTGGAAAATACTATCAGTTTTATCTTATAGGTATTACTTTTGGAACTTATAGGCCTAGAGCCGACGATACTGCAACTTCACAAAGGTGAAGTGAACCTTTAAAGTCTAAAATACAGTGTAACGTTAGATTTGCACTTCTGTATTGTCTTTTATTTTATTGTTTCATCTTTTAGTACAGGTAGTGTCATCCCTCGGCCGTTTGCCGAACTACCATTCAATCTAGATCTTCGGTGAATTCTTTTCACGCTATTCCACTTTTGTTTAAGGATTTTGAGTCACTCTTCATCATTCAAAATTTATTAGGAACCGTTTCAGTCTTTTGTTTCTTTTATTTAGCTCCTTTTAAACCTTTTGTTTTCCACCAATCAGCAGCGATCCCGCTTTTCGGACCCCTCCACTCACGTGGTCAGCGTGGCGTGATAGAGAAGAACACGTGACGCTTCGAAAAGGTACGCACGTACGAACCTAATTTACCCTCTACTCCCTTTACTTCTGTAAGATTTGGGAGGTGTCATTATTTAAGTTGTGAGAAATCTTCGTTATTATCTCGTGTGGGATTTTGTGAAGAAGAAAGTCTTTCCCACAACCCTCGCTGAGGATCATCTTTGTACGTGCCCAACAACGCCTTGCCGAGCGAACCAACGCCGTCAGCCATTGCATTGTCGACCCGACTACATCTTTTATCATTTGCTCGTTAACCGCGGCTAGCCACCGCTTGATGTTTGTAACTAAATGTGAATCGAATGATCATTCGACAGAATTCCTCTGTCAATTAAATAACGATTTCATTATTGTTCTCTACTTAACTCAGTGTGTTGTTAAACAATTTATTCACGAATCTCTTTTATTGTTTTTAATAAACTTTTATTACCAACCCTGAGATAGCTGCCGGACAATACCTCTGGAGTTTTGCAGGTAATAACAGGGTCCTGCAGGTGAACGCCGATCTTCTATTGCCCATTTGCTATTGCAGTGAGACGTTTCACTTAAAAGCATAATGAAACTAGACATTAAGAGGGACATCTGAAACTTATTTGAAATTATAAAAACCGTCGGCATAACCACATTCCACATTTGTGTGAGTATTTACTATATCACTGTTTTTCTGTTGTAGATGTGTACTTCGCAATGAAATTCATTCCTTATATGCAGTTGGTAAGACAGTGCCAAACTCTAAATATTCTACATGTGCTCATAGTGAATGAAATCTAATTCGAAAGAAGCATTACGGAAACGTTTAACTGATATGGAATTTAAATATAAAAAGCGTGAGTCAGACAGAAAATATTTGATGGAGCGATATGATGTTGTGGCATGCAAAGCTCGTTATTTACGTTTCCTAAAAGCCAAAGCCCAAAAGCTTGGTGAAAATAAAAGACCTATAGTATATTTAAACGAAAGCTTGTACATAAAAATTATACAGTTTCGAAGTATTGACAAGGCCCTAACAAACATGGAGTTTTGAAAAAAGATGGGGCAAGCCAAAGATGGATACTCGTTGCAGAGGTAGTATGGGTTTTATTCAAAATGGTTTACCTTTATTTAAATCGAAAACCAAAAGTGGTTTACCAAATAATGCAGTAATTGTTATGGATAATGCACCCTACCATCCAGTACAAATAAATAGGCCTCCTGCCTCTTCAGCAAAGAAAGGTATTATATAATTTCTTGGCTACAATCGATGAATATACCATAATGTCATCCACATATGTTGTTAAAATGCGAACTGTTAGAAATCGTTAGAAGGTACAAACCAACGCCCAAATATATTATATTGATGAGAATGCGAAATGCAAGGGTCATACTGTATGATGCCTTTCTCCGTATCACTGTGACTTGAATCCCATAGAGCTAATTTGGAATATGATTAAGAGAAAAATAACCTTACACAATATTGGAACAATAAATATGGAAAATCGCATTCACGAGACAGTAAATCGAATAACTCCTGAATTAGAATAGAATATATGACAAAAGATCAGCTGTTCGACAATAAAGAAGAGAGATTTATTATTCATCTAACTGAATTGGACAATGATACCTCATATAGTGATTCTGAATAAAACATTTTTTTTTAAATCTATGTGTGCACAAAAATATGATTTTTCCAAAAAAGGCTCGACCGATTTATTAAAATCATGTATCATTTAAAAGCCTGAAACTTCATATTTAAGGTTAAAACACCATTATCATTAAAACTGATCGTATAATTTTTAATTTTGCAATTTAAGTGAGAGTCTAGGGAAATGTACAGTGCGTGGTATCTACGAATTGCGCATACAACCGATAGTATAAACCGCGAGAGTGATCTATTTTTGCAGTCGCTTGACGGAGCTGGTTGACAAGTACATTGTTGTATCACTTTACCGGTGTTGATGTGCAGCAGTATCTGAGACGTGTTCGAAGAGTAGCTCTCAGTGAGTGGTTTGAAGAAATCCGACCTCACTCTAAGACTGCCTGCCAGAAGGCCAGGGTTGAGAGCAAGGCACCAGCAAGCGCGCTTTCAATTTGCTCGAAAGCACGTGAATTGGAGCATAAAGCAATGACGATCGGTTGTTTTCATCGATGAGTGCAGAATGTGTCTGCATGGCAGTGACAGGAGACGCCGGGTCTAGAGACGTCCTGGCGAGCGATTTGCGGATTGTTGTTTTGCTGAAACACTTGCGTGTGGCGGCGGCTTCTGCATGACGTGGGCTGGGATCTCCTCACAGGAAAAAACCGAACTCGTTTTCATACCCCATGGAGAGGAGGACTGATCGCTGGTCGGTACATTGCCGATATTCTTTTGTAACCTGTTACTTCGTACGCAGGATTTATCGTGGATAACGTCGTGTTGATGCACATTAATGGCCGTAGCCACGTTTTGCATACCACTAGACAGTTCCTGAACGAAGTCACTATACGGACGATGGACTGGCCAGCGACCAGTCCAAACAGGAATCCCATTGAACATTTATGGATCAATCTTAAACGAAGGGTGCGGGCCAGAAATCCAGTTCTTGTGAATATTGCCGAGCGCAAAGCGGCGTTGTTAAGAGGAGTGGAACGGAATTCCTCAAGAGTTCGCAGAAAGGTTAATTAGATCGGTGGCAATTCGATTACAAGCTGTCATTAGAGCTAGAGGGGGTAACACCATGTATTAAGTAAATAATTCCTTTTTTTATTTTTTTTTATAAATTCCCATTTTCCCTACACTTTGGCATAAATCACATTATTTGAAAAAATACTGAGTTAATTTTTATGTTGATGGTGTCACCTTAAAGGTAAAGTTTCAGGCTTTACGATGATATATGTTTTTCAAGAATCAGTTATATCGTTTATGAAGAAAGCATATCTGAATGTGCGCTTTGTAAGGGAGTCGATTTGCTCGCAAGTATACATTATAACTATAAATGTCAAACTTTTCAATTAAGCGTTTTATTATTTTTTTTTTTTCGAGTATACCTTTCAAAACGATCATGCTGCTATGGTCCCATTATCTGTTAAAGTGAAACGTTTCACTTTAATAATAAATGAATATGAACAATCGAAGTTCACCTACAGGACCCTGTATATGTTTGTAGGGAGTCTCCCTACACCCAAGTTAGGGCACTTACGTTTTCGATCACTAATCATAAGCACTTTCTTACAATTAGGCAAACTTTATACGCTTAAGTTTAGTAGTTTAACTAATCACCATTAGTATCTACTTCCTTAAAACATTTCGTATTATTTCTGCACATACTGTCAGTACCCAACTTTGCTGCTAATTTTGTTGCGGATATTTTGGGACTTAGCAAACTTCATATAATATTTTCTTTCATCGCGTTCGGTTAATAGTTTTTCTGTTTATATAAAAATCCAGGAGTATGGCGGTCTTTAGGAACTAATATACTAATGAAAAGGTGTACAGCCAAGACACTGATCAATAAGTCTGTTTTTAATTAACTTGGTGAATTAAAAAGAGAGCTCTTCTTGATCAGTACCTTAGTTTTCAATAACTTTCTTCACAATTTCTACGTTCATTTCTTAATTAACCATTTCGTAATTAACCATTTCATAAGTTTCTCTTAAACGTTTTCCGTGTTTGTGATAAGAAATGATTAGGTTTTCTATGTCTTCTAACATTTATTTTCCCATCTCTCCGGTTTAACAAAATTATTTATGACGACAACAACCTTACCTACTCCAATGTTAGTTATATACATTTTTGTTACTCGTTTCGTGTCTGTTTCGGAGCATCATGCAAAAACTACTGAACCTATCGAGATGCATTTTTTATAACCTTATTGTACTACAGCTTGCGCAAAATAAACTGGTGGGTGCGCGATAGCAATAGGGCGTGCTCACTGGGGTGAGACACACCCGAAGAAATATGGACATTACGTTATAATTCGCGCGTGAGAACATCCCCACCCTTATTTCAGTTTTTATTGAAACATGTTATTCCTGCCGCTCGGTCGGCTTCCTCGAGTTGATGACGTAGATGAACGTGAGAGCATGTCTTCCGCCAATTCGCAGTGTGAGACCTGTGGTTCGGTGATAACAAAATAACCACGTGAAGTGACTCAAATATAAAGTAAGACAAAAGATTTGTCATTTTCCCGTTACGCCCCCGTTACACATACCCCATCCTTACACAACCATCCGTAATATCTCATACATACTGCTGTGTACTGAATGTACCAACAAAAATGTCAAATGAAATTAAAAAATGAAAAATTAAATTAGCTAGCTCAAATGATAACAATTTTTATAAGCCGCAAAAGAACAATTAAACTCAGGGTTACTATCATGAAAAGTAAAATGTGGGTGAAAGTAATCTGACTTTCTTTTAAACTCCAAAAATTTAAAAGGTTAAATCAAAAATAAAAGAACAGTATTTTGAATGACATAAAAATTCAATAATTTTATTATTAAAAAAAAAATTATTAATTACAAACTTTGCAGAAAAAAAACCTTGGACAAAAGGGTCCTGGTCTAAATCAAAACTGCATTTGACTTTAAATTACAAAAAGACAATTCAAAATCCTTGTACAAAGCAACAGAAAACAAAAAGTTCAGGAAGACAATATTTTCAATTATTATATTCAATCCACGTGGTCTCAATATTAAAACAACTAAATTAAACGTGGAAAATTCAAGTAATTTATATAAATGAAAAATAAAAGCAAGCACAATGCTTTTATTCACCCAACCCGAGGTGATTAATAAATAATTTCAAATCAGAAAAATGAACAACGAACAAAAAAAAAATGACTCTTTAAACTTAAAATATCTTCCTGCACGTAAAAAATAATAACAGATCATATATATAAATTGTGTACACAAAAATACAATATCAATTATTATTAAATGAGTTCCGTGATGAACGAAATAAAATCAGAAACGTGAATTCAAAACTTGAAATCAATAACCACAAAATGTCAGCAATGAAATACAACTATATATATCTACTTACACGTGTCTATCAGGGAACTGACCTTACACGGTTAAACAATCGTATAAGTATAAAAATCTCCGATGCGTGCGATGCAACGCAACAACCAAGATCTGTCCGCAAACAGACGAACTCGCAAAACAAAACAATATAAATATACAATACCAGTGAAAGCAAAATGTACAACAGAATGAAATTAATATAAACAACTTAAACAATCCAAAAGATTAACTAAATCTTATTTAAAAATAAAACAATTTGAAATTTCTCGCAACATTGACAAAACGCTTAACGGAAATGAACACGAAAAAACTGAAATTACAAAAACCCGGGTGCCAGACCACAGCAATACGTATATTTCTCCAAAATTTTCTTGTCCATACATATACAGTACAATCCCGATTAACCGAATCGCGATTATCTGAAATCCGGTTTATCCGAAACAAACTATTTAAAAACAAAAATCCCGATTAACCGAAACAATTCGTATTATACGAAACGCGTCTGGGATTCACATATACTGTTAGGTGGTTCCCCTCGGGGTTTCACGGCAATACGACGGTCTAAAATGTGAATAGTTTTGGTTAGCCGACAGAGTGTTACAAGTACATATGTATTAGCGTCTGTTATTATCGCAAAAAGAGTAGTTTTATTCTCAAATATTTTACAAAATGCAGTGTCAGAGCAATAAACGTAAACGCGTTGTTATCAGCTTGCAGGAAAAACTTAAAGCGGTTCGACAATTAGATAATGGTGAATTGCTTAAAAATATAGCAAAGGATTTAGGCGTAGGCGTGAGTACGGTTGCAGAATGGAGAAAAAATCGCGAAAAACTTGAAAAATGGTGCAGTGTTTTGTTATCGCCGACTCCGGCACGAAAAAGTATGAAAAGAGGTGAATACGAAAAAGTGGATGATTCTTTATTTTTATGGTTTACACAGAATTGAGAACGTGGAATACCAATTTCGGGGTCCATTTTAAAACAAAAAGCAGTGAGTTTAAGCGAAGAATTGCCGGTCAATGAAGCGCCTGAAAGTTTTTCTGCAAGTGATGGATGGCTAGACCGATGGAAAAAAAGACATAGTGTACGTAAACTGAAAGTTTGTGGAGATAAGTTGTCTGCCGATGTATCTGCCGCAAAAAAATTTGCAGAGAATTTTATGGAGCTTATGAAAGAAAATGATTTACAACCAGATCAGATCTATAATTGCGACGAAACCGCCTTGAACTACAAAATCTTGCCCTCAAGTACCTTAGCTTCAAAAACGGAAGCTGGAGCACCTGGTTACAAACATAGCAAAGAACGTATCACTCTTCTTGCATGCGCTAATGCTTCTGGGAGACACAAACTTCCATTATTATGTATCGGTAAGTCAGCAAAACCACGAGCCTTCAAGAATATTCGTCCCAATGCTTTACCTGTTTTGTATAAAAATCAAAAAAGAGGCTGGATGAATGCAAATCTATTCAAAAATTGGTTTTTGAAGATTTCGTACCAAAAGTAGAGTCTTCTTTAAAAGAGCACGGATACCCCAGAAAATGTGTTTTGTTACTAGACAATGCTCCCACTCACCCAAGTGCGGAGCAATTTCAAAGTGGGGAAATAAAAACAATGTTTTTGCCTCCTGCTGTAACTTCTCTCATTCAGCCCATGGACCAGGGTGTGCTGGAAAATTTAAAACGAAATTACAGGCGTTTGCTATTGGAGCACATTTTCGAAGAAGTAGATGAGGGTGCCAATCTCACTGAATGTCTAAAGAAGTTAAACTTGAAAAATGTTGTATTTTGGATAGCTTCAGCTTGGAATCAAGTAAAAGGTAGAACCCTGGAAAAATCTTGGTCAAAATTGATTCAACACGAGGAGGGACGTATCACAGAAGCAGAGTCCGACCATGAAGAAAGTTTACAGCAAATTTTCACGAAAATACCAGGATGTGAAAATGTTACGGAAACAGAAGTTAATGAATGGTTAAACAGTGATAATGTAGAAGATGAAATGACTGACCAAGAATTAATTGAAAGTGTTTGCAAAAATGCTAATGAAATAAGCAGTGATGACGATGACGAAGTAGAATGCACTGACAATATTCCAGTAAAAATGTCACATTCAGAAGGACTAGAAGCCTTGGAGAAAGCGTTAACTTATGTAGAACAACAAGAAAGTGCAACTGCCGCGGATGTTCTTTTAATAAAACGTTGGAGAGACATTGCGGCCAAAATAGAAGTAATGTTAAACGAGTGCAGTTAAAAATTACCTCATTTTTAAACAGTAAAGTGTAGAATGGGATATATATTTTATATTTTACGTTGCATTTAACATGTCTTTTATGAATGTACATATGTACATATTTAGGCATTTATGTACATACTATGTTAAAAAAAATTAAGTAATAAAAATTAAACAAATTATTTGTTGATGTTATTTTTAAATTAATACATAAATTCAAGTAAAATATTTCATAAATGTTTTTAAGTCGATCTAATGAGATACGCATCCTAAACTCCTATTTTCCAAAAAAAATTTGGATTAACCAAAATTTCTATTATCCGAAATCACTTTGGTCCACATTATTTCGGATAATCGAGATTGTACTTTACATAGGTATATATTTTACAAAGAACTCAGGTCATGTTATACAAACATTTTATCAATCATCAGTGTATCCATAAAAAAAAGTTTTATGCTGCTAAATTGAATGTTTAACTAACGTTTTTTGTGTTCTCATTTCCTTAATGTTTTCAACCTTGTCGTGTCAGCCACGTGTATAGGGAAGACTGTAAACGCGCTTATCTTATAGGTGTATTGTATATTTTCACATCTTTTTTATATCATATTTTCTTGTTTACCTTCATCAAGCTCTGCCGATCAAAGAAAGCTCCTCTCGTGCGTATTATTCGCACATAACGCGAGACGAAGATCCACTTAGCATTCACGACATGATGCCACGAGAAGGAGCAAAGAGATAGACGATACTTAAGGCCTAAAGAAGTACAGTATTCCTTTCTTGGGAACCCGCCAGTTGGAACTAAACGAAAAAAAGCACGCTAGAAAGAGAAGAAAACAGCAGAGCCTTTGTTCTCCGTCATGGCACTTTTTATTAAAGGGTGTAATTTACTTTGAAACGGCGTAAATCACTTTCGGCGCCAAATTAAGCATAGGTGACGTCAAGAAAAGATTTACCGTTCTAATAACGGTCGGTTAGGATGTTATCAGCAAGGACTTTTCTGTGTAGGACATTTTTAAGCTATTAAAAATCTAAATTTAAAATGTTAAGCATTTTCCGCAGAAGTTGCAATTTTATTAGGTAGATATACCAAGAGCACACTTTTAACTTGTAGATTGCGATAATATAAGTAAAAGAAGGATGAAAATATGGTTTCTACGAATTAACAAAGTCGAGAAAAACGCATGCTGTTCTGCTGGGCGAGTATATCCGATATACGATTCGTATTACCATCTCCACTACGCAATATGTCGCCGCCCTTTAACGGCAAGCAAACACCGGTATTTTCTACCCTTGTCTAAGTACTACCAGATACTATCAACAGCTCCAACTTTTCAATTTGAAACAAATCGACGAAGCCCTCATCCCGTACTACTGCGGAGTGAGGCGAACGAATCACTACATGCGTAATTCACTTCAAGTGAAGCCAGGGTCCGATTCACTTCACTCAGTTCTTAATAAAGCATCGCGGGATATTGAGAGTTTCGGTCCTAGTTTTATAACAGTAAGTGAGTTTTGATCGCGGTCAGTAATTTTATAGAAGAATTGAATATTATACGCCCGCGGAAAAACTATTTATAGTAAAATAATTTTACTGTGCAAAGTTACACGCGATTTATTTGCAGTAAACTATCCCGAAAGATCCATTCCTGATGGACCATGGCTGATGGTCGAGTGACTAGTGCGCTTGGCTATCAGTCACGGGGTCCGGGGTTCGAATCCCAGGGCCTGCTCTCAGAGTGAGGTTTTCGTGGTTTTCCTCACTCCTTGGCAAATGCTGAGAGACAAACACCTTAAGTCGCTCCACGGGCGCAGGCGTAATAATAACTCATGGCCGGCCGATGCCCCCTGTAATTGGCGAAAGCTGTTGGGGGATGTGAAGGCATGAATTATTATTATTATTATTATTATTATTATTATTATTATTCCTAGCGCGTTTACTATTCGTAATACGCTCCGACGTTTTAAAACAACGTTTACATTAATAGATGAAACAAATAAAAGTATCCCAGCGAAAAACGTCAGTGATATCAAAATTCAAATTTGTGCATTAGCGGAGTTAGATACTATTATGACTAGACAAATTGCTGGCGAATGCAATATTAGTGCAACAACTGTTTTAAACCTTTTACATAAGAATAAATATCGGTCGTACAAAATTAGCACATCTCAAGAACTTTTACCCGATGATTGTTACCGTCGAATGAAATTTTGCGAAATAATGATGAATAAATATCGCGATAACGAATTATTTTTCAATAATATTTTATTTACTGATGAATGAAAAAACATTTGTTCATAGACATCATAATCGCGCAAATGTTCGTTATTGGTCGCGCAAAACCCGGATTATAATACACCAACGCGAACGCGGTTTCCACAAAAATTGAACGCGTGGACTGGTATTGTTGGGGATGGAATAATCAGACCTTCTTTTATTGAAGGAAATTTAAATGGCAATAAGTGTTTAGAATTATTGCATACTAATATTATTCCTGCTGTACGGGAGCGACTTGATATTACAACAGGACGGTTTCGCGGCGCAATGTCAGTAATTTCTGCAATACCGTTTTTGAAAATAGATGGATCGGTAATTCGGATCCTATTAAATGGTCACCCCATTCACCGGATTTAGCCCCAAATGACTTCTTTTTACGGCCCTTTTTAAATAATTCAATATACGGGTATCGGTGAAGTCAGCAACAATGTCACTTTGGGTTTTTAATAAATGTTTGTTGCAATTTTTATGATCGGCTGGATTACTACTCTTACGAAGAGGGAGGATTATTCGTCATTTAATAAACAGTTAATTCTCTTTTTAGCATTTGTTGTTAGATTTATAGTTTTACATTTGTTTGCAATTAGTGCTTTTAAGTGTGAATTGTTTGATTCACTGAGTTTTTATTTCTGCTAATAGGAATTTGTTAAATTTCAGAATTTTATTTACGTTTATCCCTTGTCTTTTGAAAAGAATTTTTATTCAGTTTAGGCCCGGTCTTTCAATCTCCTAATAAATGTATCTAATAACAATTTAGCTAATAAGTTATTAGATAAATAAGAACAAACAGTCTTTCAACGAATATTTTTAGGTTACGGACACGTATTTCAAACTTCTAATAAAGTTCCTAATAAAAGTTATTAGCTGAACTTGAAATAACTGTCTTTCCATCAACTAATAAAAATTATGTAGGTAATAAATTGGTTTATTCTCCTAATATCTTATTGAGTGCTTGAAGTAGCCAATAAGAATTATTAGACGCTTAATAGTGTATCGAAAATCTCTGAAAGTTCTTAAAACAACGAAGAGGGTTATGTTTTCAAGTTTGGAATTATTTATGAACCAGACATGTTTGAAGATTTCGAGAATTGTTTTTGGAAGGGATTTGGTCGATCTAGTTAAAATAGTTCATCGTGATTTATCAAGAGGTTTAGATTATCAAAACACAGTGTACAGACAATAAACAATATTGACAATAAACAATATTAAAAATGAACAATGTTAACAATAAATAATATTGACAATAAACAATATTAACAATGAACCACGTTAACAATAAACAATATTGCAAAAAAACAATATTAACAATGAACAATGTTAACAATTAACAATATTAACAATGAACAATATTGACAATAAAAAATATCCACAATAAACAATATTAACCATGAACAATGTTAACAATAAACCCTATACATAATAGCTGTCGGCCCGGTACTTCAATCTGCTAATAAATGTGTCTAATAACAATTTAGCTAATAAGTTATAAGGAAGATATATTAGGTAAATAAAAACAGACTGTCTTTCAACGAATATTTATTAGGTTAATAATTATTCGGTATATTCATAACCCTACTTTATGTTGGCAATAAATGACAGCGCTATACAGATACTTACACAATCTAAATCTCTTGACATCCATTTCAAACTTTTTTCTTTTTTTGATTGTGTTGGCGACATTTAGAGACTTTTGATAAGCTTATTAAGGTTCTAATAGTACTTATTGGCTACTTCAACCACGCAATAACATTTTAGGAGAATAAACTTATTACCTACATAATTTTTATTAGTTGGTGGAAAGACAGTTATTTCAGTTATTCGGTTAATAACTTTTATTAGGAACTTTATTAGGAGATTGAAAGGCCCTTAGAACGTTTAATATTATTTTATTTTTCATGAGACTATGATGAATTTTGATGAATGACCGTCTGTAATTTAGATATTGTATTTATCACATATATTTTTCTCCTATTGTAATTCATATATTCTTTGTTTGACATGTCCAATATTTTTATAATCTACGGGATAAATAAAATTTATTATTATTATTATTATTATTTGAGACTGAAATTTGTTATCAATTGCATTATCTGATGCTTCAACAGATAAATAATTATATAAAAAACAAATTATTACTATACACCGTTATTTTGTGTTTTTAGTTATTCAGTGGTTATTGTCTTATCTTTTTATTTACCGTTGAATGCAATTTTGTGAAATAATGATTAATAAATATCCCGAACATTAATATTTTTTTAATAATATGTTATTTACCGACGATTATACTTCATTTACTGTTGTTAGGATTGTTAGAATCTATGTTTGTTATTTTATTCAATTATTGACTTTTAAAGCTCCTCTTCATTCTTTTTTTTTTTTTCTTTTAATATTGTTTATGAGCTCTGTCACTGAAAATTATAGTTTACATTATCTGATGCTACGATTTAAAAATAATAATGGATAAAAACGACTCAATGGTACGCATGGCAGTTTAATACGCTTTTCTTAGTTATCAAATGAGTATTGCCTTATTATTTCCCTTTTCACTAACGCAAATGTAATATTGGATTTAATATTAGTTTTACAAACTCCGTAAATCATGTTTACAATAGCTCACTTAGATAATTGGTTGTGAATTGGTTGTTCATACCATCAATAGCAATACAAGAGTGAGCTCTAACGAGAAAAAGAGTATCTTGCGCATTTTACTTCCACTGAGCTATGATGATTCGCCGAACGTTAACAAATTTGTGTTGCGACCTTGCGCGTAGGTACGTCTACAGCTCAAGTCCCTCCCATTTCTAGTCGTCCAGAATGCAATCCGCGGCTCCCAACTTTTCTCCCGGTGTATATAAAAATGGCGATGTCAATCAGATCAGATTACTCCTTTAAATCAAACTGGTAAGGTATTGTTACTACATAGGGCATTTTAATACAAACTTTGAAATAAAACCAAACGCTACAGAAAAGGTTAAAAATGTGTAAGCAAGCCCCTAGACTATGAAATTGCAATTGGAGGAATGTAGATTTGATTTTAATTTATTATTAAAACACACTAGGTGTTGTGCTGGGCACACTTACTTGTAAACTTGGAAAGCATAATAAAATTATTAATGATCTCGACGTAAACGGTAACGTAATAGTAAATACGGGAAAAAGTAAGTGTGCCTACCCCAGTATCTACACTATGGATTCAGTTGGTAATGCATGAACTGGCACTTTTACATACTAATACCTCATACATACGCATACCTATGATTATTAAATTACATAGTACCACTGTCTCTAAGAAGCGTAAAGATAGAATGACAACTAGACCAGATGGTATTCTGATGGATCCTCTTACCTATCCTCTTAACTTGGCACTATCGTCATCAACCTTTCCTAACTAGTGAAAATGTTCCAAAGCATGCCCAGTTGGGAAAAGAGGATCACCGGGCAGTGTGTTGAATTACAGGCCAATATCGTTTCTAAACAACTTTGCAAAAACTTCTGAATCTGTTCTTCATTCAAGAATTTATACATTGATGAAGCTTTGCTTACCCAGATCTTTTCATTTGAAGGAGTTGTAGATTAACCCCTTGATATGATAATTAACCCGGCCTTGGTTTTACAAATACATAATCGTTTTCTGTATACTATGCTGCTTACTGCTTTAAGATTTACCCTCTAATTAATGTAGAGAATCCAACACAACATATTAAAGAAAGACTTTTAAATAATGAAATAGGAAAAAACAAAATCTTAGCTAGCTCAGTGAAAATGATTTTTAAAATTGAACACAAGACTCTGAATCCCAGAGTTACCCTCTTGAATTAAAGCTTTAATTTAACCACAAGAATAATTAGTGAGAATGTGATGTCAGACTTTGACCTCAATCTAGAACTAGCGCTGGGCAGGTTTGCCACCGTTTTTTAAGCCAAGGTGTTAGCGATCCTTAAATAAATGCTTTTCTGCTTTAACTGTAATTTTTAATATGAGGAAATTTTCTATATTAAAAATTTTAACTCGTGTCGGACTTGAACCAGGCACCTCCCGTTTGCCGGACGGGGCTCTACCAATTGAGCTAACGAGGCACTGGTTCCAATTCGATTTGAAATGTCTCAAATACAGATCTTATGGGAAGCCGGCATATATGCAAAGTGCAATTTTTCTTACAGTGTGAAATCATTAAATAAATGCTTTTCTGCTTTAACTGTAATTTTTAATATGAGGAAATTTTCTATATTGGCGATCCTGTACGGCGCCGGAGAAATTTTAGCAAGGGGCATTAGGAGACGGCGTATTGTCCTTTATAGCGACAGTCAGGCTGTTCTTAAGGCTGTCAAAATGCCCTAGAAGCGGTCGCTATCGATAATGCATTGACACTCAAGTGGATTAAAGGAAACCTAGGTAATGAGGCTACTGATGGGTTGGCGAGGCGGGACTCGCGCTCCCACTTTGTGGGGCCGGAAGAAGCTCTTCCTATTTCATCGGCTACACTCAACACCATAATAACGCAATGGACTGCCACTCTCCATGAGAATAGATGGAACTCCATAACCACCTGCCGTCAAGCGCGTGAAGCCATCCCCAGGCCGTCATCGAAGACAGCAAAATATTGCTGGCAGCTTTCTCGCCTACGTCAGCTTGTGGGGCTTTTGACAGCACTGCATGGGTTTGGCTATCAGCCCACTATGCCGGGCATGCTACCAAGAAGACGAGACCCCGGAACACATTTTATGTGAGTGTCCGGCGCTTGTCCAACGTAGAGGTTCCATTCTGGGGGAGTACTGGCCCAGTATGGCCGATTTTGGTGGCACCTTGCCTGCTGCTCTGCTCGAGCTCACGCTCAGTTTGGGCTGGCTCGGGTAGGCTGTGGGCGAGCGACGCCACCTAGGGGAGGTAGCAGAATGGGCACGGTAAGAGTGGCCTAAGTGCACGTGTTAACCACCTTCCCCGACCTAGAATCCAGAATCCAGAGATGTCAGACTTTCTTTGTGACATTAAAAAAAAAGTTTAATTAAATAAAAGAAGAGAATTTTTATTAGCCTACCGACGTCTAAAACAAAATGAATATTTATTTTATCAACAGGTTAATTTACAATCATTCCAAGGTCAGAAAGGAAACCTTGAACTTAAGGTTCTGGAATAAAATAAAAACTGCACAAGACTCTAGTTTTTAAATAGGACAATGTTAATTCTTATGCAAAGCAAAAAAATTGTTTGTTCAGGAAGATTTTTCCGTAAAACTTAAACATAATCTTTAAATTGCTATATACGTGATACAAGAATTTAAAGTGCCTTTTTGCGTGGACAAATTCCAGAATTTAAAAAAAAATGAAAATGAAAATGCTAATAATAATTCTTCTGTTCACCCAACCGAGGTGATAGAAAACAAAAACGATCCTGCCAAAAGAATAAACCGAAAAATTAACTCTTAATAAAAAACAAACAAATAAAAATGAATCTTCCTAAACAAAAACTAATAATCGATCTTAACCCTAAACAATGCACACATTAATATAATATGAATTACAAAGATGATTAACTATCTTTTAAAAGATAAATGTTTAAAATTTTTACAACACATAAAATGAAACAACAAAATGATCAAAATTATTTATAAGAAAAGTACGTCTACTTACGTCTATAGCCTACCAGAGAACTACATTTTTAAATCCTGCAAACTGTTTGCAGGGGAAAACTCAAATTTTCTACGCAAACGTAGAGTTTATTCCTACAATAACATTTCTTGAATAGATAACGCACTTAAACCAACTTGACGTACAATAGACTTATTCAATAGATTAAATGTAATTCTTGGCTCTATAAAACTAATATAATAAAATAAATTCATATGTAAAAACTCTTATATACCTAAAGCAAAACAAAATTAACAAAACTTTCTCGTTACATTGAAATACGCTGCCGGCATGTCTGTTAAACGAGTGGTATTGGTAGCCAATCCATTACCACAGCAATACCACAGACCTGAGCAATACGTAGAACGATAAGTGGTGTTTTTTAAGTAAAAGCTCAAAATAATATAAAAACTAATATAGTGTTCTAACAAACATTTTAATAAGAAGATAAATAAAAAAACACTGAGTATATAACATAGCAGAAACTGAGCTAGTACAATAAGATACAATGTCTACTTTTCACCTATTCAACCAACATCATTCCTTGCCCTTTGAAGGACGCCCCAGACGCTGAATGATAAGATGCAAAATATAATAAGAACTAAGGACAACTCTCGAATGTGAAAAGTACTAAAATTCAAGCCTGAAGACGTTACTCCAATTATACAGAATCTCGACACGCTCCGTGTGCACTACTTCTTAGCTTTTCGTCTCTTTTTGTAAGGAGATGGGCCTTTTGTTTGAAAATATGTGAAAGCCTAAGAATGCGTGAATCTCATTGTTCAGGATATCCTGAGTTGTGCATCTTCTGTAATTAGGACAATACGGGAGGCCTCATAATACACGATGTCTTCCGTGAAATTCAATATTTTCTTTTATCACTTGACAGTTGTATTTTCAAATTCAAATTCGGGTGTCATACACAAAATAATGATTTTTTTATAGGAATATTTTTTAATATCTAAAAACCATGAAAGATTTACGATATTCCAAATAATTTCGGAGAATAAACGAAGAAACGATAAATAGAATTTTCTTCATTTTTATTTAACGCTTTAATATTGGAAGGAATTAATATTAGCATCTTTATTGCAAATAAACTTAGCTATAAATTAATGCAATCATGCTAATCATTCGATGTTTCGGATGTAAAGAATCGTCAGAAACTTTATACGCTTTCGAAAACGCTTCTTCGCTTCTTTGAACATAAATTTTAAAGTGCGTATACGCCTGACCGTTTCCAGTAGTTGTAATTCATTATATAATTAAGATAATTATTTACGTACCAAAGTTTAAAATTAGGACTTTATCGAATGAGTTTGGAGACTGCGAGTCGAAGCGCGAGCCGAGGCGAGCAACCAAACGAACTCGATAAAATTACTTTCTTGCCATGGTGCGTACAAAAATTTTTCGGCTACCACTTACTACACTCAATCTAGTTGCTCAGACGATCCGAATTGATTCATCGCAAAATACTGATTTCTCCAAGGCAATCAATACTTACTACAATTTATATGCGTGAAGCACCTATAAAATTTACCAAATAAAGCACGTTTTACGTTATCAATAATTATGGTTTATAAATACTATCATAATTATAACCATAAGAATTTTACGTTCATAAAAAATAGAACTGATATAACTGATATTCTTGAGATTTTCTTCTGTTCCTTTGTACACAAGAAATTCATGTTTGTCATAAATTATCAAAGTTTCGCATGTTTTTTCTTTTAAATTCGCTATAAAATCCATATTTTTAATATAAAATCGCTGAAATAATGCTTATTTCCACAGATGTCGTCTAAATTATCATAAATTTTGTTTAAAATATGTTCTTGATACCCATTAATACACTCCAGTTCCGTTAAAATTCTCATTATTTACCATTATTTAGTTCCAGATATTTCAACAATGTCATAGTCTTGTATGTTAAGTTTTACATAATATAGTTAGATATCGCACAATCTTATCATTTACAAAATACGGTATCGCTAATAGTCCCTACAAAACCATTTCTGTTTCACATATCGCACATAATCTTATCATTTACCTACTTACATAACACAAAATCGCTAATAGTCTATAACATCTGTATTGCACCAACTCAAATCAAATTCCACTAACCACCATGCTGATAGTCCTTGTAACACACAGATATCGTTCTCGTATCACTTATTAATAATGCTGTATCACACTAAAAAAATTCTATTGCTTTGTAGCTGCTGTAATCGCAAGTTCCATTGTTTTTGGCTTAACTTTGTTCTTCATTGAAGAGCCGCGCGTCTTCATTTGCCATTCGCACTAACCATGCTCGGTACTGTAAAGATTCCGTCATTGCACGAGATAATATCACTGTTGCTGCTCTTTTTAACGTCCTAGTTGTCCTATCCTTTATTATCGTCTATTCAATTGTAAACAAACATAATCCGCAGAAAATTCAATATGGATGACTATATGGAGACACAAATATGGAACTTGTCGAGACCTCAGGCAAATAAAATTTACTTTCACTTGCACTTGACGGCCCATTACCGGTAAATTAGCATCTTCGCTACACGAATGAGTGTAGTAAAGTTGTATTTTCGAAGGTGGGAGCCGAAGAAATTTATTGTTTTGCTTTTTTGCTGATATTGATCTTCTTACACAATTTGCTTCGAAGGCACTTAAGAACTCCACGCCAAATCAAAACACAACCAATGATAAGAAATACATCGATATACAAATAAAGTACAAAATACTTACAAAAATTACATGTTATTGAATGCAGCTCCTTCACACCAAAACGATACCGATATTATTATTTTAATAGACCAAGATTTTCATCAATTTAACAACTTCTGCTATACTTATGTTTACTTTTCACATAGTTACACTTTTTACAATAACAGTAAAGTCCCTACTGAAAAGTAGCCTTTCTCTACAACTTTTATAACTTCAATAGCAAAAAACACATAATACCGAACCATTTCTGCGGGATTGTTGGAGAGTTATTCCTGAAACTCCAAGTCGATAATATACATAGATGTAGTTTACGCTCTACTAATTACGAAGTTGCCTTCATACCTACAAGTTTAATCTGAAACAACTATAATAATCGATAAAGTCGAATTCCTTGCACGCTGTATTAAGACATATTCTCTACCACAATTTAGTTAGTGCTAAGTTATTAAGCTTTAAATTATGTAGCTACACCTAATATCGACAAATTTTAATTGTTCAAACGGACATGTAGATTTATGCACGCATTTGCACCGAAGGGAGAACGGTCAATGTTAGAGAAAGGGATAATCAGTAGAAAATCAATCTATGGTCAATCTAGTAAGTAAGTAAGTAGAAATTTATTTTAACGACAGAAGTATAAAAGAATCCAACAAGACAAGATTAGAGACAAGCATAGATTTCATTTCAAGCATTTCGTCATCAAAGTGAATTGAATGATATAAAATGCCTCCTGGGCTTCCTGGATTCTGGATTTTAGGTCGGGGAAGGTGGTGAACACATGCACTTAGGCCACTCTTACCGGACCCATTGTGCTACCTCCCCTAGGTGGCGTCGCTCGCCCACAGCCTACTCGAGCCAGCCCAAACTGAGCGTGAGCTCGAGCAGAGCAGCAGGCAAGACGCCGCCAAAATCGACCATACTGGGCCAGCACTCCCCCAGTATGGAACCTCTAAGTTGGACAAGCGCTGGGCAATCACATAAAATGTGTTGCGGCGTCTCGTCTTCTTGGTAGCATGCCCGACACAGTGGGTTGGTAGCCAAACCCATGCGGTGCATGTGTTTGTTTAGCTTGCAGTGGCCGGTCAAAAGCCCCACAAGTTGATGTAAGTTACTGCGCGAAAGCTGCAGGCAGTATTTTGCTGTCTTCGGTGACGACCTGGAGATGACCTCACGCGCTTGACTGCAGGTGGTTATGGATTTCCATCTATTCTCATGAAGAGTGGCAGTCCATTGCGTTATCATGGTGTTGAGTGTAGCCGACGAAATAGGGAGAGCTGGTTCCGGCCCCACAAAGTGAGAGCGCGAGCCCCGCCCCGCCAGCCTATCAGCAGCCTCATTACCTAGGTTTCCTTTATGGCCTTTAACCCACTTGAGTGTCAGGGCATTATCGATAGCGACCGCTTCTAGGGTATTGTGACACTGAAGTACTAAGCCCGAAGCGATCCTATGATTATTAAGAGCCTTAAGGGCAGCCTGACTGTCGCTATAAAGGACAATACGCCGTCCCCTAATGCCCTTTGCTAAAATTTCTTCGGCGCCGTGCAGGATCGCTAACACCTCGGCTTGAAAAACCGTGGCAAACCTGCCCAGCGCCAGTTCTAGATCTAGGTTAAGGTCCGAGGAGAAAACTCCGGCCCCTGTCCCCATTTTCGTTTTCGATCCATCTGTAAAGATGGCGATCGAAGATTGCAGTTCGATCTCAGGGTCAATAAGAAGATGGTAGTACATGTTAAAGGCAAACACGAATTTATGGAAATTGTAAGAGATATCGTTCCAGAAGCAGTGACTCCTCTAAAGGAAGAAATTAAGTTCTTAGAGGATGAAGTGCAATAATAACCTAGTAAAAGTATATCAGGTAAAAGGCGGAGATAAAATAAATGAAGAAAGAAAATATAAATAATTCCCGAAATGCCTTAGACAAGGGTAACTTCAACAAGGTTTCCTACGCTGATAAACTAAACTCTGGAAAGAAACCAGTGATAAGCGAAGATGAAAAAAGAAAATTGAATCTATAAACAACGATGATACACCGACAATTTTGAATGCAAGTTCGTCTACTAATGTACGCTCGGAGAATAGACGTTAATCAAAATCGAATACAATATACGATACGGCAGAAAATAATTACAATATTAAAGCAATAGCCAAATATGCACACCTCCATGTGTATCGATTACATCCGAATCTGTTGAAGAATTGAAAGCTTACATAAAACCACAAAACATTTTAAATGCAAAACTGGAGAAACGGAACGTCCGAAGGAGTACTCCTCTTTTAGAGTGTCAGTTCCGATGGATAATCATTGAAGATGTCAAAAATCCAAGTCTATGGCCAAAGGGCAGATGTATCAACCGGTTTTTCTTTCATCGTCCGAAGAAAGATGTCAACACTTAAATTTCGCCAGTGAAAATAACTATGATGGCAAAACCTGCTTATTGTTTTTATTACTGTCGAAACATTAGAAATAAGTTAAGTGATTTGGAAATTTCTTTAAGTAATTTTAAACCCTGTATTATGTGCTTGACCGAAACATAGCCTAAAAATTTTGAGATATTTTCTTTTGACATTAATCATTATAGGCTTGTAAATAACTACTACAGATCTATAAACAATGGTGTAAATCGTGCATAAAAGTTCCCCTAATTCTTCATCCGAAGGGTCTTCTTCCAAGGCTTCCTCCATTTTCTTTCATATTTTGTTTTTCAAAACCTTTTTACTCTCTTCATGTTTTCTTTCTTCCAATTCTTCTTTTTGGTGCGTGTCTGTGGCGATCATAGTCTTTCGACCCTTTTGCCTACCCTTAGCCCATTCCTGAATTTATAAAGAAAGAGAACCCTGTGTCATAAGAAGTCAAAGTTCCTAGAAGCCTCGGAGGAGTCTGGTGCGCTCCTCAAAAAACTGTTTTAATGTACATATTTTAAAAGTTGATTACTAAAACGAGAAGTATTATCTATTTCTATATTGGTTCTGACAAAAACAGAGACGGAAAACTAAAATTAAACGACCAAAGGCTGCATATGCAAAGCACCAAAAGATAGAACTAAATGCTTCCACTTTTGGGAATTCGCAAAATCCACAAAATGGGATAACGAAACGATCTTGAAGAGATGTGGAAATGAATCGATTAAGCGGACATAATCAAATGTACAAACAGTCCCAAACCCAGAAAATAAAAACCTCTGACTATCAATTATACGAAGAGAGATTTGCGTTTAGAGATTTTCAAATGGTAAATTATACATAAAATGTTCACTCACCGTCACATAGATTCTTCTTATTTAGTCTATTCAGCATTTTTTAACGTTCTTTTACCGTTCTTCTAGAAAATACCCATATTTTCTACTGTAGAGCTGAAGATTAGGGTATTTGGTTTGATGCACAACCAAATTATTTCACATAAATCACGTAATTATGCTAGCGCACATAAGGGTTATGGATTTCCCATAGAGACCTTGAAGACATTGTTTCTTGAAGGCACTATTTCATCACGATTGCATCCATTCATTCCTCTAGTTTGGGAGGGCAAGCGTCAAACATTCCAATACAATATCTCTCATTTTATGTTGTACAAATGTGATACATAATCATCAGTGTACATATATAGCATTTGTTTTGATAACTTTCACTAAAATTTGTCCAACTTTTAATTTTTTCACCTACTTGTAACACTATTGGAAATCCTTCTTTGAGATAATATTCTTGTCTTTTGGTAATAGCACTGCTCCTACATTATCTAAACCTCAAAACTTATAAAATTAATTCACATAAGAATTAATTGCGCACAAGCACGAGCACCAGCATCCACTGTACATGGTTTAATTTAATTATATAACAATTTATTGTTACAGCTATAATCAGTGCCACCTATTTGCGCCATCTTTATTTAGAAATTAGGATCTATTACGACTATCTTTTAGGAAATTTTGATCAAACGTCGTCCATTCTTCCTTATAGGTCTACATCGGGTATTCCAAAGTGGATGACGTCTTAAAAGTATATGAAGTATCAAACATTAGAATGAATACCTCAAACCTGATAATATAAAAATTGAAAATATAGCGTTTTTGGGGGACATGAATATAAATATTCTTGAGAACAATGAAGTTACAAATTCTTATCTAGATATTATGAGTTCCTACGGTTTTCGTTCATATATCAACACTCCCACTAGAACTAGTGAAATTTCTGAATCATGCCTAGACCATATCTTCATTAAGGATGCTGGACAAACACTCCAATACTTACCAATGGTATTGAAAACCGATATAACCGATATCACCGTTCACTATTCAACGTTAATACAAATGTACACCTTGGAATATAAACAGATGTTGTGTAAGAATAAAACTAAAAATTTTCTTGATAAAAATGGATTCTACGAGAAGATTAATAAGGAGAGATGGAGTAGTGTATATATGGCAAATAATGTAGACGAAGCGACAGACAACCTAATACATATACTCGTCGCATGCATGAAGACGTCGAGAAATACAAAAATTATAAAAAGAAATCAAATCAAAAGAACTCCTTGGATAACCACCAAATTGGTACGTTTAACAGATGAAAAGTATAGATTATATAAAGAAATGAAAAATAATCCAACCTCTGATAATACCAACAAATACAAAACATTTCGCAATCATCTAAATAACGACATTAAGGCTGCGAAAAGAAATTTTTGTCAGAATGAAATAAAGAGGAAGGGAAATAACACTACAGCACTTTGGAATACTATCGATAGCATGACTAGCGGGAGCAAGGCCAAAGGCATAACAGAATTGGTGAACGATAAAGGTGAAAGACTAACTGATGCACATTCAATAGCGGACGAACTACTAAATTACTTTACGGATATAGGAAAAAAGTTAGCCAGCACAATGAAATGCAATGGAGAAAATTTTTACACATGTCAAAACATGCAATCATTTGTATTAGAGGATACCAATAAAGCGAAAGTTTACAATGAAATAATATCACTAAAGAATCGGGAAACTCCTGGTGTTGACAAAATAACTGCTGAAACCTTAAAATTAGTAGCACATGCTTTGAAGTATCCTCTTACATTCATATTAAATTGGTCCTTTGCTTCAGGTACTTTTCCCCGCAGTTTTAAACAAACTGTAATAACACCCATTTTCAAAAATGGGGACAAAACCATAGCCGAAAATTACAGACGGATATCCCTGATACCTACATTGGCGGAGGTGCTAGAAAAAATAATGAAAAAGAGAATTGATTCTTTTATTGATAAGTTTGAACTGTTGTCTGAATGAATAAATGATTTATCTAATTATATTAGTGGTTCTATGGATGAGAGCCGGCCGTGTTTGGCTGTATTTTTGGACTTAGCCAAGGCATTCGATACGGTGCACCACGAACACCTATTGGATGTTTTGCCGAGATTGGGTATTCGAGGCGTGATGCACGATTGGTTTAGATCATACGTTACTTCGAAAATGCAATGTGTATCGGTAGACGGGGCTATGAGCGACTATCAGCAAACTGAATACGATATTGCTCAAGGCACAATCCTGGGGCCAGTCCTGTATAATATATAGTTAACCGAATTGCACAAACAAAATATAGAAGGACACATTTTGAGCTTTGCCGACGACACAGTGGTGATATACAATGCCAATACTTGGACTGATCTAAAAACTGTAGCTGAAGATGGCTTCTCCAAAATAGTAAAATGGCTAAAAGCCCGGTTGTTAACAATAAATTACACGAAGACACACTATGTGGCCTTCACCTCACCTCATATGCGTGTTACTTGCCCAATTATGTCAAACTTCAAATAAAGGACGGCCCGCAAGTGTGGAAATCCACAGAAAAGAATCTATTAAGTATTTGGGTGTATTTATCGACGCTAACTTGAAATGGGATGTACCTACATATAAAATATGTTGTAAGAAAATTAAGATTTATAATTCAGAAAATACCGATATATAAAGAATACTTAGAAGTAGAACAATTAAGAATCATATGCCATGCGTTAGTCGAAAGTCATGTAACCTACGGGATAACTGCATGAGGAGCGGCTTCAGAAAATCATATCTTGCCGTTGGAAAAAACTCAAAAATTAATAATTAAAAGAATTAATAACAAACCATATACTTATCCAACTGCATTGATATATGACGAGAAGGCGCTTTTCGATGTTCGACAACTATATTCCATACGAATTACGACACGCCACCTCTAAGTATAAATTTAAGACACAACTAAAAAAATTGATTTACAATGGGAATAGGTTAGACATTTGTTTGTATTAGAAATGAACTAGAAAATCGGGCCGGTTCACCCGGCCTACTAATCAGTCGTTTGATGTCCGCTTACCGCCCCCACTCGGCAGAAAGTAGAAAGCCCGCGCTCCACCTGGAACGCACCACTTACGCCCCAACTCGGAAGACCAGCCAGACCGCAACACTCTCCGTTAACCCCCGTCTACACCTGTGACTGGTTTGGGATCGTCGGTACACCCTGTATATTCCTTTTGTTTTAATTCTTGCCTGTCACTTGTAAAAAGACTCGACGCTTCGCGTCTGGCAATCTTTCATTTGTGTGATTGGTTTTTTTTAAGTTTTATTTTTTTGAAAAGTAGCAATGCAGTCGATCGTTGTCATCGAAACAAGTGTAGGGGAAAAGTGTCATAAAAATTAGACAGAAAAGTTGTGCGTATTTTTGTAATTATATTTTAATATCTTTTTGCTAATAAAACCAAATTTTTATAAACCGGGTGTGTTATAACTTAACGTTTCAACGAAATTATTACATTTGGTGCCGAAACCCGGGATATTTGGACAGTTTAGCTGAAAGTATTAAATAACGGAACGGGATCATGGATCTAGCTATGAGAAAAACGTATCGCGCACAGTTAACTAAAATAGTGAACAACGTGAACGAACAATTAAAGAACAATAAAATTGATAATCATGATATACCAGTGCTAATTTGTAGAATTAAATCGCTAACTACAAACTTAAATGAAGTGAATCAGCGGCTAGCTTCGACATTTGAAGACCACCAGTTGGAAAATGAATGTCAGAAGATCTTTGAATACGAGGACGTCGCTGTAGAGACCATCACAAGGCTTGAGCAACTAAGGGTGGAATGGTTCAAATGGTGTCAAGAAATGCCAATCGTGACGAATATACGCCTCCAAAGAAAAGTCTTAGACAACCAAGACGAAGAAGTTGAACTACATATTTTTGCTGGCGCGAGCCCTCTCGCATATGGAGTTGTTGCTTATGTAAAATGTTTGAGAACACAAGAGTGCATATTTTTAATGGTAAAAAATCGAGTAGCACCTGTTACACAGAAAGGAGGACATGAACTTACTTTACCAAAGCTGGAATTAACCGCTGCTTTATGTGGCGCCAGGTTGCAAAATTACATCAAACGAAATTTAAATTTACACATAAAATGTGCCATATTATGGTCCGATTCAAAAATCACACTGTACTGGATAAAGGGTCGATCTTCAAAATGGAAACCGTACGTGCAAACCAGAGTGGATGAAATAAGACGTTTAGACTCCGAAAATTGGCAATACTGCCCTGGAAAGGATAACCCAGCAGATTTACTCACTAGAGGAATTTCTATGCAGAAATTGGCGGAAATAACGACATGGTATGAAGGACCGACGTGGCTAAAAGAAGAACCTGACTGTTGGCCTAATGACGAAATGAATAGTGAGCTTGGTGTAGATGGAAATAAATCAACCAACTTGCTAGTTAACACGGAAGAAGAGCGACCAGAACTGATTTTTTGCTTAGACAAGTATAGTCGCCTTGAAAAAATACTTAGGATAGCGGCCTATGTACAGAGATTTGTTAACAACACAAGAAAATCAAATCACAAAGTTGCAGGGGATATAACAGTATCTGAGTTATACGCAGCAGAGCTATATTGGGTAAGAACTATCCAGCACAATCAATTTACCGAAGAAATAAAGGCGCTCGCGGCTAACAAAGCCTTAACTTCGAAGTCCACAATATTACTTTGAATCCCTTCTTGGATGAAAATAAAATTTTGAGACTAGGAGGTCGATTGGCGGAGGCGGAATTGCCCTATGAAATCAAACACCCTATAATATTACCAAAGAAATCTTCTTTTACTGATAAGGTTATATGGCATGAGCATGAAAACGTTCTACATGGGGGAGTTAATATAACTTTAGCAGCTGTCAGAAAGAAATACTGGATAATACAGGCACGACAGAGGATCAAGAGTATACTTACGAAGTGTTTAAAGTGCAGAAGATTTAAATGTAAACCAGGCAATCAACCCTTTGCTCCATTACCAAGAAGCAGACTTACAATGGTCAACCCCTTTAAAGTGACGGGAGTGGATTTTACTGGACCATTGTACATTGCCACAAATGATAAAGAGGAAAAGGTTTACATTATGCTTTTCACTTGCGCAGTAATACGAGCCGTACACTTGCAATTGGTACCTAATTTGACAGCAGAAAGTTGTACAAGAGCTCTAAGAAGATTTATCGCACGCCGAGGTGTGCCGGACATAATTTATTCTGACAACGCGAAGACATTTCGTCGCACAGCGCAGGAATTAAAAACCTTGTTTACTCTGCTTGATAGTAATACAATTAAAGATTTATCTCTGCGTCATAGAATCGAATGGCGATTCAGTGTAGAAAGAGCTGCTTGATGGGGCGGCTTTTGGGAAAGAATGGTGAAGACGGTCAAGGAAGCACTAAAAATAACCTTGGGAAAGGCAAAACTAAGTTATGAAGTGCTTGAAACTGTGCTATCAGAGGTAGAAGCAACAGTAAATTCACGTCCCTTGACATATATTGATGACGACAGCACACAACTGCTTACCTTAACACCCTCACACTTCCAAATAGGACATTCGAATACTGGGTTTAATATTGACGCGAAATTAGCACAATTAAATAAAAATGACATTCTGAAACAGTGGAAGCTTCGAGAAGAACTTGCAAACAAATTCTGGACGCGATGGTTCGTGGCTTACGTTCAGCAATTACGTTCTTTTCATCACGTGACGCGAGTGCAATCGAGGGACATAAAAAAGGGAGATGTCGCTTTATTATACGAACAATTCGTCCCTAGATTATTATGGAAGTTAGTGCGAGTAGTGAAGCTGTTCCCTGGAAGAGATGGAAGAATCAGAGCTTGTGAAGTTGAAACCAGCCGTGGCCTCAAACTTCGAAGACCTGTCCAGCAGTTATATCCACTGGAACTGGAACCTACTGGCCCGGGGGAGGATGTAAAAAAGTAGCAATGCAGTCGATCGTTGTCATCGAAACAAGTGTAGGAGAGAAGTGTCATAAAAATTAGACAGAAAAGTTGTGCGTATTTTTGTAATTATATTTTAATATCTTTTTGCTAATAAAACCAAATTGTTATAAACCGGGTGTGTTATAACTTTACGTTTCAACGAAATTATTACAATACTTAACTGGATAACAACAGTCCTCTTTATTAGATGTTATTTTATTTCTTCGCGAACAAGGTTATACCTTCTGCGAATACTTAATATTTATTCTTACTATTAATATTGTATAATGATACTTACTTATCTACAGGTAATTTCAGCTATCTCTTGCTACTGTAACTGAACTAAATCTGTCTGAATAAATATTATTATTATTATTATTTAAATTTAATATTAAATAAGTATTTTCACTAGCGCGGTGTTGCTGCTTCTACTTTAAATAAATTTGCTTTTCAAAACTATACAGCGTTCCTAATAGCATTTATTTGGAAACAGTATTTTCCATACTTTTTTTATTTGATCATGGTCATGAACATTTGATAGTAATACTAAATCACACATATCCACTGCGTTTTACTAATTTATTTTGCTGAGCATCTACTAATCGCAAAATATAGAAATTGCAGTTGTTGTGAATTTGTACTGCTATGTTATCTTATGTGTATTATGGTTTATGTAACTCCATGACAATCAAGATAGTATTATATAAGTGTACTTTTATTTTTTATCTACTTAATTATGCAAATTAATGTAAAATTCCGACTAATAACTTACTTGTTCGTATAGATTTAATTAATGCTTTGTTGCTATGGTTTTGATGGTATCTTCGTGTCTTTCGATGAATGTAGTTGGGAATTTTAATTCCGTCGTATGGTAGGAAACGATATCTATTTGGAGGTTGCCAGGCTAGTTTCGCCTTGAAAATATGAGTTTGTTGAGAACAAATGGGAGAAGGAACTTCTTTTTCGATTTTTCTGAGAGTATAGTCGCTTTCCGAAACCTTTATCTAGAAATTGTTTTATTCATCGGTATGAAATTCTAAAAGTGCTGTAATTTTCTTACTTTGATGAGAGTACCACGTGTTTTGTACAAAGATAATGTGTATCCAGTTATTTAGTGATTTGGAGTGGTCCTTAATCTAATCCTGGGGTTTTGAAGATCAACATTCGAGGCAATTTTGGCTGTAAGATTCTATTGGCGTCGTGGTACACTTCATAGTAGCTGAAATGATTTATTGAACATGGAATTTATATTGGAAGAGTTGTTGTGTGTATAATCTTTGTATTACGTACCGGGTGATTCAGTAAGGGTGGCGACCGGCTGTATCTCGGAAACTGCTATGCCTAGAGCTTCGGGACAAAAAAAATCATAACCAATGTGGCCACCAGAAATATCCGAAAATTATTTTCATGTTCGAAATTTTACCGCTAGGTGGCGTATCTGCTATGTTCAATCATAAAATCAGTATTATCTCAGAAAATTGCAGGTTGAGCTATAGTTTTGAATGGACCGTTCGAAAGCTGAGTTGATGTCGCATTATTTTGTTTAATGACTTTTTTTCATATCTGCCATAATAAGGAGCGGGGAAGCCAATCAATTGTTTAATATGCAAATTTTAATATCTCCTGAACCATTCAACCAATCTGAAAATTTTTGGACTCGTTCGATTGAGCATTTCCTGGGTTTTTTCTAGAAAAATTGTCGTTCTAGCATTTAGTTTGAAATAGGTAAACTACAGGGTGTTTTCTGTAGTGATAACATATTTTGGTGAATTTCAAGAAAAAATTAAATGTAACCGTGCTATATAATTACCAGTGTCGCAAGCTAAATTAAATTGTTGAAATTTCAGTGAAAACCGCATTTTAATATCTCTATCCGTTCTCGATTTATTGCCAAAAGAATGAAATTTGTAACAAAAATCAACTGCGGCCATGAAAGTAGGCGACGCGACGTATGGTTTCCATGAAAACTACGAAACTATCAGATTGTTTATTGCTTATATCAGCTAAAAATAGTCAAAACTGAATGGAATACATTATTAGCGAGAATAATAACAGCAAAAAGAAAATATCTAACCAAAAATTTTAATTATAAATGTTCGGAATGTCTACCATCACTGGCAACCCACAAATTGAGTCTGTTACTTGTGGATAAAACACTCGCGTCTACCTCGGCAATGGAAATATTTCTGACGGTTTCTCGAATTCTTTGTTTCATATTATCAGGTGTTGTTGGGCGGTCTTTATATACTATATCTTTAAGTCTACTCCATGAATAAAAATCAATTACTGTGAGATCGCGGGACATCGGCGGCCAAGAAAAAATGCTACCCCAGTCTATACATTCATTTGGGAACCGGTTATTTAAAAATGCCTGGACACTTCGCGCATAATGCGCCGGGAAACCATCCTGCTGAATCCACATACCCATTCCTGTCTCCAGGGAACTATCTTCGAACAATAAAGGCAATATATTTTCCAAAAAATAGCCACACCATTTAAACGCTGTTCAAAAAAGTAAGGACCAATAATTTTCCCACAAAAATTCACACCAAACATTAACACGCCAACGATTTTGAAATTGAACTTCGCGTAACCAGTGAGGATTGCTTCCTGGCCAATAGCGCATGCTGCATGGTCAAAATCGCCATCCTTTAATTCTTGATGTAAGATGACATGGTAAGGATGAAACTTACGATAACGATAGTAACAGACTCAATTTGTGGGTGGCCAGTGATGGTAAACATTCCGAACATTTATAATTAAAATTTTTGGTTAGATATTTTCTCTTTGCTGTTATTATTCTCGTTAATAATTTATTCCATTCAGTTTTGACTATTTTTGGCTGATATATGCAATAAATAATCTGATAGTTTCGTAGTTTCCATGGAAACCATCCCTCGCGTCCGCTACTTTCATGGCCGCAGTTGATTTTTGTTACAAATTTCATTCTTTTGGCGATAAATCGAGAACGGATAGAGATATTAATTTGCGGTTTTCACTGAAATTTCAACAATTTAATTTAGCTTGCGACACTGGTAATTATATAGCAGGGTTACATTTAATTTTTTCTTGAAATTCACCAAAATATGTTATCACTACAGAAAACACCCTGTAGTTTACCTATTTCAAACTAAATGCTAGAACGACAATTTTTCTAGAAAAAACCCATGAAATGCTCAATCGAACGAGTCCAAAAATTTTCAGATTGGTTGAATGGTTCAGGAGATATTAAAATTTACATATTAAACAATTGATTGGCTTCCCCGGTCCTTATTATGGCAGATATGAAAAAAAGTCATTAAACAAAATAATGCGACATCAACTCAGCTTTCGAACGGTCCATTCAAAACTATAGCTCAACCTGCAATTTTCTGAGATAATACTGATTTTATGATTGAACATAGCAGATACGCCACCTAGCGGTAAAATTTCGAACATGAAAATAATTTTCGGATATTTCTGGTGGCCACATTGGTTATGAATTTTTTTGTCCCGAAGCTCTAGGCATAGCAGTTTCCGAGATACAGCCGGTCGCCACCCTTACTGAATCACCCGGTACAAGAGATTTCAAGGTTAGGTTTTTGTTGATGTATTAAATTGTAAAACCTAGTGATTTTGAATATATGAGGTTGGTCATGATTCTATGGGTTCCCTTTACGTGCTACTTGACAGTTTTGCATACTCATTGAGTTGGCGCTTTGATTTCTTTGGACGCAATGTTGATGGGAATTCGGCGGGAAGTTTGAATTTTACTAATCGACAAATATAAGTTCTTAATCTGAATTGAGATAATAGAAATCTTTATAATAGTGTTTCTTATTTAGTAAATAAATCTACTCACCTGAGAGTATCTATAGAAGATTTGTTTCTTTGTTATATTTTGGAAACTAACTATATAAATTAATTTCACTTGTAAATTGTCTCTTTATTGATTATGACGTACAGAAAAACATCACTAATGTGTAACAATACAATCACATTAATGATACTTAAATGTTAGATGCTATATTATCTTCCTATTCGTTAAGGGTGGACGTGAAACCGTTGATGTGGGGTAGAATTACCAATTATTGCCCTCTATCATTTGAGATCTGGTTATCTCTGAAGTTGTTGAGAGCATTACAGATGACTCTGGATAGTGTTTAGTAAAATTAAACAGTTGTTTACTTAATAAAATTTAATTTAGAATTTAAAAGATTTATCTACAAGTTTCGTAGCAGTACATTATTAGCGGACAGGGTAATAAGAAAACATGTTCTTTTTAGACTACTCTTCTTGAAATAAATCATTTTATTATACATTGTTAAATTATAAATAATATGATGTTTTAGTTTTATATTATATTAGTTTAGCTTTTCTTTATATATAAAAATTAATCTCTGAATAGACACAAAATTAATTAATTATTTAAAATGAATATTATGTATTACCACACGTTTTATTTACTGCATCCAACGTAAAAGCGGTGTGCTTATAAACAGAAATGTCAACTTATTTCATAATTTTATAGCCAATAAAATTATGAAATAGATCTTGTTAAATTTATTTTTCCAAGTGCTATTTTCAATATTCCAATTTTTAAAATTCTTCATCAGTTTTCTTATATATATTCGTTATAAATATGTCTTATTTCGAATAACTACGGCGAATGAGAGCTAGGTTCATCCCAACACTACTTCGCTTAAGTTATGTTTGTAAAATTTGTACGTTTAGCAAACATTTAATTTATAGACAACAAAGATAGATTTCTGTCTATTAAAATTATAATTAATTTTGGCATTTGGTTCTCCATATACTTCTGTTACGCCATCCACTTGGGACACGCTAATCTTAAAGAACAAAAAAGATGACCCTCTGAAATTTATAAATTGACGGAGTGAAAAGTAAAAGAGTTCAAGTGCACTTTTCATAAAAAATGAGTTAGGTACATATTCTTAAAGTTAAGAGCCACTAGTTTATTTAGAGTTGATTATTTCAAAACAATAAAAAGTACATACAACGATGTTATGTATACAAAAAGTTTTTTAAATATTTTTTAAACAAAAACTAACATTTACTTTTTTAATTAAAGTTTTTGTACGAAAAACAAAAAACGTCAAAATAAGAAATAAACTATTACTTTTAGAATACAGACTAAATTTATGTTTTTAAAGAAGTCTAAATATACATAGACAAAACATCGCAGCAATAAAAATGTTCATTGAGTTCTCATATCAAAATTTCGCTAAACCAAGAAAACAAAATTAAGGTGTCTACATACAACTGTTCTTCAACTGTTTCAGTCACTACTCTGCAAGTGAATAGCGACAACCAAACACAGACTCCCGCGATCAGCGTACAGACGACAGCTCCGCCCAACTCCACAATTTCGGGCATCATCGGCTGTTGCCCGAATAATAACAACAACAACAATACTAACAACAACAACGGTAGTATTAACGGTAACGGTGCAGCCGGCCAATTATCACCAGTTACAGTAGCGAATAACGGCATAGCGCCAAGCCCGGCCGTCCTAGGCATGGCTGTTGCGAACGCGGGCCGCAAGAGGCCGCTACTTGCCGGCGGTCCAAGAACTTCCATGACCCCCACCAAGAGGACTGTGATGAGCCTGTTGGCGCGTGCTAGAGCGGCCCAAGCGAAACAATTGCCAGCTACGTTCCAACGGGGCGCTCCAGAGTAAGTTTATCTCACGTAGAAATATAGTCTGATTCAAAATAAATATAGGAAATATAAAGTTATTAAAACGGTTAAATGGCAGTTGACATGCTATAATTAAAAAAAAGAAATAGACCTTGGTAGTAAGGTCAATTAGTTTTGAAAGAGACTATATATACTGGGGAATAGAAATATAGTAGAAGAATCATATTGTTCCACAGCGAACATGTGCTGTAACGGTAGTGCAATTAGAACGGGATCAGAAACAGAAATCAATTTATTATATTATTAAAATAGATCAATGGCAAAATTATATTATCTCTCCACCCCCCGTAGAAACGACTAACATTAAGTAGTGATACCAGCTTCGCACGCGAATACTAATTCTATATATATATATATATTGCTATTTTTCTTCCTGACCTGTATCATATGCTCTAATTTTATTCGTGGACGAGATTAATAAAAGGCCTATTTGACTTGTATTTAAATTTTATTCTAATATCCATACATGTTTCGGCGAAATTTGCCTTTCTGTGATTGTGTTCCACTTAGATTGGCAATAGGTTTACGCATTACTGTATATCATATATCATTCCACCTTTTCACGTTACTATATATATTTGAAAAACACAGGCACACAACACCAACACAAAAACATTCACCACATGTTTTCCTTCAAATCACTTGTATTTTAACTTTCAACGCTTTAACATGTAGATTTTAAATTTTAAATTTATAACGTAATAATGTAACTTCACTTGCATAATATTTTTAAATCTTAACTAAACAATGTTGCTTTTTCAAGTATAAATTGTAATAATTAATTTCAATATAGAGTCACGACGTAAGATCTAAATTAAATTTGTAAAAATTCTTTACCCTAATTTCTTCTTGTTTTTAGATACTAAACTTGTAAATACTTCACTCATTTTATTCCATTGAGAAAGGCAAATTTCGCCGAAACATGTATGGATATTAGAATAAAATTTAAATACAAGTCAAATAGGCCTTTTATTAATCTCGTCCACGAATAAAATTAGAGGATATATATATATATATATTTGGACAAGGAGTCTTTGCCGTTGGGTAAATGAGTAAATGGATGATTTCTTGGGTAGCGGCATTAACTAGAAAAATTACTCTATTGTTTCTTTATTTTTATTGCCAATATTTCGCATCTAGCTTGATGCTTCATCAGGGCTCAAAATTTGAAAACAGATGTGAAAAAATCTCCACCTTAAGAATCCACGTTTTTAATTTAAAAATTTTTTAAAAATTTGTAAAAATGTCGTTAAATTTGTTTGTAAAATAAAATTTTAAATTTAAAATGTCGAAAAGTTAAAATTATTGAATACAATTACAAAAAATTGTAATGTGACAACTTTTTTAATGTGTATCTATTCAATAATTTTAACTTTTCGACATTTTAAATTTAAAATTTTATTTTACAAACAAATTTAACGACATTTTTACAAATTTTTAAAAAATTTTTAAATTAAAAACGTGGATTCTTAAGGTGGAGATTTTTTCACATCTGTTTTCAAAATTTTAGCCCTGATGAAGCATCAAGCTAGATGCGAAATATTGGCAATAAAAATAAAGAAACAATAGAGTAATTTTTCTAGTTAATGCCGCTACCCAAGAAATCATCCATTTACTTATATATATACAGGGTGTCCCTGAAATAAGAGTACAACGTATTAAAAATGGGAAGCCCTAATTTTATTACACCTTTTATCTAAATTAATTTTTCCAAAATTCCCACGCATACGTGAGGAAAAAAATGGCAAAGATATTTATTAAATATCCGTCACGCCACTGGTATTTGAGACACTACACTTCTAACCAACGAAAGTAGGGCAGGCAACACGCGACGTATAACTACGCTCTGAGGTGGCTCTGAGTCTCAGTCTGTCTGGATCCTTACGCATGAACACATCGGATATGGCTTTTACCACACGCGAGTTGTTCGATATGATTTATGTCTACGGCGAAGCAGGAGGAAGTTGTCGAAGAACTCTACGTATCTACCGGCAGCGATACCCCAATCGTAGAACCCCGTCTTACACGTGTATAAAGGATACCGTGTTTAGATTAAGAGAAACTGGTCGATTGCTACCAAATTACGAAGGTCGCGGACGTGAAAGACCACGTCGAATTTTACGAGCCGAAGAAGAATTGCTGGATATTGTGAACAGAAATGCAGGTGTAAGTACACGTGATGCTGCAGGGCAAGTGGGGGTGTCACGCAGTACGGCACACCGCAATGATGTTTATTTCAGACAGCTGTCATTGATCAGATTACGCACAAGTGAATAGAGTTATTCATTAATAGATTCCACATTTTACTTTCAATATCTTCTTTGAAATTTGCTTTAAATTTCGCGTACGTAATAATATTGGAGTCGTTGACTCGTATCAGCTGCATACAATGATTATCTGTATATCACAGCTGTATTTACAAATGACCTTAAGATATAGTATAAACACAGATAGTGGATCCATGGGCGGCACATTCGTGACGTTTCAATGAGTTTTTAATTGTATATTCGATATTGCAATTGGCGTACGAATTTTTGGATACTTATTCAGTATAATTTGGGTTTCCCATTTTTAATATTTTGTACTCTTATTTCAGAGACACCCTGTATATTTTTTTTTGCACATTTGCATATGTATATTAAATCTCTTGGATAGCATTCCATATTTTCAGTTCACTGAGCATTTCTATACTCAAATCAAATTCACATCTATTTTTGTGTAAATAAGTATACCACTATTAATATCTACTTCATAGGTGACATATATAAAAAATAAATAAATGACTGGGTAAATACAGTACGTAATCCACAAGTTAAAATATTTAAATTTTATTTTTCATAAAATGGAGAAGATCATGTAAACTACAACTTTGTAAATGATTTATTAACTTTTACATATTTTAACAATTTACTTTTGAAACTGAAAGCACCAAAGAATGAAACAAAAACGATAAAGAAAAGAATATAAGAATGGGTCAGGACAAATATACAAATACCATACACTTTTTTTTTTCTTACATTCTCTTAGTTTTTAGCATCGTTTTGTAATTCTTGTCTATAAAAAGAAAATTAGACAATATAATTATGTGCAAGTTGCTAAAAGCTCAATGTAATTTAAAAATATGTATTTAAAAAATTTTATTTCTTTACAATAAGTGCTTTTAGTAAGTATTTTTTAAGTAAATATAACGTTTATGATACATTTAGGGTTCATAGTTACACTACCTACCATCGCTAGGCGATGACATTCTGTATTTCATCTTTCCGTGTTGCATATATGGATGATATAACGAGAAGAAATAGGAAGATTAACCATAATTAGATGGGATTCTACCAGTTCTACTTCAGAAAGAGCAAGACGTAATTTTACCACATATAATCCGGATAAGCCGCAGTAGTTTAGAACTGGGATACATACGAGAAGTTCGGAGAAGAGCCAAAGTCTTTGGCTCAAACCGAAAAAAGGGAAGAAGGATACTACACATCCGAAATCTCAAAGACCTTGCCTAAATCATTCCTTCTGAAAACAGTGGAAAAGGCGATAGATAATTATATCAGGACAGATATCGTGGAGCGACTGCCATTGCACCCCTGTAAGCATGCCTAGCAAATGGGCAAATCCACTGAGACTGCATTAGTGCAGCTAACAGATCAAATCCAGGATGCACTGACGAACAAAAAAACTGTAGTGAGCGTCTTTCTAGATATAGCGGGCACTTTTGACAACACTCCGCACAAGGCTGTCAAGAAAGCATTAATTGAAAGACGCGTAGACGGCGCGACGTCCAGATGGTTGTCGCAGCTGTTTTCTACTAGATCAGTGGAAACGGAGGTGGGAAACGAAATCATCTCGATTAGTACGACCAAAGGATGTCTACAAGGAGGAGTTACTTCCCCACTCATGTGGAGTTTGTCAGTAGTTGAACTCCTATGCAGGCTGACTGATCTAGGCATATTGTCTCAAGGGTATGTCGATGATGTAGTCATATTTGCAAGAGGAAAGTTTGTTTTTACCCTGTTACATAGTTCAAAGAGGACTCAATATTACGTAAAGGTGGTGCCAATCAGTGGGCCTTAACATCAACCCCACTAAGACTACCTTAATAGCATTCACAAGGAAAAGAGAACACAGTCTGAAGACCATAAAAGTAGAAGAGCAAGACATAGACTGGAAGAAGGAGGTGAAATATCTAGGCCTTATCCTGGATAATGAACTTTTATAGAATAAGCATAAGCTTGAAGTAAATAACAAGGCAAAAAAGGCGCGAATGGTTTGTAGAAACTTTGCAGGTAATAACTGGGGATGCAACCCAAAAATACTGCTCTAGATGTATATAGCAATAGTGATGATTTATGGGGCAGTGGTTTGGAGCAAACGAACTCTGGCCATCGCGAGAGCTAAGCTCTCCAAAGTGCAAAGATTAGTATGTGTATGCATAACTGGGGCAAGGAGAATTTATCAAACAGCAGCTTTTGAAGTGGTACTAAATCTTACTCCTCTTCACATTTTGGTTGAGAGCATAGCCAAAAGGACGACACGCAAAATGATCAGGGAAGGAATGGCTAGGCATAAGCCTCAGCCTCCTGAAGGTGACCAAATCTGGACATGCCCCGAGACGACATGCCAAGGAAGTTCAACTTTGTCTAAGAATTTAGCACAAAGCTTAGCACCAAGAGCGAATAGGATAAAGATGTTATTTTTGTATCAACAATAATCGCGCCCTTTTTATATCGGACGCACGAAGCGCCATCTAAAAAGTACTAAGTAGTTGTGTAGTAATGGTAGAAATGTAAAACGTGGTTGTATTCGTATATTGTGTGTAATGAACTGAAATAAAGAAAGGTTTTTACATAAACGAACTATTGCTAGTGTAATCCCTCACTTGAAACACAATTTCAAGAGAAGTATTTCAACAGGTTATGGGCCCAGGACGTTGGAATCTGTAGAAATAAGTTGAGAATTGTTGTGTGGGAGATCGTGAATGTGATAAAAAATGGCGGCTAATTACTTAACAAATGTTCCGAGGTTAAAAGGGAGAGAAAACTTTGATGAGTGGTCGTTCGCAATTGAAAATTTTATGATACTGGAAGGTCTAAAAGGCTGTATCGAAGGAAGGGAGCGTGATGAAGAAAAGATTGCCAAAGCGAAGGCAAAAATCGTACTAACAATCGATACATCACTGTATGTACATATAAAAGATGTTAAAACGGCCAAAGAGCTATGGGATAAATTGCAAGCAATGTTTGATGACAACGGCTTTACGAGAAAAATCACCTTATTAAGGGCATTAATAAGCTTACGTCTCGAAAATTGTGACTCAATGAGCTCTTATGTAAATCAACTTGTTGAAAGTGCGCAGAAATTGAGAGGTACGGGATTTAAAATAAATGATGAGTGGATAGGCTCTTTGTTATTACCTGAAAAATTTGCTCCGATGATTATGGCAATCGAGCACTCTGGTATAACAATTACCACAGACATTATAAAAACCAAACTGCTTGATATGGAGGATGAGGTTTCTAAAACTGGTAGTGCTTTTGCTGGAAAATGGAATGGTAAAGTTTTGGTAAAACTGATAAAAATTTAAACAAGAAGAAAGAAATGAGATGTTATAATTGTAATCAGTTGGGACATTATAAAAATAAGTGCCCACAATTAAAAGTTAAAAGTGAAACTAGTGGAAACGATGACAAGAAAAATACAAATAATGCTTTCAGTGCCGTCTTCCTCACAAATGGAAAGTTTAATCGTGAAGACTGGTATGTGGATTCGGGTGCCAGTGCACACTTAACCGTAAATGAACACTGGATAAAAAATGCAGTTATGGATAAGAATCTTGGTGAGATCACAGTAGCAAATAACAGCAAAGTTCCTGTAGTCTGTACTGGTAATATTGATATTAAAACGGAAGTGAATAGTGAAAAATTTGATATAGTAATAAAAAATGCACTATGTGTACCGAATCTAACCACAAACCCACTCTCGGTTAGTCAGTTAATCAAGAAAGGCAATCGTGTCATTTTTAGTGAAAAAGATTGGCAGATCTACAACAGTACCGGTGAGTTAATTGCTACAGCTGATCTAGAAGAAAATGTTTACAAATTGAATATCGTTAAGTCAGAAAACAGCAAATGTTTCTTGGCTAGTGCAAGCACGTGGCATCGTAGACTAGGCCATGTAAATTATGCTGACTTAAAAAAATTGAATGATGGTGCTGTGCAAGGCGTAACCTGAAAGGACAAAGTTGTGAAGCAGGACTGTGTAGTGTGCTGCGAAGGCAAACAGAGTAGACCTCCATTCAACCATCAAGGAACGAGACCGACTGATATCCTGGAGGTGATTCATGGTGATGTATGTGGTCCCATGGAAGAAATGTCCATTGGAGGTAGCAAGTATTTCTTGATTCTTGAAGATGACTACACTCGAATGTGTTTCGTGTATTTCTTAAAGAGCAAGGATGAAGCATTCAAGTGTTTTCAAGAATTCAAACAGATGGTAGAGAATCAAGAGGGAAAAAGATAAAAATCTTTCGCACTGATAATGGTGGTGAGTTTTGTAGCAATAATTTTGAAAGTTTTCTAAAGAACTGTGGCATTATACATCAAACAACAAACCCTTATACCCCTCAACAAAATGGATTGAGTGAGCGGATGAATCGTACTGTAGTAGAGAGAGCTAGATGTTTGTTGTATGATGCTAAGGCTCATAAGAAACTATGGGCGGAAGCTGTAAACACAGCTGTGTATATTAGAAATAGATGTATTGCTGCGGGTCTAGAAAACAAAACACCTTATGAGATGTGGCATGGAAGGAGACCAAATCTAGGTCACATGAAGGTTTTTAGTTCCACAGCCATGGTGCAGATTCCCAATGTTAAAAGAAACAAATTTGACAAGAAGGCTGAAAAGATGATACTGGTGGGATATGGTCAGAATACAAAGGGATATCGACTCTACAATCCACTAACCAATGCTGTAGTAATAAGTAGAGATGTCACAGTCTTAGAAGGTCTTGAATCTGACAAAGAACTGCAGGTTCAGATTGAGTCTAATATTAACTGCAGTGAAATCCCTGTCTCATTAGATCCAGTGGGGGACACAGAGGATGAAGCAATATGGGGTTGTTAATCCAGATGCTAAGATTCGAAAATCTTCAAGGCAGCCGAAACTAAAGGTTTTTGAGGATTATGCGACATTCATGACCACCACGTGTCATGATCCGGATTTATGACGCCAGAAGGATGACCCAGAGTTGATTTCTCCAGAAGAAGATCCAATGACAGTTGAAGAGGCGTTGTCAGGCCCTGATACTACATTGTGGAGAGCTGCCATGACAAATGAGTTGGAGAGCTTTGATAACAATGAGGCTTGGGAACTTGCTGACTGGCCAGAGAACTCATCTGTAGTGAAGTGTAAGTGGGTTTTTAAGAAACAGGTCAATAGTGAGGGGGAAATAATTCATCGTGCGCGTTTAGTGGCTAAGGGTTGTTCACAGAAACCAGGGATAGACTATGATGAGACTTTTGCACCAATAATAAGACATTCTAGTTTAAGATTGTTATTTGCATTATCTGTCAAAATGAATTGGTCTGTAAATCACTTAGATGTTAAGACTGCATTCCTTATTGGATTCTTAAAAGAAACGGTATATATGCAGATTCCTGAAAGATATTCTTTGAATAATCAAGTCAATAATAAGTGTTTAAAGTTAAAAAGAGCTATCTATGGACTTAAACAAGCATCTAGGGCTTGGAACGATCGAGTAAACAGTATTATTTTAGAGTTAGGATACACAAGGTCCAAGTTTGAATCTTGTATTTATATGAAAAGAAATGCTGATTCAATCACAATAATTGCAATTTTCGTTGATGATTTTTTTATTTTCTCAAATAATGATTTTGAGATAAATTTATTGAAAAAGGAATTAGCTGCAAAATTCAAATTGAAAGATTTAGGCAAGATCAGGGAATGTTTAGGCATGCAAATTGAGTACAACCAAGAAAAAGAAGTTTTGACTTTGAGCCAAAAGAATTACATTGCTCAACTGTTAAAAAGATTCAAAATGTTGGATGCGAAACCTGCCAAAACTCCTTTAGAACCTGGTTTACATTTGACAGCTGAAAAGTCTGATGATAATGATATGTCAAAGTATCCTTATCAACAGCTCGTGGGAAGTCTCATGTATTTAAGTGTCTTAACAAGGCCGGATATTTCATACATCATGAGTCAATTTAATCAATGCTATATCGAAACTCACTGGAAACATTTGCAACGAATTTTAAAATATTTAAAAGGGACAATAAACTATAGTTTAGTTTTTTCAAAAGATGATTCAGACTTTGGGTTTTGTAGTGGGGGTGTTATTTTTGTATCAACAATAATCGCGCCCTTTTTATATCAGACGCACGAAGCGCCATCTAAAAAGTCCTAAGTAGTTGTGTAGTAATGTAGTAATTGTAGAAATGTAAAACGTGGTTGTATTCGTATATTGTGTGTAATGAACTGAAATAAAAAAAGGTTTTTACATAAACGAACTATTGCTGGTGTAATCCCTCACTTGAAACACAATTTCAAGAGAAGTATTTCAACAAAAGACACCATCTCGAAACTCAATAGAAACGCCATCAAATGGTACACGGATGGTTCCAAAACGGCAGAGGGAACGGGAAAAGGGATATATAGAACCAAATATTTCGAAAGCTTGGGGATGTACCCAAGAATCTTCCAGGCGGAAATACACGCTATTGAAAGATGCGTCTAGTTCAACATTGACAGAAGCTACGCAAACCAAGAGATTATCATAATATCTGATAGTCAAGCAGCTATTAGGGCGCTGAGGTCAAATATAATAACTGATTTGGGAGTGCCTAGAACATCTAAAGCTAGGCAAAAGGAACAAGGTAACCCTACTGTGGGTTCCGGGACACACAGGAGTGAAAGGAAGCGAAATAACAGATAATCTCGCTAAGAATGGGGCCAGTATACCTTTTGTAGAGCCAGAACCTTTTTACGGGATAAGTAGCAGTAGAATACTAGAGAAACATTAAAGTGAAGTAGAGCAGAGAAAATCCAAATTCTGCGAGAATCTCCAGGGAACGAGGCAAGCTAAAACTCTTCTGGGGACCTATAACCAGAAGAGATCTGCAGAATGCATCAACCTGAGTAAAAGTAATATTCGTATATTGACAGGGTTCCTTTCAGGCCATTGTAAACTGAACGGACATCTAAGCAGGCTTGGAATAGCGGAGGAAGCGGAATATAGATTTTGTGAGGAACAGGGAGAAACATCCATCCATGTACTCACAAACTGCGCTGCACTGTGCAACTCAAGGGCCCTGGACCTGGGAGCATGTGAAATTGAAAAGGGAGAGTTACCTAACCTGGAGCCTTCTGACATTCTGCACTTTTTAAAATTAATCAGACTGGACGGCCATCTGTAAATACAGCGAGAATATGGGGCAAAACAAAATATAAATCTTTCAGGTCGCAGTGTACTATCACCCTAATATTACATACATACGTACAAACATACAAACGTAATTAATACACAAAATTATTTTCAATCTTTTTGTTGTTACTAGATTTATGAGATAGGTGGATATAATATCCGAAATATATTTTATATCTCATTTTAAATATCATACAATCAAAGTATATCACCGATTTTGTTGGAAATACACATTTATCAATCATAAATTATCAAAACAGTAGTAAATAGAAAGTGTGAACCAAATCTGCGAATCCAAAACTAGCCGAAGTGCACGACTTACAGCGTGTGCTAAGAGGTATAGATAAAACCTCTCAAGGGGAAGACATAATATAATTTTGTCACTTTATCATGTTCAAGTCGGTCAGAGAACGCTTAGAAAATCTATATATTTTTTATAATTGCAGAGGTATTGCAGAAGAAAAATCAGTTCTTTATGTCTATTTCTTTCTAGCTATATAGTAAACCTATATTGCTTTGCTACTTTTAAAACAAACGTACATAATATATCTTCTTTCGGTAATATAGAACAAATAATTCCTTTTCTCTAGCACATAAAGAACTTTAAACAATAAGAAAATTATAAATTGAAGAAAACTAACTTTTCTGTGCACCTTAAAACCCGTAAAATAAATTTAAAATTTAATATCACCTAGGATTGCGTCTCAAAAAAGTAACCCTGTAGCATTAATTTTTTTCTTATCTCTGCAGCAGAGAGGATTTACCCATTACATGGAAGTCATTATTAAATAAAACACCTATATTTTTCAATTCGATAAAGAATTTGAATTTATCCAGCAAATTCCAAGTACTAATTAAACATCATAAAGACCTTGCTGTAATAATTGAAAATCAATTAAGCGCCACCATCTAGATACTCTAGAGTAATTGCATTGATCAGCATTAATTATGGCATTGCAACCGAAAATCCTGCACTAATTTGAAAGTGCTTTCGCAGGGTTCTGTAGACCCGATTGCCCACATCATATGCTGCTAATTAGTTTACTCAATTCCATTACCGTAAGTACCATTTCCGGGTAAATATGGTGTGCATTTAGACAGGTAGAGGTCCTCTAAAATTCAAGTTTCTATGAAATCAAAATTAAGATCCTTTGCATTTCATGCAAAAAAAAAAAATTGCACTGCCGTAGCTATAAGCACTTACATTCTCGACTAAACCCAAAAATGAATTAAAAAAGATCACAGCAATTGGAAAAGATGATTTTCACTAATGCTACTGTGTCGAGCAACTAATACCATGCAAATGTATGAATCTATGAATGTTTTTAGGTTTTGCGTAGTTGACCCGCTTCCATTGCAATGGAACTATTTTGAAAAACCGAGTTCACCACGAAAAATTATTTGCAGGGCAAACGGCGGCTCAATTTTAGAAAGATTTGAATATCTGTCATGACCGACTTTACAGATCGAGGTTAGTTTGTTAGTCTTTCGTCTTAAACCTTACAAACGAAACGAATGTTGATATGTTTTTATTTTTAAGTAAATTTTAACCAATAAGGTGCATATATGAAATAGGGTGTCCAGAGAAACTAACATATTCGACCATGAAAGCTGATTTACATAATACTTTTTTGCGTAGAAACCTTGACAAGTTTATATACTTGTCGAAACTTTGATAATGCACCTAAATCAGAAATAATGTATAAAGGTTTCTTAGAAATTAAATTGAAAGCTAGATTGGGCCCTATTTTTCTTCAATGTTTTAATGTAGACTTGTACAATATGCACCATCTTCGGCTATACCGACTGCTTAGATTCAATTGGATGTACCGACTAATTCGTATCTCAGTAAAACAGTTGGTCCTAAATGTTAGAGAAAAAATTTACAAGTAAATGTGGTTATCCTTAAACATATTTTTAAATTTCTGAGATTGCCCCAAGATGTCTATAAATAATTTTGGATATTAGTGTAATCAAACTTGTTCAAGAAAGTTTCTTTTCTCAAAAGTGTGAAAGTTAAAAATAGTATTATTTTACTAAAAAGCTTTAAAATCAAATATATACATCATATGTTTCTATATAATGACTGCAACAATGGAATTCTTTTTATTAACATAAAATCTAAAAAGCGAAAAGTTACTCATAATTTAATTTTGGAGCTAATACAAATTTTTATATAATGTACTTAAAAAAATAGAACACACAATTTTTCAAATATTTTTGGACTAATTTACATTACTAATTCCATTTTGTTTCATTTCTAGTAGCGCAACTGAGGTAAAATTGCGGAATTTGGTTGATAAAATAAAATAAATAAATAAATAAATAAGGTGCTTTATTGTCAAGAAAAATTATAAATTAATTTTGTGGACAAAGCAGAGGAATTAACAAATTTAATAATTGAAAAGGTACATATACATTAACCACAGATAGAAAGTGTCAGATACACTTAGTCGTCAATGAATAAACCAGGAGATTGCGCTGCCCGCACAAAGAAAGAATAGGGGAGATGAAAGTTTGAAGAAAAGAAATTTAGTGTTACACCTCTCCGCAAAAATCGCCAACAGCGTAAAGAGGTTGTTGAAGAAGGTAAGATTTTACCTTTCTGCGAAACTGGACATATGTTGGTACCGATTTGAGTTGGATTGGGAGAAGGTTGTAGAGCTTGATTGCATCGTAGAAGATTGAGTTCTTAGTTAACTCTGAACTGGGTACAGGTAAATAAACGTCATGTTGCAACCGTCTTGTAACGTGGTTATGAAGAGGTCTTTTGGGTAAATCACTAATATGTCTACGAATTAGTGAGACAGATTCCAGGACGAAGAGTGCCGGGAGGGTCAGGATTTTATAGTTTAAAAAATATGGTCGGCAGTGATCTCTGGTCCCTAGTTGAAATCTGTAGCGAATTGCCCTTTTTTGCAGTTTAAAAATTGTATTAAAGTTGTACAAACTACAAGCGAAGATGGGATTCAAAAAGGGCAAAATAAGTAATGCGAGATAGTCAAGCGCTTTTGTAAAACCTACAATAACATTGCTAAAAGCAAAGGCCAGGTCTTCAGAATGACAGCTGCTGTTGCAGGGGACTAGTAAGAGCGGGTACTACATAAATTTTACAAATATTTTTGATCTAAACTACTCGCTGTTAATGAACATTATAATATATAATATATATACTTTTTGTTACCTTCATTGAAGTGGAAACCCTTAGATCAGATCTTAAAATTACATATCGTACATCTGACAATATTGCTGAACTTATCACCTAAAAAAGATTTTACCATATTATAATAATAAAAAAAATCCCATATGTTGCAACATTTACGCCGGTATATTATCTTAGATACCAGTTTTACGTAAAACTAAAAACAAAATAAACTAAATACAAATTTCTTAGAACAAGGCTCTTTCATATTTCTATGCAGTTAAAGTATTTATTTTAAGATATTATTCTGGGAAAATTGAAAGCTACTCTTGAAGATAATCCAAAAATAATAACTTGGTAACTATATGAATTTAAAATTAGACCATTTCTTGATAAGAGAAAACTAGTTTTAAAGCATAATATGATAGTAATAAGTCTCATTTGTATGTGTCACTTTATTTTCATAGAATAAAACCCTTCAATGAATTTTAGCTTTAATTTTGTACACATAATGTCACTATAGAAATACGTGGCAATGCTATGTCTAAACTAACTACAAAATACTTATAAAATTTATTTTCCAAAGTAACTAATATTCATATTTTCAAGTTTATGATCGCAACCATCATTGACAGCAATTGGTACATAAACAAAGATAGATAAGCAATGGCTACACTTACAATCTAAAACATTCTGTTTTGTTTCAGACGATCGACAACTTTAGTACCGCTATTAAGAGAGGATTATATAACGGGAGCCGTTAATTTAAACCTAATTTAAGTTTCTAAGCTACTTTCACAACTTTATCATTTCTAAATATGCCCTGACGATGCAATGCAGCTACCTACTGTCTACGAAGCCGGCGTTAGAGGCGAAAACAACATTCGCTAATGGATTCGCGATGTCTTAATCTAACAGAAAAATTAAGAAGCAAAACGACGTTTTGTTGAAGTATTAAGATACATTGGTGCTGATCTATTATCTCGTTTGAAGACATCAAATGCTTTTCTAACTTCTAGAACTCCTTATACGAACGCTTTGTATAATTCAGTTTTTTTTTACACCCAAAACAAATTCCCAAAATTCACTAGACCCTAGATGTGAAATAAATCGAAAACCGATGCTGCTGAACCATCTATTAGATGGCTTCAGAGGTGTGCTCATAATCAAAAAGGGAAAAAGGCTTTAAGCTAACCCCAGCCTATATTACCACGGCATATATAAGTGTATCATATTCAAGGAATACAAGGGAAGATTTGCGTATATTTGCGGTGAAAAGGAGCATCTGGGGTGCTTCTCCCTAACCCCGTACAAAAGGATGGGATTGCTATTGAAATTTAGAACGCGCGTGATACAGAATTCAACGAGGGTTATGTGTAATATCATATAAAAAATGCCGCAGATTTCAAAGTTGCTTCTTTTTTAAATAATGTAATATGTTTTGTATTTTATAATAATAATGATAGAATAATGTGGTAAATAAATAAGTATAGGTGAACATTTAAAAATTACGGCTTGGTGTGCGTTTTTTTTAAGATAAGTGCTTTTGAATCTGTGGCTTATTGATCGAATATAACATAACATAGGCTGTCGACCACCTCACGTTCACAATTTCTCGATCCTTATTTTCTATAGAAAAAGCATTTTAGGTCTTCAAAATCTGCTGTAAGTGACTAAACGTAAGATGTATATTTCAAAGGCTATGCGTGTGTATGCAATTCACAGCGCTCGGACCAAAAATGATGAATTACTTAAAAAACTTATTACTAGTAGAAATGTATGTATTTATGGATATATTATCTGTGTAAACCTAATCTATTATACCTTTCCCTCGTTCCTCTTCTAACCACCATCGCTAATCCCCCATTCCACTCCAATTGATATATTCAAATTATTATTATATTTAAAGAGATATTTATGTTGTTGTAATTAATACCTAAAATTGTAGTAAGTGTTGTTTGTGCTATAAGAGTTTGTCACTGAAACGAAAGATAAAATATGTAATGCATAAGAAATTGCTATTTACAACGAATTTTATATAATATAAAATATATCAGATGTTGAAGAAATATAAGTAAATAAAATCAAAATATGAATTCAAGATACAGAAGAAAATTCTAAAAATTTGCTTCTTTACAACATGCATATATAAAAAAAAAGTACAAAAGTATTGAAACATAAAATGATAAATGAACAAATGATTCAATTAAAACGAAAAAGATATTCGAAATTTGCACAAATAAATATATTACTAGCACTTTAAAGTGATCAAAATATTATATGTATAAGCAAAACGTTTTTTGTTAATGTAGTTTAACTGCAAGATATTTAAATGTTCTCTATAGTTCGCACATATCGATCAAAATAAATTTGCAAAAATCACGATCAAGATATATAAACTTATTAAAATATATTTATTCATTCTTATAATATATGACATACATAATAAATTTATTAGTAAACATTGAAGTAATTACATAATAAATATATATAATATTATTATTAAGAAATTAGTTGCAAAAGAATTAATAAGAATATTAGATGTATTAGGATAGTATTTAACTTAACACATATAAAATTAAATTCTAGATGTTTAAAAAAAAACCTTAACATTATGTTTACCTGTACTCCTAATAATATAGTCGTAATATTTCGTAAAAATAAACAAAATATATTGTCGATGTTACGATAGTGAATTAAATAAAGGATATTGAAAAGAAAAAAAAGACAGAATTCTGCTTTTATAATATGTAAGAGGATGTTAGAAACCCTAAAAATTGGCAAATTTTCCCTAAACTATGTATAAGCAATCTTTAGTATTAATACTAATGTTAACTAATTGTAATTTTTAATATTTATTACCACTAAAAATTATATGATGTTTACTACTAATAATTAGGCAAGCATGTCGTATAAAGCTGTAGACGATATAACTGATTATTAATTATCTAACGTAATATGATACCTATATATGATATAAACTAATAATTGTAATTAATTAATTAATAAGACTAGGTACTTACTATTTAGGTAAACTATTCGTACCCAAAAAAAAATCTTCGGTGAGAAACTGTTCTCCAAATTAAAAACAAAGAAAATATACCTTTATTAGAGAATATGAGGCAGCGACAAATAATATCTTCAGTAACTGTCAATATGACCCGATGCGTAAGATGCAAATTTTTTGAAAAAGCCAAGCTATAAAATAACAACCACACCTAAATGATGAATCAATAAAAATTATTCTTAAAATACATATATGTACTTGTAAACTGTGTAAGCCATAAATAAAATTACAATGCCAAGTTTTCGTTTTTATTATGTCAATCTTTCTGCATCCATCCCCCAATGCTATTGCCCCTAAAGAATACTTAGACATACCTAGAACTGTTTGTGAGTCTTTTAGTTGACAGTTGCCACACAGAAATATATACAGTATATGCATTTTCAATACTGTACGCTATTCGTTCAGTGAACCGCCGTCCGCTGCTTCGGGTCGCGTCTTCGAGCTGCTGACGCAAGGCGCGCATGAGGACGATTGCAGTGAAAGAGTTAGAGCGCTGTAAATCACATAACGCACGATGTTTGTAATAAATTTTTTGGCTGAAAAAATATTTAGAAAATTTTATTTAAAAAAATATGTGCTTTCCTTTTATGGTCTGGTTCGGCTATCTACAGTTTTGTGGGTTAAGCTTGGACCTACTCGACTAACGCAGTTAGCTCACAGGTTTAAGCGTTCGTAGTAAGCTTTAACTCACAAAACTAAAGTGACCGAAATTAGACGGACGAAGAAAAGCGCCGATATGGAAGAGCGTACTGCTGTGATTTACCCTCTAATTAATGTAGAGAATCCAACGCAACATATTAAAGAAAAAACTCAAAGAATTTTGAATAATGAAATAAGAGAAAACAAAAATTTAGCTAGCTCAGTGAAAATGATTTTTTATATTGAACACAAGACTCTCTGTCCCAGAGTTACCCTCATGAATTAAAACTTTAATTTAACCACAAGAATAATTAATGAATATGTGATGTCAGACTTTCTTTGTGACATTAAAAACAAAAGGTTAATTAAATAAAAGAACAGAATTTTTATTAACCCAACGACGTCTCAAACAAAATGAATTTTTATTTTTATCAACAGATTAATTCACAATCATTCGATGGTGCAGAAAGAAAACCTTGAACTTAAGGTTCTGGACTAATATAAAAACTGCACAAGACTCTAATTTTTAAAACAGAACAATTCAATTTCCTATGCAAAGCAAAACAAAAAAAAAAGTGAATATGAAAATGCTAATAATAACTTTTCTATTCACCTAAACGATGATCCTGCCAAAAGAATAAACCGAAAAATTAACTCTTTAAAAAAAATCAACGTTCAAATAAATTAATGAATCTTTCTAAACAAAAATAATCAGCAATTTCAACTCTAAACAATGCACACATTAAAACAATATCAATTACAAAATAAGGATTCCCTGATTGACTATATTTTTTTCAAGATAAGTTTTTCAACACACGAGATTGAAATAAACAAGATAGCCAAAATGGAATTATGAGAAAAATACGTCTACTCACAGGATAGCCCATCAGAGGACTCTCTTAACAAAATTCTACAAGCAGTTTACTGGGGAAAATGCCCACTCAAATTTTCTACGCAACCGTAGAGCTTATTCCTACAATAAGAATTCTTGATAGAAAACGCACTAAAAGCAACCTGACGTACAAAAGACTTATTAAATAGATTAAATGTAAATTTTAACTCTAGAAAACTAAAATAAAACATAAATCCCTATGCAAAAACACTTAAATTAAGCAAAACAAAATTAACAAAATTATCTCGGTACATTGAAATACGCAGTTCTGACATTAACACAAAATGCAACCCTGCCGGCATGTCTGTTAAATGGGTGGTATAGGTATGCAATACCACAGCAATACGTAATCGGTACATTATTGTGTATTGTAGCTGTTATGTCAGAATGTAATATTTATGAGACCTGGAAACATTACATACTTGCAATGTCTTTAGTAGTAGCATGGTCCGTATCTGCGACATACTCAAGTTATGTGATATGTTAGACGGTCTCATGTTGCGACCATAGCCATGTCCATAGATGTTATATGTAAGTTACGTAGTACATAACAGTTACAAAGGGTGTAATTAGAGTTACATTGTCGTAATATACCTAGTAGTAATGTAGCTTTGTTTGCTAGGAATCTAGTACCTATACCGAAAGTTGTACATACCTACATACAATTTATTTTTTCTCCCTCAGACGAGACAGTTATTTTTGTCTAACTACGTCAGAATACCACTAAAAAATTAATAACTCTCACGCCCTCAATTGGTCTTTTCTTTTTCTTTCACTAATCTGTCAGTAACTTATGGAACGGTGATTAATTTTGAGTAACTTTCTTAGGATTTTAATAGCATTAATAATAAGGAATAAGGAACAAAGACCTCCTCATTTAGATCCCTATAGTTTCTCCTCTTGCTATTCGCAGTTTTTTTATCTCGCCCCATCCGAACGAACAAAAACAAACCATTCGCGATGTAACGATACTGAATAAACGAAAAAGAGTTCTGCTAATAAAAAACGAAAACACTTTGAACAATAGCCCTCCACAACCTTCATGCTAATGAGTAGCTGGGCTAATTAAAAAGGTTACCCAGGCACGAGAAAAAAGAGAGTTGCCAAAGCGAGCGAAAATTTGTTGTTATGATTTCCCCACACTCTACGTAGGGTAGTAATTTATTTTTTCATGCCTTTGCTTGAAAATCGGGAAAAATTTTACGCAAGCACATAATTGGTTTTTAAAAGAAACAAGTGCTTACTGCTGGCGAAAGAAATGTTGTTTTAACAAAATAAAAAACACTTCATTTTTTTTTAATCATGCTAAGTAGAGATAGCGCTATATTTCAACTTCCTCTAACATTTGCAAGATCGCATATGCAGCTATCCAGTTGATCGCTTCGATGGTCGCGTCAGCATCAGCATCGAGGCAAATAATGCGGGCGGCCAAGATTGCCGCTACATAACAAAACGCCTCTATACTGATCTTATCTCCGGGGATAAATTATGCATTCATTTCTCTAAGTGGGGAACAGGCATATTTTTTACATGCACATATACAATGTATTTTATACATTTATCTCCTACATACATTCCCATTTAGACAAAATATAAATAAAGTAATATTTTCTCTGGAAAACGTTTAATAATGTCTCTCTATCCTCTTCTGTTTTTAGCACTGTTTCTCCATTCCGTGACATTTAAGTCTTCAGGTCCTTTGTGTGTTTTCATACCATCGCTTCCTTGTTCTGCCTTTTTTTCTTGTCCCTATTGATCTTTTCGTTGAATCATCTTAAGCCTCTTTTCTCTCTCTATTTTTTCGTCGTATCCCAACCACCCCAGTCTTTGAACTTTTACCAATCTCGTTATACCAGTTTCACGGTGAAACTATATCTACTCACTAACTCAAATAAAAATTGAATAATTGTCTTTTTTTTATTGTCGTGCGCTATCATAAGCTTTGTCTGCAATATAGTGCATTGAAACCAGGCTATGATAAATATAAATGTAATCATGCGGGACTGATACCGTGCACTAAACAGAAATTCTACGCTAACCAAATTCTTAAATCCTAATCGTGTGGCGTGGTCGCTTATTTCAAAGTTTTCCAATAAAACTCCTCTTGCTGAAAATATACTACACTCCGCCAAAAAAGTATCGCATAATTTAGTTTTGAATCATAAAAGTATCGCATAATCTTTGTTTGTAGCATAAAGTTGTAAATATACTTTAATGCGCTCTAAGATATAATTTCTATGATTGTTTAAATAAAATACAGGCCAAATAAAAACAAGAACTCATACTTGAGATTTTTATTAAAACAAGAAATTATAATTTTGGAAAGAAAAATGTCATAACAGTAGCTTTTAATACTGAGTATTGCCACCTCTGGCTCTTATGACCGCTCGCATACGGTTTGGCAGAGATTCGATTAACCTCCGTATATAAGCCTGATCCAAATTCTCCCACTCGTCACGGAGAGCATTTGCTAGTCCATGCAGGTCCGCTGGGGCAACATTTTGGGTTCGTATCCGTCTGTGAAGGAGGTCCCACACGTGCTCGATAGGGTTCATGTCCGGACTTACCGCAGGCCAATCTAAAACTGGAATACCAACATCGTTAAGGTATTCCTGGACGATTATTGCAACATGCGGTCGTGCATTATCGTGCATTAACATGAATTCGTTTCCTATAATTGGCGCATATGGTACTACATGTTCTTCTAAAATGTCCGTTATATACCTGTGGGCAGTCAGTGTACCTCTGTCTACTGGTACTAACTCTGTACGACCTGTTAAACAGATGCCTCCCCAAACCATAATAGAGCCACCAGCGAAATTAGGTCTAGGTCTGATATTATACTGCGAATAGCGCTCACCGTCTCGTCTGTACACTGAGATACGCCTATCTGAGGTGTAAAGACCAAATCTTGACTCATCTGTGAAGAGTATATTGGCCCAGTCATTAATGTTCCAATTTACATGTTCTCTGGCAAACCTTAAGCGAGCCACTCGGTGGTTCCTAGTGAGACGAGGGGCTGTTCCAGCTACTCTAGCTCTTAATCCACTCTGTCGTAACCTATTCCGAATAGTTTGAGTACTCACACGAGTATTTCTGACTCTAGCCAAGTCGTTCTGCAATTGTCTCGCAGTTACATGTCTTCGACGTAATGCTTGTAGTAGTAAATAGCGGTCATCTTGGCGAGTAGAACATCTTGGACGACCTGGTACAGGTCTTCTACTGTAAATGCCTGTTTCCCTATATCTGGCTACGGCTCTAGAAACACTTGACTGGTTGATGTTCATCAAATTAGCAACGTATGCTTGAGATCGTCCATCTTCGATTAAAGCAACTATAGCAGCCACTTGTTCTGAAGTTAAATTGCTCATTTTAGTTTTAAAAGCGTTGGTACAGAACTCTGACTTCGCACTTTAAAATTTGTTCGTATAGGAAGACTTTCAATAAACAACTGAACAAACCTTACACATATGCATTTTTCTAAATGTGTTCTTTTAGGAAAAAAAAAAGTAAAAACGCTAAGTTCCATTATTTTGTTAGTGTTTTTATAGTTCACATACACGAGGCAAACTTTTTGTGAACGTATAAAAATATCTTGGTTCATAAATGCCCTTTTTTAGTTTATGCGATACTTTTTTGGCGGAGTGTATTATCGTAACCTGATGGGCTGATGGTCAGTGATCCGCAGGGTGACATTTTTAATAATAATAATAATAATAATGCACATTTATTATCCAACAGGCGCAAAGCCCAATTACAGGATAATATACAAAAAAATGAGTATATACAATACAGTAAACTGGTGCAACAATAAGAAAATAAATAAGTATGCCATCAAAAGAAAAAAAAACTATCACACCACACAGCACTCATGCACTACTACCACATACAATATCAAAGAAAAATATCCAGTTCTTGTCTATTGGCCGCCCTCGATAGAGTATACGCTGGAGCTCGTCTCATCAGATCCGTCCTCGCGAATGGAACCAGGAAGGCACAATCATGTCGCGAAGTTATCCTGGGTACCAAGAATTTCAATCGTTCCACTATGAAAGGGCAATCGATGAAATTTTTTAGTAATTTATAAAGGAATATTTCGCAGATCTTTTCCCTTCGTACCTATGCTTAAGGCCAACATATTGTGCCTGTGTAATAATTGATCTTGAGGTGTACCTCTTTCAGGGTATCTTCCATCCAGTTTGAAGGAAAGGAATTTCAGAAATTTGCGATGGATACTGTCTAAACTTAGGAAATCACATGCATATAAAGGGTTCCAAACTAATACCGCATATTCCAGCTTGCTTAGTACATATGCGAAATATAATGATTTCTATAATGAAGTATCTTTAAAGTATCTAGAGCACGCACAATGAAGCCAAGAGATTTTATAGCTTCAGAACGTATATAACTGATATGCGATTTGAAAGAAAACGTAGTATCAAAGATTACACCAATATCCTTAAATTTACGAGACAAAGTGCTACCCCTGATTTGGTAAGAACAAATGTAAGGTGAGAATGAACGAGTAAAGTTAGCACACAGCATTTATCGACCTTTAGCTTCAGTTTGAAAGCATCACACCAACCAGAAACAGCATCGATACAAGAAATTTCAGAAAATATCTTAATATATACAGCATATGCAAGAATGGGGAGATCAATTTGGAGAAGTAGATCATTGATATACAGCACAGACAGTAATGGGACTAGATTCGACCCTTGCGGCACGCCGGAGGTAAGAATGAAATCTTTAGAGTTGTATCCATTGTACGAGACGTAGCATCTTCTCTGTTTCAGATAAGATCTTAAAAGACCCAAAGCAGACGGGACAAAACCTATAGACACATACATGGAGAGCAACATATCATGATATATCAACTCAAAAGCCTTGGTTAAATCAGTATATATTACGTCAACTTGTCCACGTCGGTCCAAGACTTCACTAATGAATTGAGATATTGACGCTAAGTTAGTAACTGTGGACCTACCAGACATAAAGCCGTGTTAATTTGACGAAATAAACGATCGGGTGGAACTACAAATACGCAAATATAATACCTTCTCATAAAGTTTTGCAAAATTTGATATAATAGAAATAGGTCTATAGTTTGTCAAAACTACACGATCACCCTTCTTGTGCACCGGCACAATCCTAGCAGTTTTCCAGCGTTCAGGAAAGGTAGACGACGAAATGGAAAGGTTAATAATAATTTTTAAAGGACCAACGAACCAAGAAACTAGGTAACATATCATCACCAGCAGTGCGTTTATTAGAACAACAAGCCAGTTGTTGTATTAGTTGGTGTATTAGTAGTTGTATTAGTTCGTCATCAGTGACTAATGAAAAAGCATGCGGTAGGGATTTGCAATAATAATTAATATAATTAATATAATTAAAGGTACAATTAAGGTTGAAAGGTACAAACTACTACATCGACTCAGATCTAACAGACCATGAATTAAAACTACAGAAAATATTGAGAGACATCGCAAAAAATTAAAAACAAAAAGGTAAAAGAATGAAAGTGGGATTTCAAAAAATATTTATCGATGGAAATGGAAATGATTTAGTAGAGAACAAAAACCCTCGAACTCCAAAAAACTAAATACAAGTATAGCAACTGATAAATATAAAGAGATGACGACAATGGCAAAAAAGCGGAAAAAGAGTAAATCAGCACGGAATAATAAAAACAAAGTAAAGATTGGAACATGGAATATTAAGACATTACTGGAAGCAGGAAAGGGTGGAAGGAGTAAGTAGAGAAATGGAAAGATCCAGAATAGGCATATTAGCATTACAAGAAGTGAGGTGGAAAGATGAAGGTCGAATAGACAACGAAAGCTATTTTCTATTGTACGCAGGAGAGGAGAAACAAGGAACCAATGGAACAGCGTTCATGAGATAGTAATTTCAGAAATAAAATCCTGGAATTTAATCTCATATCTAGGAATCAGTAACAAAATTGCAAACATAACTATAGTAAATGTACACGCACCAACTGAAGCAGCAGTACCGGAAGAAAAGGACATATTCTATGAAACACTTGGAGAAATATGTGAGAAGGCCCAAAAACACGATACGTTGATAGTGTTAGGCGACCTCAACGCAAAAATAGGAAAAGAATACCATCTAAGAAATATAGCTGGAAAAGAAACAATCCATGAAATAACTACCGATAATGGGACCTGACTAACCGACCTAGCAGAAGAAATGGACTTATTTATAGTAAGCACTAAATTCAGACATAAGAAGGAACATAAAATCACGTGGACACTACCAGGACAAAGAAAAGGAAATCAAATAGATCATATACTTATCAAAAGGAGAAAATTTAATAGAAGACGTAAGATCTTACAGAGGAACAAGTGTCAACACAGACCATCATTTGCTAATATCAAAAACGAAGTTAAGATTAGTAAGAGACATTAGAAGTGAAAAAGTAAATAAAAAATGGAATGTAGAAAGCCTAAATAACGAAGAGAATAAAAACAAATACCAAGAACAAATCAAAGCAAAATTAGTAGCAAAAGAAAAAAGCGAAAATATAAAAGATGAATGGAAAAATATAAAAGAGGCAATAATCGAAGCATCAGAAGAAACAATAAAAAGAAGTAAAACAAAGAAGAGAACAAACTGGTTCGATTATGATAGCGAAAACATGATAAAGAAAAAGAGGGAAGCAAGACTAAGATGGATAAGATCAAGTAATGTTAAAGATTATGAATTGTACAAACAAATAAGAAAGGAGGGAACAAAACTAATAAAAGAGAAAAAAGTCAACTGGATAGAAGAAAAGATGGACGAATTGTATTGTATTGTGCTTTATTAGCCAGTAGATCCATAGGATATAGGCTTTGTCAAACATAAGAATACATAGTAAAAAAAAACATAAGTATAGATAAGAATACTTATAAAAAATACAAAACACAATATAACCAACAAGAAAACACTCAACAATCACGAATCGGCTCAGTCAAAAACTCCGAGACAGTGTAGTAACACTTGTCCACTAAAAATCGTTTTAACGATATTTTAAATTTAAGAATGTTTAAATTTGTTAAGTTTTTAGGGAGTTTATTATAGATTTTAATACATATAAACCTAGGGTTTCTTTCAAATAGTGCTGTTCTATGTCTCGGAACCGACAGCCCACAAGCATTCCGCGTCTCATATATATTACTTATATCGCAGTTACGTACGAAACTGTTAAATTTTTTTTTTGCATACACTGCGCACTCATAAATAAAAATGCTCGGTAGAGTCAGCAGGTTATGGCCCACAAAAAGTGGACGACAGCTATCGGTATTTTTTAACGTAAATATACTTCGCAAAATCCTTTTCTGTAAAACAAAACATCAATTAGAAAGAGACAATAACAATAATACGAAAATATACAGACAGATAAAGCAACAAAAACGAAAGAAAGTAACGACAACAATAAATAAAAGCCAATGGCAGGAATACCTAGAAAACTTGACAGACATAGAAGACAGCAGCGAAGAAGAGAAAAAAGGTAACAAACAAGAAGAATCCGTACAAGATCCAACAGTAGAGGAGGTGAATAACATTATCAACGGCCTAAAAATGGAAAAGCCCCAGGATCAGATACCATTAATAGTGAAATGATTAAATATGGAGGAGAAGAACTAAAGAAAAGGATATTCGAGTTAATACTGAAAATATGGACAGAGGAAATAATGCCAGAAGAATGGAGATTAGGAATTATATATACCTATCCCAAAAAATGGAGACTTAACAAAATGTGACAATTACACTCCGCCAAAAAAGTATCGCATAAACTAAAAAAGGGCATTTATGAACCAAGATATTTTTATACGTTCACAAAAAGTTTGCCTCGTATATGTGAACTATAAAAACACTAACAAAATAATGGAACTTAGCGTTTTTACTTTTTTTTTTTCTAAAAGAACACATTTAGAAAAATGCATATGTGTAAGGTTTGTTCAGTTGTTTATTGAAAGTCTTCCTATAGGGACAAATTTTAAAGTGCGAAGTCAGAGTTCTGTACCAACGCTTTTAAAACTAAAATGAGCAATTTAACTTCAGAACAAGTGGCTGCTATAGTTGCTTTAATCGAAGATGGACGATCTCAAGCATACGTTGCTAATTTGATGAACATCAATCAGTCAAGTGTTTCTAGAGCCGTAGCCAGATATAGGGAAACAGGCATTTACAGTAGAAGACCTGTACCAGGTCGTCCAAGATGTTCTACTCGCCAAGATGACCGCTATTTACTACTACAAGCATTACGTCGAAGACATGTAACTGCGAGACAATTGCAGAACGACTTGGCTAGAGTCAGAAATACTCGTGTGAGTACTCAAACTATTCGGAATAGGTTACGACAGAGTGGATTAAGAGCTAGAGTAGCTGTAACAGCCCCTCGTCTCACTAGGAACCACCGAGTGGCTCGCTTAAGGTTTGCCAGAGAACATGTAAATTGGAACATTAATGACTGGGCCAATATACTCTTCACAGATGAGTCAAGATTTGGTCTTTACACCTCAGATAGGCGTATCTCAGTGTACAGACGAGACGGTGAGCGCTATTCGCAGTGTAATATCAGACCTAGACCTAATTTCGCTGGTGGCTCTATTATGGTTTGGGGAGGCATCTGTTTAACAGGTCGTACAGAATTAGTACCAGTAGACAGAGGTACACTGACTGCCCACAGGTATATAACGGACATCTTAGAAGAACATGTAGTACCATATGCGCCAATTATAGGAAACGAATTCATGTTAATGCACGATAATGCACGACCGCATGTTGCAATAATCGTCCAGGAATACCTTAACGATGTTGGTATTCCAGTTTTAGATTGGCCTGCGGTAAGTCCGGACATGAACCCTATCGAGCACGTGTGGGACCTCCTTCACAGACGGATACGAACCCAAAATGTTGCCCCAGCGGACCTGCATGGACTAGAAAATGCTCTCCGTGACGAGTGGGAGAATTTGGATCAGGCTTATATACGGAGGTTAATCGAATCTCTGCCAAACCGTATGCGAGCGGTCATAAGAGCCAGAGGTGGCAATACTCAGTATTAAAAGCTACTGTTATGACATTTTTCTTTCCAAAATTATAATTTCTTGTTTTAATAAAAATCTCAAGTATGAGTTCTTGTTTTTATTTGGCCTGTATTTTAGGTTGATAAAAATGACACTGGATAAATCAAAAGATGCTGTAGCTACACAAGAAAGAATAACAAACCCAATACAAATGGCCAAAGGACTAAGACAGGGAGATGGTTCATCTGCCGCTCTATTCAATATAGCACTAGAAGGAGTTATAAGAAAATGTGAAATAAAGGGATCGTTGATACAGAAGTCCTCACAAGTGGTGGCATAGGCAGACGACATCGCTGTGATAGCAAGAGATGAAAAGAGCTTGATAGAAATAATAAAGAAAATAGACTGTGAAGCACAAAAACGAGGTTTGGAGATAAACGAAAACAAAACTAAATATATGAAAATTAACAGGAAAAAGAAAGAAAGGCCAATGACGCAGGTACAAATAGGACAATACAAGTTCGAAGAAGTACAAACTTTCAAATACAATGGAACGATGATAAGCAATGAAAATGACAGGAGTATAGAGGTAGCACAACGAATAAAATCAGGATACAATGCATATTACAGATATAAAGACATAATGAGAAGTAAAAGGATAAGTAAGAAAACAAAAATCAGAGTGTACAAAACAGCCATAAGACCGAGTGTACTATACGCTGCGGAAACTATGTGCGTTACAAGAAAGGACGAAGAGAAATTGAAAGTGTTCGAAAGAAAGATGATTAGAAAGATTTATGCATTAAGGAAAATAAAGGATGAGAAATATAGAAGACTGACGAATCAAGGGATAACAGACATAATCGCCGGAGATGACATAATCAACGAAATGAAATCAAAAAGAGTACGATGGTTCGGGCATGTAAATAGAAAAGAGGAAGAAGCAATTATAAAGAAAATAACGAAATGGAAGCCGCAAGGAGACAGATCAAGAGGAAGACCGAAGGCAAGATGGGAGGACCAGGTACTTAATGACATAAAGGGCTTAGGAATAACGGACTGGAGAGAGAAAGTAAAGGATAGAGTAACATGGAGGAAAATAGTAGACGAAATAAAAACACACAACAGCACGTAAAGGACAATAAGTAGAAAAGTGAAGAGGAGTGACGACGCACTTTACTTAAATAGTCTGCAGAGCTCAAAAGAGCTGCTCCAATTCCATACGGAATGTACAGCCGGTTATATATATATAATATAATTAATAATTTTTTCATAACTGAACCTCAAAATATTAGTTCGAACATTATCACTCATCTCCTTCAGATTCTTCATCTTTTGATTTGCAAACAAATTGTTGCAATAGTATGTGTATACTTTTTTTCGAAGGTTGAGCTGTGCGTTGAATATTGTTGAACGCAACGTCTCGCTCAACGTTTCCATGAATTGGCATAATATACTAGACCTTAGCCTTGCCGTAGAATTGTTGCTGCAGCTACCTCAACGCGGCTACTAAGATCATCTATATCATGGCAGCGGTGCGCCATCGTGAAGCAACCACATAATTTGTCGACGTACATTCAAAGGAACTTCTTCCAATTGGGACTATTAGTAGAAGTTCCTACAAATGATTTTGCAAAAACAAGAGATAGACATATCCATTCAATCGATTTGGCAATACAAATGGGCCGATAAGTTGTCCGTTGACCAGTCCGGCTCAAACGTTTATCGAAAATCTGTGCTGGAAATGATTACGACGACCAGCATGTGGACTTTCCACAGCCTAAATATGAGTATTACGATAGTTATTTACGCCGTTACGTGTAAACTTGCCAATACAATAAAAGAAAAGTTTGCAATTTCTACATGTTTTTGTAGAAACTATAAGCAAAATTGTAAACGTACAGGATGATCTTAAAGTTGTAAAGCCTGTCCTTTTTATATATGGAAAGGATGCAATTGATTCTCGCGCAGCGTTCGCCAGGCAATTCGATTTGATACATTTACTTGGCGAGATAGTTTTCGAGTACCACTAGAATGATATTCTTCGTCAAGATTTAAGACTTCCTCTTCGGCATCCAAAAATTCGTTGGTGTCGGGCAGGTTCACCATCTCAATCTTGACATGTTTGCAGTACACCAGTTTCTGGTTTGGAACTTGCAGCAGTAGAATTCTGGTGTACTTCATTTTAAATTAACAAGATGTCAACGTATTCACTGTTAGCCACCACTTAAAAATAAAAAAAAGTAAAAACTACAATTTTTTTTAACATTCATATTTCTCTTATGATACAACTTTTGTTAAGATATTTTTACGTTAATGACCTTGTTTTAAGATGTTTAATCACCGCTTGAAAATAAAATCACCAGACCGTTAAACACCCTGTATTTGTTCGTTGTGACTACATCTATATTAACAGTTCATATTTTATCCTTATCATATTACATAAAAATATAATCTTTTATACCGTTTTATTTGCAGTTAGTGTCGCACACAAGCAGCGCTGTGTGATGTGTAGGCGCACCGAACAAATTTATCGGCTCATCGCAGTCGTGGTTTTTCATTCGGTTATTTCCATAAAAGAATTATTTGGATTATTTCAAAAACCGAATGATCGGTTATCTTTCCTTCGAGTGTTCCCATCACTAGTTGGTACGTGGGGCCGCTGGGTCTTTGCTCCAACCCCTCACTCAACTCGTTAATATGTCGTTTTCTGAGGGAAAGTTCCAGACTGCCCTAAAAACCTTCGTAGTCTTACCCATTCATAAGAGAAACTCACGTAACGACGTTGCTAATTATAGGCCTATATCGTTAAGTTCTACTTTCTCCAAGATCTACGAATACGCCATGATATCACGACTTTGTACCTCCTTGAAACTAACAGCATTTTGACCAATCGGCAACAAGGCTTAAGAAAACGTTTTTCAATTATAACTGTCATAGCCTCACTAGTAAATGAGATTTTTGATTCCCTGGATCATGATGAACATCAAGCTGGATTATTTTGCGACCTTAGAAAAGCTTTCGATTGTGTCAACCACTCACTACTAATTAATAAACTCGAGTGCTATGGTATTAGAGGAGTTGTTGCCGATTGGTTTGTATCTTTTCCTTCTGATATGATTCAATTTGCTAGAGTTAATTTTTTTTTATGTTTAATGTTAGTGAATATTTGAACAAGGTCAATCAAAAACAAATTCGGAACAAATATAGTAGGTTATTAACGGCTGTATGATATTTTATCACCTTGTTTTATGCTGATAATATGAAGTGTGGAATATCTTATTATGGATGCACAGCGATCCAAAGCCACCCACCCGTCGGTGGTGCGGCAGACATCGCAGTTTTAATGATCACACCTCAGATAAGATGTGTATCTGTAATCCTTCATAATATATTTTTTGACTTCTATTTCGTGACATTCTTTTTTTGCCCGCTCTACTTTATTAGCTTCTTTATTATCGCGTTTCTCGTTGACTTCCTTTAATCCTTTCACATATGGCGAAAAACTGATAATTGTTGCTTTTCCTCTTCTTCTAGACGTCCTTTGCTTGTTTTGCGGACCTTTTGAAATGGCCAAAACATTTTTTGGAGATGCCGTTGAAAATGATGTACTTTCTGGCATCCCAGAACATTTTTGTCACTACAGAAGTTTCATCACTTGTTACTTCTAGATGAACTATTTCCATATTTTGCTTACTTATTTCCTCATTTGTAAATCGATTATTGTTAGTCCGTAAATCGAATATCTCTTGTAGCTGACGGAAGAAAATCGTCATCAGTAAAAAGGCCAAATCTCTGTTTTCCTAAACCCATTGAAAGCGCTCTGCATCGTACATGCATAAATACATGCAGCACATTCAGAATTCTTCCTTAAAATAAAGGAATCGCGTACGGTGGGAACAATGGGAAGGAAAGCATGGTAATCAATAAGTTTAATATTTCTTATGTGCGTTGCATGCCCGTCAGACAGCAATAAACTTGCAGATTCCCTCGTAGATTTCGAAAAAGTTATGAACTCTGAAACGATGCGAAACAAATGTCGGATGTTATCCAGTCAGATTCAGTCGGCTCTGCCCATCCTCCAGGTGATAAACTCAGCTGAGACTGCTGCTGATTTCTTTTACGTGGAAAGATAAGCATGAAGGGCATATAATAATAATAATAATGGATTTTATTTCTCTTAACGCTTATAATACGGTACAGAAATATAGTACAAAGAAGTATTTACTTAAAAAAAAATTAACGCTAATGAAATAAGGCTAAATTCAGATAAATCTGTTTTTCAATTTAACCCTTTCTATCAATATTAATAATTATAGTTTAAACGAGCGGCATCTAAATTACACATTTGGAACGAAGAGAGACCACTCTCTCTCTGGCAGAGTAATGAGATTAGTGAGTATAGTTGGTGTATAGAATTTAACAGTCGCAGAAACAACAATCGCCGAGCGAGCACGGCCAGTGGCCCCAGAGTCAATCTATCTGCCGTGTAAATAGATACTCGAAATATTTCTGTCTGAATATACTGGTTGAATTGCAATTCCTTATCTGTTGAGGGATGTTATTATATAGGTGAGTAATCTGATAAGAGTAACATTTTTTAAAGAACTGGTGCTCGTGTATCGGTGGCGTTAAGGTACCCCTGAACTTTATATTCAAGATATGCACATCGGATCTAAAAACAATCTTGTTATAAAGGTAAGGTGGTTTATGCAGATGGATATCTGATTGTATAAGCAAGTAGAGTAGAGTAAACAATACGTCGATTTTTCATATTCAACCATCCGATTTCCCGCAACTTGAAGCTAATGTGATCATGGTTTCGAATACCGTAAATCAGACTTAAGCAAGAATTTTGAACCTTTTGTATTTTACTGACCGCCACAGAACTTATGAACGGTGAGTAAACTATATCACAATAATTAAATTGAGATAATACCAATCATTCTCATAACATTTTCTTAATTTTATGAGTCAGAAATGTCCTGCTATAAATCATTTTGATATTGCAATAAGCTTTCTGTATGCACTTATTGATGTGTTCATTAAATTTCAGGTTTTCGTCAATAAGAAGACCCAAACTTTTCACTAAATTTCTGCAAGGTAGTCTCTTGCCATCAACATATATGTCTATATTACGTAGCAGTTCTGTTTTCAGCTTTTTTGGTGCAAAAAGGATCATTTCTGATTTGTTTGGATTAATAGTAAGGGCATGACCTCGAGCAATCTCAGTCATGCTCCGCAAGTCATCATTGATGTTTGAACAAGCACTATGGACATCGGCCGGCTTAAACGAGTATTAAAGTTGCGTATCATCGGCATAGAAGTGACATTTACTGCATTTGATATTATTTTTAAGGTAACTCGTATAGATGCTGTATAAGAGCGGACTAAGTATTGAGCCCTGAACAACGCCGGAACGCAAATACATTGGGTCAGAGATCTCCTTCTCGATTACAACAGCCTGGCTTCTATGAGAAAGATAAGAGGACAACAACTGGATAGCAATATCCTCCAAACCTATGAAATGTAAAATAGCCGCTAGAAGCTCATGATTAATTGTATGGAAGGCTTTGGAGAAATCTAGAAGCCATAGTATTGTCGCATTGCCCTTATCCAACTCGGACACAATATCATCTATAATGGTTAATAGAGCTGTTGTGCAACTAAACCCCCGGCGAAAACCGGACTACGTATCAGATAAAATGTTATTGGTGTACACAAAATTCTGTAGCTGCTCTACTAATATTCTTTCAATAACTTTAGACAAGACTGGCAGTATGCTTATCGGTCTTAAGTCAGAATACTTGGATGGCTTATTAGTTTTCGGTAATGGTCTGATTAGAGCACGTTTCCAAATTGTCGGAAAGGCACCGTCTCTAATGCAGGTATTAATGATATCCCTTAAATAAGGTATAATATGAGGGCAGGCCAGATTAATAAGTCTGATATTTAAACCATCTATATCAGGAGAGGTACCTCTGATTGAATTGATAGCTCTAATGAATTCTGCATCGTTGACTAGTATGAAACTAAATTTTGAGTTATTTATATATGTCCCACGGTGAAATACATATCTCTACTGTCAGCGTATGACCTCTCTCACTGGACGTGATAACTCTAAATTGCCGCTTTCCTTCTGTTGCCAAAATTTTAGAATGACCCTTGGGATTTAGTGTTATTCCAGTTTCATCGCAGTTGAAAATCTGCTGTTAAATTATAATTGTCAATATATTCAGTCAGTAACGTAGTAAAAGCTACGCGGTTAAAACTCATGGCCTGAGCTACGAAGGTGGCATCTGGTGCACGTACACTAACATCAGGATGTCTCCTTAAAAAACGAGCCATCCAATCCTTCCCGATCATTTTGCAATCTTTGTTAAAGTAGTTAGGAATGTTATTACGAATTGCCAACTGGTACGCCAATCTACGTGCATCTTTCATACATAAACCGAATAGCCATTTCTCCCAGTGGCGGCTCGTCAGGAGAGGCTCAGGAGGCTAAGCCTCCCCTATTATTTTTAATAAAATAAATGGTGTTTATTATGTATTAAAACAATGTTTAAGCATTGGCTATATGCTAAAACAAAGCAATTTTGAAAAATAATTTATAATAAATAGTATATTTATTCATTACTTCATTTGAAAATGCAAACAAATTTCCAATAATGCATGAAATTTTACTGCACGCATATTATAAAAGCAAGCAAGGAGGCTAGCCGCAAGTGTGGCTCCGCGCCGATGATTAATACCATCACGTATACTTTGTACGGCGATAAAGAGTGGGACGGAGGCTTGGCTCCGGTGAGATCGTATGAGATCGGCAAGTTGTGATACGTTGTCGTTCGTAAAACCACAGATAAGTATGTAAAACGTTCACAGTTCGCATGTATGCGATTACATTTTCAATACTGCAGAATAACTGACATCAGTTTTGCGTGGAATCGTTTGTTAGCTCTTATTCAAACTTTACAAGCATACAGAAATAATAATCGTCGTTTTAATGATAGGTATATATAATTACTTATATTTTGACAAAGAACCCAGTCAGAAAAGACATAGATTTTCATATCAATCGGAAATACAAGAATATAAACAAATTTTTAACGAAATTTGAGATACGTTAATCGTTCAGGCAGAAGTTAGACTTCGAGATATACACAAGTTACGTTTCTTTCATTTATTGACTTTTGACAAATTCTTAATTTACTCAAAAAACTTTTCGTAAAATTTCTTAGAAAACACTTTTACAACAATAGTTTTGTTTTGACGAAATTCATGATCCCCAAATGTTCGGAGAATGTTAAGCATCAACTGAGATGTTAAATTTTATTAATAAAAGCGATTTATATAAATGTATGCCGGAACTGAGTAAACTTATAAACGTTGACTAAAAAAAAAATAACAACTGCGGGTAAGAGTAAGCAATACAGTAAAATATTTATTTTAGTTTTTAAAAAACATAGATCTATTTAGTTGTTATCATCATTTATCAACAACTTATTTTTAATTTACCGTAGAATTTTATAAGTTACTATCATATTTGTTATTTATTATTAATTTATTTTTGGTTGATTAAGAGTTTATTTTAACTTTTTATTAGTTTTTTACCTATCACCTTACACCATTTATCCATTTTCCTATTCAGGTAAGATTTCACTCACATCTCTACATGGTTCTTGCTAGACGAGTAATTTTATTTTATTTTGATTTCTTTTTTATGTCAATTTTTATTCTACACTTCCAATGACACAGTAATAGATATAAAAATATAATTTATTGACCGAGAAGAGTTAGGTTACACTAGCCTCCCCTGGGCAAAAAGTCACTTTCTCCATTTCTTTGAGATAGGTTGCTAACTCGACTTGTCTTCACAGATGAGCAGGATCATCCGTGAAGACACATTCAAATCTTCCTGCTTTCTTATCTATTTTCATGACTGAATTTTCTCACCCTTTCCTAACGTATCTGTCCAATGTCGACTTTGGTAAACCCATTTCTTTATTAATTATCGCCGATATTGCCTGCTCCATCGCGTCAACAGACCACTCCTGCCGATTCGTGTTTCTAATATAATAACGAACCATCTGAAATGATTAAATATCACAGTCAAAACTGGACCTGAAAGAGCAGAATGAGAAATCTGGATAGAACGAGACACGTCTCATTCTGCTCCGTCCCATTCCATTTTGTGTAAACATACAATTGTGAGGTTATGCGATGTAATTTTTTACCACGTTTACGTTATTCTAAAGAGCGTTCATAACTCTGCGTACCATACAATTTTCAATCAACTGCAATTTACAGAACATTACTTACCTTAAAATGAAAACACAAAAGATTTATAAAAATGCTAAAAAAAATAAGGAAAATGTCAGCGACGATGTTATCCCACCAAGTTATCGACACGTCTCATTTTGTCCCACCCCTCATTCTCCTAACAATTATTTTTTGGGAAAAGAGCAGAACCACAAAGTGTAATTAAAGATTCAGCAAATAATTGTTTATTTTTAATAATTGTAAGTTTATGAAAACACAAAATCTACAGCACTCCTCAGTTTCTTAAAATATTCAATGTTTCTTCAAGTAACCAATCTGGACCGGTTTGTACGTTATCTTATCTTGTTATTTGCTCTTAGTAATTTTGGTTGCTATACCAACCATAAGCTCTGTAGGTACATCGTGTCTGTCAGGCTCTCCCAAATAGATGCACTTTTCGCAAAAATTCTTGTAATGATACGCCACATAATCTTCCCACGACTCCACAGGGATCTTCTTAAGGTCACCAGTCATATGGACTACAGCTCTGATCCATTCTGAAATTTGTATATATAAAATATATGTGTTTCAGAGGAATACATTGTACCTTTACAATTATCTACCGAGTAAAATTCCTTATCATTCTGGCAAAAATCAACTTGGAACCCTGCACTTTGCAGTAGATTTTGAAAATGCTCTAAGGGTTTGTCCGTGTAGTCGACGAAAGGTTGTCTGCTCGGTAAATATTTAAACCAAATACCTTCTTTGTTTTGCTTTATGTATGAATGTCTGAAGAAATGGTCGGATACGGTGGCGACAAATATTTGACCGCCTTCTTTCAGCATTTTGCACATGTTCACAAAAAGTGATCTGAAAATTTCACACATAGGTATACAGAAAATATTCTACACTTGGTCACTCTAAATGCATCTCTTTCATTAGATAGTATATTGGTAATGATCTTACCTATTATCAGGGTACCACGGAGCTACCATAAAGCTAAAAATCTTATCGAAATGATTTCCAAACTCTTTGGTAGTTTTTTCTTCCATCACATCCATGAGACGGTATTCAATATCTCCTATTCGACTATGATTTTTCGCAAAGTTAATCATTTCGCTGTCCCTGTCTACAGCCACCAATTTTTCTACATGATTCTTCAGGTGAGGATACAAGACTCCTTCGGTAATCTTACCGTCTCCAGTACCTACTTCCAAGACGGTTGCTTTATAGTCTTTCCATTTAAATAAATGTCCATATCTTGCCATGCAATTGATGGCAATTTTACAGTTAGGACTGTAATTGAACCACATATTTCCCATATTCATTTTTAATGGAATAACGAACTAGAAGTAAAGAAGTGAGTTTAGTAGCCGCAGAAACACTAATCATACACCAATACAATAAAAATGGAGAGGATGCAAAATCAAACGTTATAATAACAACACTGCAACTACGGAATTACAAATTTGAATGAAGCTTTTTGAAGTGCAGATGCAATGGCAAAAATAATAAATATCTCGTCTCATCAGGTGTATTCTGTCGACCATTCTTTACTTCAATTTAGAAGCACACATTAACTTTCATCGCAAGGGTAGTACATGAGGAACTAAAAAACTTAAAAGCTAATTTGGCTCTTTCCAATAGTAAATTATTCAATTGATAGATTTTATATGGTGTGAAAGTAAAAGTACCCAAGTTAATTTTTGCATTCTAAAATAATAAAAGGAGGGATCATTGTATTATAAACTCCACAAAATCTTAAGCACTGCAGTATCAGACATTACTTACTTGAGTATATCCGAGATAGATACAGCTTTGTTGTTCTCTGCCTATTTAACAGGTAGAAAACAAACTACAAGCATAAAGATTGCGGAAAGTATAGAAAATATCGACGTCAGAAAAAAAAAGTATGTATATTCACACATACATTCTATCTAAAGTATGTTCTTTTTTGTGGTAAGGTAGCTCTGTGATTTAGTAAGCGAACTGTTTGGTGTGGTTTTACAAAAATATCTGATTTATATACCATTGTGCATGTTAAAGTATCAAAAATAACCACCTGATAATCTAAATATAATAATAAATATTTACCTCACAATCACTTAGTCATAGACTTTAAAGAAATATTATCAAAAATTATTTATTTACTACTGAAATAACATTTCATTCCAAAACAACTCTATAACTTTATATAACAATTTTAGTATCACATCTCTTACGATAAAGGCTGGTAGATTGTTGATGAACAACCGAAATTAAATATAACTTGGAACGCAATAATAACACGCCATAATACTATCAATCAATAGAGTCTATTAAATGCTTTTTTTTTTAGTAGTTACCGGATTTAATTGAAGAAGGGCCATAAAGCACAAGTTCGATTCAACTAAAATATTCTACTATTATTTGTATACAGTATGAGTCGTTCAGAATGGGAAATCTGGAAACTGGGAATAGTAGAGCCTAAAACATGAGGATTGGGTGCAACATGGCTTATACAAATGTTGCTAGTTTAAGACATACAGGATGTTCAAGTTAATAATTTTATTTCTAAATTTCCCAATAATTCAGCAAGTTTTCATAGAATCAACGTGAAAATTTGTTTTACGACGTTTTTCAGTATGATGAATAGAAATTTGTCATCACTTTTACCGTTGCTTATAGACTCCTGCTGAATGGATAGTTTAATCTTGATATCTTGATCCGTTTTCGAGATATTTGCATTCGAACGTTTCAGTGCATTTCGTGCTACTACCGTAATTTTTTACTCTTAAAACACAAAGTTGGCTTATCCATCTGACAGCTATCATTATTAATACTTGTTAAGCTTCGGTCAAAAAGTGCTAATGCCTTATCTTTTTTTGCCTTATTTCTACAAGAATAAGTAGTACTAAACAATGCCACATAATGACTTTTCAAACAGTGAAATGCGAGATATGATTTGTCCTTTTGCTCAAACAGATTTTAATCGACTTGCTGCAGCCCGGAGATATTTACAATTATATCCAAACCGAAGACAACCAAATCACAAACCTTTTAGAAATCTTTATAATCGCTTGGCAGTAACTGGATGTTTTCGTCCTAACCGTCACAATGATGCTCCAAAAACAATTTCAGTAGAACAAGACGAGGAAGTTCTAGTTTGTATTACCCTAAATCAAGGCGTAAATACCCACCGTGTATGTGCGGCGACAGGAATAAGTCAAACGTCTATCAATAGAATCTTACAAAAAGAGAAACTCTATCCTCATCATTTCACTCCTGTGCAGAATTTATTACCTGAAGATCTTCCGTCTACGGTTTTTCCGTCTACGATTTTTGCAGTTTTTACAGACGAAAAATTATCTTCACTGATGAAGCAACGTTCACTAGACGTGGAGTTTTCGACTGGAGATGTAGTCATTTGTGGGATTCTGAGAAACCACCAAAAAAGGGAAAGACATTTCCAGCACGAATTCTAAATTTTCTCGAACAAAGTTTAAATGACCTACTAGAAGATGCACCACTTGAACAAATACTAAACATGTGGTTTATGCACGTTGGAGCGCCATCACATTTTTCTCTATCTGTGCGCGAGTATCTGAACGAACAGTTTCCACATTGATAATTTGATGGTGGAAGTGAATTTCCTTGGCCGCCTATAAGTCGAGATTTTAACCCCCTAGATTCCTCTGTTTGGTCTAGTATAAAGGAAATAGTCTACAAGGAGAGAATTGATCCCAGCGAAGAGTTGCTTCAAAAAATTCAAGAAGCTGCCAATGTAATCAGAAATAAGGCAAGACTGTTGACATCAGAAGATCTCTAAGAAAACACATAGAGAAATGCATTGAAAAGGATGGTGAAGATTTCGAGCAGTTGCTCTAAATCAGTTATTCACCAGTGGTATAATGTGCGGGCGCTTGTAATGACAGTTGTATCAGCTTGCTATTCCTTTAGTCGATTTTATAAGACTTTATTTACAAACATATGTATGTTATTACTCTACTGATAAAGAATGAATGAGTGTGTATGGATTATTTCTTTTTATTATGTATTATTTACCTGAACTTCGTAATTTAATGATAAAAAATGCTAATATCTCGAAAATGGATCAAGATATCAAAATTAAACAAGTATGTATTTTTCATTTAAAAAATTTTGCTCTTTCAAATTTTCTATTCGGTTTATGCGATTCTGACTACAAAAAAGATAAGCTTCGATTTACCTATTCAGCAAGGTGTAACTAGCGGCCTCTATGAGCAACGGTAAAAGTGATGACAAACTCCTATTTATCATGCTGAAACACCTAGTAATACCAATTTTCACATTGATTCTGTGAAAACTTGCTGAATTATTGGGAAATTTAGAAATAAAATTATTAATTTGAACATCCTGTATGTCTTAAACGAATAACATTCGTACACGGAGAAAAATGACATTGCAAATCCAACAAAAAAAGTATTGTCCTTACGTTGCAATCGGTTCAAAAATAAATTGGTATTGCAGTAAAGTTTTGTAAGTATATTCCAAAACTTTTGTTTTGTGCCACCAACACTTTTGTTGGTGTTAAAATATGTTACGGTACAAATAATCGCTTTAGCGATAACATTATAGTTGTAGTTATTTCAGATCTAAAATACAGAACAAGGTGTGCGATGCAGTGAAGTAGATGTAAACACAATTTTTCAAACCAGTACAGTCAAGAAATATTTACATTACACACAATTGTAGTTGACGCAACAGGGCGCCTACGTTGTCGATATTACAATTTGTGATGCGGGAAGTCCCGGCATGGACAGTAGTAAGTAGTAAACCAAAGGGACTATTATGACTGTCTGTCTCTGCCTAACACATGTGAATTTCCGTAATGACGTCACATTTCCGCTGGTTAAAACTCTAGCTCTGTTTCTCTCTCTACACACACACGTGTCATGTTACGCCATGTCAGCGATTTTAAAGAGTGTATGTACGAGTCCGTGTAAATGTGTGTGTGTACTAGAGCGTATACAGGTCCCTCTAAAAGTATGTGTAGCGCGTATACAGGTGCCTCTAAAAGTTTGTGTATCAAAATTTTGAACGCTCTAACGAAGAGATTCTACAGAGTGGTACAATTGGATTTGTACGGAGCCTGGAGTAGGTAGATTGCGTCGTCGCGCGCGCCCTGTGACGTACAGGTACGGCGCGCGCACTTGCAGGTATGCCATGCAGGTGAGACGTGCAACCCCTCCGCCAGCCGTGCAACCCCCGGCAGCCGTGCAACCCCCCGTCAGCCGCGCAGCCTCCCGTTAGCCGCACAGCCCCCATTAGCCGTGCAACGCCGCACCCCTGTGATCGGCAGGTGTGGCGTATGATTGAAAAAAATAATTTTTTCTATGAACTATGTATATAAACTTTTATTGGAGATTTCAGAGTCTATCTTATAATTAAATAATTTTGTGTGTGACGTACGATCGGCGAGTGTAACCGATAGGTGGCAGGTATGATTGGCAGGAATGGCACGCAACGTCTAGGAGATAGAGGTGGGAGCGAAACTATTTTAAAGTCGAAACAGAAGAAAAGAGGTTTATTGTGCTGCTGTGAATTGTAGTGTTCAAAAAAAAAAAAAAAAAATGTTCGTATCACCATCGCCATCATCATCATCATCAACAGGGTCCCAATCAATGCCGCTGTTGCCTAACGACATACTGGATGGTATGCTACAAAAGTATGAAGAAGGTATTGAAAAAGAAGTTCGTCTGATTAATGAGATATCATATCCTTTAAGTCGTTACTATTCCATATCCACTGGTCTAAGTCCGGCCAGAGGATTTTTACCAGTTGTTATGCTAAGAAGAAATCAAAATAGTGCTTCTATATCATTCACAAATTACGAATGGGACAACATATTTCTAAAGCATCGAAAGGCAATAGAGGAACATATGAAAACGGATCCGCAAGTTTGGTGTTGTGGTAGATGTCGAGAGGAAAGTGGTGATAAAGACGAGGTGAATCATGAAACAATCGAAGAGTTAGATCTATTTACATTGAAGCTGTGCTACGTGGGTGGTAAAGTTAAACCAAAAGAGAAAATGATTCCTCTTATACGAGTGAGCAGACGTTGTGTAGAATATACTTTGGACAAAATCGCCATAACCACACTAATGAGGATTTTAAACACCGTAACGAAAAGATTACACAGATTAGTGGAATTGGATTTTCCAACGTATTATGATTCTTTGCTGAGAATAATAGCGCAAAATCCTGGGGATTTTGAAATGGGATCAATTCAACAATATGTGGAAAAATTGGTATGCGGCAATCAGGTTTATTACGTTGTTGCTTGCACTGGAAGCAATTACCCAGAAGTTAATTCCGAATACATAGATTGTGTTTTTGAAATATTAAACTTCGAGTTAATGAAATTTACAAAGGATGTGTCTACATATTTAAATTTGAATTAAAAACATTGTACTTTATAAATAAAAAGCGTTATATACCACAAGAAATGTTTTATTTTATATTTTTTAAGTAATCATACAAAACCCTTACATTAGTTTCTGTACACATATTTGCCACACCTATCTTATGATAAAAACAACTTTCATATGTTTTAATTAAATTTGGAACATCGCTAAACTCACTATGCTCTAAATTAACAATTTCCAAATCTAAATATGTTCTAAGAAAACTAGCTTTCTGGTGTCCTTTAACATAAACCTTAGTATAATTAGCACATACACTACGCAAAATTTTAACAATGTCTTTCAAATCAACATATCCATAACCATATTTAAGCCCAAGATGATTACGTTCCAGCCATCGTATCTCTCGCTGTTTACAATTAGGAAGAAGTGGCAAGGGTACTACGCTTTTGAATAGCACGTGTAATGTATGCGACCCATCAATTATACTCATCTCCTTAGGTGTAAAGTTTGGAGCGTTGAATCCCTGCAAATCTATCACAAGGAATGGTTGGACACGATTCCGGTTCACCTTTATCCCATGTTTTGACGAAATAACGGGATTTAAAATTTCCTTTTTGTATTGAAAGCCTTCCACTTTAACCATAACACCGTTGCAGTCCATTGTTCATACTCAACTGTAGGAACACACTCTGACTCATTTCCTAATATACCACTACAAAACGTTATCTTTATTTATCCAACTATTTTGTTCTTTAGGAAAACCAAGCCATTTCACTAGCACCTTATTTCCTTTCCTACGCAGTATTTTTTCAACTAAGTATACATCTGAATGTTTTGCCTTTTGCATTTCCTCTTCGTAAAAGCTGCCAAGTATAGGTGCTCCGTTCATATCTTTTAGTATATATGTTGCAGGGTTTGTAATATTCACTTTTCCAATTTGAAATAGTTCAGATGACCAGTTAGGTGTATAGCCCTTAGCGAATATGGATTTATATTTGCTAATACGAACTACATCATTGACAGAAAATTTTCTCTTCGCTGCGATTTTGGGTCGATTATATGCATTAGAGAGTAAACTTTTTTCTTTGGCAGCTGTTACATCTTTAGGTTTCATTCCGATTGTTCTATGCTTTGTATTATTGTATTTTTTAGTAATATCATCCAGTATACCTATCCAGTTATATTTTCCCTGTAAATTAAATTCCTTATACAGCTTTTCTTTTAATGTGCGCACTACTCTTTCCGCTATTGATGCTTTCATGATACTAAAAGTTGAATAATGGTTAACATTGTATTTCTTCATTAATGCTTTAAATGACTTATTATAGAACTCTTTGCCCGCATCGGTTTGTAAATTTTTAGGTGTTCGCTGCTGCTGTAAAATTTTCTCCATAGCATTTCTAACTTCTGTAGCCCCTTTTGTTTTTAACGGAAAAGTTCAAAGATACTTTGAAAAAGCATCTATTACTATTAATATGTACTTAAATCCTCGATTATCACGAGCATAAAGTTTCAAATCAGCTAAATCTGCTTGCCAAAGGTCATCTAGTCCTTTTATAATAACACGTCGCCTTCTAAAGTTCCGTCTAGCCTGTTTATGCAATTCATTAACAATATCTTCTTTAATTCGACTTGTCATGATTTTCCAAAGTTTCTACTCGCGTTTCCAGTTCTTTCACACGCTGTTTCAACAGATTCTCACTACTACGCGCGTTATGTTCAATTACGTCTAATTTTAATTTCAATTTATTTTCAAGTGATATACCTTTTTCTAAATTTTGACTATGTCTTTCCAAGAATGCTTTAATTTTATGTATTGTGTTGTGAATGTCGCTAATTTGTCGATTGTGAATCACTTGCTCTTGCTTCAGCTGGGGAAACTGCATTTGTAACTCTGCCAGTTCACGCACTATTCTCAAGTGTGGGGACCTACTTGCTGCTATTGTCTTATCGACGTAGTCTCTATTAGCACAGTCTTGAGCATCTATAGGAAAATGAACATTGCACAAACGTTTATTTTCAATGTTATAGTCCCCGTTCGCAGTAAGTGAAAAACCGCTGCCCATTTGATGAAATTGAGAAGAATCAGTTATACTGCTACTAATATGTCGCCCAAACTTGTCTGTACTTGTTTGATGTGTGACACCAACAATTAAGTGACGACCAAATTTATCAACATTCATTCTTTATAACTCCAGCTTCTTTTAGCTCTTCAATAATCGATGCAATTTCGTTATTGTGACCTGTATGACCAGCTTCCTCTGAAGCAACTAACAACCTAAGCCTATCAACCAGCTCATTTATATCATCCCAATAAACATACTGATAAGGCACATTATTCACTAACATCTGTTTACCGAGACCTCTTCCTCCTCGAAAGCTAGCTATAGTATTTGCACGTGGACGAATATGAGGGCTTGCACGAGGACGAAGAGTTAAAGGTTTAATTACATTAGTGTATTTGTATCCTTTGTTACCTTTCACTTGTTGCGTCGAATCATATCCTCGACGATGAACATTAGTACGTGTTAAGATGTCACGATAATTCTCGCTGTCTTGTTTACTGTAACCGACAGGATACGTCTTAAAAATTAATTCGTAGAGACCAGGTGTTCCTTGATATCGTATATCATCAATTATAATATCATTACCATCAATTTCTAAAATTGCAGAACCTAATTTAAGTTGGTTTGTTGCAGGATCAATGTGAACCCCGGTAGTTGTATCGTATTCTCCCTTTGTGTCTGCAAGCAAGCCGTCTATATAAGTTCTTGGCGTATTTGAATATTGTTCAAGAAATTCATTAACAGCTTCTGGATTTTGTTCAACTAAGGCTTGGTATTCATCACGATACTTTTGAAAGGAATTCTCTGCACTAATTTGCTCTTCCTCCTCCTCAGTAAGTGGATTGTAATCAAATATGGTTTCTTGAAGTCGTCGCACTGCTGGCCGTTTCCTAACAGTAGGTGTTTCAATTGAATCGGTTGTTTGTTCTGCCTCTTTCTTCGGTGAAATTTTCAATTTTTGTGTTGGTGGATGTATCTCCTGCTTGATTGTGCTTGTTTCCAAGATTTTTTGAAGTGGCTCCGTAATAGGTTTGAAATGTTTCTCTAATATACTTTCTGCGTTGGAACGACCCATCTTCATTGCTAACTGCTTCTTTCGAATAGCTTTGCTAGCCTTGATAATTTCAGACGTAAGGCGATTTTTCATTCTAAGTAGATATCAGATATATCAGGTTGACTGAATCGATCGGGTTTTCTGAACAGGTAGATCAGGATAACTGATCAGGTGTATCAGGTTGATCCGCTTCGACGATTTGATGTGATCTGATTAGCTCTTTGGTTGTAGTTTTGTCATATAGGAGTCCAGACGTTTCCGATACCGGCCGTTCTCTGTATCACTATCTTTATCAATTACTAGGAAACTATACTTGTCTCTCCAACATTCGGCACATACAGACTTAAACTGGTCAAATGACATGTCAGTTCCAACGTGATCTTCATAAATATGTCGTAAATTAAGATCATCTTGCTTAAATACAATAACGAAATTTGCATTGTCTCGAATTAAATGTTTAGGTATGCGAGTATATGTTTGACATAAATAGAAGGAATCCACTGCCTTATGTCTTCCCATACTGAAGTAAGCTCTAATCTTATCCTGTTTATCACATGCAACATCGTCAAAAATAAAGATGGAGTTTTCACGTGCTTCCGACGGGTCCAATATGTCATCATTTTCCTTAAAAGGAAAAAATCCTACAACTGGCACTGACTTTAAGACCTTTTCAAGAAATTGATATTTCGGCTGATATAGGGACTTGGAGTAAACGTAAACATTATCAAATCGAAGCCCATGTTTATCAATTAACAAACTAATAATTACGTTCGTTTTACCGCAGTTGGAAGGACCGCATACTATGCAGCGTATACTGTTCGGTAGCAACGGACCATGTCTATTAATAGGAGTGCAGTCTTTTTCAAGTATGCTATCTAAATCTGTGATTTGCACAGAATCCTTTTGCTTCGTGAAACGCATCACTCGCAACTGATTTAAAGAAAGATGTTTCAATATTTTATACCATTTTATCAATGTTGCTCATCAGTGAAGGAGGTGGCTTTATTAATTCTCTGATTAATAAACTACCATTTGAACTACACCTACCTGGCTATCAATATTGCGGGCCCGGTACAAAACTACAAGACCGTTTACATCGTGGAGATCCGGGAATTAACCCTCTGGATAAGGCGTGTAAAGGGCACGATATTGCATACTCGCAAAGCAAGGATTTAAAGCGTAGACACGAAGCTGACCGTGATCTTGAAGAACGAGCGTGGAAACGTGTAAAATCAAAAGGGGCTACCTTTGGAGAAAAGGCCGCTGCGTGGAGTGTCACTAACGCAATGAGAGTAAAAAGGAGATTGGGAATGGGAATGAAACGAAAATTAGTGGCATTTAAAAAACATATCTTTCAGAAAGCCAAGGATGCACTCAAAGGTTATCCAATCAACAGCTTGAAGGAGGGTGCAAAATTATCACTTGCAGCTGCTAAAATAGCTGTGAAAGATGCTGGTGGAAAACGAAATATACGTAAACCGCGAATCATACCACTACCTAAACAAGGTGGTTTTCTGCCATTCCTTATTCCTTTATTTGCTGGATTAAGTGCATTGGGCGGGTTATCCGGAGCAACTGCAGGAATAGTACAAGCCGTTAACAAAGCAAAAGCGGCACAGAAAGAATTAAATGAGGCACAAAGACATAATAAATCAATGGAAGCTATTGCGTTGGGAAAGAAAGGTGATGGTTTATATTTAAAACCTTATCGCAGAGGAATGGGATTGTTTATACGTACAAAAAACCATTAAATCGACTGCCTCGCAGAGCCCTTACAAACATCGACATAGATACATTTGGTAAGAAGTATATCCCCAATTTCCGTGGTGTTTATATGAGGGATAAACTACCGCAAAATCCAAAGGGCACTGAGTGCGCAGTCGTTAATTTAGACTCTATTGCAGGTCCAGGTACGCACTGGACAGCTTATTATAAACGCGGACCTGTTGTTAACTACTTCGATTCTTTTGGCAATTTGAAACCTCCCCAAGAGTTAATCAGATACTTTGGTAAATGTCGTGTTTTATACAATCACACTACCTATCAAAATTACAATGAGAAAAATTGTGGACACTTGTGTTTAGAATTTTTATATAAAAGGAGCCTGACGTAGCTCACAACGTCAGTCATGTCGCATACGTTTACATTGAGAAGTACGAGCGACGTACTTACCGCAACCTATTATCCACCCATCGAATTGGATCCTAAATACGAATACGCACTGGGTTTAATAGGGCTGCATACTTACAATACTATACCGAACATTTATAGCGGTCAAAATAAATTTTATTACGATAATGAAATTGTGACGATACCGACTGGCGCCTATGAAGTTACCGACATTGAAAAGTATTTGCAAGAATCTTTAGGTGGTAATAATGTAATTTCATTAAAACCTAACAATAGCACGCTGAAATGCGAAATCATTTGTAAATTTGGTATCGATTTTACAAAATCGGATTCTATCGGTCGAATGTTAGGGTATAGTAGCAGGATGCTACAACCTAATGTAAAGCATGAGTCAGATATTCCCATTCAAATTATTAAAGTAGTAACCATCCGAGTTGAGTGTAATATTACGGCAGCAGCTTTCTACGACGGACGTTTATCTCACACACTATACGAATTCTCTCCTTCAGTCGAACCAGGATATAGCATTAATATTGAGCCTAGAAATATTATTTATTTACCTATTAATACGTTTCGTATTGATAATATTACTTTAAGACTAGTGGACCAAGACGGTGATCTCGTGGATTTTCGTGGCGAAAAAATTGTTATTCGGTTGGAGTTGAAAAAATATGGGATTGGATTTTAATCGGCAGGCAGGTCCTAAGCAACAGGATAAAACACTTCTGTCAACATCAAGTGTGACCAGTCTAACCGAAGCAGCGAAGCAGTTAACGCACGAAAATATAGTCTTTCTCGAATCTCTGGGTTTTGAAGTAAACAATAATGGAAAAGTTAGAAATATTCGAAGGCCTGCACTTTGATGATGCAATAACGAAAGAAGAGTATCATACATATTACCCTCGAGTCAATAATTTTAAATCAAATGATGAAATACGTATATCTGTTCAACATCAAGACATTTACACACTGCCTAGTGAAAGTTTCATCTATATCGAGGGAACGTTTAATTCTAATGCGACTGGAACAGGTACATGTCAATTAACCAATAACCCATATGCGTTTCTTTTCGATGTGATACGACTTGAAATAAATGGAATAGAAGTGGATAGGTGTACCAAACCGGGTATTACTAGTTCAATTAAGGCCTATATATCTTACAACGACAGTGAAAGTAAATTTCTGGAGATCTCTGGTTGGTGTCCAAATAGCAAAACACAACCAACAATATCATCAACTACTAATACATTTAATGCTTGCATACCATTAAAATTCCTTTTGGGGTTTGCAGAAGATTATAAAAGAATAATCATCAATGCTAGCCAGGAGTTAATCTTACTACGCAGTGGACATGATTTAAATTGTTATGTAAACACTGATAAAACTGGTACAAAAACTGCAACGTTTGACATCGAAAGGATAGAATGGCATGTTCCCCATGTAACCGTTAACGATGAAATTCGATTGAAACTTTTAAAAACATTAAGTAGCAATAAGTCAATCTACATTCCATTTCGAAAGTGGGAGTTATATGAATTACCTTCATTACGTAAAACAAAAACAGATATATGGCCTGTCAAGACTAGTACAAATTTGGAAAAGCCTCGTTTTGTTATTGTTGCCTTTCAAACAGATAGAAAAGACAGTTTGAAGGCTGATGCTTCTAAATTTGACCATACTTCAATCGTGAATATAAAACTACACTTAAATGCCGATAGTTATCCTTACGACAAAATGAATCTTCAAATTGATGAAAAAAAGTATGCTATAGCGTATCGCATGTACGCGAGTTTTCAGGGTAGTTATTACAACAGAACTAATCAGCCACTATTAGATTACGAGAGTTTCAAGGAATGTGCGCTATATGTTATTGATTGCTCTAAACAAAAGGAGTCGATCAAGTCGTCAGTTGTTGATATCAAGCTGGAATTGGAATCTTTTAAAAGTTTTAATGAAAATACCGTCGCATATTGTCTCATTCTTCATGACAATATCATAGAATACACACCACTTACAGGCACTGTGAAGAAAATTATTTAGAGAATAAATGGATAAAGAGAATAGATTTAGTTTAAGATTCTTTTTTTCATGTTTTATACATAAGATTCAGTATGTTGCAATTTGTAAAATAAAGGAAGAAAGTGATGCACGTTTTTTTTTATTATTAACCCTTTAACATATTAATATTAATATAAAAAATAATATATATAATGTGTAATCATTATAAATAGATATTTTATAAGAAAACAATGCTTTATTTGTATACACATGACAATGACAACTTTTCAAGATTTTCACAAGCATTCTAATTCTTCGTGAATGATGACGCTGGCGACGACGGTAACGACAACGCTCCCCGACATCATTAAGGGATAAAACTGTTTTAATCTTTTCGTTATCGAATACATTTGAACATCTTCTTTTAAATCATTTAGCCTTTTATTAAATTTCCGTCTCCTCTTAGTTCCTTGCTTGCATAAATGGTCTGGTTTGATACATAATTGAGTGATCTTGAGTATATTTTAGTTGGATGACATAATCACAGCACTTTTTGCAATAGCGCAATAACTTGTACCTGCGGTACATTATCCAATCATTATAAGTTTGATTTTTTAAAATAATTCTTTTTCCACATTTGGTGCAAACTTCTATTAGTGATAGTTGTGCTTCGTTTGCATACATCTTTAAAGGCTATACAATATTTTACTACTATCGCTAATACAAATGTGTTTGTAGTTCATTGTAAGTGAAGTCACATGTTTAAATATTGCTGAACTTGCCAGAATGGCGTGCATTGAAATTGAAGTTCGACGACACATTTTTCTCACGGATTTATTGCACATCATCATTTTTACAATATGTAGCAAATTCCAATATACATGTATAGATTTACGGTGGTTTGAGGTTCGATGACACATTTTTCGCACGCAATTATTGCAGGTCATCGATTTTACAATATTAAGCAAATCTCCAATATGTAACAATCTATTACTTTTTGCTAGCGAAGGTAAATAATAAAAAAAACTTGCATTTAATGTTAGTCTGTTACGAGCACCTTACAAGTCTAGACGACTAAATAAGTAGATAAAAAAATATGGATAAACTACAAAAAATTGGTGATTTCAAACCTAGCGTAAAGCTTATTGATTTAACCATAAATCAAAAATACAAGATTACAGGAATGCGTAAAACAAACACAAGATACGGAGCAGCTATAATAGTTGAATTAGACGGGCAATTTGAATCATTTCTGCCCAAGCGGTATTCAACGTTAGAGGAGGTGGATATTAAGGAGATCTTAAAGGAAAATTTGAACCTAACCGTTACAGAGCTGAGAGAAGTGGCTGGTAATAAGTGCGCTATAATTTCGTTTACAGACTAAAGAAAGAGGACCGAAAACATTAAAGGTATTAGATTAGATAAAGTTTACAGTTTTCTTTAGCTTTTCATCACGTTGCTTGTAGGTTTCAACACTAGAAAGAAAAAAAAAAAATGTCTGATTTGTTTGAGCCTATCCGTCAGTTACTTAAATTAAACAGTACCGTTGCCGAACATGAAGCTTTATTAAAATTAAATGAGGAAAATATAAATATTGTACAATACCAAATTGCTAGCAACCCTGCCCCCAGTATAAAACGTAAATTGGAAGCAGAATTAGGAATTCTAAAATTTTATCAAGAGAAGATCAAGGTTGAAATAAGAAAACTACAAGAGCAAGCAGATGGCAGCGCATTCGGTGGTAGTTTACAAACACCTTCCACATCGAGAAACTTTACGACTTCACCAAACGTTATATGGAAAGATGTATGTAGAACTTTACTATACCTTCTAGAAAAAGATGAATTTATCTGTGTTATTGTTTTACAGATTATGACCGCATTTAAAAGTCGAATTGCATGTGGAACCATTTTAAATTTACATCACATTGATCCACTGCTGTTTCTTGCTGATTGTATGTCGATTATAGAGGATAAATTACGTAGCCAGCGATTTGTTTCGGTAAAAATTAACATTGTTTTATGTTGTTCTTATATAAAAAATTCCATTATGGTAACGGATATTATTCAGGATTACAAATATTTTTCTACACCTAATTATATCATTACTCGCACATCTCCTTTTCATGATATTTATCAAGAAATGGTTAATAAAATTCTATTGCAAATGGATGAATTTCAGGAAAAAGATAGCGGTTGGGCATTAAGCGAAGTAATTAACTTGGCTGTTAATATTAATAAATATAGTCCTTTAAAAGGAAAAGGTTTCATAGAGTTACCTCGTAATGTAAACCAAAATGCCGTATTAAATATTCAAAATAACGACAAACTTTGTTTTGTATGGTGTATTTTGGCTCACATTACTAAACGGTATTCTACGAATACGAGTGACTATCCATCAAATTATCATGCTCTTTTAAATTTGAAAGGTATTCAATTTCCTGTTAAATTGTGTGATATAAGCAAATTTGAAAGACAAAATACAGATATTTCTATTAATGTATTCGGACTAAATAAATATGGTGAGGTAGTTGGACCATTACATTACACTAAAATTAAAAAGGATCAACATGTGAACCTTCTATATCTAACTCAACGTAATCAAAGTCACTACTGTTTAATAAAAGATTTATCTTTATTATGTTCAAATCAAATTTCTAAGCATCACGGGAAGAAATTTATTTGCGATAGATGTTTATGTTATTTTAGTTCAAATGAAAGATTACACTTACATTTACAGAACTGTTCTCTATTTGATTCAGTTAAAATTAACCTACCCGAAATTGGTAAGAATATATTGAAATTCGATGGTTTTCGCAAGCAAATACGTGCTCCTTTTGTAATATATGCAGATTTCGAAAGTATTACTCAGAAAATAAATGATTATCACACTGAGGGAGCAAGACATGTATTAAATTCTAATATTTATCAAAAACATATACCATATAGCGTTGCATATCAGACAGTTTGTTCGCTAAATCCGAATTTAAATCACTTTGAAATTTATAGAGGTGATGAACCTGCAAAGTGGTTCGTTAACAAGCTAAAGGAAGAGGCGGAAATTTTCTTCAAATGTGTTTTAAGTATGAATGTTCCGTGTACAGAGTTAACACCTGCACAATTGCTGCAACATAATGAAGCTACACACTGTATGTTCTGTTGTAATGCATTTAACGAGAATAACCCCAAAGTAATAGATCATTGTCATGTTACAGGTAATTACAGATACACACTTTGCAGAGGTTGTAACCTTAATCTTAAAAGAGATCGTGTCATACAAATCTTTTTTCATAATCTCTCGGGGTACGATGGTCATCTTGTAATTAAGGAATTAACATTTGACAAAGGACCAATATTTGTAATTCCAAATACTAAAGAGAATTACATATCTTTTACTAAAACAATTCGTATAAATAATACTTTGATACAATTACGCTTTTTAGATAGTTATCGATTTTTATCGACATCTTTAGACAAATTGGCGAAATCTCTTGGAAGCGATGATTTTGTTTATCTAAAACAAGCTTTTCCAAATGACTTAGACGTTGTAACGCGTAAAGGCGTGTTTCCCTATGATTACGTCGATCATTTCCAAAAGTTAAACGATCCGTGTCTACCAAGTAAGGAAGAATTTTATAATAGACTATGCGATATTCATATCAGCAATGATGATTACAAATATGCCAAATTAGTGTGGGACCGCTTCCACGTTGAAACGTTAGGTGACTATTCAGATATTTATTTAAAAATTGATGTGCTTTTATTAACTGATATTTTCGAAAACTATCGTGAAATTTGCTTAAAAAGTTATGGTCTTGATCCGGCAAATTTTTATACTACTGCAGGCTTTTCCTGGGAAGCTATGTTAAAAATGACCAGAGTTGAATTAGAACTCCTTACCGATAATGATATGCTTTTATTTATTCAGAGGGGTATTAGAGGTGGTTTAGTACAATGTAGCAAACGATATGCTCAAGCAAATAACAGATATTTAAAATCATATGACCCAAATATAGAAGAAGAATCATTTATAATGTATTTTGATGTCAATAACTTGTATGGTTGGGCTATGAGCAATAAGCTACCTCAATCAGAATTTACGTGGGAACATAATATAGACCAAATTAGAAATGAGATTCTTCGTAAGTGTAGCAAAGAATACGTATTTAAAGTTAATATTGATGTGGATGATGTAGGTTATATTCTAGAGGTTGATCTAGAGTATCCGGAACATTTGCATGATTATCACAAAGATTTACCATTATTACCGTATCATTACCCATCCAAAATTTCAAAAGGAAATAAATTAATGGCTACATTGCACGACAGAGAGAAGGTTGTTTTACATTATAAAGCTCTCATTCAAGCATTATCCCTCGGAATGAAATTAATTCGTATTCATCGGGTCTTAAAATTTAAACAAACCAGTTGGTTAAAAAATTACATAGATTTTAATACATCTTTGCGTGCAAAGGCAAAAACCACATTCGAAAAAGATTTGTATAAATTAAAGAATAATTCGGTGTTTGGGAAGACTATGGAAAATATCAGAAATCATAGGGACATTCGTCTTGTTACGTGTTGGAAAGGTCGTTATGGAGCCGAAACATTAATTGCTCTACCGAATTTTAAATCCGCAACCATTTTTCATGAAAATTTAATAGTTATAGAATTAGGTAAAACTGAAATTACTTTTAATAAACCTATTTATATCGGCATGTCTATATTAGATATATCTAAAACGCTTATTTATGATTATCATTACAATTATTTTAAAAAAGTATTAGGTGATTCAGATCTGCTTTATACAGATACAGACAGTTTAATTTATCATTGTAAAACTAAAAACAATAACTCCTTCAACATTTATGATATTATTTCTCGAGATTGTCAACTATATTTTGATACGAGTGACTACCCAACAAATAACCCCTATGGCATTCCTCAAGTGAATAAAAAAATCATCGGTATGATCAAAGATGAAATGGTAGGTACAGCAATTACAGAATTTATTGGTTTAAAGCCAAAAATGTATGCTATAAAGTTTGGAGATGAAAAGAAGGAAGTTGTTAAAGCTAAAGGTGTGGGTAAAGCTGCGATACAAAAATTAAATTTCGATATATACAAAGATTCACTGTTTAATAACAAAAAATATTATTCAACATTTGGATCAATAAAATCAATAAATCATAACTTATATTCAATAGAAGTTCACAAAAAATCTTTGGATGCAAATGACGATAAGAGACAAATTTTAGCTGATAATATACATACATTACCATGGGGATACAAAAAACGTCAAAATAGTTTGATGGATTAACAGAAAGAGAAAAAAAAAAAAAAGAGATGTGCGAGTATTGAGAATCTAAGAGAAATTCATTTTATATATTTTTATGTATGTACCTATATAGATATTTATAGTGTTAAAATATTACACATATTATTTAATATAAGATAATCTTAAGTAGTTTATAAAATTGTTAGTTTCTGAAATCTGTGTTGAAATCTTTAGTAAAGTTTATACAAGTTATAGAAGTAAGTTAATATAAGATAATCTTAAGTTTTATATTGCTAGTTCTTGAAATCTGTGTTGGAACCTTTAATAAAAATTGTACAAATTAATTAAAAAAGAAATCTTAAATAGTTTTATAATAATGTTAAAGAAAAAAAAAAAAAAATGTAGAAATCTCCAATAAAAGTTTATATACATAGTTCATAGAAAAAATTATTTTTTTCAATCATACGCCACACCTGCCGATCACAGGGGTGCGGCGTTGCACGGCTAATGGGGGCTGTGCGGCTAACGGGAGGCTGCGCGGCTGACGGGGGGTTGCACGGCTGCCGGGGGTTGCACGGCTGGCGGAGGGGTTGCACGTCTCACCTGCATGGCATACCTGCAAGTGCGCGCGCCGTACCTGTACGTCACAGGGCGCGCGCGACGACGCAATCTACCTACTCCAGGCTCCGTACAAATCCAATTGTACCACTCTGTAGAATCTCTTCGTTAGAGCGTTCAAAATTTTGATACACAAACTTTTAGAGGCACCTGTATACGCGCTACACATACTTTTAGAGGGACCTGTATACGCTCTAGTACACACACACATTTACACGGACTCGTACATACACTCTTTAAAATCGCTGACATGGCGTAACATGACACGTGTGTGTGTAGAGAGAGAAACAGAGCTAGAGTTTTAACCAGCGGAAATGTGACGTCATTACGAAAATTCACATGTGTTAGGCAGAGACAGACAGTCATAATAGTCCCTTTGGTTTACTACTGTAGTATCACGTGATTCTAACCGCGTGTTTCATTGGTCTTACATAGCCTTGAAGAAACAGACTTGTTACCAGGCGAGGTAGACGACGCCATTTAGTTTCGGTTGTGACGTTGTGTTAGCTTATTAGTTTTGTGTAAAAGAACGACAGTGTATTAAAATTGAAGAAAACTGGCTCACTTCTGACGTCTACTGACTCTTAGATATGGATAATTTTGTTACAGAGAAGCTAGCTGAATGGAATATTATGCGTACGAAGTACAGATTGCTAATGATGAGTACATTAAACCTTTCGATAAATTACCTAGTGTTTTCCCCTGTTTAAAAGTTGCAAAACGATCTAGAATATACGTTGCCTTGAGACATTTGTAAAATAAGACTTAGATACATTTGAAATTTTAATCTTTATTTTTAGTGTTTCCCAGTTTTAGAATTTATCTTGTTTATTTTTTTTTTGTTATTTATTAATAAAAAATTGTGTTATCCTATACTGATATTTTATTTAAACCCTCCACAGCTTACATTTAAGGCAGCACCGAATTTGTGTGTGAATCTACTAAAATATTGTTCGCTTTGAACAGAAATTGCGATTACAAAAATCAAAATCAAGTGACACTATAAACGTAGAAAATGATGACGGAAAATCAATTATTTGTTAAATATCCACAACTTGCTGTTGAAGTTTCAAATTGCTTTGGTAGTGATAAACAATTTTTAATACTGTATTTCACACAATTTTGTTGAAAACACCATATTTTTGTGATTCGTTAAACAACAAGCAACTGGTTGATTGTAACATGTTTTGGGATTATATCCTTCCAAATTTTGTGGTAGTTCTAACAAAGTTTTTCGACAACAAGTTTTAGGTTGTATTGAATAATGGTTGTTGTTGTCATATATTTACCCACAAATTGTTGTTCAATGTGCGTCAATTGGTGCCACCTTAACAATAAATTTTTCTCCGTGTATAAGGCATGTTGCGCTCACTTCTCATGTTTTAGACTCTACTATTTCCAGTTTCCAGATTTCTTAACGACTCACACTGTATTTAACAGGATTTATTTGAGAGTTAAAATACTAGAAGAAACGTAAAATTGCATTTCCTTCCTTTCGGTTCTTTCATTGCTTTCGTTACTTTCGGTATTTTCCTTACTTTCGGTATTTGCAAGATGTTTTGATACTTATAAGTTAGACATTGTGTGCAACAAACTATGGGTCTTACAATTAGTAGGATGTTTACTTTGCACAGTTTTGATAGACCGTAAATTTTAGAAAACGGTGCATTGTTAATCTTTAATTTGTTAGCCAGGACACTTAGTGAAATTAAATCTTATTTTCAAATTTTCATTAAATTGTTGTTTGTTTTTCAGAAATAAATAGATTTACTACAAGATATATATGTCTACAAGCAATTGTTTAGATGTTACAAAAACATTGACATATATTTGTAAAGAACAATGTATCGTCAATATATACACAAATACAATAATTAAAAATAAACATTTAAAAATAAATAATGGCGTACTACATGTACACATTGTCAAAACTAAAGCTAAACAATCATATAAGGCGTTGTATACATATACATACAGAAGATCAAAAGAGACTAACAATAATAATACATAAACAGTACGAACAACTATAAGGTGTTATACAAAACAAAAATTTAAAAACTCGTCTTCACTATAAAAAACATTGTCTTTAAAGAAATTACAGAGCCATTGTCTAAATTGGTATACATTGAGAACTTTTATGGTGTTCGCTAGCTGGTTGTTGTATTTTATTCCAAAATAATTGGGACCAGTAGAGCTTTGTTGATACGATGGAAAGGCACTACGATATCACCACAATAAAGTGTACTGTAACCATGGTTCTGTTGTAATGTGCGGTAATTGTGACGGTTTTTGTGTACGTGGCACAGGCAGGCAAGTATGAAAAGCGCCGGTATCGTGATTATTTCAAACCGCCTGAAATGTTCTCTGCAGCTCTGTCGGGAATTGATGTTCGCCAGGGCTCTAATTGCGCATTTCTGTTTCAGAGAGACTGCTAACGTGTCCGAAGAACCTCTCCATATCAGGACACCATAAGCTGCTCTACTATGAAAGTTAGCAAATTAAAACCCAGATATGCCCACTGTCCTATATGTAGGACGGTTCAATCCTGTCCGTTCTTGTTGAGACATGAATTAATATGACGCCAATGTTTCGCTTCAGTTGTTCCTAAGTGTGTGATAAGGTAACATCGTGGCTTTATTAGTTATTTATTTGATTTCGGACTACTTTGTGCATTTTATAAAGTTCGCAAAATTGGAAAATTGCAGAATTTGGTCTATAATTTGCCAGGTAAGTAAAATTTTTGCTTTCCTAAGGGACAAAAAAAATTGATATTTTCACAAACGAATAAAAAAGCTTTGGGCTAATATTCTGTAAATATAGTTGTGCCCTTTTTGGTTTGTTACGAGAGATATATCGTCGTAATTTTTGGTGTCCTACATGTAGTACATTGGGCAGAAAAGTAGCTGTGACAATTTTTTTCAGAAATTTTTCATTGCAATAAGCACTGGCAATGCTCGAAGAAAATGACGAGGAAGAATTATGAAATGTTAATTCCTTAACACTTTTCCCTCCAGAAAATGCCACTGGAGCAGTAACTGATGAAGATTCCGGCGAAGAAGATGATTTTCATATCAGTAATCTGCCTGGGTCTCAGTTGAGAGTCGTATTGCAACTGTAGACGATGATTATTCTTCCGAAGATGAAGTCTCTCTATCTTCACTAAAATCAACTGGAAAAAGAACCACTTCAGCAAAACGCACTGGTAAAAAGAAGAAGCCAAACTATGAATGGATTGATGAAGATTTAGAAAACAATATAGAGTGGAATTTTGACCTTTCTGAGCAGGAAAATGAGACGACCAGTCTTTCGCCTCTAGAATATTTTTCCCTGTTTTTTGATGACGAAATTCTTCAAATAATAGTACAAGAATCTAATCGATATTCGGAACAAAAAAATAGAAACATTCCTATAGATCTGAGTGAAGTTAGGAGTTTCATTGGAATATTGATATTGAGTGGTTATGTTCCATTGCCACAAAGAAGAATGTTTTCGCAGTTAGAAGTAGATTGCCATAATAGATTGGTTTCTGAATCGCTTTCACGGAACAAATTCGAAAATATCCTGTCTAATTTTCACTTTTCTGACAATACAAAGTTAGATGCTAGTGATAAATATGCAAAAGTACGACCATTGTTTCGGCATCTAAACGACCGATTTCTGAAACATAGTTCCCTGAAAAAAACTCACTCCGTAGACGAAGCCATGGTACCCTATTTTGGGCCCCATGGCTGTAAACAATATATTCATGGAAAACCGATTCGTTACGGATATAAGTTATGGGTGGGCGCTTCTAGCAAAGGATTCATCAATTGGTTTGAACCTTATCAAGGTGCTGCTACACAGATCAATGAGAAATTTGCTGAATATGGTGCAGCTGCCTCAGTGGTACTGGAATATGCAGATCGTCTAAGAACAAAGTGGCCAACAGAAAATTGTCATATTTTCTTTGACAACTTCTTCACTACAATCCCATTGCTTGAAGCATTGTTTGACATGCATTTTCAAGCCACAGGTACTCTTCGCGATAATCGTGTACAAAACAATCCGCTAACCGATTCCAAATAAATGAAAAAAACAGCGAGAGGTGCATTTGATTATAAGAAAATGAGGGAGAAGAATATCATTATTGTAAAGTGGCATGATAATAACATTGTATCATTATGTTCAAATTCATCTGGTATCAACCCAGTGCATGCTGTGAAACGATTTTCTCAAAAGGAAAAGAAATTTGTGCAGGTGAGTTTCCTGAATAAATAAATAGGTTCTAAGTTTATTCCTCTAGGTACCGCAACCACATCTTGTAAAGAACTACAATGCCAACATGGGGGGCGTAGATCGCAGTGACCAAAATATGAGTCTCTACAGAGTTGGCATAAGACGAAAAAAATGGTATATGCCGTTGATTGCGCATTGCATAGATATGGCCGTCAACAATGCTTGGTTGCTCCATCGAGAAAACAATGGACAGTTGGACCTGTTGTCGTTTCGACGAAGAATTGCATCTTGTATATTGATGCAGAATAAAAAGGGTTCCCCTCAAAAGGGCATAAATCCGCTAACGAAGGTGTAGATATCAGATATGACAAACTGGATCATTTCGTTATGCCGCAGGTAAAACAAACCAGATGTGCGCATTGCCACCAAAAAACGACGACAAGATGTAAAAAATGCGACAAAGGGCTACACGTAAAATGTTTTGTTGATTATCATACCAAATAATTATTGCTTGCAGTGTTCAGTAATTTTTATAAAAATATAATACTTTTATTTTATAGCTCCATATCTGCCCAACCTCCTATATGTAGGACGGCAGACTTTTGGCTTTTTTTGAAACAAAATAGAAAATAAAAATTCTGATATGTTTTATTGATTGCATTTTCAATACGTCCCCAAAAAATTGCGATGAATTTTTATCCCATCCCTCCGTGGGCATATCTGGGTTAAGCTGTTCGGGCCAAACTTTCACCTCCAACCTGTCCCACGCGCCGGATGGTGTAAATCGCGCTCGATAATTTTGGGAGAAGGCAATCAATATGGCACTTCCACGAGAAGTCTCCAGCCCGATGAATGCCTAGAAACCTTATTGGCTCCCGCCTGCACGCGTGTTGTGTTTTCCCTACATTAAGTTTTAGCTGATTGTTAGAAAACTATTCCAGGCCTCCTCCCTCCCCCTACAACCTGGTCCGTCCCACAGTTTCTCACAATGAATGACGTATCGTCGGCATACATAATGATACCATCAGCATTCACGCTCAAAGGCAAGTTTTTATGTACCTATATTAGAAATAGGATCGGTCCCAGTATGAAGCCTTGTGGTACCCCGCAATTCAACACAACCCTCTCCGATACTTGTTCATTCCAACAAACTCTTTGAGCTCTGTTTCTCAAATAACTTCGAAAAAGGTCGCTTGGAACTCCACGTACTCCATATAGCTCCATCTTCCTTAGTAATATATTGTGATTGACGCAATCAAACGCTTTAGATAGGTCGCAACAAGATAGTTGCAACTCTTCCCAATCATCAAAAGCTTCAGCCACTCTCTATATTAGATCAACCATCGCTGATATAGTTGACCTACCCTTTCTATATCCGTGTTGTGCTTGACTGAACAAGCTGTTGTTTTCAAAAAAAAAGTTGCTTAATAACCATTTCGAAGATCTTGGATATACAAGCCAAACCAAACCAAACCAAGCCAACCTTAAAAATAGAATACAAGGTCATAAATCGTCTACAAGTCTCATTGCTTTAATAATACACAAAAATTTTAACTAAAGGAAATAATTATATTATACTAGGTATATTTTAGAATAATTTATATAAGAAATTGAAGAATAGTATTAAAAACAAAACAAACATCGCAAATTTAGCTAAAACTTGCGATGAATCCATGCCCAGAAAAAGGAGTGCCATGAAGAAAAAGTCACTCGACAGAAGGAATAGGCCAATTTTGTAGGGAATGTGTACATAGAAGAAAGACCTACACTAGAAACGGCTAAAAACACTAACTGCAGATCAATTATAGATTGTGAGAGGGATACAAGGAGATTAAGACAAGTCTAAGAAACAACATTAAGAAGTCAAAGAGAGACAAATGGGAAGTTTACGCGATGACATATGGTGTAATGGATATAAGATAGTAATGAGAGAGAGGACTGGATATCCACCTCAGCCTATGCTAACCGTACCTAGGATGGAGGAAATGGTAATCCACCAACAAGATAGAGTGTGGACAACGTATTTCAAACATCGTAGTAGTTCTGATTATGAACGCAGCCATTTTTAAGGTTGGTGATAGCCCAAAAATCAATATGATATAGAACAGGGGATACAAATCACAAAAATTATGAAACATTATTGCAATTTAAATTAAAGATGTGTTTGAGTACTGTGAGTTGTAACCAATTGATACATGAAATGAAGAAAACTGCTCCCTCACAACAACATGCTGGACGATGCAATCAATCCTTTGATCACAGAAAAATTGGAGCAAGATCCAGATTTGTTAGAGAATTAGATAGTATTTTAGCAAGATGGATGCGCTCCATCTACTACGCTGCCGGAGTATATATTTCTGGAGCATCACTTTCGCGTTCAGCTTCCTTACAAGAGTTACTCTAAAAAATTGTTGAAGAATACCAACGACTAACGGTCAACATTTTGAACATTTAATAAAGTAAAATCCAACCGTTTCCATTCTTATCGTATTTTATTACACATGTTGCAAATTATGCACTTTTTGCTTACTGATTAAAGAAAAATGACTTTTTGATACATCATGCCGTAAAGAGAATTAAACGATATTTTGATTGGTCACAGGGTCCATCTTCCCTATTCAAATTTTAAAGGTGGGGGCTGCTGCGCCCCCGAGAATTATTTTAAATCGTCAGGCCCGTTACTAAAAGTTGTCCCCCTGTTTCGGAATTTTATATAAATCACTGCACGTAAAGAGTTATTTGCGGTGGCTCATTTCAACTGAAATGCCCTGTATATTACAAATGATATGCGTTAAAAAAGTCAAACTTAGTGGAAAAGATCGTACTGATATTGTTTATTTATCAAAAATATATGCACCCTTATACTTTAAACTCAATTAAAACTTTTATTTCAAACCTTGTAGTATGTTAGTTGCAGACTTTCAGTAATAAAAATTGTTTTTAGTAGAGCTCGCATTTCGTCATCCTGCATCTCAACATTGTTTTACAGCAGAGTAAATAACAGTTTATATATGTATATCAAGCGTAGAAGTAAAATAAATCAATTACATACTTATAATCAGATATATTTATCCAAGAGCTCCTTGTAAATGCTACTTCCCTCCGACACTTACCTAAGCATATTTTTCGCCTGTCTTCTTCAGGATTGGCGGATGTTTTTACGTAAGATTACAACAAGAGAGATATTTATCAGTAATTAATAGCCCTGCTTGGATAGTTTTTATCACTGGAAATTATCACAAAATAAAGATTAAGGAAGAGGTCGTCTTTCTATCTAGACTTCTGTATCCTTTACCGGTCGCGTTTCCTGCAGTTTTGATTCATTATCAACCCCACAGAAACGTAAACATTCACGATAATAATAATAAAATGTGTTTATTCAACACATTATACACATAATAATAAAATTACCGAATATGATTACTTTTATTGTGTCGTGAACTAACGCGTTATATATACTACGACCGTTTGATTCAAAAAGCACGTAATAAATATTAATTTTTTACAACTATTTAAAAGAATAATTTATTATACTCAATGCATATTTATTAACGAGAAAGATATATTTTTCTCTCAATCAGTGTAAATAACAACATATGACTATATTACAATATACTTCAATTAATGAAAGATGGTGTGCCTGGTTAAAAAAACATTCAATCGATTCTGGTGGCTACACAAACCATTTTCTCGAATGGAAAATCTACTTTATCGGGCTCACCTAAATAAGTACAAAACTCCAAGCTAATCTTCAAATGATCCCTGTAATAACTTTTTCGCAATTCGTTTGGTATTAACCCAATGTTATCGTAGAAAGAAATTAATACATTAACTATATCTAAAAATATAATACTATTAGATTATTTTAAGAACTATGAACTACCAAAATAAGTACCTGAATAATTTTCTATGGATGTACTTCCTCTTTGAGTTTCGCAAGCGTCGACTTTAAAACCGGCGCTCATTGCTAGTTCTGTCAGAAAAATGGACGGATTTTCGCCGTAATCGCAGAAAATCTTTTCGCTTGGTAAATATCTTGTCCAAGTTTTTTCCGCGGCATGTCGGTGGAAGGATTGATGAATAGGCGTATCAACCATGATGGTTAGGAAAATCTGTCCTTTAGGTTTCAGCATCATCCGAAGCATGCTGAGAAGACTCCTAAAATTCGAAGGTCATTATTTGTTTCTGTAAATTAAACGAAGTAAAGAAACTAGCTCTTTACAGATAGCTCTCAATATGCGCTCAATTATTTTTCTAATTTTAGGAGTATAAAAAATGTACCCACTAAATTAAATTCAAAAGACCTCAACAATCTCGTATATCGATTAAGTTAGCCATTTGTATATTAACATGTAGATAACATTACAAGATTCCAATGAAGGAATATTATCTATACAAGACTTTCTTTCAGAATCAACACACTTTACGGTAATTTTTCTTCTTCTCAGGTAAAATTTTAGAAATCGTATTATTAAAGTCTCACAAAAGCTTCACCCACCTATTATCGGGAATCCAATGAGCTACCAGTGGTACAAATATGTGATCAAATTTTCCCTTCATCTTTTCCACTTCATCTTGCATCATCACATTCATCTTTCGATAATGAATTTTCCCAAACTGATTGTGCTCTTTGGCAAAATCTATCATGTGCTGACGTTTATCCACGGCAACCAATTTGCGTGTACGGTCCTTTACATAAGGATAAAGAACGGTCCTAGTGATCAGCCCAGTGGCACACCCCACTTCCAGAACATTTTCCTGATAACTGCTCCACTTCAATAAAGAACCAATTTTTTGCAAATCATTCGCGAAGAGCAGTGATGTAAAAGCCGATCTGCTCCACAAAAAACTCAGATTCATTCTGATGCTCGTGTTCACTGCGAATACTGTTTTCTGATATATACTTGGACTAATTACTACTAATCAATTACAGTAAGATTAAGATGTCGTAAGGAAAATCCATAAAATTGTTTATAATTTGATTATTTTTTATCGAAGCCGTTCACAGGATTATAATATGTTATTTTTGTATTTGTAATACAAGCTTAGTCGTGAAACTAATTCTAGTAAAAGTAACACAAATAAAGTCAAATTTGCCGGTTGATTTTTTCCCCAATTTTCTTCAAAATCTGTGGCACCTGCAAGACGCAAGCAATCCACATAAGATTAAAGTAATATATGCTACACCAGCGTAGCTGATGGCCGAATGGCTTGCTCTTAGAGTCTGTGATTTACCTCACTCTTTAGTAAATGCTGATAAACGAACATTATGAGTCTCCACGGGCGCGGGCGTAGGCGCAAAACTTTTTGCCAGTTTTTTTTTTTATTTCTTGAAAAAGTAATACAAAATTATTAGGTACCTACTTTCTTTTCTTAGATTAAAGTATCAAGTAACGTAAGTGACTTTTACATTTGCTTTGTCATTTATTATTTATATTTGCAATTACTTACACCTGTTTAGTTATGTTAACATTTAAGCCCCTTACGTACAATTATCACGAGCCGCCACTGGATATGTGTATGATGATAAAGACAATTTTAGGAATGATTTTATTGAAATCGTTATATAATATTACTGTGTTGTTTTTTATTTAGCTAACCTAATCCATTTTTATGACTATTTGTTAGGAAATTAATCTGATCAGATATTCATCTTTTTGTAGCCCATAATTCAAATAATAATAAATTAATGCAATAATTGTTTCCACGTGGAGCATCTGTAACGACCAGTGGCGGCGCGTGGACTTTTCTTTTGGGAGTGCACATGTGGGTAGGTACCAGGGAGTCCGGTTTTGAAAATTAACCTTCAAAACTCGCATTTTAGAACAGTTTGTGACGTTCTTTCGCCTTATCTTGGGATAATATTCAGAAAAGGGCTTAGCGCAAAATCCGAAATTATTAGTTCTTATTTTTATACAGAAAAATTACGACAACTTTGTTGATTCAGTCTTATTTGTTTTGAGAAATTATCTCTCAGAGAAATTGCATAAAGTATTACAATATTGTAGTAAGCCCTCTCAAAAATAAAATGACCGTACTGACTATATTATTGTCGCAAATTTTTTTACAAATTTTAATACACATTCTTATACATGTTAGACACAATTTTGTGTGACTTTTCATTACAGATTGCGCCTGGTGCATATATTACTGTAATTTGTAGCGATATGGAATACAATTATAACAAAATTTGTTAGTTTTTTTTTTGGTGTAAGTACTGTTTATTTAATAAAGTGAGCGGTATTAAGAGAAAGGTTAGACTAATCTAAATTGAAGTTAATTGAATGTAATTATGATGTTAAAATTACTCATTTTCAAATTTTCTGCCTATATGTAACAGCAAAGTAAAGATGGCGCTTCTCTTCTTACACACTGGCAATAATCCAAATCCTGCGTAAATTATTTATGTCGTGTATTTACTACATAGATACACATCTTATATGAAGTGTGATCATTAAAACTGCGACTCTGCCATACTACCGGCGCCGGCGGTGTCTTTTGACCGCTGAAAATTACGGATTAATTAGAGTACTAGCCCACCATCACAACTTTTCGGCAATCCGCACAGCATTTTTTGCATCATCGTATATCGGATATGTCAAAGCAACTAAAATTAACAAGGAACAGTTAAAGCGGCCGACCCCATAAAAGAAGAGACACTCTCTATTAGTTTAATCGCCCTTTCACAAGAACGCACGTTTCTTCGAACGACCCTCCTTTCGTAGATTTTTGTCGCGCTGAGGAAGTTATCATCTCACTATTCTACCACACAGAAACGGCACGGCATTTAAAAATAACAATCCTCTTCAGTCAACAATGTCTTCGTCGTGTCCGTTTTCGAGGAAAAACAATGGGCTAAATGCCCTCGGTTTCGAAGGAAACTGGTGCCGGCTTTATACGTCAAATGAAGCGTGGTGAATTTTTAACACCTGAGAAATCTCTTTCAGGATCAGATATTTTTGAAGTTAAGTTATTTTTTAATTTAAAATTTAATCGTATCCAATAAAATGCGTACAAATTCAAATACCATACACAATGCTAGTGAAACAAAGAAGTGTATGAATGAAATGCTTCGTAAATGCTATGAAGTATTTAGCACAGTTGATACTTAGTACATAGAGTAAAAACTAGAGCAAATGCTTCGACTAGATAGTATTTACTTTTAACCTATAAATTTTCAAGTTCTCTTGCTGTTTGTGGTAGTTTTGTATTATTAAAAATAAGAAAAAGCAGTCGCCACGAGTGATGGCGAGGAGTAGGGATGCGCTGTAGACGCTTTTAAAAGCGTGCACGCCCACTTAGCTGCAATAATACGTTCTGAGTATTTGTCAGTGGCGGCTCAAAATGTCTCTGTTAGGGGAGTAGTTACAGGTTCGATGAAATTTTAGCGCGCAAAGGACACACAGTTTTAAGACTTCCGCCATATCATCCAGACCTGAACCCTATAGAACTGATCTGGGCTACGGTGAAGAATAATGTCGCAGCAAGAAACGTAACTTTTAAAATGGAAGATGTGCGTAAATTAGCAGAAGAAGAATTTCAAAAAATATTACCAGAAGATTGGCTACAACGCTGCAACCATGTTGCCAATATAGAAAATAAATATTTACAATCAGAAACTCTAGTTGACGACAGGACCGAAAATTTAATTATAAATGTAAATAATGATAGTAGTAGTGACGACAACGATTTTAGTGCGGAAGAGGTTTAACTTTATCCATTAAATTTTCAATTTGTTTATTAGGTTATAATGTTTAAATTCAATAAACCGTTTAAACAATAATCCTTTTTTGTTATTATCATCGCTGATGTTTCCTGGTAAACAATTCATGGGATTATGTGCCCCTTAGCGGTTAATCGGATTTAAATGTTTACTAGTTCATTAAGATTATATTAACATAATATTTTTGTTTTTTGTTGTGAATATACATATGTTCATATATTCCAGGAATAAATTAGTAGGTAGGCACTTGTAAATAGTAGTAATTAGTAAACAAAATACTTATATTGTCCGGAGATATCCCCTACTAATAAAACCACTTTATTAAATTTTTAATTACATTAACGTTGCATTATTCAATATTAACCTGCACGCCAATGGTATAGAGAAATTATATGCAGAGGCGATGGTAAATCCGTTGTGCCCGTCTACTGCTGCGCGAACCTACTCCCACCGCTCGCCGTCACTTGTGGCGACTGCTATAGTAACAATGAAGTTGGGGATGATATCAGTGAAACGGATCAGGATGTACAAATGGCGATTGTCGTGCTTCTTTCAGATTACAAAATTTTATTTGACAAAAGAAAAACACCAGCCGTTATAAAAGAAAAAGACATTACAGCAAAACAGCTTTCTAGGTGTTATTCTAAAAATTTGAACGGAAAAATAAATGCAAAACAAGTGGTGAACAAGTTATTTTATTATCAGGTTAAAATATAAATTCTACATTTTGCATTTTAGCAGCTTGCAGCTTTCTCGCCTACGTCAACTTGTGGGGCTTTTGACCGGCCACTGCAAGCTAAACAAACACATGCACTGCATGGGTTTAGCTATCAGCCCACTGTGCCGGGCATGCTACCAAGAAGACGAGACCCCGGAACATATTTTATGTGATTGTCCGGCGCTTAGAGGTTCCATACTGGGGGAGTACTGGCCCAGTATGGCCGATTTTGGTGGCGCGTTGCGTGCTGCTCTGCTTGAGCTCACGCTCAGTTTGGGCTGGCTCGAGTAGGCTGTGGGCGAGCGATGCCACCTAGGGGAGGTAGCACAATGGGCCCGATAAGAGTGGTCTAAGTACATGTGTTCACCACCTTCCCCGACCTAAAATCCAGAATCCAGAATCCTAGCACTTCCAATTTTTAGGTTCTCCCATATGGTGTTGTTCCTTATCTTGTCCATTACTGTCACATTATCCACTCTTCTCAAGTATTTCATTTCGACTACTTGTATCTTCTTGTGGAGCTTTTCAGTTAATACCCAAGACTCACAGCCGTGTATCAGAGTTGGCAAAAAAATTGTCTTATAAACTGTTATCTTTGTTTAACTGCTGATCTCCTTTTTGTTAATTAGGCCTCTTTTAATGCAATGGAATAATTTTATTGTGCTAGTTATTCTGTGATGGATTTCTTCTTCTTGTTTGCCTGTACTGTCTATTATTGCTCCTAGATACTTAATATTTTCTGCCTGTTCAACTGTGTTATTATTGATTTGGATCTTTACTTTTCTTTCTTTAACATTCGATACAACTATGGTTTTTGTCTTGTTGGTGTTAATTCTCATTCCTCTGTCCTCCAGTTCTTTAACCCATAAATCTACATTATATTGCAAATTTCTCTCAGTACTTGCGATGGTTACAATATCGTCGGCAAATACACATTCGCTAATCTGGATACTGTTCATTTTATGATAGCCTACATTTATCTTTTTACTGGCTCCGCTAACATTTTTAATAATTTGATCCATAAATGTTAGGAAAAGTAGGGGACTGAGGACTCCTCCTTGTCGAACACCTTGTGTTGTTCTGAATTTCTTTGTCTCATGGTTGTTCGCCTTGATAGTGTTTGTGGTATTCTCGTACAGCGATTTAATTGCTTCAATTAGTCCTATTTCTACACCATTACATTCCAAGACACTCCATATTTCTTCCCTATTTACCTTATCGAAAGCTTTCTCAAGATCGATAAAGCACATGTATATTTCTTTGTTGTAGGTTAAGAACTTTTCCAGTATATTTTTTATTGTGAAAATATGGTCTTGTGTGCTGTATCCAGGTCGAAATCCACTCTGTGCTCCATGTAACTTACTTTCTACTGACCTTCTTAACTTCGCCTCCAAAACAATTTCGTATACTTTGCAAGCAGTACAGTTCAGCGATATTCCACGATAATTAGAGCACTCTTTTCGGTCTCCGTTTTTGTGGATTGGAATAATGACTGAGTTTTTCCAATCATTAGGGATTTGCTTTGTTTTCCATGCTTTGTCAATAATTTTGTGCAGTAATCTATATCCTTCATTACTCATGTTCTTTAGTAGCTCTGCTTTTAAATTGTCCACCCCTGGCGCTTTCCCATTCTTCAGCTTCCGTACTGCATTCTCTACTTCTTCAAATTCTATACCTGTGTTTTCTTCAAAGTTGATGTTAGTATTACATGCTTCAATTTCATTATCTTCTACTTCTGTACCTTCCAAGATGTTCTGAAAGTATTCCTTCCATCTAAGCATTATTTCTTCAATTTCCGTAAGAATTCTTCCTCCTTTGTCTTTAATTTGCCTTCCTCTGTTGAGTCTTCTTTTATTGTTCATATTTTTTAAAACGTTGTAAAATAATTTCTGATTGCTACTACTGTCCTTCTCCATCTTAGTCCCAAACTCTTCCCATTCCTTAGCCTTTGCTATTTTAATTTCTTTTGTTACTGTCCTTCTAGCCTCTTTGTACTTGTCGTAACTTTCTTCAGATTTCTTACTTAGGTATTCTTTCCATGTCTCTTTCTTTCTTTTGATTACATTTTTTATGTCTTGGCTCCACCAGCTTGTTCTTTTCTTGGATCCTCCGCTAAATACCACATGATTTAGTACCGGCCAAATTTATGATTTCTTTAAATGTTTGCCATTTCCATTCTAATGTCATATGTTGCAATTCTTCCTCTCTGCATAGTACCTCCGTTGCTATCAATTCACCATATTTCTTTCTTATCTCTTCCGTGTGCAGCCTGTATGTTTTGATAGTTTTTATTTCGATCTTATTATTCTTTCTTGTTTTAATATCCCATTGTTTGTCATCGATCATCTTAACAGTTGCTGCCAACAAGAAATGATCGGTTGATAACTCGGCGCCTCTATACACCCTTACGTCTCGGATAATGTTTCTGTTAGTTTTCTCAAGGATGATGTAATCAATTATTGATTTTTCTCTCCTACTTGGTTCTTCTCTTGTATATTTATGCAGATCTTTATACTGGAAGAAGGAGTTCAATATGACTAAACCATTTTGTATACAGAAATAATAAAATTAATAATACGAAAACCAAAGTGAAGACCGTGGAAAAATATGCTGAGCGAATGGCAGCAGAAATTTTTAAATTTATGGAAAGACTAAAAAGGAAACAATCCTGTATTACGAAAAGTACCTCGTAAATTTTATTTTGTTTACTTATGAAATAAGAGTAAGTTATTAATACGTATGTGGATGTATTATGTATTTTATATATCAGATAGTACTTGTGCTGGAGTTCAATGTGCATAAAACAAATGAGATAGTAAAGCTTTACAGTAATTACAACGCGAGTGTTTAATTCAACAGATAAATGACCCGCGCTCAAGAGAGCGCTGCTAAGGAGATTCAGTAATATTATAGAAAACAAAATACACAATTCATTGTTTTAAAAGATCTGGCAGGACAATTCCCAGAAAATAACGATGTTTAAAAAGATGTAATTGATTTTTTGATATGTTTGTACAGTTATAAATACGTGAAGAAATTAACACTGTATTCTGTATTTATCTTTGCTGTTCCATTAGTTGTCTAGAAATATCATTCCTACGTTGGTTGCCTAACACTTGCCCCTAATGTTTGCGTCGCCAACAATAGGGTGGTAATAAGGCTCTTCTCTGTTTTGGATAGGTTGAAAATCATTAGGGTCGCTGATATTTTTTGCAACATTGTGAAGTATAAGCCGGGGGGGAGGGGTGATATAGATTGATACACAATTGCAACCGTAAGGTATTAGCAAACATTTGAAATCGACTTCTAAGTGTCCAAAACAACGTTCAATAATTATCCTATCGGTAGTGTATATTCTGTTTTATAAGTTTTCAGTAGGAGTATTAGAATTTTTGTATGGAGTCATCAGCCAGGGTACAATACCATACCCGTCGTCTCCTAATAAATATGCGTCATTATTGTAATAATTTGAAATACGTCTGAATTTCACCATAGCCGACTATCATGCACACTTCCAGGCCATGATACATCAACGGATGTAAAACACTCATTATAATTGCAAGCAGCTTTGACATTAATTGCACAAAATTCTTTTCTGTTAAAGTATTCCTCACCATGTAAAACGGGCTTTGTAATTCTAATGGGAGTACAAACCACTGCACCAATTGCATCAGGCATATGCCAACCACGTTTTGCTTCTTCAAATTCATTGGGAGTAAAAGGAAATCGAATCCACATATCCTTTTTCGTAACTATTTTATTAGCTACTTCCCTGATCGTTTTGGACACAGTACTTTGGTGATTGCCTAAGTCTGCTCCTTCCTGAAAACCAGGATCTGCTAATGTTCTTAAATATGATTCAATTTTGGTAATATTTGTAAGGGCTCCCTCACGAGTGTCATGCTTTCTACCCAGAAAATGGTCAGCCATTCACTAGGTGAAATCTGAAGCACGGATAGGTTAAAGAAATTTTATAAACATAAAATTAACATTCACGGAAATAATGTTTTATATCGCGGGTCTTCATATGTTCGGCGTTGATAATACTTCTTCCATAATTATATCCTGCACTGCAGCGAAGTTTCTGCAAACCTGGCTTCACTAAAACTACATGTAAATTGTGGCATAAACTCCTGGATAAAGTAAGTACTATAGAAAATGATTCTTTTTAAAGTATTTACTCGTATGCTTAATACATAAAGTACCTTCTTTCAAGTGAAGGTAATAGTTCATATTTGGTTCTCCCGCAAGCAATTGGTTTAAGTGGAAGCAAATGCTTTTTTTTATTCATACGCATCAAAACTTCACAGGTGTAAAATTCCATAGTTCTCCGATAATTGAATATCGTCGTACCTAATCATTTCTTTATATGGCAAACTTTACTTCTTAAATAACTGTTAGTTGAATTAAAATTTGATAATCGGGATATACACTGTTATTGGCAGGATTAATCAGTCAATGATGTGATTCAGCCGGTATGCGTTTTATACGGTTACTCGCTCGGATTTACCAATAGTTCCGGAAGATCCTTATCACCCTGCTCTGCTTGCCACCTTTGATTACTCACTCACATTTACTCCGACACTTTTTCCAATCTCCCGATTTCGATATAATTTTCGCAAAGCTAACTACATCTTGGTCGTTTCTTGTTAGTTATCATGATGTGAATTCTGCATTAAAAGCTTTTTATGATGTACTTTATTCGGTTTTGGACAAACATGTTCCTCCTAGAACAAATTTCATTTCACATTATCCTGCTTGATTTACTAACGAAATAATAAAGTACCTAAAACTTAAAGAAAATTATCGTCGTAAATGGATGACTAAAAAAAATATCCTGTTTCTAAATGAATTTAAACGTTTACGATCTCTAACCAAAACTTTAATCTCACAAGCATATAACACTTACATGACTAATGTTGAAGAAAATATTAAATCAAATCCTAATGAGAAGTGTTGAAATTTCTTAGTGATAAACGTAAGACTACACGTATCCCTGGAAAGCTTTTCGATAATGCCAATGAACTTACTGAACCTTTAGGGATAGTAAATGCATTTGCAAAAACTTTTTCTAATGTATATCTGCCTAGCCATAACACCGTTTATCCCACTTCTTTAACTCTTCATCCATCTTTTACGTTATCTCCTGTTTCTGAAGATGAAGTTATTCGTTCGATGTCTACCCTTGCTAATAAATTTACAGCTGGTGATGACTTGATACCAAGTTTTCTTGCACGTGATTGCAGATATGTTTTTGCTACACCATTGACTGCTATCATCAACCTTTCAATAAAATCTGAAACTTATCCTGATCTATGGCAACGTGCCATTGTATGCCCCATTTATAAGAAAGGTGATAAATCGTTGTTGTGCAACTACAGCCCAATTTCAATTTTGTCCGACTTCAGTAAGGTGTATGAACAACTTCTTTACTCCAGAATATATAACAATATACGTTCGTATTGGTCACCAAATCAACATGGTTTTATCCGTGGACGATCGACATCAACTAATCTATGCACAATCTCTCAATTTTTAAGCGAGGTTCTTGATAGAGGTAGCCAAGCTGACGTTATTTATACAGACTTTTCGCATGCATTCGACACTATAGACTATATCGCCTTATTATCAAAACTTAATTCTTTCGGCTTTGCTCCGTCTGCATTACAACTCATGCGATCGTATTTAAGTAATCGTCAGTGCTATGTTTCTTATAATGGTTTTCATTCTAATGAATTTACCGCCAAATCAGGTGTGCCACAAGGATCCAACCTTGGTCCTCTGCTGTTCACGCTTTTTATTAATGATTTATTGATTAATATCACCTGCCCTGTTCTGGCCTATGCGGATGACTTGAAGATCTACCATGAGATTTCTGATGCTGATGACACCTATTTTCTGCAGCATAATTTAGATATAATTATTCAATGGTGTCGCACTTTTAAGCTGCAGTTAAACATTAGTAAGTGTTGTTTCGTGAGCTATACTCGCTCTAAGTCTCCCATAGCTTCGCAGTATTCAATTGAGGGAACCTACCTTGATCGAAAGGATTTGGGAGTAATTTTTGAGCCGCAACTAACCTTTAAACGACAGGTTGAGAGCGTGTGCGCAGCTAGTTACAAGAGTTTGGGCTTCGTGATGAGAGTAGCGAGTAAATTTAACAATCTAGAACTACTCAAAGTGCTATATTACACCTTCGTTGTTAGCAAGTTTGACTACGCTGTCATGGCTTGGTATCCGTTTTACTCATCCCATCGTTTAATGCTCGACCGCATACATCGACGGTTTTTGAAATTCCTGTCATTTAAAGCAGATGGAATATATCCTGCTATTGGAACGAGCCAAGAAGAATTACTGCTGCGCCACAATATGCCGTCTCTTACCGAGAGACGTGACCTTCAGTGCGCTAATTTTATTTGGAAACTGATTCACAATAGGACAGACTGTGAATTTCTTTTATCTAGAATAGCGTTCCACGTGCCTAGACAGAATACACGGTATGAGAATACCTTCCGCTTCCTACAGCAAGAACGAATTTGCTGCAGCGATCACCGATTTATGCAATGTGTTCCAATGCAAATAAACTATTTGACGACATTTTCTTTCAGTGCGGATTATCGTAGTATTTTTGATTTAAATTTATTTATTATTATTATTATTTTTATTATAATTATTTCATTGGATATGTTAATTAGTTTCACAATTTACTGCCTTGCTGGTAATAGTATGTAATTGTACGTTTTGTTTGTTTTTCTATTTCTGTGTATTGCATTTTATTTTGTAATGTCCTGTAATTGGGTTCTCCTGTTGGGCATTAAAGATTATTATTATTATTATTTTTTATTGATTGTAGGTACCTATTTTTTGCTAGAAAATCCAGAACTTGAAACGTACCTGTTCTTGAGTGATTTAAACCCCACTACTGTTTTTACTTCACATTAAGGGCAAGTAATGCAATAATCCAAATTTTTCTTTAAATCAATTCATAGAGCAGTTTACAATACAGATTTTAAGAATACTCTGTTGAATAAAAAAAAAGAAAATCTTTTATTTCCATTAATTACTTGAGTTCCCTCTTTACGAAAGTACCTACGCGAGCACCACTCGTAATTCCGACTGTATGGAAAGAGAAGATAGAAATACGAGGCAAGAAATCGCAACCTACATAAATCTCAAACTTGTTTAATAAGAAACTTCTACGCCGCTCCACCAGGAATAATAAAATCGAAATCTGCATCACATTTTGCTGTTCTACAATAGCGCCCACAGGCACTTAAGCGAAATTAAATCGTGTAAGTCTACCGCTAATTCTGCGCTAACTATTGAAAATTTAACGGAAATTTATGCGAGTGCTTGCATTTGACAACTATGACTATTCTCGAGTCTCATCGTCTTTAGGATTCGAGTTTTCAAATCCATCGGGTTTTATATTAAACAACATCAGTTCTGATCCAACAAAATCGTAAATCATGCGTACACAGATAAAAATACGGAGTTGGATTTAACACCGTTTCAACACTTTTCCGGTGTTCCCTCGCGACCATCCGTTCAAGGAGCCTCCATTTAAGAGTTAAATATTTTACACCTCAACGGAAGAAACGTGGAGGCAATTTCATCCTAGAAACTGTGAATGTCCTCCAATAAGGAGGATGTTTCTCCTCTTACGAAGGTAAAACACACCGCTGGGGGGTTAATGGGAGCTACTGAAATCCATATCAGAGGTAACTACCTCCTTAATAGATGATATTACCACCGCCAAGGAGAGATTCTAACTCCATTTGAGAGTACATTCCCTCCTTGACAGACGAAAATGCCTCCGTTACGGAAACTATTGTTCCATGACGGTGCTATTGAAATCCATATCGGAGGTAACTTTTTCCGAAATAGAAGAAATTACCTCTTTTAGCCAGCGTTTCTAATTCCATATCAGAATTAATTGATTTCATAGCGAAGTTACTGGAAACCAAAACGAAGTACCTTTTATACGATATCAACCATGTGTAAACATCATATAGATATTACATAGTCACAATTACCGATCACAATTTACATTGAGTAAGAAGTACAAAGATTATAAAACAAGCGTAGCGCCATCTTTACGACAAAATCTATAGTATCATATTTATGTAGCTAAACGAATTATCAGTATTATGATATTCCTACTATATAGATATAAAACTATACAGCATTCATTTCATTTCATCTCATTATTAATGCGGTTTCCAGTTATGTATAATAATCAAAGTAAGGTGACTGTTGCTAGCACCTAATCAAATAAACACAACACCTTTTGATATTCTGATACTTTATGCGTAAATATATATTATATTTCTTGTCTGCGGTTTCCGTTCATACACGATGTGTATCTGTACATACAGAACTATACGTGTTATGGCTAAACAATAAAAGGAAGGGTTTCTGCTATTTGACGCCATTTTCAAGTGGCTCCCTCATACAACGTTTACGCATGTGTTCATCGACGACCATTAACCGAACTCCACTTTGGACAAAAAAAATTCCGGAAAGGATTATTTTTCTCCTGTTCGGTGTAAAACTGATGGAAATAAATACGCAACTAAAACTATGTATTGTATTCAAAAAAATAACTCCGATAAAAACGGAATATTACATGAATCGGATACATTTAACAGCGTTTAGTAGTTGAAATAAGAATAACCCTGATATGGAGAGAATATAATATGCACTGAATACATTTAACTGCGTTTGGGAGTTAGATATACAAATATCCGTAGCGGAAATAATAAGAAGGATGTTTTCTCCGTGTTGAAGTTAAAATATCACGGAGGACATTGTGAGCCTCCGTTTCGGTGGGGATTTTGTCCGAAAGGGATAAAATGCCCACCGTTTTGTAGATATACAGCTCTTTTCTCTACATAAAGCCTTCCGAATCGGAGACTCTGTATTTCACTCCGCTATATTTTTACCTGTGTACAATTCTTAAAAGTTCCTATTAATTGTAATAATACAAAAACTAGAAAACTACCAATAACTACCCAGAAAGCATCTTGCACCAATAAACTGCAACAGAAAGTGTATGATAAACACAAGAGAGCATCCCGTCTTAAATTCCAAGTCATAACTTTACCAATTGGAATACCTGAACTTACATTTAAATAGTCGAGGTCCAGGTAGGTGTTATGACGCATTTATTTTGCGAGATAGTATAAGATTACGGAATAATTAAGGCTGTTATGCTCCTTCATTCTGTATATATGGTGATGAAGGATACCTTCTAAGCAGTTTAAGGCGTCAACTTATGCGTCCCTATCAAATATAAACTTAACACCACAACAACAAACATTTAACAAAATATGACAAAAGTGCGCCAATCTCTGGAATGGAATTTTGGTAAAATTTTTCAACAATTTGCGCTTGTGAATTTCAAGAAAAATCAGAAACTGTTTTTGCAACCAGCAGTGGTGGCGCGTGACTTTTATTTTGGGAGTGCACATGTGGGTAGGTACCAGGGAGTCCGGTTTTAATTTTTTTTTTTGTTTTTTTTTTTTTTTTTTTTTTAAATTTTTTTTTTTTTCTTTTTGAATTTTACAAAGATATAAATTTAGACGATTGAATAATGTGAAAGAAGTAAGAAATAAAAATTGAAGCTGTCGAAAAGAAAATAATTTAAATGGTACTCATACCTAACAAAATCTAAATGTAACCAACTTCAAGTGAAAGCAAGTGTTATAACTGAAATCATCAGTTGTCAGAAGTGAGAAACAATAACATAAATATATGCAAAGTAGTAAGTTGTAGAAAATATTGTAAAGTAAGAAATAGATATTCCACCAAGCAAATAATTGCTTTTCGGTGGATAATAAATCCTAGTGAAGCAATGTACACATCTGAATTATAAATAAATAATATCTGATTGACATGAATTGAAGAGTATGAGTAGTTTCCGTTGTGAGCAGATGTAATTAACTTAAGAAGTGTCTTTTAAGTTCTCTTTTTAACGACGAAATTGATGGTAAGAATCGCAACTCAACAGGTAAGTCATTATATAACCTAGGCACTACAACACTAAAACACGACTGACCGTACTTATTATTGCTATTTGGGACACACAAATCACCCACACCTATTGATCTTGTGGCATGTTGATGTTCGACCCTGGGAAACTTGTGAAGGTTGAAATAATGGTTGATCAGCATACGATATCGGTACAGGTCCTTTATCGAGAGAATCCCCCTTTCCCTGCATAGGTCTTCGCTAGGAATCCTCACAGCCGACATATTCCGGATAACAAGTCGCTGTACCGAGCACAGTCTTTGAAGCAGGTATTCTGAAGCACTGCCGTAAATAGTTATTCCGTAAGCAATAATAGACTCAACGAGGGAATGATAAATGGTATACATCGTGCGAAGTGGCAGGAAGTTCGATAGGTGGTAGAAACGGTGACCAAAAAGTCTCACCCTCGCACACAAGTTGGAAATGTGTTTAGTCCATAAGAACGCCGAGTCGATAGTCAGTCCAAGATAGCAAAACGTGTCCACCACCTGCAGGTAGGTGTCACAACCGCAAACACCAGCACGAGCCGCCACCGAGTGAAGGCAGTCATGATCGTGACAAATCACAGCAGGTAAGTGGTTTGACCTTAGATGCGGAGACGCGATATGCGTGATTTTGGTTTTTTTAACATTTATTATTAATTTTTTGTTATGCGCCCAAATCTGAAGCGCTGTGAAGAGGCATTGCAGATGCTCAAACGCTGAATTGGCATCACTCGAGGCTGTCACAATGGCAATGTCATCCGCATACAAATAATACTGACAGTCCACCAGGTGAGCCCCAACGTCGTTGATAAATAGGGAGAAGAGAAGCGGACCCAAAATGCTCCCTTGAGGTACTCCCTGTTGTAGAGGCATCAAGTCCGACTCCATCCCCGCCACAGCTACCCTGAAGAAACGCTCATTCAGATAGCTTCTGAACCAGTTATGTAGCTCTCCACGGATCCCAACAGACTCCAAAACATCAAGCAACAGACCATGGTCAACAGTATCGAAGGCCTTTGAAAGGTCAACAAAAAGGCAAGCCACATGTTTATAACTATTCAATCTCGAATTAACATAATTTGCAAAATCTTGCAGGAGAGGTATCGTCCCTTTACTCCTTCGAAAAGCATATTGCCTATTGTCCAAGATGTTATATTTCTCGACGTATCCGGAGACAGTGTTAAAAATATGTCGTTCGACCACTTTATCAACTGAGGGAAGGATAGATATCGGCCTGTAGTTCGCAGCATCCTCTTTAGTGCCAGTTTTGTGCAAAGGCTTCACCAATGCAGTCTTTAGCAAGGTCGGAAAAACACCCTGATCCAGTGATAGATTAATCAGACGTTTCACTGGCAAGCAGAAAGCATTAGAAAACAGAGCCATGTGGCGCATCGAAATGCGATCAACCCCCGGTGACTTCCTGGTATCAAACATGGAGATAATATTAAGAATTTCTCTCTCGGTGACATAGGAAACGACGCACGAGTTGGTAGGGATGCGACTCTGGGTTGCAGTTGGAATGGGCTCCGCACAATTTAATTGGTTGGAATGGGCTAAAGTAAAATTCTCCATTGCGAACTCCCTGCACAAATCTGTTAGCATAATCCTGATATCCTTTCTAAATCCGGAGCTTAGCGTTCTACCATCCGCACCCCTGTGATCTCTACCCAACGCACTGTTGATAAGTCTCCACGTGCCTTTCATGTCTCCTCGATGTTCTTGGAGTAAGTCATAGTAGTACCTTCTCTTGGCCAGCCTCATTAGTCTAGTGACATTATTTCTCGCTGTACTATACTGAGCCCTCATATGGTTTTTCCTTGCGATATCCAATCTACAATCCTTCCACAGACGAAACAACCGATCTCTCCTAACCATTTCATCTATTAATTCCTGATTTATCCATGGTGTTTTTGATCTATCTGGATTTATTCTAGGTTTAATAGTACGGGCACTTGAGGCACGTACAGCAGACTGATACGAGGTAACAATATAATCGTACAGAGCGCTGGGAGAGGCGATATTATTAATCTTCTCCGAAGAGAAATAGAAATCAAGCATATGACCCAGTAAGTATTCGTTCACCCTCTCCACGATTTGATATTCAGATTTAGGGATACCAGAGACATTGATCTGGATGCAGGCAATCACAGGATAGTGATCAGTTACTTTTGTTTGTATAATTGCACCTGACGTGACCGATCTACCTTTAAAGAAAAAATGATCTAAACATGATCTTGTTATTGCTCCCAATCGAATCTCTTCTCTCGTATAATTAAAAATTAAGCAGTCAAATCCATTGGCCGAGAGCATATTAGTATACCTTGTCGTTGTAGGCAATTCATTAAAAAGATCGATATTAATATCGCCAGCTATGCACACATTTCTATCATCACGATTCAAAAAAATATCCAAGGAGTCTAAGAAGGTAGGAAGATGTTCATTTGGCGGTCTATATACAGCTAAGAAATTCAAAACAAAAGAGGAAGCATTAATCTTAATAAATAAACTCTCGCATCCAAGTAAAGTGCATTCCTTAATTTCATATGTATAATCCGATCTTATATAGACCAACAATCCACCACCACCCCTCTGCTTCCTAAGCTTGTCAATCATCCAGTATCCATCAATAGAATAATTGCCTCTCTGAGATATATATTCTCTCTGTTTTAAGTTAACCTCGGTTAACACAATAACATCAAAGGTGATCCCATTGTTTTCCAATATGGAGCTGCTGAATTCATCAAAATGATTCGCAATGGAGCGTATATTATGTTGCAGTATAAGAAGTGATGGATTCAATTTATTGATGGACCATTGTCGGACAGATTCATAATACGGCGTTACATTATCAGGTAAAAAGTCATTCATGTTCAAAAGTATCAAAGAAGAAAAAAAGAAAAGAACCTATAAATAATTATCAAAAGGCAGAGATAACTTATCGCCTATGCAGTTACGGGGGTTGCCAGAATTTTCAGGTCCTCCTCAGAGGAAATCTTATACACTTTTTCTCCTTCCCCCTCCGCACTTTAATAATACCTCCAGGCGCAACCCACGCAAATCTCCAATTAGTCTCTCTGGCCTTATTCTTTGCAAGCCACAATAGATGCTTTTTGTATGAAGTCAAAGCCTCGTAAATTGTAACTGCAGACGCAGCAGCTGCCTGGGGAATAATGTCAGTACTAATTAACTTTGACTTTCTTTGTTTCAGAATTTGATGCTTCTTATCAACCGATCGAAATTCAGCCACTATTGGAGAGGTTTTTTCAGAATCTTTACGCCTATGTAATCTGTAAGCTGCTTCAATATCAGTGGGTTCACAGTGGACACCCAACTTCAGGGACACAGCCACAGCCAAGCCAACAGGATCTTCACCTTCAACTCTATCTATACCATGAATTTCAATTTGTTTACGTTTAGACCACTGTTCTAAATCATTTACTTTATTCTTTAAGTTATTTATTTCAATGTCTTTGTTTTTTAATAAATCTTTAACTTCTATTAGTTGTTGACTTAAGTGACTGATTGTACCTTTTGATTCCTGAATATCCACTTTCAGGGCTTGAAAAGTCAGTTTATTTTCTTCCACTTGGTCCTTTAATTCTGCAAGAGACTGGCTCACCTCTAGCAACTCCTTCTTTAAATCCAAGTTAACACGTGCCGCCAATCTGCAAGCCTCACACCTCCATAGATCTTTCCTATTCTTTGACATAGCCTGATACGTATTCGATTTTAGTGTGCTGCATTTGAAATGCAGGCTCGAGCCGCATCCAAGACAGTCCACACCACCTACATCTCTCGGTATCTCATCCTCGCATTTACTACAATACATATTTTGAGACAGCTAATTTAGACAAATTCTTAAAATAGTTATTCAGTATGCAGTATAAGTATGTACAGCCGGTCGTACAAATGACCAACTATACTTAAGCGAGTAGTGATATATTTGAGGTGCAGTGTATTTATGCTATTATTTTATGGCGCGTGGTGTATAATATAGGATTTGTAGGTTATGTTAAACTTTTATGTAGAAATTTTTCGCAAGGAGTAACCAAAACCAATATAAGGCAAATATAATATGATTAGGCAGTAACCTGACCCAAGGAAAAAATGCAGCTTCCCAATTATTGGAAAGAGAGTCCACTAATAAGACTGGTAGTCAGCTGATTAGCACGTGGAGTTTGTAATGAGCGTGGGAGTCCTAAGCCAATCACACACAGTAGCAAGTCAAATCAGTCCGAGAAACACTAACGAAATCAAACACTAATAAAGTTTATACTATCAAAGTACCAAAAAAAAGAAATTATATTCACAGCACGATGTGTACACTATACCAGTTATAATAATAATAATAATAATAATAATACTACTTTATTGTCCAACAGGTTCTCCAATAACAGGACAATAGAAAAAGTGTACACATACATAGATAAACATAGATGAAAAGAAACTTAATAATAAAGTAATAATACAATTAACAATATTCATTCATTTTGTCGAAAAAAATGTCATCGTAGTGCAAATTGGCGGCTCGACACATGGTAGATAACGGTGATCCATATAATACATTGGTCCTGCAAAAAGGCAATTGGAAGGTGGAACAGGAACGCGAGCTGAATCTAGGAACAGCAAAAGAGATGCAGGAGAGAAGGTATGGGCAATCAATCCGGCCGTTAGTTAATTTCCAAATAAACTTGGCACCAAGAACCTCACGTCGGTGACTCAGAGATACAAAGTCATGATCTTGCAATAAGGTACCGTAGTCAGTTCCACGTTCAGGATACATACCAGTAAACTTGAATGTAAGATATTTCAAAAAGCGACGTTGTAACTTCTCCACAGCTAACTGTTGGTAAATATAGTGAGGAGACCAAACTTGGGAAGCGTACTCTAGTTTACTAACGACGAAAGTAAAGTAAAGCAGTTTCAGAACAGAAGTATTATTAAAGTATTTGCAAGAACGCATTACAAATCCTAAAGTCTTAGCTGCTGAAGCACAGAGCTGAGTGATGTGGGAGGAAAAAGTAAAGCTTTTGTGAAAGTACACACCCAGATCTTTAATAATGTCCACATTAGTTAAGCTTTCATCGCCAATATAATAAACGGATTGAACCTTGTTGCAATCAGCCTTACGCGTGAACGACACATGGAAACATTTGGAAATGTTTAGCTTTAGCTTGGAAGACGAACACCATTCAGCAATGGATTCCAGATTTTCTTGCAAATGTCTAACGTCGTCCCAGGTATTGATGGTGGAGTAAATTTTTAAATCATCAGCATAAGCAAGGACGGAACATGATAGTGACGACAGTAAATCATTTATATAAAGAATAAATAAAAGTGGACCCAAGTTAGACCCTTGAGGTACACCAGATGGAGGCGAGAAACTGCGAGATACAAAACCGTTGTAGTGAACATAGCAGTATCTGGAGCTGAGATAAGAATGTAGTAGACAAAGAAGTGCAGGACTAAATCCATAAGAAGACAGCTTGTGTAACAGTATACCATGATCAATAGTATCAAATGCGTTACTTAAATCAGCATAAATAACGTCGATTTGTCGCTGGAGATCCAAGTTAGTGCATATATACTGAGATATAGAAACCAGGTTCGTAATAGTTGATCGACCACGTACAAAACCGTGTTGATACGGAGATATTAGCGATATAGTATTGTGATAAATACATGAATAAATAACATTTTCAAATATCTTTGCAAAATTAGAAAGGATTGAGATAGGCCTATAATTATCCACTAAGTCCTTTTCATCTTTCTTATAAATAGGACTAATACGTGCCCATTTCCACTCATCAGGAAAAACAGAAGTTTCGATTGAGAGATTTATTATGTAAGCTAGAGGCTTAGCTAATGCAAATCTTGCGTCGTGGATAATTACGTTAGGAATTAAATCATTGCCGGAACTAAAATTCTGTGGAAAGGTGGACATAATCTTGACCAACTCGTCCTCGGTAACAGAGCTTAAAATAAAAGGTATTTGACAGGAATGACAGTCGTCAGCAGTGTAAGGTGAGCTCGGGTGGTAGACCGAGGAAAACTTATCTGCAAAGGCATCGACAATAAGCTGAGGGGTAGTCAATTCAGCGCCATTATAAAATAATTTATTTGGAATACGAGTTGTACCCTTTCTACTATGCATATATTTAAAAATCTCCTTAGGATTTGACATAATGGACTCTTCTAATCTATTCATGTAAGTTTTGTAAGCAAGAGATATTTCAGTTTTACAAATAGATCGTAATCTTTTAAACTCATTATAAAAGTAATTATTACGTGTAACTTTCCAACGACGTCTGTAAAACGCTTTCAACTTCAAATGTGAAATAATAGTAGGCGTGAACCATTGTGGGTATCGTGACTGGCTGGGAGAAGAGTGAAATTTAGGAACAGAAATATCAAATAGACTATAGAGAAGATTGTAAAATTTAGTAAGAGCATCATTGACATCACGTGAATATTCCAAGAATGACCAATCAGCATGCAGAATATTAAAGTAGAGTTGACAGAAATTTGCTTTACGAAAATTATATCTGATGTTGGAGTTTGAAGGAAAAGCCGAATTTAGTGAACCCTTGGGAAAGTTTAAGGATATAGATAATGGAGGATGGTACGGATCAATAGTAACAAACGGAAACTCATCACGCTCAACAGTGACGGAACATTCTTCAGATGAGAGAACTAAGTCTAGCAAACGGTCGTCGCAATTACGTATTGTGTTATGTTGTTTAAGTTTAAGAATATTGCACAGCAAGTTAAAAGTACCACATTTAGTGCAAGAAGAAGGGTCATTCGCAAACTTCGGAAGGTTAAAATCGCCAACAAAAATCGTAGGTTTATCAAATAAAAACGTCTCGAGCGACTCACATAGTAGTTCCAAATCACCCTGTGATATACTTGGTGGAATATATACCGCAACAACATAGAAAATGACTGAAAGATATTCACATTTGCAGACAACTAAGTCAACAATAGGAACGAGTGTGCGAATCATGGAGGCATCAATTTGTTCAAAAGCAATTGTATCAGATAAAGCAACAAAAACTCCGCCTCCGGTGGATCGATTAGTCGCTAGGAAGTCTCTATCACAGCGAACAATATTGTAATGCGATGGGAGTATTTCTGAGGCAGTGATGGAATCATCCAGCCAACTTTCCGTAATAACAATAATATCATAGCTTGATTGACATGCACTTAAGTAGAAATTATGAGTTTTAGAACGAAGGCCACGAACATTTTGATAATAGACATTAACAGACAAAGAAGAACCGTTGGACTTATTTAGTTTAAAGATATAATTTCAGGAATGCCTTTCTTGTATTTAATTTTTAGATGCTCTTCGCCATTTTCCAAACGATTATTAAGTTCCATTTTAACGTTTTTGTAAATCTGGATTTGCATAGGTGTGCGGCAACTTGCTGTGATTCTTTAATTTAGATACGTTTCGTAAAATTAAATGTACAGAGTCTTCAGACTCAAAAGTAACCTTAATGGGGCGACGGCTTTCCTCCTTAATGGGATCATGTTTTCCCAATCTAATAACTTTCACAATATTTGGAGTCACTTCCAAGGCAGTACACATATCATTGACAAACACCGAATCCAACGCCGCTTGCTCAGATCTAGAGCAATCTTTAGCCTCATTACAACCAAAAATTACAATGTTTGTCTTACGCCTATCACGATCAGCGACCTCATGAACAATTCTCTCCATGTCGATTAACGGCAAAGTGGAGGATGTATTAGTGGATTCCACTATTGATTGTTTTAGAATTTTTATATCGTCCTGAAGGGACGCTATGACGGCCTTTAAGCTGTTAATATCGTCACCGAGATGTATACAATTTTTGCACGACCAAGTGAAACCAGTTTTTAAATGAATCTTTCATGCTTCAGCAGTAGTGACATTAACACAATCGATTTTATAGGGTTTATTACATACGCAGCAATTAACCGTTTTATGTGGTTCAACACTAGCATTGCAACAAGTACAGGTAGGCATAGTAACGCAATGTAAGTAAAAATGAAATATAGGAACGTGACGGGGATACACACTTCACGCCAGCGGTGCCCTTCGCGGCGACTTAAAAAAGACACAAAGGGATACACTAGGCAACGGAAGGAATTAAGTGAGGTGTACACAGGAGAAATAAACAAATAATAAAAGAAATGCAGTGCGAATAAAAACAACCCAACATAAAAATGCCTACAAAGAAGGAGAACCACAGCAAAAAGTAGGAGTGTGGAATAATATTCAATTATAAATTTTAAATAAACCAAAACTCAAAATGAAAAATAACATACCAAAAGCCAAAACAACAATTTGCACTTTCAAGCGATAGAAAATTAAAAAAAAAATTTAACTGATTCCTTTTCACTAAAAACAGTAAACTAAAGCGGAGCACAAAAATATGTACGCGCACGTACACGACTGCTATACGAAAAATAACCTTCAAAACTCGCATTTTAGAGCAGTTTGTGACGTTCTTTCGCCTTATCTTGGGATAATATTCAGAAAAGGGCTTAGCGCAAAAATCCGAAATTGTTAGTTCTTCTTTTTATACAGAACAGTCACATCATAAACGAACAAAAACCACATCTTCTTGATCAAGTTTCACGTGTTGTCTTGTTGCTTTTATTGTCTAAATAATAAGGTAACTGATAACTTACTAACTAACACAAACACTTAGTACTAATTTTCACACACACGTTTTGTATTGTAATTCAAGTCGCCTGTTCTTTCTCGATGCGAATTCTTCAATAACCAATTCATTAAAGTTTGAAAGATCTTGAATCATTTGTTTCTCAATAGACAACATTGCGAGAGCAGTTAACCTATCCTGGGCCATAGTACTTCTCAAAAAAGTTTTAATGCGCTTCAAAGTTGAGAAACAACGTTCTGCTTCTGCAGTTGTCATGGGCATGGTTACAATTGCGAGTAGCACAAGAAAGGTCTCTGAGAAGTCTTCTTGCATATTATTTTCTATCAAAAACTTAAGTAGATGGACTGCTCCGGAGACCTCTCTAAAATCTGTTCTTCTGTAAATTACTTCCAACTCTGTCTTGAATTTGTATCTGTCTAAAAATGGAAAGGCGGAAAATTCAGCAATAAATGTTGGATGGGAAAATTCGACGAATATACTTCAAAATTCTCCACCGAAAACAAATTAGCCACCTCCAAATGACCTGTAAACGAAAACCTTCTTTTTATTTCTGATATTATGGTGTCGCACACTTCTTTAGCTTGAACAGTCGTGGAAACATAAGAGGTGCTTTCATCTACCTTCCTTCTTTTCCTAGAGTGACTCACATCAATGTCGTCTAGTTCGGAGTCTCTGATAGTGTGTATATTTTTCCTTTCTTTCTGAATGTTTTTTTCAAGCTCTGCAATACATTTTTTTACGGTCACAGAATCAGCAGTTCTTTTTTGCGGCTGAGAATATACTATATTAATATGAGGCATTAAACGATAAAAAACTGTCAGCCAAAAAACGAACTTGGGATCATTCAATAATCTTAAAAGGACACCAGCTTTTTGTGATGGTATCCGATTGTCTGGACGTTGATTGTATTTTTTCCATACACTCGATAGGGGCTTCTCTGTTTTCATAAACAGTGTATAAACAGTTGTTAATTTTAAAATTCCACCTTGTAGCAGATGCATTTGGAACTCTACTTCCAACGATCTCATCTAATACAGAAACTCGTTGTGGAGAATTTGAGAAGAAATTCGTAATATCACTCAGATCGGCAAAAAAGATGCGAACGTTTGTATTTATACTCGTTGCTTGTGACATTATTAAATTTATTTGGTGTGCGTAACAGTGAATATAATACGCATACTGGAATTTATCTTTGATGAGTTTTTGCACACCACCGTGGACGCCACTCATAACACTTGCGCCGTCATAGCTTTGCGAAATTAGCTGATCAGATTTTTTTAAAACAGAATTTAAAACGTTTTCAATACAGCCAGCTAACGCAACAGCATCATGATCAGAAGGTTTCAAAAAACCCCAAAATCTTTCAACAGGGGTACCGTCTGCTAAAGTATAACGGAAAACTATAACCATTTGGAAAATGTTTGAAATGTCACTTGTTTCATCACTTATCACGGACACGAATTTTGAGGCAGCAATTTCTTTCTTAATGTGTGCATGACATACAGAAAGCATACAGTCCGATAATTCATTTTGAATGTCTTTGGATGTTCCTGTAAATAGTGTGGATTGATTCAAATGATCCCTGAGTGCTAAATCTAATTCTGCCGAAAAATTGATAAGACCTTTAAATATACCAGGATTTATCGAATCATTTCCTTCGTAATGGCCACGTAATGCTAATTCGAAAGCACCACAAAATTTAATACAGTTTATAATTTTCGATAAAATGTATCTGTTCTTTTTTACTTGCTCATTATGTTTCTCGATATTCAGTCGGTACGCACTGTTTAATTGTTGTCGAATATCTTGTTTACCTAATAAATTAAAACCTAATTTAGCAGAGAGGTGTGTCTTGGAACTTTGATGTTTTTTAATTTTTTCTTTTAAATGGATTAAATCCTTGACACCGGATGTGGTCCATTCTGTTTGAACATCACCAGCAAATAATAAACACGGAAAACAATAAAGACTGTTACTAATTTCACAACTACATAACCAGGCTTTTTCATAAGTGTCTATCTTAAAGGTTCTTTTATAATCGCGTGTTTTACATTTTGTTACATGCGTGATCGATAAATTCGGTTTTGGACGACCGGCACTTTGATTTTTTGTTTTTCTTCTAATGTCAGCGAAGAAAAACGAATTGTTTTTAAATATTGTATATACGCTAGTGCAAATCGGATTCTCCAAATTATCCGCCATAATTGCACGCGAATACAACAAAAGTAATTTCCCGGTTCCCGGTATACAACACCACACTAACAGACGACCGTACACAAACTAAATGTGTACATATGGTAGCTAAGTACTGAGGACTATTACGGGAGGTGTGTGTGCGCGAGGGGTAGCTGCTGCTCCAATCACGGGCCAGTTCGAGAGAGCAGTGTACGAGCCGCATTACGCATGTTCGCGCCTGGAGTCTGAACCGAACATCGGAAATGAAAAATTAAATTAAATACCCAATAGAAAACGTTAGGTTTACGTCAAACACAAAAGTAAATTCCTTTAGATGAAGATATTAGTTGAGGGTACACGTGCACATGTGCACTTATTGAGAAGCCGCCACTGGCAACCAGTAAGTAAATTTTACTTTGCTGCTGCCTTACTTAAGGCATTATACATATCTTTCACATACATTTTCTTGAAAACCATCCTCTACGGCTCGTTCATAAAATTTTATATGTACTCGTGCGTAACTAGCCTTTGTGGATCTCAACGTATTAGTAGCCCTCGCTTAGCGGCTCTGCGCACTTTACCCCCATGATACATAAATAACCATATTATCATATTTGTCCATGAATATTTTTGTATAATAAAATTAGTTTCATCTTTCACACACCACAGAAATTAATTTTAACAATAAACACTATTTTTAAGTGCGTATTAAGTATTTTACAACAACAATCCTATAAGATTTTAAGCGAAAAGAAAGCAGAAGACATCGGGAAAGCACCGGCTTCAACTATAATGGAAAATATAATCCTATATCCTGACCTGGCATAAGTGATAACCAGGGATGTGAATTGAGTCCACATCGAACACTTGACGTTTGAAATAACACTCGATCTTCACCAAAGAAATATTACCTACCCAAGCCAGGCACGGGTAGTTTACAGAAACGTATTCATAAAAATTATTATACTAGAATAATACACTTCAAATTGTAAACAGTTTATTATATTAAACGAAACATAATAGTAATGATAATAATACTTCTCTACTTAAGATAATAAAATTTCTCCGAATCCATCCCCTCAGTTATATAATTTCTCTGTACCTGCGGCATCAGTAATTGAAAATATTCATATTCGCTATTGAAAATATCGATATCCGATATTTTAAAATATGTATAAGAAAAATGTCGATATATCAAACATCGATATTCCAATGATATCGATTATTGATATTAAAATTCCAATATGGCACAGCTTTAATAGACAAACTATAATTCTGAAAACCACAGGATTGTTTAAATTTTTATTTATTTAGATATTTATTATTTGACCCAAAAATATCTTGATAACTGATAATCCTGGTTCAGAATTTGTTAGACGGTTCATAAACAAACAATGAAATAATTTTCATTTGATTTCCAGATGCGTCTTTCATGTAAGCGACAAGATCTTTGCGTTTGTAAAGGTAGACTTCCGAGACACGCGGCAGACGGCAGACTGCAGCGGCAGACGGCAACTGCACATGTCTGGGCGGCAGACGACAATACTTTGCAGCATTGTTTTATATCGGCGCAGTTCCGACCTTTGCCGTGCGACAAGTTGTAACTCATCATGACGCTGAGCGGCAGACAGCATACTTGTACAGGCACAGTATAGTCGCGTGCAGTTGGGCATTATGGACCGTTGCGCAGAGGAGGAGAGTGAAAAATTAATTAATTTAGTACGCCAGCACCCCTCATTGTTCGATTTAAAGGCGTCAGGGTACAAAGATTACCAAGTAAGAGAAAAGATTTGGCAAGAAATAGCTGGAGAATTAAATAAAACAAGTGAGCGTTTATTTATTTAGAACTATTTTTTATTTAAATTTAGTGCGAAATTGGTTTATTGTTAACTTGTATATCAATTACTTCGTGCGTTGCACAACATTTTCTTGCCACTATAGCGCACCTTGTTGGGAACAAAAATAGTCTTTGAGCTTTTCTCGAACCCATAAGCCACCACTATTTGCAAAACCACTTGTACTGGCCATTAATGTAAATATTGAGGCTCCTGTATCAGAAGCGGAAACCCAGAGTACCACCAATGCTCCAAAAGAAGAGAAAATTTTAGCAGAACCCGGAGGAAGAAAACACAAGTATAGTCGTATCAGTAGAAACGATGACGGCCTACTTGCCTATCTGCGGGCAAGGGATGAATCACGGCAATCCCTTTTACAAGCTGTTGCCAAAAATAATTTCGACGAGCTAGGGATATTTGCCAATCATATTAAACAAGTATTGCCTATAGGCAATATATTGCGGATTAGGGCAAAATAAGAACTTTTCCAAGTTCTTAGTAGCTATGAGATTATGGCTGCCGACATTTCGCCATCAAGTACTTACGACTATCATGCACTAACGCCTACCGTCTCAACGAATACCACTGGCACTTCAAATCAATATAGAGATTCATCACCAGATCAAGCAAATACACAGGAAGCAGAAACCTTATCTTTACTGTCTTTAGTGTAGTCATACCTAATATCTATTTGCACCATTTGGGATAATTATCCCAAACACACAGATAAGTCATATTTTCATAGTAACTCTGATAATACGTATATGCATTGCCTTACCTCAATGCCAGAAATAATTTTTCTTCAGGCGTTATAACATTTCTTGTAGTTTTAGGTTTGAGATCTTCATAAATAAAAGATAATAGAAAACTACACTGCTTTTTATTCAACCGACAATATCCTCTGAATATTTTTTCATCTCCATTTAAGTGCCTTTTGATTAATGTTTCGTAATAGCCTTCTTTGATTCTGCATTTATATATTGGCTGTACTGGTTTTCTTTTTTTCAAATATATGTGATGCATGAGGAGATCATCGTCTTCTTCTTCTTCTAATAAAACTTGTACTATATTCATGATTGGAACAAAATAACCGAAAATATGTGCGAAAAAGGTGCTTGCCGCAATGCAGCTGCAGCTACGCTCGGAATGTGGGACAACGACGCATGCCGCTCGGCGGCAGTTGTCGCTATCGCCTGCCGTTGACGTTTGCCGTCTGTCGCGTGTCTCGGAAGTCTTCCTAATTTCTCATGCAACCGCTAGATCGCAGCATTGTACGGGTAATTCTTGCCGTGAAATCGTTGTTTCCCTATCTCGTGCTTTGCCCGTGGGCTTCCTAGACTTATGGAAGTATACTTAACTTCGCAATATTTTAATATTGAGTCTCCAGATATTTTTCAGTGTTTTCAACAACACATAATTTTAAGACAAAATTTAAAAAAATATGTAAATTATGCAATAAAGTTATTATCAACTAAACGTTTTTATAGATATTTCCCAACAGTACTTTTTCTAGAAGCGAATTCATCATTTTATTTTTGTTCCTTTCGATCTGTGCTCCCTCCATTGACTTTCTTCAAAATCTAGTTTAGCTTTCTGTATGCTAGTTCTTCATTTTGAAATCTGATTTCAGAATGTTGTCGTTTAATATGTCGAATATACTATTTTACAATTAGCTTATTCTCATAAAAACATATGGTAAGCGCGGGGTAAGCGTAACAAAACAACTAGATAAGGTGCATTATTTTTTATCATACATATGCAATTTCTAATCTTCACTTATTAAAATAAAAATAGCATAAAAGAAAACGCATCATACACAGGAAAGTACGACACATATAAATTATCTCAAAATTTTTATCTTATTACTATCTTAAAAAATTAATTTTAAGAAACTTTTTTCTTCATTTATTGTGTAAAGTTTAATAATGTAATTTGGGTTGCATAGTTGTCTATTATGACATTTCTTTATTCCTGAATATCGCATCATCTGATTACATTCACCTTGATAAATATTCAATATGGCCGTTCTGTCAGTGACGTTTGTGTTTACATAATTGTCTGTATTATTATATTCACAGCGTATTCTGAAAGTTTTTGCTACGAAAGAATCGTTGCAAAATAATTTAATGTTTTTAGGTGTCGAACTTAATAGCCGTTAGTGTTATCAGCGAAGAGTAATTCGGGATTATCTGTACACGTGATAAGTGCTCTATGAAAATGATATAAAGCAGATAAGTGCCGATATTTTGCTTTATATTAATTATCGAATGCATATTTCTCTATTTACATAGTGTTTGGTCCTTAATTGTTCATCATATACATTTTATTGTAAGTATCACTTTAATGCAAAGGCAAATTTTGATTTTAATCCTAATGTGTGACATTTTAAGTAGAAAGTAGACAGTCGTTTCAGATCCGTTTTTGCGACCTAAATACCATTCAAATAGATAACATTCTTTTGAATATCATCTTACTGTTACTATTATTAATCAATATGTACTCTCAGCGAGCTGTCAATACTTGTAACAGCACATTTTGTGGACATTTCAGATGATGCTGCCCCATTTGGTATCGCCATGGGAACACCAGGCGATAAAAGCAGAATCAGTAAGGTAGTTGATGATGGTTCATCACAATTAAGTACTGACAGGACTGAAGAACCAATAACTGAGGCATTACCATTATCGGGTCCAATCTCATATCAAGAACAAACACCTCCTTCTTCTTCAGAGATGACAGTCTTAAGCAGATTAACGGATTATAGCCTCTTAGAATTTAGCGTTCCATCATTAGAGACAACGAAATCGGAAAGTTTATTGGAACAGGCCCACATTGAAGATTATTTCAGTCAAAGTAAGTACTACCAATCGAGTGTTCTGGATGTGCAGACCAAAGGAAATATAACAGTGCCTTATCCAACTGATAAAGCAGGCAGGACATTTGTCGATTTACAAGAAGCTGGTCCTTCTGGTTTACAAACGCCAAAAACAAAGTCTGTTCCTAGTATATCAAAAATCAACCCGAAACGCGTGAAGAAAGCACAAACGACAGCCCAGCCAGCCGGGAAAAAGCCCTATTCCTGTCAGTATTGCCAGAAAACTTTTCAGAATCCCGCAAATCTTGCGAAACATCAACAGATACATGCAGGCAGCTCACCATACAAGTGTGATCATTGTAAAAAATCATTTACTTCAAAATTTAAATTGGTGCGTCATGTTCTTATACACTCCGACAAAAAACCGTTTCAGTGTTCAGTGTGCGAACGAACTTTCCATAGGAAGGATCATTTGAATAACCATGTGAAAGTCCATAGTCCTAGCAAAAAAGTGCATATTTGTGAAAAACCTGATTGCAAGAAAGAATATACATCATCTTTGAGCTATAAAAAGCACTTAGCATTGCACGAAGCTGAAGAAGGTAATTTAGAATGTCAAATTTGTTTAAAAAAATTCGAAACAAAAAGTGAAATTATGTACCACTTAAAGATTCATGCGGGCAGTCGCAGCGTTAAAAGCCCCAACGAGAAGAAATTCACCTGTGATCACTGTGGTAGAAAATTTTTCACACGCAAGGATGTGCGGAGGCATCTAGTGGTGCATACTGGCATGAGAGATTTTTTATGCCAGTTTTGTCCTCAACGCTTTGGTAGAAAAGATCATTTGGTGAGACACATTAAAAAGTCGCATTCGAAAAGTTACGTAGCCAAATCACCATCACAAGCAGGGCAATCCCAACACTCGCAAAGTGAGAGTTCAAGCTCTGGAATTAAACAAGAATCTGGGTTAGTTAAATTTGAATTAGCTGAAACATCTTTGCCAGATCCGGAAACAACTGACGACCCTGACTTACTGGGTCTATACAAATCATCAGACTTACCTCTTTTAACACAATCATCTGTTCAACAAGTCTTGGCAGATCTTGATCGGGGCGCCTTAGAAGAAATTCCAGAAACACCCACAGAACATACTATGATTGGAAGCGAAACAGCCAGTGGAGAAACGGGAGAAATACCAGAAACGTTATTGGAAGAGGGTGTTCTGATAAATGAATCTGAAATGATTGAGTTTGCAGATACTGGGCAGAACTTTCGACTACCTGCTTTTAGTCAAACGTTTCAACCGCCGCCACAGCAACAATGATAGTAGGAGAAATCAACATTACGGTAACAAAATTATTAAAAATTATCATAAAAATAGTTACTTTTGTAATTGTTGTTTAAACCAGAGTGTGTGGCCTTGAATAGACTAAACTAAATTTCTAAACTTATTTAAAGTGAAAAATCGTAAGAAAACATTAAGAACTTTTAAAGAAATTGCAAATTACATTAAAATGATATTTAATACAATCAGTTTAAATTATGATTTGTTCGATCAATGAATCTGGTTTGACACATTTCTGCATTCATAATAAACTCAAGAAAAACTCATTATTCTTAAGATCTAACATTTCAATTTTACATTTTATTATTAATGCTTTATTTATAACACAAATTCTAGTTACGTTTCCGTTTATTGAAAATTTATTTAGTCTATTATTTGCAGACACACTCTATGTTATTGTTTTAAAGGTACATCCAAAAATAACTTTATCTAGGTCATATTTTATTTTTTTAAGCAAAATAATATTGTTTTTGGGTGCTCCTTTATTTTATTAGAAATCAAAATTTTAAAATTTAAGATTATTTACTGGAAAAAGGAATTTAAAGCAAAAAGCTTCATCCTATCGCCACTGAGATTAAATTGTATTTATTGATTTTTATATCAAAATATTTGAAAGAAGAGCCAAGATACTTTTTGGCAACACAAAAAACGCATTCTAATAACTTTGGAGAAACGAAAGAATATATATATATATATATCAAAATTTAATTATTATATTTTATTTTAATTATATGCCCGCACAATCTAATTAATTTAATAAAACACACAATGTAATTGGAAAGTGTAAGTATGATTAAACAAGGAAGTGGCTATTTTAATTTGCAACATTTGGTTCATATATTAAATATAAAACAAACAAAAAATCAAAATCTTGTTGATTTATTCTATACTGTTTAGAAATTAAATTTAAATTCCTTTTTTCTGGTCTACCAAAATAAGAAAAATATAAATTTTAAATTATTATTATCGATAATTTCTCAAGCATTTTTTACTTATGAGATTATAAAATGATTTTATTAGGATTTATCAAAATAATGAATCGTCAAATCTCACATTTCTTTGTTTTTTTGTCGTCTTATCTCTGAATAATTATATTGGAATATAATTCGATGTTATTCACGTTGATTTCGTATCATTCCTTTTTGTAATTTTTTTAAAATTAATAATTGACAGAAAATATAACTTCATTCAGCAACAAAAAACATAAAACAATTTATTACCTTAAAATCGTTATGTATTCCAATAATAATGAAGTTTATATTCCAATGTATATACATACAATCATGGACTTTAGGAATCACCGTATAAATTTAAGCGAGCTGTATCTAGCGCATGCAGCGAGCGTAGCGCTATCTCGCTCACTGCAACTTAAGCGGCCATTCCTAAAGACCACGACTGTACATGTATACTTATAAAAGTTTCAAAAAACTTTCCATTTACTTTATCTTAAAACATCTATTAGTTTATATCACATACGAAGCTTTAATTGTTTTATTATTATTACCATTATGTGCTTTCTTTAATGTTGGTGATCAACAAAATATTTTTGACTTTGCTACGCTTCCACCACTTTGAATGTTTTCAATTTGAAATAATTTATTCAAATTGGAAATATTCCAAAAATTTTCAAGATTTTATTGTTATTCATGTTGGAATTGGATCTTCAACATTTTAGAGAGCTATAAGTTTCTATTTATTATGTTAATATTGTCCCCGTCATTGTAATAATTTTATAATTGTTTTTGTATATTTTACCATCTCTGAACATTACCTGCTTTATTCTTCAATATGATTGAAAAAAATGTACACGGATTGCTACAAAAGTTTTGCAAGCAGCATCACTATTATATTGCATTTTTTAACTCTTGATGGATAAAATCCCAATTTTTTTATTCCTTTTGGCAAATAATCTGCATTACATAACTTTTGCAAGTTCTCTCGATGTATATTTTAAAATAATTGGTGCTATAGATTTATACCTAAGGAGTTTTCATACAGTATAATAGAAATATCATATAAGTTATACTATTCATAAGAGAAGTTATAAACAAAAATAAGTAAAAGGCAAATGTACAGCGAAATCTTTGTTAAAATAGTATTAATGGCGTTTCACAAGGTCATTCCAAGTTTACCTCCTTTAGAAATTAAGGAAAAACGCATTTTAAACGAGCAGAAATATGGCAATAATGTAATATTTGTGTTTTGTTATTAATACTGATTTTGTTTCACTGTTTTGAACAAAATTTAAAGAGATGTGATAGGGTACAAGTTAGAAAGTATGTATCAATGGATTATCTGTGTTATACAAGAAATTAGAGTACTCCCTTAAAAGAATATTATTTAAGTAATTTCTTCCAAGTGTTAACATTTCTTCCTTTTTAGAAAATGAATCAATGAAACTAAAAGTTATTTATTTTTCATTTAAAAACCATCAGAAAAATGATGTTACTTTGGTCTGTAAATCCCCCCAAACTCCATGGATTAAATAACTTAAATTTGATCCATACTTTTGGATGTGTGTAACTTAATGTTTAACTATGCCGTTTGCATTGAAAGCAAAATACGTTTATCATGTTCATCAATTTATTGTCGGAAATACATAACTCCTGATAAGTTTTACACCAATATAAATCTCGACAAATGCTTTGATAAGCATGACAAAGGAAATGTTTTTCTAAACACTCGAAGCTTATCAATTTTTAAATTTTACAAATTGCAATATAATACAATAGTTTTGATAAATATTTTTAGAAAAAATAAACTTCTTTTGTCATAAATATTAAACCGCTTTGTATTAATGATGTTTTTACATACTTTTTAATTTGTGAAAAACACTGCCAATAAAAGTATCGTGTATTGGGTACTGACTGTGTAGATTATTGTAAAAAGATATGTTGGGACCACTGTGATGGTGATGCAGCAAATTCTAAACGATTACGCTTTTAAATTTAGAAAATATTGTGTTATTTCTAATACTCTTCTAATTTTTGAATCATATCAGATCGGCAACCATTAAATAATAAAATAAGAACATTGGTTTACTGTTTTCCCAAATTAAGCAATTACGAGAATTATTTAAAAAGTTGACGAGTAATGAACATTTATGTGTTTGTGTTAGGATTTAATCACTGTTTTATGTTCTGATTATGAATGTTGATGCACTTGAAATACCTCAATTTTAATATTTAGTTCCCAATTTCTTTGTCTTACACTGCAGATTTTATGCTTAATATTTTATACTTCATTATTACTCAACTATTATAGAAATATTATACTAAAAAAAATCTAGTATTCTCTAGTCTTTTCTGATCCACATTGCGTGTGCTACCAAAATAGATGGACTTGCCATAAAAATATGTTTTTTTTAAGTAGAAACAAATAAAAGAAATATGAATAACTATCATTTTCGTTCAAATATCAAAGGTATGATCAATGGTAGGTACTACTTGAATATCTAAGATCTTAATACAATTTGCTGAAAATGAATATTTTGTACACTCAGTTTTTCGTGTTTTTTTTTAATTGGTTACTTGTAATACAATTCTTCAATAATTGGCAAACAATCTTGGAATGTGCCTTTATTCCTTGTGTATGACTTTACATTTTTTTTTTACATTTTTCAAGTTAAATAAAAAGGTAGATGTTTTTATGTTACTACTTTTACGTCTCATTTGCTTTCTTTTAAAAAAAAATGTGTCACTGATTAGAAATAAATTAAGAAAGATTTATTACTTGTAAGCTTTGAACATTCTACCATGTGGTTCACAAAGTGCTTTACGCAATAAATATAACAGAAACCAGCGGAGGAAGTCAACAATCACCATGGAGGGGGATTTGCACGTTGGATTAGTGATGTCCTTAAAAACAAGATACACGTATATGACAACAGGATTAATCTGCGGTACCGATGTTTTCTTACGATTAAATTTTAAATATTTTATAATATCGCATATAATGTATATTTCATCGTCCTTACACCGAAGTACAAAAACCAATCACAAAAAAATAATTTCTGTTAGTATCCTGTCGGTTTAGATTTAGGTGTGATATTATTTATAAAATTACCGGTAGAATATTAACGAAAATTTACCTACCTGTATTTAAAACCTTCCACACTGTCGATAATAATTTAATAGTAATATTATATTCCGTTACTATTCGATAAAGTATGATCTACCTCATTGCAACAATCATTGCTGTACAATCAGCTAGTCATAGTTATTAAGCAGAATAATTAAATAATAATTTTATATGTCAGACGAAATGAATGAAAGCAAACTAAAATGTAAATAGTGTAAACTAAAATAAAAAACGTTTAAAGATGTTATATGAATTATGTACATTCAATATATTTTTATAAAAAAAAAAATATAGTATTATTTGTATAAATTTTAATATGTCGTTTTATTTTCTCTCCTTCCAGAAATATTAAATGAAAATATACTGCGTTCTATGGTATACAGTAGTTTCAACAGAGTGATTTTTATGTATATAACAGTTTTATACAGTGCATGATCTGCAGCAGAATTATTTTCTACTGGCGAAAGTCCCGCCTCCATGCACATAGTACGTCACGAATTCTAAGAGGTAGGCGGAGTCAGGTCGTTCACTGGCGTACAGTACTGCAGATACATATTGCAATAAAAACAGAATTTCGTATTTTGAAGATAGTGAACATGTGCGAGTTATAACATTTCTCAATATTTCTTCGGGAGTGTCTCACTTCATTGAGCGCGCCCTCTTGCTATAACGCATCCCCCAGTACAAAAAAAAGTCAACTGTAGGATAGAAAAGAAATTTACCAATGTCATGACGGATTGATTTCAACATTATGACGATTGCATGTCAAACTATTCGTTCCTCATATTTTATACATGGACATAAATAGTACGGTGATATATTCCCCTAATGCCATGTATTCTTTATGATTCAGAGTTTCACTGTACAGGATATCCCACATCTATTTTCCTATATATTATATCAAAAATAAATATTTTCTTTGAACGGAATTGAGATTTGATTGTTTTATTTTTTTTTTTTTTAATTAATTAACTCAGGGGGGAAGGGTCGACGTGCCCTTTTTACATTTTGACGAGCTTTTTAAGCTGGTTTTCATCATCAATACTGATTTAGATAATATAAGAAATTGATTTGTATATGCGTAATCTTGGTTTTCATTGATCGAGATTGTAAGTAACACTATTTCTATGTAAAATTAGAAAATAACTTAATGTTAAATTAAGTTCCCATAAATAATTTAATGTTTCAGAGTCATCTTGTTGACCATTTCTAGCAGATATGCAATAAAAGCAGTAGCATTTAGAAATTACTGTAGCGATACCGCTAAACGGTTTGTCCTATCGTATCCATGGTATAACATGCCAACAACCGTTCACAAGGTGTTAGTGCAGAGATTATCTCTGCACTATGCATTAATACTTAGCTATAATAACTTCTGCAATCCCTCCAATTGGACAACTGGGGGAGGAGGGCCAAAAAGCGCGAAGTAAGGATATTAAGAGGTATAGAGAAGGTTTTGCCAGGAAATTTTCGAAACAGGAAAATATGGAGGATATCTGTCATAGTCTTCTTGTATCTTCAGATCCCTATATTTCTGACATGAGGAAATTAAGCCAAAAGAAGTTGAAGAAATACTCTTCTGAAGTTATTCAATTTTTGCAAGAACCTGAAATAGACGAAAGTGTACACGATTTAGATGACGAAGAATATGATTCAGATTAAATAATGTAAAATTATTTTATCATAATTCCTAATTCTGGTATTTTTACTGTACTCTGTTTACTCTAATATTTAATTACATATTGTTGCTGTTATATCACCCAATCTTAAACTTATCTCTTCTTTTCAGTCCATAGCATTACTAATTACCCTAATTGATACGAGTCAAACAAAATGAATAAATAATAAGTGGTAAACCTAAATTACTTTACATTTAAATATATATCCTAATTTACCTGCCTATCTTTACTTTAATTCGTTTATCCTAATCCCTGCTAATTACATGTTGTTGTAATTTGTATTAATATTAGGCTTATATGCCCGTTTCAACCAATAGCAACACTAAATTACATTAAATAATAATCATCGGCTTCCGTATTCTGCTCTCCTCATATATTTTTTGATGGATACTGTATGTAATCATGCATATAAATATTATATATAGCATTTATTACATCATTTGTGCCCTTTTAATCACAAAAACTTCAAAATATACGTTTATAAAGCGAAACATGTATTTTGGCCACGAATTCGGAAAATTTCGCCACTGTATACCGTGCCAGTTCCCTAGGACACAGTTCAATGGTTCCCGCCAACCTCTTTCTCTTCCTCTTCGAAACGCGGCAAATTCAAAATTGAACTCTAAAAAATCTTTCGTTTCATGTGATGAGTGGGAACAAGCGCTTGTAGGTACGATTAATTAATTAGTTGCAAATTTTATATCTTGCTAAAAGTAAGCAGATATAACGTGGTTTTTCTTATTTTATTTAAAATTACAATATAGTATTTCTTACACATAGCTACTTGTTTCTGTTTTGACTCAATTTTGAACATACATATTTCCTTAATTTAATCTTGCATTTATTAATTTAATACCTATTGTTGTAAATAATTAAGCAAATATATAATTGGATTGCAAGTGCCATAATTTATTATAAACTTTTAATAATTTATCCTAAGATAGATTAAGATCATGTACACTGAACTAGTTATACTGTGAGTTGTATACATTGAATATATGACAAAACTAAATATGTATTAATCTGCAGAATCTTACAGTTCAACTTCCTTTTAGACCTTTTATTACATTCTCACTTTTATCCATATTTTATTTTCCCTTCGAATACTTTTAGACACATTTTAATGTTTGTAAATCTTTTCTAAAATAGTTTACATTAAAAGTATTATATTTTTATTTGAAATAATAACGACAGTAAACATTTACAAAACATCTTACTAAACACTCACTGCTGATGATCAACACACAATTGAAACATACACCGAATACAATTAACTTGTATTATCAGCGTTTTATTTACTATGCGTGTTCTAATCACCGATTGTGGCCCCTATTGCAACAATTTACACAGGGGAGCTGAGACATTCACAGTCTACTAATGAGTTTTCACAAGAGATTATATCTGATTGTTTCAACAGACAAAGATTTATAAACATATTAATACTTAAATAAAATAAAATTACAAAAGAACTTTATTGGTAGCAGTAATACATTTCAACCAACATATTTTATACTTAGTTTATGGATCTGCAATTGTAACTTCAACTTCAACTCCTGGCTCAATAGAAATCGAAGTGATTTGTTTAACGATCTCAGATGGTGAATGAAGATCAATCACACGCTTGTGGATTCTCATTTGAAATCTATCCCACGTCTTTGAACCTTCTCCACAAGGTGTTTTTCTTGTTGTAATACGCAAGGTTTTTGTAGGCATACGTACTGGTCCCTTCACACGCAACTTTTGTTTCTTGGCACCATCAATTAAATCAGAGCAGACCTTCTCAAGTGAGCGGACATTACGTGACGTAAGAGTAATTCTTATTCTATGTATTGGTGCCGCTTCTGTTCCTGGTTTATCAGGATTATCCTTCAGGGAAGCCTAAGATAAAAACACGTGGTATAACCTAATATTGTTATTACACATATATTTAAAAACAACATTGAATGATATTTTATCATAAAAGCAAACAGTACGTTACTTACCATTATTATGAGGTTTCTGGTCGAGTTAATCAATTTCTTCTACGTAAAATTGATCAGCGCTGAACCAGACAACTATCCGATTCCAACGTTACAGCAAAATGGACGATTGCCAATGTTGCCAACTATGAATTAATAGATGGGATTCTCAATATGAAATTGTAAAGTCCCTAGAATTCTCCGATATATCACCAAAAATAAAAATTTGTAAACGTGATCAACTCAAGACGCCCTCAGCTGATCGAAAAATTTAGGTTGGGAACACTGAGAAATTGGTAACACGACTCCTTGCTTCATACACTTCTGTCATTTTGACGTTATAGGTTACGTTGGAATATTTTCGATATATTATTACAAGTATATAAATCATCAAATTAAGTTATAACCTTTATTATTGTGTAAAAAATTGCACCTAATAAAGTAATAAAGTCATAAAATCTAAGATCCAAAGATTTAAAAAAAAAAAAAAAAAAAAAAAAATCTAAACAAAACAGATAATGTATTGAGGATTTAACACTACAGAACACATTAGCATGGAGTGAACAATTTTAATATTTACAACCGCTGTTCAATATGCCCACTATCCTGTTCTAAGCATAAATTGTTTCTTCGTTTCATGCTGTTAAAAACATTTTGTAAAGTGTCGGGGAAAATATTGTTTACTTCTTGCGTAATAATATTTTCTAAATCTTCTACGGTATGTAAAACATTAGCAAACACCTTATTTTTCAAGTGGCCAAAAAGGAAAAAATGCAATGGAGTTAAATCTGGTGAATGGGGGCTGGCCAGCGGTCTCTACTAATAAATCGACCTCCATGTAAATAGTGTAAATAGTTCAAATTAGCTTGCGCTATGTGAGGAGTTGCACCGTCCTGTTGAAAATAACCACATTGCAATTCTTTATCATTCAATTGATTAATAAAATTTCAGTTTGTACAGATAATCTCCTTACAGAAGTATTAGGAAGAATTTCCATTGTATTTCGTATATCAACAAGCACATTTTCTGTAACGATTCTTAGTTCACGTTTGCGTTTAACATCTTCACCTTCAATAGCACTTCGAAAGTGGGAAACCCCAAACTATAGTTGGTCCTGTTCAACAGGAAACGGCATTGTTTTTCTTGCTTGAAACACATTTACGATAAATATGAAATTAAGATTTTTAGTTGTAATTAAAATAAAATTCCTTGTGCTTACCAGCATACAACAAAAATTAGAGCTGGAGCTGTATTAAAAAATGCAATTTCAGAAAAATAGCAAAATTATTGAAGAATTAAAATGTATACAACAAAATACGCAGAAATAACACAAAAAATAACAAGAAGCGACAAGCTAGCCAATAATAGAATAGCAAAATACCCTAGTCAGCTGTAAAATTTTGTCACTAAAGGGCGTCTTGAGTTGATGTACCTACATATATTTTTAGTTTTGCTTTATTATAAACTTCATTTGATTTCAGCTTACATATACAATTACGCATTAAGCGGGTATTGGAACAGCCCTATGAGCAGTGTTATTTCCACAGATCGTTGTTTCGTCTATTACTTTTCTGAAAATCCTTTACCCTATTATTATTGACCGCTTAAGATTTGGTTGTTTTCCTACAACAAAAATCACTCAAAAATGAGAAATTTGCAGGGTATAATATTATCCCTCTATTATATTTGTTTTTTAAATTCATTTTTCTAAAATTTTCCATAAAATCTCAATAGTGATTTGTAAATCGCTAAATTTGAGACACGTTTCCTATTCATGGTCAAAAAGTTGCAATAGGAGAAAAAATATGTATCACTTACATTTAGCGACGAATTCGCGAAATTGGCAACACTGACGATGATTGCAAAGATTGCTTGTTGCTTGCTTTCTCAATCGCGAATTCATGGCATATGTATATTCTCGAATAAAAGTATTGGGACATTTATACATAATCACAGTATGTACGTACTACGTATATGGCGCATTGTGCATGAAAAGTGAAGCCGACGAAAGCGACATCTGTCTCGTCGCATTAAGAATAAGGCGCACAATCAAAACTTTGAAAGCGTGAGCTGACGCACCCTCCCTCATTCGTCATATTTACATGTACCTATTTGTCTCGGTGGTCAATTGTGAAAAGTATAATTTTTGTAATTTGAGCAAGTTGTATTTGTATTTAGTATATATTTACTCGAATCGATAAAATGAAAAAAATATCTACAAAATGTAGAAGAAAATGTTATTTATGTTGATATAAATAAGTTCAAGTGTCTGTTAGTAAATTATCTTTATTCGCGTCAGTAAAAGACAAATTAGAACTCAAGACATCTTTAATAATATATAAGATTACATCACGAAGCAAGGCTGGCTAGTGTAAAAGATGAATTTATCCGAAATAAATACAGAAAGCTAACTCATTTCGAAAATCTTCAATTTTATAAATATAATAATGTTTACTTTTTTTGTTTGATTGTTCCCTTTTACTAATATAAATATATGCAGTCGTGAAATATTATGTTGCATATCATTAGGGCTTACATGATTATTTGAAATAGTACTTCATTCATCGATCCTTAATAACCACTTGTTAGTACGTATTTAGAAGTTATACCATCAAATAAGATATTTGGCGTGCAAATCGCGCATTAATTAGAAATCAAATGTGGTAACAAGTTATGTATATCAGTATATATTAACTGGTATTATATAAAATTTGTTTTGCCTTGTCAGAGAAATACAAATGCTTCATATTAATCATTTCATAGCCAGTCCTGTGTAGTACGTTCATAAGTATTGGCGTAAATTGGGGTCATAGAATAATCTGTGGGGGTCTTCCTGAATAACGTACGTATACTGCAAGCATAGATAATAACCTGAAGTCGTTGTGCTGCTATTATATCCGTTTCGGTAAACTATTTTTGAAATTCCGCGCTGGCACATGCACGGTATGATAAATACGACTAGTACGCGAGGGGCGTATACGTTTGTATTGTTCTACTTCGGCTTCACTGCTCAAGTTTCAGAAACGCGGACAATGCGCCATATAGTAGTATTATATATATGGAAAATAGCCACTTGAAGCATGCTCGAGTCCCCGTGACACGTTTTCGAAGTACTATCAAAGTTTTTTTCAATTTATTCTCACTCTCTTTTGATATTACCAGCGAACAGATAAGACTTTCTGTCGGTGCCTTTGATATTCCTGTCGCCGAAAAATAACCGATACGCCAGCGGTAATACATTATTTTATTAGCACCAGATGCCTCAGTTTTCATTTTTAATTTACACCAATTATAAAGAATAATTGAAAGATAAGGAACTAAACTAAAAAAGTTTTGCGAATTAAACTACTCGCTATGAACGGCGAAACCTGCAGACTATAGCTCGCCGTAGTTTAACTGTAAACTGAAGTGAGCTGAGCCAAACGGTAAATGGAACGCGACATATATCGGTGTGTCTCAGCGCATTCAAGGTTATGTTCTACCGCAATGAGAGCGACAGCAATCACTCACAGAATATGGCGGTGATCATCAATATTTGTCCTTTCTTGTTGTGGATATTGCCTGGTTTCAGTGTCAATTTGTCGATACAAAATAGTAACCAATTTATCAAGGTCGCATAATATTAACTACCGTGCTAAATAGTCGACTATTTATCACCGGTCAATAGTCGCTTTATTCTATTTTGATTGGTAATTTCAAATAGTTTCCAAACATGTGATTGGTTAAAAATTCGCACTTGTTTAACAAGGGAAAAAATTAATTTTATCGCCTATCACGCCGAAAATACAACCTTACTACACTCATTCGAAGATGGAAAGCGCCACTTAATTGAATTGAACGGTCAACGCATTACTTCCGTTAGTTTACCGTCCATGAACCGTCTGTCAACACTACATATGCAAGTGATTTGATTTTAGTAAATGGTAATCATGTGGTAGCCGAAAAAAATTGGTACGCACCAAGGCTGGAAAGTGTCATATTGTTGCTCGCAATATCCAAACTCGTCCGACAAAACGTCAATTTCCGGTCTTGCTATGTAAATATTTTCTAATTGGATGTTGCAATAAAGTTAAAACAAAAGACGACGCAGTGTTATAATATAGGCGATTAATGTGCAAATTAGAAAAAATACTGTAAAAAACGTGTTCCACAATGACTTGTAATGCTCGCACTTTGAATCTCTCGCATTACATAAACGTGACACCTGTGTTTTAAAATACTATTTTCCGCCTCCGTCTAGAAACACTCATTTTGCATTATTTTAAATCTTCCAGAAACATACCATTCTCCGCCTTAGGCCGGAATATCACTTAAAGTTGGCATCACTATATTCGAATTACTGACATTTCTTTCATTAATTGTAGATTTGATGACAGATGACAGAATTTTCGTTACACAATTTCTTAAGTAATTCATATTCTTTCCAATTCAATTTTCGGAGGATTTTACAGGTAAGAAATTGTTAATGACTTGTCGCACAACCTCTCTAATAAGAGTAGGGGTCTCCATTGCCCTTATTAGTGATAAATATGTATCAAAACTAACAAGAAAATTAAAACGTCAAAATACCAAGATAATCTTAACCCTGATTTCAAATTCAAAATTCATATGTAACATCTAATACCAACCTGTACTGTTAACTGCCTAACGTCAATTTTTTTTTATTATTTTGAACAAAATTAATATTTGTCGGTACAAAGAATGGTGTGTAACACACGGCCAGAAACTCTTTTACGAGTATTGGCACTTGTGGGGCAGAAACCGTGCTGATACTCGTACAACTATAGTTTCTGACCTAGTGATACAATAGTATATTAAAACACAAGTGCGTCACAATAACGTTAGTTGTAATACGACTACAAGTTTGAATCAGGACCCACGTAGCGGCGGGTGATCCAATAGCTCATTATCACATTGCGCCGTCGTTTGTTTTAGCTTTATTCATATTTATTGTATATTGCTACATCAAATTAAAAAAATAACTATACAATTATTGCCCCGAGAATAATTTGATGTATTTCGTTTTTATTGAATAGTAACGGTAACGTATAATTTCTTAATTGACAGGAATATATGACCACAGTAGACAGAATCGACATGATCATCGGTCGTTTGTGTTTTAGATTAATCTACATCATAAAACGTTTTTGTTTCTTCGTTCAATTCTGCTATACTGTTTCACAACTAATAATTGTTTTGCAGATTTCAAAAACAATAATTTTTTTGTGGAAAGGAAGGATGTCTAATAAATGCTTGGACTATACAATAGAAATGAAGACTTCTACCTCAATTTGCATTCGTGTGCAGATATACGCACTAATTATGAACAAATATAGTTTATTATTTGTGAAATAAGTTTTCCTATAAATTTGTAACAACATTCACACGGGCGCACAATTGTACAGTTGCTCAGTCCTTTTGCGAAAAAACAATGTTTTTTAAAAAAACGCATTTTAGGTAAACTGAAAAATGGACTATGTACAGAAATTTAGATAAAAAGAAATATTGTAATAATAATAATTGTAATAAATAAGCTTTTTTTTTAAAAAAAAAAAAGACTACAATTGTATAAAAATAAGAAGTGTTGAAAACTTACTAGAAATGTTTTTATAGCAAGAGATATCATAAACCAAACTAAAACGCTACTTATATTATTGAAAACAATAGTGCTTTAAATAGTTCTTATTATATATATAAATTCATTATTTCGTAAACCAGCGACTTTCGAGAAGAATTCTAAAGCAGTCGTTTTTTATTTTTAACCAAGTGCTTCGTCAAATTACTTTTTTATTTTTGACATCTTCTATGTGCGTGATGACGTCATCAATATTTTTTTAAATAGAAATGTGGGTATTGCAATACATCATTTGAAAGATCTTTTGAATATAATTTTTTTTTATATTAGGAGAAAAAAAATTAATTTTAAAGATGTTTTTTTTTTTGAAAATATGGCTGTATTAAAATAGACTTAAAACATAACAGAAGTTTCGGTAGACTTAGCTACCATTTTCAATTGATAAAAAAATACAAATTATTTAATATGAAGTAATAATTAGAGCAGACCACTTTCCGTGCGCGCCATGAGCGCCGATGTGGGGATGACTGTATTGCATATTACTTTAATAGCAGAAAACCAAATGTATATTTAATTATTTCTGATAGAATAAATGTCTTTACTTCTATACTTATATCGGTAACAAGCTCATGTTGCGTCCCTATTCTATCGCATATTCTAGTATATTACGAATTACGCTCTCATATCGGCGCACATGGCGCGCACGGAAAATGGTCTGCTCTAGTAATACATATAAAAATCTATGAAAGTTATCTTAATGAAATTTCCTTATATTTAACGTTAAAATTAACAACAAAAGTTGTATCGTTACTGTATAAATGACAACATAAAACATTTTAAAAATTATTAAAACATGTAGAAACGGAACACGAAGGACAAGCAGAATGTATCAACAGATTTAAAATAACAATTTTTTTGTGATATCGTTATTTTAAATCTGTTCTTGATGCATTCTGCTTGTCCTTCGTATTTCGTTTCTACATGTTTTAATAATTTTTAAAATGTTTTATGTTGTCATTTATACAGTAACAACACAGCTTTTGTTGTTAATTTTAACTTTAAATATTATAATGGGATTTCATTAAGTTAACTTTCATACATTTTTATATGTATTATTACTTAAATTTAAATAATTTGTTTTCTTTTAGCATTGCAGCCATATTTTCAAAAACAAAAAACATCTTTAAAATTTATACATATTTGTTTAGCCGTACAAATAAACAAATTTGATACTACATAAAAAACCAAGTCCATTAGATTTCTTAAAACAAATACGAGCACTACGCTGTCTTGGTGATAAACTTCATGGAAAATGTCTTCCCAAATCGGTGGATATAGAATGACCACTTAGGTCACCAGACTGGCTCCACTTAATTTCTTTTTATGGGGATACTTAACAAGTAAAGTGTACCAAAATAGACCACAATATATCAATGAACCCAAAGAATGGATACGGATTGAGGTTGCACAAACAATTCCGAAAGTTATACAGAAAGTTCGAAAAGAGTTAATTTCTCATTGTATTTTAGCTGAGGATTATCAATTTGGGCATTTGATTTAAATTTAGTTGTGTTGTATGTTTGAAAGTATAGAAAACTTAAACACTTCAAACTATTGCTAAGGCTGAATTGACATTAAAAAAACCTTTCAAATAATGTATTGCAATGCTCACATTTCTATTTAAACAAAAATATTGATGATGTCATCTCGCTTACATAAATGTTAAAAATAAAAAGATAATCCGAAAAACAAAAAAAAAAAAAAGAAACGACGGGTGACAGGATTTTTCTCAAAGTCGCTGGTTTACGAAATAATGATTTTATTCCTTTCATTTGCACCATACTGTATACATATACATATATTTTTTAATATGTTAAAATAACTGTATAGTTTAAATCATTTCTAAATGTTGACGTAATTTTAATGTTAATTGTTGATGTGTTGTTAATGTTTTGTGATCAAATTTATTCATTCAAAACATTCATGCTTCTCATGAAGTTGTAATTAAAACAACGAAATATTGAGCTATTGAATAAATAAGTCTTTATTTATACAGACCGATTCCCTGAAAACTTTTCAATCCCAACTTAGTATGTTCGATACTCCTACCAAAATTTGTATATATAAATATAGAGTGCTCAATAAAGATCGGAAATGTGTTACTTGTTTTCTTGCTAATTTAATATTATTTAGCATGAAACTAATTGACTAATTCTGCTTCTGTTGTTCGATCAGTGATAATAAAGAGAATTTCGTTCGCATTGTATATGTGCGAGAAAAAAAAAATGAAAAAACAGTTAAGTCCCAACACTTATTGGACAGGAAATATATTATATACTCCTTGAAAACTTAAACAAAAAACACACATCTTTATAATAAAATGTAATTGCATCTTTAGCACAATGATACTCTAAAGCTACAACAAAGCATTTCTATTTTTAGTGATGACAAAATTGTAACATTAATAGTATTTTTTACAGGAAATGAATAGTTCATAATTATAACCAAAACACACTGCATAATCTTTATTCTTTTAGGAAAATAGATTTTTTTCATATTATATGTTTTATACACGTTACCCGAATATTTTGCAAATATTCATAAAAATATATATATTACATACTGTAATTCCTTGCTATCAACCATTTAATGCTTATTACATTAATAAAAATTTAAAAGTCTGCAACTTTGACTTTTTTATATACGTCCTTTCGTTTAAAGTAAAATGTACGTTTTTTTATAGTAATTAATTAAGTCGAATTAATAATATATAATACAAATGTCCTTACTCAATTAAATATTTTAATGCACCATAGAATCAAAGGCAAAAAAATCATACACAATAAAATAAATGAAACTATTAATTAAAATATATTTAAAATACAATTCATGATAAAAATTAATCGTATTGCTTTGAGAATAGCAATTTAAAATTATATATAATGCACATAACGAATGCAAAAAAATGTTAAGCAAATAGTAAAAAAATAAAAAATTGTCATCATGAAACCAATTATAAAGTTTTTATGAAAAATCTACAAATAACAATGATTGCTTTCATCACCTTCTAATCAATATTAAGTTTTACTGGCGTTATTGCAGTATCAATACAAGAAATCATGATCTGTCGGATGCTTAATCAATATAATTATATATACATACTATAAAATAATTCATATTTTGATTTTATGGTGCGATTAGTAAACTCAAAATAATAAAAATAGCTTTAAACTGTAATTGGAGAATATATAATTTTAAGAAAATGGAACATGCTACTAGTAATTAATTAGATTTTTAACTAGTCACAGAAATAAAGCTACTTTTATAATTTAATAACACGTAAAGTTTCGTCATCAAAAGATTAATAGCAATAGATACAAACAAAAACAAATATGTAATCACAAATTAAAATATCTATAACATATTTTTATGTATATCATTACTACATAATTTATTAGTACTTATATATTTTTTTACAATTCTGCATTTCATTTTTATCAATATATATATTCTCCTTAATTCCCTATGCTACACAAAAAAAAGAAACAAAAGAAAACAATTACTTTTTAATATTACAAAAAGTACAACATTAAACGATGAATAATAATACAAAAATTCATTTTTCCTTGTTTGTACTTGAAACCTATAAATATGCAGATATTTTAATTATATTATGATTCTCTTAAATATTAAATACCTTTACTTTTAATATGTTCACGTGGATATCAACTGAAAACAAGAAATAACACATTAGCATTAAGGATTGCAATAACTATCCAAGCACGAAACTTACCGATTTTACTGTTACTTTAATATAATCCTTCTTGTGGGTGAGATCGAAATCTGGATAATGTGCATATACTTGTTTGCAGACAGTTTTCATTGTGATTTCTTCCAAATTAGCCCCTTCTAGTATATCTTTCACATATGATTTGATTTCTTCATCCTACAACGAAAGCGAATTGTGTGAAAGTTCGAATCATGCTACTGTCTAATCTAATGTCTATATAAAAAATAATTTCAATAAATTGGTGTTCGACTTGACGTTACCCCTACAATAACAAAAAAGCAAACGTAAAAAAATTGTCAAACTTTTCTATTGTAAATAAGCATTGACCAATAATAAAAATATCACGTGCAGATGACGATATACGTATGTAGGTATAGCTGCCACATAGTTGCTAGCGCATCTGTTGCGCGAATTTTATTTCAACGCAAATAATTCATTTCATTTGTGAAAACGTTAGTATAATAAAGTCTATGCAACAAAGCCAGACAACATTGATGATCTCGAGCAAAAAATGAGTAAATAGAATAAAATATGCGTTAGAATTACTCCAGGGATGATGTTTAATTATTCCCAGTTATGCTCAACAATAATCAAAATCAACATCAGAACAGTGACTGCCGTGGCACTCTCTGTGTAAATTTACAGACTGCTATCACTTTCTGTCATATCCTTTCTCTGTTTTACGCCTAGGTACTGTATCATTTATGCGTCGCGACACGGTACCTACAGCTTTACTTCCTATCAGAAAAGAAGGCATGCTCTCATTTTTATACACAATTAAAAATCACCGTCTCGGCATGGAATCTAAGCAGCACCTATGGGGTGAAAGGCTAATTATTTTATCATCCTTTACCCTTAAGTGGTAAATATTACGGCAAAGAATACGTCTCGGCCAATTTCATAAACTATTCGAATATTGATATCCTTTCATATTCAGTACCTTCCTCTTTAGTTAGATTTGGTGATAGTCGGTTGTACTAATTTCTATTCAGCTGGATATTTGGCCTAGTGAACTGTAAATATAGCATTACCTGTCAACCAACGTAACAGTAGATTCATTTTACCATCATTTTACCGTCTTACTGCGATAACGCGCAATGCATTTTTTTCTCATTTCAATTACTCCCAATGTAATTTATTTATTGCCGCTTTAATTATTATTATCGAACAATCATCATAAAAAGATTCGCTTTTACAAACGGTCGAGCTGTCAAAATGCAGTCGTGCCAATCCACATCAACCGACTGTTTTCACATCATATTCTTTTAAATAAAAGTTTCCAAATATTTTCTCGGCCAAATTATTGGAAACTGGAAAAAGAAATTCGCAAACGCTGTTCTTTGTTGACAAAGAAAAAAAAATTGTTGTCCTACATGTCAAAAAAAAAATTATTAAGTTTCATCAGAAACAGGGAAGCTTGGTACAAAATTATAATAAAACGAAGTCAGGTCTAGATGCATTTGACAAATATAATAAATAGTTTAATCTAGTTCACCCACACGTATGTGCAATACAGAAGTTATAAAATGTATGTTCATATAAACTGTAACTATTGTTGAGGTTTTTAAAACAAAATTTATACGAGCATACCAAGAACGCATCGATCGCATAAAACGCAAATATCCTGTATTATAAGAAACTAATTAAGAAAAGAGAAGAAATCAAGTATGGATAAGGAAAGAGTATGAATAAACTACGTAGTAATATACGTGTCCGAAAAAGTTGGAGTCAGATGGAAGTTTTTGCTGCCATTAAACTAAGACAGATATTTTTGTTTGTAGATAAAGTCTGCGTCTTCCCGGCCTACATTGACACTACTAAACTTAAAAAAAAATTCCTTAGACAGCGAAAATGCAAACAGTTAGTATTCAATGTAAAGTACATTTTTGGCCTCCTAAACTGTAAAGTAAGCCTTGACATATTGTATACGTCAATGGAAACTTGACGTTTTCGTACAATTTTTTTTTATGCTAAAAACAGCGCCATCTGTAGGAGACAGAAAAAAATCAAATTTAAGTTGGCCTCATTGAGTTAACTTTCAATATGCAACGCCACAACAAATTTAACTTTTTTCTCAAATTAAAAAAAAAAAGAACAGTGAGAGCTTACTTTACAGTTTAGAAGGCCAAAAATGTACTTTACATCTGGGTGAATACTAACTTTTTGCATTTTCACCGTCTAGGGGAATTTTTTTTAAGTTTAGTAGTGTCAATGTAGGCCGGGAAGATGCAGACTTTTTTTGCAAAAACAATATCTGCAATTTTTAATGGCAGCAAAAACTTCCATTTGTCTCCAACTTTTTGGGATACGTTGTATACACGTATAAACAGAAATATTTTTAACAAGTAAAAAAGATATAATTTGAAAATCTTTTACGTAAATAATCAATAAATGCAAGCTCTATAGAGAAATAGTAGATAATAAAATAGACTTCTACAATATATAATAATTTCAAAGTAAAATAAATAAAAAAAATGTAAAGAGAAATTGTGAATGTGAATAATCAATAAATATAAAATGTGGAGAGGTCCCCAATGCGTTCAGCAATTTTTAGAATTAGAAGCTTTTTAACGAAAAAAGTAAAGGAAATGAAATATATTTCTCAACTAAAACGAATGCTTGAAAAAAGAAACTGAGGTGGAGTGAAAAGTGTTAATTAATCAGATGTTTAAATAATGTACAAACTCTTTGTTTCTGATAGTAAGCAAGCTTATGTTAAAAATTATTCCGTTTATGCGAAAACATTTCCGGAGTTATGGCAAAGAATCGTGATTGCGTTATCACAATTCTTCATAATTCTTCTTCAAATACAACAAAGAATTGTTGTATTTCACCAAGATTACGTACTCGATTGTGTTGATAACTATAAAGGCTCTGTTTCACATATCCAAAACAAAATCTAGGAGAGTTGGGTCGAGAGTTTGAGGTGGCAACACGATTGTACATATCTCCGGAAACGTTTCCCTTAACAATGATTACACTAGACGGGGAGTCTAAGCAGGACAGTTATCTTTCTGGAACCAGATATTAATATTTGTAAATGTGTAGCTGCTGTTTACGTGCCATGAATAAAAAAGGACCAATAATATGATTCCCAATAACACTGGTCCACACATTTAATTTTTAGGAATATTGCGTACGCGTAGGTAGATAGACAAAATATTGTCGCTATTGAATTGTGGGGGCTATATAAATAAAAAGACGATTCGTTCGTACACAAAGTATTTGCAACGTCATGGTTATTCGCAATGATCCTCCCCATTGCATCCTCACAAAATACAATCCGTCGTAAGGAAATATTTCTTGACGTTTTTGAATATTAAAACTACGGTGTCCTTGCCTACGGAAAATCTTTCTGAGAGTTCTGACTGGTATATTTACTTTTCGGTAATTTGACACGATAGCATGGTTTACTATGTAAAATATAATGGGTAAATTTTATTTTAATAAATTACTGCGCCTAATAACAACAAATTAACATCAATACAGGAAATTATTAAGGTAACAGAAACGTATATCATGTCACGTGCATTCAACAATAGGCAAAATAAAGACAAAAATACAATAAAACAAATCATGTACATATAATACCGAAACTTTTTCGGATTTTTTTCGAAGTCTCCCAAAGATTGCGGAAAAGACAATTAACTGAATTTGATTTAGATCGATCAGCCATTCCTAATAAAAATGTTGTATATATTTATTATATTATTACAATTATTAATAACTGTTACATGTAAAGATTTGTACTTAAGTAAAAAACACTGTATTTACAATTGTATTAAATGTGACGTGATACTCTATATGTTCAGTTATTGCTGAAACTTAAGTTAAAACAATTTTTTTTTTTAATTATGCGACAAACTCTATTTTCGTTTATTAATTAATCGTTGCTAAAACGTACCGTTACCGTTTAATAATAATTAATTCTCCAAATAATGTTTGGTTTGCACCAATTATTTTACTTACTGTTGGCGGCTGTGGGTTTTTAGGTTTCTTCACTAAAGGTTCATCTTCTGATGTGCTACCCTCTTCTTCTACATGTTCGCTTTCTTCTGAACTATTGTGAGCAGGTTTCCTTCCTCTTTTAGCGGGAGTCTTTTTCTTAGGAGAAGCGGTCGTTGCTGCCGCTGGTTTACGTCCTCTTCTACCCGGAGTTCCCTTGGGCTTTGCCTTACTGTTGACTACTTTTCTTTTCTTGCTTTTAGGTTCATCCTAAATAAGTAATTAATTGTCACGGTCAAACACAAAATTGATCGTATTTATAATAGACAATCTGATTGATATTTTCTTTTAAGGTAAATAAACAAACGGACAGTAAGACATTGCTTTTTATATAAAAAAAATAACATACTTGCACAAAAATAAATTTAGTACAGTTGAACAGTTAAGATTTATTCTTAATAGAGTTGGTGGTACCCAATTTTTTTTATTTAAAAGAAAAGTTTTAAATACCTGTGGTCGTACAAGATTGTTCTTTGTGAAATTAAAGTAAAACGTAAAAACCTTTAAACTACGCCAAAGAATACCTAGTGAGTTTATTGTTGCAGATGGCAGGTAGAAGCAAAAATGTCATACAGCTTCTACCTGTCTTCTTTGTTAGCTTAAATAAACGCTACATAGTTACTAGTTTTATCTTTTTTTCTACAACTGGAAAGAAATACAATGTAGTGTCAATCAAGAGTAACGTAATTAAACCACATTTTTAAATTTGTCATTTTTTTTTTCTGATTTTACTCTCACATATGAGAACAAGATGTATTACATTATTGATATGTTATAGGATACCGCCATATTTATATACATATAGTTTCTTTTACCAATTTGTTGATGTAGTTGACCCTAAAATAGCTACTACGTACAGATTCTATCTTTTACAATATAACCGGCCACCTTAAACAATGAAATAAATTCTAACTATTTCTATTGTTAGACAAATTGACTAAATTTTTAGTGCATATATGTATATTGTCCGTAAAAAGTGACGTAACATTTCACTCATAAATATTAAATTTGCTTATTGAATTATACATTAGCTCTTATACCTTCAACGTTATGTTAAGGGGATGTTCATAGTTCAAACGACCCATATTTTGATATATGATACATTTCCTGGAAACTTGATGTAAATGGAAAATAGCCAATAAAATATTCATCAAGAATAATAGCGAATGACTGAAAAGCGGCACAGCAGTGGGACTCTGTGCACTATCGACGTCGACTCTCGCTTTATGTCGACCCTAATCGGTACCACGGCGAAACCTTCGATTTGAAGCGAGAGCCAAGGGTGTATCGCTTTGAACAGAGATACTGTCGCTATGTCAATCTGCAAACTAGTAAGAAAGAGATAGACAATAGCAAAGAACGGCCACCTGAAACTCGATAGGCTTCAACAACAACTTCTTTAGGAAGGAGATTGTTTCAAAAAGGAAATTTTAGCGCGACGACCTCAAAAAGAAGGAAAATTGAAAGTTCGAGTGTCAAAAACAGGTATCAATTCAACCAATTGATTGAAATGAATGGTAAAACCTTAACAACACTGCAAAACACAGATGAAAGTTTAAATTGCAGAAACATTGAAGGTAATAATGGATGCTGTTGTGGAATTATAATTCTATAATTATTGATTTCAATTTTTTGTATAAACTTTTTATTTTTATTCATTTTATAACCAACTAATATTTTAAACAATTCCTTCTTTTTGTGATGAATTTTATTTTATATTTTACTATGCTGTTAATACTACCTAATATTTATGTATACATGTTCTTGTATTTCTTACACCCAATGAAAAGAAGTATAAGTGTACCTATACAAATACATTACTAGAAGACCCAATGTTTATAAGTACCTAGCTAGTTTCTTTGGCCTTTAAATGAAAATAGGGTAAGACAAATATAATATAGATCCAGTCTTTCATTCTATCGAATTTGAAAATGCCGCACATAACTCTATTAGTTTATACTAAATCCATGCATTTCAATTGCATAACCTAATCAGACTAAAAGGGATATTTGCTATTAGATATTCTCAGTGTCGCCACAGTTATACTGTAAAATTACTTAAATTCCCTAAGATTATCGCCCGTTTTCCGAATATTGCCGAAATGGAAGCGATAGTGACACAGAGTACCGTTCAAGACGAGATTCGCTACCGACTCTCGACGTCGATGTTCGCTTTCAAGCGTTCGACGTCGATGGTGCACAGAGTCCCACTGCAGACAAGGTAAATAATTATTAGAACAAAGTATTTTCCCACTATTTAATTGTATAGCGACTAATGTAAACCAGCAGGGAGATTCCGTAAGGTCGATATAGACTAACTCGATACCACAGGAATTCTGTAAGAACGATTCGATACCCAGCTATCGTCTTACTGGAAAGGTTTTACTCGATAGCTACTGGGCTCTCGATTAAAGCTCTCATCTCTTTCTCGCAAACGTGCTTTAATCTCTATCTTTCTTTATAAGGTACGCGCGCTGCTCGGTCGAACGGTAAAATACAAATGTTCAAAAATATGTTTGAGAATATTTTACATAATAACTTTTACAATGTAATTTAAAACACATGTGTAGTTAGTTTAGAAATGTAGTGGAGAAGTAGACACAGTTCATTTCTTGTCTCGTTGCTAGCTCTCACAGAACGTTAATTATTAAAATAATTCACTTTTTCTTTTAAAATCTTGATCACCTTAAATTAAAGTACGCATTTATATATTTGTAATTTATTAATTTGAATTCGATTTAACGTGGCATTCAAAGCCAAAGAAATTCATTGGGAAATTACATGGAAAGAAAAAGAACTTGCTACTGACAAATTCACATCATTGAATGGGCGTGATAATTACAAAGTGAAGAAATGTGGATTAATTTGGGAAATTAATTGAATGCTACTGGTTATGGAGAATGATCTGTCGATAAGTGACAAAAGGTATGCAGACATATAACGTATTCTTGATCTTATACCAGCATTTGTTCTTAAAAATTCTTATTTATATATTTCTTAAAATGGTTTAGTGTTGTACGGATTTTAAGTATATGTAACTGTCTTCTGTATAAAATTAATCGTCGATAATTTTGCGCATTAGCTTCAAGTAACATATGATTAAAAATGGGTACCATTTTTCTTTAATAAATTACAATTTTTAAATTATAGTTATTTCAAATTGTCAAAATTAATGCGAACAAGCGAACTAAAGTGAACTGTTTAGCCAATATTTAGACCAGTTGTATACTTGTACCCGAAATTACCCGAGCTTCTACTCGATAGATTTACGGAATCGGCATCGGATGAGGTATCGTAGCGAGTTTATGTATCGTATCGACTATACGGAATCCGGCTACACGATCTTCATTTTAGTCAACTTAAGTACTCCAATTAAAAAAACGTAAATGTGAATAAATAAGTGCATTACAAAAGGATTGACACCTTTTTTTGTAATTCTCTTATTAACCACATATTTCTATATCTATTTTAAATTGATCTATGCACTACTGTTTTCCAACTTACATCAAGCTACCACAAAATAAATCATACAACCGTTTTTTTTTAATTCCCGTCACAAAACTACACCTTAAAATTCAGAATTGCAAATATGGTTTTTCAAGATTAATTATTACAAGTTAAATGTGACAATGGTTCTATTCCTTACATCACTATCATCAGAGCTCCCAGCGCTTTGTTCGATATCACTAGGGTCTTCCTCCTCCGACTGAGTTTTTTTGCTTCTTCGTCTACGTTTGTTGGCACGAGGTTTTTCTTCGCTGGCATCTGAGGGACGAAATTCTTCGTCACTTTCGCTGGAACTTTCATCTTTCAAATTCGACCTCTTGCCTTTATCTCTCCTGCCTCGTGGACTAGGTTTCTCGTCACTTGAATAAGAATCATCATGCGAAGAATAACCTACGAATAAAATATTTCATCACGACATTTTCGTTTGCTTAGAATTCTGTAATTCGATATTTATCTCATTAAGATTTCAATTGTCCACATACGTAATATTCACTAGACTGTAGTAATGAATATTATCAAAAAATTTTAGAACTATTAATGTAGTACATATATTGTTTATTAAAATTTGTTGGCGAGTAGTAATACCTTTTTTAATTTATTATTTTTGGTATTATACTAATATTTATCGCACATGAAATTTTAGAAAATGAATGAAAATTTGCGAATGTCAATCATAAATTATCATAAATTTCTGAAAAAAAAAGATTATGTGAAGGTACAAGAAGTCTTAGTCTATCCCTAATCGAAACATAAGCGCCCCGGTGCCGGTGCAATTTAGTTCCTGCAAAAAAAAAATTGTCTCCCACATAGTTATTTTTCTAGTGAAAAAAAAAAAAAAAATTAATATAAAATCTAAAAACTGCTATATCTTAGTGAAGAACAAACTGTTCAGAAGCTATTTGTAAGGTCACAGGATAAAATTAATAAGTTTTTAAATAGAAGAAATACATTATAAGCGATAAACAAAAAAGCCAGTTAAAAGCAAAGATATACGATACTACCATTGCGGAAGAATCATCGAATGCAAATTTAAATAGTAGTTACATAAGTTTAAAATATGAGAATAATGAAGGTAATTATAGTGTCAAATATCGAACTGATAATCTAATATGTGCGAATTGCCCGGTATTATAGATGATTTATTTATACAATTCAATTGTGTACATATTACAAACTCTTTTAAAGTGAAAATTTGAGATCTGAAATTAGACGTTTACAAGATGAGATGAAAGAATTGAAACTTATAAACGACAAAAGGAGTGATGCGATTGAGACGCAAAAATATACGAATAAAAAACAACCTTTAAACATAAATTGCATCAGTGAGAAATCCATGGACATAGGATACATGATTATTATTTATTAATTAGAAGGTTCAGCTCACCACAGTAAAGACGTCTGGTGTTTCATAATTAAACACTTTATACTTCGTTAAACACTGCCATTTTTTAGCTAAAACGGCAACATTAAATTATATGCAAACCTCGCCTATGATACAATTTGTTAAATCAACCATTATCGTATGTTATTTCCACATAAAAAAAATTGCAACAAAAGGTTTTACTATATATTAAACTAAAAAAAAAAATCGATGACTTCATTATCTGAAAACCAAAGCGGGGGAAATTTAAAATCGATGCAAAAATGTTTTCTAAATAATAAAATGGACTTGATTCAAGTTTAACGATTTTATTCCATAATGTTGAGGCGCAGTGTATTTTTAGCCTATACTACTAACCTCTGTTATTAGCTTTAACAGCGGCTATCCTCTTTGGTCTTCCTCCACCAACAGGTTTTCCAGAATCCTTCGGTTCCATCAAAAATTCCACGATTCTTTCAGCAATTTCTTCTTTGTTTCCCTTTTTCTCTAAATCCAACATCTCACAAATACTTTTCAACTGCTTAACCTCAAATTTCTGGGCATTAGCCAATTTCTTTCCATATTCCTCATCGTCTTTTGCAAAATCAAAGCCATTAAATTTTTTAATATTTTTCTTGATCATAGTTGTTTTTCCCGGCGTTTTAAAGAGTAAACGATGCAATAACTTAAGGTCATCATTTTTAAAACGGGATATAGAAGCATCAATACGCGGTATTTCGCCCAATCCAACACCTTTACCAGGTGGTACTTCTAACTTAGTGACCTAAAAATTAGAATAGCTAATTATCGCTAAAATATGTATTATGATACATTATTTCTCTACATATCATCAATGATTAATGTGTATACCTTAACGCATGCATCTGACTTTTAGTACAGCGATTATTTAGTTCCATAAATAGAAAGCACGCTATTAAAAACCATAAATGTACAAGTATGCTTATGTGTACTTCTTAATACTTTTCTCACTTTTCTTAATGACTTGAAAGTATAGCTACAGATTATACATTGCGAACAACTCTCGATTACATTTTTAAAAGTATTCTACATCAATTATAATTTGAGGCACATAAATTTATTTAATTCTAAACTACTTAAACACTTTAAATTTCGGATATAATAAACAACCTTCGGTTGATTAAATTTTAAATGTTACAAAATTAATTTTCCCAAATTCAAATATCCAGGAATTATTTTTGGTAACATCAACGTTGGAGGCTGACCTATGATTTTGTATTACATTGGGTGCGTTCAGACGATGCAACCATTGAGTATGGTGACTCATAAAGCATTTTTCGGCGAGTAACTGTTGAACTAACCAACGGTTACCGTAATGACGTCTGTGGTAACAGGTCACGTGGTGTATTTCAGGTAAGTCGCGAAAATACCAATCTGATACCGCCGTTGTGTTGTTAATAAAATTTGTTCAACGATTACCTACAATGACGTCATGTTTGTAACTCGGTCACAGCTATACGCGTCGCTGAAATAATACGGTAATGAAACTAGCGGTTACCGTTGAACAACCGGTTACTCGCCAAAAAATACTTATACTCGCAGAACGAAAACCATTAACCGGCAGTGATTGACATGAGTTGTAACCTACCTGGCACAGCTCACTTCACTTTTGTTAGTTAAGAAACGAGCTATTCACCGCCGACGCGAAATCACCTTTAAGCGTTCACAATGAAATCAGCAACTTCAATTAAGATTGAATTGTATTTTTGTTTTTAAATTACAAATACTTTACTCTACGTTTTTCTATATAGCATTTGAATATGTAGGCTAATTCATGTATGTCGCCATTGTTTTGTTTAATGTTAACCTTCATCTCTCTTTCTTTTATGTTCATGTCTCATTCAATACCCGCAGCGCTAGCATAAATATTATTTTATATATAAAAATACATATAAGAAAATAATAAAAAATACTAAAAATTACGTAACTAAATTTGGCATTCTTGGTGGTAGCGGATATTAAGTAATAATAAATTGTTTCAATTGAACATAAATTCTTTATTTTAGTAGTGACGTTTCGGCTATATATATACATATATTTCTTTTTACTTGACTCAAAATTCATTTTTTAACTTCAAATTATAAATTTTATAACATAATAAAATTGTATAATTTTTGTTTTTGCAATTACAGTTTGAAAAAGGATATATGTACATATAGCCGAAACGTCACTACTAAAATAAAGAATTTATGTCCAATTGAAACAATTTATTATTACATAATTCCTACAATATCTGCATCTAATGATTAATCTTAAATAATGTCACCTAATACATTATACACTCCGCCAAAAAAGTATCGCATAATTTAGTTTTGAATCATAAAAGTATCGCATAATCTTTATTTGTAGCATAAAGTTGTAAATATACTTTAATGCGCTCTAAGATATAATTTCTATGATTGTTTAAATAAAATACAGGCCAAATAAAAACAAGAACTCATACTTGAGATTTTTATTAAAACAAGAAATTATAATTTTGGAAAGAAAAATGTCATAACAGTAGCTTTTAATACTGAGTATTGCCACCTCTGGCTCTTATGACCGCTCACATACGGTTTGGCAGAGATTCGATTAACCTCCGTATATAAGCCTGATCCAAATTCTCCCACTCGTCACGGAGAGCATTTGCTAGTCCATGCAGGTCCGCTGGGGCAACATTTTGGGTTCGTATCCGTCTGTGAAGGAGGTCCCACACGTGCTCGATAGGGTTCATGTCCGGACTTACCGCAGGCCAATCTAAAACTGGAATACCAACATCGTTAAGGTATTCCTGGACGATTATTGCAACATGCGGTCGTGCATTATCGTGCATTAACATGAATTCGTTTCCTATAATTGGCGCATATGGTACTACATGTTCTTCTAAAATGTCCGTTATATACCTGTGGGCAGTCAGTGTACCTCTGTCTACTGGTACTAACTCTGTACGACCTGTTAAACAGATGCCTCCCCAAACCATAATAGAGCCACCAGCGAAATTAGGTCTAGGTCTGATATTACACTGCGAATAGCGCTCACCGTCTCGTCTGTACACTGAGATACGCCTATCTGAGGTGTAAAGACCAAATCTTGACTCATATGTGAAGAGTATATTGGCCCAGTCATTAATGTTCCAATTTACATGTTCTCTGGCAAACCTTAAGCGAGCCACTCGGTGGTTCCTAGTGAGACGAGGGGCTGTTACAGCTACTCTAGCTCTTAATCCACTCTGTCGTAACCTATTCCGAATAGTTTGAATACTCACACGAGTATTTCTGACTCTAGCCAAGTCGTTCTGCAATTGTCTCGCAGTTACATGTCTTCGACGTAATGCTTGTAGTAGTAAATAGCGGTCATCTTGGCGAGTAGAACATCTTGGACGACCTGGTACAGGTCTTCTACTGTAAATGCCTGTTTCCCTATATCTGGCTACGGCTCTAGAAACACTTGACTGATTGATGTTCATCAAATTAGCAACGTATGCTTGAGATCGTCCATCTTCGATTAAAGCAACTATAGCAGCCACTTGTTCTGAAGTTAAATTGCTCATTTTAGTTTTAAAAGCGTTGGTACAGAACTCTGACTTCGCACTTTAAAATTTGTCCGTATAGGAAGACTTTCAATAAACAACTGAGCAAACCTTACACATATGCATTTTTCTAAATGTGTTCTTTTAGGAAAAAAATAAAGTAAAACCGCTAAGTTCCATTATTTTGTTAGTGTTTTTATAGTTCACATACACGAGGCAAACTTTTTGTGAACGTATAAAAATATCTTGGTTCATAAATGCCCTTTTTTAGTTTATGCGATACTTTTTTGGCGGAGTGTATTAAGCGTCAAATTCTTGTCGAATTGATATGAAAATCACTGTTAATATTATAGTTGCCAAAATTTAGGTTCTCCTTCAAACGCCATTTTCGCGAGAACATTCAATATTATAGTCGATCCGTTCTTTCTTAAGACAATATCTTATTTGAAATGTTATTTATTTCAAGACATACATCTCGAACCATAATTGTTTTGTTTATAAATATTGTTTTACTAAAATTTGGAATGTAGCATATCCTGCATATTTGCAATTATTTTAACTTCCGTTTTCATTTTCCATAACTTCCAGTTTTATATGAAAATATGATTAATGGAACATCCACCATTATATTTATTGTTAGTGCCGCCAAAAACATCGTTAACTGTTAACATTACACTAAATAATTAAAACTAGGTTTTGGTTTCTACACCTACTAAACAACACACAACAAAATACATTAATACGTTCATTAAAACAAAAACAAACTGTTTTTTACAAAGAAAGTCCTAGGTCCTCAGTATTAATTGAAAAAAAAAATTTTGTTAATTCCATTGGTATCAAGTACTTCTCATTCCAATTAAATGTTGCTGCAGTATAGATCAAAATATTGAGCATAAAAAACTTGAAGGAGTCTGTATTAAGAGTGTTTCTATATAAAATAATGGGTAAAGGTGCATCTACCTATTTTACACTTATACACTCTTTCCATATTATGCTATTTTTTATAATTTGGATAATTTAATTATTTGTGTTTTCTACATTTTCTCAATAGTTTTTTCTTTATATATTTCTTCCTCTATTTAGTACTGCAATGTTTTCGTACTTTCCAGCAGCTTTCTAATTACTTTTGAGGAAGTGTATTTATTAATTTTATTGCTATGTTAGGAAATTGTTTAGATCTTATGTACTTTGATATAATAGTTGAGATACACCATCAACTTACTTGGTTTACAAATATTAACTTTTTACTCGAGTAAGAACTGTTTGGGATTATTGGAATCGACCAAAATTTCTTTTACAAACTAATCCCGGTTTTATCTAAAAAAAAAATAGTTTTCATCAAAGAACTATAAAGGTGTACTTTGTTGTGCTCTAGTAGGCCCGAAACATGACATTGCGATATTTGTCGTGCGAACAGTTGGGACGACTTTTCGTGGAATCACAGTACTCTAGATTGAAAATATGAAATTATTATAACCAAGGAAACGAAAACTACTAAATCCTTTCAAATTCATATTCCATTTAAAATTTCGAAATTTATCATACTTTCCGTAAAACCGAAAGATATAAAAAAAATGATAATGCAAGTCAAAAAATTGCTAACACTGAACTATATAATAAGACCACCAGCAAGACCCGAATCGGAGTAGGAACGCGATAGGTAGGTATTTTTATCCTTGTTTTATTATTTGCATTAGTGTGAATGAAGATGAACTGAGACCTAAGTTAATGTTGTTTCTATCTGCGTTAGTTTTGAGTTAAATGATTACAAGTTACAATAACTAGTCGACTAGTCCTTGGTAATTTGGCTGTCAACCTGTTAAAAAAAAAAACAATGTTATAGGCCAAATCACCCAGTATACTCCTTGAAGCTTGCTTCATTTTACCACAATTTTTTTAAATCATTTAAAAAAGAGCATAATGCTAAACAGTTAAACACTATTTCAAAACGAAATTATGTTGAAAGAAATTAATATATGAAAACTTTTTTCGATACGTAGAATATAAAAAAATATTTGAATTTTATGAGACTATCGCAATTTCTCATAATATGAAGGATCGATACAATTCTTTGACATAGACACGTAAGATGCTATAAATCACCTTAGCGCTTGTTTCCTATGGGTAGAAAGCGTGTATGTAAAAGTTCGCAAGTGGATTTATAACATTGTTTCCTCGTATTGAGCTGAGCAGCAAAGTAAGCAGTTACAGTGTAACTCCTTGGCACCAAACGAGTGTAAGTATACAGACAGTAACTAGTAAGATGTTGGTATGAGGACAAAGTATTAACATACTGCAAAATAATATTAGTAATGCCGATTACCTATTTGTTCACCAATATAATTAATAATAATTAATATACACTCTACAAGTTAGTTTTAAAAATCTAAGCAGCAAAAATTATATTCATAACACATAATTAAATAAAAAAAAAACTCTAGATATTACAAAGATCTAAATGTGATTGTTTCAAATGAGATATTTCTGCCTGAGCCATAATAGCAATATACAGAGTGATTTTAAATGATTGAGGATGCTTTGAATTTCCCGCTCTAGATTTTAGGGTATTTTACATGTTCAAAATGGCTACAATGCTAAAATGGCAATCAGCTGTCAGCGTTGTGGGCGACTCGTTAGCACAGACATATTTTCATTAGTTATTCTATTTTTGCTATTTATTACTATTACTTCCATCATTTCCATTTGAAAGTTCTTTTTAGAGCTAGTTTTTTTTTATCAGGGTTGACATTCAGGTATGTTTTGCAAAAATTTTAAGGAAAATTAAACTGAACTGAAATCTTTCATTTTTAGTATGCCTTTTGCAGTTGCACAGGACGCTTTTATTTTAAAAACACATTATCGGCGTGGTATTCACTAAGAGGGTTTTATCTATTTGGATTCTTAAAAACTAAAATATTCCAAAAACGACTTCACAACTTGGAGAAATACAAGCAGCCATCGAACAAGGCATTCAAAATATTAATGAAACTCAATTACAACATGTATTCGAGAATGTCAAAAGAGGAGTAAATTAATGCTTAGAAGCATATGGTGGTCATTTTAAACTTATTTTATGATCTTTTTCATTAAATTGTATATTGTTAAAATTGTTTTATTTAAAATTCGTGTTTCAATGTCAGCAAACTGACAAGACAATTATTGGATTAATTAAAAACGTCATTAAAGCATATGTATTTCATTATATTTCTATATCCCAAGCACCATAATATTTATTAGATCATATCACTACCGTATGAATCGTCCGTTTGGCACGCCACTGATAAGAAACATCAGCTAACCAACGCAATAAAAATTTTGTGCAGCGGGAAATTCAAACCATCCTCAATCATTTACAATCACTCTGTATATGGAAGCAAGAATAACAATAACGCTAAAAGATCGAGGAATACTGATTATTATCAAAAAATGTGACAATATCTGTATCCTAACACATTTTCTAATTTGTTCCTTAATATCGACTTATTTTAACTCTTAACTTTATTTAGCTCAGTTTGTTTAGTGCCCTAGACTGAAGATCTTTTTTTTTCTAAAACTAAATAATAGCTTCACATGTAAATAAATTTTAATTGACTCTTCAATTCCTTTTTGATACGTTTAAGTTAGATGTACCTAAGTTATTTTCATATACATTATAATATATCCTCAATTGCTGTATTATTAACTCTAATATAGCATTTCATAATTGCCCAAATCAACTGATTTCTAATTTAATGCATTAACTGCCACCACATAAATAAGTATATTTACATATGTATACATGGAACACACTTGCTTCATGTGGGAATTAACATTTGAACCCTTTAAAATAACACTCCTTTCTCTCTTTTTTTTTAAATAAACTGATTATCTATTCACTTAATTGTCAGATGCATTATTTTATATATAGTGTGCTGCCGCATAGGTGTGCAGGAAAAGCTTTTTTAATATTGATTTCTCAAAAATTGTTATTCTTCATAAAAATGTTTGCTTGTTTTAAAACCCAAGAATAATACTAAACTTTGAAAATAAATGCCTTAATAATGGGTGAAATAGTAGCTTTTTGTAATTTTTAAGCAGGTTTTATGTTATGTTGCTAATTTAAACAATAAAAGAAACATTTACCAACTTATCAAAATACAGGTTTATTGTTTTCAGTTATTCTATAATTCCATCGCCTTCCATTATACATAATTTCACTCTTCAAAATTCTTTTTAACAGTTATATAACATTTGAGGTGTTATAGTGTGTATAATGCCTTGTTATACGATAAAATTTGTTTATTATCTCCCAATTCACCTGTATCCAAAATGTGTTGTCAACCATTGTCTTACAATATTTGTAGAATGAGCCGGACATCCATGCTGTTGAAAATATAATTGTCTGTAGATATTAAGGGATACCTCTTTCACGTTCTTCTAAAGAGACGTTATTTATCAGCGTAGTTGACAGTTGCTTCGAAGAAATATGGTCGAATAATTCTATCGTATAGTACAGCATACCATACATTTACTCTTTCAGCAGGACCGTTCCTAGGGTAGTCAGCGCCGGTGTGCAAGGTTGCAATTGGACACCCCCCAACGCAGGCAACTATTATAGTCAACTAAGTAAGAAAATTGCCAGTCTAAATGCTGCTTTCCTTTGCACATTCTGACAATTATGTGTATAAAATTTTAAGTACCTTTCACATCTTTGTATTACATTAGTTTATTTTTTATATTATTTATACAGCGTGTCTCCGGATCGACGCAGGAATAGGTAAAAAAAAAGTCTGAAAATCTTTAAGTTGAAATTTCATATTTTGAGGTTCAGGCCTGCTTGGATAGAAAGTAATTTGTGCCATACTTTTAGCACAGATAAGTAATACAGATAGCTCACCTTACGGGAGAATTGGACGCGGCTTTCGCTAAACTGGGAACTCTGGATCCAATAGTTGGGAATCCTACGTGAGTTCATTCGGAGCGCTGTGCTTCAGTTGCGAGAGGACAGTCGCGTAGGCACGTACGAACATACATACCGCTAGCATTGAAATGTCGACACGCGGTGCTGGGAATAAATGCGTATATATACGCTGCGGAAAGTCTCGGAAGAGTTTTAGAGATTAGTAAGTTATTTAAAATCCCGGAATATAACTTATTGCGTGCTGAATGGATAAAAAATGCGGGTAAATACGTGTTGGGATATCTTTGTTACATTAATACAAGAATACAACAGTAAAAACTCACGACAATATTGCTCTTGCAATCAACATACATATATTGATATTGTAAATTATAATTAAACATCAAAATAAAATAAAATTGCAGACTTTAGTTGTAAAAAAATTGTAACAAATTTAATTATTAAATTTACACACACTTAAGAGACCTACCAAACGTCATGATGTATAGGCGACATAGGCTGTTTTAAAGTTGGGGGTCATTATAAATTATAGGGATTTCGATTATTAAAAGAAAGAGACAATGTATGTAGGTTTAAATTCGACATAGCTAAATTTGACAAATAATGTAATAAAAAAAATAAGTGTAGATCATTTCCAAAGCTTACCGCCGTAAGTCATCAGACAGACAGGTTTTTGATTTGTGCTTATATCGTTTATAAGTTTGAAATTGTCAAAACTAAAGTTTTAAACAAAAATCTGTATTTATAACGGTAGTCCGTGAATTTGCACCTGCAAATTATACGCTTCCGCTTTGTGGGGCGGATATATAATTATATTAAGTTCGGGAATTTTCTGCTTATACCTAAGGTTAGACTATATATTTTTTTGTAGTAGCCGAGATGACCCTAGCACCACAAATATTAAAATGTATTGTATACTTTTAAAATATACAGGGTTATTTACGCTATACGGCACGGAATATTATGGCCAAAACACGTGACGTTCAAAAAGTTTTCCACTTTTGGGATGTATGGAGGTTTATTATAGTTACTTTTTAAAATTACTTTCATATTATACAGAATGTTCCAAAAGCACGAAAAGTATCAAAGTTGTGTTTTTTTTAAAATGTATCCCTCTTCTATTATTGCACTTCTGGATTGTCTGATCAAAATAGGTGTGTTTTAATAAGGTTTATAATAATTAGACCTTAACGTTTTTCAAAGAATTTGAATTTTGAAAAAATCTCATCTAATTTTCTTCGAAGCTTATGGGAAAGTGTAACAATAGACCATATTATATAACTCAATTATAATAAACCTGGTATCTTATACAAGGTGTACAAAAATTAAAACTAATCGAATAAGAATTGTAAGTGGCTATAACTTGATAAATTTAAATAGAACGCCATAGTTTTTAATTTACCAGGAAATGTACTTTTTAATTACCTATCGGATGGTATTTATAGGTTAAGCTTTAAGTCTTCACATTTGAATATGCTAAATAATCGTTTTTTGCTCCATTTGGTGTTTCTAATCTATCTAGTTGCCTATATAGTACTGAGAAATGTCAGATAATTTACAACTATAAGAATAATAAAGGATATCTTTACAAGTGCTCGGAAACTTTACGTAATTTATAATCCAATCGCCTATATCAACGATAACATAAAACAAAAGCAAAATATGTATTTAGAACAAAAAAAAATAAATTATCTAACATTTCTAAAAACTATACTATAGGCAAATAGATACAGTAGACCTCTTATTTAAAAAACGGCAAATGGTGCAAGAAACGACCATTTTTACGTTTTTACAGATTTATTATTACGTAAAAACGTGAAAACTTAAAGCTATAAATACCGATAGTAATTATAAAGTACATTTGCTGGTAAATTCAAAAATATGGTGCTCTATTTAAATTAATCAAGCTATAGCTATTTAAAGTTCTTATTTGAATAGTTTTCATTTTTGTACATCCTGTATAAGATGGCAAGTTATTGTAATTGGGTTATAAAATATGGTCCATTGTTACACTTTATTGTAAATTTCACTTACATAACTTAAATACTTCTTAGGTATTTCAAATATGATATTTAGATTAGATTTTCACAAAATTACAATTATTTAAAAACCTTAAGGTTTAGTTATTATAAACCTTATTAAAACAGATACTTATTTTGATTAGACAATCCAAAATGCAATAATATACAAACTATTTCAGCTTTGATACTTTTAGGACTTTTGGAGCACCCTGTATAATATAAAAATAATTTGAAAAAGTAACCATATATCCCAATAGTGAAATTTTTGAACATCACGTGTTTTGGCCACAATAGTCCGTGCCGTATAGCGTGAATGGCCCTGTATATATAATACATATTTTAAGAAGATTTGATGTTACTTGGGGATAATAAAAAATGATAAATTGACTTTAAATCGGATTTCGACTAGATGCAGTACAATTATCACTATTCATTATCTCCGTTGCTATCAAGAAAAAAAAAACTTCATATATTATAACAATAATCCAATAGTTCGTGCAATTTCAGGCTTTATTTTCAATATATGTGACTTGACATTATCAATTAAATATCTTGTTACTTTTCGACTACTTAATATAAAAAAATCAGAAATGTATGAATTTTATAACTTGCATCTTAATGATGCAATAGTAAAATGGAAATTAAAAAATTACTGCAATAAATGTAAGTCAAGAAAAATGTGCCGTGATTAAAATTAATAAAACGAACAAAACAATTAACAATTACATTAAACATGACAAACTACATTTTAAAAAAAAAATCTATCTATAAAAATCATCTTTTTTTTAATGTAGCTTGTCATGTTTAATGTAGTTGTTAATTGTTCTCATTATACATGTCTGAAGAAGACTACCTATATTAAGTAGTCGAAACGTAACAAGATATTTAATTGATAATGTGAAGTCACATATATTGAAAATAAATAAATAAAATAATAATTCCAGGAATTATTGTGTTATTTAAATAAGCTACTGGCTATAAACTTTGATTCCTTCTAATATATAACAACCATAAAATATATTCTTATGAGACACATACGAATAAATTCAATAAATACATTACGCGCACTCAAGTCAATCTGGACAGTCTATAGAAAATATTTATATTCTAAATAAGAGCATAAGCAACTCACATTCAAGGAGGTATAAATTCTATTCAATTTGCTATTCTAGGTAAATAACAGCTGTGCGGCAAAAAAGCATATTTCATAAATAAAAACAACTAGCGAGTCGGTACTCCTTCCACACTCCGACGTCCGGTCTCTGACCGTACGCCGTGCTCTCCGCAGCTATCTATTAGCGTTTTCAGCTTACTGCACTACACCCGTGGAGTATATCTAGCTCCCTTACTAATATTATGTATTAAAATAAGATGGAAATACACTCAGTGCATAAAAGTGCAGTAAGCTGAAAACGCTATATGTTTCATAAAATCGTAATATTGCAGCCTTTTATTTAGGCAACCCGCAAGAATCGGGCAAGTTTGCCACGGTGAGCTATCTGTATATTTATCTGTGCTTTTAGTTTTAAAAAATCAAGCATGCCTTGGAAATTTACAAGAACGTAGTTTTTCGCATTACGAAAGTGCGTTTTTGTAGGAGATACGACAAAGTGTTATTCAAAAAAGTTGTTCAGATTAATAAGCAATGGTACAAAATTTCAACAAGATTAAGTATGCTTTGTAAATTTACAAAAAAAAATTATTCTTCCCTCTAATAAAGTGCTTTTCCTGTAGGAGATACGATGAAATGCTATTAAGAAAAGTTGTTTAGATTGAGAAATTATGTATATGTGCAAACATCGGTTTACTTAATCGTTTATTAAATATGAATATAAAAAATAATTACTCAATCAAGGAAAGGTGGAAGGCGCACTATTAAAAGTCGATTCATTCGAGAAAATAATATTTTTATGGAAATGTCAATCCTCCAGAATATTCTCTCCCAAAGTAAGACAAAATTTCAACCTTCGGGCTTCATCCCTTTCTTCTAATGTGTGAAAAAAATCTAACTTTATATGTTTTAATCCTTCTTGCTTTATAAACGCGTTGCAAATATGATCTGCTAATGCGAATCTACTCTGACCGCTTTCTGAGTGCCAGTTTGGGCTATTCACGTACTGAATCCATCGTTAACACAATACTTATGTGATCTTCATCAAAGTTTTTTCTTTTTCCTGTTATATTATGTACATTCACGAAACCCAAAATGTTGGTCTAATGCGTAGTCTAAACCTAAACGCAGCGTGCAGCTCGGGTGCGTGGAATATTGCGCTCACATGTAACTTATGTTAGACCGGACATGTTTGCGTCCGTGAGTGTACACTGCCGGTAGTCAGAAATTTTTTAACTAGGTATAACGTTTGTGATATTTTGCAGTTGTACTGTGAATTTTAGAGCACAGAAAGCACTACGTCAATAATTTAAATTAAATTTTTTGACAAGTGTCAAAACGTTATTTTATTTTTATCGTCCTATACCCATAGCACACTATGCGTTTTAGAAAAAAAGACCCAAACATTTCACACATAATTTATCAATCTGAACAGCTTTTCTTAATAACAGTTCATCTTCTAAAGAAAAAGCGCTTTAATGGTGGGAAGAACTTTTCTGATCTTGTTGAAATTTGGCATACTTGGATAATTTATTAAAGTGAAATTTTTTTTTTCTGAATTAATAACATTTTGTCGTATCTCCTACGACAAAAGACACTTTATTAATGAGAAACACCACCTTTTCTTAATTTACAAAAGCATGCTTGATTTTTCAAAACTAAAAGTATGGGCGAAATTACTTTCTATCCAAGCAGGGCTGAACCCTAGCAGATAAAATTTCAACTAAAAAATGTTCACACTTTTTTACCTATTCATGCGTCGATCAGGGGATACTACATATTTTTTGGGTCTCTATTTGACGCACTTTCCTATAGGCGTCCGTGTACGCCGCACCCCTTGCACACCCGGCACGGTGTCGCTCAAAAACTGAGAATTTTGAGACGATACATATCCATTTGTAGTAAATGTACACTCATTTGAGAATATAATATTCTTATAAAAATGTTGACCACTGGCAATTTCGTATACTACCCACAAACAAAAGTCCAACTGCTTAGCATCATCGTCGGGTTCAAGTGCGTGGCGATAGCGTGGTTTATGCGCCTTTACTTTGTTAGCTGCGTAAATTCAACAGAGAAATCACGGGCTCATATTTAGATTGGTCGCTCGATTTCTTAACGATTCTCTTGGTTTTTGTCTGCCCGAATCTATTGCTAAAAGAGTACCTGCACCTTCATGATCATAGCCCTTTTTAGATTTCTTATATGTATGACACTCCCAGTTTTTTTAAAACGTCTCACCAGTCTCAGAAGGGTTTTTCGGTGAATGACATGATATTTAACATTAAATTTCTCAATTGCATACCTTGCTGATACTTCGCCTGTAGCATAATATTAAACCACATACACTTTTTGTGTCAACATTGTGCGACAATTAAATACTATGTAACAATAGCGACAGTAGTTCACTAACACGATCGATGTGAAAAGCATTACGATCAATGCAAGTAGATATTAACACAACATTATGAACTTAATTATCATTTATAGGTTTTAGAACAAGCAAAAACTTTTCTTAAGAAATCAATACTAAAAAAGTGTTTCCTCTTGTGAAGCATATCTGGCAACACACTGTATATATACAATATAATCTGTATATGCATGTGGAGTATATTATTTAATTTGCCAGCACATACCTTTCATTATAAAGCAATACGCAAACTTTTGTAATACACTATACATTGTTTATTTACCTTAAAACAATAAGAAATGGTAATATTTAAAAGTGCCAGTTAGGTACAACACTTAATAATGATGATATCTGTTATGTTAAAAGATAAAGAAAATAAATTTATTAATACCTCCTTTGAATCTCTTGGAGCTTCATCGTTAAAACGTTGAACTTTCTTACGTTCACGTGTACCAGTAATCTCTAAAGGTTGATCAAGTAGCGGAATAGATTTTTTTTCGTCTTTATCATCGTCCTCTTTATCGCTTGTATCTTCTGATTTTGTGTCATTTTCAACCTCTTTTTGCGATTTGTTTGACTTTTTTTCACTTTTTCCTTCTTCATCGTCTACTTCCACTTCTTTAGCTTTCACTTCAGTACTCACTTTATCTTTAGCTTCATTCTCCTGTGCATTTTCCTTGGATTTTCCATTGTCATCATTTTCTGTTTTCTCATTTTCTTTAACTTCATTATCAACTTCCATTTTTTCAGGTTTCTCCTTTTCTTCGGTGTTCTTTTTATCGTCGCCCTAATTAAAAAAAAATTGTTACTTTTATGAAATCTGAATTCATTTTCCCGCTTTTTAATACATCAATAGACGCCATAATGAATTATCTGCATCCAAACATGTTGTTTATATATTTGTGAGGACAAGAACAGTGAATGCCTTCATAAATTACTAATACAAAAGTAGGTGATTATCTGGAATACCATGGGAAACGCAAAAAAAAATAGATGCCTACCTCAGACGAAATATTTTTAGTATTTTCACCCTCACTCGACATATTCACTAGTTCACTGCTTGCTACCGCGTCCAGAAATGTCCAATGAGGAATCACACGCGTTGCACAACTGTCCAAACAAGTTGTTTACATATGTAAACTTTTATAGCGTGTACTAGTTTATATGTACAACTATACATATAATGCAGATTACTTTTTGAAATTATGTGATTATAGTCTTTGTTGGCAAAATTGTTTCTGAAATAAATATACTATTTAGAATTACTTTGTGTATCTCACTATATCCTAAAATAAAATCAACAATAACTAGAAATTTTGAATAAGCAACCCACTGCTCAACCTGATAGGTTTATAAAGACCCATAAAATAAATATTCTTCATATATGTTTTTATAAGATTGTTGGATAGAAGAAATGTTGATATGTTAGTGTTATAATTGATTATAATCGTATCTAAACAGTAGCAACAGTAGTGTTTGTGGTGGTTATTGTAGGTAGTGGTATAAGTACGCATTGGTCATATGCGAAAAGTTCCATATGCGTATTCAGCATTTGTTATTTATAGTTAGGCAGATTGCGAAAAAGCTACTAAATTTCAGAAGAAACACATAATGCTCAAACCTATTTTTTTTAGAATATACGTACCTAAACAATAGCTTTACAATAATAAAAAATACTACTACATCCTCATTATTATAATTTTATTAGATTGATAAGAAATTAGTCTATTTTTGATTATTTTGCATTTTTTTAAACAAACTTAGGGAATGTGTTATTTTATACTATACTTTTCATCCTCATCATTTGTAATGTAAAATATGAGAATTATCATTATGTATAACCGAATTCGATACACCAATGAGTATGAGGTGAATTTAGCCGAAATCCTCGTTTCGAGGAGAAAGGAAAGGAAAGGAAAAATTTATCTATGCGAAAAATATACATAACTGTACATAACTCAATACGATTCTAATCTTCTTCAATTTATGACAGGTGTGAAGAGTTTAGCTTGATTTGGTAAAGAAATATTTCGTCTATGCATACCTACCTACATTTTGTAAATTTGTAACCGCAAATATGAGAGATAGCACGTGGTTTTGGCCACCCGAGCTATTTGTAGAAAATTAAAAATATGTGTATGAAAAATATAATACATGTATACATATCTATGGATTTATTTTCATTTTAATATATTTAATTTGGAACACGTTAATGGAATATGTAATGAGAACAAAAATTACTTATGCTTCCTCCATTTTCTTTCTCTGCTAGATTCACCCATGCTTCACCGTTCACCGGAGCCGGAGCTTTCTCTTTCTGACAGTTAAATCCAATCTGTTTTGACACGTGAATTTCGTAAAGAAAAATATTTTAGTATACTTTAAAATAAGCCGAAATAATCGCTACATCTCATTTTTGTACTAAAAGTAAACATATATTTAAGTCTTACTTGGATTATCTTACTATCAAAGTGCACACTAACTTATTATAACCTATATTTTTCCACATTTTAGGTTACAATGCCGCTTTCCTGTAGATTTTATAAAGAACGATATCCAGAAATCGAAGATGTGGTTATGGTTAATGTAAGATCTATAGCTGAAATGGGTGCCTATGTACACTTACTAGAATATAATGATATTGAGGGTATGATCCTGTTATCTGAATTGTCAAGAAGACGTATTCGCTCTATAAATAAATTAATTAGGGTTGGAAAAACAGAACCAGTAGTCGTCATTAGGGTAGATAAAGAAAAAGGCTATATAGATTTGTCAAAGAGACGAGTAAGCACAGAAGATGTCGAAAAATGCACAGAAAGATTTGCAAAGGCTAAAGCTGTTAATTCAATTTTAAGACATGTTGCAGAATTACTGAAATATGAAAATGACGAACAATTAGAGGAATTATATCAGAAAACGGCATGGCACTTTGAAGAGAAATACAAGAAGAAAGCTAGCGCATATGATGCCTTTAAACAAGCTGTTGTGTAAGTGTTTTTTGCAATCATTGTAGAGATTAGAAGTCCGTTTGAAAGGTGAAAGGTTTTTAAATTTAATAATCATTTTAAATGTTGCTTGCAATTTAATCGAAACAGAACAGCCAACCAATTTCACTAACTAATAACAATAGTAAAACAGGAATTTGGTTTTTCCTAATTGCAATGAGTATATCAGATTTTCAGATTTTATTTATAGCGACTAGTTTCAATTTGTGAAAATGTTCATCAGACAATACTAAAATAGAGAGTACAGTTACTAGGAAAGTTAATCATTATTAACAAATAAATATATTCACGTAAACTACAATGGTGACAAAATGTGAATTTATTTATTTTTTAATAGTTAATGTTAATTAGCTTTTCTAATAGCTGTACACTCTATTTTAGTATTGCCCGATAAAGATTTATTAAAATCGAAACTAGTCACGGTAAATAAAATTTTATAGTAAAATAAGTAAAAATTAAAATTAGGAAATACTAAACGCCTGTTTTACTAATAAAACACCTAATTGCAGACAATAGGTACTGGTATTAATGTTGGAAACATATTTTTACTGTTACCGATGTCAACTCATTATTGTAATAATTATTAAGATGTTAAGGATGCATAATTTTCAAGGAAAATATGTTCTATTGATATTATATGAGAAAAATGGTGTAAAAGAAAACTTTTTACTGATTATATTTATATGCGAAGTTTTCTATTTGTTGTTTGGTGAAGCTTCAGGTTGTGAAATTCACCTTGACACTTCTAGACATTGACATCTATTGTACCATCCCTACTGAAATTTTAGCAAACCTGAAATAGTTCGTACCATCGTGGATGATTGAGATGTTATTGCTCTTTATAGATTACCGTGCATTTAATACGTCCTTGTTAAATGTTGGCAGTTGGTCTTGTTGCATTGGAAATTGTATCGTCAAAATAATTTAATTTTAATTGAACACTTGAAATTTTGTACAGCTATATACTCTTGATTTTTAGCAGTACTTAATGCTTCTAGAGAAAGACCAGCTCTGTCCTGCTTTAACCAAAAGGCACAGAAAGATATTAATGTTATGACTGGTAGGTATATGTCCTACTTTAATTATTTGTAGTCGGTTTGTAACAAGAACATTAATATTGCGTGGATATGTGGTGCTGGTGCACCAGAATAAAACGGCATTTGTCCAGTGTGAGTTAGACAGACTGACTACTCCTGGTACATACTCTTTCTTATATAATAGGTGCCTGCCCCTCCGCGAGTAGATATATGCATACATCTAAATTACTGATCGTGTGGCTCGGTTGTCTGCAACTAGAAAAATTTTCGCGTACTGTTACATTTAATTTCAAAGAATATACCACTTGAGAATGTTTACGTTTATGAAGCCATTTTGAACCTGGATTTTTAAGTAGGGTGTGTGTAAGACGAATAAGTTAGTATATAAATAGTCTAAATATTTAAAATTAAAATACTTTCATTTTTATACACATACACGTCTGGCCTGTACTCACCTCTCATGCGAGCCAAAAGCCCATGTATTGAAACCAGCACAATTGCTAATACTTACACACGAGCACGAGAGAAAGGGTCTCGTTAAGCTATGAACGCCAGACGACAGGCAGACACGGCACATTAAGATCCGCTAATCTCATAGGATCCCATATTGCTCATATTGTTGTTATTATTGTTCATATTTGTAACATTCTTAGAAGAGCATCTGAAGTTAATGTTATAAGAATTTCCTTAGATTTGATATTTGTAACATTTGGTGTTCAATTTCGTCGTTCCTTCGCACTATAAGGAGAGAACGTTTCTTTTGCAAATAGGCCTGTGCTTGCAATACCATTAATTATGACTATTATCCACAAGTTTTAAGGTATTGAACGTTTGCAAAATTGTCGATAATGTAAAATAAACAACTTAAAATGCGGATACTGAATGAAGAAAAAGAACCTTGGTAGGTTAATGTGTTTATTTTGAAATTTATTGTTTAGAAGAATATTTTTTTATTTCTTTTTCTTAGAAAAGTAATTTTTATTAACTTTATACATTTACTATTTCTCTAGAGGTTGTATTCATTGATTATTTACGTAAAAGATTCACATTATTCCTTTCTTATTAGTTAAACAAATCGTACAGGCGAGATTTGTATTTGTATAGGTTTCGGTTTACAAATCCGTTTTGTACAGTTTTTCTTTTCCTGCTTTTGCAGATTTTTTTGAATAAAAAATCTAATATCCAAATTAGAATAAATTTATTTTAAAGAATTAACGTTTCGTTGCTTTAGACAGCAATTTCCTCATAAAAAAGAAACTACAAATTAATAAAAGAGTTTACATCAGAATAAGTAAATATGAACACAAATTTCGAAATTAAATATTTGAGGATAATATAATTGTTAATAAAAAGAGAGCATTGTATAAAGAAATCTTAACTAAAAATTTATTCGTTTCGTCCATTGAGAAAACTAATTTTTATTCAACCGTAATATTTATAATTTTATTTATTTTTATAATTTATAAATTTAAAGAAAAAGAATTATTCTTTTTCTTTAAATTCATGTGTCATGTTAGATGTAACTGTTTGTATAAATTTATTGTAATTTAATATTAGTTTTTTTTATTCAAAAAAATTCGCAACATCAGGAAAAAAAGAAAGAACGTTATAGTTGTTTAGTATATCACTATTAGGAAATACATTCATATTCTTGTCGTATCCATAGGTACCTCGCTATTTTTCGCATTTCTTAATCAGTTTATTTCAATACTGTGTATATTATCTCTGGTATTATTTTGAAAGAAAAATCTTGAACCTCTCAAACTAAAGTCTGTCGTTTCATACGTTCAGCTTGTTAATGTTCGCCGGGCGCCGGCTCCCGCATGTATAATATGTATGTCACGTAGCTCCGTTATGTATGGGAAACCGCAAGGAAGGTGCGGTTAGACCAAGCCTGTATAAACAGTGTTAAATTACGTTAAGAGAGTAGAATAATTTCTTTTCATTCATGGTTTTAGCTTTAATAACTACACGTTTCAAACAAATTTATGAGAATGTTCTGATCGGTAATTATTTTTTTTAATCAAATAGCATATTAATTACTACATATTATAATTATTATTGTTGTAATATTACCAGTTTTTGTAGTGCGATTTAATGATTAGATAAAAAAATATATAAAAGCTTTTAAACAACAAAAGACGATAAAAAGTAGTAGAGTTGAGAAAAAGTAATATAAGCTAAGTAGCTAAGTGTAGATGATCTTATATCTTCCTTCTTTTACTTTTTTTTTCATTTTTTCATTTATCATGCTTCTTTATTTTGTCCTGTTTTCGTAGAGCTTCGGCTTATGTCAACATTAGTCCTTTCATATTGTTTGACTTTATTTATTTCTTTCATATGTGCCCACCACCGTAACGAGATGTTTATATATTTCTGAATACTTTTGATGCTTATCCTAGAGCTTCTGTTATATCGTCATTCAATGCTGCTAATAGTGGTGGTAAATATATTTTGGTCTTTGGTTTTACTACGAAACACATTTGTTGCCTTGTCAATTCTACAAGTAATTTATTGTAAGGAGAGTATCCTGTTCATCCTACTACAGTTCTCAAATATCTATCTAATATTATCAACTTGCTCCATTGGTTTTCGCTTTATATTAATATAAAAGCTCTTTTTTATCATTATATATTAAAAAAGATTTGGTCTTGCCTACATTTATTTTCAATTTGTTTTCCACTGAATTAAATTCTTCACCGATTTGCTGTAAGATTCCCTATACCAGCTTCGATAGTTTTCTTTATAATACTCGTTTTATTTTTTAATGCTTTCAAATCGTCGAATAATATTTTACATAGTAGGCTATGACTTTGACATTACAATTAATTATTGTTTTCAGTAAAAAAAGTGCCCGAAAGTTTCACTGCAAATGGATGCATCTTAATGCATTTCAAAATACTGGATTCTGGATTATAGGTCGGGCAAGGTGGTAACCACGTGCACTTAGGCCACCTTTACCGGGCCCATTGCACTACCTCCCATGGGTGGCGTCGCTCGCCCACAGCCTTCCAGAGCCAGCCCAAACTGAGCGTGAGCTCGAGCAAAGCAGCAGGCAAGGCGGCGCCAAAATCGGCGATACCTCTGAGTTGGACAAGCGCCGGGCAGTCACATAAAATGTGTTCCGGCGTCTCGTCTTCTTGGTAACATGCCCGGCACAGTGGGCTGTTAGTCAAGCCCATTGTTTAGCTTGCAGTAGCCGGTCAAAAGCCCCACAACTTGACGTAGGTTACTGCGAGAAAGCTGCAAGCAATATCTTGCTGTCTTCGGTGATGGCCTGGGGATGGCTTCACGCGCTTGACGGCAAGTGGTTATGGACTTCCATCTATTCTCGTGAAAAGTGGCAGTCCATTGCGTTATTATGGTGTTGAGTAGCAGGTTCCAGCCCCAGGAAGTGGGAGCGCGAGCCCCGCCCCGCCAGCTTCGTTACCTAGATTTCCTTTATGACATTTAACCCACATGAGTGCCAAGGTATTATCCATAGTGACCGCTTCTAAGGCATTGTAACACTGAAGTGCGAAGGTCGAAGTGATCCGATGATTATTAAGACCCTTAAGAGCAGCCTGACTGTCGCTATAAAGGACGCCGTCCCTAAATACCCCTCGCTAAAATTTCTCCGGCACCGTGCAGGATCGCCAACACCTCGGCTTGAAAAACCGTGGCAAACCTGCCCAGCGCTAGTTCTAGATTGAGCTCAAGGTCCGAGGAGAAAACTCCTGGCCCCGTTCCCATTTTCGTTTTCGATCCATCTGTAAAGATGGCGATTGAGGATTGTAGTTCGACCCTGGGGTCAACAGGAACATGGTAGTGTCTGTTGAAAGCAAACACGGGAGTTTTGGTCCTTTGCGGTACCAAGCAGGGGCACCTTGGCGGCGTCCTCCCCCCGCCACGTTCAGAAGACCCCGGGATCGCAATCTTATAGCCGCCCTAGGCGCCGCGTTAGACGAGAGCGTCATAGGTTAGCATTATTATGTCAGTATACAGCCACAAGGTAATTTTCGGTTCCCAATTCCCAAGATGCAGCGACACTGCTGAAAAGCCATACATGCTTTTCCAGTTTTCGTTTTGACGTGCCTGCTCCAGCACAGCCTCTTGTCAAACACAACGCCCACATGTTTGACATCGTCCGAAAAACTGAGAGCAGTGCCAAATAATTGTAGTGGTTCCCGTTGTTCCACTTTCCTTTTGTTGGTAAAGAGTACCATCTCTGTTTTACCGGGGTTTACAGAGAGGCCACCTTCGCTACACCAATTTTCAATAGATCTTAAGGTCGTCTGCATTACATTACAGAGCACACCCTCGAATCTTCCATCAATTAAGACCGTGATGTCGTCCGCATATACGATTGTGTAGTAGCCGGACACATTGAGTATATGGACAAGTTCATCTACCACAAGGTTCCATAGAAGTGGTGACAAAACGCCTCCTCGGGGACAGCCTCGATCCACAAGCCTTGTGACCCTGGTATCTCCCACATTTATTTCTACTGCCCTCTGCTTTCAAATGCTATGCGCAGACGTTTTTGAAATGCCCAAATCTTCAGAAGCAGCGGGCATTGAACTACAGGATGCTTCGGAGTACGCTCAAACATTACCTCATTTTCGTCATTCTCATTTTTTTAACACTAACAGTTTTTTTAAAAAACGTGTTTCAAGTTTTCTGAATTTCTTTATATCTATTGGCGGTAAATGGCAATATTGCATAAGCAATTATCGGCAAGTTCTTCTCGCAATTCTTTGGTATTCTCCATTCTCTTTTATATTCATAAACTAAATTTAAAATATCCAGATTATAATAAACCCCTTCAATACTTTTTATTATTTCGTTTGTTAAAGTACACAATAATCATGCACTTCTTTGAGCAGTTAAACATTCAACAAATAGTGATTTATCACAATAATATTTACGAACAACAATAATTTATTAGTATGTCAAAGTCATAGCCTACTACGTAAAATATCATTCCATGATTTGAAAGAATTAAAAAATAAAACCAGTAAAAGTTATGTTAACACATACCGCGTATTCTATTTGAAATAATTAAGTTTTGCAATTTGAAAATTTTGATATTTGATCACTAATTTTTAGGCAGCCTGTATAAGATGAAGGAAATGTTTTACTACGTTTTGGTGAAACAATGTAAATATGTGGTAGTTTAAAAATGCGAGACCTCTGGCACATAAAACCAGTGAAAAATAATCAATTACGTACCACGGTGTAAATGTCAAAGTTGAAGATATATAGGGAACCCTAGTGATACGGTCATAGAATTTTATGCTAAATTCAAAAATGTAATAATATACAGAAAGTTCCATTTAATATAACAAAGTTCATGGCGACTTCCGGTTAACCGGAACTGGAGAAAACTTGGAAATAGTTTAGAAAAAAAAGTACCACACTATTGCAAATCCCTAATGTTTTCGTTAAGCGCGAAAACTTCTAACAAGTCACTTCCGTGGTAAACCCTATATAATTTATTAATTATATTATTATTATTTATTAATATGTAGGGTTATTTTAAATAAATGGGATAAGGATTAAGAGCTAATTCCTTGGACTATTTGGATCGTAAAAATGCATGTATTCTACTTAAAACGCCTCAGTTATATAAACAAATAATGATTAATAATAAATATATGATTGGATATCTGAAAGTCCTTGCAAAAGCAATGGCTATGTTCCAATATATGTATTTCAAAGCATTAAGTGACTTATATAAACTCTATAGCTCAAAGAATCTGTTTGAAACAATCACTGCTCCCGATTCAAACATAAAGTTTCCAAGCTTTAACTCCATTTTATTTGTCAAATTTTCTCATTATTTCTATAACTACATCTTCTGTAGGTACGTTCACATTCTTAATTTCATATGAAACTTATGTTCTTCGATTCTTCTTCTGTGTTTTCTTTTATAAGAATGAAATTATGCTCAATACGTATTTTCGCTGAAAATGTAGATTTTATTGTTTCCTGGATTTTTTATTTGATTATTTGTACTATGAGATAAAACAAAGAACTTTAAAAATACTGACCATATAATTAAATATAAACACCATTAGATAATTTATACATTAAATTAATTATTTTACATAAGTTTAAAAATTCTAATTTCATAAAGAATTGTCGCAATTATATCTGTACTTGCAGTGAATACCTACATATAATACACATATTTGTTAGTTGCCATATAAAACTGTGGTTAATTCAATTTTAAACCTTGACACTATTTTGTAGAGATCCAAGCATATTAGCAGAATGTGGGTTAGATGATGTAACAAAAGAAGTTCTTTTAAACCAAGTAAAAAGAAAGTTAACATCGCAAGCAGTAAAGATTCGTGCCGACATCGAATGTGCCTGTTACGGATATGAAGGCATTGATGCTGTGAAAGCAGCTTTAACTGCAGGTCTTACGTTATCAACAGAAGAGCTACCGATTAAAATCAATTTAATCGCCCCACCACGTTATGGTAATTAAATGTACCAACTTGTTCATTGTGTTAAACACCTGTTCATATTTTATGAAATCATTGGTTATCGACGGGCGTATCATCAATTTTGTTTTTGATTTTTTAGTCATGACGACCTCAACGCCCGAAAAACAAGATGGTTTAAAGATTTTAAATGATGCTATTGTTGTTATTCAACAGAAGATTACAGATTATGGTGGGGTTTTCAATATTCAAATGGCGGTAAATTTATGTTTACGAGTTTCAAAATAGATTTTTTTTACACTATTTTTAGCCTAAAGTTGTTACTGCTACTGATGAAGCAGAATTAGTTAAACAAATGGAGAGAGCAGAGGCCGAAAATGCAGAAGTTGCTGGTGACGACGACGAAGAGGAACACGAGGAAGGTCAAGTATTCAGTGACGATGAGAATGCACAGAATGGAGAACAATCTGATGAAGAGAAATAATTATCATTATAACAAGAGAAAAACATTTCTACGCCACACCATATTTGATACAATTTTAAATATATTTCATGTTGTATATTTGCTCTACATAACAATAAGGCCAATAAAGTTTACTGTATCAAATATACTTCAATATTTTGATTTATATGTTTTGCAGCAGATAAGTACTTTATCACTCGAAGTTTAGGTACCTAATTAATGAATTTCTGAAATGCTTTCTGCCTTACCTATGCAGCATGTAGTAATATCGCGTTGCATTCAAATAAATTGTTTATTTCCGATTATAGAATCATATAAGATTGAGGTATACACGTTATATATAAAATATAAAAATTAATTTGATTGAAACGCGTGGTTCTACTGGTCAATGCTCTTCATAGATAACTGCTGGGCTTCAGTGAACTTTTTTTTTTGAGATTTATATAGTAAAAAAGCGCGTTCTCTTTCTTACTTAAAATACAGAATGTTAATTGTGGTAACGACTTTCAGACTCATTTGTTTCTTCTCCCGCGATTATATAATACATAATTGCTGTTTAATAATCACTTAAAAATATATACAGGCTTTTCCCCGGAAGTGGCTAGTTCGAAGTTTTCGGGCTTAACGAAACAGTTTTATAAAATTTGGGGTTTGCTATAGATTGGTTACCTACTTTCTTTTTACACTTCCGATTAACCAGAAGTCGCCATAAACTATGTTATTTTAAATGGAATGTTATATATTTTTGAATTCAGCATAAAATTCTATGACCATTACAGCAAGGGTTTCCTATACCTATTTTTCACTGTTTCAAAGATATTACGATTTTTGGGAAAATGTGGACATTTTATCGAGTCCCACCACACGCATGACTTTAGCGGTAATTACAGTCTGTTAATTTACATCATAGAATGACCTGATTTACATAGAGGGCACCACTGCAGTCATTGTTCTGGTGCTGACGTTGATCTTGAATGTGAAAGTCGTTGAGAGTAATTATTTGATTTATTGTAATTTTAGTGCTAATTACAGTTAATATAAGATACTAGGATCGAATTGTTTTGTGGTTGGGAGTTATTCATTCTCGAAGAGAAAACCCAAGAAACATAATCATTTATGTAGTTAGGTCATTCTATGCGCGCGGGTTGGGTGCATGATTAACTGCCAGTTTGATTTTAGTTCTTTTTCCAACAATCGTTTTCGTTCTTTATGATTGGTGGCAATTAAAAAGGAAAGCTGAGACATCTGGTACTAAAGTAATGTATTACGGGTGTCGGTCATTTTCCGTGAACTATATCCGAACTGGAATGGCGTCTGAGCTATAATAATATACTCAGGCGTTGAAACCAACTCCTGCTTCATATTTTCGTGAGTAAGATACCATTCCAGTTCCCAGGGATATAGTTCAATGTTTTTCGACACAAACATCAAAGGCGCCGACAGAAAGTGACCCCCTCCCCCCCTCAGTCTGAATTGATGATTAAAGAAAGCTAATTTTGACTCCGGAATTAGACAAGGCATCGTAAAAAGATACTGGCCGCACTAGGGCACATTGAGGGGAGATACTTTCATTGCGCGGTAGTGCTGCTAGTGGAATTCGCCAACTCTCGGAAAACGACTATGGTTCCGTTTACTTGGAGGAGGAAACTTCCAAAACTACAGTGCCCAGCCATCTTCGGCTCGAAGATAGTGGTCTCTAGTGAGGTTAAATACCTAGGTGTTATTTTGGACGCAAAACTGACGTACAAATCTCACCTTGAACAAGTGTCGAACAAAGCCACAAAGGCCTTTTGGGCCTGTAGAGGAATGTTTGGTAAAACGTGGGGGCTAAAACCGGCAATGGTGCACTGGCTGTACACGAAGGTCATTGTACCCTCCATAACCTATGCCTCGTTAGTCTGGTGGCATGAGGCTAGTCTGGGCTACGCGGTAAACGCGCTCAGCAAGGTCCAAAGGACTGCCTGTTTAGGCATCACGGGAGCCATGTCCTCGACGCCGACTGCGGCCATGGAGACCATTCTTGGGCTTCCTCCGCTTCAGTTGGTGTTGCGGTCAGAAGCTACCCTTGCAGCTTACAGAGTAAAATGTAGCGGGCGTAAAGGTTTCTCTGGTAAAACTGGAGACCATACTAGCATTTTCAACTACATCGAACAGACAGTACCTCTGTCCAATAGGGCGGACAAGATTCCGCCTGTCTTCAGCTTCACTAGGAAATACTCCGTAGATATTTCCAACAGTGAAGTCTCCAAAGCATACATTCACAGACCGAGGCGATGTTTTCATCGCTGGTTTGTGGATGCCTCGAAGACGCCGAATGGCACAGGCATTGGGATCTGGAGAGATGGAGAACCGAATGGCGAAGCCATCAGCTTAGGGGGCTCCACTTCCATCTTCCATGCTGAAGTTATAGCCATCCAGACCTGTGCAGAGAGCATCTTAAACTGCCCGCATGGGAATGGATCGGTCGAAATTTTCTCCGACAGCCAAGCTGCCCTCAGGGCACTACAGGCTGTCAAATTTGCTTCCGAAGTGGTACTGAAGTGCCATAGGAAGCTTGAAGAATTGGCGGAGCATCATAGCATTACGCTGAGATGGGTGCCTAGTCACTCTGGGATTAGAGGTAACGAAATTGCTGACAAACTAGCTAGAGGCGCCAGTGGTCTACCGTTCACTGGTCCAGAACCGTCGTGCGGTAGTTCCTACGGCGGTATCAAAGCCTTTGTCAGATCTCAACTCGCTGCTAGTCACCGCTCCTATTGGAATGGACTAGGCGGCGTGAGACACTGTAAAATCCTCGGTTTTTATCCGGGCGATGAAAGACTCCGCAAGGCAGTCTCTATGAGCAGGACCAGACTGAGACTTCTTACGGGAATCCTAACCGGCCACTGCTCATTAAATAAGCATTTGCACCGAATGGGGCGAGTGGACTCTCCCCTGTGTAGAAACTGTGGGAGAGCAGAAGAAACTCCTGTGCACCTCCTTGCCGACTGCCCGGCAGTGGACAGGGAGAGACGGAGCTGTCTAGGGGTCGCTCGTTTGGACGAACCCAGTATAAGTAAATTAACTCTCGACCAACTCGCGGACTTGTTTGTTCGTTTACAACCGGGTCGAGAGGGTTAAGACATCATGGGGGCACAATAGGTCTCAAGGCCGAGTTGCCTTACGGGGTTAAACCTGCCCATGAAAGCAAAAAAAAAAAAAAAAAAAAAAAGATACCATTCCAGTTCCCAGGGATATAGTTCAATGTTTTTCGACACAAACATCAAAGGCGCCGACAGAAAGTGACCCCCTCCCCCCCTCAGTCTGAATTGATGATTAAAGAAAGCTAATTTTGACTCCGGAATTAGACAAGGCATCGTAAAAAGATACTGGCCGCACTAGGGCACATTGAGAGGAGATACTTTCATTGCGCGGTAGTGCTGCTAGTGGAATTCGCCATTAGATCTATAAAAAAATACTCGTCAAAATGTACAAAGCCTTCCACAAAGACCGTTGTATTTAACAAGCAACCTTCAAAATGTCTCCTACCACTCCGTTCCTTTAATAGCGAATTCCTATGGTTGCTGTGAGACTTAGAGCATGTATATGGAAACTGCATGCTATGTACCTCGCTCCAGTAAAAATATCCCAGAAATCCACCACATTTGATAGGCTCTTAGCGGAAAAATAAAATATTTCGTGCCTAATTAGTATGCAACTTTTTACACACGCACAAATTAATAATGGAGTGTGGCTTGTATTTGTCACTTAAACCACTGTGAAGGAAATTATTTCCTCGCTCATACCTGTTTAGCACGTCCGTACTATTTGAAAGCTAGATCAGAATGTCGTACAATGATTTGCTAGACGTAGAAAATATACACACACAACTCCAAACAGCTAATACGTAATAGCACCTAATTTATTAGTGTATATTAAATTGTTTTCATTTTTAAATTCATGTTGCAGTCTCCGGATAATGTATACCATGGACCTTAGACTACTACAGTTCAAGCAATTTCAGGTGACGGGTGCACGATAGCAAGAGGACGTGCTCAAGGGACACACCCGAAGATATACAGAAGAAAATGTTATAACTCGCACGTGAGAGCCACTATCTTCGCGCTTCGTCAAAAATACGAAATTCAGTTGCATTACTGTACGCCAGCCATTAACTCGGCTCCGCCCACTTCTTCGAGCTGATGACGTAATATGCGCGGTAGGGCAGGGCTTCGGCAAACAGCCACTGCATGAACTGTAGACCGCTCATTCCCTATCTTGTTTTATCTAAGGTTGTGACAGAGTACATGTAAAGTGACAGTGTACATAAAAAGAATAGATTTATATACACGAAAAGGATAGATATGTATTTCTGTTTCACAGGATATGGCTTCACTTAATTACTATAAATAAGCAATATATTGGTAAAAAGTCTATGATTGGGACGCATTTACCAAATTTACATACTTACACGTTAAGATCGAGATAAAGTAAGTTCGTACTATGGCGACCTTGAATAAGTCTAGTAACCGTTTATATGTATAAGACAAACGATCTTAGATGTTAGTTCGAAAAAAGAATTGCTTACATTTCCGAACTTACAAGAGCGATCTGATTTATTTCGAACTAATAAGTGGTTGCATATAAACGTAGTAATTGAGTGCCATTGCTATACTCCACTGATGAAGTCAGTGCGCACTCGCCGAGTGTTTTGCATTCCACTGGCGTACTTGCATCGAAAAAGGCGCCTGAGTGCTAACAAGTTATCAATTTAGCATGTATTCCACTGGGAGTGCAACGCGCAACTTATAGTACCCAGTGAGTGGTGATGTGCACGAGAGCCGAAAACTGAAAACCTCAGTGCAAGCGGTGGAATTCACTTAAAACAGAAAGCGCTAGTGGTGGGTAGCTATTCTAATAACTAGTCAAATAGCTGTAGCTGTGTTATCTGTCAACGCGATAACCAGCTATTCCGACTACGGTCGCTACAGTAGCATTGGTAACGTCGGTAACTGTACAGCCGATCGGCGGCGTTGCGAACTATGGCTACTACGGCTAGACAACAACCATAGATTACAACAACGAATATCCGTGAAATATACAATTGAGACAAGCAATGAAATAACAAAAAATGACTTGCTTACCTTGATTGATTTGGTTTAATACATTGTGAAGTGTTATGATAAGTAAACAAAGGATAATATTTAGGTCTAATACAAAATACAATATTATAGTGATTTGTATTGAATAGGAATAGTATACCGAGTGATTCTGAGTGGGTCGCCTCTATAACTTCTAAAGTATTTGTAACAAAAACGAATTTGGGAATTAAGTATGAGCCTTGTTTATATATATCTAGTTATTCAACCGGTTTGAAGTACCTTTGGATGGCGTGTCAGGTTTGGCGTGCCCATTAATTTTTTTTAATAATGTTGCATTGTAATTTCTTAATTTTGATTGGTTTTACTTTGTTATTAACTGCCAAGTTTATTTCAGAATCTGTAACCAACATAGCTCGCATTCCAATGAATATTTGGCGGTATTTAATTTCATTCATCAGTACTTTTATACTATCGCCGCCAGATATCAGCACCTTACGCAGCTCGGTTGAATAACTAGAAGATATATAAACAAGGGTATTACACAGGACTGGGTATGAGCACAGACCTGATAGACTGCCAATGAACCGTATGCGCATCGCTACGGCGCACCATCAAAAATCGACAGGACATCTTGGAATACAGGCGTCATTACTTGCGTCACGATTCATGTAGCATCATGCTTACGTTAGTTTTCTATAGGAAGTTTTTGTGCGTTAAGTTTTATGCAAGTTGACAAGTCTTACTGGTATTACCTAACCTTGAAGATCGATTGTTTTATTTACTCTCTTTATGTTATTATTTCCCGGACTATTTCTTAATATTATAGCATTAATAATTGGGCTTATGTGATAATTAATCCAGGTAGTTTTTCCTGAAAAAAGTGATGCCATCGTGTCGTGTAAAATCCTGCAAAAGCAATAGTTACAAAGATGACGGGAGAACTAACTTTTCATATGTAAGTTGCCGAATAATGCCATAGCTTAAATATATTCTGAAATTATGATAATACTTGGTGTTTCTATGTGAAATAATTTTTTATAGAATGCCCAAACATTGTTGTGTGGATTACTGTTACAGGGACTACCATAAATCCCAGCAAAAGTAAGCGTGCATATGTTTGTTCATTACATTTCCTCGAAAAGAATTCTTATAGAGCGGGACAGATTGTGCGAATTAAAGAGGGAGTTACTCCAACATTGAATTCGGACAAAGAAAATCTAAAAAAGTATATTTTTATTTAGAATCACTTGATATTCCTGAAAACAAAGGGTAGAGGTAAATAAATGATGTATAACATATATATTTCTTTAAATTTTCTGCACTATTTCTTAGGTAAATCTAATCTGCCCATCAAAGGAGGTACGATATATTTGCCAGTTCACCGAAAAACCAATTCGGAAAGTAATGGTCTTGACAGGAAACAAGATTCCACAAGAAGAAAATTTCCTAACGACTTTTGTTTATTTACTATCAACTCACATTCCCCAAAACATTTTTTCTAGTTTATCCCATCATTTGTTAGATATGTCACCTCTGGAAGAAACTCGTGTTTCAATTTTAAGTAAAACCATAATATCGTCTTATAGCAAAATTAGATTTCATAATTTAGCCAAGAAGTTTACAGAAAAAATACAAGGTAAATCAATAAGGAAGGAATTAAGTAAACTAATATTATTTAATTGTCAATAAATTATACAACAACTACCGCAGTATATTATTTACTCTTAAAGACAACATACAATTATGACAGTTATGACAAGTCGTGAAGATCTTATGAAACTTGTATTAGATTTTTCCTATGTATTTTTATATGGCGTTGAAAGAAATTTTTTCTTTTCTCTCTTATTAAACCTGACAACGAATGAAGTATATGTTACCAGTTAATCGTAAGTTTAGAAACTGTTTATAGGTCTAAGTTGTCCACAACTTTAATAAAAAAAACAATGCCATATAAAATACATAGGATAAAATCTAACATATGCTACTAATTATTACAAATTCCAAGTGCTATTAAAATTTATTGATATCCTTAACTTTATTTATTTGAATATCCGCCATGGTACCGACGTCATTGATGACGCCTGTATTCCAATATGGCGCATTTCAATTGATGGCAGTTTTGAGTTCAATATCAGCAGTCTATCATGTCTATGGGTATGAGGCATAAATTCACATTTTTAGACATGGATAATACATTTTTGTCACTTCCGGTTTGACCGGAAATGACTTCGATTTTCGATTTTTAAATGGGATCACCTGTAACGTTTTCGGTATTTTGCTTCAGGATAATGTTTTGAATATAACTGTACCAAATTTGTTTGCACGTGTTTGCCGCACTTGGTCATGGCTATGTAGATTTATTACATTTTATTACATACATACATATTGCATTATTAGGTGTTTTACAAAAAATACTGAATCAATATTTGATCGGCATGCTAATGTAGGGTATCAAAATGAAGGTAATTTAATGCTCTTTCGTGGTGACCTAATGAGTAACCCTGTGCTCATTTGAAAAAAATAAATTAAGACATAAAAACTAAATTTTTGACCTACAAATGCGCGTAAAAAACTCTGTATACATTATAAAATGTTGTTATTATGTTTATACAATAACAACGGAGCATTTTAAGAAGTTCAAAGTACTCTAGATGAAAAAATAAAATTAAAAAAATACTTTTTATGTACTTTTTTATAAAGTGACAAATTTGGTACAGTTGTACTCAAAATGCTATCCCGCACCAAAATATAGAAAAATATACAGATAGTTTTATTTTTCTATATTTTGGTGCGGGATAGCATTTTGAATACAACTGTACCAAATTTGTCAATAAACAGGAAGTGACAAAAATTTATTGACTACACCAAAAACTGTGAATTTATGTCATATATTTAATTTTCAAATTTCATAAATCTATCGCAAATATTTTAGAAATTATATTCCAGAAACACCCGGTATATAAATTCAGATAGGCCTCACCTATCCGGCATAATATTTATTATTAGAAAGTAACGTCACTATATACATATTAACCACAATAAGTAACTATGTTAATTTGGTTAGTTTTGCGATTTGTATTATTTTATTATTATGGAGATTAAGATTTAACTAAAATAATTAAAGAAAAGTAATATTGAATAAAAATTACAATAACTATTATTTCAATAATTTATGTACTTCCGTCAATAATCACACGTTTAACCTTTTTTTCTTTTATGTAATTCAAATTCCTTGTATTTATCTCATTACCCTGAAAAAATATTTCAAAATGCCAATCCTATAAAAAGTGACAGCTTTTAGAACTCCTAACATGAACAAATGTTACACCTAACTGCATATGCAATATCCAACTACGTTATTGGCTAACAGTTAAAGCGAATATCCAGTAATAGCCAATAGCTAAAATAGCTGGTTATTCAGCGGCTATTAAACTACCATTAGTCGGCTAGCTAGATTATTGAAATTTCGGCTAGTTGCCCAACACTAGAAAGCGCAATTGCACAGTCGTCGAAGTGCGTTCTCCCCACTCTATATCTATCATCCCTATGGAGTAAGGATTTCTAGGATAATTTTAGATCAAGTCTAGGGATGGTGCAATTTTCTGTTTGGTAATCTGTGTTGGTAACTGTTTAGCGCTGTTTGACGTGACGGTGACACCAGTGACACTGACAGATCTTTGATTGCTAAATCCACAGGCCAAAACAAATAGAACTCTTTTGGTATATCAGAAAGAAGTTAATTACATCTAATCAAATGGCTGGTGAAGGAGGCGTAAAGGTAGTACCAGTTGAAACAATTGAATCTCTAATGAGGGAAGCTGAGACTTTGAAAATTAAGTTGGAGGATGAGAGACAAAAGCTTAATGACGTGACTTGTAAACCAACAACATTCTTACTCATGCGTATACCAATATAATCGATTATTCTTGCAGTGGCTTCTGTTGCAGAAAGATTAGAAATTATTAATTATATGAATATTAAACCAAGAAGAACTTTAAAAGGGCACCAAGCTAAAGTGTTATGTTCAGATTGGTCGCCTGATAAGAGGCATATAGTTTCTTCTTCACAGGTACTAAAATATAATTGGGTTTTAAAATTTAATCGAAAAACATAGAGTTTTATATATCTTCCTTTATTCCCTTTATATCTTTTTGAGTATTGTGGTATTTGGAATTTTCTTCTTTTACTAATAGGATGGCAAAATGATTATTTGGGATGCATTTACTACTAACAAGGAGCATGCTGTAACAATGCCAACTACTTGGGTTATGGCTTGTGCATATGCTCCATCAGGAAATTTAGTTGCTTGCGGGTAATGTTTTGATAATAGCTAAATATACATAGGAATAGTGTATCATATTTATTGTTTATTTTTCAGTGGGTTAGATAATAAAGTAACAGTTTACCCACTCAGTTTGGATGAAGACGTGACACAGAAAAAGAAAACTGTAGGTACACATACTAGTTACATGAGTTGTTGCCTTTTTCCAAATTCTGATCAACAGGTTAGTATTTTTTTTAATTTCTTTACTGTAGACATTATTTAGTTATTTAATTAAAAAAAAATCCGGAACATAAATGGCCATTGTGTTAAAAAAATAATAAAAAGCTATATTGCTTTCTGAAAAATGCAATTGTAATTAACAGTTATTATCAGGGCTGAAAAAGCCGTGTTAGAATAGTTATTTACAACCACTAGTCCAATCTCTCATAAACTGTTTATGCTTTTAGGCTGTCATTTTGGCAGTACCAGTCCTTGTGTATGTTTATGAGTAATGTACTTCACAATAAAATTAATTTTAGTGGTAATCTTGATTGTGTTTACAAATGTTTTTTTTTTTACGCTTAATTTTAAATTTAGCGCTCTTCTTAATGCGAATTTATGTTGCTTTCCATTTGTTTGTCGTTTTATACTATGACTAGCTATAGTTAATTATAAATGCGGCTATAATATTATAACGATAAAAAAATACGACCATAAACGTACTACACGTTTCAATTTTATATGTAAAAATCTGATCTTCAAAATATTTTCTGTCTGATACTATGCATAATTTATTCTAGCTAGAATTATAACTCTAATTAGTGATCAAAATCTGGCTTTAGCTGTTGGTGTAAAATTAAAAAAAGAACAAGATTTTACACTGTTAATGCTTAACATGAATTAATATTACAACCGGGTTGGATAATTAGAAAACACAACTCCTTTAAAAAAATCAAAAATCTTATAAAAGCGTCTTACACTATTTTCATAAAAAAAAAGTATTGCCAATAATCTAAAATTGGTAAAAAGCTGACACGTATTGTGGTTTTGTTTATGCATGTTAGCAATCCTACCGTGAACGTGTTGAAACATATTGAAACTTGTGGCTTGTAACCATAGAAATACAGTGGGGAGAATGCGTTTCAAATAAACCCGGCCTTTCTAATAATGAAGGCAGCCATTTTGAAGGTTGATGATTGCCCAAATTCAATTTTTTTTATTACACCTGAGAAAAGGAGAGAAAAAGATGGCATTTACTATAGAGCCGCGGTTTTGAGATGTGAATTGAATTACCCGTGTACCCGAACGTTCGGACTGCTTATAATTCACGTGATAAAGTACGGACATCGAACTTCACATGAATTAAAACACGGACTACACGTACTTTTGTAATTCACGCACGGTGCGTGAATATACGTACGGTACGTGAATATACGTCCGGTACGTACTTTATATACACGTGTAGTTCGGATACGTGACGTTCGAAAGATGTCCGTACAGGTACGTACATACGTACTGCTGTGGTCTGGCACCCGGGTTTTTGTAAATTCAGTTTTTTTTTTCTTGTTCATTCCGATAAGCCTTTGTCAATGTTGCGAGAAATTTCAAATTGTTTTATTGATTTATTTAATTGTTCAGTTGTTTATATTAATTTCTATCAGTTGTACATTTTGCGTTCACTTGTATTGTATATGTTGTTTTGTTTTGCGATTGCGTCCGTTTGCGGACAGATCTTTGTGCGTTAGGCGTAGCGCACGCAGCTGTTATTTGATATGTATACGTTTGTTTAACCTTGTAAGTTCAGTTCCGTTATAGACACGAGCTTGTAAGTATATGTAAAATTGTATTTCATTGCTGCCATTTTGTGATTTTTGATTTCAAGTTTTGAATTAATTTTTTTGATTTTATGTCGTCCATCACGGAACTCATTTTATAATAATTGATATTATATTCTTGTGTACACAATTTAGATGTAAGATCTTTTATTATTTTTCGTGCAGGAAGATATATTAATGTTTTAGAGTTTAAATTTTCCGTTTTCTAGTTTACTGTTTTCTATTTAATAATTGTTTAAATATTGAGACCACCTGGATTAAATTGATAAAAAAAAAAGATTATCTTCCTGAACTATTTGTTATCTTTTGCTTTGATAAAGGATTTAGCATTGTCCTTTTTTAATTTAGAGTCAAATGCAGTTTTGATTTCGACCAGGATCTTTTCTCCAAGGTTTTTTTTCTGCAAAGTTGTAATTAACTTTTTTTTTCTTTTTTTTTTTATAATAAAAATTTTGATTATTTACGTCATTCAAAATACTGTTCTTTTTGTTTTGATTAAACCTTTTTTAATTTTTTTTAGAGTATTAAAGAAAGTCAGATTTCTTTCTCCCACATTTTACTGTTCATGATAAGTTTAATTGTGAGAGTAACCCTGAGTTTAATAAATTCTTCTTTTGCGCCCTTTTAAATTTTTATCCTGTGAGCTAGCTAATTTCATTTTTCATATTTAATTTCATTTTGCATTTTTGTTGGTACCTTCAGTACACAGCAGTACGTATCGTACGTATATACGGAAATAAGGTAGCTCTAATTTACGATAAGAGGAATATGAATATCAAACTTTGTTCTAAAACAAAAAACACTTTCATACCAGTTAACCCAAGTCATTTGAAATAATAAATCGATAGTATTAAAAAGATTGTACCCTTTATATGATGAAATATATAAGTATTATGATTGGAAAAAGTTTATCACAAAATAACATGTCTGGTTACTTTTAAACATTATAATACAACAGTATATTTTTATACTTACGTTAAGTTATTTAATCTTCTCAACTGCAATAGGAAATAATCACAGTTGAAATGTATTAGTCGTTATTGACGACTCGAGACAACGTGAATCTAATTAGGTATTTTGCTTTAGATTTTGACCGGCAGTGGAGACTCCACCTGTGCTCTTTGGGATGTAGAATCTGGTCAGTTACTTCAGAATTTTCATGGTCATTCTGCGGATGTCATGTCCATAGACCTCGCCCCTTCTGAAACTGGCAACACCTTTGTTTCTGGGGTATTTAATTTAGTACAAGCAGAAGAAGCATGTAAGAACAAGTAATTTCAGAGTTGTGATAAGATGGTGTTAATTTGGGACATGAGATCTGGACAGTGTGTACAATCCTTTGAAGGTCACGAGTCTGATATAAACAGTGTGAAATTTCATCCAAGTGGAGATGCGGTTGCAACAGGAAGTGATGATTCTACGGTAAGTTTACACCATGTTCTAAGATAACCCTTACGTCCATGAATTATTTCGAAATTTCGACATTTTCATAAAAAAAATGTTTTGTGTTGTTTTTAAACAACATTAGGCATATAAGCGGAGCCAGGACTTTCGCGTACGCATATACGGGAGTTGTCCGACCGCCCTATAAGCTCTGTTCGTACGGCGAAAGTACGGTTTGTTTGTCCGACTTGCAGCTATGTTATCGCAATAAACTACGGATTGGTGGCGCTCTTAGACTCATCTGTTTGTTAATTGTATAGGGCTCAAATACCCTTGTTCAGTAATCGGTAGATATAACAAGAAACAATATGGAATTATATATTATTGAATGTTTCTATTATAGAATCTTTGGAATCCGTAACCACAATGGTTGTATTCTCTAAACTTTCCTCTGTTAATGTAGTTCTGTGACTCGGCAATACATTTGAAAATTATATTGAAAATGACATTTCCACATCGCAACTTGTAATAGGAGTGAAATTAAAATATGGAATGATCTCATAATGCTTCAAGCGTAATTTTAATAAATTTTATAAATTAATATCTAAATTGTCTTAAAGCATGTAATTAACCAAAAATACACTCACAGACCAAATATATTACATATGCCATATTTAGCACTTATTCCTTTTTTCTTTGAAGCTTTTGTGATTATCATATTAAATTTCTTACACTGAAGTGTTTTAATTTGTTTGCAATTTATTACAGATAAAAAAATGTTTAGCTACAGCTAATGACAAAAAGTTATAAATGGCATAGCAGTGTACCTTGGCGACCAAAACAATGATTGGTTTCTATTAGTTGAACCCATTGTTGAACCTTACGGAGTTACTTGGCTTTTCCACGTCATAAAATTCGACATTTAGAATTTGGAACAGCATATGCTAACTGGAATGAACATTAATGGGCAAAATTCTTTTTACAGACGAAACGAGAATTTAATTATGGAAACGTGATGAACATAATCGTGTATACAAACTGTCAACAGAACGTTTTGCAGAATGTAATCTAGCACAAAATTTTTACTTTAGTAACGGTTTCATCATGATATAGCGCAAGATTAGCTGATAGAGTCGTACGGAGCTTATTGAGGCAATTTTAGCATGAATGTAGGCTGGTATATACATAACATGTTTGAAAATCATGTTTTACCTTACATAGGCTTTAGCAGCTACGAGGATTTTGTGCTAATGCCCGAGCCCATGCTGCAAAAACAGTGATCTAGCACCTTAAAGGTGTCGGGATTACGGCGCTTCAGTAGCCAGGAAACAGTACTGCTGCAAATTCTAGATATTTAAAAAAAAAATTAGATAAATGTTTAACTGTTTTAGTAGTACTGAAGGATAGCGACAATAGTTTTCCTCTCACGGATACTCCCAGTCCCATATTTATTTCAAATTTGAAAATTTTTATTTGCTAAGAAGAAATTCAAGAGATTATGTACAATTTATCCATATACAGGATGAATCTCAATATATGCGACAAACTTTAGGAGCTGATTCCTGAGGTTATTTTGATCATTAAAGTTCATACGAGTATATGTCCAAAACGGTTTGGTTTAAAAGTTATTGAATGTTTAATAATAAATTATCAACTATGACTAACACGATTAATATCACAGTTGGTTCTTCAAAATCAATTGTGTTGAGAGGGAATTGTTTGTCATTTCAATATTTGACAGTAGTTGTCAGAGGGAATTGTTTGTTTGTCATTTCAATATTTGACAGCAGTTGTCAGAGTATTTTTTTTTTATTTAGTTTTACTAATTATTAATTATATTAACTTACTATTAAACATTGTATAACTTTAGAAATACGCAGTTTGGGACATATGTTCTTATGAACTTTTATGATCAAAATAACCTCAGGAATCCGCTCCTATAGATAGTAGCAGGCTGTATGTATATGCCGCGTGTTTGTAATGAAGGTTTGAACTAAGTCAGTGTTGGAACATAAGAAAGTAAACGGATCTGTTATAAATAAGGAAAACGTAACCTATATTGGAACTCGCATTATATAAACGACTATGGATTGGTGTTTCTGCTTGTAAAAATGAAATGTAATTAATTTAACTCCTTAGGAAATTATGATATTACAATTCAGTACTAACTGGTGTTCAACTAAATTTATTTATTACTTTAAATTATAACATACAATTAGTATAATTATTAAGTGACAAAACTTAAAAATTGTTTAAAGCGCGTGTTCAAAATGTCCACCATGAGTATTAATGCAAGTGTGATATTGGCAGGTTTGTCGAGCAGTATGCGCTGGAGCATTATCGTGCTGAAAATAACCTGCTTCCAGATCATTTTCTTGCAACTCTGCAATAAACAATTCCAACATCTGTTGGTAACGTTGGGCTGTTACAGTTTCCTCGAAGAAAATTGGCCCTATTATTCGTTGCCTGGACATAGCTAACCAAACTCCAACTGTTACGGGATGCAATTGCGTTTCTCGAAATTCGTGTGGATTTTCTGCAGACCAGATACGATAGTTTTGGAATTAATATAGCCCGTTAGATGAAACCAGGCTTCATCTGAGAAAAATGATTTGTTCAGCAAGTCATCGTCCCTTAAATTGTTATTAAACCGATGACAATATTCCAATCGCCTATCGTGGTCTAATGGTAATAATTCCTGTACCGTAGAAACTTTATAGGGATGAAAATGTAACTTTCTTTTGACAGCTCGTTGCGCTGAAGTGTATGATAAACCTGTAAAATTATAAAATGTAATAAACTATTTCACTTAATGTTAATATTGATTTTTTACCTGTTTGTTGAGCTAATTGACGCAATGGTTTAGTGGGACTCTGATCTAGAGTTCGTACATCCTCAATTTTGTTTTCTGTAAGAACTGTCTGACGACCAGATGACTTGCCTTTACGAACGCTCCCTGTTTCTCGAAAGCGGTGCACAAGTCTATAAATATGTCTGCTTAAAATCAAATCATCGAATTCTTCATCCGGAAACTGTACACGGAATTCTTGAATACATAAATCTACAGAGTATATCCATGTCCATTCATGATTTCGCTGTCCATTTCGGAAATAAGCTTCCAAAATGAATGTTTCGTGCTCTGGTGTGTAGGGCATTGTACACTTAAACAGATAAACGTTCTATAGATTAGGTCTATGTTATGAAATAATTTGCTGCCTTACCACAGATAAATTCTCTTATTTTCTTACAGTATTCAAAAATACTATTGTTACTACAACACGTACACCAATGTCGCTAAATGTCAAGAAAATTGATTTAATGTATGAAATTTGTATGTAGCTTACTTCACTCATTAAATTGGTAATAAGTATAGATAAATTTTTCCGGAAAACAGTTTTTTTCTTACGACAATCATTTTGAATCTCATAGTATATTGAGATTCACCCTGTATATTAATCATGCCACAAAATAATTAAATTTATAGCGAAGAGAAAATTGTGTACCCATGTATTTGATATATGTATGTATAAATAACGATAGTACTTATATTTTTAGAAAGGCAGCTGCAAAGGAAACAAACTAGGTAATTTGTAGTAACAATATGTACTGGACAAGCGTATTATTTTCCGTATCCAAAATAAAAGCATTGTGTGTATGAACTCTCGAAATTTATAAATAAAAATGCCAAAAGGTATTTTTTTCTATAGTTTTAAAGGCAGCAAATTTTGTTAAACAAACTTTGTTATTTTGTAAAGTGCCTTTTTCTATTTCAAATTTTCAAGTCAAATTTTTTAAATTTTATTAGTTTTCATTTGTGTTCGTTATAAATATGCCTCATTTCGAATGATTATGGAAATAATTTACTATCTAGAAAAATTGCCAATAAGTAATACTGTTGGTATTTGCTTAAAAATTAAAACGTAATCGAATCTAAAAGCCATGCCGTGAACGCAAATTCTGTCATTCACGATATATTTACGTTTACGTCGTGAAGGCAACCTTAAGAATAACCTCACTGATTCACCCGCTTCGGGGATATTCATGCATAGCTATGACGAATGAAAGCTACTTTCATCCCAACAGTACATAGGAATTATATAGTCTGCGCGTGAAGATCTGTGATGGTTCCTCTCCGGGTGTCTAGGGAAAAGAGCTTCGACGAAACTCTTCATCTTGGTTTCATCAAAACTGGTACAGTTAAACTATAGCCTAATCCGCAGGGGTTGTTGTTCATCTCCTGGCGCAGTTCCCATTTGGTTCTCTTGCTTTTATTTATCGTCTTATCTTCCTTAACGACCTTGAAGTTTTCGGATTCCCCCTCCGCAAGGTCTGGATTTCTCGCTCTCATCCGAGTGATCTTAAGACGCAATTCCAGACATTTCTTTCGGAGGTTCGCAATCTCATCCGTCCGCCAATATACGGCATCCCTATCGCATCTGTAACCTTTTCCGCTGGACATGGATCTATCACAGGCTTTTCGAATGAGTCCCATAGCAGTATCAGTACCTCTTCGGCAGGACCGACGTGTGTAAAGACTTCATCCTCCCGTGACGTCGCTATGCAGATGAGAGCCTTCTCATCCATTCTTGAAACATTCCATCCTTGGTTTACAATTTTCCGTCTGTCTTGCAGGAACCACACTTAGTGTGAAAGCGATGTATTGGTGGTCACTACCAGTATAATAATCCTCAGTGACACGCCATTCCGTGACCTTCCGATAAATTGTCTCTGAGGCGAACGTGACATCAGGAATTGTTTCATTGCATTCCGCGCGTCTAAAAGTCTATGCCTATGAGGAATTGTTAGAGCTAGAGGAAGAAATGCTGTGTTATTGTGTTGCGTTGTTATATTTAGAAGTAATAAATTTTGCTTTTTCCAATTAAACGATTGCTGAAGCCTACGAAGGAATATTGATTGGCAACAAGATAAATGTCCAGCTCATTTAACTGCATTAATAAAAACATTTGTAAATAGTCAATTTCCTGGAAAATGGATTGGCAGAAATCTCCTAGCTGAATGGCCTGCTAGATTAGCTAACATTACACAAACGGGTGGGAGTATACATGGTATACAACATAATTCAGAGCAATTAAAGTTTAGATTAAGAGTGGATAGGATAGGAGGAAGCTATATGGTATAGTGATTGTTGGATCTGTTTTTATTGTTTACGTTAAGAATTGGTTATTTAAAAAACTCTTTGTTTAGTTAAAAAATGAAACTATCAGCTGCAATAATGTTGCATTTATAAGTAGTAGTAAAATATAAATATGTTTTTGGGTGTTTTGAGGAACGCAGAATATTTGATAGAGAATAGCTTTTCTGTAAATGCATTTTGACAAAACTTTTTCTATTTGTAAACCCAATATATTACATTTTAAAAGAATATCTAATTTATATTCTGTGGTACATACTACGGCAACCTCGCCCGACTCTCCGAAGAATTAATTTTTTATGTCAGAGTTGTCCAAAGTGGATTAAATTCACAACTCCGATCATTGCTTTATTATTATTGAAATTAAAACGTCGTTAACTTAAAAATTGATATCATTTTTCTAAAGATTGTATATGCTGTGTAAAATAGTTTGCGACGCCAAAAACCATTAACTTTATTAAATACAATGAATCTTTTATTAAAATACTTTTGTTTTTTATTGTATATAGTGATTGAAAATTATTAAAGGATCCCGGGAGGCTAATTTCATTTCTTATTTTTTCAGCAGTAATCTAAACCTCTCATTCTTACTTTCATTTCAATACTGATTTAATCATTGTTACTGCATTTTACTTTTGTACATTCTTAACGATTTTAATAACCTATTTAATATTTTTTTTTTACTTGTATATCTATATTATTAAACGTTTAATATTCCATTATCTATTAGTATCGAAAATGCAGACAAAATAAATAAAATTACTTTTTGTTTCAGTGTCGATTATTTGATTTAAGAGCTGATAAGGAAGTTGCAGTCTATAGCAAAGAAAGTATAATTTTCGGAGTGAATTCCGTTGATTTCTCGGTATCAGGTTAGTAGTACTTTTACGGAAGACTCGTTAGATTCACTAACACTTGTTATGTTTAATTAGGACGTTTGCTTTTCGCCGGTTATAACGATTATACAGTAAATGTATGGGATACGTTGAAGTGTGTAAGAGTATGTCTTTTGTATGGACATGAAAACAGAGTTTCTTGTCTGCAAGTTTCTCCAGACGGAACGGCACTGTCAACCGGATCTTGGGATACAACGTTAAGAGTATTTTTTCTATTATAAATTCAAAATTTCGTAATAATTATATATGTGTTTTATACAGGTGTGGGCGTAAATTTAACGACTGAGTGTATATCTACATGAAACTAGGTGTATATTATTTATTCCTTCAAGAATAATATATTGTAATTAAGTTTATACGTGTACTATTATTAAATATGTACTAATAGTTTACTTAAAGTGTTTAAAAGTTATTATGAAATGGTTCTAGCATACAATAGAACAGGAAAATTTAAAATATTTTAAGAGGAATCACGCAATGTGCAAATATGTAGGCTGATTATAATATTAAAATATATTAGAAAATGATTTTATCTTAAATTAGTGGATCGATAATAATAATTAAATCAGTACATTTATATACAATAGACCTTTCAGTAGATACATACATAAATCACTTCTCAAGCATTAAAATCTCGCAGTATGTGTACTGAAGAGTATGTAACAATTTACTCGTCACTTATTTCGTTGTATGTTTTTATCAGTAAGTGCTGATATTAATTCTAATAAATGAATGTTAGCTTAAAAAAGAATCCATTTTTGTTTTTAATCCAAACGGAATCATTAATGACCCAGATAATAATATTAAACCAAATTAAAAAAGCCAATAAAAAATATGCTTCAATACATTGTTCCTATAGTTTCTTAGATGTGGTAGTGCTGGCGACTTTTTTTTAGCTTGTTGCATCTTTATTTTACACATCAATATATGGGAAATCTTTTCGTCACTTTGGATTCCCTATTGTGCCGACGAACTAGGGTGGGCGGCAATCAAACATCTGTGTAGCGTGCAAGTCTCATAACAAAAATTGAATTCATATTGTCTAGTCGTTCGAGCCTGTTTGACATAGGTACTTTTTTTAATAAGCTGCATTCTGAGTCGGCAGCAGTAAGTCAATTTAAAAAGGAATTATGAATATTATACGCCGCAGCAGAAAATATTTATACTTATCAATATAATATAATTTATTTACTCTTCAATCTTCTTTACATTTTAATTAATTTAATTTTCTTGACATTTTACGTTTTACGCATTGTACAAAATAAATGCTAATGAAACAGGATTAAATAAAAAAATCCGAAACGCAAAATGTTAAGAAGATTAAGTAATTAATGAATAAACCACACCACATTGAAAAAAAAGAGTAGGTATTTATTGTTGAAGCAAGTTAACGGTAAAATAATAGGAGACAAAAATTGTCGTATATACACCGGGTGTCCCAATGTGGATGGCCTATTATAATAATAATAATAACAAGATATTTAATGTCCAACAGGTCAAATCGACCGAATGTGAGGATATACAATAAATATATCTTGAAATAAATGCTAAATTTGAATTATTATAAATGGAGAAACAACAAAAAGAACAAAAAAATTAAACGAATATTGTTGTGTATGAAAGTAAAACATTGCGCTGGTTTTTGTGTATTTTAATATAATGAACTGTTACACGTTATAAAAAATGTGGCACCACGTGTGTCGTGTACAACATGCATAAAAATGCTAACTGACGCTTGCGCATGCGAACAACGTGTTTTTCTAGTGTACAGTACTAACAAAAAAAAAATTAATTCCAACAAATATAATAATAAATATTTAATGTAAGATGTCCTTAACATTTCCCAACATCATCATAGTAGTTACCGGTGCCCATTTCAATATATTTCTTTTTGCCAGTGGAAGCCTGAAGTTGGTTTCTCTCCTGGTGTTCATACGTGGTACATGAAGTGTCATTTTCTTTAACAGAAATGAACAATCAACTTTGTTGTTCAATATCATGATTAAAGTTTGTTTACAAAGTGCATGTATTTCTTCTTATTGATAGGGAAAGCATATTATGGCGTTCTAGCAGCTGACACTAAGAAATTCCTTTCTCTGGATAAATCCCATCTTGTTTAAAACTAAGAAATTTCAGAAATTTACGATGAACACGATCAAGTTGTAAGGCGTCGCAAGCATACCAAACAATAGCAGCGTATTCTAACTTGCTGATAACGTATGCATATACAAGTTTTGATAGATTCGATGTATGTGAAATAGCGTGATACACGCATTATAAATCCCTATTAGAAGTATATGGAGAAGCAATCATCAGAATTAATTCAAATTTTGTATATGCAAGTTATGTATGTTTATGTTTTATTTCTCTTTCTGTAGTACAAAATTGTGTAGGAAGCGTCAAGATATACTACATATAATACATAAAATACAATCACATCACCCATCAAAATGGGATTTGTAAAATTTAAAAAATACATAACAGTATGGTATTAATCAATTACCTCTGAAAAAGTCCTCTACATTATATAGTGCCCTTCGTGTTAAAAAGTTCACGATACGTTTTTTAAATTGTTTTTGCGGGAGTGATTTTACAGCATCAGGCAAATGATTATATATTTTTAGGCATTGGTGTATCGTGTTTTTTGCACTTTACTTATAGCATTTTCAACTTACTGCACTTTTATCCACTGATTGTATTTCCATCTTATTTTAATACATAATATTAGTAAGGGAGATAGATATACTACACGCGTAATGTGCAATAAGTCGAAAATGCTATTAGATGCGTGAATGGCGGAACTAATTGTTTTGTGCATGCACCTCTAAGTGTCTCTACCATGTCCAATTTCGTGCTTTTGGAAAAACTCGTAGTTTTGTTTTGTGAACAAAGCACACTCCAAAACGTATAAGGCGGGGAGAGTCAGTACATTATTGTTTTTAAAAGCATTTACACACGTATCACCATGATTGATATTAAATAAAGACCTTACGCAAGCTTTTTGTAAAATAAATATCCTAGTCGCGTGCACTGAGTTGCCCCAGAATACAATGCCATATTTTAGTCTGGAGTACACATTCCCGTAATATGCAGTTAACGCTGCTGCGGCACTCACGTTACGTCGGATTGTTCTTAGTCCATAACACCCACTAGACAGCTTGCCGGCAAGTGTTTGTATGTGGCCTTTCCAAGATAGACCTGCATCCAGGATCCAGGCCAAGAACGGCACTTCGTTTGATGAGGTAAGTGTTTCCTTTTTGTGTTGTATACTTATTGTTTCCGTGTTAAAATATATTAATTTTGTTTTAGTGATATTAAGTTTTAAATTATTTTTTTAGGAACCATTCTTCATATAAACGTAATTTTTTCTCCAAGGTATTGATTAAACCTGACTGTTTTTCACAGCGAACTACCGAGGATGTATCATCGGCGAACATCACTGTGAGACTTTTGGTCACTGCTAGCAGCTCGTTCACGTATAAGAACATAATCGGGCCTAAAATTGTCCCTTGTGGTACCCCTCTAGTCGCTGTCATCCCGCCAGATCTCACTTCCCTGCCAGACTCCCCGCTATTCGGGATAAACTATGTTTCTAAAATATTTTCTTCCGTGCAGTGTTGCGGCTTCTACTTAAATCTAATCTAATGTCTAGGGTGTTCCATTTTTAATTCAAATGGAACACCCTATATTTCTTATCATAGTTGGATTCCTTATGAAATATCATAAAACAATCACACTTAATTTCCCTATATCTATCTCAAAGCGTTTTCGAAATATAAATTAATGTCAATTTTTTTTTGAAAATATGACCTTTTCAAAAGTACGCATATCTTAGCTCTTTGGAATAACTAAAAATCCAATATCTGAACATGGTTTAAGAGAAACTTGGTATGTTAGTTGAATTTAGTTATATTATACAGGATGTTCCACAATACTCTCAGACCGCATGCTTTTAAATGAAGCACTCTATCTATTAGTCACTCTTCCCAAAGCCTGGTTAAATTTACTTTTCGAACATGTATGCTGTTCTTATACCTATATCGCTGCGATTTTCAGCTGCATCTATTTATTTAAAAGTAGTTCCTTGTCTTTTATTTTTTTTAAATACAATAATAAAACATGTAGCAGTAGTAAATTCTACTCCCATAACAATTATTGCATTTGGTGACTGTCAATATTTTATTTATACCGTAAGATGGGGTGAATCGGAACTCGTGGGTGAAAAGGAACAAAAATGGGAAAAGTTTTTAAAAGAGCAATAAAAGATTTAAAAATATTTGGTGACGCTGAGATTGCAAGAAAATGTTATTATTAATATCCAATGTTATTAAAATGCTGTCAACTGTCAAAGTTGAGTTTGTACGTAACCTCAAATCTAACACGTGCAAACTAGTACTATTTGGTTTAATTTTTTTTTGATGGTGTTTCTAAACATCTGGGAACATTGTTAAACGAAATAAACGTGTATTCTTATGAGTGTTTCTATTCACCACATTTCCAGGTGAATAGGAACAACAATTTTTTTTTAAAAAATAAGGGTTTTGGCATGCGCCCATTTTTTCTAATCTCGCAAGCTAAAAGCAGAAACCCTGTTCATAATTTTTCAGAAAAAAACAATTAAAAAAATTTTTTTCTTTTTTCTGTATAGCCCTCGAAATTGTCAGAACTGTTCCTATCCACCCCATCTTACGGTACTCATTCATAAATTGTAGGATCTAAATTACTCACCAGGTACCAGCACCTTACAAGATTATGGGTTGAACAACTATAATGTTATACTAGGTAGGGCAAAAGTAATATCATAATGTGAATGTGCCATAGTTTTTGCAAATGGCGTCAAACGTAATTGTGCTTTGACATTTATGTTGTAGACATATACATATCAGAAGAACGCGGAATAATTGCTAGAGTTTATTTGACAAATTTCCGGTCTATAGTTTTCACGCAGCTTGAATTTCGTCGTCCTGCACAATGTGCGCAAACAATTAAGCGCTTGGCTGAGCGGCTCGTGCTAACTGGGTCCACTAGTGATGTCGCAAGAAGTGGAAAACCCGCTCGTTCGCACGAGAATATCGATGCTATGGCCCAAGACGTCCGAGAGATTCCACAAACATATCGACAAGTTCGTTGCGTCGAATTTTGATGAAAGACTTGAATGTTCTGTTACAAAGTGCAAACTGTTCACCAATTACAGCCTGCTGACCGTCAAATGAGGCCAACTTAATCCCGTGCTCTATTAAACTTGGTGCAAGAAGGATATCCAAAATCATAATGAGCGACGAAGCCCATTTCCATTTAAGTGGTTATGTGAACAAACAGAATTTGCGTTTCTGGGGCACGGAGAATCCACATTAAATCCACGAAGAGCCATTGCATTCCCTCAAAGTGACTGTTTGGTGCGCTATTTGCAGTAAAACAGTGATTGGCCTTTATTTTCTTGAGGACGCCGACGCCACCATCGTAACAAGTTGTTTAATTAGATTTCGAGCATTGTTGGTTCCAGCAGGACGGAGCAACCGCTGACACAACTCGGGCAACAATGGAGATTTCACCACACCAATCTCCCGTTTTGGCGATATTACTAATTTCCTTTGAGGCTTTTGAAATCTCGCGTGTACCAGAACAAACCACAAACTTTGCAAATCTTGAAAACCAACATTGAAGAAGAAATCACCAATTTGAAGCCACATGTTTTACGAGCATCAATTAAAAATGTCGTAAAACGAGCACAAATGTGCATCAACTCATTTGACCGATATCATTTTTTCAACTTAATGTCATCAATTTTACACCTTAAAATAAACCGTTAAAACAGAGCCTAATATTTTTTATTTCTAACAAAATGGCACTCAATTCACATTATGACATTACTTGTGGCCCATCTTATACAGGGTGAATCACAATATATGCGACAAAATTTAAAAGCTGATTCCTGAGGTTCTTTTGATCATTAAAGTTCAAATGAGTATATGTCCAAAACGGTTTGGTTTAAAAGTTATTGAATGTTTAATAATAAATTATGAACTATGACTAACACGATATATCACAGTTGGTTCTTCAAAATCAATTGTGTTGAGAGGGAATTGTTTGTCATTTCAATATTTGACAGTAGTTGTCAGAGTATTCATTCAGTTTATTGTCAGTTTCTGTTTTCTAAAATGAATTACACGAATGCTGAGATGGGTGATATGCATTTTGTTTACGGTCTTGCCAATGGAAATTCACGTGCTGCTAGACGTCTTTATGAAGAACGATACCCGAACCGCATCATTCAACATTTGCCCGTCTTCACCAACGTCTTAGTGAAATGGGAAGTTTTAAAAAACAGACGACTGATAACGGGCACCCATTTACAGCGAGAACTCCACAAGTTGAAGAAATGGTACTAAATGAAATTGAGGAACATCCTACTACAAGCACCAGAAAAATTGCGTTTGCTTTAAACATTAGTCAGGCCACAGTTTGGAGAATATTGAAAGATCAACTGTTGTATCCATATCACACTCAACGGGTGCAGGCACTTTTGCTAGCAGATTTTCCGCAAAGAGTGGCTTTTTGTCAATGGGTGCAACACAAAATCGCACAAATTCCTGACTATTTGGCTCAAATATTCTTCACCGACGAGGCTACTTTCTCTAGAAACGCGATTATTAATTTTCATAATAATCACATATGGGCCGAAGAAAATCCGCACGAAATAGTGAATGCGCGTTATCAACATCAATTCTCTGTCAATGTGTGGGCCGGAATTGTTGGAGATCACTTGATAGGTGCACATTTTTTACCGATGCGGTTAAATGGCGAGGTATACCGCAATTTTCTTGAATAGGAGCTACCACTACTGCTGCAAGAAGTTCCCTTACAATTAAGATTACAGATGTATTTTATGCATGACGGTGCTCCAGCGCATTTTAGTTTAGTTGCTCGTGAGTTTTTGAACAATACGTATCCAAATCGGTGGATAGGACAGGGACGTCCACAACCGTTGCCTCCTCGGTCTCCAGACTTAAATAGTTTGGACTCTTTTCTCTGGGGTCACCTTAAATCTTTAGTTTATACGACTCCCATTGAAAATGTCGATGAACTGAGAAATCGTATTATCGCAGCTTTTCAAACAATTCGAAATATCTCTGGTATTTTCGAACGGACTCGCCAGTCAATACAACGGAGGATAGAAGCTTGTATTGCAGTTGGGGGCGGTCATTTTCATCAGTTACTATAAGTTAATTTTGTTTTACTAATTATTTTGTTAATTTATAATAAAAACATGAATTATGTTCACTTACTATTAACCCCTTAACAGTCATTTTATTTCAAAGAAAGTATAGCCTGCTCAAGTTATCTCGAGCGTGGCTGGTAAGCGGTTAAACATTGTATAACTTTAGAAATAAACAGTTTGGGACATATGTTCTTACGATCAAAATAACCTCAGGAATCAGCTCCTAAAGTTTGTCGCATATATTGTGATTCGCCCTGTATAACCAAGGGTATAAGCAAGTACTTATTCTTGGAGACGACAATAACTGATTCTTGTAATCTACTAAATGTTTATTGCAAACATTTTTAAACATATTTCGGAGAATCATAATTAAATGGGCGCACTAAAACTTTAACGTAGCCCCTACTTGCACCAGCCATTGCTAATATACCCATCGACAAGTCGACCGCGTGCACACTGTATATACCTCACAAGTTCTGTAATATCAGCTGGACTTATTGTTAAACGATCTATATACATATACAGGGTGTCTCTGAAATAAGAGTACAAAATATTAAAAATGGGAAACCCAAATTATACTGAATAAGTATCCAAAAATTCGTACGCCAATTGCAATATCGAATATACAATTAAAAACTCATTAAAACGTCACGAATGTGCCGCCCATGGATCCACTATCTATGTTTATACTATATCTTAAGGTCATTCGTAAATACAGCTGTGATATACAGATAATCATTGTATGCAGCTGATACGAGTCAACGACTCCAATATTATTACGTACGCGAAATTTAAAGCAAATTTCAAAGAAGATATTGAAAGTAAAATGTGGAATCTATTAATGAATAACTCTATTCACTTGTGCGTAATCTGATCAATGACAGCTGTCTGAAATAAACATCATTGTTAAAAGTTGATATTTGATGTGACGAAGGTAATGTGCGTGATACGGGTGTAACAAGTTTCTTCGAAAAATGCGGTGTGCCGTACTGCGTGACACCCCCACTTGCCCTGCAGCATCACGTGTACTTACACCTGCATTTCTGTTCACAATATCCAGCAATTCTTCTTCGGCTCGTAAAATTCGACGTGGTCTTTCACGTCCGCGACCTTCGTAATTTGGTAGCAATCGACCAGTTTCTCTTAACATAAACACGGTATCCTTTATACACGTGTAAGACGGGGTTCTACGATTGGGGTATCGCTGCCGGTAGATACGTAGAGTTCTTCGACAACTTCCTCCTGCTTCGCCGTAGACATAAATCATATCGAACAACTCGCGTGTGGTAAAAGCCATATCCGATGTGTTCAGGCGTCAAGGCGCAAGGATCCAGACAGACTGAGACTCAGAGCGTAGTTATACGTCGCGTGTTGCCTGCCCTACCTTCGTTGGTTAGAAGTGTAGTGTCTCAAATACCAGTGGCGTGACGGATATTTAATAAATATCTTTGCCATTTTTTTCCTCACGTATGCGTGGGAATTTTGGAAAAATTAATTTAGATAAAAGGTGTAATAAAATTAGGGCTTCCCATTTTTAATACGTTGTACTCTTATTTCAGGGACACCCTGTATATAGTGTGATATACATGTCAACTATATGTCTGTTCGTTGGGGCTACACTGGCCTCGTAAATACAACGGTATTAAAGATTTCCTATTTTGTATATTAAAGAAAGATAAAACATGCACCAGTGTTATTGGTGCAACCTCAACACACAAAGCTTATATTTTCTGCGATCTTCTATTTAATTTAGTCAGAGGAGTTCTTTAGCTCCAAGGACCGAAAGTAGTCGATACTTTCTGACTATCAAATTAAATTTTAAGAACTGTGAGAGATTGGCCGATAATTTTGGTTTAATACATCTAAGGTAAAGACGCATACCAGTATGTCGCATGACGACGCGGAAGATACTTAGCGAGTTCCTACTGGCCACCGTCAACTTTCTTATTCCTTATCGACGTCATACAAATAAAATGTTATGTTAGTAAATTCGTTGTTACTAACTAGAGTTGTTTGGGTTGTCCATTTATGTGACTGATATTTGTTTAGAAATGTTTTACATATTTCATACGTTTTATTAATAAATTTCAAATTATACAAACAACTTGTTGTTTAATATAAACAATACTTATTTTTGCGATTTTTTAACGTTACGGCCTTTTCGTTCTTCTCTCAGCTGTCTTTTACTTCTTGCTCTAAAAACTTCCTTCTTGAATTTCTTCAATTTATTTCCTTTATTAGTTTCTACTGCTTCTATCATAGTTCTATGCTTTTGGAGTCTTTCCTTTGTTTGTACTTTCAATTGCTCTTGTTTGTGATTATACGCAGCTTTAATCATTTTCATCACCTTCGACACCTAGAATTTAATATGAATAACATAATTCAATCTGATAATAATGAAGTGAGTAGTGTATAGCACTAGAGCTATATCTTTCTTACCTTTTGTTCATATGGTTCTTTAATTACCGCTACTCTATCCATGTTCGCCTTTTTATCTGTTGCTTTGGTACCGTGATTTGGCTTATCTTTATACGGGAGAGCCTGTTGCAATTTTTTTGGTATAACTAACGGTTTAAAGACCTTTTCTTCGCGGAAAATTTCCTATAAAAACTATTATGTAGTTCAAACAGATACAATTAATTTACACATACTCTATATAGACTGTCTTTATCTGGCACATTTTGAATATTTAATTCTCTCTTCAATTGACCCTTTGTTCTAATACCCTTCCAGGAATTTTTCTTGTCCTGCGGTAACAGTAAAGTCGTAACAGGTGCATAAAAATGCTGTACATCAACTTTATACCAAGTCCGGCAAAATATAATATCTAAAAACATTTAAATGAGTAAATGGTAACACTGAGCTCATTCAACTCGCCGTACCACTTAGTTGTATTTTGTCTTCAAATGTAGCTCTAAAACAACCTTCAGGTTTACTGACGGCTTTTTTGATTTGTCCTCTGATACCAGATACAGTTTTAATTTTAGCGCCTTCAAATTTAGCAACTTCTAATGAACTATTGAACATTCCTATGGACACAAAAAAAAAGTATTACATTTTATGCCAAACATACTGAACCCCCCAAAGTCGGGGGGTCGGTCACCCCAGGGGTATTTTTATCATGGTAAAATTGTTCGAGCAATATAGTCTTGTCAATTTAGAGTTAACTTAATTGTTATTAAATAATTATTCTGCACAAATATAGATTATGCTTGTTTTGAAATATGTCGAAAGAATCTATAACCTACCGTAAATAACTTGGCCGGTTAATCTCTTACACATATGAGGAGCTTGCGTGCAAAACCGGATAATTCCATTTTGTTGTCAAATTAAGTTTTACATGTCAGCAGTATAATTTCGACCCCCTCTACTCATTTTTGACGTCCTTTGCGACCACAACCGGCTACAAACGTATTAAAATGCAGTTTGAAATTCGTGTTTGCGAGCAAACCCGGACAAATCCCTTTTTTGGAGCAAAAGCGGATATATCCGTCGCCAAGGTGCTCTTGCCGCCCATTGTACACTTCTAACCTAAAAGTTGTAGTTGGGTGTGTGCACGTGTTTATCCCTTTCAAAGAGTTTAATTTGCTTCTATATTGCTCTGTGTGCTTATACAACTTGTGCTAAAGATGGAGGAAGAATTTGTTACCGTCGAAAAGGGAAATAACGGAAGCAGGAAGAGGAAAAAGGGATTTACGAGCCGCCAGACTAAAACGTCAAAGAGGTGAAGTTATATTATGAATATTATTAACGTATCGTTTGGGTTGCGTTATTGATAGCGCTGTTAATTGCGTATTTGATTGTAAATATCATTTTAATGTGCAGGTACGGTGATCCAGATCCGGGTTTGCAGCGTTTCAAGCGTCCTTGTACACATAACGGAAAAACCTATAAATGCGTTAAAATAAAACTACGTGATGTTCGTACAGCACGGAAGCGTTTTTACGAAGACTCTATTAAAACTAACCAGGATATTAGGTTGTGCCACATTCTATCTGTTGCACCTATCAATCGTCGCAGACATAACAAAGACCTGGCAGGAAAGAACCTAAGTATTGCGTACTTCATCCCTATAGGCGGCTCTGTAACAAGGGTATGTCAAAGCTTTTTTACTGCTGTACTGGGTATTACAAAACACAGAATAAACACCGTTGCTAAAGTACTTTTGAAAGGTGGAGTACCAAAAGAGGGCAGGGGCGGCGATCGTATTTCACACAAAACGGCAGATAAAAAGAACCATGTACGCAGTTTTATTAAAAGACTGAAAGGGAGGGAAAGTCACTACAATAGGAAAAAATCAAAGCGAATTTATTTAAGTGCAACTCTATCAATTGCTAAACTGCACAAAATGTTTAACGAACAGGCTTCGCCTGAATCACGCGTGTCCTATTTCATGTTTAGAAAAATTTTTATCGGGGAATTTAATATTGGATTTTCTTCGCCGGCTTCGGATATTTGCTCAAAATGTAACAGACTAAAACAACAGTACAACATTGAAACTAATGAAGAAAAGAAGATGCAACTCTTATTAGAATATCGTGTTCATAGAAAGCGAGCTAGTGCTTTCTATAGTCTCGCCAAAGAAACACCAGAGAGGAGCATAACATTTTGTTTCGACCTTCAGCAGGTCCAGCCTTTACCGCGTACCCCTATAGGAGATGCATTTTACGCACATCAGATAAGTCTCTACGCTTTTTGTTGTGTAGGTATGTCTTCGCGAAATCCCAATTTTTACGTATGGACAGAAGACTTAGCTGGCCGTGGATCGACCGAAATTGGTTCAGCTTTACTTGATTACTTGCAATCGTTAGATTATGATGGAGTGTGTCAAATTCGATTGTTTTGTGACGGCTGTGCTGGCCAGAACAAGAATTCCCACATACTACACGCTTTAATGTTTTGGCTTAAACATAAGTCTCCGAATCATGTATCCGAAATCATGGTAACATTTCCAGTGCGCGGACATAGTTTTATGGCAGCAGATAGGTGTTTTGGCAGGGTTGAGAGATTATTAAGGAAAACCCCCGAGATAATTTCTAAAGAAGAATATGTTCGGTTTTACTCTGAGGTGGGAAATGTAAAACTTTTAGGCCAAGATTGGCAATTATATAATATAAAAGCATTCGAAAAGGTTTATAAGAAAATAAAAGGCATTGCAAATACTAAAAGGATAGTCATTAAGAAGTTTGAGAAAAAGGGTCAAGCGAAAGCCAATGTAAAAGTAACAGCTTATGAATTTTACAGATTTCAAAGCAACATGAGTACGGCACAAACATTAATAAAAAAAGGACAATGTGACAACAATCTTAAACTGCAACAGCTTGGATTCAGACACTGTCTGCCCGAAAAGAAAAAAGCGAGCCTTAGACATCTGATGCAGGAAAACTTTGGCGAGGAGTGGGATTCGCGTGCTGATTTAGAGTGGTACAAAAATTTGCTAACAACAACCTCAGAGGAAGCTGGCGAAGATGAAGATAATAATGGAGAACGGTGTGATTGTCTCTTTGAGGAACCAGCCGTCCATATTTAACTTTCTTGTGTTTCTTTTTGTGAGAATTTTCTTGTGTTTTTGTGAATTTTTTTATTCTTTAGTGTTTCATATATTATAGTAATGAATAAAACATTTTTGGGCACATTTTGTACCATTTCTCTCAACATTTATACCACTTTTGAAGCAAAAGCGGATATATCCAAACTATTTTTCAAAATTTCTCCAAAACCATTGGAAGTAGCAAAACCAAAATTAGGGATTTAAACCACTATATTGAAGAGAGCCAACCCCAGGGTACTGCATTTCTCTAAGCATAAGGGCCAACGAATGAGAAGTTTTTGCCATCTCCTGAAAAATTACTAAAGATGGATATATCCGGTTTTGCACGCAAGCTCCTCATATGTGTTTTATCAGTCAACCTTTTTGCGGTTAAGTCTACAATCACAGAAAGCAGAAAACTGCCTCCGTGCAACAGAAGTTACTTATCGCTGGGACAAACAGCGATTCTTGTTCAATATAAGTCGAAAAAAATTGTTCTCTATGCATACACAGTTCAATGATACATACTTATAAAGTCAATAACAGCAATACCTTTTATGAAAGCAGTTTTTTTATAAATTTTCATAGGATATCCAACAAGCTTAAGCTTCTTGAGAATTTTTGTGGATTTATCAAGTTCTTGAACTGCACCTGTAGCTGCTATTCGGAATCCTTGGTGTTTCATTATCTAGAACATTAAACATTAAAGAAAATATATCAATTAGAAATAGCTAAAATGATATACAAACCTCTGGATTTCCTTCACAAGTTTGAAGAGCTATAAAACCGGTTCCTTGAGGCGTTATAGGTCCCCAGAAGTGAGCGTTACAACCCAAATGTTCTGGCGTATACTTTAAATATCGAAATTTCAAGTCATCTTCTAGTTTAGTATAAAGTGGCAGTGTTTGAAATCTTCGCCATCCAAGAGAAACGATTAGTGGATCGTTCGCTTTTAGTATTTTTTTATACCATCTATGTTTTTTAACTTTAACATTAACGTATCCTATATTTTCCTCGCCCATATTGAGAGCTCCAATTACAATTGGATATGTTGGGTCGAAATTTGTCACAAACTCTGATGCAACTTTTTGAAATTCTATTCTGACGTACATACCGGGTCTGTAACCTTCAATTTGAACCCGAAGATCATCAGTCATATTTTCAAAAACTGACTTGTTTAATTCTGCTTGCTTTGAAGCAGACAATTTTAATTCATCATAGTAAGTTGCATCTGTATTATCGTATTCTGCGTCAAATTTTTGCTTTAATTTCAACTTCTTTTCGATTAAAGCTCTTTTATTCATTTCATCATCTTCTTGGACTTCTCTTTTACGCTTAGTTGATGGCTTACATTCAGCTTTTGCAGTGAATTTCTCTCCTGTTTCCAAATCTTCAAAGTCGCCGAATTCATCAGAATCACTTGGTATCTCAGTGGCGTCTAATTTTAGTAATTCACTTGCGTCTTCTGATTCTTTCCATTTTCCAGTAACAAAACAATCTTGAATCGTCCATTTAACCTATATGAAAGAAATATAAAGTATGTTATTTTCCAGGAATGGAAAGGACATACAGAGTGTTTCAATAAGTAAGTTTATACAGGGTTATTATAAAGTAATGCACAAAATTCATAAAACGTACAATGTTCATTTTTGAAAAAAATGCAAAAACACGTCAAACAGTTTATTTTAGTCCGCGTCTTTTGACATAAGTCAAAAAAATAAAACGTCAAATTTGTCAAAGTTATGACGTCATCAATATTTTTATTAAATAGGAAGCTAGGTTTTTTTTTACATTATTTGATAAAGCTTGTTTTTCTGCTTTATAAAAAAATAATTGAAGTAGGGGTCACATAATAAAAAACTGTGAGAAAATAATAAAAAACAAAATAAACTTAATTCTAGTAGTAACTTTTAAATTAACTAAACAGTCCATTAAACCAAAACTAATTTCTTACAGGAATTGTTCAAACTGTGTCCCGTTCACTATCTGACATAGGCCAAGACGATGGTAGACCTGATTTACAGAGTTTTCGATCATCTGCGGAGTTATACGAGTCATTTCATGTCTAATCCGTTCCATTAAGTCTTCTAAATTGTCTGGTCGGTTAACGTAGACCCGACTTTTTAAATGTCCCCACAGAAAAAAATCAAGGGGGGTAAGATCAGGTGACCTAGGTGGCCACTCCATTGGTCCACGTCTTCCAATCCACCTTCCTTCAAACTGGTTATCCAGAAACCTTCGAACAATAAGACCATAATGTGGTGGTGCACCATCTTGTTGGAACCAGATACTGGGATCCAAGTTTTCCCTATTATTTGGATCCGGAAATGCCGCAATTAGGTCCGGAAGCACTGCCATACGAAGATGTTCCGAATATCGCTCAGCTGTTAAATTCCCGCGAAATAAATAAGGACCAATAAATCTTCCCCTGACGATTCCTACCCAAACATTAATTTTTTGGGGGTGCTGGGTGTGTTTTGTCTGAATCCAGTGGGGATTTTCCCGAGCCCAGTAGCGACAATTGTGTCGATTTACTGTACCATTTAAATGAAACGTTGCCTCGTCTGAAAATACTACACTATTAAGAAAATTTGGATTTTCGTCACAATGCCTCATGAAGACTTCACAAAATTCCAGACGTCTGTCCGGATCATCTTCCGAGAGTTCGTGAACAAGTTGAACTTTGTATGGGTGCAGTTTTTCTTTTTTTAAAAACTTTACTACAAACGACTGACTAACATTTTGTTGTAAGGCAATTTCTGTTGTAGTTGCGTGAGGGTTGTCTTCTAATGACAGCAAAATATCTAACTTTGCATCGTCGCTTATTCCTGGTCTTCCAGATTTTGGAGCATCCCTCACGCTTCCCGTTTCATAAAATTTTGCAACAATTCTGCTTACTGTGCTTCTAGCAATTGGAGGTCTTTCAAAATGTGTTTCGTTAAATAAAGCACATGTTTCTTCATGACTTCGAAGTCTATCGCCGTAACCTACCATCATTAGAATTTCTATCCTTTCTCTTTCGGTTAAAGGAGCCATAATAATAAAATTGGTATGACGCTAATTGTAAGACTGACACTGACAGTTGTTTTATTAAATCAATTGAAAAATTGAAAAGCAAATATTCTTACTAGGTAACTTTAAGTTTTAATTCTTTTAATTACCTAGGTCACCTGATCTTACCCCCCTTGATTTTTTTCTGTGGGGACATTTAAAAAGTCGGGTCTACGTTAACCGACCAGACAATTTAGAAGACTTAATGGAACGGATTAGACATGAAATGACTCGTATAACTCCGCAGATGATCGAAAACTCTGTAAATCAGGTCTACCATCGTCTTGGCCTATGTCAGATAGTGAACGGGACACAGTTTGAACAATTCCTGTAAGAAATTAGTTTTGGTTTAATGGACTGTTTAGTTAATTTAAAAGTTACTACTAGAATTAAGTTTATTTTGTTTTTTATTATTTTCTCACAGTTTTTTATTATGTGACCCCTACTTCAATTATTTTTTTATAAAGCAGAAAAACAAGCTTTATCAAATAATGTAAAAAAAAACCTAGCTTCCTATTTAATAAAAATATTGATGACGTCATAACTTTGACAAATTTGACGTTGTATTTTTTTGACTTATGTCAAAAGACGCGGACTAAAATAAACTGTTTGACGTGTTTTTGCATTTTTTTCAAAAATGAACATTGTACGTTTTATGAATTTTGTGCATTACTTTATAATAACCCTGTATAATATCTATGTATATACTAAAAATAAAAAAAATTGAAAATATCACAATACGCGCATTTAGTGAAAACGTCATCCCCGCCATTTTGTTAAGGTGGTCAGTGTTCTGGATGAAAACATTATTCACTTAGCATTGTAAATTCCTATCTCGAAATTTCATTCCTTTATATTTTTATTATATGAACAATTGTATATTAACAACCTAAGCCATCTACTATACTGCAGGTGTAAGTATAATTATAAGTAGCCGTTGAAAGTTTTAAATGCAGTGGTTCCCTGTAAATGAAGTAAAACAACGCGATTTATAGGTTAGAAGTGACAGTCAGTATGCCTATATATTGTTGGGCCCCGGCTTGCAGTCACAATAACATGGCAAATAAGTGCTCTTTCTTTCGATTTCCTAAAATTAAATCAAAGAAAGCTTCATGGGTCTTGCTGTCTCCATTTTCTGTAATGTAAAGCCAAAATAAACTGATCATCACCACGTGTGTGCAATGAGGTTATAGGTTATGTCTTCTTTATTCTCACGATTACATGGCAACAATAGAAAGACAGCAAACAAGAAGTAGTGCAACACAAGTAAAAATAACGTAAATACATAATACACACCTCCAAAAACACTAAATATGTACCAATGAAGCAAAATATTTAACAACGATCGTCCTAATATATAAACTCTATGCAAAAAAAAAATTGTTGTCATCCAGCTACTGACCTACCACACACCAGTGACGCGGTCTAAATGCGCGTATTACCACATTAAAACTAAGCCACCACCATTTACTATGTAACCTATATGGAAAATAATTATTTGTATGCGGTATTTGTAAATAATTTCATATAACTATCTGCATTTACGCTATATTTACTTAAAGAAAAATGAAAGAAAGAGTTCTCGTAACGCAGCTGCATAGCTCCACATGAAAAACACATCAACATTTAAAACGAAGTAAGGTTAAGGAGCACAAAAGATTTGATGCACATTTGAAACATTAATCAGTTGGTAAAGATAAATTAAACCTTCTTATTATTTACTCACTATATTAAAATAAAACTGTGTAAAATCTATAGTATATATTAAAACATGTTACCTGCGGGTCAATAAAATTTTGCACAGTCGAGGACCAAGGCATTGAAAGTGAAGACTCCATTAAGTCTGTGCTATCTTTTTCGATTTTTGATTTTTGTTTGGAAACAGCTCGAAATAAACCTCCTATTTCATCATCATCATCATTGTCAACACTTTCCTGTATATCCAAGGTTTCGTATTTTCCATCAAAAACGCCTGAAAATTATAACATACAAAGTAAAGAAAAGAATAATCATTCTTGAAGGTAGCAAAACAAAAATATCTATGCATATTCTAACATAAATAAGAATACATAATAACATAAATAAGAATACATAATAAAATAATAAAGAAAGAAAATAAATAAATAGTAATTGTAATTAAGTGATGGTAAATATAAATAACTAAGACTCAAAAAACTTGCAAGTCAAAACAAAGAGAAAAATTAAAACAAAGTAACGGCGATTGAACACAACTAAAGTGAGAAAAATAACTCAAATCTAGGCTACAATAAAACAAAAAGGAAAAAAAAATTAATTATTGCGCAAGGCAAAGAAGTCGTCTAAATTAGAGAAACTGTGCAGCAGGAGAAACTTCTGCAAAGCATTTCGAAAGGACGCAAAAGTTTGCAACAGGACAATTTTACGAGGTAGATGATTGTAGACCTTGACTCCCATACCCTTCACCCCTAGACTAGTAATGTTTAGAGTGTATCCCGCAGTATGCAGATAATCTCTTGCTCTAGTCTGATAGTCATGGTACTCGGCATTTAAGGTAAGACTATGTTTGTTTTTGTGCACATAGCAAGCTAATTCCAATATATAAATAATAATAATAATCTTTATTCCATTATGCCTTACAGTGTAGAATACGTCAATATATATAGATACATGAAAGAAACACAAATATAACAAATACACAAAATGTTACAAATATAAATACAGTAAACAATTATAGAATATTAGGTGCATTAAAAAACTCATTTACGTTATAAAAGGATTGTTTGTATAAATATTTTTTTAATGTTGTTTTAAACTGCCTACATGGCATTTGTTTTAAAGCTGAAGGTAAGTGATTGTAAATTTTAATACACTGCCATAGTACTTGTTTTTGCACCTTCGTCAGATGCGTCTGGGGCGGGAGCAAATGTGAATTAAGATTTCCACGTGTTGCGTTCGTGGTTAATTTCGTACTTATGGAACAATTCTGCGTAGTTTTTTTTTTACAAAAAGTGCAGACTCTAAAATATACAGGGCAGCCAGGGTAAGTATATTATGTTCGCTAAACACTACTTCGCACGAGTCTCTATATTGTAATTTGAAGACTGCTCTGATACAGGCCTTCTGAAGCACGAAGATTCGGTTGACCTCTACAGAAGTACCCCAAAAAATAATCCCATACTGGAGACGTACGAATTAAAGGCAATAAATTTAAATTATGAAATATAGGTCTGCAAAATTGGGTGAAATGAGCACCGACAGTGGATCTTAGAACAGCTTTTTGTGCTAGAAATACCCTCTTAGCGGCTGTCGATGAACCCCAGAGCAGAATACCATACCGCATCCTGGAAAAGACTTCAGCATAGTAAAGCGTCAGCATACATTGCATTGTAACCTGCGATCTCAAACACCGAAACACATAACATTTACTAGATAATCTATTAATTAAATTCTGACAGTGTACGTTCCATAACAGATTGGACTCAAACGTTATACCAAGGAACTTTACGGAAGCCTCCTCCTGCAGATTTGTGCCGCTTAAAGAAATATCCGTAATATCTGTACGCCTGTGTATAGTATGCAAAAACATATACTTCGTTTTTTCTAAGCTTAGGCATAGCTTATTTGTCTCAAACCATTCCGTTAGAGCACACAACAGTGTATTTGTAATAAATTCAGTGTCATCATTGGTAGTTAGTACGGAAATATCATCGGCATACATAGTCACATAAATATCAGATAGAAAAAGCACAATATCATTCATGTACAAGTTAAACAATACAGGCCCTAAAACGGAGCCTTGTGGAACACCCATCATAACCGGCAATGCATATGATCGAGCAGTCTCAAACTCCCCGGAGTCCCTAATGTGTTTAATCCTCACAAATTGAATGCGATCGTACAGGTAATAATAATGGTTTATTGCCCAACAGTATAACTATGTTAAGGACAATTAAAGGCAATTATATAATAATACTATAAAGTCTAATAGAACTTACATACATATATAAATATATGTGTGTGAAGTAATAACATTCTATTATATGAGATTATTATTTCCAAACAACAAACATGAAATTATCCATGACCCAAAAAAGTTTGGTTAGTGTAGTCCTACTACAGCAAGAGATATCACAATACATACTATAGTGAAATTATAACTACTACATATAGTATAAAGAGGTGACATAAGCATAAGATTAGTTCTTGAAAGCGGCACATAGAAGCTAGGAATATAGCGTACAGAGAGTCTGGGAACACGAAACATTAAGTTAATTAGTATTTTAGAAGGTGCAGGTATAAGCAAGTTCTGGAATGGCTCAGATACGTTTCTATATGTTCAGGAAATTCAACCGAAGACTGGGTCTTTCCTTACAGCTTGTAATTTTAGAAAGACATCTTGTCCACAAAAAAAAATGAGAAAATATTTTTGACTACAATGAGTGTTCTAGAAGTAGGCAAACGCACACTTACTCCGTTATTTTAAAAGGAACAGTCTATATATTATGTATTCCATTTTTCAATTCTACGGAGAAAAATAACATGACTTCATATAAACTACAGGTCATGCACTGAAAATTTTCGAAAACACGCCTTCACGCGCTAGAAGAATCGAGCGGAGCAGCGTACGCCGAACGATGTACCGCAATACAGCAATACATACTAAATTAGGATTTTTGAACGAATCGCGAAGATAGTGTGTTCACGTGTGCAAGTTATAACATATCTCTATTTTTATTCGAGTGTCTCACTCCATTGAGCACGCCCTTTGCGTAAGCTGTACTGTATGCCTATCTTTAATACCAATATATTGCTTAGGGTTGACTGACATCTATTGACACATTGTACACTCCCACTGAAATTTTGCCGAACCCGAAGGAGTTACATAGACACTCGGCTTGATACAAGAGTTAAACTAAAATCGATGAACATTGCTTAGTTCTAAGTAACGAATTTTTTAAATAATACCCTATATCTTTGCTTAGTAGCTGGTCTACAAATTTCTTGTAGAAAAGATATCTTTCTAAACTGATAAATAGAGCTGTAGTAGAAGAAAGGACCCAACGGAAAATATTAACCAAAGAAACAAAAGCTAACAAATATTTATTTTATGGTGAATTTTTTTCTTAGCCGTAATATTAAATTTGGTTTTTTGTTTTTCTTAATGTAGCGGCTGGGTTTTTTTATAAATTAATGATTTATGCAATAAAACTATCCATTGACGTTTCGACAATTCTTAATTTGCTTTATTGTTGTCTTCTTCAGTTTTTTAAAAATTATACAATAGTATTTCGCCGTTTTCACATAAAAATGTATCTCCTACACATTCTTATTGACAATTAAAATGTAGTTCGTATTTAAGATAATTTAAAAATGTCTAATTTTTAAAAAATGTTTTTATAATTTTTTAACATGTGTGTGAACGTCCGTAACTTTGGAAAAAAATGTTTTTGTGATTCATTATAATTTTTAAAAAACTGAAGAAGACAACAATAAAGCAAATTAAGAATTGTTGAAACGTCAATGGATAGTTTCATTGCATAAATTATTAATTTATAAAAAAAAACCCAGCCGCTACATTAAGAAAAACAAAAAAACCAAAACAAATATTTATTATATACCTATATTATTTATAGAGAAATTTGGTTAGAAATTCATAATTTTTTCTTGGGGAATTTCGATTTTAAATAAAGAATACGATATGGGAGGTTTGTAACACAAAAATCATAAATACACAAAAAATTAATATTTATAGAATTTAGGTATATGTATACTGTATATACAGTCACCGACAGAATTGAGTAACACTAAGCGATTTTTAATTAAACTATACATTTTACTTTAATTATATACAAAATCATATGATATTCTAGCAGATCAAATAGTTAAACATAAATAATATCAAAAAATATACTAATATCACGAAACAAATATATTAATAATAAAATAAAATACCATATCCAATTCTGTCGGTGACTGTACATATGTATGTTCTGGAGTCATGTGGTCAAATTTAAGATAAAGGTAACTGGGTGTTAACCCAGTTTAGTTTAGTTTAGCAAATGGTTTGTTTTGGAGGTATAAACTTATATCGCATTTTATTTTATACTTACTGTTTACCAAAAAGAAACAGAAACAGTATTTTCTCTAATTTAAGATACAGCTATATAAAATAAAATTGAAACAAAAAAAAAACCATTATCTCATAAAATCACAGCGATTTAATGCTCTCTTAGGCTTATGTACAGGGATGAGAACAACGCTATCATACACAATTGGTTAGTTCATCCTGTTAAAGAGAAGTGCAGAGTTCGACACATTTTCACTGTACTCGCGTTTCTTAGAAACAATAAGGTACCGCGTAATATAAATGGAGGACGACTGAAGGTCAACTCCAAGCCAAAGCGCTAATAGGGGATGGGGATGCTAAGTTCTCTGATAACCTACTTAGACACAGCAAGAAAGAAGTAAAAACCATTACTGGGCTGGTAACTTGACACTGTCCCCTGAAAAAGCATCTATGCAACACAGGGCGAGTAAGCGAACCGTGGTGCAGAAGATGTGAGCTACAGGAGGAAACGACTTTACATGTAATTTGCACATGTGAGGAGTTAAAAGTACTCCGGCAGAAACATTTCGGGAAGGATCTATTGGAACCCTCGAAGGTTCTCAAGTTTCCACTGGGCAAGATACTGAGCTTTATAGAGAACACCAAGCTGCTCGAGTGGAAGTAAGAGATTTAATAAGGACGGTACATTGAGCACCTAGCTCAAGTGCCTGGACTTAAGGTGACCACCCTAACGTTATGAATGAATGAATGAATGAATGAAGGTACCGCGTCGTTGTTTTCTCTACTTATACATTCTGGATTTTCATTAGTGCACACCCATAAGTGTAGGTCAATAGTGAAAATCTGCTAGAGTTTGTGCTTTATGAGTTAGGTTTAGTGCATACATCTGACAACTACTTGACGATTAACGATTTGTAGGAACAAACCTCGTAGAAGTTCTGCATACCCGCTAAATTTTTGCGGATTAGGATAATTTTTACTATTGTGCATGCGGATGAGCATATAAATTCGGATAAACTGCGGGGTATCCATACCCGCAATTAATTGTTTGACGTTATATTATTTAATATTTCAGTCAGTTTCAGTTGACAGAAAAGAAAAAACATTAAGCATCTTCGAGAACGTTTATATACGTAATAAATTTGCCTTTTTTTTCACCATTTATTTCAAACGCTTTAGTATAATATAAATTTAGCATGCAAATCGTTTTCTTTATGATTTATTAGACACAAATTTTATTTTGTCGTGTAACGTAGAGTAAAAATTTTTCACATTGCAATTTAGAATAAACATTGTAATACATTGATGGGGATATACAATTATTACAGCCTCTAATAGGGTATCTATATCAAAAATATAAAATGCGGATGCCCAGACAGATACGGATGTGGATCTTTCCGACCGCAATAAGCCGCAAATACGTACGGGATGCGGATATAAAAAAAGGTATCCGTGCAAGACTCTACTTAAAAGGTATTAATCTCAAATTAAAAAACTTATGAATAATAACGGTGAATTGATTGCAATTGACTTAAATTAGAAAGAATACTCTTTCTTCTTGATTGATAAACGGTGCTAAACAGGAGTTTTACTCCTTTATATTGTTGGAGGTTTTTTATTGCCGTAAAACGGGGTGGCTTTAAAGAGTGGGGTGACATGAAAATATCTGCGAACAAAACTTTAATACGCAGGTAACATGTTTTTGTAATCTACAAAAGTTTGTGATTGGACTATTTCAAATGTATAAGGCGATTCAATTTAGTGTTACATGCAAACTGCATAAAATTAAGAAGATTTTTGACTATGTGCAGCTTTAGCACTTAAGTAAGGAAATTAACTTTTTACTGAACACTTTATGTTAACCTGTGCATGCTACAAGAATGAAAACGACAACATAACTTCAAATTATTTTTTAAGCAGTAACGTATCACTTTAGTTTTTTTTTTTCTTCATTGTAAGAGTGACTTGAAAAATCGTCCCAGGAAAATATGGAAAGGCGTGTGGGCTATCGCAACTACCGGAACTATTCTGTTCCGGGAAGCTTTTGAAAGCTTTAAGGGGCATATTTTCAAGTTATGTTGTTGAGAATTCTAAGTTTATTTGCTCGCTCATATTATGTTTATGTATCATGGTACAAAGGTAAATCTGGACGATCGCCGTATAAATACCCTACATATCGTCCATGTTTACCTTTGTGCTATGGTACCTACATACTGTAATGGCTATAAGCGATTATTTTTCCTTTAATTTTTTGTATTATTAACAAGTCAGTAATTTTTTCTTTCAACGTTTTTCTTCTTACTCTGGGAATACATGGAATTTAAATAAACCCTTAATATCAAACGTTTTTGAAGTCACCCCATAGTGGGTTGTCGTGAAAAGAACAAATAATGGAGAGCTGATAATTCAAGATTTATACAGATATTTTGTTCATAATTACGTCAGATAGCTCTACCTTATGATTGAAGCCCAAGTTTAGTGTTAAATTACAGTTAGTAAATGTTAGTATTTAATTGCTTACCATACACGATTTTCATTATGCTTTTATTGGTTTTCAAGCGATCTAAATATGCTTGTTTAGCCTTTTCTGCCAAATCATCTTTCCACTTGACTCCCATCTCTCCATCACTATCGCTCTCTTCTTCATCACTTGTACCTTCATCCTGAGTATTTACAACATCCACGTGATTTGTCATATTATGTGTTGAATCACTAGTATCTTTATTTTCAATTTTAAGTAAGTCACTATTATAATCTTCATCTTCAGAAATAGATGAATCACTGTCAAATTCTGTATCTGAATCTTCATCTTCAGAAGCTTTTGTCTGATTTGTGCTTTCACTTGCTGATATTAAACTTTCTCTATTCATTCCTCCCTTTTCTAGCGTTTTCAATATGGTAGACACTTTAGAATGCACTTCTAAATCTTTACTAATTTTAATGGAGTTATGGTAGCTCTCTTTTTCTGCATCTTCACAGTCATCTTCTGTGTTACTATTATCGTCGCTACTTCCAAATATTACACTTCTTTTTGTTGTACTGCATTTTGCTTCATCTTTTCGCTTATGCTCTCTTAAATTTTGTAATTCATTATTCAATTCCATGTCATCACGACTTTCTTCAATTCTGGTTTTAAAATTTTCATTAATAATATCAACTCCATCAACAGATTCTGTATAATTTGTAATATTATCTTCTAAGCTATTGTCTTGTTTGTTTGAATAATCTATATCATTAGCTGTTAATATCTTTCCGCCTGTGAATAATTGAAGCTGCGAATTCTGCAGTTTTATGTCTAATGTTTCTTTTGTTTCTATTAAATTTGTTACAATATTACTAGCTTCATAATTGTTTTTATTTGTATGGCTGTGTGATCCAGCTAATTCAACATAAACTGCATCTTTGTCATATACTATGCCTCCAACGCCAGAGAAGGGAGCATAGATGAATTTTTCTCTTTCAACAAGAGCCCTTTTTTTAATTGTTTCGGGCAAAGGACAGGGATCTGGTAAATATGAGATATCATGTATTTTAATATCTCCATAACCAGCTATATGGACACTACTACCTTTATTTAATGGAATTCCACGTATGTACCCATACAATGAAATATTTCTATCGCATTTACTATTTTGCCTAACTAATTCTAAATTTGTAAGATCTTCATATCTGTCTGCTAATAGATAACTATGACTCATTTTCCACGTCAAAGGTCTAAATTTCATAATTGAAATAAATCTACCTAGATTTTTAATTTCATTTCGTAAATATTCACCATGCAATATACCAGATAAATAAAACAACTTTGCTCCTGGATACACTTCAGTCCAAAAACGATGCTTCAATGTTTTCTTTGTGTTTTTCAATGTTTTATTATTTTTTATCATATCTAAATGTGTCAATATGCCCATTATCCTTGGCATACCATGCACTTGACAAATACTTAAAAACTCAAATACTTCCATTTCGAAACCAAAACTAGCATCGCAAAGTAGTAAAGCGAGATCGGCAACTTTAGCCAAGTCAATCATAGAATTAATATCATTGTTACATTCTATTAAAGTTATACGTCTTTTTTTTCCAGTAACTAGTGTAACAGGTCCTTTAATATCCGTCAAAGGAGATTTTGAAAATAACTTTACTAAGTTGTTTATTAATGTTGTTTTACCAACCTTGGGAGGGCCCACCACAGCAATAAGTATAGGTGGTGGCTCGATTGGAGTTCTATCTACCAGTGGAATATGTTGCTTTTTTGTGGCAATATCTTGCTTCCTTCTAAATCGACGTTCAGCACCAACTGCCGAATTAAAAGCAAACGCCTTAGGATTTCGTTGTCTATCTGTTAAATCTTGATCCTGTGTTGGCTGTTTCTTTTCTTTCTTCTTTTCAGCTTTACGACCTAACGAATAACTTCATTGATATAGGTACTTAATATTTATTAATATTTTATACCTGAATGACGACTTCGGTGTGGTTTTCTATTTTCATCATAACTTGTATCGTTCATATTATAGCAAATAACGTGTTAGGCTCTTAATTGTAAGTATCAAAGTAAGTTTTATCGTAAAGCATACGCATAACAAGCAAAATTAACCAAAACAAGGTTTACAACTGTCACCTAACCAACATATCACATGTCCACATGTGCCAAGTCACAGTATATACCTAAGCAGTAGTTTCACTTCGTGTCGGCACCTTTGATCTTTTGTCTTTCAGTTGTACCTCGCGCAGAGAACTGCGCATAGTTGCCCTGGTGGCGTTTCTCACAACTAGTAATTGAGCGTCCGTGAACTGTCAAGATTGATAATTGAAAACATTAAAATTAAAGGTTAAGTTATCTACGTATACAAAATCGAATTGATACAAGATTGCGTCGAGGGTGCACAAAAAGAAATTATTTCAGGGAGCAAGCAAAGCTGTAATAGTTTATATACTATATATTATCGATGTTGATAGAAAAATACAAAAGAAAATCATAATTGACAATATTATGCGTATATTAAAAATTGTAGTTGTGGCGTTGTAGAGCCCAAAATGTTCATGTAAAGAGCATATCCAGAGAATAAGTGCAAAATACAAAAATATATACAATATACACATCAAATAATCTATTTCTATTCATGAGGTAATATTTTCTTGTTTGTAGAATATTGAATGGTTCTTGGTAAGAAGTAGAAGTATTTAGAAATATTCTAAAATCTAAATGTTCGCAAGTGCTATGGAAAGGTAGATAAGTTTGGTGAATTACTATTTAACCTTTAAAATCATTTCTTGATTTCTTTTATAACCTCGTCAGTGTCCAGAGATAAGTTATTATTTCCTGCAAATTGATATGTACAAAAATCTCTCAGCTCAGGTATATACCTACGTGTGCCCATATCTGCCTATACTCCCAAATTTGCATGTTTTTTTCAGATTCTGTCTGGTAATTTATTACATACTAATCCTTTCAGCGAACATCGAAAGATGTTTTTTATCCGCAAGATAAAAAAACTAATTAATGAATCAATTTAGTACAGTTATATATCTGTTTGCCTCATCTAAGTTTATATTTGAAAGTATTTTAATTTAATAGAATCGGGATAGAAAATTTAGTGAAAAGGAATATATTTGTACGTTTTCTAGGAACGATCTGATCATATTTCCTGTAAATAAATCACACGTTTCTATATTTAATTTAAAGAAGTAAAACCGTTATTTCAGGAGGTCTTTATTTTGCTCACAATTATTTTAATTTATGTAGATGTAATTACATAGCATAAAAGAAGATACTTGAAAATTTTGAACAATCGTCACTAGTTTTCAGAAGTATTCTATTGCTTTATGATGGACAGTTATCGTAAATATGAGATACAAGTTATTGAAGTAATTGTTACTTATGATTAGTGATGGGGCAATCAGATCCAAAAAGTATGCGATAAGCTTAAACGGATATGTAGTCACTATGCTCAGTTCATACAGGTACCGACTATTTTTAGTCGATAAGGAAAAAGATTTGTTAAGCAAAATGTAGTTGATAAGGAAAAGGATTCGTTAAGCAAAATGTAGTCGATAAGGAAAAAGATTCGTTAAGCAAAACATCCTTGAGAATAGTACCTACATACATATCGTGGCAGCAGTTATAAACAGAGAACACAAAAACTAAGCACAAAAAACACAAGTATGATAGGATTACTCTACCACGTAGGATACACGATATTTAAAAATTGTTTGATTTTAAGAGTTAAGTAATACATTTTAACTCATAACTACTTCTTACTAAGACGGTTAACTTAAAATATACGACGTTACGAATACTAGTTTCGAGGTAGAGTATCTTTCCCAATTCTTAAGAGTTCTTACATTTTACAATTAACGAAAGTAAATATTGCATTCTTTGAATAATGCGATAAACACATGCAAATAGCAATAATCCCCGAGTTAGATATAATTAACAATAAGCAAAATTAAGGTATGCAATAATACAATTATATACAAATATTGTACAGCTGTTATTATTAAAAGAGAACGCAAAAAACAAGAAAAAAGAAAAACGCCGAAGCCCGCCTCGCTATCTACATACATACATATGTATGTATGCAGGTACTATTTTCAAGGATGTGGATCGGTTCGCCTATATTTTGCTTAACGAATCTTTTTCCTTATCGACTACATTTTTCTTAACGAATCTTTTTCCTTATCGACTACCTTTTGCTTAACGAATCTTTTTCCTTATCGACTAAAGATAGTCGGTACCTGTATGAACCGAGCATAGTGACTACATATCCGTTTAAGCTTATCGGATACTTTTTGGATCTGATTGCCCCATCACTACTTATGATCAGGGATGTGAATTGGAAATAAGGAAACAACATATTGAAAACAAAAGATTTATTGCTGATGCTTTTCTTACAAACGATACAGTAAAACAAATTGGTATATTAGATTAGTGCGAACAATATCTATACTACAAAATATATCTGTAAAATGTTCATGCTTATTAGTCAGTCAGAAGACAAGTAATGGTTGCTGGAAAAAGTGATTGTCCTGTTATCTCTTTCGGTGCTTACATACAGTAACAGTAACAGTAAGGCAGTGATTACAATCTCTAATTTTAGGGGTAATACCCTGAACTATTTAACTTAACAACTACAGGCAATATTAAAAACTACCTAAGCCAAGTGAATAAAAAGACATGTACAAGTAAAACAAAAATTTCAAACAAAACCCATTTTTATACAATAAAAAAAAGTAGCTGCAGGATTACAAGCATATAAAAAAATCAAATGTAATAAAAGAAATAAAACTTGTGTCACCAGTCCAGAATAAAAATAGCATAACTTTTAAAATAACTAAACACTTGTTTCATTTAAGTTAACATTTTCTTTAGACTATGTTTTACACAAATCGCATGAATGTTTCTCTAAACATTTTTTTAAACAAGTAACCAGCAACATAAGTTAATGCATTCTCCTCAGGCAGGTTGAGGTTTTGGTAATCATTGCTATCAATGGATAATGCTCTTTGAAAAATATTATCTTGTGGAAATAAAATATCTAAACGCTTAACTTCACTAGGTTGTATATTGATTAATACACTATCTAAATCTTCAATGCAGTTTGCATTATCAGCGAATTGAAAATAATTTAAGCAAAATAAAAGCCCTAGAAAACTGGATTGGAGTTGGATTTATACAGTTCCCCGACTGTTACCGTACAGTACCAAAAAAATTTTCTAACGCATCTTGATTCAATCGTCTTGTACACATTTAGCTAACATTTTTACTTACGATTTGCCACAACCCCAAAATTGATTTAATTGTGACCTTACACTCATTAATAAAATTTAAAGTTTTTGTTATATCAACGTTACACAATTTTTTTATTCTTCGCTCACTGTCTCCACTTTGGCCGATATAACCCCGAAAGCAAAATCACTAATTCCTGGTGCAATATCCCATTTATTTGTTATTCTGCATAAAGTTGATTTTGATGGAGATGTAGAGTTTTACTTAAAAAACGGTAGACTTTAGGGCCAACAAAAAATATATTTAAAGCAAATTGCTTAAATTCATTTCTATATTTATAACCATACTGAGATCGTTTAACCAATTGTAATTGAATTTTAAATAAATTTAAAGGCTGTGTAACATCTAATGTTGCTTCCGTAGCCCCATCTGGGCTTTGCGCACATGGTGCTATAAAAGCATCTGCTACAAAGTATTTATATTGTTATTATAAACCACATACAACGAATGACAATAATACATTACCTGTTAGAAATAGAGTCGAAATCGTATCTTTTTCGATTCTATTCCTCTACATGTTCTTAAAACAGCACAAGTCAAAATGTATATCACATACTTTTGCTTTTGGTTGTAGAACAGCATGCCCTCCAATTTGTGCAATCCATTTATTACGACTATAACATTTTTACATTTACAATTATCATAAGCGAAAAGAATTGCAATTACGGGTAAGACCAATTACGTATATAATAAACATGCGTCATAAGGAACAAAAAAGCTGACAAAGAATTGTAACAAAACTTAGTAACTTACATTACTTCATCTGCAGATAATTGAAAAAAATGGAATTCTTTATTGTCTTTGTGATACTTCCTAGTACAGTTCGATACACAGCGTTTTATACTAAGCATCTGAGTTTATAATCTATTAAATACCTATAACGCTAAATTAATTAAATAAAGAAGAAAACAACTATATACCCTACAAAACAAATAAAACTATATATTAGAAACAATTAACTAAAGACTAAGCAAAATACTTTAAACACTACTATTAAAGTAACTAAATATACGAAAGAATACTGATAAGTATACCTGGATATAAGAAAATATGATAGATAGATATACAATATAGATATATGCAGTACGATAAGCTTTTAAAACAATTACGGAATATTCCAGAATATTATACTGCACACAACACAAGATGAATAGAGCTCCTAAGAACAGAATGAACAGAATTCAAATAGCTTTGAAATAGTTTGAAGTTTTTAAGGTTAGATTTTTGTTTGTAAACAAAATCCAGTAATTTTAATTACAATTTCACCCACCGATGCGACACTGCCCAGTTATGTGCGCGAGTTACGGTTGAAACCCATCATTTCGGCGAAGTGAAACTACTGCTTACGTATATACTGTGGCCAAGTTGTGCGGCTTCTTGTTCCTTGTTTTTGCCTTGTTAATCAGTGCAGCCAAAACATAGAAACGTATCTCCTCTATGATAGAAAAATGACTATGAATACAAGGTATGCTCGAAAATTAATCGAGCGCCTGTCCTATAGGCAATTTATTAAACAAATTGTTTATGACTTTTCTGAAGGGAGAGTTTGTAATATATCCAAGAATTTCATACTAACAATAGATGTGTTAGGCGACATTGAGTGCTGAAATATGCTTTTGAAGAGGTTTTATTGTGTTGTGTGTCATTAATTTTATCAATATTATCATCAATTTAAAATGTAAATTTAATAAATATACTCGTTACCTAATATGTGCATTTGGTATATTACTAATGTGAATCCGGCTGAAGGTTTAGATTTTTAGATATTACTGATAAAACTCATATGTTATTGTAATTTTGAAAAGAATCAGCTGCGGTTGGTGCTTACGTTACCGAGGGCTCTGACAATGATCGAATTTCTTCGTATAATTTCGTAATAAAGAAACACATGGACACATTATATTTGACGAGAGCATACGAAGAACTTTGATCGTTGTCAGAGCTTTAACCATGCTGTCTCTCTGACGTATGCATCGGCCGCTGCTGTAAATAATACAACAATATTAAAAGTTATAGAACTGGTAAGAAGATAATAAAAAGGAAGATATAACTTTAATAATTAACGTTAATTGCAAAAACTGTTTTATTAACATATAAACCGCTAAAATAATCAAATCTTTAAGCACTGTTGACAGCTCACACAAATAATAATACAAATTTCAGTTAAATGCAAATAATTTCTATTCTAAATTATTGTTAGCAGCTGAGAGATACTAAATTTATTTTATTTATATTATTCATGATTGATTCTAACTGGTTAGAATCAATCATAAATTTTCCAAATTTTCTGATTACCTTTGACTTTATTGTAATATACAACGTTATTGTCTTATTTTGCAACTTTATAAGAATCTAATAAATACCTATTAATGCAGAGTTCTGCTTTCAACAAAATACATATTATAATGTACAATTACTAAAACTCGCAGGATTTGAATTGTACATAAAATAAAAACTCTCTACCCAGCAGCAGGCATTACAATTAAATATCTGTATATTTAATTCTATTTAATTACGTGAAAATACCGATAAAAATTGTTCCTTTTGTTTTTTAAGCAATTCATACATTCTGTGGAATTATTTTTTATAAAATCTATTTGAATGAAGGGCGTAGTACATAGTTACATACAATTTTCAAAACTATGAACTACTAATCTAGCAATTAGTAATTACCTATATTATAGACATAGGAGTTTTTTCTTTGTAACCAGTTACTATTATTCAGTATGTGAGTATTATCGAGACACCGTAAGTACTCGATGTTTTACATGCTTTTTGTTGCCACATAAGTTTTTGTTATTAAATGCTGTACGCCGAACATAATGTTGCTATATTATATAATTACAAATCATATTTCGTATTTCACCTTTGTCCGTTATCAAAACAAATATACATACATTAATTTTATTTGTGTACAGATAACAGAAATATAATAGTAGAAATAACAAATTATTCTACATAATACTTCAGACTTGAGCAAGAAAATTCAAATTGTAAGCGCGCGCATTAATGACGTCGATATCGTTACGTAAGCACTCTGCTCGTGATTTTTCATAGCTTGTGGATAGCTCTTTTCGCCATTTTGCGATCTAGTTTGGTGTGGGGTTATATATTTGTATTTAATCTAGTTTTGTATATAGTGTTTTATCATTATACGTTTAATGTCATTCGTGTAGTGTTTATACATAGTTTTTTAAACATATTTTGATATTAATGACAATGAAGAACTTGGTGAAGTTTATTGCACTACTGCAATTTTTTAACCTAGTAGCTTCAGGTAAGTACCAATTAGTAGCCTTTCAGTATTTTTAAAAAGTAGATTATCTACTATCTTGTGTTTTTTTGTATTCCACTTTAGTTTATTGTGCTGAGAATTATTCAAGGATGTATAAAATGAATCGCTACAATAATGTTAGGTTATATGTCATTGTTCTATTTTTACACCTTTATAAGCATTTGGCTGGTTTGTTTTTATTTTTTTTCATTGAAACTGAGTTAATTGTACCCCAGCAGTAATTGATTTTTGGAACTATTAGCCAGTTTGAACCGATTTTACTTTGATGTGTCAAGATTTTTTTTATTCGAATTGGATGGATTCCATGGGGAGTGTAATAACTCTATAGGATTTACCTAATTTCTAATTTTGTTTTTGAAATTAGCATTTATGATTTAATAACCATAATTTTCGATCGATAAATATTTGTAGTGTCAGACGAACGCTTCAAATAAATATTATCTTGGCGGTGCTCTTTATGATACAATACATCGGGTGTCCTGAATATTTTAATTTAAAAGAAAGTAACAATATTCTTAAATAAATTGTTGTGTAACTGTTATGATATTTTTTATTTTTTAAATTAGAGTTCCTACAATTTAGGCGAATTATATTAAGTCTTCAGTTATACCCTTTATTTTAACAATGTAGTACATGTTAGAGATACTATTTTAACGTTTGTAACACCTACGTATCAAGTGAAACTGATAATAATATATATTTCAAGTAGTATAGATATTGTATTGATCCAATTTACTTCTTGATAATACTATTGTTTTCTTGATCATTTAATCTCGTCCTAATTTTGATTCGGAAACATGCTTGGTTTCTTGTATTTCAAGGCTGGCGCTCTTTTGTTTATCAAAGGATCGTAAAGCATTAAAAGTGTTTCTAAAACGATATTCTGTTATATTCCAGTAGAAAACAAAAACAATGACCATTTTGGAAAATTCGTTTATTTACTTTGCAAACAATGTTTCAAAACAACAGCAAATTGGATTTTCCCGCCCTATGCATTAAACTTTTAATATGTAGTTAAACTGGAGGTTGTTTGTGCTTATTCGGACAATTCCTGATAAATTTATTATCATGCATATGATAAATTGTTCATACGAAGATAAACAACTTTTGTAGTCAGTTTAATAAATGTGTCTGTATCGGATAGTAACTGCAAACATGTTATTTTTGTTTATTTACTGTCCGCAAAGAGAACGTTCTGACTCGGTGTGGAACTACTTACATAGGACACAATTGCGTGGAAGAACTCATTAGCCATAGTCCAACAACAATATGAGGCACGCCCATCTAAACGCAAGTGGATACCTCTCATGTGAAGAATAACAATTAATGCTTAATCTAATACTTATTTATATGCCTGTATAGACTTAAATATATTTTTTCTAATTGGATGTTGCAGTAAAGCTAAAATAAAAGACGAAGTGCGGAAATGAATATTACCGCACACTGTGCTGCAAATTAGAAAAAATACTGTAAAGAACGTGTGCCACAATGACTTGTAATGCTTGTACTTTGAATCTCTCGCATTACATAAACGTCATTGTGACACTTGTGTTTTAAAATACTATTCTCTATGTGTAATAGGTATCTAATTTATCAGGTAAGTTCAAATAAGTTTGTGGGAGTAAGGATAATAGATTGTATATTTGACACAATTGCTCTCGAAATATGGTAGGAATATGTACACTCACGGATACCCAAAATGTCCGGCCTCAGTCATAGTGTAAGTGCAACTTTCCACGCACCCGAGTTGCACGCGGCGTTTAGACCGGACATTTTGGGTATCTGTGAGTGTACAAGGTACAGTATGGAGAAAAATAAACTTGACATCTAAGGTCTGGGACACACGAGCGTATAAAATACGCCGTTTCTCATTATATATAATAATAAATATTTAGGCGATTAGGGATACCTATACATAAAATATACCTGGAAACACTGTACCAATGTCGATAATTTTACGTTGTAGACCAGTGATGTTCCAACAACAATTTGTACAAACGTTTTTTCATATCTGTCACCATTTGCGAGTTATAAAGGAATTCCCCCCTACCAGTGAAATAGCCTGTATACGCAAATGAGGGCAATAAAATTTAAGAAGGGGTGTTACTTGCATTTCAACCATTTTTACGTATTTGGTTGTGTACTTTGAAATAAATTTATTTGAAATTACGAGATTTATCAATGTTATTAGATGGTTTTGCTGCTACTTGGCGCAAAGGGGTAAACGATACCATTGACACGTGGGATTTATTACGCCTAAGGTTTGGTCCGAAAAAACCACCCTATAAAGCTTATAGGGAACTGTTTGCGAAAGAGCAAGATATAAAAACTAGTTCTGATGTTTTTATTTGTCAAGCCAGAGCTATATTGTCACAATTACCAGTTAATACTTTAAGTGAAACGATACAGCTAGACATGTATATGGTTTATTACACAATCGCATTAAAGAAAAAATATCACGGGAAACTGTCAAAACATTTTCTGATTTCGAAGAATGTAGATTGATAGAGGAAACGTTTACCGACATTTCTAGTAGAAAATTATCTGGCGAAGGACCAAAACGTAACAAATGCGTTGAAGAAGAATGCCGTAAACTCATGTCAAAAAACAAACCAGAGAATTTGCAACAGAATATTTTATCATCAGAAGATAAGAAAGCGACAAATAATACGACTCAAACGTGTTTCGATTGTGGAACACAGGTTACATTAAGTCAAACTGCCCGAAATGTTCCACTGATAAACCATCCTATGATTTTAGCTCGACAGATGTGGATACCGCGTTATGGGCAAAGCCTCGTCCATTACTTTGTACTGTTACTGCTGCGAAACAAAGCGTAGCTGGCATGTCTTTAGAAAAAATTTTCAAAGCAAACAACCAAACATTTTCTGAAGAAAAGATACGCATGAAATTAGCAGATGGTACCACGAAAGTCGATAGCGTAATGATTACTAATGTAATTGTCAAACTTCAAGGAAAATCCATACCCACAAAATTTATATGCCTTCCTAACGCAGATCTCACTGTATTAGGAATAGATTTTCTAATGAATGCAAGCATTATGCTAGATGTGAGCCAAGCCTCATGGCATTTTTCCAACAAAGCTTAAGCAAAGTTTATCCCTTAAAGTTTGAAAATGATTCCTCCTCTACTGTACATGTTCAGTCTCTTATTTTAAGATCAGATGAGGGCACAATGCTGAAAGACAACGAAAAGAATCGGTTAGCAGACGTACTTGAAGAAAACGCAGATATCTTCAATTTAAGGGGAGGTTCAACTCCAGATATAGAACATCGGATTGATACGGGCGCACATGCCCCTATATCTGTTAATCCATATCGTATGACGCCGGCTAAGAAAGAAATTTTAAAAGACGAACTTGAGAAATTATTGGCTAACAATGTCATTGAAGAATGTGAATCTACTTGGTCAGCACCAGTGGTACTTGTGCCAAAGAAGGGTGGAGGCGTTCGCATGTACATAGACTATCGTTATCTAAACTCCATTACAAAAGTAGATTCTTACCCTCTTCCCAGGATGGATGATCTACTACATGCTACCAGGAAAACGTTCTATATGATTATGATCGATCTCAGATCTGGTTATCATCAAGTTCGAGTTCGCGAAGAAGACAGGGACAAGGCCGCGTTTGTGACACCTTTCGGCACATATCGGTTCCGCACCATGCCATTCGGTTTGTGTAACGCGCCCAGTACTTTTCAAAGACTTATAGATTGTTTTCGAAGTGGATTTACAAATATGTTACTTTTGGCGTATTTATATGACTTACCTAATTGTTTTATTGGAAGACTCATGTCACAGACTTGCAACTGTGTACAACAAGTGTTCAAAAGACTTAGACAATTTAAACTTCGGGCTAACCGCGAAAAGTGTACTTTTGCATGTGGGCGCGTAAAATATCTCGGACATGTAATTACTAGTGATGGAATACAAGTAAATCTGGACAAAATCCGATGCAGTAACTCTAGCTGAAGCGAAAACTAACCAACGAACGGCAGCAGGATCGACAGAAGGCATATGCAGACAAAGAAAGACGAGCCTCGCCTGAATTTAATGTTGCGAATAAAGTATTAGTTGTTACTCACCATCGGAGTAACATGGAAAAGAAAGTTACCTCCAAATTTAATCCTACGAAGGACGGTCCCTATAAAATTAAAAGAAGAGTTTCTACCACTACCTACGAGGTAGCGATTCCGGATATACCAGATGTGCCTTTGGGGGTGTGCCACGTATCTTCTCTGACTCCCTACCGTGGTGAAGAGAGTGCACAACCTGAAATACCTTTAAGAAAACGCGGACGACCCATGAAGAAGAAATCTATTGTTATTGCTGGTTCCTCGTCGGGTCGCCATCGAAACCAGAGGGGGAGGATGTAACAGACATTTTTGAATTTGAAAGATTCGCGCCTAAATGAGGTGGGCGTGACTTAATCAAAGGTCTTGTTGCGCAGTGCATGATATTGGAAGAGTCGTAAAACAAGATCCCATGAATTAATAACGTTTTTATGTACTTCTTTCTAAGTAAATAAATAAATAGTTTTCGTGTTGTGTTTGTTTATATATACAGGGTTTGGAACTCTGAATTTTTGGAATCCGGGGCTATTCAAGATTCTCTTTCATTTTAAAATATCTTTTTAATCATTTTGATGAGCAAAACTTTGTGTTAATTAAAATATTTTATTATAGAAACACATGTTTGTGTGCAAATAAAGTAATTCAATGACGTAGAAAACAGGTGTGTACACAATAATTTTAGGCAGTAATTTTTGGCATAATTTAATGGATGACTTTCTGAATAAACGCTGTGGCTTCTAAATATATTTACAATTTATCCATATACATAGGTGAACATAGTACTTGATACGTTATACCCTCATATAATGTAAAATATATTGTTAAAAGAAGTGGTAATCTGGTAATATGTGAGGAACTAGTAAAGTTATTATATACTGACCGGCAAACAAAAACCGGCAACGCTTACATAATTATCAGAGTCCTACAAATACGTTTTTTTTTTTTTGTTTAAGGATTTAAAGTGTTGTATTTTTATTGTTAAAGCTTCATATAGATTAGTCTACTCCAAAATATGCCCCATGTTTTATTTTTAACTTACTTATTGAACATTCTTTTAAATAACATAGATTTTTCTTAAATCCACTTTATTATTCTGTTATATTTCTTTTCGTTATGTTGGCAGACATTTGTGTTATTCTAAGATTTTCTACCCTACATTACCAGAGCTGCGACTCTTGTTGACATACTAGGGGCATTACGTTTGCGGCTTTGTGATAATTAAAATAAAAGGAGATAATGACAATTAAAGAAGTTATAGTTATAACTATTACTTACAAAAAGCTGGAGAATTGCCAAATCGTAGGTACGGTGCGTATGACGTATCTATGCTAGCACATATGTAATACTACTATGCTAGCACATCGATCACGCGTCATCTGCACTTCATGAAATGCATTAGGTTTTCTCGGTACCCAAAGTAAAAATTTGCCAGCACGGTATGTGCTATACATTACGTACTTGATCAGCAAGTGGTCATTTTCTATTTCTACGCACTTTTAACATAATCAATCGGTTGCTTGCTACGTACAAACAATGCTGTCAAACTAAGAATACACCTACAACACTTCAACAACTACTGTCATCAGTGTCAACGAAACGTCATCGATCAACAAATGGTTTCCCCGCGGTTGTCGATGAAACGTTCAACATGTCCAATCTAATAGTGCATATTCCAGCTAGTAGACATTTGACATTACCATGCTTGTGTAGATTAGTCATGTAGGTATCCTTTAATTCTGTTTTAAGAAATGGAATGGGAAAGACGACTGGACAGATTCAAAATAAATCCATGGGATACTGAAAATAGGGATTATAAAGATAGAAATAAGACATGTCGCGCATGCTACGTGTAGGCAGTTGTTGGTAAAACTGCACAGTTGGTACCTAAAGTAGTAGATAGAGATAGAGGTTGGCCAAGATGGCAGTTGTATTCATGTTGTAATGCAATTGTACAATAATAATATAATTAAATAAACGTATGTCATCGTAAAGTGTTTAATTAATAAATCAAGCAGCAGCTAACACCGATACGTACGTTACACTACGGAATTCAATATAAAGGAAGCAATTGCAGAAAACGAAATTAAATTATGGTGGGTTCTTGCTTGAAAGCTTGAGTGGACCCAAAACTTTCTTTTTAATTTTTGATTTTTTTGACACTATCACAATATATCTCCGTACATCTTGTATTCGTTCTCAACTGGTTTGACCATATAAATGTGGTCTTCGACTTTGTTAAACAAGTGTCGATCGACAATGTCGACTGACAAGGGGAGATCGCAAGATGTTAAGATCAGTTTTGATCTCGGCTTTTTCAGTTGGTAGCAGGGATTCCTTGGAGTACTTTTGTAAAATATTAGCCATAGATGACCAGGCGTTTATTTTTTACGATTTTCTTAAAGTTTACAGTGGTTGATAGTCTCGCTTTAGTACAATCGAATACGAGATATTTATGTTTGCAAGATACTAGTGGTGTAGTGGTAAAGCCCAGTGATAGTGTCCAGAAGGACCATGGTTCGAATCGGGATGGAGCCGGTTTGTTTATTTTTCATTCCACTGTTACCGTAAAGAAAATGTATGGCCTTTTATTTGTGGTACTTATCAGAGGTAGCCATTGGATTTGCACTTTTCCACGAAAGTATTCCATTGGATATAAAAAAAGATATACTAGAAGTTATGGCTGGTGCTGTAACTGCAGCAACAGCTAGGTATAATAAAATTATATTATTCTAAAAACAATAAAATAAACTAACAAAAATGTAATTCTTACGCAATAATGAATCTGAGAGAAATTAGTTATTGATTAAATGTTCAAATAAACTTCTCTCTTGATAATAACCCAAGCGCTTATAAAAATTTCATCAATCAAATTTAAATCCAAATTTAGGGATTAAGATAATGGACAATAATAGTTCTATTTTTTATTACCCTTTTGTATTTTAAATAATGTTATTATATAATAATAATAATAGCGGTTTATTGGCATCCAACATATTATAGAAAAAATATATGCTAAAATTCAGCAACCAAAACGTGCAGAATCAGCTGCTTAAACCATAAGCCGCTGTTCATCCTCCCGCACCTTTAATAACGTTAACCCAATAATTAAAACATCGTAAGCAAAAAGTAATAATAATTCAAATCTAAACGCAAAAAACCATACATTAAATATATAAATATGTACTTCCCATCTTGACCCTCACCTCTTTCGTTAATTTCACGTCAGTGCCACAAATGATAATGTCTGATAAGCTGGGCTTCTCTTCAACAAAGCGAGTTTATCGGATATTAATCTCAGTTTTAGTTCAGACTTTGTTAGCTAATAGAGACCCCTTGGAATATCTTTCTGAAAATATTAATGATAGATGGCCAGGCGTTTATTTTTTAGGGTCCAAAATAGTATAAAAACACGCTTGAGTATTTGAATGCAAAAACGCATTTACCAGCTAGAATTAGCACAGTGGTAAAGAGCGCCACATGTGAATCCGAGTTTCTTGCTTTGTCTTTTTCGTTTTTTCAGATTATGTTTATTACTGGTTATTATTATGAGTGATAATGTAATTATAAAAGAATGTTTAATATACAAATACTGGCCGTAATATCATTCCTTAATTAGGAATGTGCGAAAGTATGTATACGTATCAATAATATTAGTAACATTTATAATATATATTTTCGTTAATTATATTGCAGTAGATTTTGTAAAAACGGCGCAGAAATTTGGGTACACTCATATTATTATTTCTTTAGTCCAACTAACAACATACAGAAAGCTGGGTATTAGTAATATAAAATCAGGTATTATATTTTTCATTACATACAGTGACAGCAAAAAACTTAATGCGTTTCATTATACGAATTTAATACAAATTATAACATTGTGCGGTTAATTATCATCTTGTATTGCCACCCGTAATAAAAATTATTTATAGATATTTTCAGAATTAATATCAAGCATTATTTAGTAAATTATTAAATTGGATGTTAAGATGCATCTTTTTATGGTTATATTTATTACCTCATAATAATATTTTGAAGTGTATTATCTGTAGGATGGGATATATGCTAGCAGCATTTATCGACATTACTGTCATTGCGCACGAGTTGCATTCCGTATTGTAAGTTAATGTAGGGTTCAGCCTCCGTGACACGGTCAGCGCCGTGTTTTGCTACCGCCGGTGACTTCTCTATGGAATGCTTTCTTGGTATGTACAGTCATGGACTTTGTGAATGACCGTCTACATTGCAGCGTGCTGTGTGCTGGATCTAACATATGCAGCGAGGGTAGCGCTATCTCGCTAACTGCAACTTAGGCGGTCATTCTTAAAGTCCACGTCTGTACATCAGATAAAATAGATGCTTTGGTGAAGTTGGAAAGTCAAAACTTCTCAGCTTAGGAGGAAACCTGAAGTCTTATACCCTTCACCTCTGATGTGAAGCGGCACGATTAGGCCGCGGGGTGGATTTTTGGTAAAATTGCTTGTCAAGGTTCTTGAATGATCGTATTTTTGTGGGTGCGAATGAAATAAATTATTACTGGAAAAAATACCTCATTATACTGTGACAATGTTTGCTAAACTAGTGGCTGGTGGTCTAGTGACTTGCGCGCTTGACTATCAGTCACGGGGTCCGGGGTTCGAATCCCAAGGCCTGCTCTCAGAGTGAGGTTTTCGTGGTTTTCCTCACTCCTTGGCAAATGCTGAGAGACAAACACCTTAAGTCGCTCCACGGGCGCAGGCGTAATAATAACTCATGGCCGGCCGATGCCCCCTGTAATTGGCGAAAGCTGTTGGGGGATGTAAAGGCATGAATTATTATTATTATTATTATTATTATTATTATTATTATTATTATTATTAAATCGGATATGGATTACACAAAATAGTGAAAGACGACAATTTCTGTAATACAATATATTTAACATATTCTAACACAATGTTTATAGCCCGAAAAATTTAGCTGAAAAGAAGCTACTGTTTGATACCACAAAGTTAAATATGCTAATTAAATAATGGAACCGAATACTAATCTACAGAAGAAAAGTAAATCAAGAAGGTTACACACAGTTATAACAATGCACGATTTTGGAACGTTTGCTTATACGGACGGACGATTATCGCATTGAAATGTCTGAAATTGTCGAAATAAGTGGTACCTTTCCTAAGTGCTCAGAAAGTTTTGATTTACTTGGTGTCTAAAATGATCTCGGAAGAACTAGAACCAACCGAATATGTGTTGCCTAAAACCTCGTGAACGTTTTATTGGAAGCATCATTACCGAAGATTCTACTTGGGTTAACAATTCCACCACAGACGAAACAGTATTAATGATACGGAAACGGTCTCATTTTCCCAGTTGTAAAAACATGCAAAGCCAAATCATCTATCCATAAACCCATGCCAACCGTGTTCTGGAATAGTGAATGTCAAATTAAAGTTAAATTATTAATATAAATTAAATCATGACGTTCAAAGGATTATTTTTATTTTTGCACAAAACACTGCGCCATGGATATTGCAACTGTTTAACCTTCAGATCAATTAAGTTAATTAAATTTCTCTGTTAATAGGTTTGTACGGCAATTTAAGTTGTTTTGTAATTATGGGATTATGTAAGTAATGTCTAACTGTGTAAGTACTTTTAAAAAATTTCACCATTCAAAATTATATTCTAAAACAAATAATCCTAAAATCCAGTATTAGTTTGGATGTAGCTGCTGTGTGTTACGAGAAATTGATTTTTATATACGTGTTTTAGAACTTATATATAGGTAATAACGTTAAGCTAAACAAAAAACATTTATTTAAACCGCACAAAATGGGAACAAAGATCAAAAAATACATTGATATAAAAACAGAAGCATCATTCATTTAAACCACTGCCTTTATTGCTACAGAGCCCAACTCGAATCCTGAACTCCTTATACAAGGTGGCGCAAAAGTTGTCACCCCGATGTTCTTTGACTGTATTTTTTTAATAAATGAAAAACTTTAGTTTTGCTTTTGGATTGTGTTTATTTAATGTCTAAAATTTTTTTCTTTAAGTAGAGAAAATGATATCGGCCAAGTGGCCGCCGCCAGAATTGATGACCGATTTATGGCATTTTCCATCACTCTTGCCAGAACTTCTGGCGATAGATTCCTGCATTCCTGGCGAATATTCTCTTTGAGAGCTTCAAGAGTCTGAGGCTTGTTGACATAGACTCGTGACGTCAAGAAACCCCACAAAAAGAAGTCTAGAACGGTTAAATCGGGCGATCTTGCCGGCCAGTGCAAATCACCAAAACGAGAGATTGGGCGACCCGGAAATGCAGCCTTCAGAATTTCGGTTGTGGCTCGTGCAGTATGCGCCGTTGCTCCATTCTGTTGGAACCACATGTTCTCCAGTCCCAATTCGTCAAGTCGGCGAAGGAAAAAGTCGTTGAGCGCTGTAGCGCTCGCCGTTCACAGAAGTTGCTTGGCCCGCGGCGTTTTCGAAAAAATAAGGCCCCATGACGCCTCCAGCGTAAACACCACACCATACAGTAACTTTGAGCGGGTGTAATGGCTCTTCGTGTGTTATACGCGGATTTTCGGTGCATCAGAAGCGATAATTCTGCTTATTCACAGAGATGGAAATGGGCCTCGTCACTTATGATGATTTTCGATGAAAAGTTGTCTTCCTCGTGGTCGTGATTCAAGATGGCTTGAGCGTAGATTACATGCGTTTGGCGGTCAACGGCTGCAGCAACTGATGCACTGTCTGCACTTTGTAAGGGAAGATCTTCAAGTCTTTCACCAAAATTCTCTGTAAAGACCACCGATTGATGCCCAATTGTGTGGCACATCGCCTGGTCGATACTCCGAGGTCTTCTGCGACATCTTCAGCTACAGCCGCGATATTTTCATCAGAACGGCTGCTCCGGGGCCAACCAGACCTGACAGCATCTCATGTTGTCCTATACTCTTCTAGGCGAGCAGCAGTTGGTGTCGGACGACCGGCAAATCTACGTCTGAATTCACGCTGCGCCAACACCACCGACGAATAATTCCGCAAAAAAAAATCGAAACAATTATTCCGCGTTCTTGAGGAGCATAGCAATTCATGTCTTATTGACGTGTATTTTGTATCTGTTTCCTTTACAAATGTCAAAGCAGAACTGACATTTACCGCTATTTGCAAAAATTATGGCATCTTATCGATAGGATGATGACTTTTGCGCCACCTACTTCTCTAAAAGTTAATGACTGTATTACTGCCTGTATTGTCTGCTTCAAATGTTCTACGTTATTTAGCAGTAAACAAATTGCTAAAGTCTTCCTCAAAGATAAAAATCTAAAATTGACAAATCTGGACTGCGGGGTGGCCATGAATGAGGATCATTCCTCCCTATCCATTTTGTTCCAAATGAAAAAGTTATCCAGTCTCGTACAGTTATCGAATTATGAGCCAGACAGCCATAATGTTGGAAATATGCACGAAATATACCGCTGTTGATTTCGTTGTTATTAAAATGTCCGGGTGGTTGTGGTTCATCAGTTTTTTGTTATGGCTGCGAACGTTAATTAAGTTAATTCGGCGTGTTTATTTTTCTGTTATATTACAAAAAGTACTATGTTAACTTTCGAATGAGTAATAGGCCGACATTCACTTTGTTTATGGAATGTGTAATATTACGATTATTACGAATGCGGTAGAAATTACACTGCCGGATTACGAAGATTTCGTACGAAAATGAGATTAAGATTTGGACTCTGTCGTTTGAAAGCGTACCGTAGTCTGATTACCAAATTTGAAAGAACTGGGTCTGTAACTGATCTACCAAGATCAGGAAGACCAAGAATTAGTGATGTCCAAGTTGCAGAAGTTCTTCAGGAAAATCAAAACATAGCCAGCACTAATCCGCTAGCAATCAGTAGTGTGAATTCGATATCGAAATGATTGCAAATGCCATATGCCACGGTTTGGAAAATTTTGCGTAAAATCCTAATAATTATCCCTATAAACTGAAACTGCTTTTTGAATTAAAGGATGCAGATTTTCCTATTAGGTATGATTTTGCTTTGCGAATATTGGCTCAGATAGAAATTGAACCCGAATGGTTACCCCGTATTTTATGGACAGATGAGGCCCATTTCTCTCTAAACGGTGGGGTTAATACTCAAAATTGTCGAATATGGTCGACGGATAATCTACATGAAATTGTTCACGACAAAAAAGTCACTGTTTGGTGCGGTTTCACTGCTAATTTTATTATTGGACCATACTTGAATTAAATTAAATTGTGTTGGAGTTCGTGGGGTGGCACACGATTGGTTCCAGTCGTACCTCACGCGACGTTCATGTAGCACGCGCTGTCAGAACTATAGTTCGCAGCTGGCGCCGGTGAGTGTGGGAATTCCACAGGGTTCGGCGCTCAGTCCGACACTCTTTCTGGTTTTCATAAACGATTTGTCACATTTCTTGACAGAGAAGGGAATACCTATTACTAAATATGCTGATGACATCAGCATAATAATCACGGACAATACGATAAATAATATAATTACAAAAACCCGGGCTGCATATGAATACATTCAAGAGTGGATGTGTGACAACAAATTAATAATAAATACGGAAAAGACCGCGTGCATAGTATTTCGTACAAGTAGATCGTCACTTAGCACCAACAGTATCGACAATATACAAATTGGAAACGATAGAGTACACACAGCTGAAAGTAGTAAAGTTCTGGGTATATACATTGATGCTCATATAAGATGGGACTCACACATTGACTTCTTGTGTAAAAAACTGGCTGGAGTGTGCTATGCGCTGCGAACGTTAAAAAAGTCTTGTAGCTTTCATGTGCTGAAAACTTTCTATTTTTCAAATTTTATAACAGTAATGAGATATGGTATAATACACTGGGGAATGTCTACCCAAACGGATAGGGTTTTTATATTGCAGAAATATGCATTGCGACTAATATTCAATTTAAATTACCGAGATTCCGTGAAACCTATATTTCAAAAACATAAACTTCTTACTTTTTATGACATCTTCATATTGGATGTTCTTTGTTTTGTCCATAAACACCGAAACACATTTGAAAAAGAAAATATATCCCACAATATTAATACGAGACAAGAACTGTTCTTGCAACCTCCCAAACATAAGACGGCCTCATTTCAAAAATCCTTAAGCTATATAGGATGTAATTTATTTAATAAACTACCGAAACAACTTAAAACACTAAATAACTTTAAAATTTTTAAGAAAAATATTACAGAATACTTACTAACAATTAATTGTTACACAGTAAGTGAATATTTAAATATGTAATTTTTTTTTCCTGTCTTTGACTTGTTTCTGTCCTGCTCATGTAACATGTAGCATGTTATAGAAATAAAAGACTATTATTATTATTATTATTATTATTACTTCTTTGAGGAGATACAGAATGGAGAGACCGTATCTGTCTTTGTTATTGGTGAACGATACATGCAAATGTTGCGAAATTATACCATTCCACGGAAACATAACGAGCACGAAGGAATTGAAAACATCATCTTTATGCAGGATGGGGCAGCCCCGCATATTTACCGACTAGTTAAAGAATTGTTAACTGTTGTTTTTCAAGATCGTGTTATAAGCAGATATTTTGTAAATTCATGGCCTCTAAGATCGCCTCATCTTAACCCAGCGGATTACTGGCTGTGGGGCTATTTAAAAAGTTTGGTGTTTAGAATACGACCAGTAATGCTGGAAGAATTAAAGGACTCTCTTAGGGATCAAATTGCTGCAATTCAATCAGAAATGCTGAATAATGCTGTGTACAATTTGGAGGAATGGTTGGTGATTATACAGCAACAAAATGGTCGACATATTGAAAATTTGCGTTAACCACTGTTGGAAATAAGAAATCCTATTATTCAAGCAATCGAATATCTTTCACATATTATGGTTAACTTAATTTGTTAAAAATATATAATAAGTATGTCATTACTTTATAATAACCTTGTTCCCGCTAAACTCTGTTAGTGTCCCAACTATAACCCACAGACTTAGTGTAGACCGCATAAGAGTATAGACAACTTTACACAACTTTGGTTTGTACCTGTACCATATCTTACCTATACAAGCTTTAACAGCTGCCGACTACGCGGCAAGACTTGAATTTAGTCGCTGGATAGTTAAAAAGTCGGAGGCTCTATCGAACCATATTATTTAGTGATGAAGCCGAATGAAGACGATCACCCGAAACGGCATCAATAACACTAAGAACTTATATTGTTGCGCTCCAAAATCAACGGAAAACTAGAGAATCCCATTTTCATGATAGATTTTCGGTGAATGTTTTGTTCCGTTTATAATCGAAGAATGTCTCATTGCCATTCATTATTTTCGTTTTCTGGTAAATGACTTTCCAACATTACTGGATGACGTTCATTTTAATCTAAGATAACGAATGTGGTTACAACACGATGGCACACCTCTTCACTTTGGTAGACAAGTAACACAGTTTCTTCCTTTCTTAAAATTATGCAAATTGCTGGATTGGAAGAACTGCAGCAGTTGCTTGGCTAGCTAGGCCACCACACTTAAATCTTATAGATTATTTTTCATAAGGAAGGAGCGTTACCCTAGAAAAATCTGAAATAGAGAAACAAGTTGTTGCGAGGGCTAGGGGTGTCGCAGAAACTAATCGTACTGACCCTGAAACTGTTAGCAGAGCTACGTCTTCAATTCTAAGAAGAAGATGTATAAAGCAATTTGGTGGATATTTTGAACAATTTATTTAATAAGGAACTTCTGTTATATGATCTTAAATGAGATTTTTTTTTGGATCGGTACGTAATAGCATTAGTAAGTAGCATCTAAAATGCTTGTAGGTCAGTTACGCATGAGTTTTGGACATACGTATGTATGTTCATTAATATTTTTGATTTGAAACTGCTTCAGCAACACATCTTTACGCTATGGCAGTCATGTCATGGGAGATCCTGTATCTAAATGTTATCCTATTCTGTTATATTCCATTCTATTTCAAGCAACTGAGCATGTTTGCATAATAATTAAACGAAATTGTTTTATGGCGCTTGTATAATACGATAAATGACACGTCTAAATTCTGTTGGTTTTATACATACCTATGAATTTATGGTTACGCCTGGAAAAACTATGGAAGATGCCCTGGTATTTAATAAATAATTTCGGTTATTTTCTTATTTGTTTAAAAAGAAACATGGTACACATTGGATTACTAATACAAACGTTTCCTTAACACAAAATAATTTTATTTAACACTGTGCATATAGTGTACAATACTTATCTTGTTTTAAAGAAGTGTTTGAATTTTGAATTATTTATTGTTTTCAATTCTCACATTGCTCTATGCTTCAATTACTATGTACAATGTTAGTAGTTTAAATAAAGGGTTTTGTTAAATAAGAGTCTTTTATGAGTTTTGTAATATCGACATATCTTTCAAGTTTAAGATTTTTTATGAGTGTAACTACTAACTACCAAGAGAAGGTTGCCAGATGTTAACCTTAGTTTTGATCTCGGCTTTGTTAATTCGTAGTGGTAACCTCTTGGAGTACTTTTGTAAAATATTAGCCATACATGGCCAGGTGTTTATTTTTTACGATTTTGTAAAGTATACAGTGGTTGATAGTCTCGTTTAGGTACACTCGAATACGAGATATGTTTGCAAAGTATTCATGGCGTAATGGTAAAACCCAGGGATAGTATGCGGAATGATCATGGTTCAAATCGGGCCGGAGCCCTTGGTTTTTTTTTATTTTTTTGTTTTAATCGTTTCAAGTTAAATATTAGAATGTTAATGAAGTTACAAAAATACATTCAATTTACACAGATGGGCTGTGACATCAGTTTGTAATAGGCGTGTTCGAAAATAAATACCGGTGATTAATCATAATTATATTGTTAGCACAAATACACAGTAAATCAAATTACCGAACAAGTTTGACACGTTTATTATGGATAATACAAGAATGATAATAATGCACTCCAATAAAACTCTCTGGTCAACCGCTTTTTAAGAGTGTCCCGGTCCTTCCCGTGTTCGGTCTAGCGCCCCTCATGCCTCGGCCTTATCGGTCCCCTTCTGCAATCCCTGGCGCCGGCCACCCAAGGGCAGACGAGCCTGGTGTCGCCAACAATATAAATATATTTTGGTTAATTGCATTGGGTAATAATAGGATTACGATTAATTTATTTCCTTAAAACTAACAATTATTGTTATTATACAAATATGTCCTTTAAAATAAATATTAAAACATGAGATTTAAATGCATTTTATTAATTGTGTAGGGTAATAATCCCATTACGGTTAATTTCTTTGGTTAAAGTAAACAATAACAGATTATACAAATATTGTCTCTTCAAAAGTGGGGAGCAATCATTGGGTAATTTATCTGTGATCTTTTATAGATGGCATATTTTGTGAAAATCATTTTGATAATAATCTACTAATGCAACTATCGGAAAGTATTTCGAATTAATATTTACTTTGGATGAAGTGGTTGTATAATGTGTTATTCTTAATTTTAACGAAATAAATTAATCGTTATCCTATTACCATCCAAAGAAATTAACCGAAATGCATTTATCTGTGATTAATTTATTTTCTGACTCATCTAATTAAATACTGATATTATGTAGGAAGTCTGCGTAAATTCAACGCATTTTTACACCTTTATTATCATTCTAATATTTAACTTGAAACGATTAAAACAAAAATAAATGAAAAAATTAAAAATATCAAGGGCACCGTCCCGATTTGAACCATGGTCCTTCCGCATACTATCACTTACTTACTTACTTTAAGATCTTTATTATAAAATCAGTGGTTACAATGCATACATAAGAGTAAGTGTGCGTTCATCGCTGGTTGATTAATTTTCCTATACAAATGTATTAACAATTAAAGTTTTAAATATAACACAGTGTCGCAATAACGAGTCCGGTTCTGGGGCAGCGTAGATCGGCAATCGATGGGAAATACGCGGTAGCCCTTCGTTGGTCCATGTAGCGGTCGCAGTGTCTAGAGAAAATTTCTAAAAAGCTCCTGTCGTGTCCGGTGCGGTGGTGGGCGTGAAAATAACCCACACGAGCCGTTAACGGCCCAGATACGGTGTGTTCAAGATCCGCAAGTGGTGATATGGTACTTTGTGCTTTAGATGCACATCACGCACGCGGATAATATCGCTAATCAGCCGGTTGCCATGGAGAACGGTTTTTTGATAAAAGGTGGTCGCAAGCTTGTTGGCATACTCTTGGACACGGGGGACCCCGGTCTCCTGATGAAGGTCCTCGATGGTAGATTTTGTGCGACTTGCAGTCTATTAATATTGGTTTTAGCTGAGTTGCTCCATAACGGTGCACCAAACATGATAATCGGTCGGAGGACAGCTTTAAAAAGGAGCAGCTTATTCTCTCTGCTGGTGTCTGAGTTAACCAATATGGGGCAGATGGCCTTGATGGTTACGGCTGCGTTGCGACTGTTGTTGGCATACTATCACTGGACTTTACCACTACGCCAAGAATACCTTGCAAACATATTTCGTCGAACGTACTTATGCGAGACTTTCAAACACTGTAAACTTTAAAAAATCGTAAAAGCCATCTATGCGTAATATTTTACAAAAGTACTCCAATGGGTCCCGAGTACCAACTGACAAAGCCGGGATCAAAACTGGAGTTAACATCTGGCGACCTCCCCTTGTAATTTGTGACGTAAATATTAATTTGTGTCTTGTACTACTTTAATTTTGATGGAATTTGGTGATAGACACCATCTAGAGTCTAGAGTATTTAATTTTTAAAAAGTCCTTGCCAAATTCTTTTTTTGAAATCACACATTATGAAGAAATAAACAGTAGTTGTTTTCTTCTTCTATCTATAAAGATAGACAAGGTATATGTCTATCTTTATAGATACGTTCAAAGCTGTTTATCTTTTCGCTATTCTTATATCGTCATTTTATACAGTTTGAATAAATTATTTTGTCATACTTATATTGTTAGTTACGTCAGTAATATGTAGAAAAACGTGTTGCCTATTACCTACATATTCATATGTATTATCTGGATAAAGCCGGATATTCACTTAAATATAGACTAGAATTTTCGGGAACCTTTTAGAGATGCATACATATGGCACTCATACATGTTAACATAATAATAACTTCAAAATTATTTCAGTATGTACCTATATACTTACATAGGCATTTCACTGATCATAATTACTCAACTGTAAATGACTTTTCTTTGTTACTTGGATTGTTTTAATGCTATAAAAAGTATTTTATTCCACTTAAATATAATTCATCCTAGTTTATTGTTCCGTTACGTATGAAATATCTTGAGTGTCATGATAAATGTGTCATCAAATAGATTAAGTTATCTTGATTATTAGTACAATTATGCACTAAATGAAAACTAAGTTACTAGACGGGACAAAATATAGATAGGTGATCAAAAGCGATATGAAAATGAATATTTCAATGAATTTTCAGCTGCTGTAAAATTAATTAAATTTATTTTTGTTTTGCAGTAACAGTAAAACCAAAAAATGGGTCAAGGGTCCTTTTCGATGAAGATAAAGAATTTCGAGTATCCTGCGAGGTGGGAAGTAAGGATGGCAAGAATTTGACAGTGTCGTGGTAGGTATACATATAACAATACGAGATTTGCTGTCTAGTTCAAAAATTATTCTCTTAATTCCTGTATAATATTGTAAAAAGTGTATTTTACATTTTCAAAATAAGTAATTTTTGCACGATTGATATAGAAAGAAACAAAAAGTCTAACATTTACGTAAAAAGAATGAATGAATTCGTTTAGCTAAATGTTGCAATTTATTCTTTCTGCAAAATAACATTTACTAGTTGAAACAAGTGCTTAATTGTTTGGCTACATAAAAAAACTTCATTTTATTTTTATTGAATTAAGTTATAATTAGGTACAAAAAAATCCTACACCATATTAATCACGTTAAAAAATAATTTAATTCAAAAAGACTGAATAAAGTCGAAACGTATTCCCAAAAAATAATTATTTTGTTTGTCTAAAAATGACTACAAACAAGAATCAAGAATAATTGAAACAAAGATTATAACATATTTTACAGTAATGAATAAACTTTCGCATAATTGTCTTAAAATAGGCCTGATACTTAACATTTTAACTTCCAAATATCAATTAATTTATATTTGGCATGTTAGCTATGGAACTGTTCTCGAAATTTTGGATTCAAAGCGATAATTTTTGTTGTATGATCGTACAATCGTTGTAAACAAAGTCGAATCTCAGGAGAACCAGACATATGCGTAGCTAGCGTTTTTGTTTTTATCTTTTGGTATATTTGAATTAAATAGAATAAATAATTATCATGATATTCAACCGACTTTAAATGCATTTAAATATCAATTGGAGTTAATAGTAAGTTAACACATATTTTAATACGATTGTATATAATAAAACTGTATTAATAACTAATCAACGAGTGACATCTCTAAAGTGGAGTTACTATAAAATATAATAAAATTATAAAAGATATTTTTATAGAAAGTTGTATTAATTGTTAATGAAAAGTTTTACTGTTCTTTTGCTTCCACTTAAACCATCTAAAATCCGCGCAAATATTTGTTGACGATATTGCTGAAAATGCAAGAGAGTCAGTGAGTATCTTATCTCTTGCGTGTGCAGACTCGTATTGTTAGGATTCTTTTTCTGGAGCGTATAAGAGACGTAATTCACTATCGGTTGCAGTAGCCCCAGATATTTAAGATTTCTAGAATACACATGCTATGTGAAGCACAGAAAAAAATTAAAATTTATAGGTATTCTAATATATCGTGTGTCCACTTAAGTGCGAGACAAATAGAAAAAACTTGAGGTAGGGTTAAGTATGAACTATCTTTATTTTTATAGATATTAAAGATGTTATTAAAAAATAGGGTATCTTAAGTGAAAAATAAAGAACAAACACATTTTTACGCTTTTCTGAAGTTCAATTTTTTTATCAAGTTTCTGAGAGCTTGCGTGATTAGCAATTTTTGACAAGTGACTTGAAGTTGTCACTTTATTATTATCTGTGACTAGGTATGGCAACGATATATCGATATATTTAATATATCGATAAAATAGTTTCGATATATCATAAAATATATCGATATTTTTGTTTAAATATATCGAAAAATTAATTAAGTTTGTTTTACAACCAACATTTTCTAATTACTTAATAATAGTACCATCTAGCGTCGAGCAACGGAAGTAACTTAGTTATCTACATTTCATACGATAGGTACCAGAATTATGGGTTATAATCGGGATTCCCTTTAATTGCTTCAACAAAATCAAGCTTTTCCCCGAAAATTTTTCTCGCGGAATTACCGTACATTATAAATAGAGCTCGACAATAATATTTCTGCAATCTCCAAAGAGCTTCAAAAGTGTTCACTGTGAATAAGTGTGGTGTGATTTTTCGGTTGATACAGTTTATTATTATCTTCTATGTCTATAATATAATACATAATATACCTATAATATAATACTCAATATATATTTCACACATAATAGACATGTTTGGTCTTTCCACCATCTTCGTCTTGGGAAATCGACGGACTGCTGGTTTTAGGGGCCTCCCAAGAAGTTGAGATTGAAATAAACTTTTATTAAGTTTATTAAGCGACTGATTGTTGGTTTTGAAAATATGGCTCCTCCGAGAAGTACATTCGGAAATATTTTAAAAAAGTTATTCCAAATACTGCTAAATGCAGTCTGTGTGCCAAGGTACTGAAAACTTCGGGCAATACAGCAAATTTGAAAACACACTTAAAACACTCCTGCTGTGGTGACGGACAATGCAGTCAATATAGTCAAAGCTATGCACGACAAATTTAGGAAACACCGACACAACCCATGCTTCGCACATACTCTCAATTTGGTATGTGAAAACTCACGAGGGTTTGAATATTATTATTGACAAGGTAGGATCTATAGTAGTATGGTTCAAAAGAAGCGTTAAAGCTAGTGATCAATTAAAAAAAGTACAAATCGATGCAGGAACGTCAGAAGGAAACATGAAAAAAATGATTTTGTATGTCAAAACTCGCTAGAACTCCGCATATTACATGTTAGAGAGATTTCTACATATGATACCAATGTTCAGCAATATTTTGTTTTCCGATGTTAATTCTCCAAATATGATTACTGCAGCCGAAGTTGAGCATTTGCGAGAAATATGCAAACTTCTAAAGCCACTAGAAAGGATGACAGTAGAGATAAGTGGTGAAAATTATCCAACAATAGGTAAAGTAATATCTATGATTGGTTGTCTGATAGACCAGTACAACAATTATTTGCCCCGGTATGAAATAGGTAAACAATTGAGAACGAAATTATTAAAAGAAATTGAAAAGATGTTTGGTGCTATTGAAAAATCTTATCTACCACCCTTTCCACCATATTAGATCCTCGATTCAAACAAATACATTTCAGAGATCCTCAAACCCTGGGCACTGTGATGAGACACATCAAAAGTGATATTACGACTTTACAAAACACCTCTTCTTCATCAGAATCCTCTGATTCGTCTGCTGAAGATTCTGAATTTGATTTATGGACGCAACAAAAATTAGCTCACACTAGAAAAAGTGGACAAGGCAAATCAAATAAAGATACTGAACTTAACCAATATTTAAGTGTGCCAGTTAGAAACTTAAAAGATGATCTCTTGAATATCTGGAATGAGATGAAAGTGATATATCCCAACTTATTTAAATTACCGGCAAAACATTTTTGTGTTGTGGCAATGTCGATCCCCAGTGAGAGGTTATTTTCAAAAGCCGGAGAGCAACCGCTACGAAAAGTCGCAACCGTTTCACGGGAAGCAGGCTTTCCAAATTATTATTTCTGAGCTCTTTGCCTTAACTTGCATTAATGGAATTGATGTATCCACAAATGCAGGCAAACAGCCTACTTCTTGTCCTGTGACACAGTTACTTGTAGCTTGTAAACAAAAAATACATTTTCTTTTCTTCATAAAAAAAATAATTTTGTGGAACTGGACATTACCTGTAAATATAGCCAATAAATAAATACTTCCTTATGTAGGTGTAAGGTTGTGTATTAATAATTTTTACTAATTCTTTCCTTACGTTATTTGCATCTTGTTGTTCAGATTTACACCTTCTATTATGATGTTGTGTCTCTTCTTTCCCTACGATTCAGAAAACTTGAAATTTGCATATAATAAAAAAATATATCGATATTCGACTTTTTCCATATATCGATATATTTCTTCCGATATATCGTGTGTATCGATATATCATATGATGATGATATCGATATATTTATATTTTTTGCCATCCCTATCTGTGACAAAGTAAATTCATATTATGGATACCAAATTAACAATACTGCATTATAATAAATTGATAATTATAAAAGTTGTCGTGAAGCGGCTGATATTTTTAATGCTAGACATCCAAAGAAAACTATTTGGTTTCAAACTTTTGCTAGAATTTTAACGTAATTTAAAGAAACCGGTAAATTAGCGTCACTTTACAAGAAAAAAGAACGGGCCAAACGTTTGCGGAATTTTCAAAATTCGTTAATGTTCTACAAATAATAATTGTAATCCCGATAACATCTCTAAGGAAAACTGGAAGAAACTTAAATATACATAAGTACATATACATAAAATTTTAGTTAATCAGTAATATTATCCCTATAAGCTAAAACCTAAACGTTGCAAGAACGGAATTACGTAAATCGTTGCGAGTTTTGTTTGAAAATTCAAGGTAATGCTGAGGAAGATAGGTCGTTTTCAGTGTTTTGTTTACGGATGAAGCAACCTTTACCACAAATGGCGTAGTAGGTCCACAAAATGTTGGTGGCGGTCATGTGAAAAATTCGAACTTCATTTCAATTTTTATGTAAAAATCAATATTTGCAAAAAATAAAAATAAATAAAAAAAATCATATCATCAGTCATTAAATTCGGAGAGATGTTTGCAATTCCTGCCAACTGAACTGGAAAATAATAATTGATTAATGTGCCACTAAATACAAGGTGACTAGGTTTATGCAAGATGGAGCACCCTCACATAGTGCACGAGTAGTTGTCGAGTATTTAATGACGAGATTTAGAGAAAAATTAATATTAAGAAATTCTCTCTTTGCATGGCCGTAAATTTTAGTCTGGAATATTGCCAAAAAAATTCTAAAACCAGTTTGGATGATAAATTTACATGTTATTTAGATTTTAGAATAAATATTTTCTTATTAGGAACAAAAGTGGATCAAGTCTTGATTATGACACATGTAACACTGTTCCCAGCTATACGAGTACAGTGTTACAACGTTTAAGTGAACAACTTGACACGAAGCAGATGTTGTCTGTATCATAAAGTTATGAAGACAAAATAGTTTTTATTCATTAAATATTAAAGTAAACAGTCAGAAACTTAAAAAAGATAAAATAATTGTTGATTTGTTCATTTTGTTTTCCATCACTGCAGTCCTTATTGACTGTACCGTTATTTTTTTTTAGTGTAGCCCAAAACTTCTGTGTGTATGAGTAGGTTATTAAAATTTAAGTAAGTAACGAATTTATGGGTTTAATCTAAGTCTTTTGAACTGAAAATGTACATACATTTTTTAACTGAGAACGTAGGTAAACAGTAGCTTTGTTGCAGTCACATTAATACAGCTGAATTTACATACTATTATGCGCCTATACTTCAAACTTGTAAAATTAGAGCGGGGTTTTGTATGTAACACTACCCATCTTTCCCCTATGCGAAAGACCATGCCAGAATTTAGATTTAAAAAATAAAATAGAAAACGCTGTATTACGTTTAAAAAATAAACCATGTATTGAACCGGAAAAATGCCACATTGAATAGTTTGTTTCTTTACCTCATGTTGGTGCATTGTTAACTGTAAAAAGTAAAATGTGTTTGCTTTCATTTGTATTTGTCTAGTTGATAAAATTCAATAATGAGTCAATAACAGGATTGACTTCGATTTACTGTGGCAGATGAAGTGACATCTTCAACGCCACTTGTCAAAAATGCCTATTGTATTGTAATGCGTTTTTTGAATTTTCTACTTAAACTAAGTAACTTAGAGTATAAAATAAAGAAGCACCAACTTTTGTTTTACATATTTTTTTCTGTAAAATAAAAGTGCTTTCCCATTTGTCTCATACTTAAGTGAACACACTGTATATGTATCTAATCTATATATACTTGCTACATATATATCTGATTTTGTCCCAAGAACAAAGGAAAGCAATTTGCACATATCCACCTAAATGAATAAGGCAAAATACGAGTATATATTTTTATTACTAACTATAATACTGATATAATTAGTGGCAAAAGGATAACCCACTCTGACAATTATAGATAGAGTACTTTTATTATTACTGATTGCGAGCTGCACGCAGTGGCGTAAATAAAAAAGTTGTCCGCAATTTCCCCGAAGCCTGCAGACCCTTTAGCTACGCCACTGACTGCATGATGTATGTAGATATGTACCGGGTGATTCAGTAAGGGTGGCGACCGGCTGTATCTCGGAAACTGCTATGCCTAGAGCTTCGGGACAAAAAAATTCATAACCAATGTGGCCACCAGAAATATCCGAAAATTATTTTCATGTTCGAAATTTTACCGCTAGGTGGCGTATCTGCTATGTTCAATCATAAAATCAGTATTATCTCAGAAAATTGCAGGTTGAGCTATAGTTTTGAATGGACCGTTCGAAAGCTGAGTTGATGTCGCATTATTTTGTTTAATGACTTTTTTTCATATCTGCCATAATAAGGAGCGGGGAAGCCAATCAATTGTTTAATATGTAAATTTTAATATCTCCTGAACCATTCAACCAATCTGAAAATTTTTGGACTCGTTCGATTGAGCATTTCATGGGTTTTTTCTAGAAAAATTGTCGTTCTAGCATTTAGTTTGAAATAGGTAAACTACAGGGTATTTTCTGTAGTGATAACATATTTTGGTGAATTTCAAGAAAAAATTAAATGTAACCCTGCTATATAATTACCAGTGTCGCAAGCTAAATTAAATTGTTGATATTTCAGTGAAAACCGCAAATTAATATCTCTATCCGTTCTCGATTTATCGCCAAAAGAATGAAATTTGTAACAAAAATCAACTGCGGCCATGAAAGTAGCGGACGCGAGGGATGGTTTCCATGGAAACTACGAAACTATCAGATTATTTATTGCATATATCAGCCAAAAATAGTCAAAACTGAATGGAATAAATTATTAACGAGAATAATAACAGCAAAAAGAAAATATCTAACCAAAAATTTTAATTATAAATGTTCGGAATGTCTACCATCACTGGCCACCCACAAATTGAGTCTGTTACTATCGTTATCGTAAGTTTCATCCTTACCATGTCATCTTACATCAAGAATTAAAGGATGGCGATTTTGACCATGCAGCATGCGCTATTGGCCAGGAAGCAATCCTCACAGGTTACGCGAAGTTCAATTTCAAAATCGTTGGCGTGTTAATGTTTGGTGTGAATTTTTGGGGGAAAATTATTGGTCCTTACTTTTTTGAACAGCGTTTAAATGGTGTGGCTATTTTTTGGAAAATATATTGCCTTTATTGTTCGAAGATAGTTCCCTGGAGACAGGAATGGGTATGTGGATTCAGCAGGATGGTTTCCCGGCGCATTATGCGCGAAGTGTCCAGGCATTTTTAAATAACCGGTTCCCAAATGAATGTATAGACTGGGGTAGCATTTTTTCTTGGCCGCCGATGTCCCGCGATCTCACAGTAATTGATTTTTATTCATGGAGTAGACTTAAAGATATAGTATATAAAGACCGCCCAACAACACCTGATAATATGAAACAAACAATTCGAGAAGCCGTCAGAAATATTTCCATTGCCGAGGTAGACGCGAGTGTTTTATCCACAAGTAACAGACTCAATTTGTGGGTTGCCAGTGATGGTAGACATTCCGAACATTTATAATTAAAATTTTTGGTTAGATATTTTCTTTTTGCTGTTATTATTCTCGCTAATAATGTATTCCATTCAGTTTTGACTATTTTTAGCTGATATAAGCAATAAACAATCTGATAGTTTCGTAGTTTCCATGGAAACCATACGTCGCGTCGCCTACTTTCATGGCCGCAGTTGATTTTTGTTACAAATTTCATTCTTTTGGCAATAAATCGAGAACGGATAGAGATATTAAAATGCGGTTTTCACTGAAATTTCAACAATTTAATTTAGCTTGCGACACTGGTAATTATATAGCACGGTTACATTTAATTTTTTCTTGAAATTCACCAAAATATGTTATCACTACAGAAAACACCCTGTAGTTTACCTATTTCAAACTAAATGCTAGAACGACAATTTTTCTAGAAAAAACCCAGGAAATGCTCAATCGAACGAGTCCAAAAATTTTCAGATTGGTTGAATGGTTCAGGAGATATTAAAATTTGCATATTAAACAATTGATTGGCTTCCCCGCTCCTTATTATGGCAGATATGAAAAAAAGTCATTAAACAAAATAATGCGACATCAACTCAGCTTTTGAACGGTCCATTCAAAACTATAGCTCAACCTGCAATTTTCTGAGATAATACTGATTTTATGATTGAACATAGCAGATACGCCACCTAGCGGTAAAATTTCGAACATGAAAATAATTTTCGGATATTTCTGGTGGCCACATTGGTTATGAATTTTTTTGTCCCGAAGCTCTAGGCATAGCAGTTTCCGAGATACAGCCGGTCGCCACCCTTACTGAATCACCCGGTACTTCCCTCGTTCAAACGACGATCGGCAGGATGTAGATTTTTTTCTATATGTTTGTTTTAAGATTTAATACCGTAGATTTGAGAGTTTAAAAGGGTTAACCGTTTGAACATATACATATGTACATGATGTATATATTATAATTACAAGTTTTTTTTTTATTTTAGGCAGAAAGACGATGTGAAACTGGAGCAACAGAAGGATAAAATATTTTTCGAGTCACCATCACCAAACAACTACACCGTTCGTGTAGTCAGTGGAAACGTAGATGATATGGGGAATTATACCTGCCTCATTAGTTTTGATGGGAAAGTGCAGAACCAAACAACAATTTTGGCAGCAAGTACGTTACATGAAGTTATTTATTGAACAGTTAATTATACTATAAAAATAACTATTTATTTTCTCTAGGGCAGAAGTAACGCGTAGAACGTAAACTAAACGAATTAATTTTAACGCCTGTTTTTTTTTACTCAATAACAGGAGGATTAAAAATCTAAAATCCCATAGTTTAATTTCTTTTATTCCAAACCAAATTTTCGGCGATATATTTCGGCTTCTTCAGGGTTTGCATATTGAAATATTAAACTGGATCGGAATATTCCGATTCGGTCGTTTCACGTACACTTAATATTATATTACTCCGTCGTGTGTCTGTTATGCATAAGATCTATTTAATTATTTAATGTTTCAATTATCAAATCCTGAGATTAAACTATCGGATTTTAGATCTTTAAGCCTCCTATCATTATTGAGTAAAAAAAAACGGGTATTAAAATTAATTCATTTATTTTCTCCATTTGCCGTTTACAACGTCGACCAAAATAACAATGTATGTTCTTGCTTTTTATATCTACGAAACTCGCATTTGTAACCGAAATAATTCTGCCTTTTTCCGAATGTTTGGCCCACATTTCGGGCGAACGACTCTCAAGCTCGCGTTCATAATTCCGGGAATCCGGAGTTTTGTGTTTTATTGTATGATACATTTTGTGGAAATTGGATGTAAATTAAAAATAACAAACAAAATATTTAAGACCAATAGTAGTGTAGAGATTGATTGAAAAGAGACGTAGAAATCAGTGGCGGCTCGTGACGTTTTGTTCAAGGGAGGCTACTGTAGCCTAACTAACCCTTCTCAGTCAATAAATTATATTTTTATAGTTATTATTGTATTGTTGATATATTTAAATAATAACAATGTGTATTTACTGTATACAACTGATTTATTATTTATTATCGCGTGGCTCTTCTACGACCATTCTTAACATAACATCCGGTTATTCCATATCTATTACCAATCTAAACAGTACCAACTTAAAGTATATATAATAATATATTACCCTACTCTCCCTTTCTTTTTAAACTAAAAACCTATTTCCTTTTAACAATAAGGCACATACATAAATATACAATTTTAATTTCTTATATAATCTTGTAAGTTCTTTGGTGCCCTCACTTGTCTTGAGCTTCTTCTAACATTGGTACTGGCTTCTTCATCTTCTTCCTCTTCCTTCCTTTTCTTTTCTGTGGCCTCTGCTGTGGGACTGCTTGGCAATTTGGTTAAAAAGTTTCTGTTTCTTCTCAGTAATCCTTCAGTTGTTTCCATGAGATATGATTTTGGTTCCACTGCCGGCGTTCTAACTTTTCCCATTTCTCCTCTGTCTCTTATCCAGACCACATCATTCTTGTTTAAATCGGGTAGCTTCTTTGATCGATGTCGTTTATTATATTCTATCTCTCTTTTCTTCCGTCGTTCTTTCAGTTTCATACGGATTTCTTCATGATTTGGTGTTGAAGGGGTTAATGTCTGCGGTTTCGTCGGTAATATGTCTCTAAGGTTTCTACCTAATAAAATTTTTGCCGGAGAATTTCCACAGGAGAGGTTTGTATTGCGATACGCCAGCAATCCTAGTTGGAAATCTTCACATTTTTTCATGATTTGTTTTACTATCTGCACCGCTCGTTCAGCGTATCCATTGCTTTGAGGATATTTAGGACTGCTTAATGTGTGTTTGAATCCATAAACCTTTTCAAATTTACGCATTTCGTAATTGTCGAACTGGGGTCCACCACCTGAGTATAATACCTTGGGTATACCCAGTTGGCTAAATGTTTCTTTAAGTTTTTCAATTATATCCTTTGTTTTTGTTTTTCCCATCTTATGAACCAGGGGGTATTGCGGGTATATATCATATATGACTAAGTAATTACCATTTTTATACATAAATAGATCGGTTGCAATGTGTTCGAATGGTAACTGTGGTAAATCCCGTGGTTGCATGTGATATACTTGCTGGTTTTGATTTTTTAAGCAATCATGGCAATTTTGTACAACGTCCTCTATGCAGTGATTGATGTTTGGCCACCATACTGTACTTTTTGCTCTTATCTTGCAGATATTTACCCCTTGGTGTCCGATATGAATTTTTGTCAAGATCTCTTTGTACAACGATGGAGGTATTATAATTCTGTCTTTGTAATAAAGTGTTTCGTTGTAGATGGAGATATCATTTCTATACTTGTAATATAGTGCTTGATTTTGTGCCATATGCTTTTTCATAGGCCATCCAGATTTAACGTAGTTAAAGATATCTTCCAACTGTTCCCTTTTGCATTTGAGTTATATAATCTTCATGGGTTTGTATTTCTTTCTCCATAAGTTTTGATATTACGTTAACATGGTATATGACATCTTCTTCGTGCAATACGTCCACGTCGTTCCTACCAATCTGAAGTGGGTGTCTTGATAATGTGTCAGGAGTATAAAACTTTTTACCAGACACATGTTCAATGTCGAAATCAAAACGAGTTAGTCGTAACCGAAGTCTTTGTAATCGTATCGATATATCATTAATGTTCTTCTTCTTTAATATAGTCAATAGCGGCAAGTGGTCCGTTTGTATTACAAAACGTTTTCCAATTAGTTATTCTTGTAGTCTCTCGCACACCCAAACTATAGCTAGTGCCTCTTTTTTAATTTGAGCGTACCTCTGTTGACTGCCGCTTAGACTTTTTGAACAATACCAAACCGGTGCCCAATGTCCGTTTTCCTGACGTTGCTCTAAACAACCCCCAATTCCATATGACGAGCTATCTGCCAATATTCTCGTTTCCTTATTAACATCATAAAGTTTGAATACTGGGGCTGTTGTTATTAACGATTTTAATTTTTTAAAGCATTTTTCATGTTCATCACTGAAGCAAAAGGTGTTGTTTTGCTTTAAGAGTTCTCTTAGTGGTTTGCTTTCTTCAGCGACGTTATCTACAAATTTTGTTAAATGATTAATCATTCCAAGAAATCTTCTAATATCGGTGATGTTCTTTGGTTTAGGAAATTCTGTTATTGCTTTGATGTTGTCTTCATCAATCTTCAATCCTGTAGCTCCCACTATATGTCCTAGGAGTTTTATTTCGGTGATACCAATTTGACATTTGTCTTTGTTTAATGTGAGACCCTTTTCTCTGAGTATTTTTAATACCTGTTTTAATGTCTGGTCATGCATTTCACGGTTCCTAGCAAACACTTATGTCATCCATATGTACGAGTACACCTTCAACACCTTGAAATATTTTATTCATTACCTGTTATTTCTGGTGCGGATGTGATACCAAATGGAATTCTTTTGTATGTGTAGCGACCAAATGGAGTCAAAACTGTTGTCAGATGCTTTGATTTTTCGGATAATTCTAGTTGCCAAAAACTAGATATGCAGTCTAATTTTGAAAATACCTTAGCATCGCGCAATTTTGCTATTGTTGAATCTACAGTGGGCAAGATAATTTTTCTCTCTGTACCGATTTGTTAAGTTCGGTGTAATCCGAACAAATTCTGATTTGTCCAGTTCTTTTAGGAACACATACCATCGGAGCACACCAAAGAGATGGATTATTTACCTCTACCTCCTTGATGATGTCTTGATCAGCCATTTTCTTTAGTTCTTCTTCCACCTTTTCCAGCAAGGGAATAGGTACTCTTCTTGGAGTTGATATGGAATAGGGATTAGCGTTTTGGTCTATCTTTATCTCATACTTAAACTGTGATAACTTTCCAATTCCCTGAAACAATTCTGGATAATGTATTAAGAGTTTATCTAATGTCAAACCTGATTCAATTTTGTTTATAGATGATTTTATTAAATTTAATTCTTCAATAGCTGGTCTTCCTAAAAGATTATCTTGCGTGTCAATAACAAACATTTTAAAGTTTTTCTTCACTTCGTTCCATTTTATTGGGATTCGAACTTTTCCTCGAATAGCTAATGGTTGATTACCTGGTCCTCTGAGTTTGGTACAAGTTTTCTTTAACTTCGGTCTCCTGGTTAGTTTTTGGTAAGAGTTCCAGCTCAAGATTGAGACATCCGCCCCGGTGTCTATCTTATATTCAATGATATTATCATCGGTTGCTAAGTTTATGACCCATGGTGTATTTCCTGTCTCTCTCAATTCTAAAATTACTTCTCGCACCTCTTCCTCTGTTGACTCAGTCTCTTCGGAGGATTCTTGTACTGCATTTACCTCTTTTCCAGCTTTGCGACTGCTATTTTTGTTTTTAGTTTTGCACATTCTTGCATAGTGCCCTTTTATTGCACATTTTGAGCAAATATCTTTTATTGCTGGACATTCTTTCAATTTGTGACTAGGTTTCTTTCCACATCTTGCGCATATTTTCTTTCTGGGTAATGTTTAACCTTTGTGACCCTATCTACTTCCCATGTAGGTTTTTCTCTTAAGTTTCTATTTTCCTGTCTCACCCTTTCATTTTGCAAAATTAATGTTTTGGCATCTCCCAATGTCAGCTTGCTATCCATCTGCATTCGTTCTGATAACTTTATATCCCTAATGCCAACGACAAGTTTGTCACGAATCAGTTCGTCTGTCATGTTTCCATAATTACATGTTTTGCTTAACTTTAATACATCTGCGATGAATTCTTGGGCAGTTTCTCCATCTTTTTGACGTCTTTGATTGAATTTAGCTCTTTCATAAATCACATTGACCTTTTTAATAAAGTAGTCATTAAAAAATCCTACCAGTTTATCATAGGTTGAGAAATGTTCTGATGTGGGCGTTACGTTGTCCAATATCAGATTAACTTCAGGTCCCATGTGCAACAGTAAGCTGATGTTTTCTGTGCTAAATTGTTCAATCCCGATACATTTCTATATCTTTCATAATTTGTCAACCACTTTGTCCATTCTCCCGGGTGCAGGTATGTTAATGGCCGTTGAACCTCCAAAAATTTGAATTTGGTTTAATTTTTGCTCAAGCAATTTTACCTGTTCTTTTAGTTCGTCCTCCATGACGTATTGTTTACCGCACACTTGACACCATGTATTGTTGATATATTTAAATAATAACAATGTGTATTTACTGTATACAACTGATTTATTATTTATTATCGCGGGGCTCTACGACCATTCTTAACATAACCTCCGGTTATTCCATATCTATTACCAATCTAAACAGTACCAACTTAAAGTATATATAATAATATATTACCCTACTTCAATTATTGTAGCATTGTAAGTGTAGAATAAAAATTGAAAAAAAAATAGATTAAAATAAAATATAAATTATTGTCTAGCAAGAACCACGTCGAGGAGAGTGAAATCTTGCCTGGATAGGAAACTGGATGAAGTGATAGGTAAAAATATAATATAATAGGTAAAAATAAAAACGTAAAAATAAACTCTTGATAAACGTAATAATAAACCAAAAATAAACTCTAAAAACAATAACAATTAAATTAGAAAAGAAAATTGTAGATTCTTTGTTTATATTACAAGCTTACTCAAAACTAAATTTAGGGCATGAGATGACAATGTACAAAAAGAGCTTGAGGTGCAATTGTTTTTTTTTTACTTTGTAAACCGTTTAAATGTCCTGCCATAACAGATGCACCATCATATGTTTGAGCGACTGATTTTTTTTTAAGGTTAAATAAATCTTCAGCTGTTCGACCGGATGATACTTCAAAAAACTCCAAAAATCTTTCAATAACTTCACCGCTCTTGACATAACGTAATATGATTGATAATTGAGACTTACAATAAATATCTGGTTTCATCTACTTACCAAGAAAAAAAAATAAGCTTTAATTTCTGTATCTATTTCTTGTTTGAATACAAAAGAAATACAATCTATTAAATCATTTTGTATAGATTTAGATGTACCCGAAAAAATATTACTACTAACAAATTTATTAAAACTAGGTTCATATTTACTAAAGAGTTCGAGTAATTCTTTATAATTTCCACGATTAAAAGAATCTGAAGTCTCATTGTGTCCCCGAAAAGCTAAATCTTGTGATGCTAAAAATATTGTTGCGTCTATTAATTTTCTTAAATTTTTGCAGTTTTCTCTAACTTCATTATTATAGGCAATAATTGGATCTTTGCGCGCGCTGTCTACAGCAGCAGCAATATTTTGTTTTCCAAATAATTTAAATTTGCACAACGATGAAATGTGTTCTTTAGACTTAGAATGCCGTTCAATAGCGCGCGGTAGATCTTTTAAATCTGTATAAACTAATTTCGACCACGTTTCGGTTTGGTTACAAAAAAGTAGACATGGCCAACAAAATAATCTTTCCCGTTCAATTGAACCAGTTAACCAACCACATTTAGTGTACCATAATGAACTAAAACCACGATTTTGCCGGTTGCCGTCGTTAGATACTACAGATAAATTGGGCCGTGGTTTCTCATTATTTTATACGATGTGTAATTTGGTCTCTATGTTTAAACAACTAAAAGAATTTCTTACTAACCAGTGGACAATATCTTGGCAAATTCTAATTTCGTTCATTTTATCCATTTTATGTGCGTAACCTAACAAAACTCACCCAACGCTTCTTAAGTTATTAGTACTGGGAGCTGGGAGTCGCATGGGCAGTTGCGTAGCAATGTCTTACGGCCGATAACGCAACATGCCGATCGGGTAGGATCTCACCGCGGCGGCAAGCCTCCAACCATACGTATTCGCCGTATAAAGTGCACGTGCACTTACGGAGACACATTGCTTTCAGCCATGGCATTAATCATCGGTGCGGAGCCAAATCTATGGCTAGCCTCCTCGCTTGCTATTATAGTGCGTACAGTAAAATTTCGCGCATTATTGGAAATTTGTTTGCATTTTTAAATTAAGTAATGAATAAATATACTATTGATTATATTTGGTTTGCAAAATTGCTGTATTTTAGTATATAGCCGATGCTTAAACATTATTCTAATACATAATAAACGCTACTTATTTTATTAAAAATAATAGGGGAGGCTTAGCCTCCGTAGCCTCCCCTGACGAGCCGCCACTGGTAGAAATAGTTAATAACAAGACAATTGTGAGTAAGTATGTCCACCATTTTGTAATTCCTATTATAATTATAATTTTTTGTTTTTTCGCGTTTAAAACATTTTCCTAATTAAAACTGAATTCAGTAAAATCAAGAGCTGTACATAAATTTTCAGATGTATCACACAACAAAATATGGATGTTTTGGTTTTTCAGCACAGCCTTACGGTAAAGAAACGGAATTGAAAAGTTGATATATTATTATTAAAGAATTTAATTTGTTGTGCACAGGGAGTACTACGGATTTTTTTTTCTCTCAGGTATAAACAGTTATACATAGAGTAGTAGAAACATTTATTTGGTGTTTTCTTCATTTTCGTATATATATATACAACTAACAATAAGAAAATTCATTCTGCTGAAAAAGAATCCGTATAAATTTTCTCTAGCAACCATCTTCACTTGAATAGTTTCCAACTTGTGCTGTCATAACTGCATACACTGTCACTGGGGATAATGGAATTGCTAGTTATTGTCTAATTCATTGGTTGCAGTTGATATTGATGTCGAAACACAAGACAACTTGAACGTCGTAGAAGGTGAAAAACTGAGACTCACTTGCCTAACATCAGGCAAACCTGCACCCAATATTACTTGGAAAATAGGTGAGTATTTTATTTTAATTTACTATTACAATCGAGTACAAAATACTTGATTAAGGCCAACCATCCAATAATCACTTGAATGGAAATGGAATGTAATTGAACAAGAAAAAAATCTCAATGATCAATAGCACTGAATGCACTTCACTCGTTTATGGGTTACTGTATACTTGTAAGGAAATACTGCGCAACCACCGCTGTCTTTATTGTACACGCCGTGCCTACATGTCCTGAGTTTTTTTCGTGATTCGGATTAGAATTTAGATTAGAGTTCACATAAATACAAACCAATTATATTACATGATTTCATGGTGCCTGCCATGGTGATGAATATATTAGATTAGGGTGGCCATATACAGTATAACACAGAATAAAGTATACCGAAACGTAAAAACATATTTCTAGTGTTACATAATTTGGTATGGCAAAGAAATTTTAATTGTTGGTATGTTTGAGATCTTCTTGTACTTGAAGGCAATATTCGTATCTCTTCCGCAAGTTTCTAAACATTTTCCTGATGGAAGAAAGTTGTACCTCCGTCAACACTTGTCGAATTTTGTTTTTCAGTTCCTCAATATTCTGCGGCAGTGGATCCTGGTAGATCTTCTGTTTGAGGAGCCCCACAAAAAGGCATCAGGAGGTGTAAGATCTGGCGAGTTTGACGGAAAAGGAGAATCAGTTCCTCTGGAAATGATACGCCCAGGACAATACCGTTACAGAATTAAGCAAAGTTTCCCTATCAGTATGCGCAGTAGCACCGTCTTGCTGAAACCACTGTGATCCAATACGTAGATTTCTCGCACGGCGCAACCGCTTTAGGTCCTCGTAAAAAGAACTCACAATTGTTTCCCTGTACCTCTGCTGGTTAACTGTTGCCCACCTACCATGTTCATGCTCCGCAAAGGATGGGCCAATTATTCCATGCCCGGAAACGGCACACCACACGGTTAGTTTTTGAGGGTAATGAGACCTTTCAACAAATTCCTGCAGCTTCTCAAAATGTAGGTATCGGGTTGTTTGCTTGCTGATAAATCCTTATAACAATACATGTGATCCATCGTTGAACCAAATGTTTGAAATAAAGTTTTCGTTTTCGTATTCCATAGCTAACGTCTTGGCGCAGAATTCTCTCTCTTTTGACGCAAGCTGTTGACGACTTGTATACGGTAGGAATACAGATTAATTTGGCTAGATCTGTACCCAAATTAAGCTCTATGGCTATTCGGCGCTTGCTTTTTTTTAGGATACTGTAAAATCTTGTCTAAAATCCGACCCATTATCTTGTTGTTTCTTGAACTTTTCTTTCTATCTGAACGACCTTTCCGTTGAGATAACACAGAACTCTGTTTTTAAATTTTCGTACCAGCAATAATATTGAGCGCTTTTTTGTTGGTGGACGTTTGTTTAAACGTTCCCCGAAGCGAGCAGATACAAATTGCAAACTGGGTTTGCATTTCCGTATGATTTGAAACATTCTACAATAAAGGCTTTTTCTATTTCACTAAAAGGCAGGGTTATTGAATTTATATTCGTTTTGCACAGCACTAACTACTATTGTCACTTTAACATAAAAGTAACATTTAAATAAATAAGGGTGCTTCGACCGGAAATCATTTAATTTCGGTATACTTTATTCTGTCATATTGTAGTTGTATGTTTCACCGTGATCTTTTCGGATCTATTGTGATTCCCTTTATACTAGAAATCATGTCCCTACGAAGCCATCGCAATAGCACAGACTGGGGTTTCCTTTTCACATTGGCAGAATATGTTACTAGTACAATTGCCTGTATCTGTTTTGGCATATTTTTTTCACTACTTTGCAGTGTTTAAATAGGAATAATAGTTATTAACCTAATCTTTGAAAATCTAAAGCAACTAACTGGCGTTATTTGGGTTGAGTTGCTTGAGTTTTTGGTTAGGAGACTTCAGAGATAAAACGAAGGCTATCAATAGATATAATAATGTAAAAGCTGTCCCATCGAAACACTGAATCTTTGTTTACAGCTTTATCCTTCATTTTATATAAAAAAGCTTTATTAACTACCTACTTAGTAATTTTTGAACTATATACTGAAAAAATAAAAGGACATCATATAAACTATTATGTGTCTATATTATTTTTTATTAAGCTGTGATAATATAGAGGCTGTTCTAAACTAAAGTAAGGATATATTTCTCTGCAATACTTAGTGGACGTGATGCGTAGTTTGATCATGTTTGACGATTCATTGCTTACTGTATTTCTTTTGTTTTATTATTACAGGTGATGATGTTTACAGTAATTCAACGGGAAATGTTATTCTTAAAGAAGATCCTGAGAGAAAAATACCCAATGCCATTTTGATTATAGAAAATGTTAATATGACTAACAGAGGTAATTATTCGTGTAGAGGATTTTCAGCTGTATTGAACAAAACCGTGGAAGACTTTACAATAGTTAGAATTAAAGGTACTCAGTTGAACTAATTTAGGTTCTGTTTCTTTATTTATATGCTTATAGACAAATATGCTGCTCTTTGGCCTTTCTTGGGAATTTGTCTGGAGGTGTTCGTATTATGCGCCATTATTTTAATATACGAAAAAAAACGAAATAAGTCTGAATTGGAAGAAAGTGATACAGACCAAAGCCCAGATCAGTAAGTTCCTTAATTATTAAATTGTTCTAATGTTTGATTTAATGTATTAATAATTCTGCAAAATAACGGAAGCTTTTTCATTAGCCTTTTCTCTTCGTTTCTCGTTTGTTTTAATTTACATATTTATTTTCTAAATTATATTTGATGTCATCATAAATAGCTCAATAACTGTTTCATAAATAATATGAGATAGACCTGAGAATCCTATAGTTCCAAAAACTTGGAGAGGATGCTGGTCGGCGCCATTTTGCAATTTTAAGGAAGAGAAGTACATTAAGAGTCTATTTGCACATCAACCTTGCGTAGTATCGTTTCTAAAAAAAAAAGTTTGTCCAGCATTCTGTATAAATATAAATTGTACTTTACAAGTTTTAGGAAACTTGCAGGATTACATTTTGGAAAGCTCTTTGAATAAATAATGCAGAGGTATTTATTCACACACTTATTTTTACAGGAAGAATACTCCGGATCACGGAAAAGATTCCAACCTAAGACACAGACAGTGAGAAAAAAACGCCTTCTAAATCATTATTGTAGGTAATTTAGGTATATTAATGCTACAAATTTACCACAATTAACACACCATGTATTATAGAATATATAAAAGAAAGACTTAAATTATTGGAATATTCTGGCTATCTGTATAATAATAAAGTTTATATTAGGGTTGTTAATTAATAATCATAATTGGACTATTCTTCTATGTAACAAAACGGACTCATTCACTTATAGCGTTATTCCCTTTATTTACGAATACCTTTCACGAAAATTTATTTACATAGAAGAATAAAAAAAGGTTCTCGTGTACATAAATAAAGACACACATTTCTTGAGTGTATATAATATAAATATATAATTGTTAAAGCTGCTACGTTTACTATACATATGTACGTGGACTGTTATTTTTTTCTTTTTATTTTTGTATTAAATATTTTTAAAATAAAGTCCAAAGATATATAGTAATTGATTTTCTATACATATATATAAATATATAGGTAGAATATTGCATATAGCTATAAAATAATGTTAATATGCGAGTTGTTAATATGATCTGTAAAAATACTTTAATAGAGATACCTATAAAACATATAATTCCGAACACTAATAACGTACTTACAATAAAGTTATTTAGTATAAAACGTAGAATTGTCGCGCTAAATATAACGTAAATAGCATTCTTTGTTCATTCTTTTAAACTAAATCTTTATTTTTTTATGTGTTACAGTATGTTGTACGTAAACTAATGCACTAAAATTTTGATGTATAGCGTTACTATTTTATTTGAATTAATAAAAGTCTTTTATATACATGTAGTTGATTTCTATTAATTTGCAATAACTAAAATTACAATGCAATAGTTATATGTAGATTACAGCATTTAGCGACTAACTAGTGTTTGCAATTAAAAATGTAGGCGTAAATAACAAGACTATTTTTTTCGTAAAACTTATATTAGTGCAATGTACAGTCGTGAGAATTACAGAATATAAGCTTTATGAAAAAATTGTGCTTTATTTCTTTCCTTGTAATTCGTCAAATAATTAGGATATAATAAATTCTAAAAAATTTGGGCTTAAAAGCTAAAATTTATTTTCGGTTTTATACGGAAAAATACTCTCTCTTATTTATAATTTTCCTAATTTGCTTAATGTTTAAACATATTTTGTCACTTATTGCTTAAAAGAATATCGACCACCGAATACATAATATACATACTGTTTCTTACTTGGTTCCTGCTGTAACTCACGTGTTCCTTATGCTTATGCTAAAGATGATCTACCGATATATTAAATATGAAGGTATATAAAATGTGTTTGTGAAAAAGCAATAGTATTAAAATTAGTCATAGCGATTATTTATAACCATTAATGTGATAAAAAAACACTGCTCTGGTATGTTCATAACGAAGCGATGTCTGAATTGATATTAAGTCATTATCAGTCACATGTAATATTTTGGTCCTTTTTTTTTTCGAAAATTTCGACTCCGCTTTTTTTTTCACATAGATCATAATAAGCAACTGTAATCTTAATCAAGGGTTATTCAAAATTGTTCGAGTGTGTTTTTTTACCAGCATATAAAATCAACACAAACAGTTTTAAACAAAAAAGTTTATGACATTTGAAATATAGGCGTACTTAATGCGTAATTTACCACAACTAGTAGTTTTGGACTTAATTACTCATTCTGGAAAACATCATTAGACTATATTTGATCATTGAAATTACGTATACGTAGGAGATGCTTGTACTTCACCAACTAGCCAGAATATGTTGCTTATGACGCATATTAAGGTGCCTTTACTTACGCAAACTATTAAAATTGCTCAATTTATAACAATTTTTTGACATCACGGCAACGTTTAGCTATACAGAACCAAATAATATGGATCCATACGCATCAATTGGGCGATATGTTTTGAAATTTTTTTTGCAAGTGACTTCAATGTTTACATAGATGAAATCGATACTGTCACAGCTACTAGTGCTTTTATTATAACACATTTAAAAGTGAAACCGATAAAGAGGAGAATTAAATAATAATATGCTTATGCAAGCAATGAAATGTGCATGAAGTTGCTGCATTAATCGCTATACACCTGGAAACTGTCGCTGGGCAATTGATTGCTGTGAATCGCCCGTGTTAGAGCATCTTTATAGATAACATGCACCTAGTATGAGATTACAGCTCCAGAGGAGTATATTGGGCAAGAAATTTAAATTTTGTTATAAACGGAGGCCATGGATCTGCAGCGGCGATATATAATATTGCTATAACCGGAATTTGCAACACCATTCTAGCGAAGTTAGTCAGCATATCCCAGTCATTCAAGGTTTGTAACCAGAAAGCTAATAAACCAGTATGTTATAAGTTGTGAATTCAAACCGCTGGGCATGTAAGCGTTACGGTTAAATACGCTACCAACCAAAAGATAGAAAAGGATGCATTTAAGAAGTTAAGATGGTTAAGGAGGCATACTTATTGCCCATAAGAGCCTATAGTTGGGGGTAAAATGAATACTCTCTAGTGAACATTTTAATAGAAAACAACTACTTTTCAATTGTTTGGGGATGTTGTTACTGGATCACTAAGTATGTCTTATATCTTAAATGGTCACTAATGAACGTATTTCTAAGTTGTCATGAATCCTCCATGTAGTGAATACCTTCATAAAAGATAACTACGGTTGCTTTTCGGATTTTGTTAATCAACAAACAATATACCATATTACATGATTCGTTATTGATTGATTGCTATATGCAGTTGTCGAGTTGTCGAGCAATTAAATTAATTTAATATATATTTAATAAATTTTTAATTAGTATATATTCCATGTTTAATGGACAGACTATGAGATGGAAAACATTTGGCTAAATATTATAACATTTGATTTTTATAAGCTAGTATGCTCTCACTGTATTTCTTTTTCAATTTTCGTTATTTTTGGACAGCAGAAGGCAAAATTAAGAAATTGTTTTCATTGTGTAGTTATATTACTACTAGTTTTGAAGTAAATTACGTAACGAAGGAGCTATTCACTACAAAATTAAATACATATTCTTACTGTGAAAAATTGCCTTTCCGCAATGATGGATTATGTGTGATAGATAAAAATAAGTTGAATATAATGAGTTCAGAAAAAGTTTTCCTAATACTTTTTATTTGTTTTATGTAATCGTTATAGCGGATTGGCTTAACAATTTGTAATAGATTAGTAGTACTGGGTAAAAGGAGTTCGGATGGTTATTGTATAAACAAAATTGTGTTCACATTTGTACATAAATTTAAACAATACATCTGATACATATTACTTTTTTTTTTAATATTGTTGTCCCTCAAATTACAGGTACAAGTATTTAAGTATATTTCAAATACTTGTCACATATTGGTCTTCCTGATTTGTTCTGCGATTAGTGGTTACCCAGGTAGCACACAATATTTATAAAATATCTATTTTATATTTTACAAATATTATATGTATGAGAAATATTTCCAACATAAACAACACATTTATATAATATTTGTTTATAATTGGGCATATATATTTAAAAATCATATTTATTATACATAGAAACAATATTTATATCACACATTCCAAACTCAAAATTAACATTCAACATATAAGCAATATTTATAAAATATTGCGACTTTAATATTGATTACAAAATATTTTTTGAATATTTATTTTATGATGGTTTTCCAATATCTTATTTTGGTTTTACGAAAATATTTATTTAATATTATTTTACGAGTCTAACACCTATATTTATTTAATGTATATTTTATACATATTAAGCACATATTAAGTTTTCAAATATATTGTTTTAGTATAAAAAGGAATATACAACAAATATTAATTAGTTTTGAAGGAAATATATTAGTTACGAAATATATGGGAAATATTCTCATGTATAGTACACAATATTTATACAACATGAATTTAATATTTAACAATTACCATGTCTACATGGATGAGAAATATTATCAGGTTTTACCTGACCAACAAAAGTTGTGTTTTGTTACACTTTAGGCCTTGTTTATATAATAGGATATTCATGTAAAAATAAAGCACAGATTGATGGGTTGGTCATATAATTTCGATTATCTATTGAAAATGTAAATTCATGGCTTTTAAAAACAACATTTTTAATCGAATATCTTAAACATATCTAAAATGTGGTTATAAAAATAAAAGTTAATTTTATCCTGAATAAACAAAATAAAATGCATAATTAAATGTATAAAACATATCAATATATATGTTGTGTTCGTAATATTGAAAAAATTAATAATATATTTTTAAGTAAAACCTTGGATAAAATGTATGTCTATATTTAAAAAAAAAATATCTTTCTCCTATTACACTAATTTGAATTCGAACTATTAAACTCTCTTTACCAATTTCTCACGTGTGCTTCACCAATAGAAAAGAATGGCGGGCTAACCGTCTACGTGTTATCACGCGTCGGACGTTAAGTGTCCAATCATACATGCTGTTTGAGTCACGTGCGTTATATCACAGTATATACCTAAGCAGTAGTTTCACTTCGTGTCGGCACCTTTGATCTTTTGTCTTTCAGTTGTACCTCGCGCAGAGAACTGCGCATAGTTGCCCTGGTGGCGTTTCTCACAACTAGTAATTGAGCGTCCGTGAACTGTCAAGATTGATAATTGAAAACATTAAAATTAAAGGTTAAGTTATCTACGTATACAAAATCGAATTGATACAAGATTGCGTCGAGGGTGCACAAAAAGAAATTATTTCAGGGAGCAAGCAAAGCTGTAATAGTTTATATACTATATATTATCGATGTTGATAGAAAAATACAAAAGAAAATCATAATTGACAATATTATGCGTATATTAAAAATTGTAGTTGTGGCGTTGTAGAGCCCAAAATGTTCATGTAAAGAGCATATCCAGAGAATAAGTGCAAAATACAAAAATATATACAATATACACATCAAATAATCTATTTCTATTCATGAGGTAATATTTTCTTGTTTGTAGAATATTGAATGGTTCTTGGTAAGAAGTAGAAGTATTTAGAAATATTCTAAAATCTAAATGTTCGCAAGTGCTATGGAAAGGTAGATAAGTTTGGTGAATTACTATTTAACCTTTAAAATCATTTCTTGATTTCTTTTATAACCTCGTCAGTGTCCAGAGATAAGTTATTATTTCCTGCAAATTGATATGTACAAAAATCTCTCAGCTCAGGTATATACCTACGTGTGCCCATATCTGCCTATACTCCCAAATTTGCATGTTTTTTTCAGATTCTGTCTGGTAATTTATTACATACTAATCCTTTCAGCGAACATCGAAAGATGTTTTTTATCCGCAAGATAAAAAAACTAATTAATGAATCAATTTAGTACAGTTATATATCTGTTTGCCTCATCTAAGTTTATATTTGAAAGTATTTTAATTTAATAGAATCGGGATAGAAAATTTAGTGAAAAGGAATATATTTGTACGTTTTCTAGGAACGATCTGATCATATTTCCTGTAAATAAATCACACGTTTCTATATTTAATTTAAAGAAGTAAAACCGTTATTTCAGGAGGTCTTTATTTTGCTCACAATTATTTTAATTTATGTAGATGTAATTACATAGCATAAAAGAAGATACTTGAAAATTTTGAACAATCGTCACTAGTTTTCAGAAGTATTCTATTGCTTTATGATGGACAGTTATCGTAAATATGAGATACAAGTTATTGAAGTAATTGTTACTTATGATTAGTGATGGGGCAATCAGATCCAAAAAGTATGCGATAAGCTTAAACGGATATGTAGTCACTATGCTCAGTTCATACAGGTACCGACTATTTTTAGTCGATAAGGAAAAAGATTTGTTAAGCAAAATGTAGTTGATAAGGAAAAGGATTCGTTAAGCAAAATGTAGTCGATAAGGAAAAAGATTCGTTAAGCAAAACATCCTTGAGAATAGTACCTACATACATATCGTGGCAGCAGTTATAAACAGAGAACACAAAAACTAAGCACAAAAAACACAAGTATGATAGGATTACTCTACCACGTAGGATACACGATATTTAAAAATTGTTTGATTTTAAGAGTTAAGTAATACATTTTAACTCATAACTACTTCTTACTAAGACGGTTAACTTAAAATATACGACGTTACGAATACTAGTTTCGAGGTAGAGTATCTTTCCCAATTCTTAAGAGTTCTTACATTTTACAATTAACGAAAGTAAATATTGCATTCTTTGAATAATGCGATAAACACATGCAAATAGCAATAATCCCCGAGTTAGATATAATTAACAATAAGCAAAATTAAGGTATGCAATAATACAATTATATACAAATATTGTACAGCTGTTATTATTAAAAGAGAACGCAAAAAACAAGAAAAAAGAAAAACGCCGAAGCCCGCCTCGCTATCTACATACATACATATGTATGTATGCAGGTACTATTTTCAAGGATGTGGATCGGTTCGCCTATATTTTGCTTAACGAATCTTTTTCCTTATCGACTACATTTTTCTTAACGAATCTTTTTCCTTATCGACTACCTTTTGCTTAACGAATCTTTTTCCTTATCGACTAAAGATAGTCGGTACCTGTATGAACCGAGCATAGTGACTACATATCCGTTTAAGCTTATCGGATACTTTTTGGATCTGATTGCCCCATCACTACTTATGATCAGGGATGTGAATTGGAAATAAGGAAACAACATATTGAAAACAAAAGATTTATTGCTGATGCTTTTCTTACAAACGATACAGTAAAACAAATTGGTATATTAGATTAGTGCGAACAATATCTATACTACAAAATATATCTGTAAAATGTTCATGCTTATTAGTCAGTCAGAAGACAAGTAATGGTTGCTGGAAAAAGTGATTGTCCTGTTATCTCTTTCGGTGCTTACATACAGTAACAGTAACAGTAAGGCAGTGATTACAATCTCTAATTTTAGGGGTAATACCCTGAACTATTTAACTTAACAACTACAGGCAATATTAAAAACTACCTAAGCCAAGTGAATAAAAAGACATGTACAAGTAAAACAAAAATTTCAAACAAAACCCATTTTTATACAATAAAAAAAAGTAGCTGCAGGATTACAAGCATATAAAAAAATCAAATGTAATAAAAGAAATAAAACTTGTGTCACCAGTCCAGAATAAAAATAGCATAACTTTTAAAATAACTAAACACTTGTTTCATTTAAGTTAACATTTTCTTTAGACTATGTTTTACACAAATCGCATGAATGTTTCTCTAAACATTTTTTTAAACAAGTAACCAGCAACATAAGTTAATGCATTCTCCTCAGGCAGGTTGAGGTTTTGGTAATCATTGCTATCAATGGATAATGCTCTTTGAAAAATATTATCTTGTGGAAATAAAATATCTAAACGCTTAACTTCACTAGGTTGTATATTGATTAATACACTATCTAAATCTTCAATGCAGTTTGCATTATCAGCGAATTGAAAATAATTTAAGCAAAATAAAAGCCCTAGAAAACTGGATTGGAGTTGGATTTATACAGTTCCCCGACTGTTACCGTACAGTACCAAAAAAATTTTCTAACGCATCTTGATTCAATCGTCTTGTACACATTTAGCTAACATTTTTACTTACGATTTGCCACAACCCCAAAATTGATTTAATTGTGACCTTACACTCATTAATAAAATTTAAAGTTTTTGTTATATCAACGTTACACAATTTTTTTATTCTTCGCTCACTGTCTCCACTTTGGCCGATATAACCCCGAAAGCAAAATCACTAATTCCTGGTGCAATATCCCATTTATTTGTTATTCTGCATAAAGTTGATTTTGATGGAGATGTAGAGTTTTACTTAAAAAACGGTAGACTTTAGGGCCAACAAAAAATATATTTAAAGCAAATTGCTTAAATTCATTTCTATATTTATAACCATACTGAGATCGTTTAACCAATTGTAATTGAATTTTAAATAAATTTAAAGGCTGTGTAACATCTAATGTTGCTTCCGTAGCCCCATCTGGGCTTTGCGCACATGGTGCTATAAAAGCATCTGCTACAAAGTATTTATATTGTTATTATAAACCACATACAACGAATGACAATAATACATTACCTGTTAGAAATAGAGTCGAAATCGTATCTTTTTCGATTCTATTCCTCTACATGTTCTTAAAACAGCACAAGTCAAAATGTATATCACATACTTTTGCTTTTGGTTGTAGAACAGCATGCCCTCCAATTTGTGCAATCCATTTATTACGACTATAACATTTTTACATTTACAATTATCATAAGCGAAAAGAATTGCAATTACGGGTAAGACCAATTACGTATATAATAAACATGCGTCATAAGGAACAAAAAAGCTGACAAAGAATTGTAACAAAACTTAGTAACTTACATTACTTCATCTGCAGATAATTGAAAAAAATGGAATTCTTTATTGTCTTTGTGATACTTCCTAGTACAGTTCGATACACAGCGTTTTATACTAAGCATCTGAGTTTATAATCTATTAAATACCTATAACGCTAAATTAATTAAATAAAGAAGAAAACAACTATATACCCTACAAAACAAATAAAACTATATATTAGAAACAATTAACTAAAGACTAAGCAAAATACTTTAAACACTACTATTAAAGTAACTAAATATACGAAAGAATACTGATAAGTATACCTGGATATAAGAAAATATGATAGATAGATATACAATATAGATATATGCAGTACGATAAGCTTTTAAAACAATTACGGAATATTCCAGAATATTATACTGCACACAACACAAGATGAATAGAGCTCCTAAGAACAGAATGAACAGAATTCAAATAGCTTTGAAATAGTTTGAAGTTTTTAAGGTTAGATTTTTGTTTGTAAACAAAATCCAGTAATTTTAATTACAATTTCACCCACCGATGCGACACTGCCCAGTTATGTGCGCGAGTTACGGTTGAAACCCATCATTTCGGCGAAGTGAAACTACTGCTTACGTATATACTGTGGTTATATCGTCAACAAAGAACAAGCACGCGAGCATCACGTGAGTGAGGTGTGGTTAGGTGGTCGGGTGCAAAAATGCATAGGAATATTGTGGAATGTTGAAATTGAAACTGAAGCGTTTCGTGTGGTCGGTTTTGTCGTCCATGTTTGTCAGTTAATAGTTGTGAATACTTAAATATCGCAGTGGTTATTGTCATCGTTATCACTAACTGGTAAGTATCGTAATTATAAGATGAATAGGTTAAAAACTGTTATAATACATGTGTGCTAGTGTTACTACCTGTTTAAAAAAATTATAATATTACAGGATAATATATGTCTTCCAATTCTAAATATTGTCGTAAATATCGATTTGTTAAACATGCACTGAAAAGATATAAAAATACCTTGGAAAATGAAAATATACAAAATAATAATAATAATTATCAAGATGCCGGGGATATAGAAAAAATTTCAAATAACCAACAACAGCAATTTTCTGCTTTACTACAACTAGAAACACACCAAATTGCAAATACTGATCATATTTGTGAAAATAATATAAACCATCTTGTGCAAAATGTAATTGGTATAAATACTAAGGATAGCGCAAATGGTGATCATATTTTTGAAAATCGTATAACTCCTCTTGTGAAAAATGCAGTTAGTATAAATTATAAGAATGATGCTGAACATGATCGCACAAAAGCATTGATAACTTTATTAAAATCTTGGATGGTACAATACAGAGTTAATGCAAAGCAACTTAATGGTATACTTAAAATCTTTCACAACATTTTCCCAGAATTGAAACTGCCGAAGGATGCCCGTACAATCATGGAGACCACACGAAAGTGCAATATAATGTCAATGAAAAGCAGCAAGGGGTCAGTTGGGGAGTATGTGTATTTTGGTATAACAACTGCTATAAATTTATATGCAGAAAATGAATTATTTATAAATAAAATCAGACAAACTGGGACAATTGAGTTGTCATTTAATGTTGATGGTATTCCTTTATTTAATAGCACGTGTAAACAGTTTTGGCCAATTTTGGGTCGTATACATTTACCTTATATTAAAACTGACCCTTTTATAGTAGCAGTCTTTTACAGTGATTCTAAGCCGTTCTCACCAATAGAGTATTTATCAAACTTCATTGATGAACTTAATAATTTAATTACAAATGGGTATGCAATTGCTAATACTGATGCAAGAATAAATGTGCGTTTACTTTGTATCACTTGTGATGCACCAGCCAGGGCATTTTTAAAATGTATTAAGGGACATACCAGTAAAAATGGTTGTGAACGTTGTACTGAAAATGCTAATGTAGTTAATAGACGAATTGTTTATTTAAATGTAGGTAATAGTCCATTACGAACAGATGAAATTTTTAGAAAACAAGGATATCCGGAGCATCAACACTCTGCTAGTCCTTTTACTGAGTTATTAACCGTACATTTAATTAATAGTTTCCCTCTTGACTATATGCATCTCTGTTGTTTAGGAGTTATGCGGAAGTTGCTTACATATTGGCTAAAAGGTACAAGTCAGACACATCCAGTTCGACTGCCAGTTCATTTAAGATTAAAATTAAATTGTAGATTACATAGATGTGCAAAATATATACCTCAAGAGTTTACTCGTAAGCCGAGATCTTTGTTTGAGCTAGATCGTTTCAAAGCTACAGAATTTAGACTATTTCTTTTATACATCGGTCCCATTGTCTTAAAAGATATTTTGCCGATTTCGTTATACAGACACTTTTTGCTATTACACGGGGCTTTAAGAATTCTGTTAACAGTTAATTATGTACAAAATACAACTTGTGTTGAGGTGGCTAAAGCTATGTTAACGGAATTTGTAAACAAATGTTCTAGTTTATATGGTCCAGAATTTTGCGTTTACAACGTTCACTGCCATAGGCATTTAGCAGATGATGTTCTATATTTTAAAAAAACTCTTAATGATTTGAGCTGTTTTTCATTTGAAAACTTTTTAGGAAAAATAAAGTCAACAATAAGATCGCCAACTAGACCTTGTGCTCAGATTTGTAAACGTATGTCAGAAGGATTATTTAGAGTAGATTTAAAAGACATGTCTGAGAAGCCTCAAATAAAAATATATAAATCAAAAAGTAAAATATTTTTTCCAAAATTTCATATTAACTTGAATATCGCCGGCGATTCCTACGTTTTACTAAAAAATAAACGAATTTTGAAAATAAATGAAATTTATGATAATTTACATGTCAGCGGAAACGTATCTACGCCTCTAGAAAGTTTCTATGTTGTTCCATGTGATTCTAAAAATATTGGAATTTTTAAATTTCGTAATTTATGCTCTGGTATCGAACGAATACCAATTAGTGAGATTTTATCTAAGTACTTGGTTTTGCAACTTGACGATCATTTTGTTGCCTGTGAACTTCTTCATTTAGATATAGAAGATTAATATGATTTAAAGTTTTCACATGTAAACGCATATTGCTCCTAAACAATTGGAAAATTTTTCGGTAATGTATATATATTGTATAGATGAAAATGATACATGGTGCAAATTTTTATCGCAAGTGAAATGTCTCCATTCAAAGTTATTCTAATGAATATTTCTTTGAACTTTGAACTCACTGGTGATAAACTTAGAATGTACTTGGGCCGTAAAGTAGTTTCCATTTATAAATCTTGAAAATATTAGATGCGCTTGTTTTTACCCAGTCAGCAATAGTTTTTCTTTGTCTTTTTTACTGTTTTAGCAAGAGTAGATTTAAAATAATATTAAAAAGTTATACTTTTTGTTTACTACAAAATCTAATAATTTATAAGGATTGTCAAATGTATATATAGGAGACGTTTTTCATTATTTTAATCTTTACGTTCCCGAAGTATTTTCTAGTCGTTTAGAAATGCACCATATATACACGGTACTTACGTCATTAGCTTTACATACCTACCCTACCTTAACTTCTTAGTGTGTCCATAAACTTTTCAAAATCTGCAATCGTCAAATTTATTTAATAATGATAATAATAATAGTCTTTATTGTAACTCGGAGGTAACAATAAATGTATAAGTAAAACAACTTCAAATCATAGTTTCATTAGCATAAAAATCTTAAAATAAATATAAATAGTGATCTCAAACGCTAACGCTTAAACTCTTATTTGAACCTGAATTCTAAATTAAACTTAACGAACCAGTCAACCACAAGTCGAGGTTCAGATTAACTCTGCTTTGGAACCTAAACCTTGACTACAACAAAAATAAATATATATGATCTAATACCCTAACTCCTACTTTACTTATTTAAGATCTGTTTCTTTCCAGTTTGTTTCTATATTGCACTTTCAGTAGTCCTCCGTTTTACGTAAACTGAATCCCCCGGGTTATCTTTATACACATATAGTAAGAATTATATGACTCTGTGAAAATGTCTTGGGACCTCATTGTTTGGAAAAAAGAAGACGCCGTAGATTTTGTACCGTCTGTATGGAGTAACTCCGAAAATACAATGTATAAATATCCGTCTGGTATGTCCCAACAAAAAATTAGACAATTAATTTACGAATGCAAAGATATTGCATCTAATTATAAATGGTATGAGGCCAACGTAAGAAGAAGTAAAATAAAAAATTTGAAAAGGGCTCAAGCGCTATGTTTGAGAGCGCAATATTCATCTATGTCAGAACACACAGACGACGAAGAAGAAACGAAGACAGAAAATAAAAGAAAAATCATGAAACCCCATTTAGATGAGTATGAGTATGAATATGACGACGACTTTGACTACGAGATATCACTACTCCCCAAAACGAAGAAAGACGACGAAACTAAATTAAAAATCGCAGAGAGAGATAGAAAAAGCAATGAAAATGATGATAGAATTCAAGGTGGGTATTTCATCGTTCTTTTTTACATATCGTACATAATAATAAATTATCTTTGTATTTCCACTTTTAAACATACAGATGAGGAAGAAGAAATGCGACCACATAAAATGAACATGACGAAACACCGATTTGACGACGACTTTGACTACGAGATATCGCTACTCCCCAAAAAGAAGAAAAACGACGAAACTAAATTGAAAATCCCAGAGAGAGATAGAAAAAGCAATGAGGTTGATAGAATTCAAGGTAGGTATTTCATCGTTCTTTTTTACATATCGTACATAATAATAAATTATCTTTGTATTTCCACATTTAAACATACAGATGAGGAAGAAGAAATGCGACCACATAAAATGAACATGACGAAACACCGATTTGACGACGACTTTGATTACGAAAAATTACTACTCCCCAAAAAGAAGAAAAACGAAACAGCGATATTTAAAATCCCAGAATTACCGAATAAACATACCAGTGAAAATAATGACATTCTAGGTAAATCTCCTTTTTCTACATATTGTACATTTTAATTTTCTAAATTACATTTGTAATTCATGTATTTCTTTAGACGGAGCAAGTACTACCCAAGAAATGAGGACGTTATCAAATGAAAACGAAGTTAATTGTAATTTGGGTAAGCCACACTTTCTAACTGTTTGATTATTTATGACAGTGTATCTAGAAGTGTTGTATTAATATTGTTTTACCTACAGATTTAATGTTGACACCAACATCACCGCATAATACACCTGAAGACAATATTACACGTATGGTTCGTAATACTAATGATGGTAAGAAAAATGGGTATAGATACAGTCGCGGACAAATGTTATAGGCACCTGTGACATAATTAATGGGTTTCATGTTTTTTGCATTTTTTTTGTGACAGATATTTCAACGTTTATATAATCGTCTTTACGGTTACAATAGTCTTTATAGATATCTTTTGTAAATGTATTATTACTTTTTATATATTTTCAAGTCTTCGAGATGTCACTTCCCCCCTCCCATCTAAAAAGTATTATAGCTGTACTAAAAACACTCTAATATGCAACAAATTAATAAGATCCCTTAAAATACTACATATTTATAATGTATTACCTACAAGTTTTTATTTTCTCATTTTTTACTGTGATATTCGCCCAAAATTTAGGGTGCCTGTAACATTTGTCCGCGACTGTATATGTTACATATAATCAGAAATCAATTTTTTTTTTTTATAGAACGGGTCGTAGAAGAAACGACGGTTAACAGTGATGTAGAGATTGATAGCTACAAAAGTAGCGATGATACATGTAAGCAAAAACGTTAAAGGCAATATAATAATTAAATCACCAACACTTGTGTTGATTTCAGCTATCAGCGGGTTAAGCTCTAAAAGCACGTTAACAAACTACTCCAATTTGAGTTCCCGTAGTAAGACTACTATTAGTAAAGACGTTTATATCTCATACAAAAGTTTGTGTTACAGATGTGTTGAATGAAATTCTTAAAAATCAAGTCGACATGAAGTACTTTTTAAAAGACTTATCAAAAAGAATTGACCAGATGGACAACCTTTTGAAATTTACCCGTGGTGCTGACGTCAAAGCTATAGAGGAATCGCCGATCATAAGCAAATTACCTTGTAGTAGCTTGCAAGATATCCTGACACTGGAAAATTTTATATTAGAAAAAGAAAAGTTTACACTACTGGTAAATTGCAAATATATTTATAGTTACAGTGTAATTGTCTATAATATTTTACTCTGGTAGGTGAACTTCCTATATTTGGTTGGAGGAGAGAATGAGGCGAAAACAATTTACTATATTTTGAGAAAATTATTAACTAACGAAGTGGCAGTGCAGTATTCAGGCATTGGCAAAAAAGGAAAATTGGCTTTTTGTAAATTGGAAATCTACAAGGCGGTTGTTGGTAAGTAATGTTCAGTAAAAGAAAAACATTTGTTAAGTAACATTAATTTCAGCTGCCGCAAGGATGAGACATACGCAGATTACCGACGAATGCATTAGAAAAACTGTATCGCTATACCTAGCTCAGACAAAATCCCGTATTTCTAGTAATGTGTTTGCATAAAATATATGAAATAAAGATATTTTGAACATTTTTTATTTTGTCAAGTTATTGTACCTCACAGAATTGACCTTTAAATGTAAGTTTTTACATATTTTCAAATAAAACTCACAGATTACAATTATTGTGTTGGTAGAGCGTACATAGAATCTGTTAATTTGTCAAATTGTACTAGATTAAAAGCAATACTTGTAATAATTAATAAGTGTTATGGAAATATATGTAAATTCAATCTAGTAGTAGGCTATATATATTCGGCAGTCGTGATTGCTATTTGTGAGTGCATACATATGGAGGCACCATCACATAACATTGGGTACTAATATTAGTCCATTCCTTTCAGTACTTCTTTATTTACTTATATGTTATATAAATTATACTTGCATATTTATTTAGCTAATGATCTGAGGTAATGTTTGTATTTTTTCAGGTGGAAATTATAGCTTATTTAGAACTTCAAAACCACTATACAAAACTTTCGACCTTTAATAGTGTCTTTCAATTGTACAAGTTGTAGTGTTTTTTACAACTTATACATTTGAAAAGAGAATATTAAATGTCGAAACTTTTTGTATCGAAGTTCTGAAATTTTAAGAATGCCATAATTTCCACCGGGAAAAATACATACATTACCTAATATAGATTAACAATATTAAAGCAATATAAAAAAACGGCAATTCTCAATATGCTCTATATATTTAATAATCATATATCAGTAATATAGGTTCAAAATATGAAAGGTATATAAAAAAACTGTCACTCCTGATATTACGCATATATTCGCAAGAAATATTCCTTGAATATATAATATAAATATATGCACAACATTGTTCAAGAATGTTTCGTGAACAAATAAAAATCTGTCACTTTCGATATTTATTATATGTTTCAAAATATATATTTTACAAATATTGTGTGCTACCTGGGTAATTACGGCTGGTACACAAACACAACCCAATTTTCTCGTTGACGAATATTGAGATCAGTGCTGTCACCTCTACCGATTTTAGATCTTTAGTACCGATTAACTCTAGGTACCGTTAACTACTTTAGAAAAACTTTACGTAAACATTTTTTACATTACAATTTTATCTTACTTGATATTGGTGTTGACATCTATTAATAAATGGCAATGCCCGCACAAACAATTAACCTTTTCAGGACGGGGATTTTTACGTTGAAATTGGACTTTTTTTTACTCGATATTTGTACATAAAATCAAAGAATTTGTCACGTCGAATGCCTAACAAAATTGGTGGTCGAAATCGCGACCACTCCCGCCTGCAACGGAAAGTCCAATGTTAAGAATTTGATTTGGCGACTTAGGAGTGTTTTCCTACGTAATTGGGTGCGCTGAATACGAAAAAAATAATGAAAAATGTCCAGGAGACATTCTTGACCTTGAAAATTGCATTTCATGGTCAAACTCATCGCTTCTATTTTAGCCCGAAAATGATATCCACACGTTTTTGTATGCGTTGGATGCAGAAAAATATCCATGTCTATCACAAATATCATTCGCAAGAAATATTTCAACTTTCGCTCTTAGCATGACCCAGGATCAACAACGAACGTAGATGTGGCGAAAATTTGATTCCTTTTGGGGTGCTTGATTTCCGTGAGCCCTCTTGCCTCTCACCTCTAAATATTTGACTTTATGATAACGTTTCTTGTGTGTGGTATTCTTCAAAACATGGTGCTGCGCATAGAGGGATGTCGCAATTAGAACACATGTAATTCGTTCGACGGGTAATTTTACGTAACCTACTGCACACAAGTGACACCTTCGACTTGTAGTATGCCTCGGGAAATGACGACCAACTAATCGAGTAGGAGGGCTAACAAGACGAGAGATGCTATCGTCAGTAGCATCCAATTTCAATAATGATCTATCAACCACTAATCGGAATGAAATGCCCTTTTGGTCCTTCATTTCTCATTTTATATAGAGGATGAGCATTAGATAAACTTCAAGATCAATAAAATGAAAAAAAGCTTGCGATGCCACTTCTTTGTTTTTCTAACTGTTTTGGTTATAGACAATTCTATCTACGTTATCAACACCACCCATATTTTGATTGTATTCATGGACATACTGCGGTTTTACAATATCTTCATTTGTTTCATAAAGTGCTTGAATCGAAGCCTGCCTGTCTATAATATACTAGACTTTCATCTATGGACAGATTTTTGCCTCGAACAAGAGCTGCTTTTATTTTCACTAAAGGATGGTGGACGATTTCTGAGGTATGTTCGTTATCATGCAAATGTAAATAACGTAAGATTGCAAGATATCTATCACGAGACATTATTTGGCCAAAAGATTTTAAAACAAAACAGAAATAAATTAGCATCAATATAGGTATATAAAATTAACCAACAACATTATAAAAAGTGGACATTACCCTGACTCCTTAAAACGAACAATAATCATTCCTATCCATATAAAAGGCAACAAGACAAAGATAGAAAATTATCGCCCAATATGTCTACTTTCCACATTAAACAAAATATTAGAGAAAAGCATACAGTACATGGTATTTACAAAAAAAAAAACATATAAACCCACTTTTAACATCAAGAGATTAAAACACAACCCATAACTTAAACCTGCCAAATAAAATATCTAGGATTAACCATACAAAATAACCAAAAATTGGATACCCACGTAAAAAATTTGATAAAAAGAAACCATGATTATAGTAGGAATGCAGAAAATTAGACATAGTACCAGAATATCGGGAGAGGTCTGTATATCACAGTACATTTACGTCCCATATTAGTTATCTAATAAACATATGGAGCCATACAACTAAACAAAATATAAATAAACTACAAAGACAGCAGAACAAGATACTAAAGACACTATAACATGGACAAATGGACATCATCAAAGGACGTTTACGAGAAGACGCAAGCACTAAATTTACAACAATTAATAACATTCAGAAATCTCCTTACAGTACACAAAAGCGACAACAAATTAATAAAAACTGATTGCAAATTCACACCTAATACAGAAATACACACACACCAAACACGAAGACATTCACAGCGAAGAACAGAAAAAAAAACAAGTTACAAATATGAAAAATTTCCAACACCTGATGCGATCAAAACATACAATAAACTACCAAAACACACAATCACACTAAAACACGTTAAATTTAAAAGCAAGATAAGGATGGAGGTATACCGGCAGTACAACGTGTGACCAATAATCTTTCAAGTCGCCTTTTTGAAGATGGCCCATTAGAATTGAAAGGCCAAGAAAACGTTCAAACTCATCTTTTGTAAGAGGAAACCAAGTTATCTAATGGGAACGCCGAACTTTATGATTCACTTTCATAGCGATTCGTCTCATCTATAATTCTTTTAAGCAGAGAAGAATAAAAAAAGTATTCAAAGTAATCCATTGGGTTATTCCCCGATATAGAGATGGCCGGATTTATTTCAGAACTACCTTCAAAATCTATGATTGATTGATAAAAATATGCGTCTTCGAAAATTTGAGTTTCGTCATATCATTCTCTTCCAAATCAACTTCATCAATTCCTTCATTCTCCAAGTCTTATATTTCAGGTTCCGACTCGCCGCTAGTCCAAGCACCCAACCTTCAGTATCAGCCATTTTATCAAAAGTAAAGATTGCTTGTAATTTTATGATGATTGTGTCAATAATAATAATGAAGTAATAATAATATTAATAATTGTAATAAGAAATAAAATAGTAATAATAATAATAATAATTTGACCTTGAAATAGTGATTTCAAGGTCAAATATGCTTCCTAGAATGGTTACACTATTTTTCCCCAAATAATACTATCCCCAAAACAACTCGAAAATATTATGATACTTGAGTGGTCAAAATATCGACCAGTCCCGTCCTTAAAAGGTTAATTTTCCCGCATTGGGCAGTGGTAACTCATTGGGGCGGTAAATTTTTACCGCCCTACGAAGACGGGCACTGCGTTTTCTTTCATTTCACAGTTATTTCCAAAGTAAAATATGCATAATTTCCTTTAATTTATAGCGTTTTCGACTTATTGCACTTTACGCGTGGGCGTGGAGTATATCTATCTCCCTTACTAATATTAGGTATGTATTAAAATAAGATGGAAATACAATCAGTGGATAAAAGTGCAATAAGTCCAAACGCTATTAGTAAAAACACACATTTACCCGTATTTTTATTGCTGTTTGAAGTGTTAAATTAAAAATTATATTTGAAAGATATTCAATCATGTCGACAGGTTGGCATTTCATTTTGACCATATATTGACATATTGATTTTTTACAAGTACAACCATAGTACAACTGTCAAAACCATAGACTAACCCACAGAATAACCCGACTAGAATGGTGACTCTCCCGGCTAACTTGGAACCATGTTTTACGCCCCCTTCTTGGCGTTAAGTGTACTAAAAATATGGCGCGCAATTTGAATGCCCATATAATTTGAATTGGTGCTTTAAATTTATATTTAGATTTGTATAAATAAAAAACCGACATTTTTTTAAATATCTTTATTAATATCACAAAAAAATACAATAAATTAAATATACAGAATACCAGTCTCTATGAATTGGTGGATGACATATATAAATCCTACAACAAAAGAAGTTAAGATAAAAATAATCTAGTTCCTTGTACTTGTTGTTAAAATGTTAGACAAACTTCAATTTACTCTTTTTGTAGAATAAAATGGACTTTGGACAGTATACTTCCCATGTACATAAATATAATATTTTAAGGATTGAAATACCGTCATATTCATGCAAACAGTCACTCATATTTTGGACAAACCTTAATCACACTTGGTAAAAGAGATATTCTTACAGTAACATTGACATTGCTAAATTAGTCGAGCTTAATATAAAAAAGATTGAAATTCAATAATTTCCGAAGAATTAAATAATTGTAATTAGTTACTATTTGCAGGAATATGACGGTACGTAGAGTAAAACAAAATACAATAAATTACAAATACAGAATACTAACTAGTTTGTGTAAACTAATCAATTACATATGCGTAAATAGAAAACAAAAATACAATCACACAGTAAACATATAGGTGTGCAATGTGAATGTTATTAACATAATAATAAAACTATGTAAAATGTTTTGATGTTTTTTGCAGCAAAGCAAAGTAAAATCAACATTTTCTAATCACTTTTTTAACTTAGGTAATAAATTGTTCAGTAGGCAGTAAACTGCTGCTGCATTTGCAAAATAAACATATATATTCTTGCATATGAAGCAAAAATATTTCCTGAAGATATATATCATATGATAATTAGTAACAAAGTGATTGAACAAATTTCTCATTGCACCTGTTTACTTTGCCACCCTTAACAAAATCAGCATAGTTGTCTAGAATTTTTCATTTCACAATTTCAACAAATTGATTTATATGACATGAGCAAAGCACGGATAGAAAGATAGTTAATTCTCCAATGTTGCACGAGAAAGGGACAAGGCCATGCTGACTAGCATCGAATGCATCAGTGTGGTTTGTTTTCCAAGAATTGATATACATGGCATGCTACTGCAAAATTTCTACTATAGTCGTTCACCTCGATATGTGTCCACTGCTTCGCTTGAAACTATTACACAATTCAACTGCAGAATTGAGCCACTAACTTTGTCCGTGCTCTGGACATGAAATTGTACAATGCAAATGTTTTAAAGGATGTTAAAAATAAACTACATATTGAGTTTGTATTCCTTATACCATGGCTGCGAGTGAGACAGATAAAATTCTCTGCGGCATCTAAAAACCATATTATTTCTGCTGATCCGTCCGTTTCTTGAAATGATTCCACATCTAAGTAATAAGAGAAAGCAATAAAAATTCAATTCGTGCTAAAAGAAATTCATAACTTACTATCTTCGGCAAAAAATCCTATTAGTCCTCACACAGTACCGCTTAGTTGTTTCATATATGGCCCTTTATAGGACAAGACTCCCAACGTTATGTATTTAATGGTCAATATTGTGGGCCAGTGACCGTTAAAAGATTCATTAAAGATTGAACGAATAATATCTAGATCAACTCCTAAATCGAATCTTCTATATGCACTATTTCGATTTCTATAAGTACTCCTCGCTTCGTTAATAAGCAAATTAATTACAGCTTGGTTATTCGTCCCTTGATCGCACACTGCAGCCACTGGGATGGATACATGGATAAAAATTGGAATTAAAGGTGTTCCACTTTTACAAAAAGTAAAAAAACTGTGGTTCCTTCCAATTTCTGTAGATGCCTTCTACGAGAAACACTAATAAGTAATCTGCCAATTGTAATTGGCGTTTCTTTCCAAAATCTACGAAGCCTTCAATAAAATCTCTCATCCTCAAATATTGTAAGCCTATTTCTTCGCCTGTCGCAATTTGCAATGCATAGAAAACGGTTTCTTTCTTAAAAGTACCTCTAAAAAATCCAAACTAAATGTTTGCCTACAAAATGTTATAGGTATATAGGTATTACCTGGTATATTTTAAGTTGGAAGTGAGTTCCTAATAAAATATTATCCATTTCGACATTCTGTGATAAACTGAGACGTACAAACAAACTGAGTTAACGATAATTTCGCGAATTTCAATAAGAAATCACAAAACGAAGCCTAAATATTAAAATGATATTAAAAAATGGCGTCAACTACAACGTTTGCTGTTTATAGTAACGACGCTTATTTTACATAGCAACAATTAAAAAGATAGAGATAACCATATGGAAAGACTGAAATAGAGCTCTGTTAGTACACTTAATATCTCCGAGGGTGCGTCCAAATATTTCCCCACTCCCTAACCAAGGAATCGCACCCCTCTGGACTAACCGTCAAAACGCAGTGGTACATCTCGACTGTTACATTACGATCTTTTTAATTTCTATATTTTCTCAGTCAAAAAAATTATTGCAAATGTCGTGTAAATGAAACCCAACGTATTCCAATGTAAACAGCTATTTCGTGTGGTATGGGATCGTCGTCGTATCGTTTAATGTAAATCCACCTTTATATAAATTAAAAATTATATCGGCTTGACCACGGCTTGACGGCTTCTCGCTGGCAGTTTGCATCATGTCATATTTGTGGCATATAACCTCTGACATAACATATCAACAAAATAAAGGCCACAATTGATAACACAACAAATTTATTTATTCGAACAAGTCATGATTTATTTATGATTTAATCTAGTAAATCTAGTTTGTATTTGGCGCCTGTTTTATTTATGGTTACTTTAACCACAGAATAGAAAATATCCAGAAGTTTCACTCCGGTGATATCTTTTTAATCAAATCCTGGCGTCCCGTTTGTACCGTTGGCCATCTATAGCGTGTTTGTGGGCAGAATCGCAATAGACAAAGCAAAGTATAGGAATACCTCATGCTGAATACCAAGTACAAGTAGAAGAATCCTCCAAGTAGACGTTATAAGTAGGTTTTTACGGAACGTTTTTGGTGACCTACCATTTTGTTTTGTACTTTGTGCGCGAAATGTATATGTAAGTACGATAGTGATATGTCTAAAAACAAATTAAAACGTTTTCTTTTTGCATTATAACATATTCGTTATTTAAATGTTTAATATGTCGGACAGGTAAATGAAACAATTATTTACAAATGCAAAAGATTTTATTAATTTTCTATTTTGTCCTAGGTATGTATGTATTTACCATGTACAGATTATATGTTACAACACTAACCTTGTAGTATTTTTTGGAAATCCAAAGAAATGAAGCTCTAGGGAATATTTGTTTACCATTAACACGTGACGTACATTATACGGTACAAAACAAAATGGCAGCGCGATTTTCCTTTGTCCTTCCAAATACAAGCTAAAATGGTACCTCGATTGCCTGTCAAGTACTATTTCACCATCGAGGGGTGATGGATTTGGGTAATTTGGAATATATATTGCAATTTTCTTCTAAATTTTACTTGAAAAAGAAAAAAAACATTCTTTTAAATATTGTATTTTGTATCTTTATTTATCCATAAATAATAAACTACCTACCTTAAATTAATTAAGCTTTCCAACATTTTTTTTGTTATTTGTTTTTGTTTTGCAGGATGATGAATACTTTTAAGCAATTTTACAGCTTTTGTTACTTTCTTAATTTTTATGTCACTCCAAGAACATTTTATACAAAGGTATGGACTTTTGCGGGCATGTTTATGCCACTAGAGTGAGTTTCTGAAATATCTATATTTTATAGCAAACTTAACACTCTTATTTTATACATGTTTTACATTGACAACTCAATGGATTGTTTACGATTTTATTGCAACTGAATACGTAAAATGCAAATATATGGGAAATTTTTATTATAATAGGTATTATTACGCACTACATTATTGAAACGATTTTTTTCTAATTCTTATTCCGTTTTATTTAGAAATGGTAAATAAAAATCAAAATCAGCTGAATTGTTACATTGGTCGTAGCAAACAACCTAAAATTAATTCTTTTTGATTTAACTGTATAAAGCAAGTTGGTATTTTATTTTGTAGCATTATATTTTATGTATAGAATATACATAATGTATATATTATAGCACGTATATAGTTGATGTGATAAAAACCACTTAAATTAAAAATACAAAAAATCTAAAACTCGTATGTGTGTTAATTACTATTTATTTCTGTGATCCCTAGGCATAGAACCTCTATGTAAAGATTACCTTATAGCCTTGTTTATATAATTTATTATATAATTATTATTATATTTAATATAATATATAAACAAGGCTTATACCTAGACAGTAATATATAATATAGATAATTGGCATCTATAATACCTTTTTTAACATTAGCATTATTAAAATTAGTAGTGTTTCTGCTCACCCTACTAATTTAAAAAAGAACCCTAAAAAGGGAGGTTTCGGATGTGTAATGATTTTCGTCAATCTGAATACATGCAATCTACCATAAATATTCTTTGGATTTCGGTAAGGCTTTATTGCATATCTATAGATTGGACACCATGCCAAATTATACAACTGGCAACAACGGTAAATTCGGATGTGCATTGTGTTTTCAATTCAAGGTAAGGCAACTGAGCAAATATAAAATTCCCGAATTACAGCGACTTATTTTATTGTGCTGAAAAGTATGTAGTCTTTAGCTATAAGTAATTTAATATGCGTGCAGAAGTGTTAAGCTTTTCCAATGAAATCAACATGCGGCGCTTCTTCTGCAAATCAATAATTAATTTGTCTATAGTGATTTTAATTGTTACTGTTGGCAGCCCGTGTCCCTAAATTTAGTAACAACGCTGTCTGTACTAAAGTAAAGCCATAATTTTTGCTTTGTGTAGTTTTTCTTGATGTTAAATAATGAGTGACTATTCAGCGGTAGCTCCGCCACCACAACAAAATTTTAATCAATCTACCGCTTTTGCAGCCGCTTTACAACGTGCGAAACAGGTATTTTAGCTGTTATACTTTGGAAAAATTTCTAGTCAAAAACGATGTCATTATTGTAATGTCACTACGTTTCAGATTGCCGCTAAAATAAACCCAACTTCAAATTCCGTTGATACCAGGCAAAAAAGACCACTCGAAGACGGTGTTGGTAAGTGTTCATATACTATTCAAGTGTTTTAATATATTAGAATTTGGAAAATGTTTCTTTTATTAAATCTTAGATATACACAATATGTAACCCACAAATAAAAATTTATCATTTTTGAACTAATTTAGTGGATATTGATAATAGTTAATATCAAAATGCAGTTTTATGTTTTCTTGATTGAAGCAATTGATTAAGTGGGCTTCCAAAAGTAAACAATATAGTAACATCCCGACGCCCGTTCAGCAACATAAAATGTTCTGAGGAACAAATTCCCTTATACACACGTTTTTGAGAGTCAAAATTATTTTGAATGCGATAATCAATTCGTTTAGGAAATATTTATGAATGTATTATTTTTGTTGAAGCGGTTTTAAGTTTTAATACATCATATTTTACGATGGATATCATACAATGCATTTCTTTTGTTAGTGTCGTAAGACATTGCTTTACTTTCTTTTAAGAAACTAGAATTGATTATTAGTAATTACAAACTAATGTGTGGAAAAAATGGGACATCTATTTTGAATATTTTTTAATGCGTAGATGAAACATTTCAGAACTATTTGAAAGTTATATGAATACAATTTATGTTGTATCAAATGTACAACATAGCTTACCTTTCAAAACTTTTGCAGTAGCATATGAGAAATATTTTGTAATTTATGTGAGGTTTTCTGCACTTGTGCACTTTTTAGATTTTATTTGAGTTGAAAAATTGAATATGTATCTCTGAGCATGTGGGTGTAAACTGTACATGTTAGTTAATATGTATTGCTAAATATTTGTATGTTTTAAATGATACAGACAGATAAAAACTATGTTATTTGGCATATAAGAAAAGAGACATAAGGGTAATTTTGAGATTATACATTTACATCATAAGTTATATATATAGGATAAGGGTACCAATGTTGAAATTAAATGTATCATATCCTCTTCCTTGGAAAATAAATATGTGATGCAAAATAATGAAGTGGATATAGATGGATTTATATTTATTTATATGGAAAATGTGTCGCCGTATTCTCGGAAATAATTGTAATATGGTTCGAGTCGTTGGCGTAGGATAATAAATGAAATAAAAAGGCCAATCTACTTTCGAAGCGACATTTCGATTAATAAAATTAATCTTTCTCAAGCTATAATAATCCTTAACACAGACAAATGACATATAAAACAAAGATAGAAAACAAAATTATATCAAACCTAAGCAAATGAACGAAGTAAAATAAAAAGTTGAAAGTTGCATTACATTAAAGTCAAATGGTAAAAATTATTAGAAAGTTACGTTGAAATAAAACAATACATAGGCAAATTTGGCCTTCAACGGTCAACATCTGAATGTATTGGAGATTCCATCCAGGAATTTGTGGTTTTATATCATTTATTATCCTGCGCCGCCGATTCTATCCATATTATATTTATTTATATGTATATGAACCTGCCCTTATTATTTTAATAACATATAGTAAGTTGGTGTCAATAATAATAATAATTTTTATTATTTTTTACCAACCAGTATAAGTATCAATTACAAAGCAAAGAAATACAGTACATCATAGTATACATCGATAGTATAATAAAATCAGGACTTAAAAAACGGCCTGCAGTAGGTATAGTGTAGCATTTGTACGATAGCGTAAATTAATAATATGGATTTTTTAGAACTACTGATCTTCAGTGGTGAACTGAGGGAGGGACGGCAGGGGCGATCCGTCCTGGGCCCTATCAGCAGGGGGCACATTTTGAGGTTAAAATATGTAGTAACTAATTTTAGGAGTTAATCCGTCACCCTTCATATATCGCAACAACACAACAAATTCCATAATTTATTGTGTATTTGAAATGCAACATGTTTCGCATTAGTAGGTATGACCTAAACTAAAGAATGAAGCATTTTGACGGAATCTTTGGATTCTATAAATGAATTGCATACATGTGGTGCACTTGCAACTTTGCGGTAAACTAGAGTTGTTGTTTGAAATTATTTTTGGAGCAATCGTAGGGCGATGGTGAAATAATGAGAAACATGATAAATTACAAATATCAAGTTTGTAGAAAACGGACGTGCAAAAAGCTATAATACATGCTAACTATTCTGTACCTACTTCTATCTAGCAGAAACTATCGAACTATTAAACTAGTAGGAATTTTAGAATAACGAAACAAATAACCAGTGTCTTGCCGTCTGCGTGTGACGTAAAGTACGTATAAGTACGCTTCCAAAAAACAATAATATCTACAACGGTATATAGTTTATTATATTAAAATTATAATCATTTTTAACCTTTTTGGTCGCGTCTAAAATCGGTCGTCTGCGTGTTATCACGCTTTCTCCTATAGGTAGGCACAGCCCTGCAAATAACAATGTAGACATTAATTTTGTATAACAATCATCGGCATAGGAACCAAGAGATACAATCCTATCAGCTGTGAAGTCTGTGAATGTAGACAACGTAAATTGCGTAACTTAGCGAATGCTATAATAAGGTAAGGTGTGACAAACGTATTTTGGGGCAATATGAGTAGGTACAATCCCTTTTAAAATGCCGTCAAACAGCTTCAAGAGCTGGCATCTGTTTGATATGACCATTGTATTATAATTTCAATCTCAACTATATAGTCATATTTTCACAGAAATAAAAATAAAAGAAAGTTTATAATTTACATTGATGAGGTACTAGTTACGGTGGATATACGTTATAGAACACTAACGGTTAAGTTTCAAATTCCACTGATAGTTTGAACTCGATACAGAAAATTTGTCCTGCCAGTTTCATCCACCTGCATTATATTGTTAGTTTTTTTGTAGTAACCTTTCGTCTGATTTTAATATACAATAATAAAGCAATACTTGGGATTCCTTTTTTTTTTGTTTCTGAGAAAATAAGATTGCGTTGAACCTCCCCTACAAAAATGATCTGGTGATGATAAGCTGAAGAGTAATCACTTCTAACGAAGCTTGTAAGAGGCTTCATGAAAAGAATAAGAGTAAAAGACGGAAAAAGCTGTTGCACAAGAAGACATACTGTAATGTAAGTGTAATATGAAGACAAAAATGAAAAAGACAAAGATAATTGCGATTAAATGTAATTACTGGAGATAGTGAGAACATGTTCCGATTCTCCCGGAATGAAATATGAGCTCACTATCTTTAGTAATAACTAGCAGAAATTCAAATAAGCTTGACGACGAAAGAGTGACTTCAGTTATAAATGAGTTGTTGGCTGTGACGACTGGCCAATAATATACTTTTTGGGGAAAGCAAAAACCAGGTGTTTGAATAAACATGTGTTTTTATTTTTTGTATTGCTGACTTCTCTGTGTGTTCAAATCCAGAAGAGATGTGTAACTGATGATTTTGTTGCACTTTTCAATAAAGAAAGTTATCAATGAGTGCACGCATTGAAATTACCATTTTCATCCAAAATATGGAAATTATAGTCAGGTATGCATCATGTACATGGAAAAATATCCTCCCACTTTTAAAACTGGCAAATGCCGAAAAGTAATGAATATTTTCATATTCATACGGCAATTTTTTTGTCTATCACCTACATTAATTTTTTTATAATACGGCAGATTTTGTGAATCTTTGTACCTAAATAAAAAAAACGTTCAATTATTTTCTGTAGATGTTCCGGCTTTACTAACATATAAACAGAATCATGAATATTGGAGAGGTTTTCGCGACTGTAACAAAATATACACCTTATATGTTCAATATATGTTCGATTCTCAAAAATTACGGTTGATTTATCACGGTGACAGCATGTGATGTAGATTACATAAATGTTACCTCTTAATTATGTATGTACTTTAGTAAAATGTGTAGTATATATGTTTGTTAACACATTGCAATGGAAATTACTCATCTTATTTAAGTAAACTGTTCATATTTTTATTCTAGTACAAGTTAAATTACAAAATAAAGTGTATACTATATTATTTTACAGATTCTTATAGCACAATATGATGGATGCAGTGAACTTTTCTTGTATTAATTTATCTAGTTTTTTTAGTAATTTCTCAAATGAACTTACATGGTTTATGTCGATTTAATTAATAAAGCTACTGTTGTTATATTAAGGCAGCACTATACCACAACCAATTTAATATTTTAAGCAACCAGAAATCCAGAGCAAGTTGCTATGTTGACCAGTGACTCCGATGGTTTCAGTGTTTGTTTATCATATTAGTTAAAGAATGTGTAAGTTATAAATCATAAACTTGCACCGAACAAATGTAATCATCATTTAATTGTTAGTAATAATTGTATACTACTTTATTGAAATTGCAGCATGAGGAAATTTTAAATATTGGTATATATGCTGTAATGTTAATAAACGCTAGCATACAATTCTTTCGTAAATTATTCCAATTACGTTGTTTATATTTGTTGTTTAGAACCTGATGCGAAAAAAGTTGCTGGAGGTCCTCCACCCCCAGGAAATCAGAACAATTTACAAGGAAATCGTCCACAAGTAGGCCCAGGCGGTCCACCAGCACCAGCACCAAATATGGGTGGTCCTCCAATTGGTAGTGGCCCTCAATTGAATGAAGATATTAAGGTCCCCGACAAAATGGTTGGCTTAAGTTAGTATTATTATTGACTTTTTTTTATTAGCCTCGAGTGGGATTTTACGAGTCTCCATGATAATTATTTTTGCAGTTATTGGACGTGGTGGTGAACAGATAACCAGGTTGCAAGCTGAATCAGGTTGCAAAATTCAGATGGCACCTGATTCCCAAGGTCTGCCTGAAAGGATTTGTTCTTTATCAGGCACAAGAGAGGCTATTAATAGAGCTAAAGAGCTTATAATGAACATAGTTCATCAGCGAGGTCGTTCTGAAGGCTTAGGTGGTCTTGATTTAGGTCCAGGTCTGGGTCATAATAATTATCAAGGTATTTTTTGCATGCGTGCTTTCCATAAAAATATTGAGTGCAGTATGTATGAGTCTACAATATATACTAAAATCCTTTCATCTAATCTGCTATTTCTTATGAGGTTGTGATGTTTTTCTCAAAATTTTCCCACTTGCTAAGCAATTTTTTTGAAATAGTCAATATTAACCTTAGCATAGAGCTTAGTTTTATCATTACATTGTTTAGTTTTTAGTAGTTATTACAAAACCAAGCCATAATATGTGCGAAATTTGTATGAACCGGAATAATTAGAAAATCGTGTTGGTGTCATATAGTGCGGTATTTGTATGAACAAAATGATATTGTTTTCCTTTTCTATTCTCAAAATATGTAATATAAATTAGAATGTGAAGATAGAGAAAGAATGATTTAAGCTGAGCAGTTATAATTTTCTTCTCAATTCAAGCGTTCCAGAAGAAACACTAAAAATATATATTTTATATACAATTTAAAGTATAACTCCGCCTTCATTAGCTTATAAAAAAGATTGGAATAATTAAACTAAAGTGTGATGTTTTGTTGTAATTTACTTATACACTTATGTATTTCATTTGTGAAGAGCTAATTATTAGTTATATGCAAATATTACCGCAAACCGGGTTGCATATTTTGTACGATCTACTTTAAGTATACTAGCGATTGCTTTACCACCTCTCTGAACCCTACACCTAGATTTTTGTATGTATGTTATAGTAATTATCCTTGTAGCTCTGGCACAATTGCTGGTTTTTATTTTATTGAGCTGTAGTATCTACCATTTCAATTAATCATGACACCTTCTTCAGCTATTTCATATTAAAATATATATATGACATTATCTTATGAGTTAACCTAAATACATACAGTATTAAGCAGTGGCGTACACAGACTTCTTTTATGGGGGGGGTTACAACTTTAAAAACACGTAGCGCCGCAGACAGATAAATAATATGGTAATGGAAGACTTTAGATTTAAAAATTTTTATTAACCTTTTACAAATCACAAATGTATATTCATTTTACGTGAATGCCGTGCAAAGTCATTTAAAACTTGTTCCGGATGTACCACAATATCTCGGTGAATATTAAGAAGTGCCAAACCATTAAGTCTGTCTTCCCCAATGGTATTTCGAAGATACGTTTTTAATCTTCGAAGAGTCGAAAATGATCTCTCGTTTGTTGCGGTGGTAACAGGAATCGTACAGAAAATCTTAATTAGTTTATGCACTGTCGGGAATATATCTTCATTACACTTACGTAAAAAGCCAATGGCACTTTTAGGGTAATCAGTTTGATTGCTATACGTAAGACACCGGTACCACCACATTTTTAATTCTCCAATTCCTTCTTCTAAACCACAGCTAATAATCGACTGATATTTCGTTAGTAACACTCTCGCGTTATATTCATGACAATTTTCGAAGTTTAAACCCTTAACAGGAAAAATACAATTAAAGCTAGATAATATTTCGTGGTGTTTTAAAAGACGTTCTTGAATCTGAGTTATAATGTTTTCCAAAAAAGGAATAAAAATAGATATTCTGTAATATTCTTCAGGGTTTTCAACCATGATATTACACCTTTGTGTTTGCCTGCCGACTCGACGAGGAATGCTTAATTGTATATTCAATTTATCGCAAACTGTGACAACATCAACAAAAATCTTATGAAAGGCTTCTTCTGCTTTATTCCGCATTTCCGTTAAAATATTTTCTATGTCTGCAGATAGATCAAGTGCTGCCGATAAATCTTGACTTTTTGTTTGTAACTGACGACTTAACGGTAAAGTTATAGCAAACAGTTTAGCAACTGTATGAAGTGCTATTTGAAAGTCCGTACTTCGTACAACAGCCAGTAACTGTACTGCCATAGAAGAAGTTGTTTTATCATTCCATAGTGATATAGTTTCTAATGCATCAACCGTGGCTTGCTGAAGCTCTAAGAAAACAAGTACTGATTCATGGCGTTGGATCCACCTAGTCGGACATAACTGTTTTAGTCGTGTAGCGGATGCTTTAGGTTCTAAATGATCAATAGCTTTTTCTAGTATAGCTTGCCGTTTCGGTGTATTGAAAAAGTTATATATTTTCTCAATTGAGCCAAAACAATTTCGGATACTTGATATTTCACAAGCGTCAGAGATAGCTAAATTTAGGCAGTGTGAAGCACAATGCACGTAAATAGCCAAGTCACATTTTTCTCTTATGTGTTGCTGAGCTCCCTGTAATTGGCCACTCATAGCAGCAGCCCCATCGTATCCTTGACCTACCATATACTGCAAATTAATTTGTAGTTTATTAAGCGTCTCCATTATAGAGTTAGCCAGTCCTTTTCCAGTAAGGTCAGATACTGGTACAAATTGCAAAAAGTCTTCTCTTATACATAGAGTCTCATTTTCGACATATCGCACACACAAGGAAAGTTGCTCTATACCGGCTATATCGGCTGTTTCGTCTGCTAATACCGAAAAACTTTTAGATGCATTCGCTTTATTAACAAGAGTGTTCACTATTATTGAATTACATGAGTTTATGAGTTCATTTTGTATACGAGGGCTAATATAATTAGCTTTTTTTGACGCGAGGGTTAGATGATTTCTCAAATTTTCGTCTCCACTTTTGACCCTTAGGCGTAAAAGGGCTCGAAAATTTCCATCATTCTCGATTGGTTCTGGTTCATCAAAGTTTATTTGACCAAAATCTCTATGACCTCTAAGTGATATACCTTGACGGCCACAAAATATTATAGTTTCAATGATCGGAAACAATCTTTCCCGGTTTGATTTTATTTGTTCTTTGAGACTTGAATCTAACATAACCTCAATAGACTCCTCCTTACCTTCAGCGACTGATAAGCGACTTTCTGCACGAAGTACAGAGAATTTATGATATTCCAAATTTTGATGCCTATTAAAAATTTCTACAGCATCTTTCCAAGCACTGAATGGCGATATAACTAACTTGCCAAGGGGCTGTTGACCAACACCCCCGTAATAATTAGAAAAGAAAACACAGTATTTGCAAAAAGCTCCGTCAAGTATGGCAGAATAAACCAGCCATGTCCATCTTCGTAGCCAAGAGTGTTGAAATTTTAAGTTTCGCTTTTCACTAGTGGGAAATTTATAAAAGTCATCAGGATTCCAAACTGTTTGAAATAGCAAAAATTTTTGTTCTTCAGTAAAAGAATCTTTTTTTATAGGCACATAATGCCCTATATCATTAATGTTAGCAGTTATATTTGCGTTAGAGTTGATACTAAGTATTTCACTTTCCTGTTGTTCAACAACTACAGGAGTAGTAGGACTTTCTGGATCTTCTTCGGTAGGTTTAACCCTTTTAAAAAATGTTGTCAATAAAGAATTTTTTAACTTCCTTTTGCTGTCTCCCATTTTATAGCCTATAGAAAAGAAGATTTGTTGAAATATTCGGAATAGTAGTTCTTTTAAAGTACATATAGTAGAAAGCAAACTTGCATTAACTTGCTTGGCGGCTTGGAAGTCTTATTATGAAATAATTGGTACTAAAACTAGATGAATACTAAGTGGTAAATTGAGAGAGCACATTTGAATAAAATATGTGTCTACTAATAGAATTTTATCAAATAATATAACAAAGTTATATAAGAAATATAATTCTTTTCTAAATTACTACTAATAGTAAGAGACTAATAGTAAGATTATTTAAACTGTAGCACTATGTACATACCCTAATTTCAAAGGCCTTAATCTTTTTAAAACAGTCCTCAAGAACACTAATTCCAAAGTTATCAATACAGTTCTAAAGTTAAAGAGTGATCAAGAGTGTAAATATAAAATAACAACTGTCAAACTCACTGACACTTCACTTTTAGAGTTTAAAGAAACGCCATCTATTAGATTATTTTAAACAGAATAATTAGTAAAGCAGTAGTTCTCTGCATATCGACGAGATGGCCATTACAGCACCATAATTTGTATTTTTAACTGGGTATGAGTAGGCGCAGTTGATCTGGACACCCAAATGAGAAATTACCGTGAAATCAACGGCAGCGACGTATTTGTTACACGTGCGTAGGCCGAGATGTAATATTTATGTTAAAAATGTATGAACGTTTTTTCAGTCTATTGGTCTATGGGGGGGGTTTGAACCCCCTAAACCCCTCCCGTGTGTACGCCACTGGTATTAAGCGATATTCCATTGATGTCTGCAACATGGACTACTTCATAAGATATCACGCAAGCAATATACCATATGAGGTATTGATCTATAAAAAGACAGATGCTAATGGAATTCCGCTTATTGCTTAAGTTATATATGTACATGGGGATCGTTTTTTCTCAATTTATCGAATCTTGTAGTTTTAAAGATAAAAATGTTATAAAGGAATGTAAGACCGGCTTTAAATCGAGAATCCAGATATTTTTTTCCATCATTTTAACCTACCTTACTCTAGATGGACATTAATTACTTCTCGATTTCGCGCCAAATGATAAGGGTCAAGTCCTTTAATTTTTGATTTCATATAGGAGCAGGTATATATTTTCGATGGAACAGACTAAAAATGGTTTATTTTCACCAAAATCGTAGCTTAGACTAACGTAGCTCTTCTTTAGTTTATGCTGCTTTGATATGCTTAATAGTATAATTGCTTATACCTAGTAAACCTATAAGAGGCTATCAGGATTTATATGTTTCATAAGCTACTATTTTAGTTGTAGACAAAACTTGGATAAACGCTAGGTGCTTCCTCGCATACATAACATAAAAGCCAAGAGCTGTATGTTGATAAGAATATTTGACAGAAGTATTCAATTCAGTTTAATAAATAAAATATTAAAAATCTGTTACTATTGGATTATGATGTAATTTTAAACAGTTGTGACACTGTCTCCTGTTGTACAATATCGTCGTTGATAGGAAATTCCTATTTTACTCTCATTCAACGATTCTTACGACATGACTCGGGTGCTGGCAAGAAGTCCAGACGGGATTGGTTTTATTTTCTAAAGAAATTATATATGATGAAACATGCAAGTGTCAGAACGAACAGGACAAAGTCAGGTTTTCACCAAGCTTTATTATTAGTGTTCATCTTCCACGATGCAGTTCTCTAGAGTCTAGGCGAAAAATGAAGTAGGCCCATATGCGTTTCGTAACCCCAGATTGATCGGATGAACCTTCCTATAATTCCCATCATCCGCCTAATTCACAGGGTTTCTTCATGTGAACGCGTTCTTTTACACACTCAATCTGGAGATCGAAGAGGTCAAGGCACTTATTTCCTAGAAATGAAATAACCAGAAATATTAGAATTTTCATTGTATATATTTGAGCTGGCCAATAATGTCGGAGCAAGTGGAGTTATTCGACGACCTAAAGGCAGTTGGTCGTACACAACTTCGCCAGTTCATAATCCGTAGCTCTCGAAGCCAGCTTCATTTATCGCCTGGAAAACTGCTTCATGAAAGATGTAACTTCGACACGTTTGTAAAAAAGTAATAAAGTCTGGGGAAAATGGGGCGTCCAATAACATCCATATGAGCACATACTAGAATTGTCACTTGTGTTTGTACTACTGTTATGGTATGACTGATTGTAGTTCCTCACACACTTATAAGCCAATCCACAATAACATTTATTATTGTGATCTACACAATTACTGCATTAAAATTGAACGAACATTGTTTGCTTGGAATCAGATGAAAGAAACGTTAGAACATCAAAATCGATGTAGATTTTGTTACAACAAAAGTTAACCTCTTACAATACGTGACTTCTGGTGCTGGTTCTTCCAAACTTCATGTAAATAATTTTTGCACTTCAAATAAGCCATGAAAGGATTTATTTCCGTGGGTTGCCTAATTAATGTCAATTTTTGGGCAAAATGAGCTTTTGTTGTTTTCTTATTACTCAAGCTATCTAACTCGACCATTTTGACTTGGATAAAAAAAGTTTTTTTTTATTTTTGAAGTGTCAACTGCTTGATCTGTGGTAAGTCTTATACAGATAATTGATAGGAGTATTTAAGAGCAAAATTTTGAATATGTTACACCCTATACTGAGGAAAATTTTCAGGCATACTTCATAAAAGATATTAGTATTAGAGATTAAAAACTAGCTGCCAATAAACGAATTTAACAAAAATAAAATTGCGTACAGAAACAGAACGTAAACATTTAACAAGTCGGTAAACTTATGGTGAGATTCATATATACAGGATTAATCTCAGGTAACGAAACGATTGTTTGGCACAAGTTAATTCCCCTCTACTACTGCTTGGACCTTAGATCATATATCCTTCAACTGACATTGATGACACTAACATTTCACTTCATTCACCTACCGTTTCGTTACCGCATATTACTCCTGTATATGCGTATATGATACTCTATATTGTTGGACATGTCAAACTTATCGATTTAGATTTTACGGAAAAAGTCAAATGAGCGATACTATATTTTATCTCTGTTGGCACTAAACAACTGCGCCGGTCAAGAAGTTGTAGACGGTACGAAATTATTGTACCTACGAGTACCTCAGTTCTATAACTGAAGTAAGATCTCAAGCAAATGGACAGCAGCATTTGGTACTAATACATATTTGACACAACATGATTGTGTATAAATAACCTTACCGACGCTGCAGATATTAATGGTTTCCCACTCTTATTTTAAAGACCTAAATCGTATATTGCTTAAAACAGCTGCTTGGACCCGCTTAGAACCAATCCACACAAAATTCAGTCTAATTTGTTTATTCACTTTCTTTAATTTTAATTTAATTTTGTTTCGGAAAATCTGTAATTTCAATGCAAACGTTTTATCTATGTTGTTTTTTGTATATTATTATTTTTATATTATTTTTTATTTTAAACGATATCCTTTAAAGAATTTCACTTGACATACCTGTAGCTATTCTCATTGGTGCTGTCATAACCTCACTATTTTCAATTGTTCTTGTTTACTCCCATACTGAATTTACGGTCACTTACAATTGTTAAATTTGTGCAAAAATGCTAATTTGTACGTATTTCTGCCACAATTTAAGTAAATTAGGTATAAATAGTGCTTTTTGAATGTTTTTACTTGATATCTAGTGTTTCTAACCTAACAAACAATACCATCGTGTTTATACGATCTAATCTCTGTATTTCCGGAAAAATTGCCTAAGAGCTAAAAAGGTAACGTATCTTCAGATATTTTCCTTTCTGAAACGTATAGATGGTTACATATCTTCAGTGTATAATTAGTCATTAATCGAAAAAAATTTCTGTACTTATTTGTCTAACCAATAATACAACGATGGCGGCGGTTTGTGTTTCTCTTATATTTGGTCATATACAATCTTTGCTATGTTATGTCTAATATATTACTGGTTTTTAATTTATTATTCTTGTTGCAATGTTTGTTACATCTGCTACTTGATTAATGAAGTTATTATGGTGTGCATTATTTTAGCGTTGAAGTATAATTAACATTTTCTTAGAATAATTATGCCAACACTATTTAGAAGCTGGAAACTTATTATTTTTTTGATATACGAAATTACATTTTAAACGAAATGTTTTATAGAGTTACTTATTTAGTAATGCAAACAGTTCTATTTTTATTTATTTTTCTTTACTATTTTTTACTTTAGAGGATTTTCGTTTTATTTTAATATTTCGTTTTGAATACTTTTAATAGTTTTAATTTATACAGCGACTGTTTTCGGAAAGTGGCTCGCCCATATATACATATATAACTTAAACTATTTACAGTAGAACGAATTTTGATATTATATGTTCAATACAACTATTCATATTTCTCAATTTTACAATATCAAATATTTTTTTGGAGTTGTATTATTCCTTGAATATTGAGAATTGCTATGTTTTACTGTGAAACCATCGCAAAAACAAAATTCTTTGTTTTGTTTTCACTTTTAAATTTTTGTTATACATAATTTAATCATCTACCTTAAAATATTATTTTAATTAATTAGTGAATTAAACAGAATTACCCTTATATTTCACATATATGCTTTATGATGAAACTTTATCATCTGATACATTTTAATAGCGATCTAAATTACTACACTATGACATATTATGACGCAGTTCTTTTACGGGCCAAACTCTGATTGATTAGAATGGATGTGTGTACCTTTAGAATGGGAAATCTATATTAAATGTACAATAAAGAGTGCGTCCGAAAAGTCTGAAACACCCAAGTAATAGGGTACTTAAAATTTATAAAGAGAATTTTAGGAAAAATTTTATTTTAAAAACACGATCGGTTAATAAGTTAAGGGCTGTGTATAATAATGACCTTGAAAAAAGTGCTGATGCATTAATTCTCTTTTCAAATGACAATACAGCATTTTCATACTTCATTTCTTGATATACCCTGCATTTCTATAAACGACGGTTAAAAATTGATATGTTACATATGAAAGTTTTTGAAAAAGTGCTCAATATCTTATACCAAAATGTGAAGAAATAGTGTACTTAAATTAATTTGAATGATGAATACATTTACAACATTTCTTAGGGTCGTCTTGCATTTCTTTGAAATATCTAATATTAAATAACTAAAGTAACTGTCCCAATCTCTACCTCTACCCAAATCTTGTACAAATGATTCTGCATGACTGAGTAATAAACGCTTGCTAAATTTGTTCCTTTAATTATTATTGACTCCAGCAATACAATTTTGTCGTTGGGTCAAATACTTTTCAAATTTTCAGAGGTTTTTTTTAAAAAAACGATGAATGACTAACTACAAAATACTGGAACCAAATACTTATGACCATTTTTTTTTTTTTGTATAGAATCCGTTGTGTTAAAAAAGCTTACCATTTATTTATTGACACACATCGTTTTCAATTAGTAGTTCTTTTGTGAATAAAATTTACAATAAATTTAAAGAAAGCCTCAGAGTAGTGACCGTTCTTTGACCACTGAAGATACTTAATTAGCATGTTATTATCGTTGAATAAACACCATCGTTTTAATACACATCTTACTCAAGATTTGTGAAAATTAAATAAATACCATTCCTTGCAAAAACCTGTGTTGTTCGTACAAAGTTAGCTTCTTTTTCGTTCATCAGTTCTGAGAAGACAACTTCAATCAAAGCTTCCTAAATAAATAATCCCGGTATAAGACAACATCCAGCCATGTGAGCGGTTAAACGGTTTTAATTTTTGCTTTTCACTTCTTTCGATTCCCGACTGAGAGAGTTTGGTTTTTAATTGTCGATAAAAATTAGAATGTACTTACGCGGATAGGAAGTAGAGCCGTAGATCCCATATCAATGGGATTTTTAGCATGTAAAAAATTTCTAAAATTATGGTATGATATTAAGTTTTCACATTTGCCTCTGAGAGCAACGTGATGATTTTCTTATATTTAGAAAATGAGCGCTCGACATCTGCGGATGTGATACACCCACAATTAAAATAATCTTTGGAAATATGCAACGGATCTATTCATGCATCATCACATACTTGTCTTAATCTGATGCAATCCAAATTCTATTTTGGTGTCGTGCACTTTATATGATTTTTGCAGTCACATTTGTCCCAGTACATCAGCGGTATATCGCAACCGTTACACTATATCTTAGCACCATTATAATATAAAGCGGAAAATGCAACTTTCGCACTGCAATTACACTGGTCGGTGCGCTGCGTACTCAATATGACCCTGGCCCGTTGGAAGACATCTCAACTCTGGCTGCTCTTCGGTTCTCGGGTTCTCTGCCGTGTAGAAAGTTTAAATTACTTGACGTTTCGATCATCTTGTCGTGATCTTCTTCAGAAGTGAAGTGACTAGTTTGTCCTGATCCGGGGTTAATATATGGTCCTGTGTCCGTTGGTGCGTAATCGTTCCGCTCTGTTAAGGCGTGTCCGTTGCTCTCCGTTGGGCTGTGAAGAATGATTTCCAGATACTTGGTAATTGTAGTCCGTCTTCTCTGTTGATATTGTTCGGATTTTTCTGTATTTCAATAGCTTCTCTGTACAATCTCAATTCTCCAGTAATGTGGTTCCGTTGCTAGTTTCCTGCATTTGTCAAAGTTGATTCCGTGTTTCGTGTTTGTCGAGTGTTCTGCTACTGCTGATTTGTCTGTGTATTCATACTTTGTATCTCGCATTTGTTCTTTTAGCCTGATATTGATGTTTCTGCCTGTTTGTCCAATGTATACCTTTCCACAAGTGCAGGGTATCTCGTAGGCTCCTGGATTTTGGAGCAGCGAGGTACGATCTTTCGGGGAAGGTAATTTTGTGGATAGTTTTTCTGGAGCATTGAAGATTACTTTGATGTTGTGTTTGCGCAGCTTTCTTCCGATTTTGTCAGTGCATCCTTTGATGAATGACAGGCAAGTCGTTCCAGTAGTGGTTGTTGTTTCTTCCTGTTGTTTTGGGTGTTTTGGTTGTTTGTTGATGGTAGCTGTGATGTCTTTGAGTCTGTAGTCGTTCTGTTGTAGCGTGTTTTTGTGCGGGGTGATGGTGAGAATTTGCATTGAGATAGCGATCCGTGTTGGTTGGTTTACGGTAAACCTGGTGTCCCAGTGTGTGGTTCTCTTTCCTCTTGAGTAGCACATCCAGAAAAGGTAAGAAGCCATCTTCTTCGAGTTCCATGGTAAATTGTATTTGGTTGTGTTGTTTGTTGAGGTGTTCCAGAAATTGAGGTAAACTCAACTCTGTACATCACTATTCGATGAAATTGTCAATAAAACTTGATTTTTTTATACATGGTATGAGTTTTTTTAAATATCGTTTAGGAATTAAAGGGCCTATCCGAAATTGTAGAACAAATACTGTCCTTCCATTTAAGAAAGGAAATAGGTGTCAGAAAGTTTTCATCTTAAAAAAGCCACTTGCACTGTTGAAAGATGGCTTATTAACATGTTTCAGAATTTTCCTCAATTTACGCATATTTGTGTTTTCAGATTTTTCGATTATATTTCCCATTTACAGTGAAAATATGAGCAGTGGTGTTTCGTATTTGGTTAGGAAACACAAACAAATGTCAATAAACAAAAACATTAATAACAAACGTATGATTTTTTTAAGTATCTCTTGATTAAGTAATATGAAAATTAAAATGTAGCCAATTTTTTCATAATTGTATACATAAAGTTGTGCTTACAGGTATAGGAGACTTACGTATTTTGTGTTTCATAGTATCTTTCTTTTTATATAAAAATGCGGATGTGATCATTTTCCAGTAATGAAGATAGTGTGATCAGCACTTCTTTTAAAAATTTTTTATGCATTCCCTTATGAAAATTGTAAGATCCTTTGTTCTTTAAGTAATTTCAATTTCGAAACTTTGATTGGTGTTTTTATACATTTGAACATTGTTTCATATTGAATGTGCCGGGAAATGAAGAGCTGTTTGTGACAACTCATGCCAATGGTATGAGGTAATCATAATAACAACCTCAAAGTGTCTACTGCGTGTATTTTGATAAACGGGGTAAATGTGTAGTTGATCACAGTAAAAACTGGAGTAGGAATGTACTGTCATATTTAAGCGGACAACTTTCCGTGCGCTTCGCAAGTGATGATACGGAAGAATTATTTCGGCTGCGAGTTATTTGAAATTTTCAATCTTACTGTATCTACGTTTTTTGTATGTTAAAAATATAATGTTGGAGATACGTTGATTGAGAAGAAGACCATTATCAGACGCAATGAATAAATTTATTAAGGAAATTAAATGTTTAGTTTTTCGCCGCTTGCGGTATATTTGTAATGGGTTGGTCAAAAAATTATTGCCAAGATCATGTGCGAAGTGTAAAACAGTAATAAAAAACCGGCATAAACAAAAAACAGTTCTTATTTCATGTATACATACATTCATGGTTATATGAATTACGACATTAAGTACAGAATTTTTTTTACAATCTGTTGTTTCGTCCACACTTATCGTCCACTTTTTGTTTTTCAGTTCAGCTTTAATTTTATTTTCCAAATGTATAGGCACAAACGATAAATAAGCTCGTAGCATTATCCGACTCTGTAATGGCGTATTTCTTCCAAAATGAAATAAATCGTTACTTAATAAAGTAAACGGCAGATTACACGCAATCATAGTTGTATCTAAATCAAATAAGAACGGTTTTTTGTTTATGCTGTTTTTTTTATTATTATTGTGGTTTGCACGTGGTCTTGACAATGTGTTTTTAACAACACATTAGAAATAACATTTTATTTTTGTGCAATCGAAAGTAAAATTCGGAAAATCTTTAATAAACTTATTCACTGTATCTGACAATGGTCCATTTCTCAATCGTATCTGCGACATTATTACATACAACATAGATAGCCTTTGTGTATCTACGCCTGCGGAGCGCGGTGTGTATGACTAAACTAGGTCATATTGCAGCTATCGTTTGTCTTTGTTCATGTAAAATGTGATTGGCAAATTGATGTAATTCGGTATATTTACTTAATATTGTAAAACAAGAAACATTTGCAGTGAAAAGCATATAATGTATGTGCATTTATTCTTTTTATAAATGTAATTGTTTTTATGGTTGTCGGATTTGTTTCTAATAAATTTTCAAATTAATCACGGCTATATTATGAACATTTCTTTATTAAATAGGAGGAATGAACCAAAATATGGGAGGAGGAGGAGGAGGAGGAGGTGGCGGCGGCGGCGGCGGTGGAGGTGGCGGCGGGGGAAGCGGCGGTGGAGGAGGCCGCAATTTTGTAGAAATAATGGTACCGGGACCGAAAGTTGGCCTCATTATTGGTAAAGGTGGCGAGACAATTAAGCAATTGCAGGAGAAAAGTGGAGCAAAAATGGTAGTTATACAAGATGGTCCCAATCAAGAACAAGAAAAGCCGCTACGAATTAGTGGGGATCCGGCCAAAGTCGAATATGCAAAACAGTTAGTCTATGATCTGATTGCTGAGAAGGAAATGCAAGCTTATAATAGACGTGGCGGTGGCGGCGGGGGCGGCAGCGGTGGAGGTGGTGGCAATAGAAATATGGATGAAAGACAACAGTATGACGGATACGGTAACAGTGAAGCTGAGGTATTTTATTTAATAATACATATCTGCTTTATTTTTAATCATATTATTTTATAAAAATGAAAACAGGTCTTAGTACCCAGAGCTGCAGTAGGCGTAGTTATAGGTAAAGGTGGTGACATGATTAAAAAAATACAACAGGAGACGGGTGCCCGCGTTCAATTCCAACAGGCACGCGAAGAAGGACCTGGAGAGCGTAGATGTTACTTGTCCGGAAAACCACAGCAAGTTGATCAGGTATTTTTATTGCTCAAATTGCCAACATATATTAGATACATCCTTCGTACATATAAGATTTGCGTCATCGCCTATTTAGATTTGAAATAATAATGCCATCGATCGAAGGACTCGTTTGTTTTAAATTACAATGTGAAAGCAAACTACATGTCTTCTGTTATTCGCATCATTTTTGTTTTGTCTTGATTAGCCATATTAAAATTAAATTAACAATATATACTTCATATTAAGCAGAAGTAAATGGAGTACTCGCCAAATCGGCTGGATTTTGCGTAAATACCAAATATAGTGTAATGATATGAGAGAAAACCGATATCATAAGACCGTCTAATAAACATAGGGTTCCGCGTGAATGCTGTGTTATTCACGAAACCGGTCGCCTTATTATTCATAAATTTTGTGGATTAGGGTCTATTTGTTTTTAGTTGAGCAATAATACATCCACATACCGTAAACCAATGACATTTCTTAAATAATTCTTAACGTATGCTAATTAAAGGAGATTTAATCATTCTTGGTACTTTACCGTAGAACTTCAGTTTTAAGCAATGTAGTCAAGATAATAGCATGTTATTTTATATAGGCACGACAAAGAATTCAGGAATTAATAGATAGCGTACAAAGACGTGACACGGATGGAAATGGTAATGGTAGCACCGGCAGCGGTGGCGGTGGAAGTATGAGGGGAGGACTTGGTGGCTCTGGAGGTGGCAGAAATCGTGATCGCTATGATAATAGAGGAAGCAACCGTAATACTAATCAAGATTACGGCGGTTGGGATGATAGACGACCACAACAACCTGCTCAAGAAGTTACTTTTACAGTTCCAAGTACAAAATGTGGAGTAATAATTGGCCGAGGCGAGTACTATTTCTGATTCTGCACTATAAACTATAGATAGTTTGATAACAAATTGTTTTTTGCAATTTATAGGTGGTGAGACAATTAAGCATATAAATCAGCAATCGGGTGCTCATTGTGAATTAGACAGAAGATCTCAAAATAACCAGAATGCTACAGAAAAGACATTCATTATACGCGGAGACCCAGATCAAATAGAGACGGCAAAACGCATCATTAGTGATAAAGTACAAATGCCCCTTAATTTTGTCACAGTTGGTAATCCAAATAATTTACCAACGGTAAGTTGAAGATGATATGGAAACATTGTGATTACCTATACTATGTTTATTTGTGATATTATTTAATAGGCTTACCCTGGTATGGCGCCACAAGGTTACAATCCTCAAGGTTGGGGTGTCCCAGGTTACCAACAGCAATGGGGAGCCCCAGCTCCCTCGCAAGCGTCTGATGCATCTGCACAAAACGGTGCACCAGTGCAAATGGGCCAAGCGGGTGCCCAACCTGATTATTCTTTACAGTGGGCTGAGTATTATAGATCGTTAGGTATGATACGTGAAGCTGAGATGATTGAACAACAAGTAAGTAAATATTGTAATTATCTATAGGTAACTTCAATACGACATGATATCTTAAAAGTCTACTTCTCCACAATGCTGTTTCACATAATATATCTTAAGACTAAGAAAATTAGAAAAGTCTATGTGACATAATATACATTGACCAATTTTAATCGTTTTACATACGGCCTAGGTCTTTGTTCCCTCTGATTTCCTAGGTTAACATACTTCGTGTTTCTTACAATCTGTGGAGAACTATACTTCCCGCAAAAAATCAAATTACATGCAATGAGGGCGATTTTTTAAGCAAGACAGATTTTGATTTAATTTGTCTGATGCCAAAGAGAAAGTTTATCCAAAGGTTTATTTTACATACAATTAATACGCGTGATTTCTGGCGACGTCACATGTTGGGGTAGGTATGGGTTGTTTGGATATAGATCCATGACCTACCCCAACATGTGACGTCACAGAAATCACGCGTATTCACTAGTGATAGGATGGAATTTTTTTCTCATTGTTTTGGTTTTTTTTTTTAATAGATAAGTTGTATGTTGGAGTTGCTCTGGGCTGTTCTGAAAAGAAAGCAATGCTCTATATTTCTTAGGTATACTGCACTATGTTCTTTGAACAACGAACAGCACATAAGAACTTGTCCTGAACAGTTATTCTTCAAATGAAAAGTAATAGTAAGGCTTTCCAAATAAATATAGCGATATCAGCTGTTATTGGGGTACACAATTACGGCAAATTTTTTGACAATTTTTTATACAACCAGATATGAAAAAAGCCAAGACATTTATTTAGTAAATTATTAAAGTCTTAAAGGTATAGGTGCATAAGACTAGCTTCTATTGTGTAGCTGGATAATTTAGACCAGTTTTCGCGATATGATTTGGATGTACAGATGTTTTTTTTTCATCCATATTTTCCATATTCCTCGACACCCGATTATGTAAAATGATGTTTAAGAGATGACGTCATATATGTTCCTTTCTTGAAGTGTCCGTCACGAAACGCTTGAGTTCATACGGTGTCCAACATAATTAACAACTAAAACCCTGTCAAAAACGGGTTTCTTCAAAGATAAACTCATTCTGATGTTTTACATATTCATTTGTTTGTCTCTAACATAGCCTATAAATGCGAAATATAAATATTATCCACTACGCCGAAGTGCGGTGCATATTAATGGATCAAAAATAATTGAAAAGAAACAACATACAACTTATTTTGCAAATGCTATTCGAAAATAAAAATAGCAAAACTATTAACTAGAAACTATCGTTACGTTATTATTCACAGTTCATAAATAATTTTACAATAAATACAATCAAAAACTCTTGAATGTACACGCCAACTATGTCGTTGCATTATCAACCAAATTGCAACTATTAGGTGTTGCTAAACATTCTAGTGGCAGTCGAACCTAGCTTGCAATATATTTCAGTTTAGTCAAAAACTGTCTAGAACATGTGCTCGGGTTAACAATGCAAACATATACGCCTAATGGTGTCATCTTTACCAAATTTTTAGTCCTAAAATAACAATCTTTTGAGATACTTTGAAGTTATCCACCCTATATTCATCTCCCACTTCCAGCTTCAAGGTATCAAGCCTCTAAACAATGGGCCAAATGCATCAAATATACAAAAAAAAAAAGAAATAAATATTTAGCATAATAAAGCCCTAAGTTGCTATAGAACGCAATATTATTGTTTGGAAATCAATAAGTATGGGCAAAGTTTTGGTAATGAGATATTTCTTTTCATATAACAATACTTAAAACCTAAGGACCATATTATATGTGGGTTACTTTTACTATATATGTTATGTAAATGTGTATTGTATTTGTTTAGGCGAAAACTAAAACTTTGGGAGGAGCTCCGAATCCGCAAATGCAAACAGCGCCAGCAACACAGGCGGCGGCTGTAACTCAACCAGCAGCTTCATCTGCGGGAACTCAACCTGACTATAGTGCCCAATGGGCAGAGTATTATCGTAGTTTGGGAAAACATAAGGAAGCTGAAGCTATTGAAGCTCAAATGAAAGCAAAGGTAAAAATTTGCATTACGATCCATACCGGGCATAGACAACCGCTCATTAATGGCACATACAATGTCTATGCTTTTATGTGTCACGCAACCTATTAAAGAATAATTTTAAACTTAAGTTCAGCTTAAGAATACAAAGAAAGTACTAAAACCCGACTGTAATAAACCGTTTGTGCATATACAAAACTGTAGTCTACCAAAATAGTTTTTCAAGGAATAACCTTGTGATCATTCTTCACCGGCATACAATTTATTTATTGTAATTAGAAATCTAAGTGCGTTTATAGTTCATAATTACTGTATCGGTGTTCTATGTCTTAGGTATTTATCATATATTTTATTTTACAGAATCAAGCAAGTGCTCAGCCAGTACCAACCGCATCTATGACAGCAGCACCCACACAAACCGGGACAACGGGCGCCTATCAACCGTACGCAGCCTATCAAACACCGGGTGGTAAGTTAATGAATTTATCATGACAGTATTTGTAAATTGATTAAAGAAACTGCAGGTTATTACGGAACCCAAGCCCCTGCATCAGCTCCACAAGGTGTGCCGCCTCAAGGGCAATATGGTTTTCCGAATTACGGCTATGGCGGAGGAGCACCGTCTGGAGGACAAGAGAACTAAGAATTTCATAAGTCGTAAGTATTATAACAAATGCGATTCTTATAGTATTTACATTTTATCATGTTTCATGGTTAGTTTTTATTACTTGATTTTATGAAGATTTTCTGTTTGTTTCCTTTTATTTCTTGCAGGTTATTTATTTTTAAAATATTTAAATTTATTCAGTGTTCTTAACATATCATTATAATTTTCGCTGCATTATATCATTCAGTGACCTTGTGATTGAATGTTGATGAGAACGCGAACAAGTTTTTATTAATGGTACCAGTATTCCTAAATAACTTAAAATCACTAATAAACAAATATTGTATTGTACATGCGAACAAATAAGTAAGTATGTATTGCAATTTGGCAGATTATATGAAAGGAACATTGAATCATTAATTTTTACCCTAATCACTTTTGATTGATTATGGCAATATATGAAAACTTTAGTGTAATCGTTATTATAGTTTTTTAACGATTACAGAATGTAGTTTTTAATATAAATTGCAATAATACTACTCACTGAATGAAATAATGAAAATATTTCCAGGTGGTGTTTCTTCCAGCGAGATGTCAGCTTTGTATCATTTACAGATTTAAACATTCACGGCATCGTGCATTTGTTTCTACGGTCAAGTATCACAGTATCGTCACTTCAATGTAACTTTTTCTTACACATTAAACCAAACAAAATTGATAGCTGTTATAAAATGTCTATTAACAGCGATCGGTACCCCAGGAGCTACGTAGAGTTTTGTGCAGAATATGTATGTAGTAAATATTATTAATGGTAATTCTAGATTTAATGAAGGGAAAAACTAATTAGAATAAGATTTTATTTTGTCATTTCAACAACTATTTGTGGCTATTTACATTTTTATTTTTTCGTTTCTGATGTTTCCGATAGCCATATGTCCAGTATTTATAATATTTCTTTTTTGAAAAAAATATCATATAATTCAAATTATGTATTTTAAGCAGACGCCATACTATTATTAATAAACAACGCAAAAATATGTCTTTTCTTTATTTGCTAATTTCTAGATAAGTTGCTCTATATGCTTACAGTAAAGAAATTCTAGATTTTAGTGTTCTTAAGAGGAATTATTAGGCTAGATATAATTTGCATGTCCTAGGTTTTGTTACATAGGAATGTGACTTCAGGTTGTTCGAATTCTCTGGTGGTGGACAACAACATAATTGGTAAGCATTAAGAGTATATAAATACTATACATATTTGTTTTCAATTTGATTTCGATATAAAATGACTATATATATTATATATATATCAATGAAGTATATGATTCGTTACTTAAAGATTATGTATATATCTGGAATATTTTTTCCACATAAAACAAACCAAATGAGAAGTATCTATTACATCGGCACAAAACATATATTTAATGTTATGCATAACTACTTTAAGTAACTGATATACATTTTTTTTTTTTTAATACAACTACCTTATTTTTCATATCAAGTCAAAGACTTCGATATTTATCATGTAAGCCATGGCTAAATAACTTTTTTTTTTATTACAAGACGTTTATATCTTATTAAGTGTAATTTAATATAATTATGGTAATGTTAATACATACATATATCAGTATATATCCAATATTTGTAATGCTATTTTATCTCTTGTATTTCACTTTAAGATTAAATTTTATTAATAACTGTTGTGTCTGTGTTTTTGTGTGCATATCTTTTTCAGAGAATATCATCACCTATTAGACGAGGAAACGGTATGATAGCTGGAATTCTATCATTGTTGCCTATTGCTTTAAAATACCACATTTTTCATATTCTTATGTATTATTCTGAACCATTGAATATTCTATACTTTATTGTCAATCACATAGCCATATCTGAATTCCCCTGTGTTTTTCTTCAGTAATAATTATGATATTGTTTATGGCTTATAATATTTATTATGTATCTGTTGCAGTACAACAATACCACTGTTTAATTTGCTAAACTATATCATCACTGTTAAATATTTTTGTGATATGTATTGTCTATTCTCTATTGTTTATGCACTATAACTGCCATTTCCGATTTTAAAGTATCGTCAAATTTTAATTTCATAAATTGGCGCGAAGTGATTTTTTAATGCTATAACTTGTTTTCTCCTATTTCGTGTACGATTTACATGATAACTACATTTTTCTGTTCCTTGTTTGATAAAGACTACTGTTGCTGTTACTTTAAGTTGAACATATTTTAGGTATCAGGAAAGTGTAAAACTTTCCCATTCGATATGAGTTTCTTCATTTTATTATTTTGTGGTCTGTTGTGAATATATATTTTGCTTTTATCATTTCAACATTGCAATCTAGGTGTCTGGGTATATGAATATGCATAGTAGTTTCATCATTCCATTGCATTGGAAACTTATTAATGATGTATGTGTTGATTGTTGCATCTTTACCTATAAACAACCAGGAATAACGAATTAGTATTTAACATGTCCGGTCTTGCATACAAAGGTGCGAATACCATATTAGTCATTCGTAGAAACTCACTTGCACAAAAGTATTAAAGTCAGTTGAATATGAAATACATTCCGCTCATGAGTAGTTACTCATTCATGAATTTCGTTTGTTGGAGAAGGATATTCTCGAAATACTTTTTATATTCTTCGAATTTATTAACCAATTCTAAGCATTCTTCATTCATTTTCTGTTATCCTTAGTTGGGAGACCTCATTAAAGTAGCATGAATTAGATTGTTCAATATTCAGTTATGACAAATTAATTATATTCATTAATTAAAAAGTATGAATAGCTAATTTTAATGATATAATAATTTAGTATTCAGAACATGATTGTCAATTTGCTGTTTGAAAAACAAGTGTGATTAAAACTCTAGTAATAAGAAGTAATTATGCATCTCCTCATTTTATTATGAGGCGCACCCTGGGTGCATGGATACAGTATTCTACAATTTTAATGCTATAAATATCTTAAAGAAGAAACTTTAAAACTATCATTTATTTTTTCGCTTTTACTGACTGAGGATTATTGTTCTCATATAGGGTACATTACCACGTGTAACGTATATCAAGTGTACTCTGCTGCTTCTTCAAACGAATGTTTTAAAATTCTCTGACTACTTCAGCTATAATCATCTGGTTTAGAATAATTATTTAAACAATAGCAGTGGATTACACATAAAGTTCGGTATGTTCGATTATCTACTATTTGTAGATATACATCTGGTATTTGTAATAGTAGATGAGAAAAAGTGGGTAAATAATTATGAGCAGTATTTTATATTCATTTTATAGCCAAATTAATGTTGAATGTTAAGAAAATTTTAATGATTTATGACTTCGTAAGATAACATGCATGATCCATGTTTCCGTTATATCCATTAAATACCCTTATAAATAAGCATTTATTTCCAAAATGGATAAAAGTTATAAGGCTACATAGGCAATCGTAATCAAAAATAGTAACATCAATATCTTTTTCTGGGTATTACCTTGAAGTTCTGCTTAGAGCAGAATACCCTGAAGAAGATAGTAGTGTTATTAGATTTACTTCAGTGATAGAAAAACATAGGAGGAGTGAGTAAGTATACGGAAAGTTTCTTAAATTTAGCGAGAATGAACCGATTGAGAAATAACTATATAGTGTTCGTTTCAATAAAAAAATACTGTTTAAGTAATCAGTATTAAATATTATTTTTCATTCTATACATGGTATTATATGTATTTATTGAATAGTTTGGATTACTGGAAAGTACTGTTATATTTTGATATGTCAAATGCTTTAGAATAGGTAATAGTAAAAATATTGGGTAATTATTTCGTTTACAGTAGGTAGTATAATATAAAACTACTTAATCACTCTACTTTATTCATGTTGGACAAATTTCATTAAGTGTTTGATTTTATATTGAAAAATATAACTCGAGATTTTTTTTTACTTTAAAATTTGTTTCTTTTTGTATTTGAAGATGGTTCACTCCAACATCATATGTAACTGAACTTTCATTACTGACAATTAAATAATATGAGAGGCAATGATATCATTTAATCGAAAAGGTGTAAGAAACAATTAGAGTTGTATAGTATTTTACAGCGTTTTGCATCCTATACACTGAAGCACAGCAAAACTGAAAAGTTTTAGCAGATTTCACAGTACTAACAAATTGTATTCCTTAAATAAACATCTGTTTTGTATAATAACTATATGCTTTTAGTTTGCTTAACTAACATGTTTTGAATTTACCATTTGCAATCCGCAACGTACATGTCATTTATTTACAGAGCAATGTTTTTAGTTTTATGCAAAATCGGCAAGGGAATTTAATCTAAATATACCAGTTTAGCTAACAATTCACTAGCACTGTCCATATATGGTGATTACATTGCTTTTTTACTATCCGCAAATACTTGAATCCTTTAGCATATTATTAACTCCTGTGTTAATTATATTTTGATCTGGAGCAAATGATTTAACAATATATGTATGTACAAGATGTAGAGTAAATTCTTGGAGTTCAGTTTTATTTTCAAAACCGTTAAACTGTATCTCCACTATCAAAATATTAACTTCAGTAACCAAACTTTTCTAATACATAATGAATATAGGGTTATAATAGGTTTTAAACATTTAAACGATTTAAATGGATTATGTAACCACTATTAAGAACGCTTTACTGTTACCAACATTTTATTATTTTAGAGGGTGTTTAGTTCTTCAACAGCCTATTCAATGTTTGCTTCTGATTAATATAGTGTTATAACATAATCATACATTTCTATACTTTGTCTTTGTTGTATATTGCTCTGGGATCTCGACAACCACATAGCTTATAAATTATATATATATAGAAAAACGTTAATTTTAACATAAGTAATCGCAAACACTAAACCTCTTTTAAATTAGTATACAGAGGTTTTTATTGTGAATGTTTATTTGATTAGATAGCAGGAATGCGCATTTGAGGAAATAGGATCTTCTGAGGCAGATATTTATGACAATAGAAAGGTACAAAGAAGACGTATTTAGTGCATATGCCTGTCTAAAGTGGCTGTATGACTGAACCAAAACCAGCAGAATGGAATGGTCACGTCACGGTGTAGTGTTTTATTGGATATGTCACTTTCGAAAAGGTAAGACAATAACTGTTTCTTCTGTGCATGTATGTTACTTATATTGTCTTTTACATAATGCCAAATTTATTTAGCAGTGATGAAGTAGTTTCAAGGAATGTAGTGATTTAATCTTGTCTTATAAAAAAATATCATTTGGACAGCTGTACCCTATTGAAATTATTATGTTCTGTAGAAATAGCATAAGACTTTTTGAGCAAGTAATTAAAATCGTTTTTGATTACTTGTTGCAGGTCATCAAGGAGAACGTAATTCATCTCTGTTTATTTTTGTTTTGCCATGTATTTGCACATTTACTGTATATTTTTTCAGGCACCCTCGCCTCGCATCATTTTAGACATACTATTTTCGATATTGCTGAATTTGAATATCCTTATATTTGATTGTGATAGAATTTAGAAAATAATTGTGTTTAACTAAAATGGTATATATTTGATTTTGTACGTATTTCACACACATAGTAAATATCTAATATGTTATATATCACAGTTTTAACAACAGACCAATGTTCTGGAGCACTTCTCTTCCAATTAGTTTTGAGATCACTAGGGTGTGGTTTACTAGAGCAAAAACGGAGAGAAGGCAAGTTTTTCCATTAAACAGGGTATGATATGAAATATTTTTTTGATTCATTCACATTTATTTTTGCTTTGAAGCAAAAGCACTCTAAATGTTAAAAAAATAATCTTTATTGTTTGTGCATAATGTTTTGACAAAAGTATAATTTGGTGTAGAATTGGGTTGGTGTAGAAGCTGAATCTATATATAATTAAGTCAAGCAATATTTATTAATAAATATAAAAATATATTGGTCGACATTCATTTATTGAAACCAGAAAAAACGATATGATTTGTTAAATTTTTGTAGATTACACACACGTATGTGAGACAACTAAGTAGGTAATACAAAACACACCAAATGGCTTAATGTAATAGAATTAAATATTTCAATGTTTGATTACAATGTTTTGAGTTGTGTAAGCATGCAATGTTTTTTTATATATAGGAAATAATGTGGTATATAGCCTGATTTGTTATTTTTATTGTAATTATACTGATTTGATTTTGATTTTCACAATATTTTTTAGGTGCATTTTTTTGACTTTTTGCTAAAGACAATAACACTCTCCAATGTTGATGATGTATATGAAGGAGTAAAGGAAACTTGGTGCACGACTTTAATTGTTTTTTGATTTCTAAATATTTGCTTCAGAAATTAATAGTCTGGGGAGTTATTCTCGAATCTGAGGGAGTGGAAATTTCTAGAGAATTGTCAAAAAATTCCAATAGTTCCTATTCTTCACTTAAATTTCTCACGTTTTCGTAGGAAAATACTCCCCAAAAATTTGTATTTGTATCTCCAACAGTATAAATTACTAGACAAATTGAATCGGCTTCACTCGGTCTCATTTCAATGATTTACCGCTGTTGATATGATTAAAAGTCGTTCGTCAATTATGGCTAAATTCTTAATGATTCCATATAGTAAATAGTATAGCGATGGGCGATTCGAATCTTTTTAGTGATTCGAATCCCAAAGACTCCTAAAATTAAAGATTCGTATAATATGATTCGTACCGAAAGACCGTAAAGGATTCGTACCAGCGCTGGGCGATTCGAATCTTGTGAGTGATTCGAATCCTAATGACTCCTAAAATGAAAGATTCCTATATATGATTCGTACTACCGGTGGGTGATTCGAATCTTTTTAGTGATTCGAATCCTAATGACTCCTAAAATTAAAGATTCGTGTAATACGATTCATACCGAAATATTGTAAAAAATTCATATAGATTTGTGATGATTCATGACTCTTTGTGATTAGAATTCTAATCACTCTTTGCGCCTTATTCTAAGGATCTTGCAAAAAAAAACGGTAAATTGAAATTTTCGTAAAATAAAACAAAGTGAAACAATAATGGATTATTTTGTTTTATTATTTGTTAATAACAAAAGGAAAACCTCAAAATTTCATCAAAGGTTAAACACAAAATTGTCTTGATGAATACAGGCACATACATAGATAATATACATTGCTAATATACATAGGTATAAGATATTAGCAGACATTCAATCTTTTATATTAAAATTAAGAAAAAGCAGATACGATACCGTCTTTGAATATATTCTTGACCGTTTATCTGTCACTATTTGTCCACTTTTTGAAAAAATACGCTCGCATGGTACGGATGTAGCGGGTATAGATAATCTCTTTCTCATTCACTCAAATAATGTTGGATATATTGTTGGAGTCGAAGTCTGACTACGACACTGACTCCGACCGTACGAATCATATATGGGAATCGAATATACTGATGAATCATACAAATCCGACCCACCTCTAGTAAGTAGTAGATAAGGAAGTAGAATAACCAACGGTTTATAGTTTAGAATCAGGTGAAATTAATATACTGTAATATGAAGCAGACAAGGAGTGCCTGCCATTGGTAGGCACACAACTCTTAAATAAACGTTGGTCTGCCAATATTTCGCATATAATCTATGCTTCATTAGGGCTTAAAATTTGAACAATTGTGGAGAAAATAACCAGTTTTTAATGAATTGACACATTATTACGTCGAATTTAAATTGAAATTGCATGAAAATGTCAAGTATTGTATTAAATTGTCAAAAAAGTTTTAAAAATGAATGAATAAATTTTTAAGGTTAAATTATTAAAATGTAAAATTTAAATTCTGTTGTCAAAATGTATCAAATTTAGGAAACATGAAACAGATTAAAACTTTACAAAGTTATAAAAAACGATATAAGATGTTTAAACAGAACAAATAGCAAACGTAAAAGCAGAAAAAAAACAATTAAATGCAGGTAAAAATAAGAACGAATAAACAAGTGAGTAAACAAATGGTTGTATACATTACAATATTCAATTGAATATAATATGTATTATCCCAGAATGTTATACATACATTGTAGTATTAACAACTCATATATTTATAGTCGTTGCTTTTGTGTAATGGTAACATATTTTTGATTTTTTCTCTGCTATAATTTTCATTTTTAAAAATGCCTTTAAATAATATCGATGAACATAAAAAACGATCACTATATTTTACATTAAAAACAGCTTTTATAAAATAATATAACACCTCTTTCTGCCGCCGTTTTTATTGGTCCGTTCCTAATTGAAGACTTGACAACAACGTGCTATAATTCCCTTGGAGTAACAGTAGGATACGAAACCCCGTACTATACCCTATTAGTTACAGAATACCACATTTTTAGTAATAGGGAATTAGTGGTGAATTTTATTATTATTATTTATTTTCCATTGTTTCGAGAATAACCCCCCTGATGTAAGGTGAGGTAGGCCGGGTATATTTTGGGGGTGTTGCATGTATAGTGTATCAATAATTACTCTTACAATGTAACGGTTAAGTTGCAAATCTCACTGACACCTTGAACTCAATACATCAAATTTTCCTTGTTTGTATTTTTTTTTTTCTAAGAAAAATATGAGGTGCCTGAATTTGCTCCATGAAAATCGTGTCATGTGGCAAGTACATATAATACTATATTAGTACGAGTTTTTCCTTCTAATTTTGGTGAGCAAAAGCAATCACATCTGATGAAGCTTATAAAAGACTTCATGGAAATACAAATGAGATAGCAAGAGTCTGAAATACAAATGAGATAGCAAGAGTCTGAAATACAATAATATATACTAAGCGGGAAAAGGAAGAAGTTTGTAGAAAGACTAAAAAGACAAGGAATCAAAAATGAGAAGTACATATGTCGTCATATCCGTTTTGAGTGTTGGAATCGTAGGATGAGCCTATTAGCTTTAGGAGTATATACGTTTTGACTTCAAAGACGTCGGGTCATCAAATATGTCAAAATAGCGCCTGTTTTTGAATTTCTGCGAATCAGTCGAATTTTTATCATATTTCATATCCAAAACTGTCTTTTTGATGACATTTAAAAGGGGTTGGTATAATAGTGGTTAAGTTTTAATACGGATAAATAACGTTGATAGTGTAACAATAAAACGACCTTTTATTTACATTAATACACGTTCATTTGTCCTTCGCTTTCTCTATAATATTCCTTCTTCATTCACATCTTCCTCTTCGTTGCTATGATTACGTAAAACTGGAAGAGCATTTTGAGAACTGATATTAAAAAAAAAAACGAAAGGATGAACCTGTTATTTTCTTTAACAAAAGTATTTATTGTAAGGCCTATCGTAAAATAATTCACACCACTTTAGTTCCTGTACTCTCTCGATGACGACATATGTACTTCTCATTTTATTCAAACTGTTTCAAATACTGCCCCAGTAGGCCCCTATCTCTATTTAACGACAAGCACGTAGTTTTTTCCAAGCTTAAAACTTGTAATGTTATATAAAATTTATTTTTGCTTACGTGGCTAGAAAAAGAATTATGCTATGTAGTTACTTATACTGAAATTTTGATTCTAGCACGACAAAGTCGAATTTTATGAAAATAGGATGTACACTTATCCAACCTCACCTTATTTAAAATGTTTAGAGGTTTGCGAAGTAGCGGTAGTTTTACATTGAGACTTTTTACTTCCAATAAAAATTCTTTTCTTCATATTTCGTTCAACATAATTTTAGGCCAGGTAAGTCCCTGTCTCTCAAAATTAAAAATAGTATGGATTTGAAATATAAATTGAACTTTAGCTAAGACAGTTTTTTTTTCCATAAAACGTGCTTTAGGATAGGTACTTGAATGTCCCACGATAAATCGGCAAGCGGGTGTAAAATTAAAGTTCGGCATTAACTTACAGGAGCACGCTTTCCTATTAAATTCACAGTGCAATTTTTCAAGATTGACGGGGAAACGCAATCCATCATCGAGGCGATCCGCCAAAATTTCCTGTAGAATGTGTACCCTATGTGGTTGTAGATTAATTCAGTTATGTGCATCTCAATTTATTCATTTATCTAAGTCATTTTTTTATATACCTATACAATAGAAGGAAGATTTGCTTCTACATCCACCTAATTTGCTATATGTACAATTCCAAAATGAAGTTGGTATCAAATTTGTTATATTAGTTTATATGTTAAAATGTACATATAAATAAAATTATTGATAGAGTTGTGTGGGTATTTTTATTAAATAAATTTATCTTTTTAAACGACTTTTATTTTTAATCTAAAAATGAGTAAATTTACTTAGGTTTGTATATTTTGAGGGAAAGTTCAATTATAAAATATTTAAAAATATATAGCTTGTATATTTTGAAAATACCTCTTAACTCTCTGCAAAGTAAGATTTTTTACGTATATTTTCTTCTGCGTTTTTCTGTCTCATAAACCACATGTAGATTTTATAGCCAAATATTCATTTTAACTGTGGGTGTATACTAACTTATCAAGAACGTTAATATATTATTTTTTGTTTGATCTAAGCAAAGGGAAAGCACTCGTCTTTGCATAATTCCCTTTCCTTGCAAAAAAAAACCGAAAAAACTTTCCATTTCAACTTACAGAAAGCTTAGACACTCGCCAATTAAGGAGCTTTATTGAGTAAGTATAATTAATGGAATATTTCTGATATATATTTTAACAACTATGAAAATATACTACATTTAGATTTTTCAAGTATTAAATTACAATGCTGTTTAAAATTTGTATCGAATCCTTTTCGTCTTCTCCTAACTTTAAATGGTACTTTTTTTGGCACCTTAACGGGAGGATTGAATGCCATTTCGTTAGCGTCAAACTCAATAAATAGCTCTTCAGGGGTACTGAAATCAACAATTAGTTTCTATTTAACAATATATTTTCATATACGTACCTTTTGCCGAACTGTAATGGCAAGCTTCCTTCCCCCGTGGATGGCGTACCATTTGCTATGTGTTTACTGTACTTTGCAACAATCGGATGATAATGATTTTTTAATAATGCCAATTCGTATAATGCTGTACTGGAAGCGTTGCAGTATTCAGGATCATTTAATTCTGCTTGATAATCACCATTTCCAACAGAGGAATCAAGATCTAGCAGTATATCCGCTGATTTATTCAGTATTAAAATTTGTTTTATTAAAGCTAGCATTCCCAACGATCCGTTGTGTAGTAATTGTAAACTAAGCGTTGAAATTCGTTTCACAAACCCAACGGTTCTTTTACCAGTAATTTTTTTTCTTCGTTTAACAAGTACATCATACAAGACTTTTAAGATGGCTGCACAATTTCCATAGGTTTTGGAAGCATGAGTTTCAAGTAAATTACTATATAAACAAATATAAAAACGTGTTGGATCCAAATTTATGGCGTCTCCTTGGCCATGTAATATGGCAAATACGGTTTGTATACAATGGATTTGTTCTCGATAACCCAGCCGATCTTCATTGAGCAATCCATTCAATAAGTTTAATAAATCTATGTAGTAATCCAAATTGATACAATGTGAGAATCTAAAATATTAATCAATGCACATGTAGATCAATCATTTGAATAACAATGAAAATTGCTAGTTACGATACATATTGGGGCTTAAAAGTAGATATAAGTGGTGACTTACTAGTTTACGTTATTGGTATTTACAGTTATTTTATTTGGAAAAAGGTTATTAGCAAATATTTGTAAATTGATGCAGGCTTTCATCCAAGATTCCGTTCATGCTTCATTGAATTTACTAATACTATATACTAGTAATAATAATGATATTAATTTATTCAGTCCAGTTATATAAATCCGTGTTGCAAATTGTCTAAAAAGACTAAATTGTTTTCCTTTTTGATTATTATTAAATTATTTTGATAAGCTGATAGTTACGAGTTGGTACCTAGTTAGCCTAGTTACTGTAAATTGAAACAACTTATCAAAATAGGATGCACTCACATTATACGTGCACAATGTATTTAATTCAAGTTACGTTTTAAATTCTCATCTAAAACCCTTTTACAAACATATATATGTGATTTCAACCATTATAGGCAGTTGATATTGTCAGTTCGCTATAAAACATTCCACAACGCACAGGTAATATTTTTAACCAACTTAAAATTAACCGGTTAATCGTAGTGATCCGTAAACCATTATTTCGACTTTTTTGTATCTATAACCTGTTGTTCAGTTAAAATGCAAAGCACTACTTTTAACTTTTTAAATCAATTTTATACATCAAATTAGATTTTTAGAGACAATTTCTATTCCACGAATCTGTACTTAAATTATATAATTCTTTTATACTTACTTAGCAAGACCTTCTAGGCAAACTCCTAAAACTTTTGTATTATTTGAACTTTTTAAAATTCTAAAGAAAATGCTGAACATAATTTTTGTGATTTCGGTCAAATTTTTCTGCTTCACTTGTTTATTCTCTTCTGCTTTTGTTTCTAGCATTTCTTTCTCTACTTCTTGTAATTTTTTCTTGCGCTAAAATATTTTAATTAAAAATCTTATAATAAGTATAATTAATACATCTTAAAATAATCGCTTTAAAAAGTATTTCTGATGTAGTGGTAATGGGCTTGATCAAAGATGGCAGATTATTAAAATAACCAATGGCTTCCGACGAAATTTGTTACCAAGAATTGAATTTAGCTTAGAATATCTCAGATTGAGCATTTACTAGGATCCCAAACATAAAAAATTTAGGCAGCGTATCTTACCGAAACTCGTGGCAATATGCCAAATTAAATTGTTATAGATTTAGAACCTTTACAGGAGGAAAAACAGATTAGACAAAGTTATAATTAGTTAAGCATGACAGCAGCCAACCATGACTGCACATGTCTTTTTTTTAGGTGATGCAAAGTACAATTCTTCATCATTATTTTTAGTTATAATATGCAGGGTGTTCTATTAAAAAAATCGAGAAAAATCATTTTAAATATATCACATTAACGTATTAATTGTTTCCTATTCAACATCATACTAGCGCTATTCGATTGCGAGCCCCGACGCGAAAATCGTAGGCAAGGAACGATGCGCGCGCGAGAAAAAGCCTGGGGAGCGGACTATAATTACGAGATCCCGGGAAACCGCAGGTCGAGTCAGTGCTTTATCGATTTTTCGGTAGATTTACCGATTGTAGATCTTTTCCACTGATCTGTCTATTTGTATAGAATTTTTTACGAATTCTGAAATGTAATTCTATGTATCGTTGATTACTTTAGAAAAGATGTACAGATTTTTTATATTATATTTGTTGCTTAATATGGCTGCTGACATCTAGTGGTATAAAAATAAATGAATCAAACAATTTGAATCCATCTTCCATAAGTAATTGTTTTCATTTACGACGTTTAGAGTGCGTAACTGTTCCCAAACAGTTTCAGAACTGTTGATTTTGTTTAAAAAATAGTCGCAATTTTGTTTGGCGGGAACAGATTGATATGTATCGTATTCGAACATCACTCTTTGCCACTTTTTGTTTCAAATTATTAGTGATTATTCCTTTTTTCCTAGCCTTTAAATATCAATCAAGATAATTAAGTCTGAATACAAGTTAAAATCTAAGAACCTTGTACATTATTATGAGCCACCATTGTTTTATACTTTTCCCTATTAATTTATTAATGTTAGCAAAAAAATAATCTCTGATAAAATTTCCCAATAACGTCTCTGTCTATTAGAACTAAACATTTTTTTTTTTTGGGAAGGTCGACATAATAAAGAATTTGTGAAGTGCATACAACGTACAGCAGCGGCGGATACTCTTTAATAATATAACCCATAGCGCTGAACGTTCCTCAAAACGATTACTATCTCTTGCTATCATGAGACCACAGCAATATAGGTTTAGGTAGGTTCACCTCGAGTGGTGTCCTAAAAATATTTTTTAGTACTCATATAGTGTAATAGGCAACTTTGCGCACTGAAAAGTGTGCGTAAAGTAGCATTTCTCGCACTAGTGTGTAAAATGACATTAGTACACTGAAGGAACCAAATGTATGCAAACGTGAATTCTTGATAACATTAAAAAAAAAAAACTACCCGACAACTCAGTTTTCAGGCACGAGCAAAGGCGACCGCCTGAAAGAGTTGGAATGTGAAATTTTAACTCCCTCGATTCTAACTACTTGTGCAAATGGACATCCAGATCTAACACCGTATTCCTTTCTGTGCAATTATGATTCATAGAAAATATTTTTATTGAATACATTCATAATCATATTTGTGATTACGCCCATCCCAGCCTCTGCTACATATATAAAAATGAAATAAATATATACCTTTCTTTCCTTTTTTGACAATTGCAAAATATTTTGCTTGTGTGACTTTACTTTCTTCTGTTTTATGTGATTTTGTTTTTCTTGGTCCAAATTTACTTCTTTTATTCTTAAAAACAACAAGATTTCAATCATTTCTGATCTAACATTATGAGCTCTATTTTTTAGGTAATGGTTTAGTAATCTAAGTATCTGCAACAGGTTTTAATATTACATTTAAAAGATGTACGAATAATGTCGTAGAAGAAAACACATCATAGAATGGTACATACTTTTAAAGTAATTTCCTCCTTTTTATCTTCTTTGAATATAGTTTTACATGCTTCAACAACTATTAGCCGTACGGATGGCTCCCTGTGATTTAAAAATGGGACAATAGCTTGAGCAATATTTGGAGAATAATTGAAATATGGATGACTAACTAATAAATCAGCCATGGCTTGAACTGCAAGCTCACCCAATTTTAACTCTTCCTGTTAAAACATGTATTTTATCATTTTGCTCATGATTATAAATGTGTAATTAATGCTACTCACAAGAGGTACATTTTTCGATTGTCCTCGTTTTTTAAGAAGCACATTTGAATCTTTTTCCAATTTTTGTAAATATTTTTTATAATATTGAAGTAATGTTTCCTCATACTTTTGTAGTTTTAATGTATCCTTCTTTACTAAAAAAGTTCCAAGTACACATCTACTTACATCTTGTGTATGATATACTTACATTTAGTATTTCCAGGATCCTGATGTTTAATTTGGTATGATGGTAAAATATCCTTAAATACCTCTAAAAGTGAAACTATGATTAGCTTTCTAATAGATAGTGATGCCCCTAATACATCTTCTTCTAAGAGTTTAAATAAAATTCTAAAATTTGAGAGTTTTTCTTCTGGATTTTCAAGTAAACTTGAACACAAATAACCTATATGGACCTTCTTATTTCTGAGTGATTCATTATAACGAAACAATAAATCTGCACTTGATTTAGGTATTACAGAATTATAATCAGTGTCAAGTATATATTCATCTTCACTGTTTTCTTCTTCCTTAGTTATTGAAGTGTCCTCTGCCAATATTTCATTAACACTTACATTTTCATCTCGTACTGACCTGATTATAATTCCTTCCCTTGTTTTAATTGGAAGTAAATTTTTCACAATTTCAGGTGTTTGCAATTGATTTTCATATTGATTTTCTAGTGTTTCAATATTTGGCACTTTTCTTTTTTTAGAAGGCGGACCTTTCCTGCAAGTAAAAGATATTTATTGAGATCTTTTTAAGTATGTAAGAGGTTACTTGACGTGTTTGACTCGTTTCAAAATGCTATAAGATTTTTTGTCAACGGCATCTTTTAAAAACTCTATATCATCATTTTCAATCATTTCTAACATATCTTCTCCATAGTCACTTTCTTCTGATCCAACCATTTTAGGTATTAAAGAGTTTTTGTACTTAACGTATGACAATATAATATTTATGTATACGACTGAGCACTGAGCAAGTGGAGAACAATATAGAACACAAGCACGTTTACCACGTTTTATTTAACTTTGCGTATAATATATAACCTATATAACCTCAGTATCACATGAACATAACCTCTATAATTACCTGGGTACTTGTCACTTGCCACAATGTCATTTACTAGTACCATCTATCGGCAATACTAAGAGCAAAGATAAATTTAGGAACAGAAAACTAGAATAAAGAATTTTAAGCGTTAGAGTTTAAAATTATTGTAGATACTAATTGCTGACTTATATAAAATAGCCTTGTTTTCTTTACAGTTAACCAAAGTTCAAAATAAAGATAGAGGAGAACTCGTTTATGGCGCCATCTGTCGTTCCGAGGTCCTTTTGATAGTTATACAACCATATGTAGGTATAACGGCATGGTTGACAGATGGCGTACACTATGGTGGTGTGCTCAGTGCTCATTCATAAAATTTAATATATTTTTGGCGGGAATAAAATTATAGTAAACAGTAATAAATTCTAAATAATAAATATATTAGTTTTTTACTATTTAAAACTATATAGTATCGTTAAAATACGCCATCTAAGAAGCACCTAAAGATACTTCCAATGGTATGTAAACATTCAATTGTGTCCTAGGGAGCTGGAACGGTATCTTACTCACGAAAAGGTGAAGCAGGGTTCCAGAAAAGGGCTCCAAGAAAAGTTATTAAAATCTTAAACTATGTTCATTGAATTTTAATCTAGTGCGCTGACAAATAAACTATTTATGAGTAATATTGTTAATAAAGTATACATTAAACGAATTAGAATTTGAACTGTAGTATCCTTGCTAATGTATTTTTTCCTCCTGAATCTAAGATCAACCGCATCTCTTTAGAACTATTCGTTCTTGAGATATGGATTTTTGTCCGCTTTCCGGCCATTTGGCCCCACTGTGCGGCATACGGCGCTAGGCGTTTTGCATTGTACGCGACGCTTAAAACCTGCTCCTAGGAAAACCCCGCGTTACTAGCAGAAAGTAGGGAAGTAGATACCTCTACTTTTATAATCAATAATGTTTTCGAATCTTCTAGTTGTATATTATTTTCAAAATCGTTGTAATTTATTTATTCTTTACCATATCTATAACGAATGGAGTGCCACTTTTCACGAGAATAGATGGAACTCCATAACCACTTGTCGTCAAGCGCATGAAGCCTTCACCCAAGACAGCAAGATGTTGCCTGCAGCTTTCTCGCAGGAACTTACTCCAAGTTGTGGGGCTTTTGACTTGCCACTGCAAGCTAAATAAACACATGCACTGTGTGGGTTTGGCTAACAGCCACTGTGCCGGGCATGTTACCAAGAAGACGAGACGCCGGAACACATTTTATTTGTGCCCGGTGCTTGTCCAATTTGCTTATTATTATTATTATTATTTGCTTATTATATTTATTTTGTATTAGCTTTAGCGAATTATATAAGAATATTTTCGATTTTGTTAGTAGAGTTAGCAGATTTTTTTTTTGTTTTTGTTATTACTATGAACGTTTGTATTAAGTTGCATGTGGTATTATGTTTGACCTGTCCTATATCTCATAAGATCTCCAGGATAAATAAACTTATTATTATTATAATTCAGAGGTTCCATCCTAGGGGAGTACTAGTCCAGCATGGCCGATTGTGATGGCGCCTTGCCTGCTGCTCTGCCCGAGCTCATGCTCAGTTTGGGCTGGTTCGGATAGGCTGTGGGCGAGCGACGCCACCTAAGGGAGATAGCACAATGGGTCTGGTAAGGGTGGCCTAAGTGCACGTGGTTACCACCTTACCCGGCCTAGAATCCAGAACTATTTATAACATTGTTCCTCGCGAAAAGATCCATCTTATGCTTTATTTGTTTGAACCGTGAATAAAAATTTTTTATTCTACCATTCATTTACTGGTGGTGCATGTTCTGAGCTGCTGTTGAATGTAAGAAAGATGACACATTGTAATATAAAGACATAAACCTAATACTCATCTTCCATCTGTAGGATAAAAATGCAGGTAGTAATCAAAAATCGAAACTATATATCTAGCTTTTAATGTTTAATTAATTATGTTCATTTACTGTGGAATTGAACTATAAAATGCGTGAAATATATCATACACTTGTATTTGCCTAACATCAAACTACTGATTCGGTGTTATTATTTTTAAAGTTAGTTTCAATTTTAAAAAGTGTTTTGAGGAAATAAACTAATACATTTAAGAGCAGATTCTTGATAGACGATAAAATATTTTTAAATATCTCTGCAATATACCCACATGTTCCATGTCCTCCTTTCGTTTTGAATAGTACAGATAATTTTGAAAAAGCCGCTAATTGATTTTTTTCGTGTTTTTGTATTCTCATATAGACATTATTTTAGTGCACACCGTACGTATTACAAAATTCTACTAACTTCTTTTTACCTTTTCTGTACTGCGATTAAAAACCCTACATATACGTTTTAATAAGTACTGAACACTTTTATGTAACACTAAAAGTACTAATATTATAGAAATTATTATAAATGCCCAGACATCCAATAACAAAAACTGGTACAATGGCATAGTTGCTGATTTAGGCCACAGATGTTTGGCACCTTTGAATTTGTGGATATGTTCGATCCAAAAACTTGCCCTATCTAGCGGATCCATCTCCTGTTCTCGAAACAGGGCTGATCTGTATTCAGCACTGTGTTTGTACCTGCAAGATATTATTTATTAGTAACGATGCTGTAGACGCTTCCTACATTCTCCTTTTAATTAAATTTTCATGATTACTTGAACTTACTTAGGATTATTATTCAGTTCATTGAAAGCCTTTGCAAATGATTCCTCTGTTACTTCTTGAAATGGCAAATGAATACCATAACCATAATCCACTATGTCCTCGCAATTTTTTGATTGATCTCCAAAGAAAGATATGCACAAAACAGGTACTCCATAATACAAGCTCTCGGTGGCGCTGCCTTTACCGCCGTGACTCACGAAAATTTTAGTATTTGGATGAGCTAAATATTGCCACGGTTAAAGACCAAACACAATTTATCCGATATTAAAACCTGTAATACCTAGTACTCCTCTTTGTGGCACCCATGCTACCGTTTCTACGTTTTTGGGTTTGTTTGAAAGAATACCATCATGCTTGAAAATAATTTTATATGGTGTTTTCGCAAATGCGCTCAGGAATGCATCCATTTTTGCTTTTAGTATCTTCTTTGGATCAACATTAGTTCCAAATCCTACGTAAACAACACCTTCATCGGCGTCATCTAACATTTTTTGCAGGTCAGCGGTTAATGGTTGATCCTCTTGAACGTGATAACCGCCGATATAAACAATGTTAGGGGTTTTCGGTCTGGGCGATTCGTTTCCAAAATGAGCATTACTGAAAATGAGGTCCACCCTCTCTTTTTCAATTTCATCTAATGGTGGGAAATTAGGAAAATGTTCCTTAACTAATTGCGATTGTTTTGGATACAGATAGTATTTATGAACTAAAGTAATAAAACTACTCAGCAGAGTATTCAGAGCACGTTGAAAAAAGTTCATATCATCCGTAAAATCCAAAAATGGCAATGGTACGTAAGAATACGGAGCCGAGTTTCCAGTGAGGCTCACAATGTTTGTCATGGTGCTAAAGGGCACAAAACCAATAACTCGAGCATTGAAGTGGTGTGCTAGGCTCAAATAACCTTCGTTCATTATGTATGTCTGAATAATGACGTCATATTTACTGTCGGATTTTAGAAAATCTTTCATGGCTTTACTTTGCATAGTTAGATTTACTAGATGTGTTTGTATATTCATTGCAGAAAGTACTCCCAATTTTGATGTTCCTTGAAATATATGACCAAAATATTCTGAAAAAATAGAAAGAGAATTTTGAAATCTGTAATTTAAAGTTATGTTTTGGTTGTTTAAGTTATATAAGTTAACTAACTACCTCACAACTGTTTAAATAATTGAAATACTCTTATTTAATTAAGAATTTTCTGTCTTCGGTTGTATTTATTATATTCATATGTATAAAAAAATATATTAAGAATTCCTCTTATAAAATTGGAATCAAATTTTAAAGGAAAATCCATTACCATCAGTAGCGGTCGGTGCTTACGTCATAGGGAGAAATATGACAATGATCGAAGTTCTTCGTATGCTCTCGCCAAATATGTTAGGAAGTTATACGAAGAAGTTCGATCATTGTAATAGCCCCCCAGTGATGTAAGCACGAACCGCCGTCGGTTACCATAGTAACTACTAGTGATGGGCTGGTACAGATGAACTATATAAACGAGATCCCTCTAAGCAAACGTCGACCTTATGCATGCTACGTAGGAGCAAAACAGGTGTGCGTGCTAGGCTAAGTACTGAATTGGACCGTTGTTGTAATGTTGCAGGTGTTCGGTCGGCCATTTATGGATTATATTTAAATACTCTTTCGTTACCTATAATTTATAACACTAAAATTATTATTTGTATAAATATAAAAGCATTTCCTTTGAAATTTACAATAAAACAACACCATCGTTCCAATATCATGTATGTTTATCTAATTTCTCAATGAATAATGTATAATACAAAAGCATTGTTACAATTGAGGAAATGTCACTTATTTTCTAAATGTATACGGAATAAAGGAAAACTACCTATACCAAACAGATGTAAATATATGAAACGTTCTAGTGCGCTAATAACTCATTACCACACTGCGTCGTCGTTTGTTTTAGCTTTATTGTAACATCAAATTAGAAAACAATTTTAAACCAAAGTCCAAAATCGAAATCAACATTCCAAATCTAAATCGAAAATAAAAATGAAAATCTAAAATTAAAATTCCATAAGTAATAAGTAATAATTTTTTGCATTATACTAAATGCTCAAACTGTTCACAGTTTTTTTCTCGTCAGGAAGCTAGGCGATGAAAGACTCAGTCGCATTATTGAAATATTCTGCAGAAATATTTTCGGCTTCGTCTATTTATTCTTTGCTGCATTCACCTAAATTCTCAGATTTAGTTTTGTGTACTCGATTTTTTAGATAATGTTAAAAGGTAGGTCAGTATCTTCATCTATTTTGTTCATCATATCCTCACAAAATTCTAAACGTCGATCAGGTTTATCTTCCTTTATCTCATGAAAAAATTCCGCTTTGTAGGAGTGTAATTGATTGCTTTTCAATATTCTATGATGATTTACTTGTTTCATGAAAGTCAGCAGATCTCAGAAAAGAACTGTGAGGATCTTCTGCGAATGATAATAATTATACATACAACGATTGCTCTTCATTTCTGGTTGTATTTGGTCTTCTTGATTTCATTATATCTTTAACGCTGCCTGTATCTGGAAACTTGATAATAGTTACTTCTATACCGCTGACTTCGAGTTTCCAACCACCCCAGGTCTAAAGTTTTCATTGAAAAGATGTCTTACATTCTTGTACGTCCTTCTCCTCTCACACCAACCAAACATCTTTAAAAGACGTATTCTTTCTCGTTCAGTAAGTGTTGCCATATAGGTAACTTGTAACGACTATAAATAATAACGACTCTAAAAAATAACGAAATAAGGTGTGTCCGCTTCAGGCGGCAGACCGTAAATGATTTTACTTAAATACTCCACAGTATCCCAAAATGAATAAGGTGTGTCTGCTTCAAGAGGTAGACCGTAAATGATTTTTTCTGATTGGATGTTACAATAAAGCTAAAACAAACGACGACGCAGTGCTGAAATGAATATTACCGCACACTGTGCTGTAATGAGATATTAACGCACTAGTGGGACGCTTGCCGGAACGTAATATAGGCGATTAATGTGCAAATTAGAAAAAATACTGTAAAAAACGTGTACCACAATAACTTGTAATGCTCGTACTTTGAATCTGTCGACGCTACGCGGCTCGAGATTTAGACAAAACTTTCGTATATTCTTCACGCATATTTGACCGTCCCGGAACTTTTAGAACAGTCGTTATAAACGTTTAAACAAGCGCTAAACACATGGCGGCTATTTGATATGTTCAGGAAATGTTTTATTGTACGGGACACAGGTATTTGCATTGTGCTCTTAAAGCAATATTAGATATATTTCGCAATAGTTTCCATATAGAAATTTGCGATGTGAATTGAGAAAGACAAGACAAAGAACTTACGTCTCAACTAGGGTAGGAACCTGAGGTTCATTTACCCTTTCATCGATGATAAAGCGGCATAATCAAGCCGCGGGGTGGGGTTCAGAAGTAACTTTGAACAAGTTACTCTGCAAAAGGGATTGGTGATCGCAATTTTTGATGCATTGACTAGTAAAAGGATAAAATGTAAAAAATAACGAAGTTTTTAGGTAGACAGGCGGTCGTCACGGTTGAATTGAGAAGTCTCAATAAAGAAACATGCCTGAATAATATATAGAGCTCGATTGTCAAACATTAACGAAATTCCTTCTTTATATTTTTATATCCTCCTGTTATTTCTTTGTTACTACTTATTGCAATCACCCATTTATTTATCTTTAACTGCATATTTGTTATTTTAAAATTATTAAAACAAGCTTTCCTTTATTAATCGATTGTTTGTATTATTATTAGTATTAGACCTTTAATCGTTAGGAAAGTACAGAGCTACATATATGTATATTCATTAATTATTATTAGTAGGCACCTATATATTTATTCATATACGTAAATAAATTAAATATATAAAAAGTATCTAGTAGAGATCGTAATAGTTTAGGTAGTTTTATAAAATGTTACATCATAAATTGAAATAAAATTAAAATTATATTTTGAAAGTTGTGATTTTAAATTTGAGAATATTTTAATATTAAAAACTGTCACTATGACTTTAAAATTGTTGCAAAACGCTTTACACTGTATACCTTATCATTATTATTACTATTATTATTGAATCCAAAGTGTGATATTTTTATAATAGAAGGCTTTATGAATGATCTTTCATAATCCATAATCATCTTTTAATTTTTGTGATTTATTAGTAATATATTAACCTATTTTATACCTACCTTCCTTATGCTCTAGCAAGTTATCTATGTGAATGTGGGTAAAGTTGGTTATCTTTTCGTCCATTGGAAATGCACTTAATAACGTGACATTGTGACCTTTTCTAGCTAAACCCACAAGTAATGCGTGTCCGAGAATATGCAAGCTTTTAGATGGAACTTCGAATACTCCTAAAATATTAATTCCACTTACATCGTATACAAGGCCCACTAGCAATAGTAATAAAGAAATCTTTAAATTCATGTTGCTATTAGGAGAATGAGCCGATAACTAATAATATATAATAAACAGAATGATGTTGGCTATTTTTATCTCACAAGTAGTGTGAAGTCATTCCAATAAGATAAAATGAAATAAATTGCAATTCATTTATTACTTTACATTGCCTTTATTACATGCTATTACTATATATAGTAATTGGAGTGAAATATCTAAATATGTTATTTCTATAGAGTGGAAATTAACACATGGTTAATATAAGTAGTTCAAAGTAATATAAAAAATTACGAACACCGTGTGTGAATAGTATACTAAAAGAGAAAATTGCAATAAAAAATAGTAACATTCATTTAAATATTTTCAAGTATTATTTATATATTTGATGTACTAAGATTATATGTGTTATGGTTTACTGGTTCTATTCAAATGTAGTAGGGGCTATGTTAAAGTTCTAGCGCGTTTATTTAATTATGATCATCTTAAAGATATTTAAAAATATCATTTATTGAATTATAGCGGTCTGCGCTCGTGATCTCGAAGGTCGAAGGTCGGAACTTCTCATCTAGGGTGCTGAACCTGAGGTCATATACCCTTTCATCTCTGATAGAGCGGCACGATCATGCCGCGGGGTGTGTGTGAAAAAAAATTAGTAATTCGATTACTCTGATCATGGGGTTGGATGATCGTCTATGTATCGAAATATCGAAATTAATTAATAATTTCGTCTCATTTGGTGAAAAAAGAAAGCGGTCGTCAAGGCACTAGGCGTTCGTGATCTCTAAGAATAAATAATTGCCTATACGAATACTGGATAACAATAAAATAATATTCAATCCACCCAATCGATTTAATAAATTCAATTAATTACATTTTAATATTGGCTGACTAGTTTGGGCCATAGAACTTCGAAGCCATCTAAAACATTAAAATATATACATAAAAAAAATTGTATGCTTATACTTGTAAATGCGTTTGTTGGTTTCATTTATTACATTAGCGCAATTTAGCTTTTGTCTTCTGAATTAGTCTGAAGTTTTTAACCTATGCTAAAGTTTTGTAATTAGTAATTTAGACTGTACTTTTTTATATTTTAATGTTTTAGATGGTTCTGAAGATGGCTCTCTGTGGCCAAAACTAGTCAGCCAATATTGATATGTAATTAATTGAAATTATTAAATTTATTGGGTGGATTATTATTGTTATCCATCCCTTAAACTTCATATTATTATCGAATTTAGACTCAACTATGAATTATTATAATGTGTTAGATATACATATTTTATTTGTAAGTATAAATAGTAGATGCAAATATAATAATATATTACACTTATATTAATACATAACGATAATAAAAAGATTAAAGAATACAGGGCATAATTATTGTGATAATTTCTTGCTATTATAGAAGCAAATTTTTCTAAAATTACATTGACGTCGAATTTGTCATAAAATTTATTTTCAATTGATATATTTTTATATATTTGCAAGTCTAACCAAACTTTGTTGAGAAAAATAGATCGTTCGCCAGTTGCAACTAACACTGGGAAGGCGAGTAGAATTATTAGTGCCATAGTGTCATTAAATATACCAAATGGTTGCCAAATTATTACTGTATATGAATTGAATAATATTAATGGATATACATTTTTATCTTTCTTATATAGGGTGGTGTAGGGTGGCAAAGTACGGATAATCGACAAGTAGGGCGATTCTATAATTAATCCTACGTCGACAATCCTAGTACAAAAATGTTCTATTGTCCTTAGTTAAGCTATACGAGTTGGTTAAAATAAGTGTAGATTTGGCAACTCCGTACACAATCAGCAATAGATCAATGTAATGACATGACATAAGACGAGTTTTATTCATAGACATGATAGACTGCTGATATTGAACTCAAAACTGCCATCAATTGAAATGCGCCATATTAGAATACAGGCGTCATCAATGACGTCGGTACATGGCGGATATTCAAATAAATAAAGTTAAGGATATCAATAAATTTTAATAGCACTTGGAATTTGTAATAATTAGTAGCATATGTTAGATTTTATCCTATGTATTTTATATGGCATTGTTTTTTTTATTAAAGTTGTGGACAACTTAGACCTATAAACAGTTTCTAAACTTACGATTAACTGGTAACATATACTTCATTCGTTGTCAGGTTTAATAAGAGAGAAAAGAAAAAATTTCTTTCAACGCCATATAAAAATACGTAGGAAAAATCTAATACAAGTTTCATAAGATCTTCACGACTTGTCATAACAATCCAACATTGTATGTTGTCTTTAAGAGTAAATAATATACTGCAGTAGTTGTTGTATAATTTATTGATGATTAAATAATATTAGTTTACTTAATTCCTTCCTTATTGATTTAAGTACCTTGTATTTTTTCTGTAAACTTCTTGGCTAAATTATAAAATCTAATTTTGCTATAAGACGATATTATGGTTTTACTTAAAATTGAAACACGAGTTTCTTCCAGAGGTGACATATCTAACAAATGATGGGATAAACTAGAAAAAATGTTTTGGGGAATGTGAGTTGATAGTAAATAAACAAAAGTCGTTAGGAAATTTTCTTCTTGTGGAATCTTGTTTCCTGTCAAGACCATTACTTTCCGAATTGGTTTTTCGGTGAACTGGCAAATATATCGTACCTCCTTTGATGGGCAGATTAGATTTACCTAAGAAATAGTGCAGAAAATTTAAAGAAATATATATGTTATACATCATTTATTTACCTCTACCCTTTGTTTTCAGGAATATCAAGTGATTCTAAATAAAAATATACTTTTTTAGATTTTCTTTGTCTGAATTCAATGTTGGAATAACTCCCTCTTTAATTCGCACAATCTGTCCCGCTCTATAAGAATCCTTTTCGAGGAAATGTAATGAACAAACATATGCACGCTTACTTTTGCTGGGATTTATGGTAGTCCCTGTAACAGTAATCCACACAACAATGTTTGGGCATTCTATAAAAAATTATTTCACATAGAAACACCAAGTATTATCATAATTTCAGAATATATTTAAGCTATGGCATTATTCTGCAACTTACATATGAAAAGTTAGTTCTCCGTCATCTTTGTAACTATTGCTTTTGCAGGATTTTACACGACACGATGGCATCACTTTTTTCAGGAAAAACTACCTGGATTAATTATCACATAAGCCCAATTATTAATGCTATAATATGCATACTTACAAATAAATCAAAAATATTCGGTGAATAATTTATAATATTAAGAAATAGTCCGGGAAATAATAACACAAAGAGAGTAAATAAAACAATCGATCTACAAGGTTAGGTAATACCAGTAAGACTTGTCAACTTGCATAAAACTTAACGTGGCTTAACACAAAAACTTGCTATAGAAAACTAACGTAAGCATGACGCTACATGAATCGTGACGCAAGTAATGACGCCTGTATTCCAAGATGTCCTGTCGATTTTTGATGGTGCGCCGTAGCGATGCGCATACGGTTCATTGGCAGTCTATCAGGTCTGTGGTTTTATTTAAGTTTAATGAAAATAACAATAATAAAACATTAACGTAAATATGCTCAAATGCTCACACTGGTAGCTATTACTTTGAATGCAAAGCTCTAGCGTTTGAGGAATTGAATGTGGAACGCGTTGAAACATATGTGGGCTAATTAATTGTATTGTAGCATTAATTCCATTTATGACTTCCTGGTTATTGGCAGGAGGCGCCCCATACACCTTTCCCTTTAAAAAGTTTCAAACAAAGAAATCAAGAGGATTCATATGTTGTGAGCTTGCAGGCCATCATAGTGGTGCATTTCGCCCGATCCACCTATCTGGAAAACGTTAGTTCAACCATTCTCTTGTAATTCTTGCATTGTGAGGTGCTGTACCATCGTGCATCTAATACATGTTGGCTCTGACATTTAATGGAACGTTATCCAATACTTCCTCCAACACATTTACGTATTCATTTGCATTTAGTCTATTCGGGAGGAAGATTGGTCTTACAATTTGGAGGTTTAGGATGCATAGCCAAACATTTACAGAAAACTTACTCAGGTGTCGAAATTCTCGAACAGCTCCGAGATTTTCATCCGCCCAAATGTTGAAATTGTGACTGTTGAAGACACCATCTCTTGTGAACATACATTCATCACTCCACAAAGTAAGTGATAAAAGGTTTTGCTCTGTCTAAAATTGTGTTGCAAAACATTATTCTATGCCAATTGTCATTTTCGTATAATGGCTGCACTTTTTGCCGTAAAAGGTTTTCCGTAAGCGCTGAAATAACTGTTGTCTTACTTGGAATGTTAATTTCCTGGGCTATTTGTCTAGTAGTGTAAGCAGGATGCTGGTTAACAATATTGAAAATTTCCTCTTCGACTTGAACCGTACGAGGATGTCTTGGTCTACCTGCATTACGATCAGTCGCGACAAATTTGCCTGTTTCACGAAGTCTTCGATCCAATCTTCGAAATGTATTGGTCGATGGGTGCTGCCTATGTGGATACCGTATTGCATATTCGTGATTTGCCATGTGCGCATTTTTATTACAAAAACCAAATACCATGTACACTCACTGAACCCAAAATGTCCGGTCTAATGCATAGGCTAAACGCAGCGATCTGTTCGGGTGCGTTCGGAAGTTTACCAGCACCCGCGCCTTCCCCTTGCCTTGCGACTATACCTGCACAGGTAAAAATATAGCGAAGTGAAATACAGAGTCTCTGATTCGGAAGGCTTTATGTAGAGAAAAGAGCTGTATATCTACAAAACGGTGGGCATTTTATCTCTTTCGGACAAAATCCCCACCGAAACGGAGGCTCACAATGTCCTCCGTGATATTTTAACTTCAACACGGAGAAAACATCCTTCTTATTATTTCCGCCACGGATATTTGTATATCTAACTCCCAAACGCAGTTAAATGTATTCATTGCATATTATATTCTCTCCATATCAGGGTTATTCTTATTTCAACTACTAAACGCTGTTAAATGTATCCGATTCATGTAATATTCCGTTTTTATTGGAGTTATTTTTTTTAATACAATACATAGTTTTAGTTGCGTATTTATTTCCATCAGTTTTACACCGAACAGGAGAAAAATAATCCTTTCGGGAATTTTTTTTGTCCAAAGTGGAGTTCGGTTAATGGTCGTCGATGAACACATGCGTAAACGTTGTATGAGGGAGGCACTTGAAAATGGCGTCAAATAGCAGAAACCCTTCCTTTTATTGTTTAGCCATAACACGTACAGTTCTGTATGTACAGATACACATCGTGTATGAAGGGAAACCGCAGACAAGAAATATAATATATATTTACGCATAAAGTATCAGAATATCAAAAGGTGGGTAAAAGTTGAAGGACAGCACATTACCAAATTTGATGTAGATAAAGCAAGTAAGTGAAATGTTTAGCAGAATATCATCTTGTTGGTTATACGTGCTTGTGCTTTATAATTTTTTTTCTGTACACTACTTGCAGTTTGCAGTTATAGTATGAAAACGATATTTATCCTATGAAAATTATTAAAATGTAATAGTGTGTTTGAATTAAGTATGTAGAATGTAAAAAAATATTATATTAATATTAGTTCCATATAATGAATAACCCTGACTTAATTATTATTACCTAATTAAGGACGTTCACATACTTAGTTTCCTATTTGTTCTTTAATTTCTTATTAAATGTGTTAGTTTCCTAGGTAGTAAGTCAACATGTTATCGTTATGGATATGTCGTGTTCGTGTTTCCTTAATATAAACTCTTCATTTCAAAATGACCTTTGATTCAGTATATGTATTTAACACATAATTATCTACTCTCTAGCTCCAGAATTTCGCCAATTCGTGTGTAAAAAGTAATAACCACACTTATGTAACTCTTTTGGAATTATATGATTGTTACAATTTCACTATTTCAAAAATAAAACATTTTAAGAAACAAAACGGCTTTGTTGTTTATACCTCTCCTATAGAGATTTTTTCTCTTTGAAAAGCATAGTCTTCCATGCACATTTCATAAGATGTGAAAGAAACTTGTTTCATGTAGACAGCATATGTATTCGCAGGAAAAGAATTTTATTTTAAAGTGGACATTCACTGGTTGGTATTGAGTGTTATCGATGGCTGTGCTATGTAAATAAATTGAATAACTGGTTTCGTAATGGAAATGTGTAGGTAATTTCATGTATTATGAGAAAAATTGACTTCGTTTTGGTTTCCAGTAACTTCGCTATGAAATCAATTAATTCTGATATGGAATTAGAAACGCTGGCTAAAAGAGGTAATTTCTTCTATTTCGGAAAAAGTTACCTCCGATATGGATTTCAATAGCACCGTCATGGAACAATAGTTTCCGTAACGGAGGCATTTTCGTCTGTCAAGGAGGGAATGTACTCTCAAATGGAGTTAGAATCTCTCCTTGGCGGTGGTAATCTCATCTATTAAGGAGGTAGTTACCTCTGATATGGATTTCAGTAGCTCCCATTAACCCCCCAGCGGTGTGTTTTACCTTTGTAAGAGGAGAAACATCCTCCTTATTGGAGGAAATTCACAGTTTCTAGGATGAAATTGCGTCCACGTTTCTTCCGTTGAGGTGTAAAATATTTAACTCTTAAATGGAGGCTCCTTGAACGGATGGTCGCGAGGGAACACCGGAAAAGTGTTGAAACGGTGTTAAATCCAACTCCGTATTTTTATCTGTGTGTGAATTACCCATATTTATGTATTATATTTGCTTCGTAGCGGTTTAGAAAGATATGCGGGTGAAGTTCATTGCGCTATTTCGCATAATTTAGCACAATTTTTACTTTTTCCTTGTTTTAATAACTAGTCGTGGGCAGAAGATTAAGCCAAAGTGATTCAAAAATTTAAACGCGAAAAGTGATTGTGAGTTTGGCAAATACGGCTATGTCACAGTTAGAAATAGCTAATGAAGTAAATTTATCGGCAAGTTGCATTCGTTTAAAACTTGGTTAATTGTTGTTTATTATTGCGGTGGTATAATTCTTATAATGTTTATGAAATCCCAATAAATTGTTTAAGTAGTATTACATTTAAGCAATATGATTAGGAGTTGCAATGCCGAGCTCCTTTACCAAAACCAATAATATTAAAGTAATATGAATACTGGTATTTTGGTATATTCTGTATTTAAAATATTAAGACGAAATGTTATACGCTCCTTCTTATCGGCTTTTTATTGTAATAACAAGTTTTTGTCGGCATTACCGCCAACTCCAGGTATCTGATTGTAAGTCATGAAATTTTTTGTATATTGAATAGAGGTGTCGTAATCTGTATGGGCTTTATTTTGCCCCAATGTGGGAAGACATACAGTTTTTTTGTTCTGACGTCTACCGTCGGCAACCTTTCTCCAATATAGTATTATTATTGTATTAATATTAAATCTGTTAACAGTCTTGATATTAAGAAGTAAAACATAGGTTTGTAGTTTCGGTCAAAGCCCGGAGTAGGATGTAATTGTGGTTGTTTTTTGTTAATTTCAACGTTACAGGGTGAAATAACAACAAAGAATAAAACTATCAATAAAATTAAAGAGGAGAGAACATAATTGATTTCTTTATTTAATTTCAATATTAACAAAAAAAAAAATTTCTGGCATACCTAAAGCGATCCTAAGAGATCTTACAACGAGGATTTTTCATACATCCACATGTATGCAAAATGTAAATAGTTGCTTGGTAGTAATATAATTACTGACATATGAGAAATTAGGTACGCCAAGGTCGTATATGGATGAGACGATTTGGAAAAGGTGGTGAAAGATTTTTAAAAACAAGGCCAAAAAATGTACATCGTGCAACAACTAGAGAAGAGGATGAAAATATCATTCGGCATGCCAGGGAAACACCTTTACTTCATCTCAACGAATATTGGAAATGAATAACCTCAACTGCAGCACAAAGACGATTCGTCGCCGACTCAAAGATGCCGGTTTGGTGTCAAGTAGACCAGCCAAGACACCTTTGATTACACCTAGACATACCGAAGAGCGAGTTAGATTCTGCCAGCAAAATTTGAACCGTGATTGGACATATGTTATTTTCACTGATGAAAAAGTATTTTCTTCAACGAACGATACGCCTGTTACACTGTGGCGTCCACGGAATACCAGATATGACCCTGCTCATGTTAGGCCTAACGGTTGCAGTGGAAGACTTAGTGCTGGATTCTGGGCCTGGATCTCCAAAGCTGGACCTGGTGAATTAGTACGCATCACACCACCTCATTTTACTTCGGAGGCATATATTCGCGTGCTAGATCACGTATTAGTACCCAGTGTGCGTAATGTTTATCCACAAGACGAACTCAAGCAAATTACGCTCGTTCAGGATAATTCCCCAATCCATACCAGCGCACAAGTGAGGGCATGGTTTGAAGATAGAAATGATATGGAGGTATTAGACCGGCCAGCTAGATCGCCAGACCTAAATGCCATAGAAAACATGTGGAGTGCGATGGTTAGAAATTGGAACACATTTAGCGAGAATAATTTTGAAGTGCGAAATATCGAAAATATTTCTATATCCGAAAAGTTTCTGTGAAACTCTCCTAAATTCTATGACAAATAGACAGAATGTATAAATAACAACGGTTATTACACAAAATATTGATTTTGATCTAAGATATGTTGTATATTTAAATTATGTATATTAGGAATACAGTTGTTATGTAGTGCTGAACCCCCATTTTTTATTTAGAGTGGATTTAATTTTTTTGTTTTGCTTATTGATAAATGTATTTCTTGTATTCATGTAGTTAAGTTTAGAATATACAGGTATTTGTTATAGGTTTGTTTATATACATTATGTTTATTATTAATAGAATGTTCATTAAATTTTGTGCCATATTGTTTTATTTATTGAATTTTTTATAGTTATCCTATAAATTCTCTGCATATGTCAAATATGCCCTTAATGTTATTACTGTTTATTATTTTTATTGTATTTTAATGTAAAATATACTTTATTTCATTATTAGTTTGACTTATTTTTATTCATCCGTTAAAATCTGTAATAAATCAACACGTTCCTTTTTGCCCTCTAATTAATATTTTGCAGAAAGTTTAAATATTTTTCAATACCAAAATGCTTCACAACTGATTCAAGTTTAATTATAATTTCCGTAATATTACTGAAAACAAAAATCCCAATTCAAATCAAAAACTATTATACATTTTGTATTTCAATAATAAATTTTAAAATTTGAATTATTAAAGTAACCTTTATAATTCTGCTGAACTATAATGAAAAAAACGTCTGGATGCTAAACAAGATAAAAGATAAGTGACTAAACGTTTATCATCCTTAAAAACATAATCATACACCACATTTTCACCAAGAGAATACGTAATTCCCATCAACACATCTACTTTCCTTCCGGGAGCTTACCAAAATTCGCAGAAGCGAATAACCGGCTGCCGCAGCGTTGGGAAAGAGAATGACTGGGCGGGTGCTTTGCTCCCGAGTATATCCGAACGGAACATTGCGTTTACACTGTGGCTTAGACCGGACATTTTGGGTGTCCGTGAGTGTACATGTCACATTATTCGTTAAATATATGTACATTATAAATTGCTCACAAAAAATAAAGAAATAATTGGGCGCGGTCGTTGTCCATGGTATACATGGTATTGGTTTTCAGGTTGAAACCGAGCCCTAGTACTTCTTCTAGCCGACGTTTCAGGGCTGCTTCTTTCGTCGCTGTTCATCTAAAATTGAAGAACTGACGCATGGAGATGAGTTTATAAACGGGTAATGATTACGGTTCATTGGTGGACGGTTAGGCCGGCCGCAAATTGAAAGCAGCACAGCCCAGCCGAGGATTTGACTTCTTCTAGCCGACGTTTCAGGGCTGCTTCTTTCGTCGCTGTTCATCTAAAATTGAAGAACTGACGCATGGAGATGAGTTTATAAACGGGTAATGATTACGGTTCATTGGTGGACGGTTAGGCCGGCCGCAAATTGAAAGCAGCACAGCCCAGCCGAGGATTTGACTTCTTCTAGCCGACGTTTCAGGGCTGCTTCTTTCGTCGCTGTTCATCTAAAATTGAAGAACTGACGCATGGAGATGAGTTTATAAACGGGTAATGATTACGGTTCATTGGTGGACGGTTAGGCCGGCCGCAAATTGAAAGCAGCACAGCCCAGCCGAGGATTTGACGGAGGTATACGGGATTACATATTAAAGCGCAAATTGAACAGAGTTGGTCTGTCACAGAGCCAAAATAATTCACTATACTATAAAATCCTCGGCTGTGCTGCGCGCACCCTATATCACAACTCGGATCCTCATGAATCTCAGATCCTGTCCACATACTGTGTAATAATATAATCATACATAGATTATTGAATATACCCATGGATATAGAGGAGTTCAACAAAGAATATAGTATCATAAAACAGATAGCAACCAATAATGGTTACGACCCTAATATAATAGACCAATTAATTTCGAAAAAAATTAATAAACTTAAATTTTCAGATGATTTACTTAATGATAAATTAGATATTAATCATTCCCCATTGTTAAATTTATTCCCTTATAGACTTTAAGGTATAAATGTAATTGTTTTCTACTTTCCTATATAAAAAATTGTTGACTTTGTTTTAAATTTCATAGATTCTTTTAAAATTGTTATTACCTGTTTGGATATTTTAATATATGTTTGTGTAGAGCCAAAAACTGTAGGCACTTTTTTAAATACATGATGTTTTGTAAAGGTTGTTTGTGAAAATAGGAGGTTGTACGTGTTTAGTTTTAGTTTATTGTATATTATCTGACGAAGCCGTTGTACGGCGAAACAACTGTCATTTTTACCACTAATAAAGTGTAAATCTCACAACTAGTTGTTGTTTATGTAATTAGAAATACTACAGTTTTTAGATGCCGTGGAGAATTTTAACTGTCTCACTCGCAGCCATGGTGTAAGGAATACAAACCCAATATGCAGTTTATTTTTAACATCCTTTAAAACATTTGCATTGTACAATTTCTTGTCCAGAGCACGGACAAAGTTAGTGGCTCAATTCCGCAGTTGAATTGTGTATAGTTTCAAGCGAAGCAATGGACACATATCGAGGTGAACGACTGTAGTATAAAAATTTTGCAGTAGCATACCATGTATATCAATTCTTGGCAAGCAAACCACACTGATGCATTCGGTGCTAGTCAGCATTGCCTTGTCCCTTTTTCGTTCAACATTGGAGAATTAACTATCTGGTCCGTGCTTTGTTCATGTCATATAAATCAATTTGTTGAAATTGTGAAATGACAAATTATAGACAAGTATGCTGATTTCGTTAAGGGTGGCAAAGTAAACAGGTGCAATAAGAAATTTGTTCAACCGCCCAATGATCATATGATTACATCTTCAAGAAATATTTTTGCTTTATATGCAAGAATATATATGTGTGTTTATTTTGCAAAACATTTCCTTTTAATTATTAAACAATGTGAAATTAGTTATAATAATTTAACCACAAATGCAGCAGCACCTGAACATTGATGCTCAACTCAAATTTTATGTTATTATATAGTCCATGCATCAATATTTTAAGTCCTAACTTATCAGTTTACTGCCTACTGCACGATTTATTACCTAAGTTAAAAAAGTTATTAGAAAATATTGATTTGACTTTGTTTTGCTGCGAAAAACATCAAAACGTTTGACATACTTTTATTATTACGTTAATAACATTCACATTGCATATGTTTACTTTGTGATTGTATTTTTGTTTTGCTATTTACAGATATGTAATTAATTAGTTTACGCAAACTAGTTAGTATTCTGTATTTGTAATTTATTGTATTTTGTTTTACTCTTTACGTATCGTCATATTCCTGCAAATAGTAACTAATTACAATTATTTAATTCTTCCAAAATTATTGAATTCCAATCTATTTTTATATTAAGCTAGACTAATTTAGCAATGTGAATGTTACTGTAGGAATATATAGTCATTTCAGCGCAAAGTGTGATTAAGTTTTGTCAAAAATTTGCATGAATTAGACGCTTAATGCTTCAAATTTTATATTTATGTACATGGGAAGTATACTGTCCAAAGTCCATTTTATTCTACAAAAAGAGTAAATTGAAGTTTGTCTAACATTTTAACATAAGTACAGCGAACTAGATTGTTTTTGTTATTTTAATTTCTTTTATTGTAGTCCCACTATTACATACTTTCAAAAACAGATTAGTTACGATAAAGGAAAAACATCAAAATTGTTAAAAATGGACTTCAGATACTATGATTCCTAGGTTTCGGTGTTGGAATGACGAAGCCTGCTTTCAGAGTGAGGTTTTCGTGGTTTTCCTTACTCCTTGGCAATTGACGAGGGATGAACATCCTATACAATTCATTTATACTATTTTTCTTTTACTATTTACGTAATTTATTGCTTCATTTCCTAAAATGCTAAATTTAAAATGATATTGTTTTCTTTAAAGTTTTTATTTTGCAACAAATATATTATGTTTATATATTTACATATGTTATTGACCAATCCATAGGAACTAGTATTCTGTATATTTAATTTATTGTGTTTTTGTAATATTAATAATAAATATATTAAAAAAAAACGTTAGTTTTTTATTAATAAAATTCTAAATATAAATTTAAAGTACCAATTCAAATTATATCGATATTCAAACTGCACGCAATCATTTTAGTACCATAAGATGACCATAAGACAGCCAGAAGGCGGCACAAAACGCGGTCCCAGGTTAGCTGGGAGAGTCACCAATCTTGTCAGGTTATATGGTTGCGTCTCTTTATAATCCCTTCACTCAATGGTTACAGCAAATAGTACATATATATGTAATACTAATATATTGTTGGCATATCCTAAAAAAATCGAAATCAAAGGGAAATGAGAGATGAATATATCAGAAATGTCTATTCGTTCTTGACGTAATGTGCGCATGCGCGTATACGATATAGTAGATACAGTTGAATTGTATTCATGTCATGACATAAGCATAAGTTTCACGCGCAGATTCAAGATCAAGGTAGTTGTCGAGTTTTCATCTGTCATCTGTTTCTCACATCGGTGGCAGCGTCAGGGATTCGTCAAGTCCATAATTTATTATATGTCCATAATAGTCACGTCGATCAGGTCAGAGACTGGACTGGTCATAGATAATAAATATGTCAACGTCGTGTGCAGCAGTTGAGGTATGTATACATTTTCTATGTTTTACATTAGCTGTTTCCCTTTTGCATTAAATTCCCAGTTTTTCACCTCATTTCGATGTTAGTAGGCAGTTATCCGTATATTTCATTTGCTGTAAGTGAAAGAAAATAACTGATTTGGGGTTATGTTTAAATTTATTTGGTGCAAAATTAAAAAAAATTTTATAATATATTTAGTTTTTATTATATATGTGGAATTAACTTATAGTTCGAATTCATTGTTGATAGCAGAAGTAAATAATAGCCATATCAAATCAGATAAAGGTATTTTAGAATTACTTGTATCATGTGTACCTAAATACATACAGTCGGGGATGATCTAGGAATGACTATCGACCATCTAAATTGCAGCGAACTATATCTAGCGCAACAGTAGGCCTGTTTCTGCAGCGATTTGAAACTGTCCGGAGTATGCGCTAATAAAGTTTGCCAGTCATTAGAGGTGTAATTTAAACGGCAATTTCTATTTGCGCACGCTTCTGTCGGTTTGCAAACCGTTTGAATTGTTGCAGAAACAAACCAAATGCATGCTGCAAGTGTAGCGATATTATACTATTCACAACAAATAATTGAAAGAGTTTGTTTTTGTTCGGCGGCAGTTTTTCTCATTATTATTGTACGGCGGAGCTAAAAAATAGTTATTTCTCGACTATCACATCTGAAACAACCATACACTACATTCATTAGTGGATATAGAAAACGCCACTTCACCGAATTGAGTTATGAACTGATCTGTGAACGCGTCACTTCCGTTACTTTAACGTTCATGGACTATACCACCGAAGAAGACATAAATGATGCCAAGCAAAGTATAAACTCAACGTATATCAATTCCGATAAATTATACCTACTTCTGGCTAAAACTGTCAACATTTGGAGGCGATAAAAGGCTAAAGGAAGAACACCTTAGGATGATTTATAGCGAATCCCAGTGGCCGCACTTAGGTGCACCGAGAATATCTCCATCCTCCTTCAATCTTATATATTGAGATACTCTCAGTGCGCCCTATAATGGCAGAATTTGATGTACAATGTCGTCTCATTTCCACTGGATTTTACTGCAACTTTCTATCTCTATTACTTTCCGAGTAAATAGATGTGGGACACACTGTATGTAATAGCTTGTGCTAGATAAATGGCAATTGAACTTCAACTTTAAAATCATAAATATCATTTTAAAAGTTCTTTCTAATTTTCAAAGAACAGAATTCTTTTTACATAGAAGTTATCTCTAATAAATATAATAAAATAACAAACTAATAAGTGTGACAGAGCGATCGCAGCAATAAAAGCACACACACGCTTTCGACTAGTGATGTAACGGAGTCGAGGTCTGAATTCGATACACTCGATTCTTGAAAGTACTCATTATACTCGAATACCAATCACTATGTACTCGAGTTCTCGGTAATGAGTTTTAGTTTCGACTATTCGATTTCAGACTCGAATATGTAGAATCTTTTTTAGACTCGAATATGTGGAATTGATTCCAGCCTCGAATATGTAGAATCGGTTCCAGACTCGAATATGAAGAATCGATTCCAGAGTCGATTTCAGACTCGAAGTTGTAGATTCGATTCCGGATTTGAATCGTACACTCGATTTCAGACTCGAATTTGTGGACTGGAATTCGTGAACTCGAATTCAAATATTTAAGTCTACTACGTACGCTATATTCATCAAGTTGTCGTTCCCAATCAAATGCTTCCTATAGTTTTATTTGATTACAAACTATTTGTAAACAGAGTATGAAATAACAAAATAAAACTTAAACTATTTATTAGGCGTTCATTAAATAATAAACAGATAATTATCATGCTAAATGTAGATGGTACATCCAGCGTCAACCTAAGAGCAAAATGCTGTGTGTGGCGCCCCTTAAAATGGTTATAGAAAACCATATTGATTTTTAATATTTTTCTAATATCGGTGTCCTTCCAAAATTGCGCGCGGGCGACCGCACATGTCGCACATGCCTTAGGTCCGCACTGTGGATACCTAATTCCATGACCACCCGGATTATACTTAGCCAGTTGGCGGTGATTATTACATGAATTTCTGAATATATGCAATATACACTACCGTTTATATATTTAGGGACGATTAAAAAATACAGGTTTTTTTTTTTAATTAGAATAAAAACAAACAGTTATTTGTAATTTATTAGATAGAAGATAATACTATTGTAAATTATGTTCATATATATAGTGTAATATGATTGATACTTTTTCTCTTTAGTTGGTGGTTGCTTAATTAATTAAATAATAGTTCTTTTCTTGGTACCATCTTTATTATATTTTTGCTGGATAATCTGGCTATAACTATACTTCCGTTCATTACGATGGATCAGGTGTCTTAAATCTGAATCAGCAATTTAATATAGGTGCGACGAACAGAAGGTTTGGCGACACCTTCCCTTGCGTGATTATTGTCTGTCATCAGATTGCAATATTAGCAAATCTTACTATATACAGATCTTTATAATTACGCAAGTATAATTCCATTACAATAGTAATGTATACCCTTTCATATAAAACACAATGAATTGTTAATATTTCAATTTTGTTTCTTTTTTCGAGTTTTTCTTAGTCGTCCCCAAATATATGGGCGGTAGTGTACACACGCGCGGATGTATACAGGTATTTTAAAGGGATGTTACAAATATTTGGCGGTAACATAAGTTACTAATCTAAGTACAAGGATAGTGTTTTTATATCTTTGGCTAATAGAATTTTATCAGTAAGATTATTTCGTTTGTTTATACTGATTAACATCTAAAACTTACTTACTAAAACTATTAAAATCTAGTAGCAAAATCAAATCTGGGAACTCGAATACTAAGATAGAGACCGGGGACTCGAGTACTAGAATCGAGTCTACATACTCGAGTAGGAACTCGATTCTTTTGCCAAACGAGTACGAGTTCCTGAGAATCAAGGAACATCACGGATTCGTCGCATCACTACTTTCGACCGCCTGTGCCGACAATCTTTGATTTACAACTGTGATGTATATTAGGCAACACATATAGCATCATGTATACTGTGCTGTAGAGTTCACGTGTAACTATTGTACGTAACAATAAAATAGTAATCAAGCCTTAAAAGTGATTTTTAATAACAGCCCACACAAGAAACGTTACATTGGCGACGAGGACGGGATAGGATACATATTGACTATGCGCAATTCACTTACCTGAACATAACATACAACTTATTAATTGTGATTGATTCGTACTCCAAATGGTTAGAAGTATGTATAATGTCTTCAACTACATCTTACAAAACAATCGAAAAACTGAGGACAATTTTCGCTCCATTTAGACTACCAGAAATTATTGTCTCTGACAATGGAGTACAATTCACTTCTACTGAGTTTAAAGGTTTTTTTTTTTATCAAGGAACGCAATTAAACACATTTTAACACCACCATATCACGCCGCTAGTAATGGAGCAGCCGAGCGAGCAGTGCAAAACACAAAAAGTGCATTACGGAAAATTATACAAGGAACCAAGTCTAATACAGCCAGACCATCAATGCAACAGTTGATTGATAACTTCTTATTTACATACCGTAACACTCCGCAGGCAACTACAGGACGTAGTCCTTCAGAGCTATTTTTGAAGAGGAGGCCTCGCACATTATTATCCATATTGAAACCTAGTCTGGCGGAAATGATTGAGAAAAAGAAGCAAAACACAGAGGAAAAATTGAATATCTATAGAAAATCACCATCCACATTTGGCGTGGGAGACGAAGTATGGGTAAAGACAGTTAGGGGGGAAGAGCAAAAATGGATACCAGGAATTTTTTATAGTTGACGTAGACCACAGGCGACGTTATATACACAAAGACCATCTGAGACATCGTCATAAGAACACAAATATCCCTAATATTCCTGTCAGCTCCACTAACCAGCTACCTACTATACCAGACATTCCAACAGAACTCCAATTAGCAATCTCTCGAAGCCAAGGAGACACCAAAGAGGGTACTACAACTACAGATGTCTCGAGACCGGAAGCCGATCAAGAAGCTCCCCAAATGGAAGATGACCCAACGTCACCAGCAACTTCGAGACTTGAAACACCCGATGTTGTGGAGACACAACGATCCGGAAGAATCCGTAAACCCGTAGTTAAAATGAATTTGTAAATAAGGTGAAGGGAATTGTGATGTATGTTAGGCAACACATATAGCATCACGTATACTGTGCTGTAGAGTTCACGTGTAACTATTGTACGTAACAATAAAATAGTAATCAAGCCTTAAAAGTGATTCTTAATAACAACCCACACAAGAAACGTTACAACAACCTTTCCATTCATTCATATACACAAGTATTATAGGAATTATATTTTAAAATTATCCATTTAAAGAAATTCCTTAAGGGTCAATATTAGGTTCAAATGTCATTTCTTCCACGACTGTCGAATTATAAAAATCGTTTAAGACATCATAATTTTAATTTTCCTTTTTGTAGTTTCGCTTTTTAAAATTATTTTAAATATATTATCATTGTTGTTATGTTAGCATTTAGTTATACCTATGAGAATTTTTGTCTTTTAGATTATTACGATTTATATCTTCATATTTAATTTCCAGATGAATGAAAAGAAAACACCGACAGTGGCGCCTTTGCCACCGGTGCCGATACCGCCAGTGCCGCCGATCTCACTAGCAGTGGCGCCTGTACCCGCGCCGATGCCGCAACCAGTAGCGCGTGTACGGGCGCCGATGCCGCAACCAGTAGCGCGTGTAAGGGCGCCGATGCCGCCACAAGTGGCGCCTGTACCGGCACCGATGCGACCGATATGGCGCAACGAGCGCCGCCGTGGACAACGCCGCCGTCGCCGCCACCATCCGTTTGAGTAAGTGATTAGATATAATACTATTCATAACATAAACATTATGCAAGTCAATAGTTGAAAAAATATTGTCAATAATGGTTGCGCTTGTGTCTTGCACTTGTGCAAGGTGTCTTGGCATAATTAGATATTAGAAGTTGACACGATATCTCACAGGCGAAGGCGATGCACTGCACCAGCCTTGAGTTAGTTATACAGTTTACATTATAGTAACCCTTCAGAATAATTGAATATCTAGTATCATACATTCATACAGTCTATCTAATATTGCCAAAATATTACGAATAAAAATAACAAAGTGTTAGATATCACAGACGACTAAGATTGCAATTTAAAATTTCGCGGATCACTAACATAATTTTTAATTAAATAAGTTTGGTGAATATAAATATCTGATTTGTTTGCGGACCATTAACAGTATGTCACGGACCACCAGTTGCCGACCACTGATCTATAGGACATGATTATATAGGCCACGGATGGGATTAGAATTCCATATTTAGCAAATAAACCCTATTGCTTGGCCTGAAACTTATTTTTATTTTACTTTCGATTTCTTAATATCAAGAAGGCTTTCACAGTTGAGCAACAATTATTTTGGTTGCGGGTAAAGTGCCAAAGTGTTATTAAGTAAAGTTGGTCAGATTGAAAAGTCATGCAAAATTTCAGAGCATTCGGTCTACTTTGATTTTGTCAACTTCGTATCAGGTAAAGGTCATTTTTTCATTCGTAATTATTATAAATTATCAAGTAAGTTTTATGAAATCTGCATCGTTTATTATTGACAAAATCAAAGTAGGCCGATTGTTCTAAAGTTTTGTATAACTTCATAACTTTTGATTTTGAACAACTTTTTTAGTAATATTTTGATCTACTGTTCACAGAATAGGTACTTTACTTAAACCAAAAATAGTTTTTGCTCAACGGTAAAAGCCTGTTTGATATTAAAAAATCGAAAGTAAACTAAAAATCAGTTTCAAACCAAGCAGGGCGTACTTCCCAAACATTAAATTCCAATTAATTTTTTTTTCGATTATATCTATTGTGAACTTAATCCGGGAATACCCATACTTAGAGATGTAAGTAAAATGAGTGTTAGTAACGAAAGTACCGAAAGTAACAAAAATACCGAAAGTAACGAATACAACTAAAGTAAGGAAAGTACAGAAAGTATCGAATGTAACGAAAGTATCGAAAATAACAAAAGTAACGAAATTAACGAAATACAGGGTAGTGTCGAGGTCCGATTGTAACTATTACCGCTACAGTAACTTTTCTGACAGCACTCTGAAAGTAACGAATACAAACAATGAAAGTAACGATTAGGTACAAGTAATGAAAAGTAACGAAATCTTACATCGCTAACCCGTACATGTGTATGTATTTTACTAGAGTTGATACTCCACCCCAAACTTCAATGTTCTTTTTGACATTAAAATTAGATAAGTTCAATGATTTTACCTTTCTATGTTTTCTACAAAACGACGCAATGACTTCAAACCCATTTATGTTACATATCTATATTGATCTTGTTGGCAGTTAACCATGGCTCCGATAAGGTAGTAAAGTGCAACTCAATTAGGTCATGTATTATGTTTTCAATATGTTTCAATTTATTAATATTCAAGATGGAACATTAAGCCCTAAAATATGAGGATTTATTTTACACGTTTTAGTTTATTGTTTTCCTTTAACTAAAAAATGCATCTTTTGCTTAAACAAATATATTTTTCTGTTAATGTACGAAGTTATTTTTTTTTGTATTTTAAACACTTTTTTGTACGAACACAGATTGCACCATTGCAGAATTGGCCAAACCACGGGTGCTGTATAAATCGGAGGGTGCAATATTTAAATTTTATGAGAGATAGAGACTTGCGGAGAGCGAGCAGCCAGGGACCGGACGATTGTGTGAGGAAGGTGGGGTCGCAAACCGGGATCCCGGCTTTTAAAATATCGGGATACCGGAATGAATGCTTCAAAATACCGGGACTGGATTAATCAAAACCGAGATTTTCGACAGTTTCAATATTTAATTAAAAAAATACATAAATTGTTTTACTTAGTTTTTATGTCATATTTAAAGTAGATAAGAGCATTGTTGTCCACACGAAAGGGTGGCATGATGTTGTTACTAGCTTACTATAGTGATGGGTAGCTATTCTAATAAGTAGCCAAATAGCGGCTATCGAGGATATAGCTGCAGCTATGATATTTGTCAACGTGTTTTAAATAAGAGTAAGAAATCTTTTTGAAAGTGATTGGATTTTTTTCCTATTTACTAGCCTTTCTTCTTAATACAGATTGCCTACTGGCATTTACATAGATATATCTGCATACATATAAATTATTTTATACATCCGTATTAACAAAACTCAACCTTAAAGAGTGTTTGTAGTAGAAGTAACAGCTTCAAAAAATTTATTCCTTCAAACAATCATAACAATAATATAACAAAAACAGTTATCCGACGGTGTGGGATTAAGTGTTTTTATTGCGTCCGGTCGTCCCAACCATATAAATTTTAAAGGAGATGTATTAAGGCTTATTTTTACTATGTCATTATTTTTTGAGTTGAGTGTACGTTTACCGTCGGTTTTTTCTTGTTTTATGATTGTTTTTTGCGCTTATTACTAAATAAATAGTAATGTGTAATTGCTTTTATAACGATGCCAATTGAGTAGCCTGTTGGAATATCCTGATAATGCCTAGCTTTACCACTTGGGGCAATACCTTACGATTTAATTTAATTGGTTTAATGTTGTTTGTAGGATAGTATAGGTTTGCTAATGTGGCATTTGAAATTTTTATTTTTACAGAAATGATTAAAAAAGGACTGACAATTTTGCTACATAGCGCTTTGGTTGTTATGTGTACAACGCTCTAAAAAAAAAAAAACCAAAAGAATTTGAAAAGATTCATGTCGGGATAAACTAAATTCATTTGCTTGGTCTACATTAAAAACCAAAAGGAGTTATTTATCAATTCTTTGTTTAATCCCATACCAGAAAACAGGCAACCGGCTCTTAACTACTGAAATTAGTAGAATCCTATACAAGTTTTTTCTTTATTATTTACAGGGATCGAACACATTATGACATAATAATAAGAAAACCTGATGGTACTCTCATAAGAATAAATCTTGGTGGTATTCATGTAATAGTAGGCAATGGTTGTACTGCCTATTTTAATTGTTAATTACCATTACATCGTTATGTTAGTAATACATTTTATATATTTTCTGTTTCAAATAAAGTTAAGAAATAAATATAATAACCAATGAAATTAGTGTTTTGTTTTTAATTGTAATGTATATACATATATAATAACAATAATAATAATAATAATAAATGCCTTTATTGTGCTATTGTTGATACAAGCAAATAAATAAATAAGGAAATAATACGTTAAAATAAAGTGAGCACAATCCCGGGACGAGACTAGCATAGCAAATTATGTGAACTGCTTTTGTCTAACCCTATGCCTACATACTAACTTAATTCTATATTCTGTGCGTACATATGCTGCAAAATTCTACAGATAACAGATAAAAAGTAAATTTGATAATTATAATATAATATGTGACAGTAACATAACATGCATAAGACTTCTACACTACTACTCGCACATTAACACGAACTCTGTGATAGAAAAATCATAGACCGCAATTTCAGTTTGAATTGGGGGACTCAACATAGTTTTAATGTAATGTGTACGGTATTATATTTTTTATATATTAAGTTTAATGGGCCAAAATGTTCACAAAAATTGGTGGTGACAAGGAACGTTTCTAGATGACGCTGTAAGTCCAAATTGGGCAAGTTGAGTTGTTTAGGTTGTATATAAAATTAGGTTGGTGGTTCTGTTTTTTACAGTTGCATCATGGTTTCATCTTGCATCCTTTGTCTTCATTCATGTGATTTGTTTTGTTGTTTTTTACTACGCGTCTGTCACGTATTTGCTATGTCCATACTGATTATTTTTGTGTTTTTTTTTTTAAGTATTAGTGGTGTTTTAATTTAATTAATTTGCTTAACGCTGCGGTGTTTTAGTTTTATATTCGATAAACATTTACAAAGTGCAATTTATAGGATAGTGTAGTGAGTATGAACTGAAAGTTATAAATTATAAAGTTCGCTAAATACTCTCTAATTTGTAGGTGTTAGTTACACATTATACTTAGTTATTTAAGGTATATATTTAAGCTAGATTAACATAAGTATAATATTAATAAATAAATTTTAAATGTCATGTTAATTATACATATAAAATATGAACTCCTGTACCATGTTATCTATATTGTAAATAAAATGTTATCTTTAGGCAAAAGGTACTTTTCTTTATTTGCTTTCTATGTTGAAATTATAAATATTAAAAATCAAAAATTAAATCAAAGCATATTTTAATATTATTTTGTTGCGCGCCCTCTAGGAACGTTCCTTAGTACTTTGACGAAAAATATTAACAAATATGTATACGGGAGTTACCCATCTCCTCAGGTATCTTTTCTCTGGTATGGTGGAGATTTAAACAGTAACATTTTATGATCCAGGGTTAAAGTTTGTAATTCTCTTCTATTTTCCATATTAAGCCAACCACTGTTAATTAATTTATGTGATATATGGTGATTTTTTTTCAAACCGCATATATATCGTAAACAGGAATTTTGTACTTTTTGGATGCGGTTCTTAGTAGCGACATCCAAACAAACATGATAAATCTAAAACCAATATGTAAAGTGTAAAAATGCGTACGCTCGCACAGAGATTTATTAATATTCTAATTTAGTACTGATCGGTAAGGGTATATTCTCTTTAAACTGGCGTAAGATGATGTAATTAGTTGTATGTTCACGAAAACGGAAGCTATTACTATCTAATGTTAGTCCCATACTTTAGCGCTTGCCACAACTGGAACTTTGGCATTATTTATCTGGATATTTACAGTTTCACATGTTAATGATTTTCTTATTACCAAAAAATATAACCTGTGATGTAGGTGTTGACGACGTCCGCTTCTACTCTATTGCTTCATTGCTTGTAGATAAACGGCTGCTTAATTCATTGAAATGATGAGATGATGACATATTTTGTAAAAAAACTTTATTGTGACACTTGTCATACAGAATAGATGGTAACTATGTATATAAAAACAAACATGCCCCCGCCGTTGAAAGATTCGCCTTTCAAAAGTTCAAACAGTAATGCTAAGAGGTAATAATGCTACGCTTCACCACACAGTTTCTTGTTTGTACACTGACGGCCCTCACCGTATTGTCCTTTCCGGGATGTGTACATGTATTGCGTCCAAGAGGCCAATGTAGTGATGGAACGTTGTCTTCCTTTAAAATAACAATGGAACCCACTTGTAGCGGAATATTTTGATTGGAAATTGCCATTTAGATCGCTGTTGTAAGTGGTGTAAATATTCTCTCTGCCATCGTGTCCATATCTGCTGACCTAGCCGTTGGAGGTATTGGTAACGTTTTGTGAAATTGATCTTGGTGTTGTTCCAATTTCTTTCTGGTAGCGTCGTCAATGGCCCACCAATGAGGAAATGTGCCGGGGCACGCATATCAAGATCGCAGGGATCAGATGATAAAGGAATTAATGGTCGTGAGTTTAATATAGCTTCCACTTGTGTTAATAAAGTATAAAATTCTTCATAATTTAAATGAATATTATTTAGAACACGCTTCAAGTGGTGCTTGCAAGATTTTACTGCGGCTTCACAAAGCCCTCCAAAATGTGGTGATCTTGCTGGATTAAAATGCCAATTTATGTGAAATTTATTTAAATATAGTTGAAATGAATTTGCCTCAATTAAACTAAAAACGTTTTTGAATCAGTGGCGGAGATTAGGACCCGCAGGGTCCGCGACTGGGGGGGGGGGGGGGGGGGGGGGGTTGCAGACGTCTTGGGGCGCACTATCAAGAGAATTTGTGACAAATATATGTAAAATTTGAAAACGAGAAGTGTTTTTTTTAAAATAAGTACACATGTCTATTGGTAGATATACTACAATTCATAGGCAAAAAATATGCCGAATGAGTACCTATATGTTATATTATACTCACACACATAACAAACTTCCAATATAGTTTACATCGATCATCACTTTCGATGTGGATCCATTGAAAACGTAATGTAGATATGTATAAGTATAGGTATGCGTGTCTCGCGTAAGTTTTTTAAGCAATTTTAAATCTTTTGTGCTACGTATGCTGATATAAATGTTTATTTTATTTAAAGAAATGGTAATTTATCATTAGAGAGCGTCAAATAAATATTTTTGTAAAATATAGAACGTGTTAACAATATTGCAATTAACCATAAAAATATGCTTTGTGTTCTAATTCTGTGATATCTAGATAAAAATAAACATTTGTGCTGTTTTCGCTAGTTGACCAGTTAAGTATTATTTTCCGTTGCATAAAAGTTTTGGTGGATGAAAGCGGGAACACAACAGATTTGAAGGTATAAGTATCGTTTATTGATTTCTTGTCAGTACACGACCATTCAGCAACTGGTTTGAGAGATATTGTCGTTAATTTTTTGAAGAAATATGGTATAAACATAAACAAGTGCAGAGGGCAAGCCTACGATGGAGCAAGTGTTATGGCTGGCGCTTACAATGGACTGCAAACTCAAATTTACGACTAGAAAGAAACGCTCAATTTGTGCATTGTGCAGCTCACAATATCAATCTGGTCATTAATGATGCTGTAAAGGGTGTTCCGGAAGTCACTAATTTTTTTCATACTTTGAATGGTTTGCACACATTTTTCAATGCCAGTGTTAAAAGATGGGAATCACTTAATGAAAGTGAAATTCCATCACGGAAACTTAAACGATTATGCCCAACGAGATGGGCTTCAAGAGATGAAGCTTTAACGGCGCTTCGCTTCAGATACAAAGATGTTATAAAGACTCAAAAGCCAACTTGAAAATTTTAATTTCATTTGTTTAGTTGTAATATTTTCAAAAATATTGTCCTTAGTAGCTCCACTGAGTAAATACCTACAGGGTAGCTCTATAGATATAAAAGATGCTGGAACTTACCTCAACAATGTGTATGAGGAATTGACACGATTAAGACATTCATTTGATGAAATTAAAGAACTTGCAAATACGTGGGGCATAGAGCCTAATTTTGAAAAGAAGAGACTACGACGGACAAAAACCTACTTTGATGAATTCAGTCAAGATGAACGAATTGAAAACAATGAAAAGAGATTCAAAATAGAAGTTTATTTTAAAGTATTGGATATCCTAATTTCCAAAATTGGCGACCGATTTCATTCTTTTCAGAAAGTACTAAAAAAATTTGAGGTTTTGAATCCTAAAACATTAAATAGTGTTAATGATGACGACCTTGACCGCTTATCAAAATGCTTAAGTGACGAATACAATTCAGACTTAATGGATTCGTTTTCGCAACAAATGGTTACTTTTCGGATGGCTATGAAGCACCAAACTAAAAATGTTGAAAGTATTAGACAACTGGCTAAAGTCATTCTTTGCGAACATTCTACGTTATCTGCCAGTTTTCCTGACGTGTGTACAGCTTATCTGCTATTCATGCCTGTGACAACTGCCAGCGCTGAAAGGTCATTTTCAAAATTGAAGCTGATTAAAAACTACCTTAGAAGTACAATGCCTCAAGGAAGACTGAGTGGACTTTCTATTTTAAGTATCGAAAATGAAACAGCTCGAAAAATTAATTTTGATTCAATTATCGATACTTTTGCTACCTCAAAATCTCGCAGAAAGAAGTTCTAGATTATTTTGGGATTTTCGAAAAATGTTCTAGATTTTTTTTTTATTTATTGTGTAATACTGTAGTAGTATGTTATGCATGATATGTTTTGAGTTATGTATTTTATTGGTTTGTATTGAATCTATATGTGTATGTATGTTTAATTTTGTAATTAAGTGAATTTAAGCCTAAAATCAAAAAAGTATTTACTTAAAAAAACAACAAATGCCTTTATAATATTAAAGACTTCTTAACAATGGAAATTTAGTATGTATTTATATAACATGGAACTATTTTATTATTTATGTACCTAGTAAATAAAACAGTGAATAAAATAAATTAGTAAAGTTTCTAAACGATAACATGTGGCAGCAATAAAAGTTAAATTAGCCTTGCGGTATGGAAAAAGGGCGCAAAATTTCAAATTGCGGGGGGGCGAAACCATAATAAGCTCCGCCACTGTTTTGAATTGATTATCGGCACCTACGAAATTAGTCGCATTATCAGAATAAATATCCGTGCAAAACCCGCGCCGCGAAATAAACCGTTTTAGTAAAGATAAAAACCCATCGCTCGTCAAATCCGTAATAAGTTCTATGTGAACAGCTTCAGTAACTTGACAAACAAACAAACAAATGTAACCCTTTATCAATTTTCTAGTTAAACTACCATCCTTTAGTTCATAAGGCATGCCGGGCCTATCTAATCTACTGATACGGTAAAGTTACAATAACTTGAATTATTTTAAACGCTGTATGACGAACTTACGTACATATAAAAATTATTTGTGTAATTTTAATATTTAATGTTTACGTTTCATTTCAACATATACATAAATATAACATTTATTTATAGTAATTTAATACCTAATATATTTTATATCAACAATATAACATTTATTTATCTTATTTTAAATATCTAATAGCTACATTTTGTTGTTTACTGTTTTAAAATTTTATTTCAGTGTCATTTGATATTCACCTTTATGCTTTGGGATTCTCCAAATTACATACATATTCTTTTAAATAAATCTTTTCTTATTCATTATTTTGGTATTCGACTTGCTTAATTTCGCTACCGCTCGTTTTGTCAAAATTTCTGCGTATCTCGTCTTACACTGGACTCAGGTAAGTTAATGAGTCAATGTGGGACGGAGAGTCCTAGCGCCCTTATATAAATTTTCACCACCTCAAGACTCGACTCACACCCTCCCGCGAGCTAGACGACGCACATTCTAATCGCTACGCAGTTTGTTAACTTGGTATCAAGGAAAGTAGCACGTATCTTAAATTCATTATTTTGTGCCAAAAAGGTACGTAGCAATATATGTATGTATAAGACTGTGGGGGTGCTAATTCTTCTTGCAAAAAAAAAAATAAATGTCAATGCCAGGAAAATTGCCTGATAGATGTCTGATAGTCTAAGTTTTGCATTTGAAGAGGTAACTCCGAAAGTTTGGAAAGCACGCAAATCAGAACTAGAAAAGAATAATTACTTACGTATCAAGACTCTAAAGTGAGGTTTTATCGGACGAGTTTGGAGATTCCGAGCCAAGGCGAGCAACCAAATGAGTTCGAAAGACACTTTCCAGCCGTAGTGCGTACAATATTTTTGCGGCTACCACATGATTATCACTAACTAAAATCAATTTACTTGCATTTGTAGTGTTCAGAATATAGATTACTCATATTTGAATGACAGATTGTTTGACAGCTATTTTGACAACCGAGCACAGAAGAACTTTAGAATCTTCACAGAAGGGTACGGTAAAGCAACCGAAGTGACACGTTTGTACTTCAAGTTCAATATGCACTTACTTATTTTACTCTACCGTCCATGGACGGTAAAGTAACGGAAATGATGTATTCACCGCTCAATTCATTGTTCAATTCGGCAAAGTGGTGCTTTTTATCCTCGAATGAGTGCACGGTTGTACTTTCGAATGTTGTAGTCGAAAAATAATATGCATCGATGGGTATTTTATTTTGTTTATAGAGAATTTTTTACAAATTAATATAATAACAAAATCTATTTTAATTTCTGAAGTATTTTCAAAACTCTGTCGGCTTCTCTGTAGCCAGTTTCTATTGCACCATGCACAGTAGAGTAATGATGGGGATGCGTAGCTTCCCCTGCGAACATTAATGTTAACTTTCCATTTCTGTTAACTAGAGGTTTTGCTAAATTTTCGTTGCTGCTTAACCGCCTTGAAGCAACTGTTTGATAAGAGTACGTGCCGCGAAAATGAGGATTTGTGTACCACTGTGACCTAGAAAAAGAAATTCTCATCATTAATTAGGAAAACAGTGTTGAAATTAGTAGTACCTGATGAATGAAATTGGATAAGTTAAGTTGTCAGCGTAGGTTGGTTCCAAAAATGTTTTAAGGATAAAATTTACTCCTTCTGCCAGTTCCACATTATCCAATTGTTCGATGATAGGAACGCTTTCACCGGTGATCCAAAGTGATAAGACATTTGGATTATTTGCAACTGATTGAAGTACGAGGGCATCATGAATCCAAGTTCTGCCGAGCTACGAAAAAAATATAGAAATACGATGTGGTCTGTCAGTGCGGAATTTAGATTAGATAGTTGGTAATATATATATATTACAAACCTTGTATGCAGTATTCAAATAAAATATATATATTCCAGTAATTGGGTTTTGGAACCTTTGGTGTAACAATAACTATCACACTGACAAAAGTCAATGCTAGGTTTTTCCACTATCACCAAACAACAATTGTTGTGAATAGTTTAAATGTGCATTGACTTTTGTCAGTGTGATAGTTAAAATATATATAAAACATGACAATCTCTATTATATCGTTTTCTAATACGGAGAGAACATATAAAAAAATATAAATAGATATAGGCGGCGTCCATTCAGGAAGCTAGTTGCAAGCGACTCCTTTTGTTAAACTGTCTTTCTGCGTCCATTTCCGCAATCCATTTGTAGAAATAGTTTTAACATCACCGTCCGATGGGTGCTTTGTATTTACGACGCAGGAGAAAAGGAAAGCGTTCTTGGAGTCACCCTGATTTTAAGATAAATGATAGTAAGAGGTTTTCTGTAGTAGCAGAGGCTTTGAAAGATCCAGTTAAATCCCAAGGAGGTTAGTTGGCCCAACAAAAGAAGAAAAGAGAAACACGGAGTTTCGGAAAGCTATTGCAGTATCAGAGCGACTGCTGATTACCCTCAGGTATGTAATATATACTACACATATAAAACTGGTGTACACAGATTAAAAATACATCTTGATTTAAATGTTGATGTTCAATTGAAACCTGAGATACTACATGTAATATTGCGAATAGTTTAAATGTGCCGGATGTGATTCTTCATACATAGCTTGGTAGGGATTGACTCTGAAACTAGTCGCTTGTAACTAGTTTCTTAAATGGACAAGCCGCCTAAATTTATTGAATGGTTTCAAAAACAAAATCTATCTATGCAAAATATATAGATACTTATTGTAACAATGATAACATAAAGATTGCATTGTAACCAATCACTGGTTTGATGTTCAAACATAAAGTTGCCTACGTTGAAAATGTAGCGATTACTTTTTATCAGACCTTAAATATCTCCAAATTATTTTGCGTTGCTTTATTTAAATATGTGCCAGGTAACACAAATAGGAAGGATAATTTTAGAGGATGAAACCATGATATAGCATAGTGGAAATGAGCCTGATTGCAAAATGTAATGGAAAGTCGAATACAGTTTTTATGTAGCGGCATAGTTATGCTTGTAAATACCAGTGGCGGCTCGTGAGTTATGAAAGAGGATGGGCACAGAATAAATACTTTACATTTTTATCGCACTGTGCCGCTCGTTTAATAACTAAATTAAATTCATGCGCGTAACAGTGAATATAATGTGCATGTGCGAATGTTCTTTTGATAATAACTTGGGCACCATTTGTCTTACCACTCATCAAGGACGCCCCATCGTAACTTTGAGCGATTAGTATTATAAGATCCAAAATGAGAATTTAAAATAGTTTGCAATTCATCCAGCAATCTTTTTGCTAATACATCAGCTTTATGTCGACTCGGCTTAAAAAAAGACCAAAACCGTTAAAAAATGTGTCCATCAAACACGTATCGAATAATAACAACTATTTGTTGATTATTAGAGGTATCTATAGTTTCATCGGCCACCAAAGCAATGAAATTTGTAGATTTAATTTCTTTTAATATTTCCTGCTTGTAAATTTGCAACATTGTATGTAGCAATTCGGTTTAAATAGTTTTTGAGGCACATTTAAACACTTGTGAACCTTTCATATGTATTGCAAGCGCAGCATTTAATTCAGCTGCAAAATTGATTAAGCCTGCATAAATACCTGGATTTTCCCGAGGTCAATGTCTCATCATGGCCTCTTAACGCCAATTCAAAAGCTCCACAAAATTTTATACACATAATTAACCGGCGCAAAATATGACGATTTTTTTTCTACATTTTGGTTGTACTGAATTTCATTCGCAAATAAGCACTGTCTAACTGTTCACTTATATCCACTTTGCCTAGAACACTAAAATCCACGCATGCATTCATGTGAGAAACGGAATTTTCATATTTCTTTGCCCTCTCTGCGATATACTTTAAATTTCTCAACCCTTGTTTACTGCACGCACTAACATTTTTCTTAAAAAATAAGCAGATAAAACAAAATAGTTTATTTGTTAGTGAACATCTGCACATCCACTCTTATTTTTTATATATATTTTTACTGAATACTCTATTTTAAGTTCGAGTTTTACTTGTAGGAGTGTAGTTTATTTGAAGATCAGGAATTGGCCGTCCTTTCTTCTTAATTAAAAATTTTTCGTCAAGTGATACCGGGTTTTAAAAGATTTTGCACACAATTATAACTTCTATCGTTAATAATAAACGTCACTTTGAAACGCCTTTGAAATCACACATGCGCGGTACGCGCCGAATACAATGCAGTCCCAATGAATGTACACCGTTAACTGGAGATATGAAATTTTATGCCTGAATGAGACGTTTAAACGCATATGGCGAAGACAAGCGGAGCCGGCCGATTCATACTTGAAATAGGGACATCTGAAATTGTGCCCCGGATGATAGTTGCGAGCATTGTGGCATATACGCGAATATCTGTGGTGCGGAAAGAAACTTTGATACCACCGTTAAAAAAATACGTAAAAATAATAAAACAAAATAATGGACTGAATTACATGCGAATTTCTTTCTGTGTTTATCTTGGTGGTTGGATGGGCACGTGCCCTTGTGCCCTTTAGTACCAGCCACCACTGGTAAATACATCAATATGACTTTATTTTTAGTTTATAATAAGGAAAACCACGTGCATAACTAACCTTTGTAAATTTACGGAAACCCGCATTTTTGTGCTCCGCGGACCATACCATATGAGCTGTAAATTCGTTCGGCCACCATTTGTTTTGAAATAACAGCATTACCTTCATGACAGCTCCTATACCTAAGTTTTCAATTGCAAGCTGTTTCTCCTTAGGCAGTTGAGGCTCAAACATACGTTCATAATTTTGCTTCAATACTCCGAGTGAACCAGTGAAAATAACTTGTTCTCCATGGTACCAAGATCCGTCAGAACACTTAACAATGACACCATTATCTTTAGTATCCCACACAAGTTTTTTTACTTCTTTGTTTAAAATGATTTTATCATCGATCGGTAAAGCTTTGGAGCTGTTTGGAAATTTCTGCATCATTATGTCCAAGATAATTTTATATCCAAGACCGTTCCAGTTTAGAACACGATCGCCTGGACAGTCTCGATAATCACTCTCTGCTGATGGCGCAAACCATGTGAATGCGCCCTCAGAACTGATTACATAATGATGAAAGTAGTCCAAGAAATCGTTAGTAATCTTCAAATGTTTCCTGTCTGTTAGATTTAGATTACTAACTGAAGTTAAATACCTGTAAGATTAAGGTAATGGAAATATAAAATTTCGAATGTTCAAGCAGATTAAATAGAATACCATTACAACAAAATGCGTGAACCAATTGTGAAATGAAAGATGTGTCATAATTCATAAAATATATTTTAGTATAACTGAAAAAATAGTGCATCATCCTTAAAATAAAAAATATAGAGATAGTCCAGGAAAAAATATGTTTTTGGACAAATAATCCCCTTTTAAGTAGGTAAAGTAAGTAGGTACAATGGTTCATAACAAGAATTATGATTTATCTATATATAAAGTAACGGTTTTTTTCAAGAAAAGCGTTTGGTTTTGTTATCAAATACAAATGCAACAAGGCGTAAATAACATTTTCTTAGAAAATATAGAGCTATAGACACGCAGAGTTCGACAGAAGTGACTGATGCGTTAGTGTTCAATTCAACTACCATCAACAACCAACCTTCACCAGATTCATATTTCATATATACATATTTGCACAATCAGCTGATCAGACACGACAAATAATCAAAACAACCTCCAATGTAACAGAAATTTCTGTGACATAGTAACTTGTCACAATTTTACCTGTAACAAATGGCAACCGCGCAGAACAAGTATAGAGTGTAATCGCGTTTTATGTGTTGTTAATGTGTTTTTGAAGTGTGTCCTAATACATCAACAATACATATAGTTTATATGGAACGCTTAGCAAATGGGCAAATCCACTAAGACTGAATTAGTGGACCTCATAGATCATATCGAGGCTGCACTGACGAACAAGAAAACTGTAGTGTGCGCCTTTTTAAACATAGAGAGCGCTTTTGACAACACTCCGCATGAGGCCGCCAAAAAAGCATTAATTAAAAGTGGGACAGACGGCACGCCCTCCAGATGGATGTCGCTGTTTTCTACAGGTCAGTGGAAACGGAGGTGGGAAATCAGATAATCTCGATTAGTACGACCACAGGATGTTCACAAGGGGAAGTTACCTCCCCACTTATGTGGAGTTTGACAGTAGATGAACTCCTATGCGGTTTAACTGATAGAGTCATACCGGGTGTCCAACCTAAAATGCAACGGTCCCTAGCCAATTTATTATTGCCTTTTTGAAAAAAATGTTCAAATAAATGTTGCATCGAATCATATTCTACATATGCTAAAATTAGTTTCAGTAATGGCGGACTGCCGGTTGTACCGGAAGTAGATACTAACTTTATTATTTTAAATGGAACACCCTGTATATTATTGCACTTTTGGATTCCTTGTTAAATTTAAATAACAATGCGTTAGGGATACATTGGGGCTAAGTTGTCCCGTTTCCGAATTACAAGACGTTTTTCGACAAAAATGACATTTGCAGTGTCTTCGATATTTGGAAATACCTCAGGAAATACGAAAGTTAGGAAGATGCGGTTTTCGGTTTTCGCTTAACCATGAAACAGCACATGTCTTTTATTTTAAAATTGTTGCGTTTAAATTACAGCGTTATTAAATAGGGATCTGTAATTTTCGAACTCTAAAATCATGGATAACTTGATTTTTTTAAATTGAACGGTATAGTAATTTTTATATAAATGGATGTAAAATTTTCTTTCGATTTTATATGGGTATGATTGTGTCGATCTCCCACGGTTTTGGCGATATTCGCAATTTTTCAGTTTCTCACGATAGATACGTATTACGAAGCGCCGCCGCTGGCCACCTTCCCCTCGCATTTCACCAGGTTTAGGACTGGCAGCAATAATACTGGCATGCTTAGAAAGTGGCAAACAGAATACAATAGGACCACTAGAAACAAGCAAACATAGCAAAGATAAAAGAAAACATAACATTACTGGAATATCAATAAATCAGCACATTTTTCAAACTACATTACTCTATCCAATATATGGCGTACGTACACTTCGAACAGGCTACACTTTAAACGCTAGTGTTGTCATTCTACAGAGAATTTGTACAACACTATTATATTAAATGTTCAAAATGCTGTCCGTTTTGAGCACTATATAATCGAAATCGCTCTTGCAAACACTTTTGAGCATTTCTGAGTATTTTTGGCGTGACTTCTTGAAACGCTCTTAAAATACGATGGCGCATATCATCAGGGGTTGTTGGTGGCGTCTCATAAACCTTATTTTTAATGAAACCCCATGAGAAGAAATTGCTGCTTGCAACTGATTTTTATCCGTAAGTACGGAGTTATTGCGGTTCTGTTTTGTACGTGCTACGGATCCAGTACTTACAAATCTACCCAGTAGCGACTGACATGCCCTCCTATCTGGATGCTTTCTACATGTGCAAGACTGTGCGTAAACTCTTGGCGCTAACAAAGCTTTTCCGTAACATTAACCGAGCGAAGTCGTACCGGCCCATCAGCCTCACCTCATTTCTTCTCAAAACCCTGGAGAAGATAATTGATAGACATCTTAGGGATTCGGCTCTGGCAAGTTTGCCTCTGCACGAGTACCAGTATGCCTACCAAACAGGAAGATCGTGTGAGCAGGCCATTCATGAGCTAGCTCGACGAGCAGAAATAGCCTTTAGAAACAAAGAAATTGCATTGGCTACCTTTCTGGACATCGAGGGCGCCTTCGACAGGGCGTCCTTTCGGTCGATGGAAAGGGCGCTTCAAAAATGGAAAGTCGAGCCAACTGTGAGGAGGTGGATCGGCTCCATGCTAAGAGAAAGAATGGTTAATGTTTCGCAGAACCTTTGTAATGTAAAGGCAACTGTGGCAGCTGGCTGCCCGCAGGGCGGAGTGCTGTCGCCCTTGCTATGGTGCCTTGTGGTGGATGGCTTGCTTTCTGACCTACGGATGGCGGGTTTCCACGCGCAGGGCTACGCAGACGATATCACCATCATGGTCTGCGGAAAGTTTGAGGGCGTGGTATCCGAGAGGATGCAAGTCGCACTCAAACTGGTAGAGAGATGGTGTCAACAAGAAGGGTTAAATGTAAACTCTCGGAAAACGACTATGGTTCCGTTTACTTGGAGGAGAAAACTTCCAAAACTACAGTGCCCAGCCATCTTCGGCTCGAAGATAGTGGTCTCTAGTGAGGTTAAATACCTAGGTGTTATTTTGGACGCAAAACTGACGTACAAATCTCACCTTGAACAAGTGTCGAACAAAGCCACAAAGGCCTTTTGGGCCTGTAGAGGCATGTTTGGTAAAACGTGGGGGCTAAAACCGGCAATGGTGCACTGGCTGTACACGAAGGTCATTGTACCCTCCATAACCTATGCCTCGTTAGTTTGGTGGCATAAGGCTAGTCTGGGCTACGCGGTAAACGCGCTCAGCAAGGTCCAAAGGACTGCCTGTTTAGGCATCACGGGAGCCATGTCCTCGACGCCGACTGCGGCCATGGAGACCATTCTTGGGCTTCCTCCGCTTCAGTTGGTGTTGCGGTCAGAAGCTACCCTTGCAGCTTACAGAGTAAAATGTAGCGGGCGTAAAGGTTTCTCTGGCAAAACTGGAGACCATACTAGCATTTTCAACTACATCGAACAGACAGTACCTCTGTCCACTAGGGCGGACAAGATTCCGCCTGTCTTCAGCTTCACTAGGAAATACTCCGTAGATATTTCCAGCAGTGAAGTCTCCAAAGCATACATTCACAGACCGAGGCGATGTTTTCATCGCTGGTTTGTGGATGCCTCGAAGACGCCAAATGGCACAGGCATTGGGATCTGGAGAGATGGAGAACCGAATGGCGAAGCCATCAGCTTAGGGGGCTCCACTTCCATCTTCCATGCTGAAGTTGTAGCCATCCAGACCTGTGCAGAGAGCATCTTAAACTGCCCGCATGGGAATGGATCGGTCGAAATTTTCTCCGACAGCCAAGCTGCCCTCAGGGCACTACAGGCTGTCAAATTTGCTTCCGAAGTGGTACTGAAGTGCCATAGGAAGCTTGAAGAATTGGCGGAGCATCATAGCATTACGCTGAGATGGGTGCCTAGTCACTCTGGGATTAGAGGTAACGAAATTGCTGACAAACTAGCTAGAGGCGCCAGTGGTCTACCGTTCACTGGTCCAGAACCGTCGTGCGGTAGTTCCTATGGCGGTATCAAAGCCTTTGTCAGATCTCAACTCGCTGCTAGTCACCGCTCCTATTGGAATGGACTAGTCGGCGTGAGACACTGTAAAATCCTCGGTTTTTATCCGGGCGATGAAAGACTCCGCAAGGCAGTCTCATGAGCAGGACCAGACTGAGACTTCTTACGGGAGTCCTAACCGGCCACTGCTCATTAAATAAGCATTTGCACCGAATGGGGCGAGTGGACTGTCCCCTGTGTAGAAACTGTGGGAGAGCAGAAGAAACTCCTGTGCACCTCCTTGCCGACTGCCCGGCAGTGGACAAGGAGAGACGGAGCTGTCTAGGGGTCGCTCATTTGGACGAACCCAGTATAAGTAAATTAACTCTCGACCAACTCGCGGACTTGTTTGTTCGTTTACAACCGGGTCGAGAGGGTTAAGACATCATGGGGGCACAATAGGTCTCAAGGCCGAGTTGCCTTACGGGGTTAAACCTGCCCATGAAAGCAAAAAAAAAAAAAAAAAAAAAAAAAACATTAACCGAGAACGAAAACCATATCTACTAATTCTTCTCGAGTAAGCGACATCTTTAATTATTATGTTACCAAGCAGTACTCTGAATATCAGTTCTGACACTTGGAACACTAATAACGGTTAGATACCTAGTTTGTTTTTCAAGCTTGCGTTGACTTTAAAGATGCCGCTTTAAACATCTCAAGTATCTTTTAGACCATTTTGTTTGTTTCTAGTGGTCCTATTGTGTTCTGTTGGCCAGTTTCTAAGCATGCCAGTATTATTGCTGCCAGTACCAAGCCTGGTGAAATGCGAGGGGTAGGTGGCCGGCGGCGGCGGCGCTTCGCAGTACGTATCTATCGTAAGAAACTGAAAAATTGGGAATATCTCCAAAACCGTTGGAGATAGACACAATGATACCCGTATAAAATCGAAAGACAATGAAATTTTACATCCATTTATGTGAAAATTGCTACACCGTTCAATTTAAAAAAATCAAGTTATCCATGATTTTAGAGTTCGAAAATTACAGATCCCTATTTAATAACGCTGTAATTTAAACGCAACAATTTTAAATTAAAAGATGTATGCTGTTTCATGGTCAAGCGAAAACCGAAAACCGCGTCTTTCTAACTTTCGTATTTCCTGAGGTATTTCCAAACACCGAAGATACTGCAAATGTCATTTTTTTCGAAAAACGTTATGTAATTCGGAAACGGTACAACTTAGCCTCAATGTATCCCTAACGTATTGCTGTTTAAATTTAACAAGGAATCCAAAAGTGCAATAATATACAGGCTATTCCATTTAAAATAATAAAGTTAGTAGTTACTTCCGGTACAACCGGAAGTCCGTCATTTCTGAAACTAATTTTAACATGTGTAGAATTGAAACATTTTTTGAAAAAGACAATAATAAATCGGCTAGGGACCGTTGCATCTTAGGCTGGACACCCGGTATATGCAAAAGGAAAATTTGACCGTATCCTCTATGGCATAGTACAAAGAGCACTCAATATTACGAAAAGGTGATGTCAATCGGTGGAACGTAACATCAACCCCACGAAGACTACCTTAGTAGCATTCACAACGAAAAGGAAGTTCAATCGCCAGACCATAGAAACGCATGGGCAAGGCATAGATTGGAAGATGGAGATGAAATACCGAAGCCTAGTCCTAGTCAATAAATTTCTGTGGAATAAGGATGAGCTAGAAGTAAGCAACAAGGCGAAAAGATTGTTATAATTGGAGATGTAACCCAAAAATACTACTCTGGATGTGTACAGCAAAAGTTGGCCAGGTTCAGGACAACACGCAGAATGATCGGAGAAGAAATGGTTAGGAATGGGCTTCAGCCTCCTGAAAGTGACCAAACCTGGGAAATGTCCCGGGACGATATGCCAAAAAAATTCAGCTTTGTGAGAAAATTTAGCGAATGGGGATAAAGACAGCATCATGAAACTCAACAGAAACGCCACCAAATGTTACACGGATGGCTAAAAACGACAGAGGGAACTGGAATAGGTATGTATGGGCCTAAAACAAATAATTCGAAAGCATGAGCTTGTACCCGAGTATCTACTAGGCCGACAAACACGCTATTGAAAGATGTGTCCGTCCGATCATAACGTCTGATAGTCAAGCAACCATCAGGACGCTGAGTTCAAATATAATCAGGACCAAGATGATTTGGGAGTGTCTAGGATAGCTAAACGAGCTAGACAAAGGAAACAAGGTAACGCTTCTGTGGGTTCCGGGATACACATGAGTGGAAGGAAACGAAATAACAGATAATCTCGCTAAGAAAGGGACTGGAATAAGGAAAGTAGAGCAAAGAAAATCTAAATACTGGGGAAGCCTGCAGTGTGCAACTCAAATGCCCTACACCTGAGAGCATGTGAAATTAAAGAGGGAGAGTTGCCTAATTTAAGGCCTTCTGATTTTCTGCACTTTTTAAAAGGAATTGAACTGGGCTGTAAATACAGATAGAATATAGGACACAGTAGATATTTCAAGTCTTAGTGTCACCCTTATCTTACATATGTATACACGTTGTTCTAACCATTGCTAACTTTGGTATTATTGAAGCTACGAAATCGATTAAATGGGCATATTTCTGGGATTTTATGCAGCGATTGTAGTGGTAAAAACAGAAAAACAATTGAGCATCGTGTTTTAAAAATATTCACTAACCATCATTTTTTAAATGAAACACACTGCAGCTTGATTGAACATTTAATTGTGAACAAAAAAGTTTTAATACAACACTACAAAAAATAAAGAAGCTATTATGACATTTTGTTTTAACAATTCGGTTTGTTTATTTATCACCTGTCTGTACTAGCGGAAAAAGGTTCTGACATTAGGTGTATGTTTTTATCACTTTCAAGTTGAATTAAGCTAAGAACTACTCTTTACGAACAGCAAAGCCATTCAGGTAACTGGGTTCAAATACACTCCGCCAAAAAAGTATCGCATAATTTAGTTTTGAATCATAAAAGTATCGCATAATCTTTGTTTGTAGCATAAAGTTGTAAATATACTTTAATGCGCTCTAAGATATAATTTCTATGATTGTTTAAATAAAATACAGGCCAAATAAAAACAAGAACTCATACTTGAGATTTTTATTAAAACAAGAAATTATAATTTTGGAAAGAAAAATGTCATAACAGTAGCTTTTAATACTGAGTATTGCCACCTCTGGCTCTTATGACCGCTCGCATACGGTTTGGCAGAGATTCGATTAACCTCCGTATATAAGCCTGATCCAAATTCTCCCACTCGTCACGGAGAGCATTTGCTAGTCCATGCAGGTCCGCTGGGGCAACATTTTGGGTTCGTATCCGTCTGTGAAGGAGGTCCCACACTTGCTGGATAGGGTTCATGTCCGGACTTACCGCAGGCCAATCTAAAACTGGAATACCAACATCGTTAAGGTATTCCTGGACGATTATTGCAACATGCGGTCGTGCATTATCGTGCATTAACATGAATTCGTTTCCTATAATTGGCGCATATGGTACTACATGTTCTTCTAAAATGTCCGTTATATACCTGTGGGCAGTCAGTGTACCTTTGTCTACTGGTACTAACTCTGTACGACCTGTTAAACAGATGTCTCCCCAAACCATAATAGAGCCATCAGCGAAATTAGGTCTACGTCTGATATTACACTGCGAATAGCGCTCACCGTCTCGTCTGTACACTGAGATACGCCTATCTGAGGTGTAAAGACCAAATCTTGACTCATCTGTGAAGAGTATATTGGCCCAGTCATTAATGTTCCAATTTACATGTTCTCTTGCAAACCTTAAGCGAGCCACTCGGTGGTTCCTAGTGAGACGAGGGGCTGTTACAGCTACTATAGCTCTTAATCCACTCTGTCGTAACCTATTCCGAATAGTTTGAGTACTCACACGAGTATTTCTGACTCTAGCCAAGTCGTTCTGCAATTGTCTCGCAGTTACATGTCTTCGACGTAATGCTTGTAGTAGTAAATAGCGGTCATCTTGGCGAGTAGAACATCTTGGACGACCTGGTACAGGTCTTCTACTGTAAATGCCTGTTTCCCTATATCTGGCTACGGCTCTAGAAACACTTGACTGATTGATGTTCATCAAATTAGCAACGTATGCTTGAGATCGTCCATCTTCGATTAAAGCAACTATAGCAGCCACTTGTTCTGAAGTTAAATTGCTCATTTTAGTTTTAAAAGCGTTGGTACAGAACTCTGACTTCGCACTTTAAAATTTGTCCGTATAGGAAGACTTTCAATAAACAACTGAACAAACCTTACACATATGCAGTTTCCTAAATGTGTTCTTTTAGAAAAAAAAAAGTAAAAACGCCAAGTTCCATTATTTTGTTAGTGTTTTTATAGTTCACATACACGAGGCAAACTTTTTGTGAACGTATAAAAATATCTTGGTTCATAAATGCCCTTTTTTAGTTTATGCGATACTTTTTTGGCGGAGTGTATATTACTGTGGTAGTTTCAGTTAATAAACCGTCTTTAGGCATTTACCTAGTGATGTAATAGTACTAATAGTCAATTATCAATGGAAAAAAATGTGAAAATTACCGAAAATAGAATACAATTGTCGATTGCAGCTTCGTAGAGGGTACGTGATGCGGTAGCGTAATAGTGTAGTAAAATTATAATAAATAAATTAGGAAGTACAACAGAAGACTGCTGTCTTGTTTTAAATATTTGTGTTATGTTAAAGTCTGTTATTTGTGAATTTGCTTAGTTTAAGAATATATGTTTCTAGTTTGTTAATATCGTGTATCTTTACTACATACTTTGATCCTTTTAACAATGAAATGAAACTTTAACGACAAATTATAGAATTAATGATAAACATATTAGAAGTGCTACAGGCGACTGAAACATTTTAAAACTGCAAGGTAGACATTTTACATACTACATTAGATAAAATTCATAAGAATTAATACAAATTATTGCAAATATATATTAATTTGCATAAGTATATACTACACATATTAATACACAAGTTGAAACTTATCCACACAACAATGTAGTATTAAGTTGTGTATCTTTTGTGAATGTTTCAATAAAGGTAAGTAAAATTTATTATAAAATTATAATAATTTAAAATAATGAGTGGAATAAATATTACTACAACAGGTGTTAATTTATGCTCACCAGTATATAGAAAAGTCACACAAAATTGTATACAATTTTACTACAATAAATACTACTTTATCTTACAACGTTGTTGAAAGAAAACTAACTGTTAATTCTTGTTTTTCATACAAATTGTAAGAATTAATACTACAAACTTGGTGCTACAATTTGATGGTAAACATTGCTACAAATTGTACTTGTCCCTATATGTACTACAATGTGTAGTATAAATGCTGACAATTGTAGTAAAATTTCCCACATTTTTCTCCCTGTGCATCGATCATCAGACTTGTCACCTTTAGATTTTTCATTTTTGTGCAACGTATAAAAAGTACAAAGAAATACAATGTATAACTCAATTTAGCATTCGTTTAATGTATGAATTCCATTGACGGTAGAAGTACTTCGAATGTTGAAAGGGACATTCATAAAAGAGCTTTAATGTGCGTTAAAAGAAGTTTATATATTTAACATAGATTTGTAGTGTTAAATAAATGGTTTATTAAACAGTCACGACTATCTCGATTACATTAAAAAATTGTTAGTATCTACTTTGTTTTAAATATTTTAATTTAAGATTGTGTATGTTGAGAATTAATTTCACTTTTATTTCAAATACAAATCTACCGGCTATTCCATTTAAGAAATAAGTGTTTAGTTCAGTTACTTTATGTGGGTCATCGTAATTAGCTCTAAAAATTACGCTTCTTTGCTAATTTAGGCAACTTCATAGCTCCTAAAATAACATAGTTAGCAATAATGCCGACTTAATTTAAAAGAGCCTGTATATTCAGGTATGTAGATCTTTTCTTTAAATTTCAAAGCATATTTTGATCTGAATATTGAGATGCTATTGATTTCATACCGAGTGAAGACGACTTGTATGCATTATATATCTAGCAATAATAGGTCTTCCCCAAACTAAATGTGTTTTTTTTTTTAATCTTAGTCGTTAAACATGTGCGTTAAAAAGACAAATTTATATCGTTTGTACTGATAAAAGAAGAAACTGACCTTTGAAAACAGTAAGTAGTCTTGCAATCAGTATCCATGCGTGTAAGTTCTGTTATTTAATTCAAAAAAAGGTTAAATGACGTAGGATCGTATCATATGTACTAGTTGATACGCTTTTGCTTGTATTGATTACAACATGGTTATTTTTGCTTTAGCCATGAATCGTGTAAAAACAAATGATTCCTAATAATAACTAAATATATTTATCTTAATATATGTATAAATTTAATAGTTTTATTGTGAAACACCTATGAAATAACTTGTGGTTTTCCATGATAGTTCAACACATTTCGAGATTAAGTTTATCAAGATGTAACTAGTAAATCTCTAAATTGCAATACAAGATTAATGTCTTACTACTTTTTGTGAGTAAGCGATATACAGCGTGTTCAAAATAGAGATGAATGTCTTAGAAACAATAGAAGGTTATTAATTGTCATTACATAAGTTCTTCGATTTAGAGAAATTATATATTGAATATTATATTTTGAAAACGCAGATATCTTTTGCGATGGCAGCTAACTTTTATTTCGTTTAATAATTTAGCATTGCTACTTTTCAAAAAACATTTTGTTCTAACCACAATAGGACGAGAAAAAATCATATATAATTATTTGTTACTACCTTTCACGATCAATTGCATACCCTACATAAATTTTGAAAGTATTTTTATAAATGTTAAACAATGACTATAAAGAACAACACCAAGTTATGTGAGTAAAGTATTTTAAATAATAAATAATTATATCAAGGAAGCATCATCTTTATTGTACTTCTTTTGTAGTAAATACTTTCTCGTAAATACCACATGTGGTTTAATTTGTGTATTGTGTATATGTATGTGTTTAATCGACAAAAATTATCAAGCATTTTGAAGACTTTAAAAATGTATTGTATCATACGAAGAAAATTTGGGAAAATTATTGAAGAAACAAAAACCCAAACTAAATCTGTTTTTATTAAAAATGTCGTTCTGTTTTTTTCTAAAGAGAATTAAGATTATGAAAGACGCTATAGGAAAATTTCGTAGAGCAATGCAACCCATTAAGTATTGATGCCATCGTAAGATAATAGCTTAATGAATATCGATGCAGAAACAATTCTTCTTGCTTCTCTTTCTGTGCTTTACTCAACAGCTTTGGGATCTACTTAGCAGCAATTTTTCAATACTATAACTTCTGTGACTAAAGTGAAGTTTTGGTAAATTTCAGCTACTGTTTAGTAACATGAAGCTTCAATGAAATTTTGAATCGTTGTCCTATTAAAAAATATTTGTTTTCTTGCCTTCTGTGAAATTTTATAGGCGCCTTTGAGAATGTCGATTCTTCATACTGTTTGCGCAATTTGCTTCAAATTTCATTGTGTCCAACATTTTCGTTGGTGCGAAACTTTATACATTACAAATTTAAATAAATTGTATTAAATGTAGTCATCGGAAAAATTAAATGCTAACCACAAGAAAACTATTCATGTTAGGTATAGGGAACCCTAATATATTTTGAAAGGGAATTAAATTCTACGTCGGATAGTATCATCAGATATAGGCTGTTCTATTTAAGATAAGAAAGTTAATTTACTGCAAAAGTCATCAAACTTAAACAAGCGTTTTTGAACACTCTATATAACTGTGTGACTAAAATTCCACTTCATTTCATTGCTTAACCTCTTAGCTGAATGATGAATGTAGGTAGCTGTGTTTAATTTTGGATTACACAGTAAAAATCAAACTTACATGTTGTACTGCAATTTCATAAATTTTAAAATATCTCGAAAACCGATGGTTTTAGGAATATGGAGTATTACATAAACTTGCCCTAATTTGGTCGTTAGATTCCGTCATTATATATAGGGTGTTCCATTTAAGAAAAGGTAACTTTGTTATGGATCTTTCTTTTCGAACAGCCTGTATAATTCAAAATAATTTTAAATTGTACATACAAAGGTCTATCACTCAACCAAAGAAAAAAGATTTTAAGAAATCATATGCTTTTCCATATAGAGCCCGTGCCGTATGTGGTGGCCCATCCTGTATACATATGTATATATGTAGGTATATCCCATAGTTAATTTCTGAATTCGATTACAAATACTGTTGAAGTTATACGATAACGGAAATGCCTTACAGAAACACCTATTGTTCACCAGACACATTGACATTCAAAGTCTACCCAAGTTAAAGAAAATTTACTTATTTTATAGTTTTCATGATTCTAATCTACTTACTTGTTTATACAATAATCACCTAAAGAAATTCCTTCGCGTTGTTTCTTATTTCCATCAGGAATGTAGATACCTCCAATCATATTCAACAATTCTTCACCAAAATTTCGATCTATTTGTTCGCCATTTGAATAAAATATGTCGGAACCTACTTCAGTGTGCCTGAGTAAGTTGTATCTTTTAACCATGTTGTAGACAATATTCCCACTTTCCCCGTGGCACCATTCCGCGCCCAAATCGACGTAAGCATCCCCAAATTCTATACTATTTATACGACCACCTATGCGATTTTCGGCATCCAATATTAAGATATCGGTCACATTATTTTTGAGAAATTTGGTAGCGGCAGCAATTCCCGCAGGACCCGCTCCAATAATTATCACCGTACAAGAACATAACCGAAATAAAACGACAAAAGACACTAAAGTTATATAAGAATATTTAATCATCTTGACGCTAAATCTGGACGATATAACGATGTTATTGTTAAAAGATAAATCTAAACCGCAGTAAGAGTCTTTGGGCGATAATTTCATTTTATGTAATAGAGGTCATCAAAAACCCCGGGAAATTGCTTATTATCTCCGTAAATTGACCTGTATATGCCCAGTTTGCTTTATACATAGATACAGAGTCCTCAAAATTCACGGTAATTTATTACGAATGAAACTACTTAAAAAATCCCATATCATAGTAGTTGTCGTTAGCAACAGAGCATTTTTTATTTTATCGTAAGGAATCATCAAAAGACAACGTTCCGCTAGTTATATTTTGAAGGACGTTATACACATACATATGGGAGGCCGATGGTTATCAATTTTGCAGCAAGTCATCTTTTTACAGTGAAGATGTAAAGCAGTCTATAGGAAGCATAAAACGTTAACTTAAGACTTTGACGTAATTAAATAAAGCATTTATTCAAATTTGTAGGTACAAGAAAAAATAAAAGTCAAGTACTTATTCGTATCGCTCACGTGGAGAAGCTACGTGCAATCGTCGATTTCTATAACTATGCACCATAGTCATTATCTTATTATTTCAAAATTTAACGATATAGTCTTCGATAAATTAAGATTCAAATTCAAATATTACTAAAAGTGACAGCAGTAACAACCATGACCTATTTAAAACCGAAACATTTAAATTTTGTTTCATATTCAGATGTAATGTTGTTTATGTATTCAATGCAAGGGTTGCAAAGGCGAATGTTTCAAAAATTGCATAAAACGTTGTAGAAACGTTAAATAATGATTTAAATTAACTGCGAAGAGATTAGAGAAAGTCACTATCTCACGAAGGATAAAAAATCAAATTACCACCTACGAAGTGCCTAAGCGGCTCGGTGTGTCCGGCACCCTGGGGAGATAGCACAATGGGCCCGGTAAGAGTGGCCTAAGTGCATGTGTTCTCACCACCTTCCCCGACCAGAACTTTACCTTTTACCACCTACGAAGAAACAACCTTACAACGAAATCTACCCAAGGTAGCATACCAAATATTTTTAAAATATGTATTACGTTTTCATTCTGGAAAGCAGCAGCTTCGCGAAGGCATTCAAGACGCATACGGGACGGTAGGTTTGGCTGTCCTCTCCTTCCTTCTTTTCCTTTGCTATAAATATCCCAGATTTCCATTGATTCAGGAAGGTTGCTTCCCTCAGAATACTGTTCAATACGGCCAGGGTTTCCTCGGGTGAATCTCTGACTACTCCGGCCCTGGGGAATTCTTTAGTCTTATTTTTGCGCAGGCCGCCATCAATTTCTCCTTAGTAAAGAGAGGCACCTTTTCTGTCTGACCTTCCCATTTGGCCAACTTTATCCTGGGGTTAGTAGGAAAAAGGCGATTCGCTATTCTGAGCTGCTCCTCATTAGACACTCGAATTGGCGGGAACGCGTTCAACTTCTACGTCACGATCTTATATACCATAACCTTATACATCGCCATGCAGGTCCTCTATTACTTGTCTCCAGGCGTTCCTTTTAGAGTTAATAATTGCCGTTTTTAAGATTGATCTACTTTCTGGGTAGTTTTTCTGGCATATAACTTTCACATTATTGTGTTGGCCCCTATTCGCCCTCATCAATTTTCGTTTACAGACCAGACACCTCCTTCTGGCTGCTAACTCCTCTTCTGACCACCAGTATACCTGCCTTCTGTCGCCGCCGCTACGTATCTTAGGAAAGATTTTATCCCTCAGTTTTTGGATCCTGGAAGTTAGCTGGCCCAGGCACGTTGGTCTTTCTCCCTCACACTTTAGGTTGTCGCGCTGTTCTGTGGTCAGTCGCTTCGTGCCCTCTTCGGTTCTTCTCCACCGAGCACCATTTTTAGTGTCTCTAGGTGTCCCTTTGGATGCAATGTGCATCTCAAGATTTTTGCTTATAAAAATTGCCGTTATGATCTATAACATAAAATCTTGGCAAATTTATACCGTATAATTGAGTAAAATTACATTATTTTTAGAAATAACGGAGCCAATCAGAATTTAGTTCTTATAACCCCGCACGCGCACAACTATTAACTGTGTACAGCTGATTGCATTCATTATATCAGAGATAAAAGATACTTATATGATGTGTACATGTAAAACATTGCAAACCATGGACAAGATCTTGCCAAACTTTACGAACGTAACATTATTTGATCCCGAGTCGCCAAAGTCGTATAATATTATCGTCAAGGACGACAATGCTAAAAGCTTACAAAGGTACATTTATTTATGTCATTTAAAAATTACAAAACATACCATCTATGACATGTTGATCACTTGTTTCAAACTTGTAAGGTAGCTGCAAAACTTGATGAAGTTTAATAATATGCTTTTCGAATCGAAACATAAATTGAGAATTCTCTGACGGTATCCACTGTAAATTAAATTTTGATACGGAACACAGTGTTTTTCTTTTTTTAACTGCGTTTTTTAAAGAAATGTAAACAATAAAATCTTTTATACTCTCTTGGTCGAATACAACTAGATTGTACAAATTCTTCGTCATGTTTGACAACACCTGTAATTATGTCAAATATAAAGTTTTAGTTTCCGTGCTCCGCAAACGTATTTTTAACTACAAAGTTATTTTACGTTATGATTCAAAAGATGGCCGTGTAACGTAACGGAAAATGCATTACCGCAAACTCCCTAATAAGGAGATGGTCGTGTACAATGTAACCAAATGTAAGTATGGAAAAAGTGAAGAATGAATAATCATTAATATTAACACAAAATTATCTACCATGTAAATATAAGGAAATGAAGTATACGTAACAGTAAAGGTAATAAAATACAATGACACAATTTATCATATATAAAGCTCATTTTATTTCCAGAAGCATTACATAAACCTAACATAAACAGTAATTAATAAGAAGTGAAGAAAATATGAAGTACTAATGAACTTAACTAACACTGGTGACCAGGATATGCTATTTACGTATAAAATTAATATAAATTGTCAATAACAATAAAAAGGGTTTAGGTGCTGTTATAACATAATAGTCATTCTGAAGGTATTTAAAAACAAATTTTAAATATAAATGCGCCTCTATATTTAGGAACCAAGGAACCACTTGCTTTTAGTACTAGAAACCAAGTGACAACTTCAGCTTAAAATAATAAACAAGAAATAAAAATGATAGTGATTTATAAAATGCAACCGTAGCTGGCATCATTGGTTTGCAAACGGGATGGTGGTACAGGGCCCTAAGGAGCCACTTTACAGCCTCGCTTCATTACTGAAAAGCAGTTCCCACGGGGCCTCAATAATATAACGCCGGACCTGAATGCAAACATATTAAGCAGCAGGTCAAAAACGTGTAAATAATTCATTGCATAGCTAACTATTTCCATATGAAATAGTAAACTGGGAAAAAGAAACTAGCAAAAGATAAAGCTATAAATAACAAAAGCAAATACTTCACCAATTAAATCTAGATTCTATTTTTTTCTCTTGTAAAGTAGTTACAAAAATAATGTTAATAACAATTGCGCCTAGTAATCACATGCACCCCTAGAAACTCCATTAAATGTACACCCACCAGAAGATAATATAAGTACACCGTTTTACGACCTCCACCAACGTTGGTTGGTGGAGGTCGTTTTGTTGAAAAAGAAGGTATATCTCTCAAATACATAAAGCAAACTATTATTGTACTATTTTAACAATGCAAATGACATTTACAACCTAAAAAAGGATTGAGCTTAGATTATTATATATCGGGTGTGGGATATATGTATATGCACATCATATCGCATTTTTGTAAAAATCACTAAAACGCCCGAATAGCTTTTTATAACGTTAGAATTAGATAAGCAGGGTAACGTAAACAAATGGCGTGAAGCGACTTGCCGAGCGATGACAGATTTATGGGAAGTACCTATGGGCAGCTATGGGCAATAGGAACTACTTACAAGCGATAGCCGAACTGTATCAATGCAGCCCGTCGTTTTATGTGTGTGTCGCGTAAATAGGCAACCCAGCAAACCAAGTGGAGTTACAAAATTTTAAGCTATTAGCGATATTACTTATTACTTCTACTAAAATATAGGTGCCACCACAATGCAGGGTCACTGCCATATAGATGGGTATGTTCCATATGCTGTTTTGAGGCCGTAATGAGCCATCTATAGATGTGTTATGAAAGCTTATGAGGAACCGCGGGCTTCTTAAACGGTATACTAGAGCATACTAAAGTTTAAAATTGTAATTATCAGTGAATCTACGTTGAGTGCGGTTTCCCATATTAGGTATATGGGAAACTGCACGCAACGTAGACTCCCCGATGACGAAGGCAAAGAGAATCGATTTACCGCTTACACTATTGGAAGAAGTTGGAGTTTGTTTTCTGTATACTTTGAAGAGTAATATGCTGATTTTAAAACTTCTCACAAAAGTGTGTGTGGTAAAAAGATTTGAAGGTATAAAATGGAAATAATACACAACACATATATTTTTTTTTTCGTGTTTAATTATAACTACCAACATATATATAAATTAAATCGTGCATATATAAAGTTATTAAAATTTTATTTTAATTTAGCAATTAGAAAATAAATTGTGTACGTTAAGCATTTACTAAAATAATTCCTGTGTGCTGCAATATATTTTCGCAATAATAACAAAGTAAAGTATATACATATAAAACTACATTTGAAGATACAATGCCAAAAATACGTTATGGGCATTATGCATTTGCGAAAAGTGGGTTTTAATATTATTTATAAATGTCTTCAAGATTATTTAACCGGTGTGTATTTCTTATGATATTTTTCTTTTCTTTGGGTCTTCCAGTTTAGTAAATAATACAAATGGTCTTTTACGTTTCAGAAATTATATTATTTCCTTTTTCATACTCCATCATATAATTATTTCCATTTTTTCACCTTTGCGGTGTTGTCAAAGTAATTTTTAATAACATTTAGTATTCAAAATTTTAAAATACATATTACAAATCGACAAACAAACATATACTCTTGTATATGTTTGTTTAAAAAAAATTACTTTGACAACACCGCAAAGGTGAAAAAAATGGAAATAATTAAATGATGGAGTATGAAAAAGGAAAAAATATAATTTCCGAAACGTAAAAGAACATTTGTATTATTAACTAAACCGGAAGACCCAAAGAAAAGAAAAAATATTATTTATAGACGTTATTTAAACTATTTTCTATTTTTATACTCCCTTCGTTTGTTCGCATAAATTCTGGCTTGTTGAAATATAACATGTTTTGGCTGTCATCCTGTCCTCGCAGTACTCTGTTTAAACCTACGCACCAATTGTGGCACACAAACTTAATAAAAAAATTTAGTATGATGTTTTTAATGTCTTCGCGGTGACCACATGAATTGTTGTGAGGATAACACACATGTTCATCAATAAAAGATATAATGTGCAATGCCTTAGCTTGGCAAACTACGTGTGGTAAAAGGGCCCGAGTAAAATTATAAAGTTTGCACATGTACTGCATAAATATTGGCGTGCAATATTTCATTTTCATTGGAATGCCATTTGAAGATTCCTTTTCAACAAGATCATGCCATTAAAAAATTTGATCTTTACAAAATATTTGACTTTTACAATCTTCACACTGCGATAATTTCTTTATATTTCTGGTTATAAACCCACTCACATAACCGATGCTAACTTTATCAATATAAGATTTGTTGTCACTTACACTTACACAAATACTTCTGGGGGGTTATTCTCGAACCGATGGAAAGTTTTCACTCCCAGAGAATAACATTCACCACTAACTCCCCGTTACTAAAAATGTGGTATTCTCGAACTAACAGGGAATATCTTTCCTACGTTTACTCCCGGGGAATTATAGTACGTTGTTGTCAAGTCATATATTAGGAAGGGATGGGAAAGAACCAATAGAAACGGCGGTAGAAAGAGATGTATTTATAACAGTTCTTTTTAATTGAAAATATAGTGATCGTTTTCTTTACATTGATCGATATTATCTCATGGCATTTTTAAAAATAAAAATCATGGCAAAGAAAAAAAATCTAGACATGTTACAGCTATACACAAAAGCAAAATCACGACTAATAAAAGAGTACATAACCAAACATCTTGTATTGAATAGCTCGGATTTCGCCGCTAAGCTTATAATTATTGAATTATATATCTGACTGAAGCTTTATTCATATACAAGTATCATTTAAACAAATTATCGCTTAACTGCATTCATGTTCAAGTTTTGAAATATTTTCTGCATCCATCGCACAATATAGGTATATATAAAATTAGGGGAGAATATATAATTTTAACATCCGACTAAAAGTGTAAATCTCACAAATATTTGTGTTATTAATTAGAGAATATATAAGATATCATATTAATTCAATCTGCTTTACTTGCAAGCTATATATTGTTGTTCGTTATTCTACTATCAAATATTAAATAAGATATAATTCACGAATACAACCACATATCAACAGCCGTAAACCGCCGAAATAAAACCGAGCGAAGCCGATTCAATTTCTCATGCAAATTCTCCTGCTTATTTGTAGGAGAAAATACCGGGGAATCTTTCGGGAGTACTTTCCTACGAAAACGTGAGAAATTGAACTCGAGAATACCAACTATTGGAATCGTAGGAATTTTTTGACAATTCTCACGGAATTTCCACTCCCTCAGATTCGAGAATAACCCCCCTGTTGACAAATGCAACCAACTGTCGATAAGATTGACCACCTTTCTTACCCGCGACGCGCGTCATGATCTCAGTCGTCATCTATTGATTCGTTATAGAACTAAAAACCCGGTTTCAGTAGCTGCCATTTAACATAACCACCCATAGATAATATCACAGAACAACAATAAAGAGAACCGCAAATCCTGTACATTTCGTTGGAAACATGTGACGTCACGATTGCATTATCACAGCGCCCTCCGGGTCAAACGGCTAAACATAGAAATACGAATGGACTGTGCTTACGAAATATAGCGCGAGATTTGAAAAATTAGATATGTTTCGATTTTCCTTAATCTCATCAGTGTGATACGTCTGCTAATGGGTCGTACTTACAGCTTACATTTAATTTAACAATGTCGCGATTACATTTTTAATGCGGCTTTTAATAATTTTTGAGATTGTAAAATTTTTCACTACCTAATAATAATCGTAATGTCTTTCTGCCTTATCATTTATCAATTATGAATAATTACAATAAAAGATCGAAAATTAGAATAAATTTAGTTACGGCAACGTTAAATTAAATATTAGGTGTAAATATTGATCAATATGATTAATTTGCAGAAATCACAGACATATCTAATTTAACCTAAAAATAAACTCTAAGAGATAAAAATTAAAATAAACTCTAGTAAGTCAAATCATGAATGAGCTTTAAAAACGAAACACGTAATCATGAAAATATAATGAAAATTTAAACAACAAATGAACATAAACTCTGAAAGCAGAAAAACTTAACAATAAACTCTGAAAATTCAAAAATAAAAATAAATTCTAATAACACGGGATAAATAAATATCTTAAAAGAATGTCCTCTGTGCCTGCATTAAATTTAGCTTACTCAATTTTGAAGTATTTAAACGGCAAATATTTGAATTAGGCATTATAAAAAATCGATAATTTATTAAAATGGCCCTTGGATTGTGATTTTTTTAGGGAAACTCTCTTTTCTCTTACGTATTTATAGATACAGCCCAACACATTTCTTGATGAAGCTAACTTGAGGAGAATGTTTGGAGCACACTTGAAACTGACTAACGACGAACTGATTTTCTTCTAGAAAAATGCTTTCTAACGGTGAAAGACACAATGAAGATATTTGAATACACTATGAGGAATAATATCAACCAATTCGATAAACCTACTAGCTGCATATCTAAGTATTTTATTGGCATCATCAATTTCTCTAAAACTTACAAATAAATGTTGTCGGAGAACCTCAGAAGAATATAAATTTTCAATACAAACTGAACAGCCGGACACATCAATTTGGGAAAGAATGAAACCAGCAACATACTTAGATGCCTCTGCAGTAGGAATGTTTAATAAATTTTACAGAAGCTGTAACCAATGTGCAATAATCATGATTTATTGGTGGAAGACATGAATTCGAAGATGAATTGCTACTATCTTGTTCTAATTGGTTCCCACAAGTAGGTGATAATGGAGATAATTCATTACTAACATTTGAAAAGTTTGCATAAGGGACAGCATCACGATTGAGATACATCTTTAAATGGTGATGATTGTAATCCGAACTATTGAAGTGCCTAGAACATATTCTAAAATTTTGTACCTATGCAGAATCATCTAGATGACATATTTTCTTCCAAATTTTCAGCATTGGTGGATGTTTTGGGAATTTATGAAAGCGAATTGATTCCTTAGCCCTATAAACCCTTGGACACCCAGGAAATTTGCAATGCTATATATCTTAGGCATATCTATAAATTTAGTAATTTTATCCAAAAATCAAATTTTATTACTTACGTTTTGAAGAGCACAGAGAACGATGTCTGAACACTATTGGCGGGCAAACTGCAACTGTGGAATGTTAGCGGAAAAAGTTGCAAAATCGTCATAATGGTGGGAAGAGCGTGGAAAATTATAACAAATCTATTGAAAACAAACGGTAATTTTTCTCAAATTCCCACTAAAAAAGGTACCAATCTGGTGCTATCTAAATAATTCAGGTTACCCGTACTTGGAACATTACGTTTTTGGCAGCAATACTTGCCAACATTAATTCAACAAACTGAAGTTGTATTTCTTGCGTATCACTGATAGTTGGTGACCATTACTCGGGTCAATTTCATTGCGGCTATGTTCGTTTGTTGCCAATAACGCGTATTACCTTTTCATACCCGTGGATAATATACACATAACCACCCATGGTCACTGCCGCCATAATGATTTTATTACTCCCCACCAACTAAAGCGCACCCTTATGGACATGATTTATCTACTTATATATAATCACTGGCCCGGGATGTGCGATTCGCCAATCCTCGGGTCCGATACACTGTCAACATTTGACGACACTATCCAGGGGGGTTATTCTCGAACCGATGGAAAGTGTTCACTCCCTGAGAATAACATTCATATCTTTCCTACGTTTACTCCCGGGGAATTATAGCACGTTGTTGTCAAGTCATATTTTAGGAAGGGATAGGAAAGAACCAATAGAAACGGCGGTAGAAAGAGATGTATTTATACAGGGGGTTATTCTCGAATCTGAGGGAGTGGAAATTCCGAGAGAATTGTCGGCTGTTAATATGTGGTTGTATTCGTAAACTATATCTTATTTAATATTTGATAGTAGAATAACGAATAACAATATATAGCTTGCAAGTAAAGCAGCTTGAATTAATATGATATCTTATATATTCTCCCCTAATTTTATATATACCTATATTGTGCGATGGATGCAGAAAATATTACTGACCGAGAAAATATTTCAAAACTTGAACATGAATGCAGTTAAGCGATAATTTGTTTAAATGCTACTTGTATATGAATAAAGCTTCAGTCAGATATATAATTCTATAATTATAAGCTTAGCGGCGAAATCCGAGCTATTCAATACAAGATGTTTATGTACTCTTTTATTAGTCGTTGTTTAGCTTTTGTGTAGCTGTAACATGTCTAGATTTTTTTCTTTGTCATGATTTTCATTTTTAAAAATGCCATGAGATAATATCGATCAATGTAAAGAAAACGATCACTATATTTTCAATTAAAAAGAACTGTTATAAATACATCTCTTTCTACCGCCGTTTCTATTGGTTCTTTCTCATCCCTTCCTAATATATGACTTGACAACAACGTGCTATAATTCCGTAGGAAATATATTCCCTGTAGTTCGAGAATACCACATTTTTAGTAACGGGGAGTTAGTGGTGAATGTAAACTTTGTGGAAGCACGGACCATGTAACTGCGGCTTTAGAGATCTTATTCTTGCCAATAAATAATCGACGTCATTGCTTTACTCCTAATAAGAGAACAACATCGAGCTATTCGATTATGAGCCTCAAAGGTAAAAATCTTTAGGTAAAATCCACCCCTGTTAACTAGTTTGGGTTTCTACATACAGAGAGCGCTTCGATCAAGGTATAATTAATATTGCCTGCTTAAAAGGTAAATATTTTAAAAAATGGGTTAATATCATACAACTTGGACGCTAGAAATCACTTTAAATATTTGCTCGCATAAATATTGCAATGAAAGTTGTATACCGTCTAGTTGGTATACTCAAGAAACTGTAGAACACCTGTTATCGTGCTGTTATCAAATATAAAAAAGCGACAGTACCCCATGGCATTATATACGTAAGAACAAATTTTAGAGGCAGTTTAAGCTATTAGTTTGCCCTATTTATTATTATTTTTTTATCAATCTATTTATTGTGCTATAATATTTTATACGAAATGTCAGTTTATAACTGTTTTGTTTGTGGCTCGGTGCTTCCTTCTATTCAATTATTTTGGTGTCTAAAAACGGACGTAAGGTAAGTTGATCGTATATGCATTTATTATAACTACCATAGAACTACATATTCCAATTAAAAATGCTCTTTATTCATACATACGTAAAAGGAGTAATGATAGCGTAGTTTTTTTTATTCAACTTCATTACAATTACAAAATACAATGTATATAAATATTAAGTACAATATTCAATGTGCACACAACCTACAAATCGCAAATATTTTCTTTTGTTTATAAATAAACAATTTCTTAAATGCATATTGTGGAATTTAACGCTACTATATTGTCTTAAAAAAGATTTATTCATGTTTTATCATTTTTACGTTATGGACAATAGTACTTAGTATTTATTTTATTTATCATCACATATGGATTATTTTTTAGTATATTTTTTATTATGTATTTCTTGAAGTTGAGCATTAATATATATTATTATGAATTTGGTTAATGATATTTACAATTAGTAATAGTGACAAGTGTTTTATTTTTTGTAAATTATAAGTGTTGAATCAGCAATACATACCGGGTGTCCAACCTAAGATGCAAGGGTTCCTAGCCTTATTGTCTTTTTGAAAAAAATGTTTCAAATAAATGTTGCCTGGAATTATATTCTACACATGTTAAAATTAGTTTCAATAATAGCGGACTTCCGGTTGTATCGGAAGTAGATACTAACTTTATTATTTTAAATGAAACACTCTGTATATTATTGCACTTTTGGATTCCTTGTTAAATTTAAATAACAATACGTTAGGGATACATTGGGGCTAAGTTGTACCGTTTTCGAATTGCATGATGTTTTTCGAAAAAAATGACATTTGCAGTATCTTCGGTTTTTTGGAAGTACCTCAGGAAGTTAGAAAGATGCGGTTTTTAATTTTCGCTTAACCATGAAACACCACACGTCTTTTATTTTAAAATTGTTGCGTTTAAATTACAGCATTGTTAAATAGGGATCTGTAATTTTCGAACTCTAAAATCATGGATAACTTGATTTTTTTAAATTGAACGGTATAGCAATTTTTACATAAATGGATGTAAAATTGAATTTTCTTTCGATTTAATATGAGTATCATTGTGTCTATCTCCCACGGTTTTGGAGATATTCGCAATTTTTCAGTTTCTCACGATAGATACGTATTGCGAAGCGCCGCCAGCGGCCACCTTTCCCCTCGCATTTTACACCAGGCTTGGGACTGGCAGCAATAATACTGGCATGCTTGGCCAACAGAACACAATAGAACCACTTGACACAAACAAAACCTGAAATTAAAAAAAAAGAAGAATTTACTAAAGTACGTTCTGAAACATTGGAGATGAACATGGCAAAGATAAAAGAAAACACAAGATTACTGGAATATCAATAAATCAGCACTTTCTTCAAACTACATTACTCTATCCAATGTATGGGGTACGTACACATCGAGCGTCTTGCTCGCAACAGGCTACACTTTAAACGCTAGTTTTGTCATTGTACAGAGAATTTGTACAACACTGTTATATTAAATGTTCAAAATGCTGTCCGTTTTGGGCACTACATAATCGAAATCGCGTTTGCAAACATTTCTGAACATTTCTGAGCATTTCTGGTGTGACTTCTTGAAGCGCTCTTAAAATATGATGGCGCATATCATCAGGGGTTCTTGGTGGCGTCTCATAAACTTTATTTTTACTGAAACCCCATAAGAAGAAATCGCAGTTTGTAAGATCTGGCGATCTCGGAGGCCACCTAACAGGTCCTCCACGTCCAACCCAGCGGTCCGGAAAAGACACATCCAAAAACTGAGACGAACTTCGACAGTATTGTGAGGTGGAGCACCATCGTGTTAGAACCACATCAGTTGACGAGTAGCTAACGGAAGATTTTCTGACAGAACGCCTAAATTATTTTGAAGAAATTCCATATAAACCCTACCCGTTAGGCGTTGGTTATGAAAAAACGGACCTATGATATGTTGTCTAATGATACCTGCCCACACGTTGACTGACCATCTGTATTGACTATGTGCTGCAATAAATCGATGGGGATTTTGTGTGTCATAATAATGACAATTGTGACGATTCACAAATCCATTTTTGTGGAAGGTAGCTTCGTCTGAAAGCATCACTTGATTGAAAAAGTTCGCATCATGATCAGTTCTTTGAATTGCCCACTGACAAAATAACAGTCTGCTTTTGAAGTCACCTGCAGTAATTTCCTGGTGCGAATCCGATACGGATGATACTTATATATTCTTAAAGTATTGTGTACCGAAGATTTACTGATATTAGTCATTCTACTTATTTCGCGCACACTGGATTCTGCATTTTCACAATACTCATCTGATCGTGGGCTGCGATGCGAACTCTCTACTAGACATAACGTTCAGCTCGAACATAATGAGCACACGAATTCAAAACTGGAGAGTCTCTTCGGAGCCTTCGTGCTCCGATCATCGCTACATCCAATTTGAAATTTTGTTATTGTGCCCTTCATTCAGGGACCATGGTTATCTAATTCAGGCAGAGTATTCCATCTGAGTGAAGTTCCTGGCAAAATCATGGCAATGGGTGAAAAACCCAGAGTCTGCTTAATTATCAGGAATAACATTAATGTGTTTATGCTTTCAGGCTTCTGCAATCGCAAATGTGCGACTGCATTCCTGAAAATAAGAATGGAGAAAAGAGAGCTGGAGACAATCGTCTGTTCCGCCTACTTGCCGGGTGAAATGCCAGGGGAACTTTTTCCTCCGACTATTGTGCGAAAATTAATCGTCTACAGCAAAAGGAACAATACTCGTCTAATCGTTAGCTGCGATGCTAACTCTTACCATACGGCTGCATTGATATCAACTTAAAAGGTGAGTCACTTTATAATTTTATATTAGGGAAAGGGTTAATTGTAAACAACATTGGCTCTGAACCAACCTTCTTCACCCGTAACAGAAATGAGGTACTAGACATAACGTTCAGCTCGAACGTAATGAGCACGCGAATTCAAAATTGGAGAGTTTCCTCGGAACCTTCGTGCTCCAACCATCGTCTGAATGAAGTTCCTGTCAAAGTCATGGCAATGGGTGAAAAATTCAGAGTGTGCTTAATTATCAAGAACAATATTAACGTGTTCATGCTTTCAGGCTTCTGCATTCGCGACTGTGCCGCTGCATTGCTGAAAATAAGAACGGAGAAAAGAGAGCAGGAGACAATCGTCTGGTCCGCCTACTTGCCGGGTGAAACGTCAAGAAAACTTTCCTCTCCTACTATTGTGCGAGAACTAATCGCCTACAGCAAAAGGCACAATACTCATCTAATCGTGGGCTGCGATGCGAACTCTTACCGTACGCCTGCATCGATATCAACTTAAGTGGTGAGTCACTTTATAATTTTATATTAGGGGAAGCGTTAATTATAAACAACATTGGCTCTGAACCAACCTTCTTCACCCGTAACAGAAATGAGATACTAGACATAACGTTTAGCTCGAACATAATGAGCACGAGAATTCAAAACTGCAGAGTCTCCTCGGTGCCTTCGTGCTCCGATCATCGCTATATCCAATTTGAAATTTTGGTGGGAAGCGGAGAGATTCGTTTCCTACCGCGACTACAAGTGCACTGACTGGGGGTATCTCACTTTAGAGATGGATTATATCCGTATGATTCGTATCTTTGGTACGAATGCTACTTGGGAGTCAGATAGTATGAATCTCAACTCATAAAAGTTTTCGTATTTCGTACCGACTTTCTCGTATCGGCATCAAAATAACGTTCGTATCCGTACAATTCGTATCGCTGTCACCACAGACTGCACACGGTACGAAATGGGACGAATGATTTGAATCTTGCTACGTGCTAGTCATTTCAGAGTTCTGACCAAATGGAGATAGCGGCGGAGCAGATCCATAACGCCCTAATCTCTGCATATATCACAATAATTGTCCACTAAAAGTGAAAAGAGATAACAGAGGCACACCTTGGCGATACCATAACCTCAGCCTTCGTAGAAAAGCAGTCCGAATCTTATTCAATCCGGCAAAAAGATTTGGCAACTGGGACCAATATCATCAAGCGCTAACGGAGTGTAATAAGGTAATTAGAAGAGCCAAGAGAGAGTTATGGACGAAGTTCTGTCAGAGATTGTCAATACACCTGACACGGCAAGGATCCAAAAAGTACTGTCAAGAGATCCGGTACAAACATTAGGTTCGCTGAGGCAAGCCGATAGCAGATTTACGGACTTTGGAAATGCAACGTTAAAGCTCCAGCACTGAACCACTTCCCCGGATGTTAGATGATGAATAACCTCTCAGAGGACCCTACCACCGGCAGTATCCACGTCATAAGTGAACTGATTAGCAAATAGCGAGGAAAGTAATAACATTCAATGCGGTTAGCTCAAACCAGACAAAACGCTGGGTAAGAGCGGTATATTTCGAGCACCCTTGCTAAAGGAAAGCACGATACTAGTCCCTCGACTTAGATTCTTCAGACCTAGTCTTCCTTTGAACTATATACCAACAAGGTGGACGGAGGTGAGAGTGGTGTATATTCCCAAAATCGGAAAATCTGAACCGTCTCCTAGTTCCTTTCGTCAAATAAGCTAGATGTCATTTCTTCTGAAAAGGTGGTAGAGGGTCATATCATATCTTGTACTAAACAATCTTGTCTCCAGGACTCGCTCGAATCCAAAGAAATAGCAATGTGGACATAGAAGAAGCATTTAATAATGCAATTCCTTTATCCCTATGCACTCGACCAATTGCATACTTCACAATCTCCTTCCCAAACAGAGAGGAATGGAATGGCAACCAAAAAAAAAATGACGTGGGCTGGTTTACGGACGGTTCAGAAACAGAGGAGGGTGTTGGCGCAGGAATCTTCTGTCGTAATCCAAGAATTAAAAAAAAACTGCAACGTTGGACAACACAACAATTTTTCAGCCTGAAATCTATGCCATTGAGATTTTGGATAAGAACATCAAAGGCATAAAAATTTTTAGTGACGGTCAGGCGGTGCTGAAAGCACTAGCATAAATGCAACTCGATGCTGATCTGGAGCTGTAAAACACTTTAAATAAAGTGGGAACGGCTAATCTATCCCTAATCTGGGTACTTGGACACTCACTCATACATGGAAATGAGGAAACAGACACTCCTGCGAAAAGGGTGCTGCGGAGTATTTCCAGGGACCAGAACCTCCCATTGATATACTACCTACGGTCGTGCAACAAATGAATTTCTGGGCAAATCAAAAAGTGCTCCATCACTGGAACAATTGTCCTGGTTTGGTACATGCGAAAGTACTACTCAATTAGTAAGGAACTACTTGAACTTGACCGTAAAATGTCAAAATAATTCTTTCTGTCTTTGCAGGTCACTGCAAACTCGGAAAGCACAGATCGGACCCTCTGATGAAACTGAATGTCGGCAGTGTTTGGAGGACGAAAAGACAGTTGGGCACATCTTCTACCACTGCTTCGCCGCAACGAGAATCACATATGACATCCTTGGGAAGCTTAACTTTTCCCTAGAGGACCTGGAAAAGACCTAATTGAAAAAGATTCTGAGCTACCTCAAGCGCCTGAACTTGTTGGATTAACTTTAAAGATGCGGATGTTCTCTTCATTTCAACAGTCAATACCACTTACGCCGGGTATATGCGATATCCTGTTCAGACATCTGAAAACAGATTACGGCAAGCGCGGAAGGAAAAAGTAAATATTCAAACACCGCACTAGTCTCCCTAGTGCAAGGATTATGGAAAGTTTGGAAGCAGCCAGTTGTGTATTACCTGGTTAATAGTAAAATGGAAAAGAAAGTTAGATTTTTGTATTAAGGAAGTAATTGAGCATTCATGCCCATTCCCTTAAATATTGTTTGTACTGTGCGTGATATGGACTTACGACAACTTTGGCTTCGCGTACTTACGTACAACGATTCTTATAAATATTTATATCTTTTTTGATCCACCACATTTATCAAAACCGCTTTTTTACTAATTTTTATAGTACCCGATAAAATGTGAATACACAATTGGAGAACACGATATTGCTAGTAGAGCAGCAGTAGACCACGTCATTAAAGTCATTTCAGCAAACAAGAGAAATATATCCCGTACAGTACCTAAGATTACCAACGACCACCTGTTTCCAAACAGTTTCTCAAAAATAGAAGTTTCATTCGCGACCCAACTCATAAGTCATTCAGTAGCGGGTTTTGTATTACATTCCGTTCTAATAGGTCTTTAAATTATACAAATAGATACTTACTTAATTTAAAGGAAGGTTGATATGATCCATATCAAGTGATATATATCACCATATTTATTCTGTCGAGGTCATGACAAGATGTCTGTACAAATTTTAAAAATCAATGATTTTGTTCAAAAATAGCAAATGTGGCAACATAAAGCATGTAAAACAGCAATTAACGAACGAATGAAGCGACGCGGTGTCTTTGATTCCCCACAATCACTTCACGAAATTTAGGGGTACCACGTCGTCTTGTTTGATTGTACATTTTTAGGTTTGCGGTCAGTTCATTTCCATTGGTTGCCGAATCAAAATTTAACAGATCATTACAACTTGACAAATTAATTAATACAAAATAAATATCACGTTATTTATCAACCTTGATTTAAACTTATGCTTCTCATTTTTCTGATTAATTGTATACATACCTGCACAAATCAAGCGACTCAATATAATTTTAAGTATACAGGCTGATTCATTTTCGATCCTCACCATTGGGATCTCGCTTATTATTGAAGATAGACGATAGGTTTAAATTTGGCAAAGTTGCTAAATTTTGTGGTTATTATGATCTCGAAAACAAACTAGACTTAAAACAAATGACGTTTGAGATTTTTTAAAAAAACGGAAAAATCTTATTTTCTTATTTTGCTTCTAGCACTTTTATTTGGCCTCGCAGAAAAAAACTAAAGACACGTTCTCAAGGCCACTTTTAATGTTCTATGTAATGGTGTACTTGGAGTTTTTATACGACGTTTCATCGAAATTTCATGGCTACCTTATTTAATCTTAAATTGAATTCTTTGCCAGTTAAAGCATAACATCAAAAACTTTTGTCAACATGTTACACATGGTTGAAATCAGAAAAACAGACTCTTTCTAACGGTGTCAAAATCCAATATGGCGCCCATAAGAAACAAGAAAGTTGATGATGACCAGAAGAAAACGAAACGTCGTATAAAAATTTCAAGTACTTTACATAGAACATTAAAAGTGGCCTTGAGAACGTTTCTTTAGTTTTTCTCTGCAAGGCCAACTAAAAGTGCTTGAGGCAAAATATGAAAATAAGATTTTTACGTTTTTTTAAAAAATATTAAAAGTCATTTATTCTAAGTCTACTTTATTTTCGGGATCATAATAACTGCAAAATTTAGCAACTTTGCCAAATTTAAACCTATCGTCTATCTTCACTAATAAGCGAGATCTCAATGGTAAGGATCGAAAATGAATCAGCCTGTATAGTGACTCTTTATAATAGTTTTTTTTTAATTACAGGTGAGTTTCTAAATCATGCATTGGCAACATCAATATTTATATAAAAGCCGTGGATGACCTGTTCGATAGCTTTAACGGTTCAACGACTTTTCCTCATCACGGAAAAGAATATTCTGCCTGATTCTTCACCGCATTTCCAATTTTGGACTAAAATTGAAAAAATTATAGGTAAACACATTACTTTGTAGTATTAGTAATTAGTTTACAAAATAACATTTATATATGGGCTTTCACAGAAGTGGCTAGTTCTGACTAGCAAAAACTTCTAAGTTTTCGGGCTTACCGAAACCTTTCAGATTTAAAAATTTGGGATTAGCAATAGTTTGTTACTTACTTTCTTTGTAAAATATTTCCAAGTTTCTTACACTTGTCGCTATGAACTTTGCTATTTTAAATGTAACATATTGTATATTATTATATTTTTGCATTAAATATAAAATTCTATGACCATTACAACTGGGATGTCCTATACCTATCATCATTTATATATATATCATATATTATCATTTCTAAGATATTACAATTTTTGTGACAATTTTGTAACACTAGCACGTAATTTATTATTTTTCACTTGCTTTATGTGCCAGAGATCTTGCATTTTAAAACAACCACATATTAAGATTGTTTCACCAAAACATACTAGAACTTTCCCTTCATATTATACATGGGTGACGTATCAAAGAATTTTTCAAGTTGTAAAGCTCAGTGTTTTCAAATAGAACACCCGATATGTTTTTACATTGTATGATATAGAATTAAATTCTACACCGATTTGCTGTAACATTCCCTATACCAATTTTTCTATAGTTTTCTTTAAGGGCAGTGCAACCATATACAAGACCCATACAGCACATTATCTTTCAGAAATATTACACCAACGTTTGCAATGTTTCTGCAATATTGCAGAAACATTGGAAAGGTTGCTACAATGTTTTTGAAAGATAATGCGCTGTATGGGGAGTAGCCCGACAAAACCAAGGCTTTCGAGGATCGTTTGTTAATTTTTCCACTTCTATTTCCTTAATTTCAAGGACAGTTGTTCTATTGGATTCAACATAGTTTATTTTACGAAATTAGCGTTTGAGAAGGTCAACTTACCTATATTTTTTTCCAAACGAGTTTGTTTTTAAGCCGAGAGAACTCCTTTCTCTAACTTGTTCTCCGAAACACTTGACACGATTTTTAAAATTCTTTAACAATTCTGTTCCTTTTTAGCTGCGAAATCGATTGAATAGAGGATTTTTGAATATATACGTGCTATGTTTTTTAATAACTTGAAAAAAGAAGCTATAGAGTTTTCACACATATTTGTCCGCTGTAGAATGTTTAATATAAATTAGAATTAATATGTTTAAAAACCGTCTGTTTATATCATACAGTACAAAATGATCTTTAATTAAAAACGAAAAAGAATCGCCTTATTTCAATTGGTTGCAGAGAAAACCACATTTAAATTCAAGAAAAAGTATTTTTAGGAAACTTGTTTTTTTTTAAAGTATTTAATTTGGCTGTTATTTCTTAGTTTTTCTTCTTTTCGATTGAAGCAGATAGGTATCTACTATTAATTAGATATATTATACTTATTTTGACTGTGAGCAACGTCAGGCACTTCGATATCGCTCAGCCAAGTTGCGATTCTACTTGAAATCTAATAGTTTGCGCTCTGGTCCGTACTTCGTTCCGCAACTATCGGGTAGCCTTGATTTGTGCATTATTATAGAAAATGTCTGATCAGGTAACAACGCAAGTTAGGCGAGCGCAAGTTGGCTGTAAAGAATTACACCTGTTCTAGTTTGCAAAGAAGCTTGGCCAAAGTTAGACACTAGCAAAGAGAAGTCTAAAACAGCAGTTTGAGGAAGAAGCAGGCCGTTGTAATGCAGCTGAACAGTTTCAATAATTAGCTTTTTTTTTCTAATTACATATATCATGAATTAAAAATTGTTCATCCAGAGGCGGAATATTATATGAATTGGCTGCGTTGCTAATTTTATATTTTTATATAATAATTTCTTATATCCCCCAACAACAAACGTCAAAAAATATTTAAGGAGGCATATATGTTTGCAGCTACAAAAGTAGGAGTTCCTTCGTGGATTTTTTTAGAGCCATAAGATAACGTAAAAATTGGACTTTCTACGTAATAAAGTACATCTTTTGCAATTTTCGTAAAAATTTTATTGTAACGATTTCTTCATCCTCGCATACAATCAGCCTTGCCCTTGACGCATGATTTCGCGGTTACAATTATACCTCTTTCTTCGTTTATCTGAAACACAAAAATCCAACCGTACCTTAAGAAAAATAAATTTCCTAGTCGTTGTCGTACCCGATTTTTAAAATTTGAATTTTAAACAAAATGTCGGGCTTTGAGGATGCCAAGTTTCGGGAAAAAATTTGTTTGTTTAAAAAAAGATACAAAGGTTTAGAATTTAAAAAATTGGATACAACAAAGACAAGAGAATTTTAAAAGTTTAGAGTCAAGAAAAGAAAAATCGGTTGATCCGTTGTCTAGTTATCATTGTAACCGATTTTAGAAACATGGTTTTGAGAAAACGTCGTTGAAGTTTTCGAACAACTTTAGTCTATTGTAAAACTGAGCTTATCTAATTTACATGCCATCGTCAATTCCTGGAGCATAAAAGGAATCTTCCTGCTCAAAATTTACGTCAATTTGTTCATTTTTAGAGAGGCGATGTTTCATACGGGCCTCCAGTGTCGCTTGCTGCGCCCGAACGTCCGCTTGATTACACCGCCGAGAGTCGCTCTGAGCTGCAAATTGGACCGCGTTTTGTCCAATTTTTATTTCCATGGTCTTCATTATTTGTAACAAATAAGTCGTGTCTTCGTTGAATAAACAAATCGCAATATAAGTTGCTATTCTAACGACTTCAACGCTACTGTTTATATCTTCGGTGCTATCCTCCAGATTATACTGTTAAAACTTCGGCTGACATTTTGTGTGAAACCGCCACGACAACGTTCCAACAAATTATTATTTGACAAATCTTTGTATATTGGACGAATTGCATTGAGCACGTTTTCGGGTAAAGTTTTATAACTCGCATTTTGGTAAAGTGCATTGGCTTTTGATTGCCGCCATTCGCACCAAGAATTGGAGCCAAATAATAATAAAAAAAATATTTTTTAGACCCAAATTACGTTGCACTGCTCTTAAAATACTTGTTTTAATGCTTTCAAATCGTCGGATAATATTTTACCGACTATATAGACTATGAGTTTGATGTTACAATAATTCATAAATTATTGCTTTCAGTAAAAAAGTGCCGAAAAGTTTACACTGAAATTTCTGGTAATGGATGCTTTTTATTGCATTTCAAAATTCTATCTGGACAGACGTTTTTGAAATACCAATCTTTAGAAGCTGAACGTATTGAACTAAAGAGTGCTTCGAAATATGCTAAAGCATTTGTTTTGTATGTGGATGATTTCACCGTTCACGGGGCGTAACTACCGTATAAACTTCTTTTTAATTTGTTTGGTGACAGTTTTTTAATGAAACACGGGTATGCCTTTTAAATATAATTTAATCAACACTTAAACTCTTAGCACTAAACTTTAACACTTAAACATAGGACACTATTACACTCTAAATCTGAACTTAAAAACTGTGATGATGATTGAATTGGATGCTTGAAATGTTGCTGGAAGACTGACTGTGCTCTGTGAATTTTTGTAGAGGAAACCTCTGTACAATATATTAAATAAATAGAATTATCCTGATTCCCAGAAAGGGATGAATTGGGTAAATTCCAGTTGTAAAGGTTAATTAAATATTCTCGAGTAATTTACAGCGGATGTTGACCATTACTCATCAGTAGTATTAATATTTAATAGCTACGGCAATATCTATGAATAGATAAGTTTGTATAAATAAAATCTAATACCTACAGCCAGGTAGTGAGCTATTGAAATATATAAGGTGTAAAACTTTAACTTAAAATAGGGGAAATTTGAAACCGAAATAATTGAATGGGAAAACCCAGATTCTGATGAAGTAAGGGTTCTCTAAATATAATAAGATTAAATACAAATAATAAACTTAAAATACTAAACAGCATTAATCTCGTTTCCTCATTTACAGAAAGAAGTTTACTACAGTTTTTTCTTGATTTAACACTACCAATTTTTAACAAAAATGTTTCAAGTTTTCTGAATTTCTTTATGTCTATGTGGTATGGCATATTAAATTATCAACACGTTCTTGTCGCAACTCCTTGGCATTCGAACGTGTAATAAATTTAAAATATCCAAGTTATAATAAATCATTAATATTTTCCATTAGGTATTTAGTTTACAAATTACGCATCAGTAATATACACTTATCTGAGCACTACAACTTTGAATTTCTAGATATTTAGACATCCTGTATAATATGAAAGGAAAATTTTAGACCGTTTTGGTAAACGGGGTGATTTCTCCCAGGCCCAAATTTTTTTAGAGGGCCTGTGTTTTGTGATTATGTGCGCTGGCGTTTCGCACTTTTTCGATGTAAAATAAAAACACGTTGTGGTTCTTACTTACTACTATATTTGATTAAATTCAACAAATTAAAACAAGCAAAATACATTGGTATTACACGGAAGTTGTTGTTTGTTGTTGTTGAATTGAGCTGCGTGACTATAACTATTTTGACTGTGACTGGTGACTACATATCTGCAACTATTTTTCTTCGGGCAGTTTCTGCTTTTCCAACGGCTAGAAACTCTCCCGAAAATGGGGGGTAACAAACAAACTAAGGGCTGTAAAAATACGTCACGGGAAAGTACGTTGTGAACGTCAGTCCCTCGGTAATTTGGAAAAAACCCGGAGAATAGTGATTAACCCGGGCGAGGGCTATAAAATATAATATAAATGATTACCTTAAATACTGCAAATGATAATTAGGTATTTACAAAGATGTTGTGTATATCTTTTCCGAACAGCCTGGATTGCTAATTGTTTTAGAAACTCAAAATTATAATAAAAAATAGTGGGTATAATAGAGGGATCCGTAAAATGTAACCTCCCGAGCCCGAAATTTCTTTGAAAGGGCCTGCCTCTGGCACATAAAACAAATGAAAAGTAATCAGTTACGTACTACGGTGTAATGTACAAATTTTCACAGAAATCGTAATACCTTGGAAACGGCTGAAGGTAGGTATAGGAAACTCTAGTTGTAATGGTTATAGAATTTTATGCTGAATGAATTAAAAAATACAATAATATATAGGCAGTTCTATTTAAAATAACAAGGTTTATGGCGGCTTTCAGTTAATTGGTAGTGTAAAAAACTTGGAAATAGTTTAGAGAGAAAGTAAATACCAAACTATTGCAAATCCCAAATTATTTCTAGGCACATTCGTGAAAAAAATTACATCTTGAAATTATATAATTTTGTTTTTTAGATCAATGGCGTTTGATTGGTTTTAGAGGAAATCAACCGCCATCACAAAGATCTCAAATCTAGATCATCACCCGATCTAACATAAAACCCATAAAATTACTGTGGCGACGAATTAAAGGCATTTCAGATACGGAGTATTTTAGAACGCGAAGTTTGAACCGAGATACTATGGAAAATATGTTTGGAGGAATCAGGGGATATTGTGGAAGCAATGTTATTCCTACACCACTGCAATTTGTATATACCGCGTGATTCAGTAAGGGTGGCGACCGGCTGTATCTCGAAAACTGCTATGCCTAGAGCTTCGGGACAAAAAAATACATAACCAATGTGGCCACCAGAAATATCTGAAAATTATTTTAATGTTCGAAATTTTCCCGCTAGAGGGCGTGCCTGTTATGTTCAATCATAAAATGAGTATTATCTCAGAAAATTGCAGGTTAAGCTATAGTTTTGAATGGATCGATCGAAAGCTGAACTGATGTCCCATTACTTTGTTTAATGACTTTTTTTCGTATCTACCATAATAAGGAACTGGCAAGCCAATCAATTGTTCAATATGTAAATTTTAATATCTCCTGAACCGTTCAACCAATCTGAAATTTTTTGGCCTCGTTCGATGAAGCATTTTATGGGTTTTTTTCTAGAAAAAATGTCGTTTAGTTTGAAATAGGTAAACTAGAGGGGGTTTTCTGTAGTGATTACATATTTTAGTGAATTTCAAGAAAAAATTAAATGTAACCGGCTATATAATTACCATGCAGTGTCGCAAGCTAAATTAAATTGTTGAAATTTCAGTGAAAACCGCATCTTAATATTTATTTATTTTTTTTATGATTGAACATAACAGGCACGCCCTCTAGCGGTAAAATTTAGAACATTAAAATAATTTTGCGATATTTCTGGTGGCCACATTGGTTATGTATTTTTTTGTTCCGAAGCTCTAGGCATAACAGTTTCCGAGATACAGCCGGTCGCCACCCTTATTGAATTGTACTTCTTAATTTTGTATTAATTTACCTACTATATGAAATTCTAAATACCGCCAGAATTTCATATAGTAAATTAGCACAAAATTAAGAAGTACGATCTACACCTACATTAACACAACCTAATTATGGACTACAACCAATAGTTTTAAATGCCATATAGTTAATGGCTTCATTAATAGAAGCTTTCAAGGTAGGACTTGCGAAAATGATGACGGGGAATTATTGACAGAATTATTGATCCCCCGAAACCCCTCCACAGGTACAGCCCTGATTTAAAGAGTATGATAGCAGTACTGTATAAACTAATAAGTATATCATAGCAAATAATGTTTAGTTGTGGAGTTGCATAAGAAATATCAAACTTAATAGAAACTAAGTCGGCATCTAACAGAAATATTCATATGAAATATTCTAAAAGTGATCGAAATACTTTAGATTTTTCTTGGCGCACTTGTCCTACTCATTAATCTGTTATTATAGATACGTTTATTACAATAATTATGCTGATACCTATGTATCAGGTGCTAGTGCAAAAGAAAACAAAATAGATCTTTTAAATTACAGATATAAAAAAAGAAATCAAAAAAATTACCGATTTTATAACATACGTAGCAATACTTTATATTTATTGTTGTTAATACTTTTATGGTAAGTATTTTGTAGATTAAGATATGAAGATAATTTTTAGTTACTTATTATGTATTTTGTGAAAAATATAGAAAGTAGACATTTATATAATTAATATCTTTCAAATTAACTTAAAACTACTCAATAGAATAGGAGTCAATTTCTTATGTAAATGAAGAATGAATTTTCTGTATTGCTTATGATTAACACTGTGTAACAGTGATTGAGTTTTTTTATATCTGTACAAAGTCTGTAACTGTGATAATGTAAGTGTATACGATTTACTACAGCTAGGGGTGCGTTCGAAATTAGAATATATTTTAGTGAATGTATACCACAAACAATGAAAGCGAATAGAAATGTTTGAGTGATCTTACACTTGTATCATCTGGTTTTGAACGCGCCCTAGCATACTAGTTGCATCTATACTATAAATAGTTTTATGCATCGTTATATCTGAATAGCACGCTTCTGTTCGTAGTAGAGGTGATTTCTGCTGTATAAACCAGTTACAATGTTATGCAAAAAAATTAATTACTTCTCTTTATCTTGATTCCTAAGTTTTAATTGATTTCATTTGTTTAAGAACTTATGTACACCGTTATTTCACGTAGTAGATACATATATGTATGTATTTTATTCTTTTTTTGGCGAAATACATTGCTCTCTTTATTAAATGATTGTTTATTTTTACAAAACCTGTTAAAATTATAGAGTGAAACACCAAAGTATTGAAAATACGTTTTATTTTAGAAATGACACAAAATTCGTATAAAAAACATTTTTCATGTTTCCTTTAGATTTCATTTCCGAACGAAGACACATATTTATAATACAGGAACACACCAGCAGCAGTACGAAACTCTTTTTCCTTTTGATTCCTGTGCATTTCTCACTTCTAAGCGATATGCTCCTATAAAGCTATATAAATTTATATATTGTTTAAAACAAAATTTTTTAAATCCTCTGACCCAAGTCAAATAAAGGTTCAAACCAAACACAAATGATTCAACATGAAGGAGAGACGTCAGCAAAAAGTCTTTAATGGATCTATACTCTTTCATATGAATATACAAACAGTATTGGGCATTAATTAGTTGCAAGTTAATTCAATTAAATAATTAAATACAAAATAACTAAATACCATGGTAATTATAGTTAGACTACAATTCAATTACTTTGTAACTGAAGGTGATCAATTTTATTATAATTGCAACTAAGGAAGTATTAATTACTTTTTGCCCAACATTGGGCTATGTGAACCTATTGTTGCGTTGGTTGACAGGTAATGCTGTGTTTACAGTTGACGAGGCAAAAAAATAATACCTTCGGCACTCTAATGTAAATAACTATTCTGATTGGATGGATATTAAGCAAATGCTCACCGTTTTCTTTCTCTCGTCTATTATGTACCTTAAAGCGTTGTTACTAAAATAAATTACCACATGATTTTTTTTTATTGTTTTTTCCAATTTCTAATTTATTGCAATACGCTTTTACGCTGACTTTATTTCCTTAAAACTTTCTTTCACTCTCTTCCCCTGTATATGTTTATTGTTAATTCCTTCACTTCTTCATTATTTTCAGAAATCAAAAACTATAGTTGTAGATTATAGAAAAATAGTGAATGTGCCGTTTAATTTTTACTCTGCTGTAATAGCATTAACCCAAAGAATTTTTTAGATTTTAAATATATATATATACCTATATATAGTTGTTTTGTTCGCGCATAAAAATAAAAAAAAAATAGTCATGATAAAGCGAATTCATGTCCAGGAACGATCTCTTTTTTTCCTTTTTCAGTTAAAATTATAATTGCCCAGTAGTAATCTTTGTTAAAGCTTTATTGATATTTAAATGATACCGCTTTTTTATTTATTTCTAAAACTTACTTCCAACCCCTACTCCTTGTGACGTCAGAACGATAGGACGCTATAATAATTTAACATGGTGGCTTGTGTGGTGATTGGGTGTGTCGTTTTGTGCAAATTCTGTAATAAATTGTGAATATTCTTTGAATAGTTGAAGCTACCTGTTGCTACTAATGTAAGTTGCATGAACATTCTTATTTTTATTTAAAAATGGTCAGATCTTTTAGTATAAATAAAAACTAATCAACCCGGCAAATACCAAGTATCGTAATAGATATCTAGTCAACGCTACTTTTCTGTTATACATCATGATCTTAAAACTTTAAATTAAAGCCCTCTTTTAAGTCGCGATTGCATGCGAGGCATTTCTTTGATAGAAGTTCCATCGCTTTCCTCATGTGTTTGGTTGGAATTTGGAATAATAGGACGCCATGATGGTTATAGTATTTGTACCAATCCAAATTTGTAAATTAAAATATTTTCTGAGATTATATGCGATAATAGGTCATGAATTTTATGTATTTAATAGAGCGTTGGTCGTGACATGATGAGGACGGGGCTAGAAAAACCTCTTGGGCGATGTATTTTTTTTAAATTTTCCGCATATGACCGGACGGTGCGATTATACAGTAGGTACTATTTTACGGACTTGTGTTGAATAGTTTTATTTTGCAAATAGTTTCTATAAAGACTTGAATCGAAGTCGAGGTGAATTTTTTGTTTTTGAATACAGTTTATACTCTATTATGCTGAAACTGAAAAACACCAGAACAATGCGAATTGTTTTGAATCGAGTAACTTTGATTGTTACGGTCCGATTTGTATTTAGCGGTTTTCATTACTGTCATCTCACTAACAGCATTTTCGACTTACCGCACTTTTGTCCACTGATTGTATTTCCATCTTATTTTAATACATAATATTAGTAAGGGAGATAGATATACTCCACGCGTAAAGTGCAATAAGTCGAAAACGCTATAAGCATCGTTTGGTGAGTTACCGTTGAACAACCGTTACTCGTCAAAAAATGCTTACAGCCAATCAACGCAAAGACGCGCAGAATTTCCGCTTTCGCTAATCTTTCGACCAATCAGCGCTAGCGAATAACTACCACGCCCACGGACTTCCGTCTTGTCCACTATGGGACAACGAACTTATACCCTGTGACGTGCGTTCTCATCTTTCATCCCATTTTACCAAATTTCAGTTGTTTTGTGAGGTTTTTATTATGTTAATTCTACCCTGTGTGAACGGCTCATCACTTCGTATTCGAGGATATACGAATTCATGTCGTACCTCTGAAGGACACCCTGGAGAAGCCATTTACGTATTCTCCAAGAATCAGGTAAGGGCCACCATTTTTATTTCCAAATTTTATTTCAGCTTCTATTTCTCCATTCGTTTTCGCGTTTTTTGTGTTATTGTACTGTTTGTTTTCTCTACAGGTTTTTTTTTTTTATTATAAATTTCATATCACGATCGCATACGTCAAGGTCAATGAACTCTCTCTGGAACGTTTTAATTTTCGTGCCCCTATATGTCTTTTGTTCGATTTTTTTAAATTCTCTATATTTAGAATTTATTTCAATTTTATTTAAATATTGTTTAAATTTTAATCATTAAATTTCCAAATATTTATGTTTTTTTTTATATATAATTCAACAACTTAAACTGCAACTTCAACTTATTTTTTTTATTGCAAAACTGTTATTTTGCCCTATATTTTTATATTTTATTTTAAACATTTAATATTTGGTATTTATTTTTGGTACGGGGGGGCCCGTAAGAGTATATTTGTTGTTTAATATTTAGAGAAAGCTCTTCAACGGACGAGCGAGAGCCTGATTTTCCGACTCGGCACTCTCCATCACACAAATTTTGGCACCAAATTTCCTGCTCCTGTCACACCTGCTTTGATTTGAAATTATGGGCGAACTAATGACATTCTTCGATAAACAGTTCCAATTAAAATATTTTTTTAATTTATAGAATAATTACGAATCAGTATATTGATGTTTTGCTTATTTACTATGTAACCACGGCGATCTATGTATGTGATTAAAAAATAATAAGTGTTAAATCATTGGAAAATGCGCTTAGTTAGTGTAATGTACTAAAAAGAATATAAAAACATGCAGACAAATATTACGTTCATCGTTTATTTAGCATTACTGAAATGGGTTCATAAAATTATATATGATAATATAGTATAATGCTATTAGTGATAAAAAATAACACTACTAAAATAGATCTTTCTTGTCTTATACATTAGAATGTGCTGATAAAATGTAACATGTCAATATTTTCTTGCATTTTATATGGTTACTGCATTCATATATTGCGAGTTATATGAAATTCCCGGTATAAAAGCTTTGTTTGTTTACTATTAGACAACATTTTCGAGTGCAGATATTTGGAATCTTTGCCATCAGATAAAAACGTTGTTGCTCTTACACCTATTTCAATAATAGGAAGTGATAAAATTTACGTCACAAACTCTGATTTATCAAGTAACTGATTCAAAACAACAATCTGCCAACAGAGCAGTAAGTCAATCTCAACTTAAATTAAAAAATTTTGTTCAAAGTAAGTAAATAACATTTCTGCGGATGAGAACTAAAATTTAATATATAAAATTGCGGCTTACGATACTTTTGCAAGAAGGTATCGACATTAGATCAACTTGGCATCGTGAATTCATTGTGTCTATATTTAACCCTTCATTAGTCGCGCATAGGCCCAGCGGACCTATGCCTGTGCATTTCTTATATGTCGCAAGCAAACGCGCCTAGTAGAGGGTTAACCAGTAGACATTTTTTTCGCATACTAGATTTTTTCTGATATTTCTCACGTAACTGCAGATATTGCACTACCGATTCGACAGCAACATTTTTATACTTATGGTTAGCTTGCTGCATATAGTTCTAGTTCTTTCTCCATGACCCCTAGCAAGATGCACTTCATATATAACTGTAAATAAGTCTTTATTCAATATCAATATCAAACCGTTTTAGTCTTCTGCAATGAATCGCTTTTTTATATTTAACAACATTGACATCCCAAATGTAAATACTCCATTTATCAGGCGTGATGCAAAAATTATTGTGAGGATTTTTGTCAGCCGAATACAATTTATTTATAATTTTGTTTCAGTTTTTTCTCAGCCGTTAGATTGTTATAAATTCTATTTAAACGCACCACTGACTTCTAGAGAAGTAGGTTAATCAACTCTTTGATTAATAATATGAATGCTCTTATAAGCATATGTGCAAAAAATAAATTTGAGATTTATCAACAGCAACTGTAAAATTTTAAGATTTACAACCTGGTAAAAGTTCGAAATTATATTGATGATCCATTTTTTTCGTAGATTTACCACCTCGAATTACTATTGACGGTTTGAGGCTTAAATCTCAAATTTGACTGTTTTTCAAACTTTTACAGTAACATATATATTCATAGGTAATTGTATTATAAATTGAAAAAATAGTTTAATTATAATTGTCTATTATTATTATATTGATGTCCGAGGTGGCTTCATTAGTTAGCGCATAATTTCAAACCAAAGCAGGTGTGACAGGAGCAGTAAATTGGGTCTCGATATTTGTATGTGGTGTACAAAAATGTTTATTAAAAAGTTAATAAACCTACACATGTTTGTATCGAAATAAGTTTTTAAATTTGATTTTAATATAATATACAGTAAAAAAAAATTCATTGTTGAGTGAACATTTGTTATAATTTTTTTATGTCGAAATAACACAATAATGGATGATTTAATAACAAAATGTACCATAAACGAGGTTTCTGGAATTTTTGTTTGTTCATTGGAAAGAGGATCTAAACACATTGGTTTCCTACATATACTTCCGGCGGGGCAGGGCATTTGAAATGAGGAATTGCACAATTTTTTTTTTGTCATAGAATGATAGAGAATGATGTAATTTATAGCCCTTATTTAAACCTTCTTTTAAATTGTTTCTCATTAAGGCATAATTAATTTTTTTAAAGTGCTCTGACGTCACAAGTTCTTTCATTCATAAATTCTTAGTCGGCATGATTTGGCAATGGAGCGATAGTCATCGTAGTTCGCATCATTATCGCAGATAAGTAATATTAAGTTCTCTGTTCGCATACTTTGCGCGTACAGATGGCGTAAACGTATTATTACGATATTCTGTGTTTATTTTACGCGGTTTGGAGGTTATAATCTTTCAGAATTCGTTCTTTTACGATAAATTGGAGAACTTTAAACACAAACTAAAACAAGATAGAATACAAAGCAGAAATAATGCCGAATCCCAAATTCCTTTGTGACCATAACCTGTTAGCACCTTAATAATATCGTATTTCGCAGCCGGTAAATGACTGCAATCTGTGATTATTACGGGGGAGTAATTTCTATGTTGCCATATATTCTCGTTCATTCATAAAATTTTACTACGTACTTGTGACGTATAAAGATCTTAATTTTTTATTTCAAAATCTACTTTACAGAAAGTCGTCAAAATTTCAGTGTAAATATATATTTAGGTTATGTACAAAATAACATTATTTTAACAAGAATTTAAAAAAAGTGCAATTCCTCATTGTCCGTTGAAAGGGGTGGCCGCTGGAGAGGGGGTTTAAATATATTGGTTTCCTATACTTATTTCCAATATTTATTTTGTTTCTTTTATTCATTGAATGTGTATCGTGTTTATTTGTAAAGAAAGAGGGAATTCTCACGATCTACACCGTATGTGTTCTTTTAACATTTCACAGTAAAGTATTTTACGATACCACATATACAGTGGCATTCAATAATAACCGTAGTGGTTCTGGTTCAAAGTTAGTTCTATTGCAACATATTTATAGACATCAATTGTAAAGTTATCAAGCCACATATCACGAGGCCCTTTATGAATATTGAGTAGCTTATAACTATCGTTTGCATTGATACAATTAAAATTACGCAATAGGCTTGTAATGAGAAAGCCGAAAAAATAATATTTTTATTTAAATATAAAAATCAGCCAGATAAAAATAAAAATGGTAATATTGATTAGATTTGGAATAATTCCATACTAGAAACATAGGCGACATACTTGAATACGATAAGTTCATTTAGTTTGTTATAATTTTATGTATTCTTAAGAATAGTTTTATTTTTATTTATTTTCTTAACATTTATTTAAAATTAAAATATTTCCTTGATTTTATTTGACTATTATAAACGTCATAACTTGACTAATTAATTAATACAAAAATAAATATCATATATATATATGTATGTCGGATATATATTTGATATTTGTATAAAGACCATAATATTTATCAACCTTGGTATAGGGAAAGAAGATGAATGTCCAATAAGACTGATTCTTAGAAGAATGGGTTTAAAGCTTGAAAATATTAAAACCGGAATTTTCTTATAAATTCCTATATATATTTTGTAATTTAGCGTCTATCTTAAATCTGAATAGATTATTTTAAGGAATTTGTACGAGGCGTCAGATACATACAGTGGTAGACATAAAAATAGGTACAAGGCAAATCACTTTAGTGTTAGCCGTATAACTTATATACAGTGGGGACTCGGTGATGCGAATTAATTAACATGGACGATTTGGATTATCGGAAAAATAATTAAAAAATTGCCTTTTGGACGTTTACATCAATTTATATTATTTATTACATCTGTCAAAATAAAAAAAATACACTGAAAATATTAAATTAATAAATTCTGTTTATTACTCTTTTATCAATATCATGAAAAAAATAATTATAGTAACAAATAAATTTGTTATATTAATGAACTGATTTTTCATTAATAAAATTTGAATCAACCCGGTTATAAATACAATAAACTGCCGTTTATTAAGTTTCTGATGTATTGTATTTATGAATGTCTTCCTTAAATCAATGTATGATTTTATTAAAATTGGGGCTAACCGTCAAACAGTAAACATACACGGACTTGCTTCCTACAGGGTACAGCATTTTACGCGCTATCGTGCAATACGCGTGTATGTAGTTCGGTGTTTCGTTAATAAAGTGGTTTACGGTAATAATAATATTAATGTATCTAATATAGTCATATACAACCAACATATATCTTTTCAGTGTCGTATAGTTGAATTACGTGTCGTAGATGGTCTTACAAGATCCACTAAGTTGCAATTCCTAACCTTACTTTTTATTAGATACTTCAAAATTACGTAAATAATGTTGTGTTTTTATGTAAAAATCAGTAGACGAATTTGATTATATTAGTCAAACATGAAGCGGGTATATATAACATTTTTAATAATTTTAAACTATAGTTTGCAGTATCATTTTTTAGTACCCAAAAAACATACAAATTATTATTGTGCGATTCCTGAAATTCGATAATCTTACTGCTGAAGAGTTCGATAGTTTATGACAAGCATGTGCTAATTACAGGCCGAATACCTGAAAGTATACTGACTTCTTGATAACTATCTTAAATAAATGGCCAAAAAAAAATAGGTACATTGGTAAAAACAATAGAAAAGTGCGTTTTAGTTCAAATTTACTATCAGATATTGCAAGTAAGTCCTCCTTGTAGTTATCACATGTACACATATTGCCTTTATTACTTGTTAAATCAAGATAAAAAGGGGAAAACGAGCAGAGAAATAGCAAGCATATTAAATCTTTCCCCAAATATGATTTCAAATGCTCTAAAACCAAAAAAGGATCCACAGAGAAGACTATGACCGAAAAAAACAACCCCGCACACTGACTGCTGTATTGCGAGATTAGCAAAACGTGATCTATTTGCAACGTCCAACAACAATATTAAAAGAAATAAATAGTAATGTCAGCAGTCGTACCTACTTTACGACGACGATTAGCCGAAAATATTTTCACGGTAAAGCTACAAGAAAAGTTCTCTTGTTGACCCGAAAAAATATTAAAGCAAGAATGTCAATTGTGAAAACTCACGTTGAATAGAAAACAAAAAAGTAGTGTAACATATTTTGGACTGATGAAAGCAAATTTAATTTAGTAGAATATGATGGCAGGATTTACTTTCGTCGTCCAATAAGTAAAGTATTCTGTTCGAAATATGCAACACATGCGACAGTAAAGCACGATGGTGGAAACATAATGGTTTGTTCATGTTTTTCATGGTATGGCTAGGTCCGATTCACTGGATTAAAGACGTGATGACTAAAGAAATTTACATCCTAAACAACATTATGCTTCCATACGCAGATTAAACATGCCGATTATTTGGATTTATCAACAAGATATTAACCCTAAACACACTTCCAAGTGTTATTAAAATTGGTTGCCTGACCATAATGTACAACGTGGTACAACTTTTAGATTGGCCGACACAATCGCCAGACGTTAATCTATTTGAAAACTTATGGAAGTGTGCGAAGGATTTATTACGATATTGAAAAATCAAAATTAAAAGATCGTGTTAAGCGGTCCAGCAGAGTTGGTACGCCATACCAGTGGTAACATCAACGTATGGTGAACTCACTGCCTAACAGATGTAGGGCAATAATTAGCAATAAAGGCCACGTTACCAAGTATTAAACTCATACAAATCACTGAATAAATTTCGGTTACCCGTTTTTTTTTATTGTTACCTAGGAAAAAACTTTATAGCATGCGTCCCTATTATTTTGTCCACACAGTTTTTTAATATTGTTTTAGTTGTCGGTTAAGTTTTGTGATATCAGACTTTAATGGAGTTTTTTTTATTATGGATTATTCTATGTTTAATAGCAGAAAAATTAAAACTATTATAAAAGTACAATAACTTGGTTCATTTATTGCATATATAACTTGTTGAACCATTGTACCTATTTTTATATCCATCACTGTATGTATACACGCTGTCCCAAAAGGTACGGGGACGGACAGATTGCTCATAAACTAAAAGATTTTCAAAAAATTATGAATTATACATCATATCTGACTGCATATCCTAAAAATATTTTGCATTATACAGGTTGTTCTATTTTTTATAACTTTATTAAATTTTATGTAACTTCCTTTAACAGATATTATTTCTTTTCTAAAAAAAAAACAATAAGTATCGTATCAAACCCCAACAAATATGATACCTATCAAATGAAAGTTTGTAAAAAGACGAATGAAACGGTATTAAAATATACAGGATGTTCCATTTGAAATTTTTGAGAAAAATTACATTATTCCATCAGAATATCGTTATACGATTAACGGCGACTGAAAACTGAAGTAATAGCATAAGTTTTGATGAGAATTTAAAAATTTAATTTTTAAAAATGGCAGAATGGTAAGTTCTTAAAATTGGGTCGCTTTTATCACTCCAGAAAATATATCGACGAAAGTTACCCAACATGCGATTAGAGTATATATTTAAATGAAATAAGTACCTATTCCCGAAGAGAAACATGCAACTTTTTCCACATCTGTAATTAATATAGTTTTTACTACTTATGATATTTAACTTTGTTATATTTGGTTTATACTTAGAATTTCTTGTTTATTCCAAAACCCTTGAAAATCCACTTAACGGGAATCAAAATGTACTTATAAGCTTCATTCAAATATAATATGTACTTTGATTGACCGCCACTGTAACTGCGGATTGTAGTTTGCCGACAAAGGTTTTAGCGGCATCATCGCCTGCCCAAAGAGTACTTTTTTTCGCGGATTGGGCGAATTACTTCTAGTCAGTGTTAATAACAGTGACATTAGGTGTATTCAAATACCAATAACTTCGCGGCTGCCTACCATAAATATTTACCTAAATATAGGACAGATTATCATAAGGTCTTGAGTAGCCAACAGCCATAGTAATATCTTCCGATTATCCCATACAGTAAAAAAAATTCTGGAATGCAGTAATAATCCTGTTTTATTATACTATAAGGAAGTTTTTACAAGAAAATTACTGCAGCTTTACAGTTTCTCAGTAAATAATCAAACAATAAATGTAAAGTCTAAAATCTTGATATAAATTTCTGACAGCCTTTAAATATACAGGCAATGGACATTAAATTTACAGCGATCATACTGTACTGTTCTAAACATTAAACTGTAAATTCACTGTTATACTGAAATTTTCTCTCTCACCAGTAAAATTACAGTAGTATTGCTGGTGTACAATTACCAGGAATGTACTATAATCTTTTTACTGTCCATTAAATGACTTTTACTTTGAGGCGCAATAATTAAACCTATTATAGAGTAAAGTATTTCAAACGTCGAGTATAGTTTTTAGCAGTTTTGAGTTGGAATCCTTTGACTAAAATAATTCTTTCACCCTGTATTTTTTAGGGTTGGATTAATAATAATCACAGCAAAAACTATTTAATGGTGCATTATCCATTTCAGTAACGCAATTTGATTTTAAAAATTACTGTAGATTATTTCCCATTCACTCTGTAAACACTTCACTAATAATTGTTTCCTGGCAATCTGATGTTTTGTCTCAATTCAAAATATAGGAACCCATTTTCAACGAAACTTTATCTAAACCACAGTCCAAACTTTTAAAAATGTGAGTAGTAACATTTCATTTTATCCAACGTAAATTTTGTATGCATTAGGTATATATTTTTTTTTTTTGTTTTTTTTTGTTTCTCTTGGTTTAGCGGCTTGGTACATTAGGCTTGGTATTAGGTATATATTGTTATTTAATTAAATATTAGCTGACGGCAAGCATCCTAACTATACGCTTATCTTAATAGCAGTAAATGCTATAAGGCACCATAGAGAGGACATTAGTAACCATTTAAACCTCCTAAAATTAAAAAAAAATCTTTTTATATCATTAAGAAGTGGTATTTTCTTTTGATTACAATGAGCAATATAATCTGCATATTAAAATGAAACGACCGCTAAAGCAAATTTTTAACATTAAATTTTCCGATTATATCGAGTATCCAACAGTTAGTGTTGCGGATTGAAGATCCCGAATGTAAGCCAGAATGATATTTACTGCGTTCTCGTTACTGACAACAGGCTTTTTTTTTTGACTGGGCTGTAGTTCTTAAAATTTTGCTTTATAGATTTTACAACATACGTCCACAGTTTCTGTTTCTCCGAATATCGTTATAAATTGCAATTGTTTTTACGTGTATCTATGTATTCTTGATGCTTGGATTACTCAGAATTAAACCATACACACGATAAAATTGAAGAGCTAATACGTTGCAGCACACTTCTACAATCGCTTTATTACAACTATTGAATACAGTGCAAACATGCCTATGTGAACCTAGTACCTCACGTTTTAAAATTGGACTTGTAAAAGACTATGTTAGTATTTTGTTTGTAGTTGTTTGTACTGATTCTCGTTTCGTTTGTAGTCGTGATGTCTACAAATGGCGATAATTTAAGCAAATCGTAAACATGCGAATTTGTTCATACCTATTACATACCAAATCTGCATCTGCAGTCCTCTTTAGAATCGTTTGTAATGATTATCATTTCATTTGAAGTCGAAAAGATAGCTAGTGACTATAAGCAATTGAAATTAATGGTTAACAAGCAGATTTGTTAATAATTGACATACCGCAAATGTGCTTCTGCAGTCCTCTATACAAGCGTTGGTAGTTTGTAGTGATTCTCGTTTTGTTTGCAGTTAAAACGTTGACAAATGGCGTTAACTAATTGAATAGAATTGTTAATAATTGACATATACCAAATCCGCTTCTTCAGTCCTCTTTAGAATCGTTGGTGGTTTGTAGTGATCCTGGTTTCGTTTGTAGTCCTGACGTTAACCCTCTCACTGGGCATATATCCGGAGAATTATGCTATCTCCACTTAACGGGAGCGAGTATGCTCATCTTGAGCAGTGAAAGGGTTACCTAATGATGATAAGTAATTGATACAAAATGTGCAGGGGCAGATTTGTTAATAATTGACATATAGCAAATCCGCTTCTTTAGTCCTCGTTAGAATCGTTGGTGGTTTGTAGTGACTCTGGTTTCGTTTGTAGTCCTAACGTAAACCCTTTCACTAATCATATATCCGGAGATTTATGCTATCTCCACTTAACGGGAGCGAGTATGCTCGTCTTGAGCAGTGAAAGGGTTAACTAATGATGATAAGTAATTGATACAAAATGTGCAGGGGCAGATTTGTTAATAATTGACATATAGCAAATCCGCTTCTTTAGTCCTCGTTAGAATCGTTGGTGGTTTGTAGTGACTCTGGTTTCGTTCGTAGTCCTGACGTTAACCCTTTCACTGAGCATATATCCGGAGAATTATGCTATCTCCACTTAACGGGAGCGAGTATGCTCGTCTTGAGCAGTGAAAGGGTTAACTAATGATGATAAGTAATTGATACAAAATGTGCAGTGGCAGATTTGTTAATAATTGACATATAGCGAATCCGCTTCTTTAGTCCTCGTTAGAATCGTTGGTGGTTTGTAGTGACTCTGGTTTCGTTTGTAGTCCTGACGTGAACCCTTTCACTGGGCATATATCCGGAGAATTATGCTATCTCCACTTAACGGGAGCGAGTATGCTCGTCTTGAGCAGTGAAAGGGTTAACTAATGATGATAAGTAATTGATACAAAATGTGCAGGGGCAGATTTGTTAATAATTGACATATAGCAAATCCGCTTCTTCAGTCCTCTTTAGAATCGTTTGTGGTTTGTAGTGATTCTGGTTTCGTTTGTAGTCCTGACGTTAACCCTTTCACTGGGCATATATCCGGAGAATTATGCTATCTCCACTTAACGGGAGCGAGTATGCTCGTCTTGAGCAGTGAAAGGGTTAACTAATGATGATAAGTAATTGATACAAAATGTGCAGGGGCAGATTTGTTAATAATTGACATATAGCAAATCCGCTTCTTTAGTCCTCGTTAGAATCGTTGGTGGTTTGTAGTGACTCTGGTTTCGTTTGTAGTCCTGACGTTAACCCTTTCACTGGGCATATATCCGGAGAATTATGCTATCTCCACTTAACGGGAGCGAGTATGCTCGTCTTGAGCAGTGAAAGGGTTAACTAATGATGATAAGTAATTGATACAAAATGTGCAGGGGCAGATTTGTTAATAATTGTCATATAGCAAATCCGCTTCTTCAGTCCTCTTTAGAATCGTTTGTGGTTTGTAGTGATTCTGGTTTCGTTGGTAGTCCTGACGTTAACCCTTTCACTGGGCATATATCCGGAGAATTATGCTATCTCCACTTAACGGGAGCGAGTATGCTCGTCTTGAGCAGTGAAAGGGTTAACTAATGATGATAAGTAATTGATACAAAATGTGCAGGGGCAGATTTGTTAATAATTGTCATATAGCAAATCCGCTTCTTTAGTCCTCGTTAGAATCGTTGGTGGTTTGTAGTGACTCTGGTTTCGTTCGTAGTCCTGACGTTAACCCTTTCACTGGGCATATATCCGGAGAATTATGCTATCTCCACTTAACGGGAGCGAGTATGCTCGTCTTGAGCAGTGAAAGGGTTAACTAATGATGATAAGTAATTGATACAAAATGTGCAGGGGCAGATTTGTTAATAATTGACATATGGCAAATCCGCTTCTTCAGTCCTCTTTAGAATCGTTTGTGGTTTGTAGTGATTCTGGTTTCGTTTGTAGTCCTGACGTTAACCCTTTCACTGGGCATATATCCGGAGAGTTATGCTATCTCCACTTAACGGGCGCGAGTATGCTCGTCTTGAGCAGTGAAAGGGTTAACTAATGATGATAAGTAATTGATACAAAATGTGCAGGGGCAGATTTGTTAATAATTGACATATAGCAAATCCGCTTCTTTAGTCCTCGTTAGAATCGTTGGTGGTTTGTAGTGACTCTGGTTTCGTTTGTAGTCCTGACGTTAACCCTTTCACTGGGCATATATCCGGAGAATTATGCTATCTCCACTTAACGGGAGCGAGTATGCTCGTCTTGAGCAGTGAAAGGGTTAACTAATGATGACAAGTAATTGATACGAAATGTGCAGGGGCAGATTTGTTAATAATTGACATATAGCAAATCCGCTTCTTTAGTCCTCGTTAGAATCGTTGGTGGTTTGTAGTGACTCTGGTTTCGTTCGTAGTCCTGACGTTAACCCTTTCACTGGGCATATATCCGGAGAATTATGCTATCTCCACTTAACGGGAGCGAGTATGCTCGTCTTGAGCAGTGAAAGGGTTAACTAATGATGATAAGTAATTGATACAAAATGTGCAGGGGCAGATTTGTTAATAATTGACATATAGCAAATCCGCTTCTTTAGTCCTCGTTAGAATCGTTGGTGGTTTGTAGTGACTCTGGTTTCGTTTGTAGTCCTGACGTTAACCCTTTCACTGGGCATATATCCGGAGAATTATGCTATCTCCACTTAACGGGAGCGAGTATGCTCGTCTTGAGCAGTGAAAGGGTTAACTAATGATGATAAGTAATTGATACAAAATGTGCAGGGGCAGATTTGTTAATAATTGTCATATAGCAAATCCGCTTCTTCAGTCCTCTTTAGAATCGTTTGTGGTTTGTAGTGATTCTGGTTTCGTTGGTAGTCCTGACGTTAACCCTTTCACTGGGCATATATCCGGAGAATTATGCTATCTCCACTTAACGGGAGCGAGTATGCTCGTCTTGAGCAGTGAAAGAGTTAACTAATGATGATAAGTAATTGATACAAAATGTGCAGGGGCAGATTTGTTAATAATTGACATATAGCAAATCCGCTTCTTTAGTCCTCGTTAGAATCGTTGGTGGTTTGTAGTGACTCTGGTTTCGTTTGTAGTCCTAACGTAAACCCTTTCACTAATCATATATCCGGAGATTTATGCTATCTCCACTTAACGGGAGCGAGATGCTCGTCTTGAGCAGTGAAAGGGTTACCTAATGATGATAAGTAATTGATACAAAATGTGCAGGGGCAGATTTGTTAATAATTGACATATAGCAAATCCGCTTCTTTAGTCCTCGTTAGAATCGTTGGTGGTTTGTAGTGACTCTGGTTTCGTTTGTAGTCCTGACGTTAACCCTCTCACTGGGCATATATCCGGAGAATTATGCTATCTCCACTTAACGGGAGCGAGTATGCTCGTCTTGAGCAGTGAAAGGGTTAACTAATGATGATAAGTAATTGATACAAAATGTGCAGGGGCAGATTTGTTAATAATTGTCATATAGCAAATCCGCTTCTTCAGTCCTCTTTAGAATCGTTTGTGGTTTGTAGTGATTCTGGTTTCGTTTGTAGTCCTGACGTTAACCCTTTCACTGGGCATATATCCGGAGAATTATGCTATCTCCACTTAACGGGAGCGAGTATGCTCGTCTTGAGCAGTGAAAGGGTTAACTAATGATGATAAGTAATTGATACAAAATGTGCAGGGGCAGATTTGTTAATAATTGACATATGGCAAATCCGCTTCTTCAGTCCTCTTTAGAATCGTTTGTGGTTTGTAGTGATTCTGGTTTCGTTTGTAGTCCTGACGTTAACCCTTTCACTGGGCATATATCCGGAGAATTATGCTATCTCCACTTAACGGGAGCGAGTATGCTCGTCTTGAGCAGTGAAAGGGTTAACTAATGATGATAAGTAATTGATACAAAATGTGCAGGGGCAGATTTGTTAATAATTGACATATAGCAAATCAGCTTCTTTAGTCCTCGTTAGAATCGTTGGTGGTTTGTAGTGACTCTGGTTTCGTTTGTAGTCCTAACGTAAACCCTTTCACTAATCATATATCCGGAGATTTATGCTATCTCCACTTAACGGGAGCGAGATGCTCGTCTTGAGCAGTGAAAGGGTTACCTAATGATAAGTAATTGATACAAAATGTGCAGGGGCAGATTTGTTAATAATTGACATATAGCAAATCCGCTTCTTTAGCCCTCGTTAGAATCGTTGGTGGTTTGTAGTGACTCTGGTTTCGTTCGTAGTCCTGACGTTAACCCTTTCACTGGGCATATATCCGGAGAATTATGCTATCTCCACTTAACGGGAGCGAGTATGCTCGTCTTGAGCAGTGAAAGGGTTAACTAATGATGATAAGTAATTGATACAAAATGTGCAGGGGCAGATTTCTTAATAATTGACATATAGCAAATCCGCTTCTTTAGTCCTCGTTAGAATCGTTGGTGGTTTGTAGTGACTCTGGTTTCGTTCGTAGTCCTGACGTTAACCCTTTCACTGAGCATATATCCGGAGAATTATGCTATCTCCACTTAACGGGAGCGAGTATGCTCGTCTTGAGCAGTGAAAGGGTTAACTAATGGTGATAAGTAATTGATACAAATTGTTCAGGGGCAGATTTGTTAATAATTGACATATTGCAAATCCGCTTCTTCAATCCTCTTTAGAATCGTTGGTGGTTTGTTGTGACTCTGGTGTCGTTTGTAGTCCTGACGTTAACTAATGACAATAAGTAATTGTACAAATTGCATTTAGGAGAATTAGTTAATAGTTAACAAACATTAACAAATCCGTATCCGCAGTCCTTTAGAATCGTTCGCAGCTCTTTGTAATGGCTTTTTTTTGTTTGCACGAACATAACTACAAAGGTAATATCAACATTTTCTTTGAAGAAAAGTTCATTTTTATGGATTGATATGTTAGGTTCACTAGGCCACAGTTCACAAACATAACAACTGCACTAATCGGTCATTTATCGCTTATTTGTTTTGGTTATGTACTTAATAATGCTACAATCGCAGTTGTTTACCATGTACAAGATCGCTAAGACCTCTTTAAAAGCAACTCCATTGATTTCACAAACTACACTCGTACTAGTGATGCTGGTTCGTCTCTTAAGTTAATTTTATGTTGGTTTTGTTGGCTTTATTAGGTTTGTCATGAAGTGAGTAAAGTACAATTGCCATTACAAGATTGCCAACTTTGTATAGCCTCTCGGAATTCCTTAATAAAGCCTAATTTTACTACTGGTCAACTTTCTGATAGTTTACATTAATCGGTAATACGGAGTCATTTCTTACCGCAATTTGTTTTTTTTTTTTACGAAAATGATGGGATGAAATAACAGTGAATTTACGAGGAAGGATTATCTTACACCTATTTCAATAGTAGAAACATTCACAGAAGTGACAAAATTTACGTCACAAGCAGTAAATTGATTTGATTTAGCTTAGTAAGCCTAATGGGTAAAACGTCACTATCTCTGATTTATCAAGTAACTGATTCAAAACAATCTGCCATCAGAGTAGTAAGTCAATCTCAACTTAAAGCAAAAAAATTTGTTCAACGTAAGTAAATTACATTTATGCGGATGAGAACTAAAATTTAATATATAAAATTGCGGCTTACGATACTTTGGCAAAAAGGTATCGATATTAGATCAACTTGGCATCGTGAATTCATTGTGTCTATATTTAATCACTAAACATTTTTTTCGCGTACTAGATTTTTTTCTGATATGGCTCACGTAACTGCAGATTCGACAGCAAAATTTTTCTATTTGTGGTTAGCTTCCTTCATATTTCTAGTTCTTTCTCCACGACCCCTAGCAAGATGCGCTTCATATATAACTGTAAATAAGTCTTTATTCAATATCAATATCAAACCGTTTTAGTCTTCTGCAATGAATCGCTTTTTTATATTTAACAACATTGACATCCCAAATGTAAATACTCCATTTATCAGGCGTGATGCAAAAATTATTGTGAGGATTTTTGTCAGCCGAATACAATTTATTTATAATTTTGTTTCAGTTTTTTTCTCAGCCGTTAGATTGTTATAAATTCTATTTAAACGCACCACTGACTTCTAGAGAAGTAGGTTAATCAACTCTTTGATTAATAATATGAATGCTCTTATAAGCATATGTGCAAAAAATAAATTTGAGATTTATCAACAGCAACTGTAAAATTTTAAGATTTACAACCTGGTAAAAGTTCGAAATTATATTGATGATCCATTTTTTTCGTAGATTTACCACCTCGAATTACTATTGACGGTTTGAGGCTTAAATCTCAAATTTGACTGGATTTCGAACTTTTACAGTAACATACATATTCATAGGTAATTGTATTATAAATTGAAAAAATAGTTTAATTATAATTGTCTATTATTATTATATTGATGTCCGAGGTGGCTTCATTAGTTAGCCCATAATTTCAAACCAAAGCAGGTGTGACAGGAGCAGTAAATTGGGTCTCGATATTAGTCTTTTTGGCATCTTGTTATATTTTTTTTTTTTCTTTTTTCTTCTTGTATATTACTTCAGCCAATAAATACATTACATACATACATACATACATATTTGTATGTGGTGTACAAAAATGTTTATTAAAAAGTTAATAAACCTACACATTTTTGTATCAAAATAAGTTTTTAAATTTGATTTTAATATAATATACAGTAAAAAAAATTCATTGTTGAGTGAACATTTGTTATAATTTTTTTATGTCGAAATAACACAATAATGGATGATTTAATAATAAAATGTGCCATAAACGAGGTTTGTGGAATTTTTGTTTGTTCGTTGGGAAGGGGATCTAAATACATTGGTTTCCTATATATACTTCCGGCGGGGCAGGGCATTTGAAATTGTCCGTTGAAAGGAGAGGCCGCTGGAGAGAGGGTTTAAATATATTGGTTTCCTATATTTCCAATTATTATTTTTTTTTTTTTTTATTTATTTAATATGTATCGTGTGTATTTGTAAAGGAAGAGGGAATTCTCACGATCTACACCGTATGTGTTTTTTTTAATATTTCACACTTGATACACAGGTATCAAACTATTTTACGATACCACATATACAGTGGCATTCAATAATAACCGTAGTGGTTCTGGTTCAAACTTAGTACGACGCGGGCCCTTTATGAATATTGAGTAGCTTATAACTATCGTTTGCATTGATACAATTAAAATTACGCAATAGGCTTGGCAATGAGAAAGCCGAAAAAATAACATTTTTATTTAAATATAAAAATCAGCCAGATAAAAATAAAAATGGAATATTGATTAGATTTGGAATAATTCCATACTAGAAACATAGAGGCGACATACTTGAATACGATAAGTTCTTTTAGTTTGTTATAATGTTATGTATTCTTAAGAATAGTTTTATTTTTATTTATTTTCTTAACATTTATTTAAAATTAAAATATTTCCTTGATTTTATATGACTATTATAAACGTCATAACTTGACTAATTAATTAATACAAAAATAAATATCATATATATATATGTATGTCGGATATATATTTGATATTTGTATAAAGACCATAATATTTATCAACCTTGGTATAGGGAAAGAAGATGAATGTCCAATAAGACTGATTCTTAGAAGAATGGGTTTAAAGCTTGAAAATATTAAAACCGGAATTTTCTTATAAATTCCTATATATATTTTGTAATTTAGCGTCTATCTTAAATCTGAATAGATTATTTTAAGGAATTTGTGGTGGACTTAAAAATAGGTACAAGGCAAATCACTTTAGTGTTAACCGTATAACTTATATATAGTGGGGACTCGGTAATCCGAATTAATTAACATGGACGATTTGGATTATCGGAAAATTCGGATTACTGAGTCATCATTAAAATAATTAAAGAATTGCGTTTTAGACTGTTAAACATTTATTACATCTGTCAAAATAAAAAAATAACTACATATGTGCATAGGTAAATAAGTTAGTTAAAAAAGTCTGTAATTTTTGCTTGTCGACATTTCAATTGTTTAGTTTACATTGCTCGTTCTCGCATTAGCCTAAGTGTGTGCAGTGTTCCTAATTGGGTTCAATTTTCTTCTAACCAATGTACCTATTTTTATATTCATCACTGTACGTATACACGTGTCCCAACGGTACGAGGACGACAGATTACTCATAAACTAAAAGATTTTTCAAAAAATTATGAATTATACATCATATCTGACTGCATATCCTAAAAGTATTTTGCATTATACACAGGTTGTTCTATTTTTTATAACTATTAAATTTTATGTAACTTCCTTTAACAGATATTATATCTTTTCTAAAGAAACAATAAGTATCGTATCAAACCCCAATAAATATGATACCTATCAAATGAAAGTTTGTAAAAAGACGAATGAAACGGTGTAAAAATATACAGGATGTTCCATTCGAAATTTTTGAGAAAAATTACATTATTCCATCAGAATATCGTTATACGATTAACTGACGAAAATTGAAGTAATAGCATACGTTAAGATAAGGATTTAAAAATTTAATTTTTAAAAATGGCAGAATGGTAAGTCCTTTAAATTGGGTCCTTTGGAGATAAAACAGCAAATATTCTAAAAAAACTGACGATCAAAATCATTGCTTATGAGAATTTGTTTCTTTTAGGATTGTCTATCCAATATTCAATAAAATACAGGTTGTTTCATTAAAAAATAATACAACATTCATATGTAGCTGAAAAATGGAACAGTCTATTTGGGCAAAATATTTTTAAAATATGCAGTTCGACACGAAATAAATAATTCATTATCAGTTTTTTAAAAATTCTTTAATTTATGAGCAACTTTCCGTTCTCGCACCGTTGGGACACGCGGTATACTGTTCTTTTATTAGCATATTTTTAATTACATCAACAAATATTTTTAAGCGAAATTATATAGAATAAAACAGCCATACTAAGCTGTTTTCTTCAGTATCAGTATAATGCGTTAAATTTGAGAAATGTTGCTGCTCTTTAATAATGCATAATGCTGTTCATTGTTTTATATGATCAAATTTCTTTCTCGCAATTGGCGGGCCTTATAAATTCCTCAGAAACAAGGTTTTTATTAAATGCCATTTTCTTTCAGCTTGAAATATCTACTGCTGAGTTGGTAGAACCAATGTAAGTTTCTGTACATTCTATAAATCTCGTCATTCCTATGTTTAGATAACTCGTTTAGTTGCTCGCCTCGGCTCTCAATCTCCAAACTCATTTGACAAAACATCACTTTCCAGCTGTGATACCTAAGTGAAACCTATTCCTAAATCTTTGTGTTTACTTTTTTTTCATCATCGCATTCTTTATCACATCATGTTCTTTTTTTTTGTTTTTTTCCAATATACTTTCTTGCATAGCGGTTTTAAAGCTACTCGTGTAGGTATAGTTCCATCTCTGTTCAATGCTGTTGCTCATCTTTTCACATTTGTGGCATATTTGGTACTGCATTTCTTTGCCATTTCCGAATTTAGTATAGATCCCGTATATCATATACAGTGTGTCCCCGGATGAACTGAACAAGAGGAGAAAAAAATTATCTTGAAACCACCAATTCTCAAGCAAAAATCTAAATATTCTTTTTAGCAGCTGAGAAAATTACTTACAATTAGTTTTCTTTTTTCGAGCAATTGTTCAAAAACGTCCGAAAAGTACGCTCAAGCGTCGCTTTTATCACTCCAGAAAATATATCGACGAAAGTTACCCCACATGCCCATTAGAGTATATATTTAAATGAAATAAGTACCTATTCCTGAAGAGAAACATGCAACTTTTTCCACATCTGTAATTAATATAGTTTTTACTACTTATAATATTTAACTTTGTTATATTTGGTTTATACTTAGAATTTCTTGTTTATTCCAAAACCCTTTGAAATCCACCTAACGGGAATCAAGATGTACTTATAAGCTTCATTCAAATATAATATGTACTTTGATTGACCGCCACTTCAACTGCGGATTGACGTTTGCCGACAAAGGTTTTGGCGGCATCATCGCCTGCCGAAAGGGTACTTTTTTTCGCGGATTGGGCGAATTACTTCTAGTTAGTGTTAATAACAGTGACATTAGGTGTATTCAAATACCAATAATTTCGCGGCTGCCTACTGTAAATATTTACCTAAATATAGGACAGATTATCATCAGGGCTTGAGTAGCCAACAGTCATAGTAATATAAGTAACTTCTAATAATGCAGTAATAATCCTGTTTTATTTTACAGGATTATTACTACAAGGAAGTTTTTACAAGAAAATTACTGCAGCTTTACAGTTTCTCAGTAAATAATCAAACAATAAATGTAAAAGTCTAAAATCTTGATTTAAATTTCTGAAAGCCTTTAAATATACAGACAATTGACATTAAATTTACAGCGATCATACTGTACTGTTCTAAACATTAAACTGTAAATTCACTGTTATACTGAAATTTTTTCTCTCACCTGTAAAATTACAGTAGTGTTGCTGGCGTATAATTACCAGGAATGTTACTATAATCTTTTTTTTTTTTTACTTTGCACTACATATGACTTTTACCTTGAGGCGCAATAATTGAAGCTATTAGAGTAAAGTATTTCAAACGTCGAGTATATCTCAACGTGAATATAAATCACATCATTCCCGGCTTGGCGTCCGAAAAGTTCACTCAAAATGAACGATCAGCTCTAGTCAGAGCGACGCTCTTGTTCGAGCGTCAATAGCGGACTATTTAATGGTGCATTATCCATTTCAGTAACGCAATTTGATTTTAAAAATTACTGTAGATTATTTCCTATTCACTCTGTAGACACTTCACTAATAATTGTTTCCTGGCAATCTGATGTTTTGTCTCAATTCAAAATATAGGAACCCATTTTCAACAAAACTTTATCTAAACCACAGTCGAAACTTTTAAAAATGTGAGTAGTAACATTTCATTTTATCCAACGTAAATTTTGTATGCATTAGGTATATATTTTTTTTTTTTGTTTTTTTTTGTTTCTCTTGGTTTAGCGGCTTGGTACATTAGGCTTGGTATTAGGTATATATTGTTATTTAATTAAATATTAGCTAACAGCAAACATCCAAACTATACGCTCATCTTAATAGCAGTAAATGCTATAAGGCACCATAGAGAGGACATTAGTAACCATTTAAACCCCCTAAAATTAAAAAAAAATCTTTTTATATCATTAAGAAGTAGTATTTTCTTTTGATTACAATGAGCAATATAATCTGCATATTAAAATGAAACGACCGCCAAAGCAAATTTTTAACATTAAATTTTCCGATTAAGTATATCGAGTGTCCAACATTTAGTGTTGCGGATTGAAGATCCCGAATGTAAGCCAGAATGATATTTACTGCGTTCTCGTTACTGACAACAGGCTTTTTTATTTGACTGGGCTGTAGTTCTTAAAATTTTGCTTTATAGATTTTACAGCATACGTCCACAGTTTCTGTTTCTCCGAATATCGTTATAAATTGCAATTGTTTTTACGTGTATCTATGTATTCTTGATGCTTGGATTACTCAGAATTAAACCATACACACGATAAAATTGAAGAGCTAATACGTTGCAGCACACTTCTACAATCGCTTTATTACAACTATTGAATACAGTGCAAACATGCCTATGTGAACCTAGTACCTCACGTTTTAAAATTGGACTTGTGAAAGACTATGTTAGTATTTTGTTTGTAGTTGTTTGTACTGATTCTCGTTTCGTTTGTAGTCGTGATGTTTACAAATGGCGATAATTTAAGCAAATCGTAAACATGCGAATTTGTTCATACCTATTACATACCAAATCTGCATCTGCAGTCCTCTTTAGAATCGTTTGTAATGATTATCATTTCATTTGAAGTCGAAAAGATAGCTAGTGACTATAAGCAATTGAAATTAATGGTTAACAAGCAGATTTGTTAATAATTGACATACCGCAAATGTGCTTCTGCAGTCCTCTATACAAGCGTTGGTAGTTTGTAGTGATTCTCGTTTTGTTTGCAGTTAAAACGTTGACAAATGGCGTTAACTAATTGAATAGAATTGTTAATAATTGACATATACCAAATCCGCTTCTTCAGTCCTCTTTAGAATCGTTGGTGGTTTGTAGTGATCCTGGTTTCGTTTGTAGTCCTGACGTTAACCCTTTCACTGGGCATATATCCGGAGAGTTATGCTATCTCCACTTAACGGGAGCGAGTATGCTCGTCTTGAGCAGTGAAAGGGTTAACTAATGATGATAAGTAATTGATACAAAATGTGCAGGGGCAGATTTGTTAATAATTGTCATATAGCAAATCCGCTTCTTCAGTCCTCTTTAGAATCGTTTGTGGTTTGTAGTGATTCTGGTTTCGTTTGTAGTCCTGACGTTAACCCTTTCACTGGGCATATATCCGGAGAATTATGCTATCTCCACTTAACGGGAGCGAGTATGCTCGTCTTGAGCAGTGAAAGGGTTAACTAATGATGATAAGTAATTGATACAAAATGTGCAGGGGCAGATTTGTTAATAATTGTCATATAGCAAATCCGCTTCTTCAGTCCTCTTTAGAATCGTTTGTGGTTTGTAGTGATTCTGGTTTCGTTGGTAGTCCTGACGTTAACCCTTTCACTGGGCATATATCCGGAGAATTATGCTATCTCCACTTAACGGGAGCGAGTATGCTCGTCTTGAGCAGTGAAAGGGTTAACTAATGGTGATAAGTAATTGATACAAATTGTTCAGGGGCAGATTTGTTAATAATTGACATATTGCAAATCCGCTTCTTCAATCCTCTTTAGAATCGTTGGTGGTTTGTTGTGACTCTGGTGTCGTTTGTAGTCCTGACGTTAACTAATGACAATAAGTAATTGTACAAATTGCATTTAGGAGAATTAGTTAATAGTTAACAAACATTAACAAATCCGTATCCGCAGTCCTTTAGAATCGTTCGCAGCTCTTTGTAATGGCTTTTTTTTGTTTGCACGAACATAACTACAAAGGTAATATCAACATTTTCTTTGAAGAAAAGTTCATTTTTATGGATTGATATGTTAGGTTCACTAGGCCACAGTTCACAAACATAACAACTGCACTAATCGGTCATTTATCGCTTATTTGTTTTGGTTATGTACTTAATAATGCTACAATCGCAGTTGTTTACCATGTACAAGATCGCTAAGACCTCTTTAAAAGCAACTCCATTGATTTCACAAACTACACTCGTACTAGTGATGCTGGTTCGTCTCTTAAGTTAATTTTATGTTGGTTTTGTTGGCTTTATTAGGTTTGTCATGAAGTGAGTAAAGTACAATTGCCATTACAAGATTGCCAACTTTGTATAGCCTCTCGGAATTCCTTAATAAAGCCTAATTTTACTACTGGTCAACTTTCTGATAGTTTACATTAATCGGTAATACGGAGTCATTTCTTACCGCAATTTGTTTTTTTTTTTTACGAAAATGATGGGATGAAATAACAGTGAATTTACGAGGAAGGATTATCTTACACCTATTTCAATAGTAGAAACATTCACAGAAGTGACAAAATTTACGTCACAAGCAGTAAATTGATTTGATTTAGCTTAGTAAGCCTAATGGGTAAAACGTCACTATCTCTGATTTATCAAGTAACTGATTCAAAACAATCTGCCATCAGAGTAGTAAGTCAATCTCAACTTAAAGCAAAAAAATTTGTTCAACGTAAGTAAATTACATTTATGCGGATGAGAACTAAAATTTAATATATAAAATTGCGGCTTACGATACTTTGGCAAAAAGGTATCGATATTAGATCAACTTGGCATCGTGAATTCATTGTGTCTATATTTAATCACTAAACATTTTTTTCGCGTACTAGATTTTTTCTGATATGGCTCACGTAACTGCAGATTCGACAGCAAAATTTTTCTATTTGTGGTTAGCTTCCTTCATATTTCTAGTTCTTTCTCCACGACCCCTAGCAAGATGCGCTTCATATATAACTGTAAATAAGTCTTTATTCAATATCAATATCAAACCGTTTTAGTCTTCTGCAATGAATCGCTTTTTTATATTTAACAACATTGACATCCCAAATGTAAATACTCCATTTATCAGGCGTGATGCAAAAATTATTGTGAGGATTTTTGTCAGCCGAATACAATTTATTTATAATTTTGTTTCAGTTTTTTTCTCAGCCGTTAGATTGTTATAAATTCTATTTAAACGCACCACTGACTTCTAGAGAAGTAGGTTAATCAACTCTTTGATTAATAATATGAATGCTCTTATAAGCATATGTGCAAAAAATAAATTTGAGATTTATCAACAGCAACTGTAAAATTTTAAGATTTACAACCTGGTAAAAGTTCGAAATTATATTGATGATCCATTTTTTTCGTAGATTTACCACCTCGAATTACTATTGACAGTTTGAGGCTTAAATCTCAAATTTGACTGGATTTCAAACTTTTACAGTAACATACATATTCATAGGTAATTGTATTATAAATTGAAAAAATAGTTTAATTATAATTGTCTATTATTATTATATTGATGTCCGAGGTGGCTTCATTAGTTAGCCCATAATTTCAAACCAAAGCAGGTGTGACAGGAGCAGTAAATTGGGTCTCGATATTAGTCTTTTTGGCATCTTGTTATATTTTTTTTTTTTCTTTTTTCTTCTTGTATATTACTTCAGCCAATAAATACATTACATACATACATACATACATATTTGTATGTGGTGTACAAAAATGTTTATTAAAAAGTTAATAAACCTACACATTTTTGTATCAAAATAAGTTTTTAAATTTGATTTTAATATAATATACAGTAAAAAAAATTCATTGTTGAGTGAACATTTGTTATAATTTTTTTATGTCGAAATAACACAATAATGGATGATTTAATAATAAAATGTGCCATAAACGAGGTTTGTGGAATTTTTGTTTGTTCGTTGGGAAGGGGATCTAAATACATTGGTTTCCTATATATACTTCCGGCGGGGCAGGGCATTTGAAATTGTCCGTTGAAAGGAGAGGCCGCTGGAGAGAGGGTTTAAATATATTGGTTTCCTATATTTCCAATTATTATTTTTTTTTTTTTTTATTTATTTAATATGTATCGTGTGTATTTGTAAAGGAAGAGGGAATTCTCACGATCTACACCGTATGTGTTTTTTTTAATATTTCACACTTGATACACAGGTATCAAACTATTTTACGATACCACATATACAGTGGCATTCAATAATAACCGTAGTGGTTCTGGTTCAAACTTAGTACGACGCGGGCCCTTTATGAATATTGAGTAGCTTATAACTATCGTTTGCATTGATACAATTAAAATTACGCAATAGGCTTGGCAATGAGAAAGCCGAAAAAATAACATTTTTATTTAAATATAAAAATCAGCCAGATAAAAATAAAAATGGAATATTGATTAGATTTGGAATAATTCCATACTAGAAACATAGAGGCGACATACTTGAATACGATAAGTTCTTTTAGTTTGTTATAATGTTATGTATTCTTAAGAATAGTTTTATTTTTATTTATTTTCTTAACATTTATTTAAAATTAAAATATTTCCTTGATTTTATATGACTATTATAAACGTCATAACTTGACTAATTAATTAATACAAAAATAAATATCATATATATATATATATGTATGTCGGATATATATTTGATATTTGTATAAAGACCATAATATTTATCAACCTTGGTATAGGGAAAGAAGATGAATGTCCAATAAGACTGATTCTTAGAAGAATGGGTTTAAAGCTTGAAAATATTAAAACCGGAATTTTCTTATAAATTCCTATATATATTTTGTAATTTAGCGTCTATCTTAAATCTGAATAGATTATTTTAAGGAATTTGTGGTGGACTTAAAAATAGGTACAAGGCAAATCACTTTAGTGTTAACCGTATAACTTATATATAGTGGGGACTCGGTAATCCGAATTAATTAACATGGACGATTTGGATTATCGGAAAATTCGGATTACTGAGTCATCATTAAAATAATTAAAGAATTGCGTTTTAGACTGTTAAACATTTATTACATCTGTCAAAATAAAAAAATAACTACATATGTGCATAGGTAAATAAGTTAGTTAAAAAAGTCTGTAATTTTTGCTTGTCGACATTTCAATTGTTTAGTTTACATTGCTCGTTCTCGCATTAGCCTAAGTGTGTGCAGTGTTCCTAATTGGGTTCAATTTTCTTCTAACCAATGTACCTATTTTTATATTCATCACTGTACGTATACACGTGTCCCAACGGTACGAGGACGACAGATTACTCATAAACTAAAAGATTTTTCAAAAAATTATGAATTATACATCATATCTGACTGCATATCCTAAAAGTATTTTGCATTATACACAGGTTGTTCTATTTTTTATAACTATTAAATTTTATGTAACTTCCTTTAACAGATATTATATCTTTTCTAAAGAAACAATAAGTATCGTATCAAACCCCAATAAATATGATACCTATCAAATGAAAGTTTGTAAAAAGACGAATGAAACGGTGTAAAAATATACAGGATGTTCCATTCGAAATTTTTGAGAAAAATTACATTATTCCATCAGAATATCGTTATACGATTAACTGACGAAAATTGAAGTAATAGCATACGTTAAGATAAGGATTTAAAAATTTAATTTTTAAAAATGGCAGAATGGTAAGTCCTTTAAATTGGGTCCTTTGGAGATAAAACAGCAAATATTCTAAAAAAACTGACGATCAAAATCATTGCTTATGAGAATTTGTTTCTTTTAGGATTGTCTATCCAATATTCAATAAAATACAGGTTGTTTCATTAAAAAATAATACAACATTCATATGTAGCTGAAAAATGGAACAGTCTATTTGGGCAAAATATTTTTAAAATATGCAGTTCGACACGAAATAAATAATTCATTATCAGTTTTTTAAAAATTCTTTAATTTATGAGCAACTTTCCGTTCTCGCACCGTTGGGACACGCGGTATACTGTTCTTTTATTAGCATATTTTTAATTACATCAACAAATATTTTTAAGCGAAATTATATAGAATAAAACAGCCATACTAAGCTGTTTTCTTCAGTATCAGTATAATGCGTTAAATTTGAGAAATGTTGCTGCTCTTTAATAATGCATAATGCTGTTCATTGTTTTATATGATCAAATTTCTTTCTCGCAATTGGCGGGCCTTATAAATTCCTCAGAAACAAGGTTTTTATTAAATGCCATTTTCTTTCAGCTTGAAATATCTACTGCTGAGTTGGTAGAACCAATGTAAGTTTCTGTACATTCTATAAATCTCGTCATTCCTATGTTTAGATAACTCGTTTAGTTGCTCGCCTCGGCTCTCAATCTCCAAACTCATTTGACAAAACATCACTTTCCAGCTGTGATACCTAAGTGAAACCTATTCCTAAATCTTTGTGTTTACTTTTTTTTCATCATCGCATTCTTTATCACATCATGTTCTTTTTTTTTGTTTTTTTCCAATATACTTTCTTGCATAGCGGTTTTAAAGCTACTCGTGTAGGTATAGTTCCATCTCTGTTCAATGCTGTTGCTCATCTTTTCACATTTGTGGCATATTTGGTACTGCATTTCTTTGCCATTTCCGAATTTAGTATAGATCCCGTATATCATATACAGTGTGTCCCCGGATGAACTGAACAAGAGGAGAAAAAAATTATCTTGAAACCACCAATTCTCAAGCAAAAATCTAAATATTCTTTTTAGCAGCTGAGAAAATTACTTACAATTAGTTTTCTTTTTTCGAGCAATTGTTCAAAAACGTCCGAAAAGTACGCTCAAGCGTCGCTTTTATCACTCCAGAAAATATATCGACGAAAGTTACCCCACATGCCCATTAGAGTATATATTTAAATGAAATAAGTACCTATTCCTGAAGAGAAACATGCAACTTTTTCCACATCTGTAATTAATATAGTTTTTACTACTTATAATATTTAACTTTGTTATATTTGGTTTATACTTAGAATTTCTTGTTTATTCCAAAACCCTTTGAAATCCACCTAACGGGAATCAAGATGTACTTATAAGCTTCATTCAAATATAATATGTACTTTGATTGACCGCCACTTCAACTGCGGATTGACGTTTGCCGACAAAGGTTTTGGCGGCATCATCGCCTGCCGAAAGGGTACTTTTTTTCGCGGATTGGGCGAATTACTTCTAGTTAGTGTTAATAACAGTGACATTAGGTGTATTCAAATACCAATAATTTCGCGGCTGCCTACTGTAAATATTTACCTAAATATAGGACAGATTATCATCAGGGCTTGAGTAGCCAACAGTCATAGTAATATAAGTAACTTCTAATAATGCAGTAATAATCCTGTTTTATTTTACAGGATTATTACTAGAAGGAAGTTTTTACAAGAAAATTACTGCAGCTTTACAGTTTCTCAGTAAATAATCAAACAATAAATGTAAAAGTCTAAAATCTTGATTTAAATTTCTGAAAGCCTTTAAATATACAGACAATTGACATTAAATTTACAGCGATCATACTGTACTGTTCTAAACATTAAACTGTAAATTCACTGTTATACTGAAATTTTTTCTCTCACCTGTAAAATTACAGTAGTGTTGCTGGCGTATAATTACCAGGAATGTTACTATAATCTTTTTTTTTTTTACTTTGCACTACATATGACTTTTACCTTGAGGCGCAATAATTGAAGCTATTAGAGTAAAGTATTTCAAACGTCGAGTATATCTCAACGTGAATATAAATCACATCATTCCCGGCTTGGCGTCCGAAAAGTTCACTCAAAATGAACGATCAGCTCTAGTCAGAGCGACGCTCTTGTTCGAGCGTCAATAGCGGACTATTTAATGGTGCATTATCCATTTCAGTAACGCAATTTGATTTTAAAAATTACTGTAGATTATTTCCTATTCACTCTGTAGACACTTCACTAATAATTGTTTCCTGGCAATCTGATGTTTTGTCTCAATTCAAAATATAGGAACCCATTTTCAACAAAACTTTATCTAAACCACAGTCGAAACTTTTAAAAATGTGAGTAGTAACATTTCATTTTATCCAACGTAAATTTTGTATGCATTAGGTATATATTTTTTTTTTTTGTTTTTTTTTGTTTCTCTTGGTTTAGCGGCTTGGTACATTAGGCTTGGTATTAGGTATATATTGTTATTTAATTAAATATTAGCTAACAGCAAACATCCAAACTATACGCTCATCTTAATAGCAGTAAATGCTATAAGGCACCATAGAGAGGACATTAGTAACCATTTAAACCCCCTAAAATTAAAAAAAATCTTTTTATATCATTAAGAAGTAGTATTTTCTTTTGATTACAATGAGCAATATAATCTGCATATTAAAATGAAACGACCGCCAAAGCAAATTTTTAACATTAAATTTTCCGATTAAGTATATCGAGTGTCCAACATTTAGTGTTGCGGATTGAAGATCCCGAATGTAAGCCAGAATGATATTTACTGCGTTCTCGTTACTGACAACAGGCTTTTTTATTTGACTGGGCTGTAGTTCTTAAAATTTTGCTTTATAGATTTTACAGCATACGTCCACACTTTCTGTTTCTCCGAATATCGTTATAAATTGCAATTGTTTTTACGTGTATCTATGTATTCTTGATGCTTGGATTACTCAGAATTAAACCATACACACAATAAAATTGAAGAGCTAATACGTTGCAGCACACTTCTACAATCGCTTTATTACAACTATTGAATACAGTGTAAACATGCCTATGTGAACCTAGTACCTCACGTTTTAAAATTGGACTTGTGAAAGACTATGTTAGTATTTTGTTTGTAGTTGTTTGTACTGATTCTCGTTTCGTTTGTAGTCGTGATGTTTACAAATGGCGATAATTTAAGCAAATCGTAAACATGCGAATTTGTTCATACCTATTACATACCAAATCTGCATCTGCAGTCCTCTTTAGAATCGTTTGTAATGATTATCATTTCATTTGAAGTCGAAAAGATAGCTAGTGACTATAAGCAATTGAAATTAATGGTTAACAAGCAGATTTGTTAATAATTGACATACCGCAAATGTGCTTCTGCAGTCCTCTATACAAGCGTTGGTAGTTTGTAGTGATTCTCGTTTTGTTTGCAGTTAAAACGTTGACAAATGGCGTTAACTAATTGAATAGAATTGTTAATAATTGACATATACCAAATCCTCTTCTTCAGTCCTCTTTAGAATCGTTGGTGGTTTGTAGTGATCCTGGTTTCGTTTGTAGTCCTGACGTTAACCCTTTCACTGGGCATATATCCGGAGATTTATGCTATCTCCACTTAACGGGAGCGAGTATGCTCGTCTTGAGCAGTGAAAGGGTTAACTAATGATGATAAGTAATTGATACAAAATGTGCAGGGGCAGATTTGTTAATAATTGTCATATAGCATATCCGCTTCTTCAGTCCTCTTTAGAATCGTTTGTGGTTTGTAGTGATTCTGGTTTCGTTGGTAGTCCTGACGTTAACCCTTTCACTGGGCATATATCCGGAGAATTATGCTATCTCCACTTAACGGGAGCGAGTATGCTCGTCTTGAGCAGTGAAAGGGTTAACTAATGATGATAAGTAATTGATACAAAATGTGCAGGGGCAGATTTGTTAATAATTGACATATAGCAAATCCGCTTCTTTAGTCCTCGTTAGAATGGTTGGTGGTTTGTAGTGACTCTGGTTTCGTTCGTAGTCCTGACGTTAACCCTTTCACTGGGCATATATCCGGAGAATTATGCTATCTCCACTTAACGGGAGCGAGTATGCTCGTCTTGAGCAGTGAAAGGGTTAACTAATGATGATAAGTAATTGATACAAAATGTGCAGGGGCAGATTTGTTAATAATTGACATATAGCAAATCCGCTTCTTTAGTCCTCGTTAGAATCGTTGGTGGTTTGTAGTGACTCTGGTTTCGTTTGTAGTCCTAACGTAAACCCTTTCACTAATCATATATCCGGAGATTTATGCTATCTCCACTTAACGGGAGCGAGATGCTCGTCTTGAGCAGTGAAAGGGTTACCTAATGATGATAAATAATTGATACAAAATGTGCAGGGGCAGATTTGTTAATAATTGACATATAGCAAATCCGCTTCTTTAGTCCTCGTTAGAATCGTTGGTGGTTTGTAGTGACTCTGGTTTCGTTCGTAGTCCTGACGTTAACCCTTTCACTGGGCATATATCCGGAGAATTATGCTATCTCCACTTAACGGGAGCGAGTATGCTCGTCTTGAGCAGTGAAAGGGTTAACTAATGATGATAAGTAATTGATACAAAATGTGCAGGGGCAGATTTGTTAATAATTGACATATGGCAAATCCGCTTCTTCAGTCCTCTTTAGAATCGTTTGTGGTTTGTAGTGATTCTGGTTTCGTTGGTAGTCCTGACGTTAACCCTTTCACTGGGCATATATCCGGAGAATTATGCTATCTCCACTTAACGAGAGCGAGTATGCTCGTCTTGAGCAGTGAAAGGGTTAACTAATGATGACAAGTAATTGATACGAAATGTGCAGGGGCAGATTTGTTAATAATTGACATATAGCAAATCCGCTTCTTTAGTCCTCGTTAGAATCGTTGGTGGTTTGTAGTGACTCTGGTTTCGTTCGTAGTCCTGACGTTAACCCTTTCACTGAGCATATATCCGGAGAATTATGCTATCTCCACTTAACGGGAGCGAGATGCTCGTCTTGAGCAGTGAAAGGGTTAACTAATGATGACAAGTAATTGATACGAAATGTGCAGGGGCAGATTTGTTAATAATTGACATATAGCAAATCCGCTTCTTTAGTCCTCGTTAGAATCGTTGGTGGTTTGTAGTGACTCTGGTTTCGTTTGTAGTCCTAACGTAAACCCTTTCACTAATCATATATCCGGAGATTTATGCTATCTCCACTTAACGGGAGCGAGATGCTCGTCTTGAGCAGTGAAAGGGTTACCTAATGATAAGTAATTGATACAAAATGTGCAGGGGCAGATTTGTTAATAATTGACATATAGCAAATCCGCTTCTTTAGCCCTCGTTAGAATCGTTGGTGGTTTGTAGTGACTCTGGTTTCGTTTGTAGTCCTAACGTAAACCCTTTCACTAATCATATATCCGGAGATTTATGCTATCTCCACTTAACGGGAGCGAGATGCTCGTCTTGAGCAGTGAAAGGGTTACCTAATCATGATAAGTAATTGATACAAAATGTGCAGGGGCAGATTTGTTAATAATTGACATATAGCAAATCCGCTTCTTTAGTCCTCGTTAGAATCGTTGGTGGTTTGTAGTGACTCTGGTTTCGTTCGTAGTCCTGACGTTAACCCTTTCACTGGGCATATATCCGGAGAATTATGCTATCTCCACTTAACGGGAGCGAGTATGCTCGTCTTGAGCAGTGAAAGGGTTAACTAATGATGATAAGTAATTGATACAAAATGTGCAGGGGCAGATTTGTTAATAATTGACATATGGCAAATCCGCTTCTTCAGTCCTCTTTAGAATCGTTTGTGGTTTGTAGTGATTCTAGTTTCGTTGGTAGTCCTGACGTTAACCCTTTCACTGGGCATATATCCGGAGATTTATGCTATCTCCACTTAACGGGAGCGAGATGCTCGTCTTGAGCAGTGAAAGGGTTAACTAATGGTGATAAGTAATTGATACAAAATGTTCAGGGGCAGATTTTTGAATAATTGACATATTGCAAATCCGTTTCTTTAGTCCTCTTTAGATTCGTTGGTGGTTTGTAGTGACTCTGGTTTCGTTTGTAGTCCTAACGTAAACCCTTTCACTGGGCATATATCCGGAGATTTATGCTATCTCCACTTAACGGGAGCGAGATGCTCGTCTTGAGCAGTGAAAGGGTTAACTAATGGTGATAAGTAATTGATACAAATTGTTCAGGGGCAGATTTGTTAATAATTGTCATATAGCAAATCCGCTTCTTTAGTCCTCGTTAGAATCGTTGGTGGTTTGTAGTGACTCTGGTTTCGTTCGTAGTCCTGACGTTAACCCTTTCACTGGGCATATATCCGGAGAATTATGCTATCTCCACTTAACGGGAGCGAGTATGCTCGTCTTGAGCAGTGACAGGGTTAACTAATGATGATAAGTAATTGATACAAAATGTGCAGGGGCAGATTTGTTAATAATTGACATATAGCAAATCCGCTTCTTTAGTCCTCGTTAGAATCGTTGGTGGTTTGTAGTGACTCTGGTTTCGTTTGTAGTCCTAACGTAAACCCTTTCACTAATCATATATCCGGAGATTTATGCTATCTCCACTTAACGGGAGCGAGATGCTCGTCTTGAGCAGTGAAAGGGTTACCTAATGATAAGTAATTGATACAAAATGTGCAGGGGCAGATTTGTTAATAATTGACATATAGCAAATCCGCTTCTTTAGCCCTCGTTAGAATCGTTGGTGGTTTGTAGTGACTCTGGTTTCGTTTGTAGTCCTAACGTAAACCCTTTCACTAATCATATATCCGGAGATTTATGCTATCTCCACTTAACGGGAGCGAGATGCTCGTCTTGAGCAGTGAAAGGGTTACCTAATGATGATAAGTAATTGATACAAAATGTGCAGGGGCAGATTTGTTTATAATTGACATATAGCAAATCCGCTTCTTTAGTCCTCGTTAGAATCGTTGGTGGTTTGTAGTGACTCTGGTTTCGTTTGTAGTCCTAACGTAAACCCTTTCACTAATCATATATCCGGAGATTTATGCTATCTCCACTTAACGGGAGCGAGTATGCTCGTCTTGAGCAGTGAAAGGGTTACCTAATGATGATAAGTAATTGATACAAAATGTGCAGGGGCAGATTTGTTGATAATTGACATATAGCAAATCCGCTTCTTTAGTCCTCGTTAGAATCGTTGGTGGTTTGTAGTGACTCTGGTTTCGTTTATAGTCCTAACGTAAACCCTTTCACTGGGCATATATCCGGAGATTTATGCTATCTCCACTTAACGGGAGCGAGATGCTCGTCTTGAGCAGTGAAAGGGTTAACTAATGGTGATAAGTAATTGATACAAATTGTTCAGGGGCAGATTTGTTAATAATTGACATATTGCAAATCCGCTTCTTCAATCCTCTTTAGAATCGTTGGTGGTTTGTTGTGACTCTGGTGTCGTTTTTAGTCCTAACGTAAACCCTTTCACTGGGCATATATCCGGAGATTTATGCTATCTCCACTTAACGGGAGCGAGATGCTCGTCTTGAGCAGTGAAAGGGTTAACTAATGGTGATAAGTAATTGATACAAAATGTTCAGGGGCAGATTTTTGAATAATTGACATATTGCAAATCCGTTTCTTTAGTCCTCTTTAGATTCGTTGGTGGTTTGTAGTGACTCTGGTTTCGTTTGTAGTCCTAACTTAAACCCTTTCACTGGGCATATATCCGGAGATTTATGCTATCTCCACTTAACGGGAGCGAGATGCTCGTCTTGAGCAGTGAAAGGGTTAACTAATGGTGATAAGTAATTGATACAAATTGTTCAGGGGCAGATTTGTTAATAATTGACATATTGCAAATCCGCTTCTTCAATCCTCTTTAGAATCGTTGGTGGTTTGTTGTGACTCTGGTGTCGTTTGTAGTCCTGACGTTAACTAATGACAATAAGTAATTGTACAAATTGCATTTAGGAGAATTAGTTAATAGTTAACAAACATTAACAAATCCGTGTCCGCAGTCCTTTAGAATCGTTCGCAGCTCTTTGTAATGGCTTTTTTTTGTTTGCACGAACATAACTACAAAGGTAATATCAACATTTTCTTTGAAGAAAAGTTCATTTTTATGGATTGATATGTTAGGTTCACTAGGCCACAGTTCACAAACATAACAACTGCACTAATCGGTCATTTATCGCTTATTTGTTTTGGTTATGTACTTAATAATGCTACAATCGCAGTTGTTTACCATGTACAAGATCGCTAAGACCTCTTTAAAAGCAACTCCATTGATTTCACAAACTACACTCGTACTAGTGATGCTGGTTCGTCTCTTAAGTTAATTTTATGTTGGTTTTGTTGGCTTTATTAGGTTTGTCATGAAGTGAGTAAAGTACAATTGCCATTACAAGATTGCCAACTTTGTATAGCCTCTCGGAATTCCTTAATAAAGCCTAATTTTACTACTGGTCAACTTTCTGATAGTTTACATTAATCGGTAATACGGAGTCATTTCTTACCGCAATTTGTTTTTTTTTTTTTTTACGAAAATGATGGGATGAAATAACAGTGAATTTACGAGGAAGGATTATCTTACACCTATTTCAATAGTAGAAACATTCACAGAAGTGACAAAATTTACGTCACAAGCAGTAAATTGATTTGATTTAGCTTAGTAAGCCTAATGGGTAAAACGTCACTATCTCTGATTTATCAAGTAACTGATTCAAAACAATCTGCCATCAGAGTAGTAAGTCAATCTCAACTTAAAGCAAAAAAATTTGTTCAACGTAAGTAAATTACATTTATGCGGATGAGAACTAAAATTTAATATATAAAATTGCGGCTTACGATACTTTGGCAAAAAGGTATCGATATTAGATCAACTTGGCATCGTGAATTCATTGTGTCTATATTTAATCACTAAACATTTTTTTCGCGTACTAGATTTTTTCTGATATGGCTCACGTAACTGCAGATTCGACAGCAAAATTTTTCTATTTGTGGTTAGCTTCCTTCATATTTCTAGTTCTTTCTCCACGACCCCTAGCAAGATGCGCTTCATATATAACTGTAAATAAGTCTTTATTCAATATCAATATCAAACCGTTTTAGTCTTCTGCAATGAATCGCTTTTTTATATTTAACAACATTGACATCCCAAATGTAAATACTCCATTTATCAGGCGTGATGCAAAAATTATTGTGAGGATTTTTGTCAGCCGAATACAATTTATTTATAATTTTGTTTCAGTTTTTTTCTCAGCCGTTAGATTGTTATAAATTCTATTTAAACGCACCACTGACTTCTAGAGAAGTAGGTTAATCAACTCTTTGATTAATAATATGAATGCTCTTATAAGCATATGTGCAAAAAATAAATTTGAGATTTATCAACAGCAACTGTAAAATTTTAAGATTTACAACCTGGTAAAAGTTCGAAATTATATTGATGATCCATTTTTTTCGTAGATTTACCACCTCGAATTACTATTGACAGTTTGAGGCTTAAATCTCAAATTTGACTGGATTTCAAACTTTTACAGTAACATACATATTCATAGGTAATTGTATTATAAATTGAAAAAATAGTTTAATTATAATTGTCTATTATTATTATATTGATGTCCGAGGTGGCTTCATTAGTTAGCCCATAATTTCAAACCAAAGCAGGTGTGACAGGAGCAGTAAATTGGGTCTCGATATTAGTCTTTTTGGCATCTTGTTATATTTTTTTTTTTTCTTTTTTCTTCTTGTATATTACTTCAGCCAATAAATACATTACATACATACATACATACATATTTGTATGTGGTGTACAAAAATGTTTATTAAAAAGTTAATAAACCTACACATTTTTGTATCAAAATAAGTTTTTAAATTTGATTTTAATATAATATACAGTAAAAAAAATTCATTGTTGAGTGAACATTTGTTATAATTTTTTTATGTCGAAATAACACAATAATGGATGATTTAATAATAAAATGTGCCATAAACGAGGTTTGTGGAATTTTTGTTTGTTCGTTGGGAAGGGGATCTAAATACATTGGTTTCCTATATATACTTCCGGCGGGGCAGGGCATTTGAAATTGTCCGTTGAAAGGAGAGGCCGCTGGAGAGAGGGTTTAAATATATTGGTTTCCTATATTTCCAATTATTATTTTTTTTTTTTTTATTTATTTAATATGTATCGTGTGTATTTGTAAAGGAAGAGGGAATTCTCACGATCTACACCGTATGTGTTTTTTTTAATATTTCACACTTGATACACAGGTATCAAACTATTTTACGATACCACATATACAGTGGCATTCAATAATAACCGTAGTGGTTCTGGTTCAAACTTAGTACGACGCGGGCCCTTTATGAATATTGAGTAGCTTATAACTATCGTTTGCATTGATACAATTAAAATTACGCAATAGGCTTGGCAATGAGAAAGCCGAAAAAATAACATTTTTATTTAAATATAAAAATCAGCCAGATAAAAATAAAAATGGAATATTGATTAGATTTGGAATAATTCCATACTAGAAACATAGAGGCGACATACTTGAATACGATAAGTTCTTTTAGTTTGTTATAATGTTATGTATTCTTAAGAATAGTTTTATTTTTATTTATTTTCTTAACATTTATTTAAAATTAAAATATTTCCTTGATTTTATATGACTATTATAAACGTCATAACTTGACTAATTAATTAATACAAAAATAAATATCATATATATATATATGTATGTCGGATATATATTTGATATTTGTATAAAGACCATAATATTTATCAACCTTGGTATAGGGAAAGAAGATGAATGTCCAATAAGACTGATTCTTAGAAGAATGGGTTTAAAGCTTGAAAATATTAAAACCGGAATTTTCTTATAAATTCCTATATATATTTTGTAATTTAGCGTCTATCTTAAATCTGAATAGATTATTTTAAGGAATTTGTGGTGGACTTAAAAATAGGTACAAGGCAAATCACTTTAGTGTTAACCGTATAACTTATATATAGTGGGGACTCGGTAATCCGAATTAATTAACATGGACGATTTGGATTATCGGAAAATTCGGATTACTGAGTCATCATTAAAATAATTAAAGAATTGCGTTTTAGACTGTTAAACATTTATTACATCTGTCAAAATAAAAAAATAACTACATATGTGCATAGGTAAATAAGTTAGTTAAAAAAGTCTGTAATTTTTGCTTGTCGACATTTCAATTGTTTAGTTTACATTGCTCGTTCTCGCATTAGCCTAAGTGTGTGCAGTGTTCCTAATTGGGTTCAATTTTCTTCTAACCAATGTACCTATTTTTATATTCATCACTGTACGTATACACGTGTCCCAACGGTACGAGGACGACAGATTACTCATAAACTAAAAGATTTTTCAAAAAATTATGAATTATACATCATATCTGACTGCATATCCTAAAAGTATTTTGCATTATACACAGGTTGTTCTATTTTTTATAACTATTAAATTTTATGTAACTTCCTTTAACAGATATTATATCTTTTCTAAAGAAACAATAAGTATCGTATCAAACCCCAATAAATATGATACCTATCAAATGAAAGTTTGTAAAAAGACGAATGAAACGGTGTAAAAATATACAGGATGTTCCATTCTAAATTTTTGAGAAAAATTACATTATTCCATCAGAATATCGTTATACGATTAACTGACGAAAATTGAAGTAATAGCATACGTTAAGATAAGGATTTAAAAATTTAATTTTTAAAAATGGCAGAATGGTAAGTCCTTTAAATTGGGTCCTTTGGAGATAAAACAGCAAATATTCTAAAAAAACTGACGATCAAAATCATTGCTTATGAGAATTTGTTTCTTTTAGGATTGTCTATCCAATATTCAATAAAATACAGGTTGTTTCATTAAAAAATAATACAACATTCATATGTAGCTGAAAAATGGAACAGTCTATTTGGGCAAAATATTTTTAAAATATGCAGTTCGACACGAAATAAATAATTCATTATCAGTTTTTTAAAAATTCTTTAATTTATGAGCAACTTTCCGTTCTCGCACCGTTGGGACACGCGGTATACTGTTCTTTTATTAGCATATTTTTAATTACATCAACAAATATTTTTAAGCGAAATTATATAGAATAAAACAGCCATACTAAGCTGTTTTCTTCAGTATCAGTATAATGCGTTAAATTTGAGAAATGTTGCTGCTCTTTAATAATGCATAATGCTGTTCATTGTTTTATATGATCAAATTTCTTTCTCGCAATTGGCGGGCCTTATAAATTCCTCAGAAACAAGGTTTTTATTAAATGCCATTTTCTTTCAGCTTGAAATATCTACTGCTGAGTTGGTAGAACCAATGTAAGTTTCTGTACATTCTATAAATCTCGTCATTCCTATGTTTAGATAACTCGTTTAGTTGCTCGCCTCGGCTCTCAATCTCCAAACTCATTTGACAAAACATCACTTTCCAGCTGTGATACCTAAGTGAAACCTATTCCTAAATCTTTGTGTTTACTTTTTTTTCATCATCGCATTCTTTATCACATCATGTTCTTTTTTTTTGTTTTTTTCCAATATACTTTCTTGCATAGCGGTTTTAAAGCTACTCGTGTAGGTATAGTTCCATCTCTGTTCAATGCTGTTGCTCATCTTTTCACATTTGTGGCATATTTGGTACTGCATTTCTTTGCCATTTCCGAATTTAGTATAGATCCCGTATATCATATACAGTGTGTCCCCGGATGAACTGAACAAGAGGAGAAAAAAATTATCTTGAAACCACCAATTCTCAAGCAAAAATCTAAATATTCTTTTTAGCAGCTGAGAAAATTACTTACAATTAGTTTTCTTTTTTCGAGCAATTGTTCAAAAACGTCCGAAAAGTACGCTCAAGCGTCGCTTTTATCACTCCAGAAAATATATCGACGAAAGTTACCCCACATGCCCATTAGAGTATATATTTAAATGAAATAAGTACCTATTCCTGAAGAGAAACATGCAACTTTTTCCACATCTGTAATTAATATAGTTTTTACTACTTATAATATTTAACTTTGTTATATTTGGTTTATACTTAGAATTTCTTGTTTATTCCAAAACCCTTTGAAATCCACCTAACGGGAATCAAGATGTACTTATAAGCTTCATTCAAATATAATATGTACTTTGATTGACCGCCACTTCAACTGCGGATTGACGTTTGCCGACAAAGGTTTTGGCGGCATCATCGCCTGCCGAAAGGGTACTTTTTTTCGCGGATTGGGCGAATTACTTCTAGTTAGTGTTAATAACAGTGACATTAGGTGTATTCAAATACCAATAATTTCGCGGCTGCCTACTGTAAATATTTACCTAAATATAGGACAGATTATCATCAGGGCTTGAGTAGCCAACAGTCATAGTAATATAAGTAACTTCTAATAATGCAGTAATAATCCTGTTTTATTTTACAGGATTATTACTACAAGGAAGTTTTTACAAGAAAATTACTGCAGCTTTACAGTTTCTCAGTAAATAATCAAACAATAAATGTAAAAGTCTAAAATCTTGATTTAAATTTCTGAAAGCCTTTAAATATACAGACAATTGACATTAAATTTACAGCGATCATACTGTACTGTTCTAAACATTAAACTGTAAATTCACTGTTATACTGAAATTTTTTCTCTCACCTGTAAAATTACAGTAGTGTTGCTGGCGTATAATTACCAGGAATGTTACTATAATCTTTTTTTTTTTTACTTTGCACTACATATGACTTTTACCTTGAGGCGCAATAATTGAAGCTATTAGAGTAAAGTATTTCAAACGTCGAGTATATCTCAACGTGAATATAAATCACATCATTCCCGGCTTGGCGTCCGAAAAGTTCACTCAAAATGAACGATCAGCTCTAGTCAGAGCGACGCTCTTGTTCGAGCGTCAATAGCGGACTATTTAATGGTGCATTATCCATTTCAGTAACGCAATTTGATTTTAAAAATTACTGTAGATTATTTCCTATTCACTCTGTAGACACTTCACTAATAATTGTTTCCTGGCAATCTGATGTTTTGTCTCAATTCAAAATATAGGAACCCATTTTCAACAAAACTTTATCTAAACCACAGTCGAAACTTTTAAAAATGTGAGTAGTAACATTTCATTTTATCCAACGTAAATTTTGTATGCATTAGGTATATATTTTTTTTTTTGTTTTTTTTTGTTTCTCTTGGTTTAGCGGCTTGGTACATTAGGCTTGGTATTAGGTATATATTGTTATTTAATTAAATATTAGCTAACAGCAAACATCCAAACTATACGCTCATCTTAATAGCAGTAAATGCTATAAGGCACCATAGAGAGGACATTAGTAACCATTTAAACCCCCTAAAATTAAAAAAAAATCTTTTTATATCATTAAGAAGTAGTATTTTCTTTTGATTACAATGAGCAATATAATCTGCATATTAAAATGAAACGACCGCCAAAGCAAATTTTTAACATTAAATTTTCCGATTAAGTATATCGAGTGTCCAACATTTAGTGTTGCGGATTGAAGATCCCGAATGTAAGCCAGAATGATATTTACTGCGTTCTCGTTACTGACAACAGGCTTTTTTATTTGACTGGGCTGTAGTTCTTAAAATTTTGCTTTATAGATTTTACAGCATACGTCCACAGTTTCTGTTTCTCCGAATATCGTTATAAATTGCAATTGTTTTTACGTGTATCTATGTATTCTTGATGCTTGGATTACTCAGAATTAAACCATACACACGATAAAATTGAAGAGCTAATACGTTGCAGCACACTTCTACAATCGCTTTATTACAACTATTGAATACAGTGTAAACATGCCTATGTGAACCTAGTACCTCACGTTTTAAAATTGGACTTGTGAAAGACTATGTTAGTATTTTGTTTGTAGTTGTTTGTACTGATTCTCGTTTCGTTTGTAGTCGTGATGTTTACAAATGGCGATAATTTAAGCAAATCGTAAACATGCGAATTTGTTCATACCTATTACATACCAAATCTGCATCTGCAGTCCTCTTTAGAATCGTTTGTAATGATTATCATTTCATTTGAAGTCGAAAAGATAGCTAGTGACTATAAGCAATTGAAATTAATGGTTAACAAGCAGATTTGTTAATAATTGACATACCGCAAATGTGCTTCTGCAGTCCTCTATACAAGCGTTGGTAGTTTGTAGTGATTCTCGTTTTGTTTGCAGTTAAAACGTTGACAAATGGCGTTAACTAATTGAATAGAATTGTTAATAATTGACATATACCAAATCCTCTTCTTCAGTCCTCTTTAGAATCGTTGGTGGTTTGTAGTGATCCTGGTTTCGTTTGTAGTCCTGACGTTAACCCTTTCACTGGGCATATATCCGGAGATTTATGCTATCTCCACTTAACGGGAGCGAGTATGCTCGTCTTGAGCAGTGAAAGGGTTAACTAATGATGATAAGTAATTGATACAAAATGTGCAGGGGCAGATTTGTTAATAATTGTCATATAGCATATCCGCTTCTTCAGTCCTCTTTAGAATCGTTTGTGGTTTGTAGTGATTCTGGTTTCGTTGGTAGTCCTGACGTTAACCCTTTCACTGGGCATATATCCGGAGAATTATGCTATCTCCACTTAACGGGAGCGAGTATGCTCGTCTTGAGCAGTGAAAGGGTTAACTAATGATGATAAGTAATTGATACAAAATGTGCAGGGGCAGATTTGTTAATAATTGACATATAGCAAATCCGCTTCTTTAGTCCTCGTTAGAATCGTTGGTGGTTTGTAGTGACTCTGGTTTCGTTTGTAGTCCTAACGTAAACCCTTTCACTAATCATATATCCGGAGATTTATGCTATCTCCACTTAACGGGAGCGAGATGCTCGTCTTGAGCAGTGAAAGGGTTAACTAATGATGATAAGTAATTGATACAAAATGTGCAGGGGCAGATTTGTTAATAATTGTCATATAGCAAATCCGCTTCTTCAGTCCTCTTTAGAATCGTTTGTGGTTTGTAGTGATTCTGGTTTCGTTGGTAGTCCTGACCTTAACCCTTTCACTGGGCATATATCCGGAGAATTATGCTATCTCCACTTAACGGGAGCGAGTATGCTCGTCTTGAGCAGTGAAAGGGTTAACTAATGATGATAAGTAATTGATACGAAATGTGCAGGGGCAGATTTGTTAATAATTGACATATAGCAAATCCGCTTCTTCAGTCCTCTTTAGAATCGTTTGTGGTTTGTAGTGATTCTGGTTTCGTTGGTAGTCCTGACGTTAACCCTTTCACTGGGCATATATCCGGAGAATTATGCTATCTCCACTTAACGGGAGCGAGCATGCTCGTCTTGAGCAGTGAAAGGGTTAACTAATGATGATAAGTAATTGATACAAAATGTGCAGGGGCAGATTTGTTAATAATTGACATATAGCAAATCCGCTTCTTTAGTCCTCGTTAGAATCGTTGGTGGTTTGTAGTGACTCTGGTTTCGTTTGTAGTCCTGACGTTAACCCTCTCACTGGGCATATATCCGGAGAATTATGCTATCTCCACTTAACGGGAGCGAGTATGCTCGTCTTGAGCAGTGAAAGGGTTACCTAATGATGATAAGTAATTGATACAAAATGTGCAGGGGCAGATTTGTTAATAATTGACATATAGCAAATCCGCTTCTTTAGTCCTCGTTAGAATCGTTGGTGGTTTGTAGTGACTCTGGTTTCGTTCGTAGTCCTGACGTTAACCCTTTCACTGGGCATATATCCGGAGAATTATGCTATCTCCACTTAACGGGAGCGAGTATGCTCGTCTTGAGCAGTGAAAGGGTTAACTAATGATGATAAGTAATTGATACAAAATGTGCAGGGGCAGATTTGTTAATAATTGACATATGGCAAATCCGCTTCTTCAGTCCTCTTTAGAATCGTTTGTGGTTTGTAGTGATTCTGGTTTCGTTTGTAGTCCTGACGTTAACCCTTTCACTGGGCATATATCCGGAGAATTATGCTATCTCCACTTAACGGGAGCGAGTATGCTCGTCTTGAGCAGTGAAAGGGTTAACTAATGATGATAAGTAATTGATACAAAATGTGCAGGGGCAGATTTGTTAATAATTGTCATATAGCAAATCCGCTTCTTCAGTCCTCTTTAGAATCGTTTGTGGTTTGTAGTGATTCTGGTTTCGTTGGTAGTCCTGACGTTAACCCTTTCACTGGGCATATATCCGGAGAATTATGCTATCTCCACTTAACGGGAGCGAGTATGCTCGTCTTGAGCAGTGAAAGGGTTAACTAATGATGATAAGTAATTGATACGAAATGTGCAGGGGCAGATTTGTTAATAATTGACATATAGCAAATCCGCTTCTTCAGTCCTCTTTAGAATCGTTGGTGGTTTGTAGTGACTCTGGTTTCGTTTGTAGTCCTGACGTTAACCCTTTCACTGGGCATATATCCGGAGAATTATGCTATCTCCACTTAACGGGAGCGAGCATGCTCGTCTTGAGCAGTGAAAGGGTTAACTAATGATGATAAGTAATTGATACAAAATGTGCAGGGGCAGATTTGTTAATAATTGACATATAGCAAATCCGCTTCTTTAGTCCTCGTTAGAATCGTTGGTGGTTTGTAGTGACTCTGGTTTCGTTTGTAGTCCTGACGTTAACCCTCTCACTGGGCATATATCCGGAGAATTATGCTATCTCCACTTAACGGGAGCGAGTATGCTCGTCTTGAGCAGTGAAAGGGTTACCTAATGATGATAAGTAATTGATACAAAATGTGCAGGGGCAGATTTGTTAATAATTGTCATATAGCAAATCCGCTTCTTCAGTCCTCTTTAGAATCGTTTGTGGTTTGTAGTGATTCTGGTTTCGTTTGTAGTCCTGACGTTAACCCTTTCACTGGGCATATATCCGGAGATTTATGCTATCTCCACTTAACGGGAGCGAGATGCTCGTCTTGAGCAGTGAAAGGGTTACCTAATGATGATAAGTAATTGATACAAAATGTGCAGGGGCAGATTTGTTAATAATTGACATATGGCAAATCCGCTTCTTCAGTCCTCTTTAGAATCGTTTGTGGTTTGTAGTGATTCTGGTTTCGTTTGTAGTCCTGACGTTAACCCTTTCACTGGGCATATATCCGGAGAATTATGCTATCTCCACTTAACGGGAGCGAGTATGCTCGTCTTGAGCAGTGAAAGGGTTAACTAATGATGATAAGTAATTGATACAAAATGTGCAGGGGCAGATTTGTTAATAATTGTCATATAGCATATCCGCTTCTTCAGTCCTCTTTAGAATCGTTTGTGGTTTGTAGTGATTCTGGTTTCGTTGGTAGTCCTGACGTTAACCCTTTCACTGGGCATATATCCGGAGAATTATGCTATCTCCACTTAACGGGAGCGAGTATGCTCGTCTTGAGCAGTGAAAGGGTTAACTAATGATGATAAGTAATTGATACAAAATGTGCAGGGGCAGATTTGTTAATAATTGACATATAGCAAATCCGCTTCTTTAGTCCTCGTTAGAATGGTTGGTGGTTTGTAGTGACTCTGGTTTCGTTCGTAGTCCTGACGTTAACCCTTTCACTGGGCATATATCCGGAGAATTATGCTATCTCCACTTAACGGGAGCGAGTATGCTCGTCTTGAGCAGTGAAAGGGTTAACTAATGATGATAAGTAATTGATACAAAATGTGCAGGGGCAGATTTGTTAATAATTGACATATAGCAAATCCGCTTCTTTAGTCCTCGTTAGAATCGTTGGTGGTTTGTAGTGACTCTGGTTTCGTTTGTAGTCCTAACGTAAACCCTTTCACTAATCATATATCCGGAGATTTATGCTATCTCCACTTAACGGGAGCGAGATGCTCGTCTTGAGCAGTGAAAGGGTTACCTAATGATGATAAATAATTGATACAAAATGTGCAGGGGCAGATTTGTTAATAATTGACATATAGCAAATCCGCTTCTTTAGTCCTCGTTAGAATCGTTGGTGGTTTGTAGTGACTCTGGTTTCGTTCGTAGTCCTGACGTTAACCCTTTCACTGGGCATATATCCGGAGAATTATGCTATCTCCACTTAACGGGAGCGAGTATGCTCGTCTTGAGCAGTGAAAGGGTTAACTAATGATGATAAGTAATTGATACAAAATGTGCAGGGGCAGATTTGTTAATAATTGACATATGGCAAATCCGCTTCTTCAGTCCTCTTTAGAATCGTTTGTGGTTTGTAGTGATTCTGGTTTCGTTGGTAGTCCTGACGTTAACCCTTTCACTGGGCATATATCCGGAGAATTATGCTATCTCCACTTAACGAGAGCGAGTATGCTCGTCTTGAGCAGTGAAAGGGTTAACTAATGATGACAAGTAATTGATACGAAATGTGCAGGGGCAGATTTGTTAATAATTGACATATAGCAAATCCGCTTCTTTAGTCCTCGTTAGAATCGTTGGTGGTTTGTAGTGACTCTGGTTTCGTTCGTAGTCCTGACGTTAACCCTTTCACTGAGCATATATCCGGAGAATTATGCTATCTCCACTTAACGGGAGCGAGATGCTCGTCTTGAGCAGTGAAAGGGTTAACTAATGATGACAAGTAATTGATACGAAATGTGCAGGGGCAGATTTGTTAATAATTGACATATAGCAAATCCGCTTCTTTAGTCCTCGTTAGAATCGTTGGTGGTTTGTAGTGACTCTGGTTTCGTTTGTAGTCCTAACGTAAACCCTTTCACTAATCATATATCCGGAGATTTATGCTATCTCCACTTAACGGGAGCGAGATGCTCGTCTTGAGCAGTGAAAGGGTTACCTAATGATAAGTAATTGATACAAAATGTGCAGGGGCAGATTTGTTAATAATTGACATATAGCAAATCCGCTTCTTTAGCCCTCGTTAGAATCGTTGGTGGTTTGTAGTGACTCTGGTTTCGTTTGTAGTCCTAACGTAAACCCTTTCACTAATCATATATCCGGAGATTTATGCTATCTCCACTTAACGGGAGCGAGATGCTCGTCTTGAGCAGTGAAAGGGTTACCTAATCATGATAAGTAATTGATACAAAATGTGCAGGGGCAGATTTGTTAATAATTGACATATAGCAAATCCGCTTCTTTAGTCCTCGTTAGAATCGTTGGTGGTTTGTAGTGACTCTGGTTTCGTTCGTAGTCCTGACGTTAACCCTTTCACTGGGCATATATCCGGAGAATTATGCTATCTCCACTTAACGGGAGCGAGTATGCTCGTCTTGAGCAGTGAAAGGGTTAACTAATGATGATAAGTAATTGATACAAAATGTGCAGGGGCAGATTTGTTAATAATTGACATATGGCAAATCCGCTTCTTCAGTCCTCTTTAGAATCGTTTGTGGTTTGTAGTGATTCTAGTTTCGTTGGTAGTCCTGACGTTAACCCTTTCACTGGGCATATATCCGGAGATTTATGCTATCTCCACTTAACGGGAGCGAGATGCTCGTCTTGAGCAGTGAAAGGGTTAACTAATGGTGATAAGTAATTGATACAAAATGTTCAGGGGCAGATTTTTGAATAATTGACATATTGCAAATCCGTTTCTTTAGTCCTCTTTAGATTCGTTGGTGGTTTGTAGTGACTCTGGTTTCGTTTGTAGTCCTAACGTAAACCCTTTCACTGGGCATATATCCGGAGATTTATGCTATCTCCACTTAACGGGAGCGAGATGCTCGTCTTGAGCAGTGAAAGGGTTAACTAATGGTGATAAGTAATTGATACAAATTGTTCAGGGGCAGATTTGTTAATAATTGTCATATAGCAAATCCGCTTCTTTAGTCCTCGTTAGAATCGTTGGTGGTTTGTAGTGACTCTGGTTTCGTTCGTAGTCCTGACGTTAACCCTTTCACTGGGCATATATCCGGAGAATTATGCTATCTCCACTTAACGGGAGCGAGTATGCTCGTCTTGAGCAGTGACAGGGTTAACTAATGATGATAAGTAATTGATACAAAATGTGCAGGGGCAGATTTGTTAATAATTGACATATAGCAAATCCGCTTCTTTAGTCCTCGTTAGAATCGTTGGTGGTTTGTAGTGACTCTGGTTTCGTTTGTAGTCCTAACGTAAACCCTTTCACTAATCATATATCCGGAGATTTATGCTATCTCCACTTAACGGGAGCGAGATGCTCGTCTTGAGCAGTGAAAGGGTTACCTAATGATAAGTAATTGATACAAAATGTGCAGGGGCAGATTTGTTAATAATTGACATATAGCAAATCCGCTTCTTTAGCCCTCGTTAGAATCGTTGGTGGTTTGTAGTGACTCTGGTTTCGTTTGTAGTCCTAACGTAAACCCTTTCACTAATCATATATCCGGAGATTTATGCTATCTCCACTTAACGGGAGCGAGATGCTCGTCTTGAGCAGTGAAAGGGTTACCTAATGATGATAAGTAATTGATACAAAATGTGCAGGGGCAGATTTGTTTATAATTGACATATAGCAAATCCGCTTCTTTAGTCCTCGTTAGAATCGTTGGTGGTTTGTAGTGACTCTGGTTTCGTTTGTAGTCCTAACGTAAACCCTTTCACTAATCATATATCCGGAGATTTATGCTATCTCCACTTAACGGGAGCGAGTATGCTCGTCTTGAGCAGTGAAAGGGTTACCTAATGATGATAAGTAATTGATACAAAATGTGCAGGGGCAGATTTGTTGATAATTGACATATAGCAAATCCGCTTCTTTAGTCCTCGTTAGAATCGTTGGTGGTTTGTAGTGACTCTGGTTTCGTTTATAGTCCTAACGTAAACCCTTTCACTGGGCATATATCCGGAGATTTATGCTATCTCCACTTAACGGGAGCGAGATGCTCGTCTTGAGCAGTGAAAGGGTTAACTAATGGTGATAAGTAATTGATACAAATTGTTCAGGGGCAGATTTGTTAATAATTGACATATTGCAAATCCGCTTCTTCAATCCTCTTTAGAATCGTTGGTGGTTTGTTGTGACTCTGGTGTCGTTTTTAGTCCTAACGTAAACCCTTTCACTGGGCATATATCCGGAGATTTATGCTATCTCCACTTAACGGGAGCGAGATGCTCGTCTTGAGCAGTGAAAGGGTTAACTAATGGTGATAAGTAATTGATACAAAATGTTCAGGGGCAGATTTTTGAATAATTGACATATTGCAAATCCGTTTCTTTAGTCCTCTTTAGATTCGTTGGTGGTTTGTAGTGACTCTGGTTTCGTTTGTAGTCCTAACTTAAACCCTTTCACTGGGCATATATCCGGAGATTTATGCTATCTCCACTTAACGGGAGCGAGATGCTCGTCTTGAGCAGTGAAAGGGTTAACTAATGGTGATAAGTAATTGATACAAATTGTTCAGGGGCAGATTTGTTAATAATTGACATATTGCAAATCCGCTTCTTCAATCCTCTTTAGAATCGTTGGTGGTTTGTTGTGACTCTGGTGTCGTTTGTAGTCCTGACGTTAACTAATGACAATAAGTAATTGTACAAATTGCATTTAGGAGAATTAGTTAATAGTTAACAAACATTAACAAATCCGTGTCCGCAGTCCTTTAGAATCGTTCGCAGCTCTTTGTAATGGCTTTTTTTTGTTTGCACGAACATAACTACAAAGGTAATATCAACATTTTCTTTGAAGAAAAGTTCATTTTTATGGATTGATATGTTAGGTTCACTAGGCCACAGTTCACAAACATAACAACTGCACTAATCGGTCATTTATCGCTTATTTGTTTTGGTTATGTACTTAATAATGCTACAATCGCAGTTGTTTACCATGTACAAGATCGCTAAGACCTCTTTAAAAGCAACTCCATTGATTTCACAAACTACACTCGTACTAGTGATGCTGGTTCGTCTCTTAAGTTAATTTTATGTTGGTTTTGTTGGCTTTATTAGGTTTGTCATGAAGTGAGTAAAGTACAATTGCCATTACAAGATTGCCAACTTTGTATAGCCTCTCGGAATTCCTTAATAAAGCCTAATTTTACTACTGGTCAACTTTCTGATAGTTTACATTAATCGGTAATACGGAGTCATTTCTTACCGCAATTTGTTTTTTTTTTTTTTTACGAAAATGATGGGATGAAATAACAGTGAATTTACGAGGAAGGATTATCTTACACCTATTTCAATAGTAGAAACATTCACAGAAGTGACAAAATTTACGTCACAAGCAGTAAATTGATTTGATTTAGCTTAGTAAGCCTAATGGGTAAAACGTCACTATCTCTGATTTATCAAGTAACTGATTCAAAACAATCTGCCATCAGAGTAGTAAGTCAATCTCAACTTAAAGCAAAAAAATTTGTTCAACGTAAGTAAATTACATTTATGCGGATGAGAACTAAAATTTAATATATAAAATTGCGGCTTACGATACTTTGGCAAAAAGGTATCGATATTAGATCAACTTGGCATCGTGAATTCATTGTGTCTATATTTAATCACTAAACATTTTTTTCGCGTACTAGATTTTTTCTGATATGGCTCACGTAACTGCAGATTCGACAGCAAAATTTTTCTATTTGTGGTTAGCTTCCTTCATATTTCTAGTTCTTTCTCCACGACCCCTAGCAAGATGGGCTTCATATATAACTGTAAATAAGTCTTTATTCAATATCAATATCAAACCGTTTTAGTCTTCTGCAATGAATCGCTTTTTTATATTTAACAACATTGACATCCCAAATGTAAATACTCCATTTATCAGGCGTGATGCAAAAATTATTGTGAGGATTTTTGTCAGCCGAATACAATTTATTTATAATTTTGTTTCAGTTTTTTTCTCAGCCGTTAGATTGTTATAAATTCTATTTAAACGCACCACTGACTTCTAGAGAAGTAGGTTAATCAACTCTTTGATTAATAATATGAATGCTCTTATAAGCATATGTGCAAAAAATAAATTTGAGATTTATCAACAGCAACTGTAAAATTTTAAGATTTACAACCTGGTAAAAGTTCGAAATTATATTGATGATCCATTTTTTTCGTAGATTTACCACCTCGAATTACTATTGACAGTTTGAGGCTTAAATCTCAAATTTGACTGGATTTCAAACTTTTACAGTAACATACATATTCATAGGTAATTGTATTATAAATTGAAAAAATAGTTTAATTATAATTGTCTATTATTATTATATTGATGTCCGAGGTGGCTTCATTAGTTAGCCCATAATTTCAAACCAAAGCAGGTGTGACAGGAGCAGTAAATTGGGTCTCGATATTAGTCTTTTTGGCATCTTGTTATATTTTTTTTTTTTCTTTTTTCTTCTTGTATATTACTTCAGCCAATAAATACATTACATACATACATACATACATATTTGTATGTGGTGTACAAAAATGTTTATTAAAAAGTTAATAAACCTACACATTTTTGTATCAAAATAAGTTTTTAAATTTGATTTTAATATAATATACAGTAAAAAAAATTCATTGTTGAGTGAACATTTGTTATAATTTTTTTATGTCGAAATAACACAATAATGGATGATTTAATAATAAAATGTGCCATAAACGAGGTTTGTGGAATTTTTGTTTGTTCGTTGGGAAGGGGATCTAAATACATTGGTTTCCTATATATACTTCCGGCGGGGCAGGGCATTTGAAATTGTCCGTTGAAAGGAGAGGCCGCTGGAGAGAGGGTTTAAATATATTGGTTTCCTATATTTCCAATTATTATTTTTTTTTTTTTTATTTATTTAATATGTATCGTGTGTATTTGTAAAGGAAGAGGGAATTCTCACGATCTACACCGTATGTGTTTTTTTTAATATTTCACACTTGATACACAGGTATCAAACTATTTTACGATACCACATATACAGTGGCATTCAATAATAACCGTAGTGGTTCTGGTTCAAACTTAGTACGACGCGGGCCCTTTATGAATATTGAGTAGCTTATAACTATCGTTTGCATTGATACAATTAAAATTACGCAATAGGCTTGGCAATGAGAAAGCCGAAAAAATAACATTTTTATTTAAATATAAAAATCAGCCAGATAAAAATAAAAATGGAATATTGATTAGATTTGGAATAATTCCATACTAGAAACATAGAGGCGACATACTTGAATACGATAAGTTCTTTTAGTTTGTTATAATGTTATGTATTCTTAAGAATAGTTTTATTTTTATTTATTTTCTTAACATTTATTTAAAATTAAAATATTTCCTTGATTTTATATGACTATTATAAACGTCATAACTTGACTAATTAATTAATACAAAAATAAATATCATATATATATATATGTATGTCGGATATATATTTGATATTTGTATAAAGACCATAATATTTATCAACCTTGGTATAGGGAAAGAAGATGAATGTCCAATAAGACTGATTCTTAGAAGAATGGGTTTAAAGCTTGAAAATATTAAAACCGGAATTTTCTTATAAATTCCTATATATATTTTGTAATTTAGCGTCTATCTTAAATCTGAATAGATTATTTTAAGGAATTTGTGGTGGACTTAAAAATAGGTACAAGGCAAATCACTTTAGTGTTAACCGTATAACTTATATATAGTGGGGACTCGGTAATCCGAATTAATTAACATGGACGATTTGGATTATCGGAAAATTCGGATTACTGAGTCATCATTAAAATAATTAAAGAATTGCGTTTTAGACTGTTAAACATTTATTACATCTGTCAAAATAAAAAAATAACTACATATGTGCATAGGTAAATAAGTTAGTTAAAAAAGTCTGTAATTTTTGCTTGTCGACATTTCAATTGTTTAGTTTACATTGCTCGTTCTCGCATTAGCCTAAGTGTGTGCAGTGTTCCTAATTGGGTTCAATTTTCTTCTAACCAATGTACCTATTTTTATATTCATCACTGTACGTATACACGTGTCCCAACGGTACGAGGACGACAGATTACTCATAAACTAAAAGATTTTTCAAAAAATTATGAATTATACATCATATCTGACTGCATATCCTAAAAGTATTTTGCATTATACACAGGTTGTTCTATTTTTTATAACTATTAAATTTTATGTAACTTCCTTTAACAGATATTATATCTTTTCTAAAGAAACAATAAGTATCGTATCAAACCCCAATAAATATGATACCTATCAAATGAAAGTTTGTAAAAAGACGAATGAAACGGTGTAAAAATATACAGGATGTTCCATTCTAAATTTTTGAGAAAAATTACATTATTCCATCAGAATATCGTTATACGATTAACTGACGAAAATTGAAGTAATAGCATACGTTAAGATAAGGATTTAAAAATTTAATTTTTAAAAATGGCAGAATGGTAAGTCCTTTAAATTGGGTCCTTTGGAGATAAAACAGCAAATATTCTAAAAAAACTGACGATCAAAATCATTGCTTATGAGAATTTGTTTCTTTTAGGATTGTCTATCCAATATTCAATAAAATACAGGTTGTTTCATTAAAAAATAATACAACATTCATATGTAGCTGAAAAATGGAACAGTCTATTTGGGCAAAATATTTTTAAAATATGCAGTTCGACACGAAATAAATAATTCATTATCAGTTTTTTAAAAATTCTTTAATTTATGAGCAACTTTCCGTTCTCGCACCGTTGGGACACGCGGTATACTGTTCTTTTATTAGCATATTTTTAATTACATCAACAAATATTTTTAAGCGAAATTATATAGAATAAAACAGCCATACTAAGCTGTTTTCTTCAGTATCAGTATAATGCGTTAAATTTGAGAAATGTTGCTGCTCTTTAATAATGCATAATGCTGTTCATTGTTTTATATGATCAAATTTCTTTCTCGCAATTGGCGGGCCTTATAAATTCCTCAGAAACAAGGTTTTTATTAAATGCCATTTTCTTTCAGCTTGAAATATCTACTGCTGAGTTGGTAGAACCAATGTAAGTTTCTGTACATTCTATAAATCTCGTCATTCCTATGTTTAGATAACTCGTTTAGTTGCTCGCCTCGGCTCTCAATCTCCAAACTCATTTGACAAAACATCACTTTCCAGCTGTGATACCTAAGTGAAACCTATTCCTAAATCTTTGTGTTTACTTTTTTTTCATCATCGCATTCTTTATCACATCATGTTCTTTTTTTTTGTTTTTTTCCAATATACTTTCTTGCATAGCGGTTTTAAAGCTACTCGTGTAGGTATAGTTCCATCTCTGTTCAATGCTGTTGCTCATCTTTTCACATTTGTGGCATATTTGGTACTGCATTTCTTTGCCATTTCCGAATTTAGTATAGATCCCGTATATCATATACAGTGTGTCCCCGGATGAACTGAACAAGAGGAGAAAAAAATTATCTTGAAACCACCAATTCTCAAGCAAAAATCTAAATATTCTTTTTAGCAGCTGAGAAAATTACTTACAATTAGTTTTCTTTTTTCGAGCAATTGTTCAAAAACGTCCGAAAAGTACGCTCAAGCGTCGCTTTTATCACTCCAGAAAATATATCGACGAAAGTTACCCCACATGCCCATTAGAGTATATATTTAAATGAAATAAGTACCTATTCCTGAAGAGAAACATGCAACTTTTTCCACATCTGTAATTAATATAGTTTTTACTACTTATAATATTTAACTTTGTTATATTTGGTTTATACTTAGAATTTCTTGTTTATTCCAAAACCCTTTGAAATCCACCTAACGGGAATCAAGATGTACTTATAAGCTTCATTCAAATATAATATGTACTTTGATTGACCGCCACTTCAACTGCGGATTGACGTTTGCCGACAAAGGTTTTGGCGGCATCATCGCCTGCCGAAAGGGTACTTTTTTTCGCGGATTGGGCGAATTACTTCTAGTTAGTGTTAATAACAGTGACATTAGGTGTATTCAAATACCAATAATTTCGCGGCTGCCTACTGTAAATATTTACCTAAATATAGGACAGATTATCATCAGGGCTTGAGTAGCCAACAGTCATAGTAATATAAGTAACTTCTAATAATGCAGTAATAATCCTGTTTTATTTTACAGGATTATTACTACAAGGAAGTTTTTACAAGAAAATTACTGCAGCTTTACAGTTTCTCAGTAAATAATCAAACAATAAATGTAAAAGTCTAAAATCTTGATTTAAATTTCTGAAAGCCTTTAAATATACAGACAATTGACATTAAATTTACAGCGATCATACTGTACTGTTCTAAACATTAAACTGTAAATTCACTGTTATACTGAAATTTTTTCTCTCACCTGTAAAATTACAGTAGTGTTGCTGGCGTATAATTACCAGGAATGTTACTATAATCTTTTTTTTTTTTTACTTTGCACTACATATGACTTTTACCTTGAGGCGCAATAATTGAAGCTATTAGAGTAAAGTATTTCAAACGTCGAGTATATCACAACGTGAATATAAATCACATCATTCCCGGCTTGGCGTCCGAAAAGTTCACTCAAAATGAACGATCAGCTCTAGTCAGAGCGACGCTCTTGTTCGAGCGTCAATAGCGGACTATTTAATGGTGCATTATCCATTTCAGTAACGCAATTTGATTTTAAAAATTACTGTAGATTATTTCCTATTCACTCTGTAGACACTTCACTAATAATTGTTTCCTGGCAATCTGATGTTTTGTCTCAATTCAAAATATAGGAACCCATTTTCAACAAAACTTTATCTAAACCACAGTCGAAACTTTTAAAAATGTGAGTAGTAACATTTCATTTTATCCAACGTAAATTTTGTATGCATTAGGTATATATTTTTTTTTTTGTTTTTTTTGTTTCTCTTGGTTTAGCGGCTTGGTACATTAGGCTTGGTATTAGGTATATATTGTTATTTAATTAAATATTAGCTAACAGCAAACATCCAAACTATACGCTCATCTTAATAGCAGTAAATGCTATAAGGCACCATAGAGAGGACATTAGTAACCATTTAAACCCCCTAAAATTAAAAAAAAATCTTTTTATATCATTAAGAAGTAGTATTTTCTTTTGATTACAATGAGCAATATAATCTGCATATTAAAATGAAACGACCGCCAAAGCAAATTTTTAACATTAAATTTTCCGATTAAGTATATCGAGTGTCCAACATTTAGTGTTGCGGATTGAAGATCCCGAATGTAAGCCAGAATGATATTTACTGCGTTCTCGTTACTGACAACAGGCTTTTTTATTTGACTGGGCTGTAGTTCTTAAAATTTTGCTTTATAGATTTTACAGCATACGTCCACAGTTTCTGTTTCTCCGAATATCGTTATAAATTGCAATTGTTTTTACGTGTATCTATGTATTCTTGATGCTTGGATTACTCAGAATTAAACCATACACACGATAAAATTGAAGAGCTAATACGTTGCAGCACACTTCTACAATCGCTTTATTACAACTATTGAATACAGTGCAAACATGCCTATGTGAACCTAGTACCTCACGTTTTAAAATTGGACTTGTGAAAGACTATGTTAGTATTTCGTTTGTAGTTGTTTGTACTGATTCTCGTTTCGTTTGTAGTCGTGATGTTTACAAATGGCGATAATTTAAGCAAATCGTAAACATGCGAATTTGTTCATACCTATTACATACCAAATCTGCATCTGCAGTCCTCTTTAGAATCGTTTGTAATGATTATCATTTCATTTGAAGTCGAAAAGATAGCTAGTGACTATAAGCAATTGAAATTAATGGTTAACAAGCAGATTTGTTAATAATTGACATACCGCAAATGTGCTTCTGCAGTCCTCTATACAAGCGTTGGTAGTTTGTAGTGATTCTCGTTTTGTTTGCAGTTAAGACGTTGACAAATGGCGTTAACTAATTGAATAGAATTGTTAATAATTGACATATACCAAATCCGCTTCTTCAGTCCTCTTTAGAATCGTTGGTGGTTTGTAGTGATCCTGGTTTCGTTTGTAGTCCTGACGTTAACCCTTTCACTGGGCATATATCCGGAGATTTATGCTATCTCCACTTAACGGGAGCGAGTATGCTCGTCTTGAGCAGTGAAAGGGTTAACTAATGATGATAAGTAATTGATACAAAATGTGCAGGGGCAGATTTGTTAATAATTGTCATATAGCATATCCGCTTCTTCAGTCCTCTTTAGAATCGTTTGTGGTTTGTAGTGATTCTGGTTTCGTTGGTAGTCCTGACGTTAACCCTTTCACTGGGCATATATCCGGAGAATTATGCTATCTCCACTTAACGGGAGCGAGTATGCTCGTCTTGAGCAGTGAAAGGGTTAACTAATGATGATAAGTAATTGATACAAAATGTGCAGGGGCAGATTTGTTAATAATTGACATATAGCATATCCGCTTCTTCAGTCCTCTTTAGAATCGTTTGTGGTTTGTAGTGACTCTGGTTTCGTTCGTAGTCCTGACGTTAACCCTTTCACTGGGCATATATCCGGAGAATTATGCTATCTCCACTTAACGGGAGCGAGTATGCTCGTCTTGAGCAGTGAAAGGGTTAACTAATGATGATAAGTAATTGATACAAAATGTGCAGGGGCAGATTTGTTAATAATTGACATATAGCAAATCCGCTTCTTTAGTCCTCGTTAGAATCGTTGGTGGTTTGTAGTGACTCTGGTTTCGTTTGTAGTCCTAACGTAAACCCTTTCACTAATCATATATCCGGAGATTTATGCTATCTCCACTTAACGGGAGCGAGATGCTCGTCTTGAGCAGTGAAAGGGTTACCTAATGATGATAAGTAATTGATACAAAATGTGCAGGGGCAGATTTGTTAATAATTGACATATAGCAAATCCGCTTCTTTAGTCGTCGTTAGAATCGTTGGTGGTTTGTAGTGACTCTGGTTTCGTTCGTAGTCCTGACGTTAACCCTTTCACTGGGCATATATCCGGAGAATTATGCTATCTCCACTTAACGGGAGCGAGTATGCTCGTCTTGAGCAGTGAAAGGGTTAACTAATGATGATAAGTAATTGATACAAAATGTGCAGGGGCAGATTTGTTAATAATTGACATATGGCAAATCCGCTTCTTCAGTCCTCTTTAGAATCGTTTGTGGTTTGTAGTGATTCTGGTTTCGTTTGTAGTCCTGACGTTAACCCTTTCACTGGGCATATATCCGGAGAATTATGCTATCTCCACTTAACGGGAGCGAGTATGCTCGTCTTGAGCAGTGAAAGGGTTAACTAATGATGATAAGTAATTGATACAAAATGTGCAGGGGCAGATTTGTTAATAATTGTCATATAGCAAATCCGCTTCTTCAGTCCTCTTTAGAATCGTTTGTGGTTTGTAGTGATTCTGGTTTCGTTGGTAGTCCTGACGTTAACCCTTTCACTGGGCATATATCCGGAGAATTATGCTATCTCCACTTAACGGGAGCGAGTATGCTCGTCTTGAGCAGTGAAAGGGTTAACTAATGATGATAAGTAATTCATACGAAATGTGCAGGGGCAGATTTGTTAATAATTGACATATAGCAAATCCGCTTCTTCAGTCCTCTTTAGAATCGTTGGTGGTTTGTAGTGACTCTGGTTTCGTTTGTAGTCCTGACGTTAACCCTTTCACTGGGCATATATCCGGAGAATTATGCTATCTCCACTTAACGGGAGCGAGCATGCTCGTCTTGAGCAGTGAAAGGGTTAACTAATGATGATAAGTAATTGATACAAAATGTGCAGGGGCAGATTTGTTAATAATTGACATATAGCAAATCCGCTTCTTTAGTCCTCGTTAGAATCGTTGGTGGTTTGTAGTGACTCTGGTTTCGTTTGTAGTCCTGACGTTAACCCTCTCACTGGGCATATATCCGGAGAATTATGCTATCTCCACTTAACGGGAGCGAGTATGCTCGTCTTGAGCAGTGAAAGGGTTAACTAATGATGATAAGTAATTGATACAAAATGTGCAGGGGCAGATTTGTTAATAATTGTCATATAGCAAATCCGCTTCTTCAGTCCTCTTTAGAATCGTTTGTGGTTTGTAGTGATTCTGGTTTCGTTTGTAGTCCTGACGTTAACCCTTTCACTGGGCATATATCCGGGGATTTATGCTATCTCCACTTAACGGGAGCGAGATGCTCGTCTTGAGCAGTGAAAGGGTTACCTAATGATGATAAGTAATTGATACAAAATGTGCAGGGGCAGATTTGTTAATAATTGACATATGGCAAATCCGCTTCTTCAGTCCTCTTTAGAATCGTTTGTGGTTTGTAGTGATTCTGGTTTCGTTGGTAGTCCTGACGTTAACCCTCTCACTGGGCATATATCCGGAGAATTATGCTATCTCCACTTAACGGGAGCGAGTATGCTCGTCTTGAGCAGTGAAAGAGTTAACTAATGATGATAAGTAATTGATACAAAATGTGCAGGGGCAGATTTGTTAATAATTGACATATAGCAAATCCGCTTCTTTAGTCCTCGTTAGAATCGTTGGTGGTTTGTAGTGACTCTGGTTTCGTTTGTAGTCCTAACGTAAACCCTATCACTAATCATATATCCGGAGATTTATACTATCTCCACTTAACGGGAGCGAGATGCTCGTCTTGAGCAGTGAAAGGGTTACCTAATGATGATAAGTAATTGATACAAAATTTGCAGGGGCAGATTTGTTAATAATTGACATATAGCAAATCCGCTTCTTTAGTCCTCGTTAGAATCGTTGGTGGTTTGTAGTGACTCTGGTTTCGTTCGTAGTCCTGACGTTAACCCTTTCACTGGGCATATATCCGGAGAATTATGCTATCTCCACTTAACGGGAGCGAGTATACTCGTCTTGAGCAGTGAAAGGGTTAACTAATGATGATAAGTAATTGATACAAAATGTGCAGGGGCAGATTTGTTAATAATTGTCATATAGCAAATCCGCTTCTTCAGTCCTCTTTAGAATCGTTTGTGGTTTGTAGTGATTCTGGTTTCGTTTGTAGTCCTGACGTTAACCCTTTCACTGGGCATATATCCGGAGAATTATGCTATCTCCACTTAACGGGAGCGAGTATGCTCGTCTTGAGCAGTGAAAGGGTTAACTAATGATGATAAGTAATTGATACAAAATGTGCAGGGGCAGATTTGTTAATAATTGACATATAGCAAATCCGCTTCTTTAGTCCTCGTTAGAATCGTTGGTGGTTTGTAGTGACTCTGGTTTCGTTTGTAGTCCTGACGTTAACCCTTTCACTGGGCATATATCCGGAGAATTATGCTATCTCCACTTAACGGGAGCGAGTATGCTCGTCTTGAGCAGTGAAAGGGTTAACTAATGATGATAAGTAATTGATACAAAATGTGCAGGGGCAGATTTGTTAATAATTGTCATATAGCAAATCCGCTTCTTCAGTCCTCTTTAGAATCGTTTGTGGTTTGTAGTGATTCTGGTTTCGTTTGTAGTCCTGACGTTAACCCTTTCACTGGGCATATATCCGGAGAATTATGCTATCTCCACTTAACGGGAGCGAGTATGCTCGTCTTGAGCAGTGAAAGGGTTAACTAATGATGATAAGTAATTGATACAAAATGTGCAGGGGCAGATTTGTTAATAATTGTCATATAGCAAATCCGCTTCTTCAGTCCTCTTTAGAATCGTTTGTGGTTTGTAGTGATTCTGGTTTCGTTGGTAGTCCTGACGTTAACCCTTTCACTGGGCATATATCCGGAGAATTATGCTATCTCCACTTAACGGGAGCGAGTATGCTCGTCTTGAGCAGTGAAAGGGTTAACTAATGATGATAAGTAATTGATACAAAATGTGCAGGGGCAGATTTGTTAATAATTGTCATATAGCAAATCCGCTTCTTTAGTCCTCGTTAGAATCGTTGGTGGTTTGTAGTGACTCTGGTTTCGTTCGTAGTCCTGACGTTAACCCTTTCACTGGGCATATATCCGGAGAATTATGCTATCTCCACTTAACGGGAGCGAGTATGCTCGTCTTGAGCAGTGAAAGGGTTAACTAATGATGATAAGTAATTGATACAAAATGTGCAGGGGCAGATTTGTTAATAATTGACATATAGCAAATCCGCTTCTTTAGTCCTCGTTAGAATCGTTGGTGGTTTGTAGTGACTCTGGTTTCGTTTGAAGTCCTAACGTAAACCCTTTCACTAATCATATATCCGGAGATTTATGCTATCTCCACTTAACGGGAGCGAGTATGCTCGTCTTGAGCAGTGAAAGGGTTACCTAATGATGATAAGTAATTGATACAAAATGTGCAGGGGCAGATTTGTTAATAATTGACATATAGCAAATCCGCTTCTTTAGTCCTCGTTAGAATCGTTGGTGGTTTGTAGTGACTCTGGTTTCGTTTGTAGTCCTAACGTAAACCCTTTCACTAATCATATATCCGGAGATTTATGCTATCTCCACTTAACGGGAGCGAGTATGCTCGTCTTGAGCAGTGAAAGGGTTACCTAATGATGATAAGTAATTGATACAAAATGTGCAGGGGCAGATTTGTTAATAATTGACATATAGCAAATCCGCTTCTTTAGTCCTCGTTAGAATCGTTGGTGGTTTGTAGTGACTCTGGTTTCGTTTGTAGTCCTAACGTAAACCCTTTCACTAATCATATATCCGGAGATTTATGCTATCTCCACTTAACGGGAGCGAGATGCTCGTCTTGAGCAGTGAAAGGGTTACCTAATGATAAGTAATTGATACAAAATGTGCAGGGGCAGATTTGTTAATAATTGACATATAGCAAATCCGCTTCTTTAGTCCTCGTTAGAATCGGTGGTGGTTTGTAGTGACTCTGGTTTCGTTTGTAGTCCTAACGTAAACCCTATCACTAATCATATATCCGGAGATTTATACTATCTCCACTTAACGGGAGCGAGATGCTCGTCTTGAGCAGTGAAAGGGTTAACTAATGGTGATAAGTAATTGATACAAAATGTGCAGGGGCAGATTTGTTAATAATTGTCATATAGCAAATCCGCTTCTTCAGTCCTCTTTAGAATCGTTTGTGGTTTGTAGTGATTCTGGTTTCGTTTGTAGTCCTGACGTTAACCCTTTCACTGGGCATATATCCGGAGATTTATGCTATCTCCACTTAACGGGAGCGAGTATGCTCGTCTTGAGCAGTGAAAGGGTTAACTAATGATGATAAGTAATTGATACAAAATGTGCAGGGGCAGATTTGTTAATAATTGACATATAGCAAATCCGCTTCTTTAGTCCTCGTTAGAATCGTTGGTGGTTTGTAGTGACTCTGGTTTCGTTTGTAGTCCTGACGTTAACCCTTTCACTGGGCATATATCCGGAGAATTATGCTATCTCCACTTAACGGGAGCGAGTATGCTCGTCTTGAGCAGTGAAAGGGTTAACTAATGATGATAAGTAATTGATACAAAATGTGCAGGGGCAGATTTGTTAATAATTGTCATATAGCAAATCCGCTTCTTCAGTCCTCTTTAGAATCGTTTGTGGTTTGTAGTGATTCTGGTTTCGTTTGTAGTCCTGACGTTAACCCTTTCACTGGGCATATATCCGGAGAATTATGCTATCTCCACTTAACGGGAGCGAGTATGCTCGTCTTGAGCAGTGAAAGGGTTAACTAATGATGATAAGTAATTGATACAAAATGTGCAGGGGCAGATTTGTTAATAATTGTCATATAGCAAATCCGCTTCTTCAGTCCTCTTTAGAATCGTTTGTGGTTTGTAGTGATTCTGGTTTCGTTGGTAGTCCTGACGTTAACCCTTTCACTGGGCATATATCCGGAGAATTATGCTATCTCCACTTAACGGGAGCGAGTATGCTCGTCTTGAGCAGTGAAAGGGTTAACTAATGATGATAAGTAATTGATACAAAATGTGCAGGGGCAGATTTGTTAATAATTGTCATATAGCAAATCCGCTTCTTTAGTCCTCGTTAGAATCGTTGGTGGTTTGTAGTGACTCTGGTTTCGTTCGTAGTCCTGACGTTAACCCTTTCACTGGGCATATATCCGGAGAATTATGCTATCTCCACTTAACGGGAGCGAGTATGCTCGTCTTGAGCAGTGAAAGGGTTAACTAATGATGATAAGTAATTGATACAAAATGTGCAGGGGCAGATTTGTTAATAATTGACATATAGCAAATCCGCTTCTTTAGTCCTCGTTAGAATCGTTGGTGGTTTGTAGTGACTCTGGTTTCGTTTGAAGTCCTAACGTAAACCCTTTCACTAATCATATATCCGGAGATTTATGCTATCTCCACTTAACGGGAGCGAGTATGCTCGTCTTGAGCAGTGAAAGGGTTACCTAATGATGATAAGTAATTGATACAAAATGTGCAGGGGCAGATTTGTTAATAATTGACATATAGCAAATCCGCTTCTTTAGTCCTCGTTAGAATCGTTGGTGGTTTGTAGTGACTCTGGTTTCGTTTGTAGTCCTAACGTAAACCCTTTCACTAATCATATATCCGGAGATTTATGCTATCTCCACTTAACGGGAGCGAGTATGCTCGTCTTGAGCAGTGAAAGGGTTACCTAATGATGATAAGTAATTGATACAAAATGTGCAGGGGCAGATTTGTTAATAATTGACATATAGCAAATCCGCTTCTTTAGTCCTCGTTAGAATCGTTGGTGGTTTGTAGTGACTCTGGTTTCGTTTGTAGTCCTAACGTAAACCCTTTCACTAATCATATATCCGGAGATTTATGCTATCTCCACTTAACGGGAGCGAGATGCTCGTCTTGAGCAGTGAAAGGGTTACCTAATGATAAGTAATTGATACAAAATGTGCAGGGGCAGATTTGTTAATAATTGACATATAGCAAATCCGCTTCTTTAGTCCTCGTTAGAATCGTTGGTGGTTTGTAGTGACTCTGGTTTCGTTTGTAGTCCTAACGTAAACCCTATCACTAATCATATATCCGGAGATTTATACTATCTCCACTTAACGGGAGCGAGATGCTCGTCTTGAGCAGTGAAAGGGTTAACTAATGGTGATAAGTAATTGATACAAATTGTTCAGGGGCAGATTTGTTAATAATTGACATATTGCAAATCCGCTTCTTCAATCCTCTTTAGAATCGTTGGTGGTTTGTTGTGACTCTGGTGTCGTTTTTAGTCCTAACGTAAACCTTTTCACTGGGCATATATCCGGAGATTTATGCTATCTCCACTTAACGGGAGCGAGATGCTCGTCTTGAGCAGTGAAAGGGTTAACTAATGGTGATAAGTAATTGATACAAAATGTTCAGGGGCAGATTTTTTAATAATTGACATATTGCAAATCCGTTTCTTTAGTCCTCTTTAGATTCGTTGGTGGTTTGTAGTGACTCTGGTTTCGTTTGTAGTCCTAACGTAAACCCTTTCACTGGGCATATATCCGGAGATTTATGCTATCTCCACTTAACGGGAGCGAGATGCTCGTCTTGAGCAGTGAAAGGGTTAACTAATGGTGATAAGTAATTGATACAAATTGTTCAGGGGCAGATTTGTTAATAATTGACATATTGCAAATCCGCTTCTTCAATCCTCTTTAGAATCGTTGGTGGTTTGTTGTGACTCTGGTGTCGTTTGTAGTCCTGACGTTAACTAATGACAATAAGTAATTGTACAAATTGCATTTAGGAGAATTAGTTAATAGTTAACAAACATTAACAAATCCGTGTCCGCAGTCCTTTAGAATCGTTCGCAGCTCTTTGTAATGGCTTTTTTTTGTTTGCACGAACATAACTACAAAGGTAATATCAACATTTTCTTTGAAGAAAAGTTCATTTTTATGGATTGATATGTTAGGTTCACTAGGCCACAGTTCACAAACATAACAACTGCACTAATCGGTCATTTATCGCTTATTTGTTTTGGTTATGTACTTAATAATGCTACAATCGCAGTTGTTTACCATGTACAAGATCGCTAAGACCTCTTTAAAAGCAACTCCATTGATTTCACAAACTACACTCGTACTAGTGATGCTGGTTCGTCTCTTAAGTTAATTTTATGTTGGTTTTGTTGGCTTTATTAGGTTTGTCATGAAGTGAGTAAAGTACAATTGCCATTACAAGATTGCCAACTTTGTATAGCCTCTCGGAATTCCTTAATAAAGCCTAATTTTACTACTGGTCAACTTTCTGATAGTTTACATTAATCGGTAATACGGAGTCATTTCTTACCGCAATTTGTTTTTTTTTTTTTACGAAAATGATGGGATGAAATAACAGTGAATTTACGAGGAAGGATTATCTTACACCTATTTCAATAGTAGAAACATTCACAGAAGTGACAAAATTTACGTCACAAGCAGTAAATTGATTTGATTTAGCTTAGTAAGCCTAATGGGTAAAACGTCACTATCTCTGATTTATCAAGTAACTGATTCAAAACAATCTGCCATCAGAGTAGTAAGTCAATCTCAACTTAAAGCAAAAAAATTTGTTCAACGTAAGTAAATTACATTTATGCGGATGAGAACTAAAATTTAATATATAAAATTGCGGCTTACGATACTTTGGCAAAAAGGTATCGATATTAGATCAACTTGGCATCGTGAATTCATTGTGTCTATATTTAATCACTAAACATTTTTTTCGCGTACTAGATTTTTTCTGATATGGCTCACGTAACTGCAGATTCGACAGCAAAATTTTTCTATTTGTGGTTAGCTTCCTTCATATTTCTAGTTCTTTCTCCACGACCCCTAGCAAGATGCGCTTCATATATAACTGTAAATAAGTCTTTATTCAATATCAATATCAAACCGTTTTAGTCTTCTGCAATGAATCGCTTTTTTATATTTAACAACATTGACATCCCAAATGTAAATACTCCATTTATCAGGCGTGATGCAAAAATTATTGTGAGGATTTTTGTCAGCCGAATACAATTTATTTATAATTTTGTTTCAGTTTTTTTCTCAGCCGTTAGATTGTTATAAATTCTATTTAAACGCACCACTGACTTCTAGAGAAGTAGGTTAATCAACTCTTTGATTAATAATATGAATGCTCTTATAAGCATATGTGCAAAAAATAAATTTGAGATTTATCAACAGCAACTGTAAAATTTTAAGATTTACAACCTGGTAAAAGTTCGAAATTATATTGATGATCCATTTTTTTCGTAGATTTACCACCTCGAATTACTATTGACGGTTTGAGGCTTAAATCTCAAATTTGACTGGATTTCAAACTTTTACAGTAACATACATATTCATAGGTAATTGTATTATAAATTGAAAAAATAGTTTAATTATAATTGTCTATTATTATTATATTGATGTCCGAGGTGGCTTCATTAGTTAGCCCATAATTTCAAACCAAAGCAGGTGTGACAGGAGCAGTAAATTGGGTCTCGATATTAGTCTTTTTGGCATCTTGTTATATTTTTTTTTTTTTTCTTTTTTCTTGTATATTACTTCAGCCAATAAATACATTACATACATACATACATACATACATACATACATACATACATACATATTTGTATGTGGTGTACAAAAATGTTTATTAAAAAGTTAATAAACCTACACATGTTTGTATCAAAATAAGTTTTTAAATTTGATTTTAATATAATATACAGTAAAAAAAATTCATTGTTGAGTGAACATTTGTTATAATTTTTTTATGTCGAAATAACACAATAATGGATGATTTAATAATAAAATGTGCCATAAACGAGGTTTGTGGAATTTTTGTTTGTTCGTTGGGAAGGGGATCTAAGTACATTGGTTTCCTATATATACTTCCGGCGGGGCAGGGCATTTGAAATTGTCCGTTGAAAGGAGAGGCCGCTGGAGAGAGGGTTTAAATATATTGGTTTCCTATATTTCCAATTATTATTTTTTTTTTTTTTTATTTATTTAATATGTATCGTGTGTATTTGTAAAGGAAGAGGGAATTCTCACGATCTACACCGTATGTGTTTTTTTTAATATTTCACACTTGATACACAGGTATCAAACTATTTTACGATACCACATATACAGTGGCATTCAATAATAACCGTAGTGGTTCTGGTTCAAACTTAGTACGACGCGGGCCCTTTATGAATATTGAGTAGCTTATAACTATCGTTTGCATTGATACAATTAAAATTACGCAATAGGCTTGGCAATGAGAAAGCCGAAAAAATAACATTTTTATTTAAATATAAAAATCAGCCAGATAAAAATAAAAATGGAATATTGATTAGATTTGGAATAATTCCATACTAGAAACATAGAGGCGACATACTTGAATACGATAAGTTCTTTTAGTTTGTTATAATGTTATGTATTCTTAAGAATAGTTTTATTTTTATTTATTTTCTTAACATTTATTTAAAATTAAAATATTTCCTTGATTTTATATGACTATTATAAACGTCATAACTTGACTAATTAATTAATACAAAAATAAATATCATATATATATATATGTATGTCGGATATATATTTGATATTTGTATAAAGACCATAATATTTATCAACCTTGGTATAGGGAAAGAAGATGAATGTCCAATAAGACTGATTCTTAGAAGAATGGGTTTAAAGCTTGAAAATATTAAAACCGGAATTTTCTTATAAATTCCTATATATATTTTGTAATTTATCGTCTATCTTAAATCTGAATAGATTATTTTAAGGAATTTGTGGTGGACTTAAAAATAGGTACAAGGCAAATCACTTTAGTGTTAACCGTATAACTTATATATAGTGGGGACTCGGTAATCCGAATTAATTAACATGGACGATTTGGATTATCGGAAAATTCGGATTACTGAGTCATCATTAAAATAATTAAAAAATTGCGTTTTAGACTGTTAAACATTTATTACATCTGTCAAAATAAAAAAATAACTACATATGTGCATAGGTAAATAAGTTAGTTAAAAAAGTCTGTAATTTTTGCTTGTCGACATTTCAATTGTTTAGTTTACATTGCTCGTTCTCGCATTAGCCTAAGTGTGTGCAGTGTTCCTAATTGGGTTCAATTTTCTTCTAACCAATGTACCTATTTTTATATTCATCACTGTACGTATACACGTGTCCCAACGGTACGAGGACGACAGATTACTCATAAACTAAAAGATTTTTCAAAAAATTATGAATTATACATCATATCTGACTGCATATCCTAAAAGTATTTTGCATTATACACAGGTTGTTCTATTTTTTATAACTATTAAATTTTATGTAACTTCCTTTAACAGATATTATATCTTTTCTAAAGAAACAATAAGTATCGTATCAAACCCCAATAAATATGATACCTATCAAATGAAAGTTTGTAAAAAGACGAATGAAACGGTGTAAAAATATACAGGATGTTCCATTCGAAATTTTTGAGAAAAATTACATTATTCCATCAGAATATCGTTATACGATTAACTGACGAAAATTGAAGTAATAGCATACGTTAAGATAAGGATTTAAAAATTTAATTTTTAAAAATGGCAGAATGGTAAGTCCTTTAAATTGGGTCCTTTGGAGATAAAACAGCAAATATTCTAAAAAAACTGACGATCAAAATCATTGCTTATGAGAATTTGTTTCTTTTAGGATTGTCTATCCAATATTCAATAAAATACAGGTTGTTTCATTAAAAAATAATACAACATTCATATGTAGCTGAAAAATGGAACAGTCTATTTGGGCAAAATATTTTTAAAATATGCAGTTCGACACGAAATAAATAATTCATTATCAGTTTTTTAAAAATTCTTTAATTTATGAGCAACTTTCCGTTCTCGCACCGTTGGGACACGCGGTATACTGTTCTTTTATTAGCATATTTTTAATTACATCAACAAATATTTTTAAGCGAAATTATATAGAATAAAACAGCCATACTAAGCTGTTTTCTTCAGTATCAGTATAATGCGTTAAATTTGAGAAATGTTGCTGCTCTTTAATAATGCATAATGCTGTTCATTGTTTTATATGATCAAATTTCTTTCTCGCAATTGGCGGGCCTTATAAATTCCTCAGAAACAAGGTTTTTATTAAATGCCATTTTCTTTCAGCTTGAAATATCTACTGCTGAGTTGGTAGAACCAATGTAAGTTTCTGTACATTCTATAAATCTCGTCATTCCTATGTTTAGATAACTCGTTTAGTTGCTCGCCTCGGCTCTCAATCTCCAAACTCATTTGACAAAACATCACTTTCCAGCTGTGATACCTAAGTGAAACCTATTCCTAAATCTTTGTGTTTACTTTTTTTTCATCATCGCATTCTTTATCACATCATGTTCTTTTTTTTTGTTTTTTTCCAATATACTTTCTTGCATAGCGGTTTTAAAGCTACTCGTGTAGGTATAGTTCCATCTCTGTTCAATGCTGTTGCTCATCTTTTCACATTTGTGGCATATTTGGTACTGCATTTCTTTGCCATTTCCGAATTTAGTATAGATCCCGTATATCATATACAGTGTCCCCCCGGATGAACTGAACAAGAGGAGAAAAAAATTATCTTGAAACCACCAATTCTCAAGCAAAAATCTAAATATTCTTTTTAGCAGCTGAGAAAATTACTTACAATTAGTTTTCTTTTTTCGAGCAATTGTTCAAAAACGTCCGAAAAGTACGCTCAAGCGTCGCTTTTATCACTCCAGAAAATATATCGACGAAAGTTACCCCACATGCCCATTAGAGTATATATTTAAATGAAATAAGTACCTATTCCTGAAGAGAAACATGCAACTTTTTCCACATCTGTAATTAATATAGTTTTTACTACTTATAATATTTAACTTTGTTATATTTGGTTTATACTTAGAATTTCTTGTTTATTCCAAAACCCTTTGAAATCCACCTAACGGGAATCAAGATGTACTTATAAGCTTCATTCAAATATAATATGTACTTTGATTGACCGCCACTTCAACTGCGGATTGACGTTTGCCGACAAAGGTTTTGGCGGCATCATCGCCTGCCGAAAGGGTACTTTTTTTCGCGGATTGGGCGAATTACTTCTAGTTAGTGTTAATAACAGTGACATTAGGTGTATTCAAATACCAATAATTTCGCGGCTGCCTACTGTAAATATTTACCTAAATATAGGACAGATTATCATCAGGGCTTGAGTAGCCAACAGTCATAGTAATATAAGTAACTTCTAATAATGCAGTAATAATCCTGTTTTATTTTACAGGATTATTACTACAAGGAAGTTTTTACAAGAAAATTACTGCAGCTTTACAGTTTCTCAGTAAATAATCAAACAATAAATGTAAAAGTCTAAAATCTTGATTTAAATTTCTGAAAGCCTTTAAATATACAGACAATTGACATTAAATTTACAGCGATCATACTGTACTGTTCTAAACATTAAACTGTAAATTCACTGTTATACTGAAATTTTTTCTCTCACCTGTAAAATTAGAGTAGTGTTGCTGGCGTATAATTACCAGGAATGTTACTATAATCTTTTTTTTTTTTTACTTTGCACTACATATGACTTTTACCTTGAGGCGCAATAATTGAAGCTATTAGAGTAAAGTATTTCAAACGTCGAGTATATCTCAACGTGAATATAAATCACATCATTCCCGGCTTGGCGTCCGAAAAGTTCACTCAAAATGAACGATCAGCTCTAGTCAGAGCGACGCTCTTGTTCGAGCGTCAATAGCGGACTATTTAATGGTGCATTATCCATTTCAGTAACGCAATTTGATTTTAAAAATTACTGTAGATTATTTCCTATTCACTCTGTAGACACTTCACTAATAATTGTTTCCTGGCAATCTGATGTTTTGTCTCAATTCAAAATATAGGAACCCATTTTCAACAAAACTTTATCTAAACCACAGTCGAAACTTTTAAAAATGTGAGTAGTAACATTTCATTTTATCCAACGTAAATTTTGTATGCATTAGGTATATATTTTTTTTTTTGTTTTTTTTGTTTCTCTTGGTTTAGCGGCTTGGTACATTAGGCTTGGTATTAGGTATATATTGTTATTTAATTAAATATTAGCTAACAGCAAACATCCAAACTATACGCTCATCTTAATAGCAGTAAATGCTATAAGGCACCATAGAGAGGACATTAGTAACCATTTAAACCCCCTAAAATTAAAAAAAAATCTTTTTATATCATTAAGAAGTAGTATTTTCTTTTGATTACAATGAGCAATATAATCTGCATATTAAAATGAAACGACCGCCAAAGCAAATTTTTAACATTAAATTTTCCGATTAAGTATATCGAGTGTCCAACATTTAGTGTTGCGGATTGAAGATCCCGAATGTAAGCCAGAATGATATTTACTGCGTTCTCGTTACTGACAACAGGCTTTTTTATTTGACTGGGCTGTAGTTCTTAAAATTTTGCTTTATAGATTTTACAGCATACGTCCACAGTTTCTGTTTCTCCGAATATCGTTATAAATTGCAATTGTTTTTACGTGTATCTATGTATTCTTGATGCTTGGATTACTCAGAATTAAACCATACACACGATAAAATTGAAGAGCTAATACGTTGCAGCACACTTCTACAATCGCTTTATTACAACTATTGAATACAGTGCAAACATGCCTATGTGAACCTAGTACCTCACGTTTTAAAATTGGACTTGTGAAAGACTATGTTAGTATTTTGTTTGTAGTTGTTTGTACTGATTCTCGTTTCGTTTGTAGTCGTGATGTTTACAAATGGCGATAATTTAAGCAAATCGTAAACATGCGAATTTGTTCATACCTATTACATACCAAATCTGCATCTGCAGTCCTCTTTAGAATCGTTTGTAATGATTATCATTTCATTTGAAGTCGAAAAGATAGCTAGTGACTATAAGCAATTGAAATTAATGGTTAACAAGCAGATTTGTTAATAATTGACATACCGCAAATGTGCTTCTGCAGTCCTCTATACAAGCGTTGGTAGTTTGTAGTGATTCTCGTTTTGTTTGCAGTTAAAACGTTGACAAATGGCGTTAACTAATTGAATAGAATTGTTAATAATTGACATATACCAAATCCGCTTCTTCAGTCCTCTTTAGAATCGTTGGTGGTTTGTAGTGATCCTGGTTTCGTTTGTAGTCCTGACGTTAACCCTTTCACTGGGCATATATCCGGAGATTTATGCTATCTCCACTTAACGGGAGCGAGTATGCTCGTCTTGAGCAGTGAAAGGGTTAACTAATGATGATAAGTAATTGATACAAAATGTGCAGGGGCAGATTTGTTAATAATTGTCATATAGCATATCCGCTTCTTCAGTCCTCTTTAGAATCGTTTGTGGTTTGTAGTGATTCTGGTTTCGTTGGTAGTCCTGACGTTAACCCTTTCACTGGGCATATATCCGGAGAATTATGCTATCTCCACTTAACGGGAGCGAGTATGCTCGTCTTGAGCAGTGAAAGGGTTAACTAATGATGATAAGTAATTGATACAAAATGTGCAGGGGCAGATTTGTTAATAATTGACATATAGCAAATCCGCTTCTTTGGTCCTCGTTAGAATTGTTGGTGGTTTGTAGTGACTCTGGTTTCGTTCGTAGTCCTGACGTTAACCCTTTCACTGGGCATATATCCGGAGAATTATGCTATCTCCACTTAACGGGAGCGAGTATGCTCGTCTTGAGCAGTGAAAGGGTTAACTAATGATGATAAGTAATTGATACAAAATGTGCAGGGGCAGATTTGTTAATAATTGACATATAGCAAATCCGCTTCTTTAGTCCTCGTTAGAATCGTTGGTGGTTTGTAGTGACTCTGGTTTCGTTTGTAGTCCTAACGTAAACCCTTTCACTAATCATATATCCGGAGATTTATGCTATCTCCACTTAACGGGAGCGAGATGCTCGTCTTGAGCAGTGAAAGGGTTACCTAATGATGATAAGTAATTGATACAAAATGTGCAGGGGCAGATTTGTTAATAATTGACATATAGCAAATCCGCTTCTTTAGTCCTCGTTAGAATCGTTGGTGGTTTGTAGTGACTCTGGTTTCGTTCGTAGTCCTGACGTTAACCCTTTCACTGGGCATATATCCGGAGAATTATGCTATCTCCACTTAACGGGAGCGAGAATGCTCGTCTTGAGCAGTGAAAGGGTTAACTAATGATGATAAGTAATTGATACAAAATGTGCAGGGGCAGATTTGTTAATAATTGACATATGGCAAATCCGCTTCTTTAGTCCTCGTTAGAATCGTTGGTGGTTTGTAGTGACTCTGGTTTCGTTCGTAGTCCTGACGTTAACCCTTTCACTGGGCATATATCCGGAGAATTATGCTATCTCCACTTAACGGGAGCGAGTATGCTCGTCTTGAGCAGTGAAAGGGTTAACTAATGATGATAAGTAATTGATACAAAATGTGCAGGGGCAGATTTGTTAATAATTGTCATATAGCAAATCCGCTTCTTCAGTCCTCTTTAGAATCGTTTGTGGTTTGTAGTGATTCTGGTTTCGTTGGTAGTCCTGACGTTAACCCTTTCACTGGGCGTATATCCGGAGAATTATGCTATCTCCACTTAACGGGAGCGAGTATGCTCGTCTTGAGCAGTGAAAGGGTTAACTAATGATGATAAGTAATTGATACGAAATGTGCAGGGGCAGATTTGTTAATAATTGACATATAGCAAATCCGCTTCTTCAGTCCTCTTTAGAATCGTTGGTGGTTTGTAGTGACTCTGGTTTCGTTTGTAGTCCTGACGTTAACCCTTTCACTGGGCATATATCCGGAGAATTATGCTATCTCCACTTAACGGGAGCGAGCATGCTCGTCTTGAGCAGTGAAAGGGTTAACTAATGATGATAAGTAATTGATACAAAATGTGCAGGGGCAGATTTGTTAATAATTGACATATAGCAAATCCGCTTCTTTAGTCCTCGTTAGAATCGTTGGTGGTTTGTAGTGACTCTGGTTTCGTTTGTAGTCCTGACGTTAACCCTCTCACTGGGCATATATCCGGAGAATTATGCTATCTCCACTTAACGGGAGCGAGTATGCTCGTCTTGAGCAGTGAAAGGGTTAACTAATGATGATAAGTAATTGATACAAAATGTGCAGGGGCAGATTTGTTAATAATTGTCATATAGCAAATCCGCTTCTTGGGTCCTCGTTAGAATTGTTGGTGGTTTGTAGTGACTCTGGTTTCGTTCGTAGTCCTGACGTTAACCCTTTCACTGGGCATATATCCGGAGATTTATGCTATCTCCACTTAACGGGAGCGAGATGCTCGTCTTGAGCAGTGAAAGGGTTACCTAATGATGATAAGTAATTGATACAAAATGTGCAGGGGCAGATTTGTTAATAATTGACATATGGCAAATCCGCTTCTTCAGTCCTCTTTAGAATCGTTTGTGGTTTGTAGTGATTCTGGTTTCGTTGGTAGTCCTGACGTTAACCCTCTCACTGGGCATATATCCGGAGAATTATGCTATCTCCACTTAACGGGAGCGAGTATGCTCGTCTTGAGCAGTGAAAGAGTTAACTAATGATGATAAGTAATTGATACAAAATGTGCAGGGGCAGATTTGTTAATAATTGTCATATAGCAAATCCGCTTCTTCAGTCCTCTTTAGAATCGTTTGTGGTTTGTAGTGATTCTGGTTTCGTTGGTAGTCCTGACGTTAACCCTCTCACTGGGCATATATCCGGAGAATTATGCTATCTCCACTTAACGGGAGCGAGTATGCTCGTCTTGAGCAGTGAAAGAGTTAACTAATGATGATAAGTAATTGATACGAAATGTGCATAGGCAGATTTGTTAATAATTGACATATAGCAAATCCGCTTCTTTAGTCCTCGTTAGAATCGTTGGTGGTTTGTAGTGACTCTGGTTTCGTTCGTAGTCCTGACGTTAACCCTTTCACTGGGCATATATCCGGAGAATTATGCTATCTCCACTTAACGGGAGCGAGTATGCTCGTCTTGAGCAGTGAAGGGGTTAACTAATGATGATAAGTAATTGATACAAAATGTGCAGGGGCAGATTTGTTAATAATTGACATATAGCAAATCCGCTTCTTTAGTCCTTGTTAGAATCGTTGGTGGTTTGTATTGATTCTGGTTTCGTTTGTAGTCCTAACGTTAACTCTTTCACTGGGCATATATCCGGAGATTTATGCTATCTCCACTTAACGGGAGCGAGTATGCTCGTCTTGAGCAGTGAAAGGGTTAACTAATGGTGAAGTAATTGATACAAAATGTGCAGGGGCAGATTTGTTAATAATTGACATATAGCAAATCCGCTTCTTCAGTCCTCTTTAGAGTCGTTGGTGGTTTGTAGTGATTCTGGTTTCGTTTGTAGTCCTAACGTTAACTCTTTCACTGGGCATATATCCGGAGATTTATGCTATCTCCACTTAACGGAAGCGAGTATGCTCGTCTTGAGCAGTGAAAGGGTTAACTAATGGTGAAGTAATTGATACAAATTGTACAGGGGCAGATTTGTTAATAATTGACATATAGCAAATCCGCTTCTTCAGTCCTCTTTAGAATCGTTGGTGGTTTGTAGTGATTCTGGTTTCGTTTGCCGTCCTAGCATTAACCTTTTCACTGGGCATATATTCGGAGATTTATGCTATCTCCACTTAACGGGAGCGAGTATGCTCGTCTTGAGCAGTGCAAGGGTTAACTAATGGTGATAAGTAATTGATACAAATTGTACAGGGGCAGATTTGTTAATAATTGACATATAGCAAATCCGCTTCTTTAGTCCTCTTTAGAATGGTTGGTGGTTTGTAGTGACTCTGGTTTCGTTTGTAGTCCTAACATTAACCCTCTCACTGGGCATATATCTGGAGATTTATGCTATCTCCACTTAACGGGAGCGAGTATGCTCGTCTTGAGCAGTGAAAGGGTTAACTAATGGTGATAAGTAATTGATACAAAATGTGCAGGGGCAGATTTGTTAATAATTGACATATGGCAAATCCGCTTCTTCAGTCCTCTTTAGAGTCGTTGGTGGTTTGTAGTGATTCTGGTTTCGTTTGTAGTCCTAACGTTAACTCTTTCACTGGGCATATATCCGGAGATTTATGCTATCTCCACTTAACGGGAGCGAATATGTTCGTCTTGAGCAGTGAAAGGGTTAACTAATGGTGAAGTAATTGATACAAAATGTGCAGGGGCAGATTTGTTAATAATTGACATATAGCAAATCCGCTTCTTCAGTCCTCTTTAGAGTCGTTGGTGGTTTGTAGTGATTCTGGTTTCGTTTGTAGTCCTAACGTTAACTCTTTCACTGGGCATATATCCGGAGATTTATGCTATCTCCACTTAACGGAAGCGAGTATGCTCGTCTTGAGCAGTGAAAGGGTTAACTAATGGTGAAGTAATTGATACAAATTGTACAGGGGCAGATTTGTTAATAATTGACATATAGCAAATCCGCTTCTTCAGTCCTCTTTAGAATCGTTGGTGGTTTGTAGTGATTCTGGTTTCGTTTGCCGTCCTAGCATTAACCTTTTCACTGGGCATATATTCGGAGATTTATGCTATCTCCACTTAACGGGAGCGAGTATGCTCGTCTTGAGCAGTGCAAGGGTTAACTAATGGTGATAAGTAATTGATACAAATTGTACAGGGGCAGATTTGTTAATAATTGACATATAGCAAATCCGCTTCTTTAGTCCTCTTTAGAATGGTTGGTGGTTTGTAGTGACTCTGGTTTCGTTTGTAGTCCTAACATTAACCCTCTCACTGGGCATATATCTGGAGATTTATGCTATCTCCACTTAACGGGAGCGAGTATGCTCGTCTTGAGCAGTGAAAGGGTTAACTAATGGTGATAAGTAATTGATACAAATTGTACAGGGGCAGATTTGTTAATAATTGACATATAGCAAATCCGCTTCTTTAGTCCTCTTTAGAATGGTTGGTGGTTTGTAGTGATTCTGGTTTCGTTTGTAGTCTTAACATTGACCCTTTCACTGGGCATATATCCGGAGATTTATGCTATCTCCACTTAACGGGAGCGAGTATGCTCGTCTTGAGCAGTGAAAGGGTTAACTAATGGTGATAAGTAATTGATACAAATTGTACAGGGGCAGATTTGTTAATAATTGACATATAGCAAATCCGCTTCTTCAGTCCTCTTTAGAGTCGTTGGTGGTTTGTAGTGATTCTGGTTTCGTTTGTAGTCCTAACGTTAACTCTTTCACTGGGCATATATCCGGAGATTTGTGCTATCTCCACTTAACGGGAGCGAGTATGCTCGTCTTGAGCAGTGAAAGGGTTAACTAATGGTGAAGTAATTGATACAAATTGTACAGGGGCAGATTTGTTAATAATTGACACATAGCAAATCCGCTTCTTCAGTCCTCTTTAGAGTCGTTGGTGGTTTGTAGTGATTCTGGTTTCGTTTGTAGTCCTAACGTTAACTCTTTCACTGGGCATATATCCGGAGATTTATGCTATCTCCACTTAACGGGAGCGAGTATGCTCGTCTTGAGCAGTGAAAGGGTTAACTAATGGTGAAGTAATTGATTCAAATTGTACAGGAGCAGATTTGTTAATAATTGACATATAGCAAATCCGCTTCTTCAGTCCTCTTTAGAGTCGTTGGTGGTTTGTAGTGATTCTGGTTTCGTTTGTAGTCCTAACGTTAACTCTTTCACTGGGCATATATCCGGAGATTTATGCTATCTCCACTTAACGGGAGCGAATATGTTCGTCTTGAGCAGTGAAAGGGTTAACTAATGGTGAAGTAATTGATACAAAATGTGCAGGGGCAGATTTGTTAATAATTGACATATAGCAAATCCGCTTCTTTACTTCTCTTTAGAATCATTGGTGGTTTGCAGTGACTCTGGTTTCGTTTGTAGTCCTAACGTTAACCCTTACACTGGGCATATATCCGGAGATTTATGCTATCTCCACTTAACGGAAGCGAATATTCTCGTCTTGAGCAGTGAAAGGGTTAACTAATGATGATAAGTAATTGATGCAAAATGTGCAGGGGCAGATTTGTTAATAATTGACATATAGCAAATCCGCTTCTTCAGTCCTCTTTTGAATCGTTGGTGGTTTGTAGTGATTCTGGTTTCATTTGTCGTCCTAACATTAACCTTTTCACCGGGCATATATCCGGAGATTTATGCTATCTCCACTTAACGGGAGCGAGTATGCTCGTCTTGAGCAGTGAAAGGGTTAACTAATGGTGATAAGTAATTGATACAAATTGTACAGGGGCAGATTTGTTAATAATTGACATATAGCAAATCCGCTTCTTTAGTCCTCTTTAGAATGGTTGGTGGTTTGTAGTGACTCTGGTTTCGTTTGTAGTCCTAACATTAACCCTCTCACTGGGCATATATCTGGAGATTTATGCTATCTCCACTTAACGGGAGCGAGTATGCTCGTCTTGAGCAGTGAAAGGGTTAACTAATGGTGATAAGTAATTGATACAAATTGTGCAGGGGCAGATTTGTTAATAATTGACATATAGCAAATCCGCTTCTTTAGTCCTCGTTAGAATCGTTGGTGGTTTGTAGTGACTCTGGTTTCGTTCGTAGTCCTGACGTTAACCCTTTCACTGGGCATATATCCGGAGAATTATGCTATCTCCACTTAACGGGAGCGAGTATGCTCGTCTTGAGCAGTGAAAGGGTTAACTAATGATGATAAGTAATTGATACAAAATGTGCAGGGGCAGATTTGTTAATAATTGACATATAGCAAATCCGCTTCTTTAGTCCTCGTTAGAATCGTTGGTGGTTTGTCGTGACTCTGGTTTCGTTCGTAGTCCTGACGTTAACCCTTTCACTGGGCATATATCCGGAGAATTATGCTATCTCCACTTAACGGGAGCGAGTATGCTCGTCTTGAGCAGTGAAAGGGTTAACTAATGGTGATAAGTAATTGATACAAATTGTACAGGGGCAGATTTGTTAATAATTGACATATAGCAAATCCGCTTCTTTAGTCCTCTTTAGAATGGTTGGTGGTTTGTAGTGACTCTGGTTTCGTTTGTAGTCCTAACATTAACCCTCTCACTGGGCATATATCTGGAGATTTATGCTATCTCCACTTAACGGGAGCGAGTATGCTCGTCTTGAGCAGTGAAAGGGTTAACTAATGGTGATAAGTAATTGATACAAATTGTGCAGGGGCAGATTTGTTAATAATTGACATATAGCAAATCCGCTTCTTTAGTCCTCGTTAGAATCGTTGGTGGTTTGTAGTGACTCTGGTTTCGTTCGTAGTCCTGACGTTAACCCTTTCACTGGGCATATATCCGGAGAATTATGCTATCTCCACTTAACGGGAGCGAGTATGCTCGTCTTGAGCAGTGAAAGGGTTAACTAATGATGATAAGTAATTGATACAAAATGTGCAGGGGCAGATTTGTTAATAATTGACATATAGCAAATCCGCTTCTTTAGTCCTCGTTAGAATCGTTGGTGGTTTGTCGTGACTCTGGTTTCGTTCGTAGTCCTGACGTTAACCCTTTCACTGGGCATATATCCGGAGAATTATGCTATCTCCACTTAACGGGAGCGAGTATGCTCGTCTTGAGTAGTGAAAGGGTTAACTAATGATGATAAGTAATTGATACAAATTGTACAGGGCAGATTTGTTAATAATTGACATATAGCAAATCCTCTTCTGCAGTCCTCTTTAGAATCGTTTGTGGTTTGTAGTTTGTAGTAATTCTCGTTTCGTTTATAGTCGCAACCTTAGAAAATGGCAATAAGTAATAGAACAAATTACATTTAGGAAAATTAGTTATTAGTTAACATTAACAAATCCGTGTCGGCAGTCGATCGCAGCTGTTTGTAATCATTTTTTTGTTTGTTTGCATGAACAGAACTACAAAGGTAATATCAACATTTTCTTTGAAGAAAAGTTCATTTTTATGGATTGATGTGTTAGGTTCACTAGGCCTCAGTTCACAAACATAACAACTGGACTAATCGGTCATTTATCGTTTATTTGTTTTGGTTATGTTCTTAATAATGCTACAATCGCAGATATTTACCATGTACAAGATCGCTAAGACCTCTATTAAAGCAACTCCATTGATTTCACAAACTACACTCGTATGAGCACTCGTACTAGTGATGCTAGTTCGTCTCTTAAGTTAATTTTATGTTTGTTTTGTTGGCTTTATTAGGTTTGTCATGAAGTGAGTAAAGTACAATTCCCTTTACAAGATTGCCAACTTTGTATAGCCTCTCGGAATTCCTTAATAAAGCCTAGTTTTACTACTGGTCAACTTTCTGATAGTTTACATTAATCGGTAATACGGAGTCATTTCTTACCGCAGTTTTTTTTTTTTACGAAAATGATGGGATGAAATAACAGTGAATTTACGAGGGAGGATTTTTCTTCATTTTGTTCACAAAATAGCATAAAGAAACGACAGTAAAGTTTGAAGGCTCTATATTAACAAAAAAGTTTTCCGTTTGACAATTGTATGCTTAATTTTATATATTACAACAATGAAAACCACGCAACATGTTATACACTATAATTCACTCTTAAGTAAAATTAATCCTCCATTAGGCGCGTGTTCCTTTGACATATAAGAAATGCACAGATAGGTATATGTCCGCTGAGCCAATGCGCGACTAATGAAAGGTTAAGAATATAATGTTAATTCGCCCCTTCTACGGTACTGACGAGACATTGTCGCATATTGTATCTGTTAATAATTTAGCTCTATTTTGGATTTAAATTTCACCAATTTATATTAAAGTTAAATTACCAACTAGTTAAGCGTTCTCTGAATGTAATTGTTATCTCTATCCTATCACGGTATCTTTTTTACATAATTTAAGAACCAATTTATTTTCTGTCTCTCTCAAGTGTTTTTTTTTTATTAAAATTTTCCTTGTTTCTATTTTTGTCGGTGTAAAATATTAATAAAATGTACCTACTTTCTACATTTGCGGCAATACCTTCCCCGGCGCAAACATTTTTTTTTTATTATTCTCATTTATTCCACAGTAATTTTTGCATTTTATCTCCTTCGCTGCAGATATTTTAACATTATGTCTTCTAAATAATTCTCAAAATCATCGTAACAGGCCGAGATTGTTTATTTATTGAGTTGCTTTCAATGAAAATAAACGTACTTTGTTGAGAGTTTTGGAAGACGTAGTTGTTCTGTTGAGCCATATTTTTTGGCTATTTCTTATTGGTGTTTTAAAAATTTGTGCCTTGATTCTATTATCGAGATCTGTGAACTTACATATTATTATGCACCCCAGTTTAAAATTGTACTTTCAATGGGCATTAATGAAACTAAAAACTAAACGGCGGTAATGGTCAATTAAGAGAACAATGAAGTTCACATCCGAAACGTCTGAGGGTGGGTTGGTTTTTTTTTGTATACAACGCGTAAATAGAAAAATCGGAATTAATTCGCGAAGAAGCGTCGAGCTAACACGTGAAGTGTCTGGAAGCGGTCGCGGGTGGTTTAAATACGATCCTGGATTAGTTGATTCGAGATGCCGTTCACGGTCAAATCGAACACGGTGAAAAGCGAGTGAAAATAAATAGTAAACAGTTATTTAAGTGTTTAATTATAAACATTTTTATTATTAATTAGTTATTTATTTAATTATTTAGTTTGAGTAGTTTCTTTGACTTTATTTAGTTTTTTTTTAACAAACTAAGTGAATAAATAAATCAATTCAATTTGATATATTGTCGTTTTATGTTTTTTGAACCCCGACAATATCTGTTATAGCACAGATAAGGTAACAGATAGCTCACTGTAGCAGAATTAGCCAAATCACGCGGGTTGCATAAATCAAAGGTGTAATATCTCGATTTTATGAAACATATATACTTGCTGGGCGCGAGGTGTATGGCCCGAGACCGACGGCTGAGTGTAGAAGGAGTCCCGAGTCGCTAGTTGTTTTTATTTAGAAAAATATGATTTTTTGCTGCACAGCTGTTATTTACCTAGAATAGAAAATTGGAAGTTTATAGCTCCTTGAATGTGGATTGCTGACGCTCTTATTTTGAATATAAATATTCTTTATAGGTTGTTCAGATTAACTTGCAGTGCGCATAATGTGCACTTGAATGAGCTATAATGAAACTTTCTTTGTTAGAGAACACGTGTTTGGATTGTAATATTTTCATTGGTTTCAATGGTTTAACGAATTTACCCTCTCATCTAGTTTCCTTTGAATTCTTAATGAGCTTTGATAGAGTTATGAGTTGGTTTATAATATGACCAGATTTTCGACTAGGATCTGCTTTTAGAAGATTAGGCACACCTTTGGAGTTTGAGCCTGTCTTTTCCTCTTAAGGTGTAAAGCCCGTACTACCTTGACTGCAAGCATACGCTTCCTAACACGGACAGCATGCGGAGTTTTGAGCAAGTTACTATGACCTTGTGTCTTGGCGGTTCTTGAGATAACGAAAGATGCATAAGACTGGTTTGTTTGGCGATTACTGCTACGGAATTCTTTAGAAGGAACGTGAGGGTTTTTTTTGTCGAGGAAGCATCGGGAAAGTAAGTTAGGTTTTTATAAACCAAATATTTTTAATTTTGTTTTGGGTGGCATATACATAACCGCTTCAATGTAGCCATGTTGCATACTGCAATTAGCACATTGAATTTCCTTGCTACTCACCAGAATGACTGTCACCACATTGAATACTTCTTGTTTGCCTCTTGCACTGGTTTTTTGTACCATAATGAAAGTATCTAAAACATTGCATTACTAGAAAAATATAGCTTTTTACCACAAAGGGCCATTTGTGGCAGCTGACATACCGCAAGGCTGCAACTCCTTTTGTGGAACATTTTATACAACGTTCTCCGGCTTGAACTCATAAAAGGAGCAGAAACTGTAGCCTTTGACGTATAAAGTGAACGAATCACTATGGGATCATCGGGAAGTGGATGGAAGAGGACAGATTGGAGGTAGCCACACACAAGACGGAGGTACTTGAAGGCACCTGGAAAGCCATCCTCTAAATAAGAGTATTCTGTACTTGGGAATTGTTTTAGTTTAGAAATTACGCTTCCGTGTACACATACAGCGTGCAGCTGCGAAAGCGGAAGAGAGATCGACGAAGCTAGCCAGACTGATGCCCAACCTACACGGAAAAACCGATTTATTTGAATCAAGCAAAATTTGTTTAGCTCAATTAAATTATTGCTTTCTATATCGACAAACAAAGTTTTATTTCATTGAACCCAATGATTTTGTGGTTCATATTTTGTAGTTTTAAGTAAATTTTTGCTTGGGTCAATTATATTTTTATTTGGTGCAAATATATGCTAGATAGTTGCACTAACAAGGATTGTGGAGCTTTTTTCCAAAACGCAATTTCTGACAAAAACTGTTTTTCGAGAAAATTGCACTTAAACTCGGTTGAGTGAAAACAATTTTTTTTGAACTTTCATTTTAAAGTAAAAGGAAAATTAAGATCTCTGAAACAAATATACGCGAAACAATTTGCTGAAAAATTATATTTGTAGCAAAAAACAGAAAAATACAAAAATTAATTGCATTTTGCAAAATAAAACTAAGAAATTTTGTTTGTTTCACTTTTTTTATTTATAAAAATACAAGAGCTGTTTAGTTTTATTCCGCAGTCATCTTCTAAGCAGTCGCAATTATTATCTTCATCATCATCTAAGTCTCCATTTTCTGTCTCATAATTGTGACAGCCACTTACTGCCTCACTTTTTTCCCCACTCTTTGTCATAGAGTATCATCAGGGACTCAATGTTTTTCAACTTAAATGGTTTTACTTCGTTTTCTAGCGGCAATTTCCCAACAGTCCCAGAGCCGATGAATACTCCTTTTTTCATTATCGTCATAAACTGTTTTGATGTCATTATTTCGATAATTTTCTTCCATTTTCACTTTAATTGCTTTATTTTTATTTTTCCTATATATCCTTTTTAAAAATATATATATAAATTCTTTTCACATTACTAATACCAGTAAGTTTTTTACAGTTAGCGTGACACATCTTCTTAATGTCCCAGACTAACCCACTCTCCTTCCATCTTCTAACTATTCCTACTTCTCTAAGAATTTCTTCATAATCCTCTTTTAACACAATCTGACTTCTTCTCTGTCGGCATGTAAGCAGGCCACCGTACGGGAAAAATGACGGTTTTGTTGTCAAGGTTTTCAGGAGCATCATTATATAGCCAAAAGCACATCGAACATATAACAACAGTTTTTATTTTGGCGTCCGCAACCGTTGCCAAAAAATCGTAAACTTGTTGCGTTATCTGGTATCTTCCGTGGCTCCGAGTATAAAAAACAGGGTTAGTGCACTTCAAATCTATGATGCACAGGTTATAAAATGACAACAATGACTCATATAGTATGCTTCACCAAAGGGTAGTTTTAGTTTTAGTTAAAGCACGACTGAACACTGGTAAAATAAAACCTTAACCTAGCAAGCATAGAGCAATGAAAAAAATGCCTTACTTTCGTAGTACAAAAAAAAATCGTTTTTTTTCTAATTTTGTAAAATAAGTGGTAAAATGTTTTTAAATCATTTTTCAATGCATGTTTTAGCTCATTCTTCGGCTATATTTCCAGTGCTTTTAGTGTATACTGTATATTTGTGGTACTGCCTTTGATTAAACCTTAAGTATTATAATTATTATTAGTACTTAATAGTTGTATATATAATATACATACATATATATATTTTTTTTTAGTTTCTTGCATGTTAAAGTTATTATTTAGTTATTATTATACTTGATGTTACTGTATTAGTATTTTAGTTATTTTAGTTAATAGTTATCAGTTGCATCTGTGAAGTTTAACACAGTATCTATCACTGCATGCCTGTTAGTAGATTGTTTGTGTTCATAGTATCTATTCCAACATGGCTAGTTTTTCAATATCTTATAGGGAGTCGTGTGAGGGTTTTATTGATTGTAAACGTGACGTGGATTCTTTGTGCCAATTTATTAAACATAGATATGTCAATTTAACAGAAGTACAAATTACTAATCTTAAAGTACAATTCCAAAAGTCGATTGTAACACGATTTAACTAAAAAATGGGAGGAAGCTAGTCGGGAGCGCAGATTTCATTTAATGCTTTCTTTTCATGCTTAAAGTGCTTTTGCCATTTTTCTTGTTTTTTATATAGAGAATCATTAATTTAATTACTGCATTGATGTACGTATGTGAATACTATCAGATTTGTTTTAATTTTTAAAAATGTTTGCTTAATTACAATAACATTTAAGTGTTTTGAGATACCTAAAAAAATAAATTGATACATTCTAAATATGCTATGTACACATATACTACATTACATACACCCACGAATAATATTCACACATACGTATATACACATACATGTATGCACATATGCTTTGTTTTCTTTTATAATGGTCTTAACGGCTATTTGTTTAAGAATGATGAGCGAATGTAGTACTCTTGGGACGCAATAGCAGTTCCTCTTATTTTGGACTACATACTTTCTGACTTAAACCATATTCTCTTATTCAGTATCACTTATCTCACATACAATCGTTATGATCCATTTAAAAGTTATATAGTAATAATAATATTTTTGCAAAGAGTAGACACCGCTAAATAAACTTCAAACTCAAAAGTTAATTACAAATCATTCTCGTATATATAAATATCTATATAAATTAGGTAGAATCTTAGTTAGTGTTGTATGTGGAATTCTGGTTTCTTATATTGTTTTTTTTTTTACTGTAGAATCTGTGTTTTAATTATTATTTTATATAGCGGCTAAATCTCTACTATTAGTAATTAGTTCAGTTGTGTATTATTCAAAAATATCTAACCATTTCTGTGTGTTTATAATAATGTTAAAACATTTTAAGTGTGGCAAGCGGTTATGATAATTCTTCTGAATATTTTCTCATTTTCTGAATATTCTTCTGTTTTGTATTATTATCATTACTATTATTATATATATGTGTATATTTAACTAAAATAGTGGAAAAGAAGACATTAATGAATAGAAACTGCAATATCTAACATTATTTGAATAATTTATGTATTTCCACCAATAATTACCTCGTGATTTTATGCTTAATCTTTTTTTCTTTTATGCAATTCAAATCGCCTATATTTAATTTCATTATCCTGAAAAAATTATTAAAAAATTCCAATTCTATCAAAAGTTTCAGATTTATTTCCGCAAAGGCGCGTTTCTGGACTACTGTGCGATGTAAGGAACCTATGTGTTCAAAAACGAAAAAAAAATTTCTTTGCAGATATTACGTTTTGAAAATAAGCTCCACAACTGTTCAAAGTACTATATCATTTATTTGTTTTAAGTAAACAAAATATTTGTTCCTTAATATTTAGCAGTAATTATAACAAGATTCTTTTTTTATTCACACCAAATAATTTTTTCTTAGTAATTATATAAACCATAAGGATAACCACCAAATATAGTGGTAATGACAAAATCATTTGTTTCTTTTGAATAATATAAAGATTTAGAATTCAGAAAAAATTTAATAAAAATAATTATATAATATATTTATTTCATTCGAAATTATGTTTTAGTTAAAGCAATGACATAATTCCTTGAAACTCCTTGAAAAATTGTATGCGATAATTAAATATGTCGTACTAATGACTATATCTTAACTTGCAGATGTAAAGCATTTAGTATCGTCAAAAGAAAAGAATTATTTTAATAGATATAATTATTTAGTTATATTTACTCAATTCAAGGGTGCGTTTACAGTTAATTGGCGGGAATTCAAATGACCCATATTTTGTTGTGTGATACATTTTGCGCAAATTTGATGTAATTTGGAAACAAAATATTCATAAAGAATAATATAACGGTCGATTGAAAAGAGGCGTAGAAAAATATTAATAACAAGAAAATTGGAAAATATATTTTACCATCATTTAACTGTGTAGCGATTTCTCTTGATGAGCTCTTGGTTTTAGTTACGTAAATTAGTTATTTCATTTAAGAAAATATAAACTTGAAGAAACTAAAAATGGTGGCCACCCTCTTTTAATTTTCATGTTATTAACATTTTCTACATCTTTTTTTTTATCTGTTATCATCCGTTAAGTTGAAAGAAAATGTATCATGCTGCAAAATATGAGTGTTTAGAATTCCTGAATTGTGTGTTTGATATTCCTTGCAATTTCCAAAGTATATATTTCAGTTTTGTTCCAATACCGGCGACCGCTCAGCAACGATCTAGTCGGTCTAATTGTACCCAAGTAGCACTATTATATTAATATCGCTTTGTGCAAAATCAGAGTATTGCTGATAGTCAGTGACCGTAGCTGAAACAAAGATTTTTTAATTAAGAATGCATTTCATCTTTAATTATATGAAAAAATATTGTATTTATAATTTTCCAAATGACTATATATCCGTGTTTGAAAACACCTGTAGGTAAAACAATAGAATTTTGTTTTTTAGGAATATAAACTATATTTTCATACTAGGTATAACATTTCGTATAACCGTTAGAATATAGAAAATCGAATTTTATGAGAAAATAGTCGTGGTGCAATGAATTTCGAAGCACTCGACTGACTGTTTAGACCTATGTTGTCCATGTTTAAACCAATAAAGTAAATATCGCCGTTTTCTTGTAGAATATACAGTGCCTTTCCGTATGTGTACACTCACGGACACCCAAAATGTTCGGTCTAATGCGTAGTCTAAACGCCGCGTGCAACTCGGGTGCATGGAACGTTGCGTTCACACTGTGACTTAGACCGGACATTTTGGGTATCCGTGGGTGTACAACAAATCTTCGAAGATTGTTATTAAATCATTGTAGCCCTGATCTTCGAATAATTATTGCGTATCCATTTCACAAACACAATAGCCACAAGTAGTAACAAATATGAATATGATGGTACTCAGTTGCAAGAATAGACACGATCCATTTCAATACATTTACTGCGTAAAAATGTGGTAAAAACTAAATAAATACTGCAGGTGACTGTAAAGCTTCTGATTGGTACTTTTATGAGGGAATTGCGTTTGGTAGCTTTAAATATAATCCCTTATTTGATTTATACAAATAGTTTTAATCCCAGCAACCAAATTCTTTCTTTACCTCATAATTTAGTTATGTTAAAGAAAACATTTCAAAAAAATAATTTGGTATCCCAAACAACGTTTTATTTTGTATTTGTTTAATGTACGAATTTATACATTTGAATCAAGAAAATAGAGGATAACAAAATTAATTTGTTTACGGCATTTAAATTGGTTTTTCCGTGTAGGTAGAGCTAGTAGCACCAGGTATAAACTTTTGAGAGGAGCCGAAAGTGTATTAAATTAGGATATATTTCAAGTTATAATACGAAGGTCCAACAGTGAATGCGTTTTATTTTAAAAATATTTAGACGTATACTCGGTACTAAAAAACTGTGTGCTTCATACACATTATAACTATGAGATCAATTGTTCTATGGGGAGCGCTAATATGGTGTGCGACTCTGCACAAAAAAGGAACAACTTCAGACTAGACGTGATGCATAGAAGACCTCGCCGTATATTCATAGCGGCGCTGCAGGTATAGTTGGTATCCATGGTCGAAACCTGAACTCCTAATCTTCACTAAGGTGAAGGACGGGAGACCTAGGGTCAACAGTGGGACAATAGCTAAGACAGCCCCTCCAACCCGAAGTGATACCTTGGCAGGTGGTTCCTGGGTGGTTAGGGCGGTTCAATGAGGCCACTTGTCCGGTACTTGTATCGGCTACGCCTCGGATAAAAAAGAGTATGTAATAGATATTTAGGAGTGTAGATAAATAAAAACGGTAAACCTGATACTGAAATAGTAATGCACGACTAGAAAACACAATAAAATTGTATTATATGTTGAATATATCATCAAGAAGGAAATATCTAAGAAAATAAAGCTGACGGTATACAAAACCATATTTAGCCAGTCCTTACATATGGTTGTGAAAATTGGGTCCTCAATAAGCAGATGATAAGAAGAATACAGGCCACAGAAATGAAATATCTGACAAAAAAGCACCTAAGAATATCTCCGATTTTCATTGAATTTGGTAGGATTGTAGAAAATCTAAAAATATTTGACACCTAATTTTTTTAACATCTTTTGTAATATTTCAGAAACGTAAAGGGACATCGGGATCGGCTAAAACCCAGATCGTTCCTTGTTAGCAGCTGTAATATCTCCATTTATTTCATAATACCAGCACAAGTAGGAAATACGTCAAAAAAAAAGAATAGTAAGGTAAGTATGTAAACATAGTAGCATTACAATCCAAAAAGAAGAAAGTATGTACATTGTTACAGAAGAAAATCTTGAACGGAGTATAGCGTTTTTTTAGCTTATATTCAAAAGTTTTTATATTATTGTCTCTAAGCTCTCTGGGGAGTTTATTGTAAATTTTCAGCACTTGCGCCACTATACACCTTTATGTATTTGAGCATAAGTTGTTGGCGGTACATATAATGCGACTTTTTTGTATTCTCGCGTATTGTAGTTGTAATTAGTCTCGTATTGACTTATTAATTCGCTATAATGTTTTTTCGCGAAACAAGCACATTCATAGATGTATAATCTCAGTCCGGTAACAATATTGTGTATTTGAAATGCTTCTTTACAGGTTTCCCTATTTTTTCAGCCTAAAGACACGCTTTTTGCAGCTTGAATATAGTATCTACCTCGGATGAATTGCCCCACAAAATAATCCCGTAACTCAATCTGGCCCCTACATAGGCATGATATGCTGCCAGAGCTGCTTCAGTATGAACTTCTGTTGATATTGTTCTTAGTGCGTAGACCATCCCTGACAATTTTTTGATAAGTATATTAATATGTTCTTTCCAATTTAGGTCGCTATCTAGCTGGACTTCTAAGAACTTAACATTATTTACCGATGTTAATTGTTGTTTATCATAGCTAAGTGTTATACTGTCATTTCTTCTTAAAGAGAATTTTATAATATTTGATTGGTTTACGTTTAATGATAAATCGTTTTTCTGGAACCAGTTAATTATGGTATCAATAGTGTTGATAATTTCTTCCTCGGGTCTGTCCGTGCGTTCCGTAATTATCACCTATGTATGATCGGCGTACATATTTACAAAATTTGTTGTTATATCGGGTAAGCCATTCGTGTATAGTATAAACAAGAATGTTCCCAATATTGAACCTCGAGGTACACTCTTGTTTGTGTTCCGCCAATTCGATTGTACTAGGTTATTATTGATGTTTAATTATATGCATTGTTTGCAATCTGTTCAGTATGATTTTAGTAAACTAAGTACTTTTCCTCGGAAGCCCATTAGTTCTAATTTTCTTAATAGGATTTCATGATTGACACTAAGAAAGGCTTGCGACAGGTCTAAGAATACTCCCGCAACATTCTTCTTATCGGAAATGAGTTCCATTACTAACCGACATATGTATATATCGCTCTTATGGTTGACCTACCTTGGATATATGCATTTTGCAAACTCTATTAATCTCTTTAAGATTGCCTTTTCCATGATCTTTACTGTAATAGAAGTTAAGGCGATTGGTCTATAGTTTTCTATGTTATGTTCGCCGTCTTCTTTATAAATCGGTTTTATTATCGACAGCTTAAGGTGTTCAGGAAACGTACTAGTTTCAAAACTAGTTAGTAAAGATTGAACATAGTTAATGGAATACATATTATATCTGCACACTCTTATGATGTTCACAAAATTTACGGAAGTCAATTCGTTTCTTTTTTGTTTTGTTTGTTGTTATGTTAACCAAATTCTATGGTGCTCTTACCTTATTCTTTGATTGCATAATATAGTTTGTATTATAATCTTTTTTGGATTTGTGGATAGAGCTGCTTAAATGTTTGCAGTATGTATTATAAACATCTTTTGTAATTCTATTATTTATCATTCCTTCTTATAGCTCTCGTTTTAACTGACATTTGTTTTTAATTTCTTCTGTTAATCAAGGTAAATTTACCGTGTTACTTCGTTCTGTTAATTTCTCGGGACATTCTCTGTATTTAGATTTTTTTTCAATTTTATTTAAATAATATTGTTTACATTTTAATCATTAACATTCGAAGTATTTACAATCTTTTATTTATACATTAACTTAAACTGCAACTTCAACTTATTTTTTTATTGCAAAACTGTTATTTTGCCCTATATTTTTATATTTTATTTTAAACATTATTTAATATTTCGTATTTATTTTCGTTACGGGGAGGCCCATAAGGGTAAATTTGTTTTTTAATATTTACAGAAACCTCTTCAACGGACGAGCGAGAACCTAACTTCCCGACTCGGCACTCCCCATCACACAAATTTTGACACCAAATTTACTGCTTCTGCAACACCTGCTTTGATTTGAAAAATGACATCCTTGGATAAACAGTTACAATTAAAATACTTTTTTAATTTATAGAATCATTACGAATCAATAGATTTATATTTTACTTATTTACTATGAAACCACGGCCATCTATGTATGTGATTAAAAAATAGTAAGTGTTAAATCATTGGAAAGTGCGTTTACAACTAACGCCAAGCGCTTAGTTAGAGTAATGTAATAAAAAGTATATAAAAACATGCAGACAAATATTACATTTATCGTTTATTTAGCATTACTGCAATGGATTCATAAAATTATATATGATAATATAGTATAATGGTATTAGTAATAAAAAATAATACTACTAGAACAATAGATCTTTCTTATCTTAACATTAGAATGTACTGATAAAATATAACATGTCCATATTGTTTTGCATTTTATACGGTACAGTGTGGCTATAGTGCAAGTACTACATTGTGATTTCGTACCTATGGTTACTGCATTGATATATTGCGAGTTATGTGAAATTCCCGGTATAAAAGCTTTGTTTGTTTACTATTAGATGATCTATACACACATCTATTGGACGAACATTTTCGAGTGCAGATCTTTGGAGTCTTTGCCATCAGATAAAGACGCTGTTGCTCTTACACCTATTTCAATAGTAGAAACATTCACAGAAGTGACAAAATTTACGGCACAAGCAGTAAATTGATTTGCTTTAGCTTAGTAAGCCTAATGGGTAAAAGGTCACTATCTCTGATTTATCGAGTAACTGATTCAAAACAATGTGCCATCAGAGTAGTAAGTCAATCTCAACTTAAAGCAAAAAATTTTGTTCAACGTAAGTAAATAACATTTATGCGAATGAGAACTAAAATTTAATATATATTATAAAATTGCAGCTTACGATACTTTGGCAAGAAGGTATCGACATTAGATCAACTTGGCATCGTGAATTCATTGTGTCTATATTTAACCACTAGACATTTTTTTCGCGTACTAGATTTTTTCTGATATGGCTCACGTAACTGCAGATCTTGCACTACGCACTACCGATTCGACAGCAACATTTTTATATTTATGGTTAGCTTCCTTCATATTTCTAGTTCTTTCTCCACGACCCCTAGCAAGATGCGCTTCATATATAACTGTAAATAAGTCTTTATTCAATATCAATATCAAACCGTTTTAGTCTTCTGCAATGAATCGCTTTTTTATATTTAATAACATTGACATCCCAAATGTAAATACTCCATTTATCAGGCGTGATGCAAAAATTATTGTGAGGATTTTTGTCAGCCGAATACAATTTATTTATAATTTTGTTTCAGTTTTTTTCTCAGCCGTTAGATTGTTATAAATTCTATTTAAACGCACCACTGACTTCTAGAGAAGTAGGTTAATCAACTCTTTGATTAATAATATGAATGCTCTTATAAGCATATGTGCAAAAAATAAATTTGAGATTTATCAACAGCAGCTGTAAAATTTTAAGATTTACAACCTGGTAAAAGTTCGAAATTATATTGATGATCCATTTTTTTCGTAGATTTACCACCTCGAATTACTATTGACGGTTTGAGGCTTAAATCTCAAATTTGACTGGATTTCAAACTTTTACAGTAACATACATATTCATAGGTAATTGTATTATAAATTGAAAAAATAGTTTAATTATAATTGTCTATTATTATTATATTGATGTCCGAGGTGGCTTCATTAGTTAGCGCATAATTTCAAACCAAAGCAGGTGTCACAGGAGCAGTAAATTGGGTCTCGATATTTGTGTGTGGTGTACAAAAATGTTTATTAAAAAGTTAATAAACCTACACATGTTTGCATCAAAATAAGTTTTTAAATTTGATTTTAATATAATATACAGTAAAAAAAATTCATTGTTGAGTGAACATTTGTTATAATTTTTGTATGTCGAAATAACACAATGGATGATTTAATAACAAAATGTACCATAAACGAGGTTTGTGGAATTTTTGTTTGTTCGTTGGAAAGAGGATCTAAATACATTGGTTTCCTATATATACTTCCGGCGGGGCAGGGCATTTGAAATTGTCCGTTGAAAGGGGAGGCCGCTGGAGAGGGGGTTTAAATATATTGATTTCCTATATTTCCAATATTTATTTTGTTTCTTTTATTCATTTAATGTGTATCGTGTTTATTTGTAGAAGAAAGAGGGAATTCTCACGATCTACACCGTATATGTTCTTTTAATATTTCACAGTAAAGTATTTTACGATACCACATATACAGTGGCATTCAATAATAACCGTAGTGGTTCTGGTTCAAAGTTAGTTCCATTGCAACATATTTATAGACATCAATTGTAAAGTTATCAAGCCACATATCAGGAGGCCCTTTATGAATATTGAGTAGCTTATAACTATCGTTTGCATTGATACAATTAAAATTACGCAATAGGCTTGTAATGAGAAAGCTGAAAAAATAATATTTTTATTTAAATATAAAAATCAGCCAGATAAAAATAAAAATGGTAATATTGATTAGATTTGGAATAATTCGATACTAGAAACATAGGCGACATACTTGAATACGATAAGTTCATTTAGTTTGTTATAATGTTATATATTCTTAAGAATAGTTTTATTTTTATTTATTTTCTTAACATTTATTTAAAATTAAAATATTTCCTTGATTTTATTTGACTATTATAAACGTCATAACTTGACCAATTAATTAATACAAAAATAAATATTATATATATGTATGTCGGATATATATTTGATATTTGTATAAAGACCATAATATTTATCAACCTTGGTATAGGGGAAAAAAGATGAATGTCCATTAAGATTGATTCTTAGAAAAATGGGTTTAAAGCTTGAAAATATTAAAACCGAAATTTTCTTATAAATTCCTATATATATTTTGTAATTTAGCGTCTATCTTAAATCTGAATAGATTATTTTAAGGAATTTGTACGAGGCGTCAGATACATACAGTGGTAGACATAAAAATAGGTACAAGGCAAATCACTTTAGTGTTAACCGTATAACTTATATATAGTGGGAACTCAGTAATCCGAATTAATTAACATGGACGATCTGGATTATCGGAAAATTCGGATTACTGAGTCATCATTAAAATAATTAAAAAATTGCGTTTTAGACTGTAAAACATTTATTACATCTGTCTAAATAAAAAAATAACTACATGTGTATGTGCATAGGTTAATAAGTTAGTTAAAAAAATTTGTAATTTTTGCTTGTCGACATTTCAATTGTTTAGTTTACATTGCTCGTTCTCGCATTAGCCTAAGTGTGTGCAGTGTTCCTAATTGGGCTCAATTTTCTTCTAACCAATGTACCTATTTTTATATTCATCACTGTACGTATACACGTGTCCCAACGGTACGAGGACAACAGATTACTCATAAATTAAAAGATTTTTCAAAAAATTATGAATTATACATCATATCTGACTGCATATCCTAAAAATATTGTGCATTATACAGGTTCTATTTTTTATAACTATTAAATTTTATGTAACTTCCTTTAACAGATATTATATCTTTTCTAAAGAAACAATAAGTATCGTATCAAACCCCAATAAATATGATACCTATCAAATGAAAGTTTGTAAAAAGACGAATGAAACGGTGTAAAAATATACAGGATGTTCCATTTGAAATTTTTGAGAAAAATTACATTATTCCATCAGAATATAGTTATACGATTAACTGACGAAAACTGAAGTAATAGCATACGTTAAGATAAGGATTTAAAAATTTAATTTTTAAAAATGGCAGAATGGTAGGTCCTTTAAATTGGGTCCTTTGGAGATAAAACAGCAAATATTCTAAAAAAACTGACGATCAAAATCATTTAGTACCTTATGCTTATGATAATTTGTTACTTTTAGGATTGTCTATCCAATATTCAATAAAATACAGGTTGTTTCATTAAAAAATAATACAACTTTCATATATAGCTGAAAAATGGAACAGTCTATTTAGGTAAAATATTTTTAAAATATGCAGTTCGACACGAAATAAATAATTCATTATCAGTTTTTTAAAAATTCTTTAATTTATGAGCAACTTTCCGTTCTCGCACCGTTGGGGCACGCGGTATACTGTTCTTTTATTAGCATATTTTTAACTACATCAACAAATATTTGTAAGCGAAATTATATAGAATAAAACAGCCATACTAAGCTGTTTTCTTCAGTATCAGTATAATGCGTTAAATTTGAGAAATGTTGCTGCGCTTTAATAATGCATAATGCTGTTCATTGTTTTATATGATCAAATTTCTTTCTCGCAATTGGCGGGCCTTATAAATTCCTCAGAAACAAGGTTTTTATTAAATGCCATTTTATTTCAGGTTGGAATATCTACTTCTCCTTGAAGAGAAACATGCAACTTTTTCAACATCTGTAATTAATATACTTTTTACTACTTATAATATTTAACTTTGTTATATTTGGTTTACACTTGTTAGAATTTCTTGTTTATTCCAAAACCCTTTGAAATCCACCTAACGGGAATCAAACTGTACTTATAAGCTTCATTCAAATATAATATGTACTTTGATTGACCACCCCTGTAACTGCGGATTGTCGTTTGCCGACAAAGGTTTTAGCGGCATCATCTCCTGCCGAAAGGGTACTTTTTTTTCGCGGATTGGGCGAATTACTTCTAGTTAGTGTTAATAACAGTGACATTAGGTGTATTCAAATGCCAATAATTTCGCGGCTGCCTACTATAAATATTTACCTAAATATACAGATTATCATCAGGTCTTGAGTAGCCAACAGCCATAGTAATATAGCTAACTTCTTCCGATTATCCCATACAGTAAAAAAAAATCTGGAATAATGCAGTAATAATCCTGTTTTATTTTACATCAGGATTATTACTATAAGGAAGTTTTTACAAGAAAATTACTGCAGCTTTACAGTTTCTCAGTAAATAATCAAACAATAAATGTAAAGTCTAAAATCTTGATATAAATTTCTGACAGCCTTTAAATATACACTCAATGGACATTAAATTTACAGCGATCATACTGTACTGTTCTAAACATTAAACTGTAAATTCACAGTTATACTGAAATTTTCCCTCTCACCAGTAAAATTACAGTAGTATTGCTGGTGTACAATTACCAGGAATGTACTATAATCTTTTTACTGTCCATTAAATATGGCTTTTACTTTGAGGCGCAATAATTAAACCTTAGAGTAAAGTATTTCAAACGTCGAGTATAGTTTTTAGCAGTTTTGAGTTGGAATCCTTTGACTAAAATAATTCTTTCACCCTGTATTTTTTAGGGTTGGATTAATAATAATCACAGCAAAAACTATTTAATGGTGCATTATCCATTTCAGTAACGCAATTTGATTTTAAAAATTACTGTAGATTATTTCCCATTCACTCTGTAAACACGTCACTAATAATTGTTTCCTGGCAATCTGATGTTTTGTCTCAATTCAAAATATAGGAACCCATTTTCAACAAAACTTTATCTAAACCACAGTCCAAACTTTTAAAAATGTGAGTAGTAACATTTCATTTTATCCAACGTAAATTTTGTATGCATTAGGTATATGTATTGTTATTTAATTAAATATTAGCTAACAGCAAGCATCCAAACTATACGCTTATCTTAATAGCAGTAAATACTATAAGGCACCATAGAGAGGACATTAGTAACCATTTAAACCTCCTAAAATTAAAAAAAATCTTTTTATATCATTAAGAAGTGCTCGTTTCTTTTGATTACAATGAGCAATATAATCTGCGTATAAAATGAAACGACCGCCGAAGCAAATTTTTAACATTAAATTTTCCGATTATATCGAGTGCCCGACATTTAGTGATGCGGATTGAAGATCCCGAATGTAAGCCAGAATGATATTTATTGCGTTCCCGTTACTGACAACAGGCTTTTTTTTTGACTGGGCTGTAGTTCTTAAAATTTTGCTTTATAGATTTTACAGCATACGTCCACAGTTTCTGTTTCTCCGAATATCGTTATAAATTGCAATTGTTTTTACGTGTATCTATGTATTCTTGATGCTTGGATTATTCAGAATTAAACCATACACACGATAAAATTGAAGAGCTAATACGTTGCAGCACACTTCTACAATCGCTTTATTACAACTATTGAATACAGTGCAAACATGCCTATGTGAACCTATTACCTCACGTTTTAAAATTGGACTTGTAAAAGACTATGTTAGTATTTTGTTTGTAGTTGTTTGTACTGATCCTCGTTTCGTTTGTAGTCGTATTGTTTCCAAATGGCGATAATTTAAGCAAATCGTAAACATGCGAATTTGTTCATACTTTTTACTTACCAAATCTGCATATGCAGTCCTCTTTAGAATCGTTTGTAATGATTGTCATTTCATTTGAAGTCGAAAAGTTAGCTAGTGACTATAAGCAATTGAAATAAATGGTTAACAAGCAGAATTGTTTATAATTGAAATACCCCAAATGTGCTTTTGCAGTCCTCTATCGAAGCGTTGGTAGTTTGTGGTGATTCTCATTTTGTTTGCAGTCAAAACGTTGACAAATGGCGATACCTGATTGAATAGATTTGTTAATAATTGACATGTAGCAAATCCGCTTCTTCAGTCCTCTTTAGAATCGTTTGTGGTTTGTAGTGATTCTGGTTTCGTTTGTAGTCCTGACGTTAACCCTTTCACTGGGCATATATCCGGAGAATTATGCTATCTCCACTTAACGGGAGCGAGTATGCTCGTCTTGAGCAGTGAAAGGGTTAACTAATGATGATAAGTAATTGATACAAAATGTGCAGGGGCAGATTTGTTAATAATTGACATATAGCAAATCCGCTTCTTCAGTCCTCTTTAGAATCGTTTGTGGTTTGTAGTGATTCTGGTTTCGTTTGTAGTCCTAACGTTAACTCTTTCACTGGGCATATATCCGGAGATTTATGCTATCTCCACTTAACGGGAGCGAGTATGCTCGTCTTGAGCAGTGAAAGGGTTAACTAATGGTGAAGTAATTGATACAAATTGTACAGGGGCAGATTTGTTAATAATTGACATATAGCAAATCCGCTTCTTCAGTCCTCTTTAGAGTCGTTGGTGGTTTGTAGTGATTCTGGTTTCGTTTGTAGTCCTAACGTTAACTCTTTCACTGGGCATATATCCGGAGATTTATGCTATCTCCACTTAACGGGAGCGAGTATGCTCGTCTTGAGCAGTGAAAGGGTTAACTAATGGTGAAGTAATTGATACAAAATGTGCAGGGGCAGATTTGTTAATAATTGACATATAGCAAATCCGCTTCTTCAGTCCTCTTTAGAGTCGTTGGTGGTTTGTAGTGATTCTGGTTTCGTTTGTAGTCCTAACGTTAACTCTTTCACTGGGCATATATCCGGAGATTTATGCTATCTCCACTTAACGGAAGCGAGTATGCTCGTCTTGAGCAGTGAAAGGGTTAACTAATGGTGAAGTAATTGATACAAATTGTACAGGGGCAGATTTGTTAATAATTGACACATAGCAAATCCGCTTCTTCAGTCCTCTTTAGAGTCGTTGGTGGTTTGTAGTGATTCTGGTTTCGTTTGTAGTCCTAACGTTAACTCTTTCACTGGGCATATATCCGGAGATTTATGCTATCTCCACTTAACGGGAGCGAATATGTTCGTCTTGAGCAGTGAAAGGGTTAACTAATGGTGAAGTAATTGATACAAAATGTGCAGGGGCAGATTTGTTAATAATTGACATATAGCAAATCCGCTTCTTCAGTCCTCTTTAGAGTCGTTGGTGGTTTGTAGTGATTCTGGTTTCGTTTGTAGTCCTAACGTTAACTCTTTCACTGGGCATATATCCGGAGATTTATGCTATCTCCACTTAACGGAAGCGAGTATGCTCGTCTTGAGCAGTGAAAGGGTTAACTAATGGTGAAGTAATTGATACAAATTGTACAGGGGCAGATTTGTTAATAATTGACACATAGCAAATCCGCTTCTTTAGTCCTCGTTAGAATCGTTGGTGGTTTGTATTGATTCTGGTTTCGTTTGTAGTCCTAACGTTAACTCTTTCACTGGGCATATATCCGGAGATTTATGCTATCTCCACTTAACGGGAGCGAGTATGCTCGTCTTGAGCAGTGAAAGGGTTAACTAATGGTGAAGTAATTGATACAAATTGTACAGGGGCAGATTTGTTAATAATTGACATATAGCAAATCCGCTTCTTCAGTCCTCTTTAGAGTCGTTGGTGGTTTGTAGTGATTCTGGTTTCGTTTGTAGTCCTAACGTTAACTCTTTCACTGGGCATATATCCGGAGATTTATGCTATCTCCACTTAACTGGAGCGAGTATGCTCGTCTTGAGCAGTGAAAGGGTTAACTAATGGTGAAGTAATTGATACAAATTGTACAGGGGCAGATTTGTTAATAATTGACACATAGCAAATCCGCTTCTTCAGTCCTCTTTGGAGTCGTTGGTGGTTTGTAGTGATTCTGGTTTCGTTTGTAGTCCTAACGTTAACTCTTTCACTGGGCATATATCCGGAGATTTATGCTATCTCCACTTAACGGGAGCGAGTATGCTCGTGTTGAGCAGTGAAAGGGTTAACTAATGGTGAAGTAATTGATTCAAATTGTACAGGGGCAGATTTGTTAATAATTGACATATAGCAAATCCGCTTCTTCAGTCCTCTTTAGAGTCGTTGGTGGTTTGTAGTGATTCTGGTTTCGGTTGTAGTCCTAACGTTAACTCTTTCACTGGGCATATATCCGGAGATTTATGCTATCTCCACTTAACGGGAGCGAGTATGCTCGTCTTGAGCAGTGAAAGGGTTAACTAATGGTGAAGTAATTGATACAAATTGTACAGGGGCAGATTTGTTAATAATTGACACATAGCAAATCCGCTTCTTCAGTCCTCTTTAGAGTCGTTGGTGGTTTGTAGTGATTCTGGTTTCGTTTGTAGTCCTAACGTTAACTCTTTCACTGGGCATATATCCGGAGATTTATGCTATCTCCACTTAACGGGAGCGAGTATGCTCGTGTTGAGCAGTGAAAGGGTTAACTAATGGTGAAGTAATTGATTCAAATTGTACAGGGGCAGATTTGTTAATAATTGACATATAGCAAATCCGCTTCTTCAGTCCTCTTTAGAGTCGTTGGTGGTTTGTAGTGATTCTGGTTTCGGTTGTAGTCCTAACGTTAACTCTTTCACTGGGCATATATCCGGAGATTTATGCTATCTCCACTTAACGGGAGCGAATATGTTCGTCTTGAGCAGTGAAAGGGTTAACTAATGATGAAGTAATTGATACAAAATGTGCAGGGGCAGATTTGTTAATAATTGACATATAGCAAATCCGCTTCTTCAGTCCTCTTTAGAGTCGTTGGTGGTTTGTAGTGATTCTGGTTTCGTTTGTGGTCCTAACGTTAACTCTTTCACTGGGCATATATCCGGAGATTTATGCTATCTCCACTTAACGGAAGCGAGTATGCTCGTCTTGAGCAGTGAAAGGGTTAACTAATGGTGAAGTAATTGATACAAATTGTACAGGGGCAGATTTGTTAATAATTGACATATAGCAAATCCGCTTCTTCAGTCCTCTTTAGAATCGTTGGTGGTTTGTAGTGATTCTGGTTTCGTTTGCCGTCCTAGCATTAACCTTTTCACTGGGCATATATTCGGAGATTTATGCTATCTCCACTTAACGGGAGCGAGTATGCTCGTCTTGAGCAGTGAAAGGGTTAACTAATGGTGAAGTAATTGATTCAAATTGTACAGGGGCAGATTTGTTAATAATTGACATATAGCAAATCCGCTTCTTCAGTCCTCTTTAGAGTCGTTGGTGGTTTGTAGTGATTCTGGTTTCGTTTGTAGTCCTAACGTTAACTCTTTCACTGGGCATATATCCGGAGATTTATGCTATCTCCACTTAACGGAAGCGAGTATGCTCGTCTTGAGCAGTGAAAGGGTTAACTAATGGTGAAGTAATTGATACAAATTGTACAGGGGCAGATTTGTTAATAATTGACACATAGCAAATCCGCTTCTTTAGTCCTCGTTAGAATCGTTGGTGGTTTGTATTGATTCTGGTTTCGTTTGTAGTCCTAACGTTAACTCTTTCACTGGGCATATATCCGGAGATTTATGCTATCTCCACTTAACGGGAGCGAGTATGCTCGTCTTGAGCAGTGAAAGGGTTAACTAATGGTGAAGTAATTGATACAAATTGTACAGGGGCAGATTTGTTAATAATTGACATATAGCAAATCCGCTTCTTCAGTCCTCTTTAGAGTCGTTGGTGGTTTGTAGTGATTCTGGTTTCGTTTGTAGTCCTAACGTTAACTCTTTCACTGGGCATATATCCGGAGATTTATGCTATCTCCACTTAACGGGAGCGAGTATGCTCGTCTTGAGCAGTGAAAGGGTTAACTAATGGTGAAGTAATTGATACAAATTGTACAGGGGCAGATTTGTTAATAATTGACACATAGCAAATCCGCTTCTTCAGTCCTCTTTAGAGTCGTTGGTGGTTTGTAGTGATTCTGGTTTCGTTTGTAGTCCTAACGTTAACTCTTTCACTGGGCATATATCCGGAGATTTATGCTATCTCCACTTAACGGGAGCGAGTATGCTCGTGTTGAGCAGTGAAAGGGTTAACTAATGGTGAAGTAATTGATTCAAATTGTACAGGGGCAGATTTGTTAATAATTGACATATAGCAAATCCGCTTCTTCAGTCCTCTTTAGAGTCGTTTGTGGTTTGTAGTGATTCTGGTTTCGGTTGTAGTCCTAACGTTAACTCTTTCACTGGGCATATATCCGGAGATTTATGCTATCTCCACTTAACGGGAGCGAATATGTTCGTCTTGAGCAGTGAAAGGGTTAACTAATGATGAAGTAATTGATACAAAATGTGCAGGGGCAGATTTGTTAATAATTGACATATAGCAAATCCGCTTCTTCAGTCCTCTTTAGAGTCGTTGGTGGTTTGTAGTGATTCTGGTTTCGTTTGTGGTCCTAACGTTAACTCTTTCACTGGGCATATATCCGGAGATTTATGCTATCTCCACTTAACGGAAGCGAGTATGCTCGTCTTGAGCAGTGAAAGGGTTAACTAATGGTGAAGTAATTGATACAAATTGTACAGGGGCAGATTTGTTAATAATTGACATATAGCAAATCCGCTTCTTCAGTCCTCTTTAGAATCGTTGGTGGTTTGTAGTGATTCTGGTTTCGTTTGCCGTCCTAGCATTAACCTTTTCACTGGGCATATATTCTGAGATTTATGCTATCTCCACTTAACGGGAGCGAGTATGCTCGTCTTGAGCAGTGCAAGGGTTAACTAATGGTGATAAGTAATTGATACAAATTGTACAGGGGCAGATTTGTTAATAATTGACATATAGCAAATCCGCTTCTTTAGTCCTCTTTAGAATGGTTGGTGGTTTGTAGTGACTCTGGTGTCGTTTGTAGTCCTAACATTAACCCTCTCACTGGGCATATATCTGGAGATTTATGCTATCTCCACTTAACGGGAGCGAGTATGCTCGTCTTGAGCAGTGAAAGGGTTAACTAATGGTGATAAGTAATTGATACAAATTGTACAGGGGCAGATTTGTTAATAATTGACATATAGCAAATCCGCTTCTTTAGTCCTCTTTAGAATGGTTGGTGGTTTGTAGTGATTCTGGTTTCATTTGTAGTCTTAACATTGACCCTTTCACTGGGCATATATCCGGAGATTTATGCTATCTCCACTTAACGGGAGCGAGTATGCTCGTCTTGAGCAGTGAATGGGTTAACTAATGGTGATAAGTAATTGATACAAATTGTACAGGGGCAGATTTGTTAATAATTGACATATAGCAAATCCGCTTCTTCAGTCCTCTTTAGAATCGTTTGTGGTTTGTAGTGATTCTGGTTTCGTTTGTAGTCTTAACATTGACCCTTTCACTGGGCATATATCCGGAGATTTATGCTATCTCCACTTAACGGGAGCGAGTATGCTCGTCTTGAGCAGTGAAAGGGTTAACTAATGGTGATAAGTAATTGATACAAATTGTACAGGGGCAGATTTGTTAATAATTGACATATAGCAAATCCGCTTCTTTAGTCCTCTTTAGAATGGTTGGTGGTTTGTAGTGATTCTGGTTTCGTTTGTAGTCCTAACGTTAACTCTTTCACTGGGCATATATCCGGAGATTTATGCTATCTCCACTTAACGGGAGCGAGTATGCTCGTCTTGAGCAGTGAAAGGGTTAACTAATGGTGAAGTAATTGATTCAAATTGTACAGGGGCAGATTTGTTAATAATTGACATATAGCAAATCCGCTTCTTCAGTCCTCTTTAGAGTCGTTGGTGGTTTGTAGTGATTCTGGTTTCGTTTGTAGTCCTAACGTTAACTCTTTCACTGGGCATATATCCGGAGATTTATGCTATCTCCACTTAACGGGAGCGAATATGTTCGTCTTGAGCAGTGAAAGGGTTAACTAATGGTGAAGTAATTGATACAAAATGTGCAGGGGCAGATTTGTTAATAATTGACATATAGCAAATCCGCTTCTTCAGTCCTCTTTTGAATCGTTGGTGGTTTGTAGTGATTCTGGTTTCATTTGTCGTCCTAACATTAACCTTTTCACCGGGCATATATCCCGAGATTTATGCTATCTCCACTTAACGGGAGCGAGTATGCTCGTCTTGAGCAGTGAAAGGGTTAACTAATGGTGAAGTAATTGATACAAATTGTACAGGGGCAGATTTGTTAATAATTGACACATAGCAAATCCGCTTCTTCAGTCCTCTTTAGAGTCGTTGGTGGTTTGTAGTGATTCTGGTTTCGTTTGTAGTCCTAACGTTAACTCTTTCACTGGGCATATATCCGGAGATTTATGCTATCTCCACTTAACGGGAGCGAGTATGCTCGTCTTGAGCAGTGAAAGGGTTAACTAATGGTGAAGTAATTGATTCAAATTGTACAGGGGCAGATTTGTTAATAATTGACATATAGCAAATCCGCTTCTTCAGTCCTCTTTAGAGTCGTTGGTGGTTTGTAGTGATTCTGGTTTCGTTTGTGGTCCTAACGTTAACTCTTTCACTGGGCATATATCCGGAGATTTATGCTATCTCCACTTAACGGGAGCGAATATGTTCGTCTTGAGCAGTGAAAGGGTTAACTAATGGTGAAGTAATTGATACAAAATGTGCAGGGGCAGATTTGTTAATAATTGACATATAGCAAATCCGCTTCTTCAGTCCTCTTTAGAGTCGTTGGTGGTTTGTAGTGATTCTGGTTTCGTTTGTGGTCCTAACGTTAACTCTTTCACTGGGCATATATCCGGAGATTTATGCTATCTCCACTTAACGGAATCGAGTATGCTCGTCTTGAGCAGTGAAAGGGTTAACTAATGGTGAAGTAATTGATACAAATTGTACAGGGGCAGATTTGTTAATAATTGACATATAGCAAATCCGCTTCTTCAGTCCTCTTTAGAATCGTTGGTGGTTTGTAGTGATTCTGGTTTCGTTTGCCGTCCTAGCATTAACCTTTTCACTGGGCATATATTCGGAGATTTATGCTATCTCCACTTAACGGGAGCGAGTATGCTCGTCTTGAGCAGTGCAAGGGTTAACTAATGGTGATAAGTAATTGATACAAATTGTACAGGGGCAGATTTGTTAATAATTGACATATAGCAAATCCGCTTCTTTAGTCCTCTTTAGAATGGTTGGTGGTTTGTAGTGACTCTGGTTTCGTTTGTAGTCCTAACATTAACCCTCTCACTGGGCATATATCTGGAGATTTATGCTATCTCCACTTAACGGGAGCGAGTATGCTCGTCTTGAGCAGTGAAAGGGTTAACTAATGGTGATAAGTAATTGATACAAATTGTACAGGGGCAGATTTGTTAATAATTGACATATAGCAAATCCGCTTCTTTAGTCCTCCTTAGAATGGTTGGTGGTTTGTAGTGACTCTGGTTTCGTTTGTAGTCCTAACGTAAACCCTTTCACTGGGCATATATCTGGAGATTTATGCTATCTCCACTTAACGGGAGCGAGTATGCTCGTCTTGAGCAGTGAAAGGGTTAACTAATGATGATAAGTAATTGATACAAAATGTGCAGGGGCCGATTTGTTAATAATTGACACATAGCAAATCCGCTTCTTCAGTCCTCTTTAGAGTCGTTGGTGGTTTGTAGTGATTCTGGTTTCGTTTGTAGTCCTAACGTTAACTCTTTCACTGGGCATATATCCGGAGATTTATGCTATCTCCACTTAACGGAAGCGAGTATGCTCGTCTTGAGCAGTGAAAGGGTTAACTAATGGTGAAGTAATTGATACAAATTGTACAGGGGCAGATTTGTTAATAATTGACACATAGCAAATCCGCTTCTTTAGTCCTCGTTAGAATCGTTGGTGGTTTGTATTGATTCTGGTTTCGTTTGTAGTCCTAACGTTAACTCTTTCACTGGGCATATATCCGGAGATTTATGCTATCTCCACTTAACGGGAGCGAGTATGCTCGTCTTGAGCAGTGAAAGGGTTAACTAATGGTGAAGTAATTGATACAAATTGTACAGGGGCAGATTTGTTAATAATTGACATATAGCAAATCCGCTTCTTCAGTCCTCTTTAGAGTCGTTGGTGGTTTGTAGTGATTCTGGTTTCGTTTGTAGTCCTAACGTTAACTCTTTCACTGGGCATATATCCGGAGATTTATGCTATCTCCACTTAACGGGAGCAAGTATGCTCTTCTTGAGCAGTGCAAGGGTTCACTAATGGTGATAGGTAATTGATACAAATTGTACAGGATCAGATTTGTTAATAATTGACATATAGCAAATCCGCTTCTTCAGTCCTCTTTAGAATCGTTTGTGGTTTGTAGTGATTCTGGTTTCGTTTGTAGTCTTAACATTAACCCTTTCGCTGGGCATATATCCGGAGATTTATGCTATCTCCACTTAACGGGAGCGAATATGTTCGTCTTGAGCAGTGAAAGGGTTAACTAATGATGAAGTAATTGATACAAAATGTGCAGGGGCAGATTTGTTAATAATTGACATATAGCAAATCCGCTTCTTCAGTCCTCTTTAGAGTCGTTGGTGGTTTGTAGTGATTCTGGTTTCGTTTGTGGTCCTAACGTTAACTCTTTCACTGGGCATATATCCGGAGATTTATGCTATCTCCACTTAACGGAAGCGAGTATGCTCGTCTTGAGCAGTGAAAGGGTTAACTAATGGTGAAGTAATTGATACAAATTGTACAGGGGCAGATTTTTTAATAATTGACATATTGCAAATCCGTTTCTTTAGTCCTCTTTAGATTCGTTGGTGGTTTGTAGTGACTCTGGTTTCGTTTGTAGTCCTAACGTAAACCCTTTCACTGGGCATATATCCGGAGATTTATGCTATCTCCACTTAACGGGAGCGAGATGCTCGTCTTGAGCAGTGAAAGGGTTAACTAATGGTGATAAGTAATTGATACAAATTGTTCAGGGGCAGATTTGTTAATAATTGACATATTGCAAATCCGCTTCTTCAATCCTCTTTAGAATCGTTGGTGGTTTGTTGTGACTCTGGTGTCGTTTGTAGTCCTGACGTTAACTAATGACAATAAGTAATTGTACAAATTGCATTTAGGAGAATTAGTTAATAGTTAACAAACATTAACAAATCCGTGTCCGCAGTCCTTTAGAATCGTTCGCAGCTCTTTGTAATGGCTTTTTTTTGTTTGCACGAACATAACTACAAAGGTAATATCAACATTTTCTTTGAAGAAAAGTTCATTTTTATGGATTGATATGTTAGGTTCACTAGGCCACAGTTCACAAACATAACAACTGCACTAATCGGTCATTTATCGCTTATTTGTTTTGGTTATGTACTTAATAATGCTACAATCGCAGTTGTTTACCATGTACAAGATCGCTAAGACCTCTTTAAAAGCAACTCCATTGATTTCACAAACTACACTCGTACTAGTGATGCTGGTTCGTCTCTTAAGTTAATTTTATGTTGGTTTTGGTTGCTTTATTAGGTTTGTCATGAAGTGAGTAAAGTACAATTGCCATTACAAGATTGCCAACTTTGTATAGCCTCTCGGAATTCCTTAATAAAGCCTAATTTTACTACTGGTCAACTTTCTGATAGTTTACATTAATCGGTAATACGGAGTCATTTCTTACCGCAATTTGTTTTTTTTTTTTTACGAAAATGATGGGATGAAATAACAGTGAATTTACGAGGAAGGATTATCTTACACCTATTTCAATAGTAGAAACATTCACAGAAGTGACAAAATTTACGTCACAAGCAGTAAATTGATTTGATTTAGCTTAGTAAGCCTAATGGGTAAAACGTCACTATCTCTGATTTATCAAGTAACTGATTCAAAACAATCTGCCATCAGAGTAGTAAGTCAATCTCAACTTAAAGCAAAAAAATTTGTTCAACGTAAGTAAATTACATTTATGCGGATGAGAACTAAAATTTAATATATAAAATTGCGGCTTACGATACTTTGGCAAAAAGGTATCGATATTAGATCAACTTGGCATCGTGAATTCATTGTGTCTATATTTAATCACTAAACATTTTTTTCGCGTACTAGATTTTTTCTGATATGGCTCACGTAACTGCAGATTCGACAGCAAAATTTTTCTATTTGTGGTTAGCTTCCTTCATATTTCTAGTTCTTTCTCCACGACCCCTAGCAAGATGCGCTTCATATATAACTGTAAATAAGTCTTTATTCAATATCAATATCAAACCGTTTTAGTCTTCTGCAATGAATCGCTTTTTTATATTTAACAACATTGACATCCCAAATGTAAATACTCCATTTATCAGGCGTGATGCAAAAATTATTGTGAGGATTTTTGTCAGCCGAATACAATTTATTTATAATTTTGTTTCAGTTTTTTTCTCAGCCGTTAGATTGTTATAAATTCTATTTAAACGCACCACTGACTTCTAGAGAAGTAGGTTAATCAACTCTTTGATTAATAATATGAATGCTCTTATAAGCATATGTGCAAAAAATAAATTTGAGATTTATCAACAGCAACTGTAAAATTTTAAGATTTACAACCTGGTAAAAGTTCGAAATTATATTGATGATCCATTTTTTTCGTAGATTTACCACCTCGAATTACTATTGACGGTTTGAGGCTTAAATCTCAAATTTGACTGGATTTCAAACTTTTACAGTAACATACATATTCATAGGTAATTGTATTATAAATTGAAAAAATAGTTTAATTATAATTGTCTATTATTATTATATTGATGTCCGAGGTGGCTTCATTAGTTAGCCCATAATTTCAAACCAAAGCAGGTGTGACAGGAGCAGTAAATTGGGTCTCGATATTAGTCTTTTTGGCATCTTGTTATATTTTTTTTTTTTTTCTTTTTTCTTGTATATTACTTCAGCCAATAAATACATTACATACATACATACATACATACATACATACATACATACATACATATTTGTATGTGGTGTACAAAAATGTTTATTAAAAAGTTAATAAACCTACACATGTTTGTATCAAAATAAGTTTTTAAATTTGATTTTAATATAATATACAGTAAAAAAAATTCATTGTTGAGTGAACATTTGTTATAATTTTTTTATGTCGAAATAACACAATAATGGATGATTTAATAATAAAATGTGCCATAAACGAGGTTTGTGGAATTTTTGTTTGTTCGTTGGGAAGGGGATCTAAGTACATTGGTTTCCTATATATACTTCCGGCGGGGCAGGGCATTTGAAATTGTCCGTTGAAAGGAGAGGCCGCTGGAGAGAGGGTTTAAATATATTGGTTTCCTATATTTCCAATTATTATTTTTTTTTTTTTTTATTTATTTAATATGTATCGTGTGTATTTGTAAAGGAAGAGGGAATTCTCACGATCTACACCGTATGTGTTTTTTTTAATATTTCACACTTGATACACAGGTATCAAACTATTTTACGATACCACATATACAGTGGCATTCAATAATAACCGTAGTGGTTCTGGTTCAAACTTAGTACGACGCGGGCCCTTTATGAATATTGAGTAGCTTATAACTATCGTTTGCATTGATACAATTAAAATTACGCAATAGGCTTGGCAATGAGAAAGCCGAAAAAATAACATTTTTATTTAAATATAAAAATCAGCCAGATAAAAATAAAAATGGAATATTGATTAGATTTGGAATAATTCCATACTAGAAACATAGAGGCGACATACTTGAATACGATAAGTTCTTTTAGTTTGTTATAATGTTATGTATTCTTAAGAATAGTTTTATTTTTATTTATTTTCTTAACATTTATTTAAAATTAAAATATTTCCTTGATTTTATATGACTATTATAAACGTCATAACTTGACTAATTAATTAATACAAAAATAAATATCATATATATATATATGTATGTCGGATATATATTTGATATTTGTATAAAGACCATAATATTTATCAACCTTGGTATAGGGAAAGAAGATGAATGTCCAATAAGACTGATTCTTAGAAGAATGGGTTTAAAGCTTGAAAATATTAAAACCGGAATTTTCTTATAAATTCCTATATATATTTTGTAATTTATCGTCTATCTTAAATCTGAATAGATTATTTTAAGGAATTTGTGGTGGACTTAAAAATAGGTACAAGGCAAATCACTTTAGTGTTAACCGTATAACTTATATATAGTGGGGACTCGGTAATCCGAATTAATTAACATGGACGATTTGGATTATCGGAAAATTCGGATTACTGAGTCATCATTAAAATAATTAAAAAATTGCGTTTTAGACTGTTAAACATTTATTACATCTGTCAAAATAAAAAAATAACTACATATGTGCATAGGTAAATAAGTTAGTTAAAAAAGTCTGTAATTTTTGCTTGTCGACATTTCAATTGTTTAGTTTACATTGCTCGTTCTCGCATTAGCCTAAGTGTGTGCAGTGTTCCTAATTGGGTTCAATTTTCTTCTAACCAATGTACCTATTTTTATATTCATCACTGTACGTATACACGTGTCCCAACGGTACGAGGACGACAGATTACTCATAAACTAAAAGATTTTTCAAAAAATTATGAATTATACATCATATCTGACTGCATATCCTAAAAGTATTTTGCATTATACACAGGTTGTTCTATTTTTTATAACTATTAAATTTTATGTAACTTCCTTTAACAGATATTATATCTTTTCTAAAGAAACAATAAGTATCGTATCAAACCCCAATAAATATGATACCTATCAAATGAAAGTTTGTAAAAAGACGAATGAAACGGTGTAAAAATATACAGGATGTTCCATTCGAAATTTTTGAGAAAAATTACATTATTCCATCAGAATATCGTTATACGATTAACTGACGAAAATTGAAGTAATAGCATACGTTAAGATAAGGATTTAAAAATTTAATTTTTAAAAATGGCAGAATGGTAAGTCCTTTAAATTGGGTCCTTTGGAGATAAAACAGCAAATATTCTAAAAAAACTGACGATCAAAATCATTGCTTATGAGAATTTGTTTCTTTTAGGATTGTCTATCCAATATTCAATAAAATACAGGTTGTTTCATTAAAAAATAATACAACATTCATATGTAGCTGAAAAATGGAACAGTCTATTTGGGCAAAATATTTTTAAAATATGCAGTTCGACACGAAATAAATAATTCATTATCAGTTTTTTAAAAATTCTTTAATTTATGAGCAACTTTCCGTTCTCGCACCGTTGGGACACGCGGTATACTGTTCTTTTATTAGCATATTTTTAATTACATCAACAAATATTTTTAAGCGAAATTATATAGAATAAAACAGCCATACTAAGCTGTTTTCTTCAGTATCAGTATAATGCGTTAAATTTGAGAAATGTTGCTGCTCTTTAATAATGCATAATGCTGTTCATTGTTTTATATGATCAAATTTCTTTCTCGCAATTGGCGGGCCTTATAAATTCCTCAGAAACAAGGTTTTTATTAAATGCCATTTTCTTTCAGCTTGAAATATCTACTGCTGAGTTGGTAGAACCAATGTAAGTTTCTGTACATTCTATAAATCTCGTCATTCCTATGTTTAGATAACTCGTTTAGTTGCTCGCCTCGGCTCTCAATCTCCAAACTCATTTGACAAAACATCACTTTCCAGCTGTGATACCTAAGTGAAACCTATTCCTAAATCTTTGTGTTTACTTTTTTTTCATCATCGCATTCTTTATCACATCATGTTCTTTTTTTTTGTTTTTTTCCAATATACTTTCTTGCATAGCGGTTTTAAAGCTACTCGTGTAGGTATAGTTCCATCTCTGTTCAATGCTGTTGCTCATCTTTTCACATTTGTGGCATATTTGGTACTGCATTTCTTTGCCATTTCCGAATTTAGTATAGATCCCGTATATCATATACAGTGTCCCCCCGGATGAACTGAACAAGAGGAGAAAAAAATTATCTTGAAACCACCAATTCTCAAGCAAAAATCTAAATATTCTTTTTAGCAGCTGAGAAAATTACTTACAATTAGTTTTCTTTTTTCGAGCAATTGTTCAAAAACGTCCGAAAAGTACGCTCAAGCGTCGCTTTTATCACTCCAGAAAATATATCGACGAAAGTTACCCCACATGCCCATTAGAGTATATATTTAAATGAAATAAGTACCTATTCCTGAAGAGAAACATGCAACTTTTTCCACATCTGTAATTAATATAGTTTTTACTACTTATAATATTTAACTTTGTTATATTTGGTTTATACTTAGAATTTCTTGTTTATTCCAAAACCCTTTGAAATCCACCTAACGGGAATCAAGATGTACTTATAAGCTTCATTCAAATATAATATGTACTTTGATTGACCGCCACTTCAACTGCGGATTGACGTTTGCCGACAAAGGTTTTGGCGGCATCATCGCCTGCCGAAAGGGTACTTTTTTTCGCGGATTGGGCGAATTACTTCTAGTTAGTGTTAATAACAGTGACATTAGGTGTATTCAAATACCAATAATTTCGCGGCTGCCTACTGTAAATATTTACCTAAATATAGGACAGATTATCATCAGGGCTTGAGTAGCCAACAGTCATAGTAATATAAGTAACTTCTAATAATGCAGTAATAATCCTGTTTTATTTTACAGGATTATTACTACAAGGAAGTTTTTACAAGAAAATTACTGCAGCTTTACAGTTTCTCAGTAAATAATCAAACAATAAATGTAAAAGTCTAAAATCTTGATTTAAATTTCTGAAAGCCTTTAAATATACAGACAATTGACATTAAATTTACAGCGATCATACTGTACTGTTCTAAACATTAAACTGTAAATTCACTGTTATACTGAAATTTTTTCTCTCACCTGTAAAATTAGAGTAGTGTTGCTGGCGTATAATTACCAGGAATGTTACTATAATCTTTTTTTTTTTTTACTTTGCACTACATATGACTTTTACCTTGAGGCGCAATAATTGAAGCTATTAGAGTAAAGTATTTCAAACGTCGAGTATATCTCAACGTGAATATAAATCACATCATTCCCGGCTTGGCGTCCGAAAAGTTCACTCAAAATGAACGATCAGCTCTAGTCAGAGCGACGCTCTTGTTCGAGCGTCAATAGCGGACTATTTAATGGTGCATTATCCATTTCAGTAACGCAATTTGATTTTAAAAATTACTGTAGATTATTTCCTATTCACTCTGTAGACACTTCACTAATAATTGTTTCCTGGCAATCTGATGTTTTGTCTCAATTCAAAATATAGGAACCCATTTTCAACAAAACTTTATCTAAACCACAGTCGAAACTTTTAAAAATGTGAGTAGTAACATTTCATTTTATCCAACGTAAATTTTGTATGCATTAGGTATATATTTTTTTTTTTGTTTTTTTTGTTTCTCTTGGTTTAGCGGCTTGGTACATTAGGCTTGGTATTAGGTATATATTGTTATTTAATTAAATATTAGCTAACAGCAAACATCCAAACTATACGCTCATCTTAATAGCAGTAAATGCTATAAGGCACCATAGAGAGGACATTAGTAACCATTTAAACCCCCTAAAATTAAAAAAAAATCTTTTTATATCATTAAGAAGTAGTATTTTCTTTTGATTACAATGAGCAATATAATCTGCATATTAAAATGAAACGACCGCCAAAGCAAATTTTTAACATTAAATTTTCCGATTAAGTATATCGAGTGTCCAACATTTAGTGTTGCGGATTGAAGATCCCGAATGTAAGCCAGAATGATATTTACTGCGTTCTCGTTACTGACAACAGGCTTTTTTATTTGACTGGGCTGTAGTTCTTAAAATTTTGCTTTATAGATTTTACAGCATACGTCCACAGTTTCTGTTTCTCCGAATATCGTTATAAATTGCAATTGTTTTTACGTGTATCTATGTATTCTTGATGCTTGGATTACTCAGAATTAAACCATACACACGATAAAATTGAAGAGCTAATACGTTGCAGCACACTTCTACAATCGCTTTATTACAACTATTGAATACAGTGCAAACATGCCTATGTGAACCTAGTACCTCACGTTTTAAAATTGGACTTGTGAAAGACTATGTTAGTATTTTGTTTGTAGTTGTTTGTACTGATTCTCGTTTCGTTTGTAGTCGTGATGTTTACAAATGGCGATAATTTAAGCAAATCGTAAACATGCGAATTTGTTCATACCTATTACATACCAAATCTGCATCTGCAGTCCTCTTTAGAATCGTTTGTAATGATTATCATTTCATTTGAAGTCGAAAAGATAGCTAGTGACTATAAGCAATTGAAATTAATGGTTAACAAGCAGATTTGTTAATAATTGACATACCGCAAATGTGCTTCTGCAGTCCTCTATACAAGCGTTGGTAGTTTGTAGTGATTCTCGTTTTGTTTGCAGTTAAAACGTTGACAAATGGCGTTAACTAATTGAATAGAATTGTTAATAATTGACATATACCAAATCCGCTTCTTCAGTCCTCTTTAGAATCGTTGGTGGTTTGTAGTGATCCTGGTTTCGTTTGTAGTCCTGACGTTAACCCTTTCACTGGGCATATATCCGGAGATTTATGCTATCTCCACTTAACGGGAGCGAGTATGCTCGTCTTGAGCAGTGAAAGGGTTAACTAATGATGATAAGTAATTGATACAAAATGTGCAGGGGCAGATTTGTTAATAATTGTCATATAGCATATCCGCTTCTTCAGTCCTCTTTAGAATCGTTTGTGGTTTGTAGTGATTCTGGTTTCGTTGGTAGTCCTGACGTTAACCCTTTCACTGGGCATATATCCGGAGAATTATGCTATCTCCACTTAACGGGAGCGAGTATGCTCGTCTTGAGCAGTGAAAGGGTTAACTAATGATGATAAGTAATTGATACAAAATGTGCAGGGGCAGATTTGTTAATAATTGACATATAGCAAATCCGCTTCTTTGGTCCTCGTTAGAATTGTTGGTGGTTTGTAGTGACTCTGGTTTCGTTCGTAGTCCTGACGTTAACCCTTTCACTGGGCATATATCCGGAGAATTATGCTATCTCCACTTAACGGGAGCGAGTATGCTCGTCTTGAGCAGTGAAAGGGTTAACTAATGATGATAAGTAATTGATACAAAATGTGCAGGGGCAGATTTGTTAATAATTGACATATAGCAAATCCGCTTCTTTAGTCCTCGTTAGAATCGTTGGTGGTTTGTAGTGACTCTGGTTTCGTTTGTAGTCCTAACGTAAACCCTTTCACTAATCATATATCCGGAGATTTATGCTATCTCCACTTAACGGGAGCGAGATGCTCGTCTTGAGCAGTGAAAGGGTTACCTAATGATGATAAGTAATTGATACAAAATGTGCAGGGGCAGATTTGTTAATAATTGACATATAGCAAATCCGCTTCTTTAGTCCTCGTTAGAATCGTTGGTGGTTTGTAGTGACTCTGGTTTCGTTCGTAGTCCTGACGTTAACCCTTTCACTGGGCATATATCCGGAGAATTATGCTATCTCCACTTAACGGGAGCGAGAATGCTCGTCTTGAGCAGTGAAAGGGTTAACTAATGATGATAAGTAATTGATACAAAATGTGCAGGGGCAGATTTGTTAATAATTGACATATGGCAAATCCGCTTCTTTAGTCCTCGTTAGAATCGTTGGTGGTTTGTAGTGACTCTGGTTTCGTTCGTAGTCCTGACGTTAACCCTTTCACTGGGCATATATCCGGAGAATTATGCTATCTCCACTTAACGGGAGCGAGTATGCTCGTCTTGAGCAGTGAAAGGGTTAACTAATGATGATAAGTAATTGATACAAAATGTGCAGGGGCAGATTTGTTAATAATTGTCATATAGCAAATCCGCTTCTTCAGTCCTCTTTAGAATCGTTTGTGGTTTGTAGTGATTCTGGTTTCGTTGGTAGTCCTGACGTTAACCCTTTCACTGGGCATATATCCGGAGAATTATGCTATCTCCACTTAACGGGAGCGAGTATGCTCGTCTTGAGCAGTGAAAGGGTTAACTAATGATGATAAGTAATTGATACGAAATGTGCAGGGGCAGATTTGTTAATAATTGACATATAGCAAATCCGCTTCTTCAGTCCTCTTTAGAATCGTTGGTGGTTTGTAGTGACTCTGGTTTCGTTTGTAGTCCTGACGTTAACCCTTTCACTGGGCATATATCCGGAGAATTATGCTATCTCCACTTAACGGGAGCGAGCATGCTCGTCTTGAGCAGTGAAAGGGTTAACTAATGATGATAAGTAATTGATACAAAATGTGCAGGGGCAGATTTGTTAATAATTGACATATAGCAAATCCGCTTCTTTAGTCCTCGTTAGAATCGTTGGTGGTTTGTAGTGACTCTGGTTTCGTTTGTAGTCCTGACGTTAACCCTCTCACTGGGCATATATCCGGAGAATTATGCTATCTCCACTTAACGGGAGCGAGTATGCTCGTCTTGAGCAGTGAAAGGGTTAACTAATGATGATAAGTAATTGATACAAAATGTGCAGGGGCAGATTTGTTAATAATTGTCATATAGCAAATCCGCTTCTTGGGTCCTCGTTAGAATTGTTGGTGGTTTGTAGTGACTCTGGTTTCGTTCGTAGTCCTGACGTTAACCCTTTCACTGGGCATATATCCGGAGATTTATGCTATCTCCACTTAACGGGAGCGAGATGCTCGTCTTGAGCAGTGAAAGGGTTACCTAATGATGATAAGTAATTGATACAAAATGTGCAGGGGCAGATTTGTTAATAATTGACATATGGCAAATCCGCTTCTTCAGTCCTCTTTAGAATCGTTTGTGGTTTGTAGTGATTCTGGTTTCGTTGGTAGTCCTGACGTTAACCCTCTCACTGGGCATATATCCGGAGAATTATGCTATCTCCACTTAACGGGAGCGAGTATGCTCGTCTTGAGCAGTGAAAGAGTTAACTAATGATGATAAGTAATTGATACAAAATGTGCAGGGGCAGATTTGTTAATAATTGTCATATAGCAAATCCGCTTCTTCAGTCCTCTTTAGAATCGTTTGTGGTTTGTAGTGATTCTGGTTTCGTTGGTAGTCCTGACGTTAACCCTCTCACTGGGCATATATCCGGAGAATTATGCTATCTCCACTTAACGGGAGCGAGTATGCTCGTCTTGAGCAGTGAAAGAGTTAACTAATGATGATAAGTAATTGATACGAAATGTGCATAGGCAGATTTGTTAATAATTGACATATAGCAAATCCGCTTCTTTAGTCCTCGTTAGAATCGTTGGTGGTTTGTAGTGACTCTGGTTTCGTTCGTAGTCCTGACGTTAACCCTTTCACTGGGCATATATCCGGAGAATTATGCTATCTCCACTTAACGGGAGCGAGTATGCTCGTCTTGAGCAGTGAAGGGGTTAACTAATGATGATAAGTAATTGATACAAAATGTGCAGGGGCAGATTTGTTAATAATTGACATATAGCAAATCCGCTTCTTTAGTCCTTGTTAGAATCGTTGGTGGTTTGTATTGATTCTGGTTTCGTTTGTAGTCCTAACGTTAACTCTTTCACTGGGCATATATCCGGAGATTTATGCTATCTCCACTTAACGGGAGCGAGTATGCTCGTCTTGAGCAGTGAAAGGGTTAACTAATGGTGAAGTAATTGATACAAAATGTGCAGGGGCAGATTTGTTAATAATTGACATATAGCAAATCCGCTTCTTCAGTCCTCTTTAGAGTCGTTGGTGGTTTGTAGTGATTCTGGTTTCGTTTGTAGTCCTAACGTTAACTCTTTCACTGGGCATATATCCGGAGATTTATGCTATCTCCACTTAACGGAAGCGAGTATGCTCGTCTTGAGCAGTGAAAGGGTTAACTAATGGTGAAGTAATTGATACAAATTGTACAGGGGCAGATTTGTTAATAATTGACATATAGCAAATCCGCTTCTTCAGTCCTCTTTAGAATCGTTGGTGGTTTGTAGTGATTCTGGTTTCGTTTGCCGTCCTAGCATTAACCTTTTCACTGGGCATATATTCGGAGATTTATGCTATCTCCACTTAACGGGAGCGAGTATGCTCGTCTTGAGCAGTGCAAGGGTTAACTAATGGTGATAAGTAATTGATACAAATTGTACAGGGGCAGATTTGTTAATAATTGACATATAGCAAATCCGCTTCTTTAGTCCTCTTTAGAATGGTTGGTGGTTTGTAGTGACTCTGGTTTCGTTTGTAGTCCTAACATTAACCCTCTCACTGGGCATATATCTGGAGATTTATGCTATCTCCACTTAACGGGAGCGAGTATGCTCGTCTTGAGCAGTGAAAGGGTTAACTAATGGTGAAGTAATTGATACAAATTGTACAGGGGCAGATTTGTTAATAATTGACATATAGCAAATCCGCTTCTTCAGTCCTCTTTAGAATCGTTGGTGGTTTGTAGTGATTCTGGTTTCGTTTGCCGTCCTAGCATTAACCTTTTCACTGGGCATATATTCGGAGATTTATGCTATCTCCACTTAACGGGAGCGAGTATGCTCGTCTTGAGCAGTGCAAGGGTTAACTAATGGTGATAAGTAATTGATACAAATTGTACAGGGGCAGATTTGTTAATAATTGACATATAGCAAATCCGCTTCTTTAGTCCTCTTTAGAATGGTTGGTGGTTTGTAGTGACTCTGGTTTCGTTTGTAGTCCTAACATTAACCCTCTCACTGGGCATATATCTGGAGATTTATGCTATCTCCACTTAACGGGAGCGAGTATGCTCGTCTTGAGCAGTGAAAGGGTTAACTAATGGTGATAAGTAATTGATACAAAATGTGCAGGGGCAGATTTGTTAATAATTGACATATAGCAAATCCGCTTCTTCAGTCCTCTTTAGAGTCGTTGGTGGTTTGTAGTGATTCTGGTTTCGTTTGTAGTCCTAACGTTAACTCTTTCACTGGGCATATATCCGGAGATTTATGCTATCTCCACTTAACGGGAGCGAATATGTTCGTCTTGAGCAGTGAAAGGGTTAACTAATGGTGAAGTAATTGATACAAAATGTGCAGGGGCAGATTTGTTAATAATTGACATATAGCAAATCCGCTTCTTCAGTCCTCTTTAGAGTCGTTGGTGGTTTGTAGTGATTCTGGTTTCGTTTGTAGTCCTAACGTTAACTCTTTCACTGGGCATATATCCGGAGATTTATGCTATCTCCACTTAACGGAAGCGAGTATGCTCGTCTTGAGCAGTGAAAGGGTTAACTAATGGTGAAGTAATTGATACAAATTGTACAGGGGCAGATTTGTTAATAATTGACATATAGCAAATCCGCTTCTTCAGTCCTCTTTAGAATCGTTGGTGGTTTGTAGTGATTCTGGTTTCGTTTGCCGTCCTAGCATTAACCTTTTCACTGGGCATATATTCGGAGATTTATGCTATCTCCACTTAACGGGAGCGAGTATGCTCGTCTTGAGCAGTGCAAGGGTTAACTAATGGTGATAAGTAATTGATACAAATTGTACAGGGGCAGATTTGTTAATAATTGACATATAGCAAATCCGCTTCTTTAGTCCTCTTTAGAATGGTTGGTGGTTTGTAGTGACTCTGGTTTCGTTTGTAGTCCTAACATTAACCCTCTCACTGGGCATATATCTGGAGATTTATGCTATCTCCACTTAACGGGAGCGAGTATGCTCGTCTTGAGCAGTGAAAGGGTTAACTAATGGTGATAAGTAATTGATACAAATTGTACAGGGGCAGATTTGTTAATAATTGACATATAGCAAATCCGCTTCTTTAGTCCTCTTTAGAATGGTTGGTGGTTTGTAGTGATTCTGGTTTCGTTTGTAGTCTTAACATTGACCCTTTCACTGGGCATATATCCGGAGATTTATGCTATCTCCACTTAACGGGAGCGAGTATGCTCGTCTTGAGCAGTGAAAGGGTTAACTAATGGTGATAAGTAATTGATACAAATTGTACAGGGGCAGATTTGTTAATAATTGACATATAGCAAATCCGCTTCTTCAGTCCTCTTTAGAGTCGTTGGTGGTTTGTAGTGATTCTGGTTTCGTTTGTAGTCCTAACGTTAACTCTTTCACTGGGCATATATCCGGAGATTTGTGCTATCTCCACTTAACGGGAGCGAGTATGCTCGTCTTGAGCAGTGAAAGGGTTAACTAATGGTGAAGTAATTGATACAAATTGTACAGGGGCAGATTTGTTAATAATTGACACATAGCAAATCCGCTTCTTCAGTCCTCTTTAGAGTCGTTGGTGGTTTGTAGTGATTCTGGTTTCGTTTGTAGTCCTAACGTTAACTCTTTCACTGGGCATATATCCGGAGATTTATGCTATCTCCACTTAACGGGAGCGAGTATGCTCGTCTTGAGCAGTGAAAGGGTTAACTAATGGTGAAGTAATTGATTCAAATTGTACAGGAGCAGATTTGTTAATAATTGACATATAGCAAATCCGCTTCTTCAGTCCTCTTTAGAGTCGTTGGTGGTTTGTAGTGATTCTGGTTTCGTTTGTAGTCCTAACGTTAACTCTTTCACTGGGCATATATCCGGAGATTTATGCTATCTCCACTTAACGGGAGCGAATATGTTCGTCTTGAGCAGTGAAAGGGTTAACTAATGGTGAAGTAATTGATACAAAATGTGCAGGGGCAGATTTGTTAATAATTGACATATAGCAAATCCGCTTCTTTACTTCTCTTTAGAATCATTGGTGGTTTGCAGTGACTCTGGTTTCGTTTGTAGTCCTAACGTTAACCCTTACACTGGGCATATATCCGGAGATTTATGCTATCTCCACTTAACGGAAGCGAATATTCTCGTCTTGAGCAGTGAAAGGGTTAACTAATGATGATAAGTAATTGATGCAAAATGTGCAGGGGCAGATTTGTTAATAATTGACATATAGCAAATCCGCTTCTTCAGTCCTCTTTTGAATCGTTGGTGGTTTGTAGTGATTCTGGTTTCATTTGTCGTCCTAACATTAACCTTTTCACCGGGCATATATCCGGAGATTTATGCTATCTCCACTTAACGGGAGCGAGTATGCTCGTCTTGAGCAGTGAAAGGGTTAACTAATGGTGATAAGTAATTGATACAAATTGTACAGGGGCAGATTTGTTAATAATTGACATATAGCAAATCCGCTTCTTTAGTCCTCTTTAGAATGGTTGGTGGTTTGTAGTGACTCTGGTTTCGTTTGTAGTCCTAACATTAACCCTCTCACTGGGCATATATCTGGAGATTTATGCTATCTCCACTTAACGGGAGCGAGTATGCTCGTCTTGAGCAGTGAAAGGGTTAACTAATGGTGATAAGTAATTGATACAAATTGTGCAGGGGCAGATTTGTTAATAATTGACATATAGCAAATCCGCTTCTTTAGTCCTCGTTAGAATCGTTGGTGGTTTGTAGTGACTCTGGTTTCGTTCGTAGTCCTGACGTTAACCCTTTCACTGGGCATATATCCGGAGAATTATGCTATCTCCACTTAACGGGAGCGAGTATGCTCGTCTTGAGCAGTGAAAGGGTTAACTAATGATGATAAGTAATTGATACAAAATGTGCAGGGGCAGATTTGTTAATAATTGACATATAGCAAATCCGCTTCTTTAGTCCTCGTTAGAATCGTTGGTGGTTTGTCGTGACTCTGGTTTCGTTCGTAGTCCTGACGTTAACCCTTTCACTGGGCATATATCCGGAGAATTATGCTATCTCCACTTAACGGGAGCGAGTATGCTCGTCTTGAGCAGTGAAAGGGTTAACTAATGGTGATAAGTAATTGATACAAATTGTACAGGGGCAGATTTGTTAATAATTGACATATAGCAAATCCGCTTCTTTAGTCCTCTTTAGAATGGTTGGTGGTTTGTAGTGACTCTGGTTTCGTTTGTAGTCCTAACATTAACCCTCTCACTGGGCATATATCTGGAGATTTATGCTATCTCCACTTAACGGGAGCGAGTATGCTCGTCTTGAGCAGTGAAAGGGTTAACTAATGGTGATAAGTAATTGATACAAATTGTGCAGGGGCAGATTTGTTAATAATTGACATATAGCAAATCCGCTTCTTTAGTCCTCGTTAGAATCGTTGGTGGTTTGTAGTGACTCTGGTTTCGTTCGTAGTCCTGACGTTAACCCTTTCACTGGGCATATATCCGGAGAATTATGCTATCTCCACTTAACGGGAGCGAGTATGCTCGTCTTGAGCAGTGAAAGGGTTAACTAATGATGATAAGTAATTGATACAAAATGTGCAGGGGCAGATTTGTTAATAATTGACATATAGCAAATCCGCTTCTTTAGTCCTCGTTAGAATCGTTGGTGGTTTGTCGTGACTCTGGTTTCGTTCGTAGTCCTGACGTTAACCCTTTCACTGGGCATATATCCGGAGAATTATGCTATCTCCACTTAACGGGAGCGAGTATGCTCGTCTTGAGTAGTGAAAGGGTTAACTAATGATGATAAGTAATTGATACAAATTGTACAGGGCAGATTTGTTAATAATTGACATATAGCAAATCCTCTTCTGCAGTCCTCTTTAGAATCGTTTGTGGTTTGTAGTTTGTAGTAATTCTCGTTTCGTTTATAGTCGCAACCTTAGAAAATGGCAATAAGTAATAGAACAAATTACATTTAGGAAAATTAGTTATTAGTTAACATTAACAAATCCGTGTCGGCAGTCGATCGCAGCTGTTTGTAATCATTTTTTTGTTTGTTTGCATGAACAGAACTACAAAGGTAATATCAACATTTTCTTTGAAGAAAAGTTCATTTTTATGGATTGATGTGTTAGGTTCACTAGGCCTCAGTTCACAAACATAACAACTGGACTAATCGGTCATTTATCGTTTATTTGTTTTGGTTATGTTCTTAATAATGCTACAATCGCAGATATTTACCATGTACAAGATCGCTAAGACCTCTATTAAAGCAACTCCATTGATTTCACAAACTACACTCGTATGAGCACTCGTACTAGTGATGCTAGTTCGTCTCTTAAGTTAATTTTATGTTTGTTTTGTTGGCTTTATTAGGTTTGTCATGAAGTGAGTAAAGTACAATTCCCTTTACAAGATTGCCAACTTTGTATAGCCTCTCGGAATTCCTTAATAAAGCCTAGTTTTACTACTGGTCAACTTTCTGATAGTTTACATTAATCGGTAATACGGAGTCATTTCTTACCGCAGTTTTTTTTTTTTACGAAAATGATGGGATGAAATAACAGTGAATTTACGAGGGAGGATTTTTCTTCATTTTGTTCACAAAATAGCATAAAGAAACGACAGTAAAGTTTGAAGGCTCTATATTAACAAAAAAGTTTTCCGTTTGACAATTGTATGCTTAATTTTATATATTACAACAATGAAAACCACGCAACATGTTATACACTATAATTCACTCTTAAGTAAAATTAATCCTCCATTAGGCGCGTGTTCCTTTGACATATAAGAAATGCACAGATAGGTATATGTCCGCTGAGCCAATGCGCGACTAATGAAAGGTTAAGAATATAATGTTAATTCGCCCCTTCTACGGTACTGACGAGACATTGTCGCATATTGTATCTGTTAATAATTTAGCTCTATTTTGGATTTAAATTTCACCAATTTATATTAAAGTTAAATTACCAACTAGTTAAGCGTTCTCTGAATGTAATTGTTATCTCTATCCTATCACGGTATCTTTTTTACATAATTTAAGAACCAATTTATTTTCTGTCTCTCTCAAGTGTTTTTTTTTTATTAAAATTTTCCTTGTTTCTATTTTTGTCGGTGTAAAATATTAATAAAATGTACCTACTTTCTACATTTGCGGCAATACCTTCCCCGGCGCAAACATTTTTTTTTTATTATTCTCATTTATTCCACAGTAATTTTTGCATTTTATCTCCTTCGCTGCAGATATTTTAACATTATGTCTTCTAAATAATTCTCAAAATCATCGTAACAGGCCGAGATTGTTTATTTATTGAGTTGCTTTCAATGAAAATAAACGTACTTTGTTGAGAGTTTTGGAAGACGTAGTTGTTCTGTTGAGCCATATTTTTTGGCTATTTCTTATTGGTGTTTTAAAAATTTGTGCCTTGATTCTATTATCGAGATCTGTGAACTTACATATTATTATGCACCCCAGTTTAAAATTGTACTTTCAATGGGCATTAATGAAACTAAAAACTAAACGGCGGTAATGGTCAATTAAGAGAACAATGAAGTTCACATCCGAAACGTCTGAGGGTGGGTTGGTTTTTTTTTGTATACAACGCGTAAATAGAAAAATCGGAATTAATTCGCGAAGAAGCGTCGAGCTAACACGTGAAGTGTCTGGAAGCGGTCGCGGGTGGTTTAAATACGATCCTGGATTAGTTGATTCGAGATGCCGTTCACGGTCAAATCGAACACGGTGAAAAGCGAGTGAAAATAAATAGTAAACAGTTATTTAAGTGTTTAATGATAAACATTTTTATTATTAATTAGTTATTTATTTAATTATTTAGTTTGAGTAGTTTCTTTGACTTTATTTAGTTTTTTTTTAACAAACTAAGTGAATAAATAAATCAATTCAATTTGATATATTGTCGTTTTATGTTTTTTGAACCCCGACAATATCTGTTATAGCACAGATAAGGTAACAGATAGCTCACTGTAGCAGAATTAGCCAAATCACGCGGGTTGCATAAATCAAAGGTGTAATATCTCGATTTTATGAAACATATATACTTGCTGGGCGCGAGGTGTATGGCCCGAGACCGACGGCTGAGTGTAGAAGGAGTCCCGAGTCGCTAGTTGTTTTTATTTAGAAAAATATGATTTTTTGCTGCACAGCTGTTATTTACCTAGAATAGAAAATTGGAAGTTTATAGCTCCTTGAATGTGGATTGCTGACGCTCTTATTTTGAATATAAATATTCTTTATAGGTTGTTCAGATTAACTTGCAGTGCGCATAATGTGCACTTGAATGAGCTATAATGAAACTTTCTTTGTTAGAGAACACGTGTTTGGATTGTAATATTTTCATTGGTTTCAATGGTTTAACGAATTTACCCTCTCATCTAGTTTCCTTTGAATTCTTAATGAGCTTTGATAGAGTTATGAGTTGGTTTATAATATGACCAGATTTTCGACTAGGATCTGCTTTTAGAAGATTAGGCACACCTTTGGAGTTTGAGCCTGTCTTTTCCTCTTAAGGTGTAAAGCCCGTACTACCTTGACTGCAAGCATACGCTTCCTAACACGGACAGCATGCGGAGTTTTGAGCAAGTTACTATGACCTTGTGTCTTGGCGGTTCTTGAGATAACGAAAGATGCATAAGACTGGTTTGTTTGGCGATTACTGCTACGGAATTCTTTAGAAGGAACGTGAGGGTTTTTTTTGTCGAGGAAGCATCGGGAAAGTAAGTTAGGTTTTTATAAACCAAATATTTTTAATTTTGTTTTGGGTGGCATATACATAACCGCTTCAATGTAGCCATGTTGCATACTGCAATTAGCACATTGAATTTCCTTGCTACTCACCAGAATGACTGTCACCACATTGAATACTTCTTGTTTGCCTCTTGCACTGGTTTTTTGTACCATAATGAAAGTATCTAAAACATTGCATTACTAGAAAAATATAGCTTTTTACCACAAAGGGCCATTTGTGGCAGCTGACATACCGCAAGGCTGCAACTCCTTTTGTGGAACATTTTATACAACGTTCTCCGGCTTGAACTCATAAAAGGAGCAGAAACTGTAGCCTTTGACGTATAAAGTGAACGAATCACTATGGGATCATCGGGAAGTGGATGGAAGAGGACAGATTGGAGGTAGCCACACACAAGACGGAGGTACTTGAAGGCACCTGGAAAGCCATCCTCTAAATAAGAGTATTCTGTACTTGGGAATTGTTTTAGTTTAGAAATTACGCTTCCGTGTACACATACAGCGTGCAGCTGCGAAAGCGGAAGAGAGATCGACGAAGCTAGCCAGACTGATGCCCAACCTACACGGAAAAACCGATTTATTTGAATCAAGCAAAATTTGTTTAGCTCAATTAAATTATTGCTTTCTATATCGACAAACAAAGTTTTATTTCATTGAACCCAATGATTTTGTGGTTCATATTTTGTAGTTTTAAGTAAATTTTTGCTTGGGTCAATTATATTTTTATTTGGTGCAAATATATGCTAGATAGTTGCACTAACAAGGATTGTGGAGCTTTTTTCCAAAACGCAATTTCTGACAAAAACTGTTTTTCGAGAAAATTGCACTTAAACTCGGTTGAGTGAAAACAATTTTTTTTGAACTTTCATTTTAAAGTAAAAGGAAAATTAAGATCTCTGAAACAAATATACGCGAAACAATTTGCTGAAAAATTATATTTGTAGCAAAAAACAGAAAAATACAAAAATTAATTGCATTTTGCAAAATAAAACTAAGAAATTTTGTTTGTTTCACTTTTTTTATTTATAAAAATACAAGAGCTGTTTAGTTTTATTCCGCAGTCATCTTCTAAGCAGTCGCAATTATTATCTTCATCATCATCTAAGTCTCCATTTTCTGTCTCATAATTGTGACAGCCACTTACTGCCTCACTTTTTTCCCCACTCTTTGTCATAGAGTATCATCAGGGACTCAATGTTTTTCAACTTAAATGGTTTTACTTCGTTTTCTAGCGGCAATTTCCCAACAGTCCCAGAGCCGATGAATACTCCTTTTTTCATTATCGTCATAAACTGTTTTGATGTCATTATTTCGATAATTTTCTTCCATTTTCACTTTAATTGCTTTATTTTTATTTTTCCTATATATCCTTTTTAAAAATATATATATAAATTCTTTTCACATTACTAATACCAGTAAGTTTTTTACAGTTAGCGTGACACATCTTCTTAATGTCCCAGACTAACCCACTCTCCTTCCATCTTCTAACTATTCCTACTTCTCTAAGAATTTCTTCATAATCCTCTTTTAACACAATCTGACTTCTTCTCTGTCGGCATGTAAGCAGGCCACCGTACGGGAAAAATGACGGTTTTGTTGTCAAGGTTTTCAGGAGCATCATTATATAGCCAAAAGCACATCGAACATATAACAACAGTTTTTATTTTGGCGTCCGCAACCGTTGCCAAAAAATCGTAAACTTGTTGCGTTATCTGGTATCTTCCGTGGCTCCGAGTATAAAAAACAGGGTTAGTGCACTTCAAATCTATGATGCACAGGTTATAAAATGACAACAATGACTCATATAGTATGCTTCACCAAAGGGTAGTTTTAGTTTTAGTTAAAGCACGACTGAACACTGGTAAAATAAAACCTTAACCTAGCAAGCATAGAGCAATGAAAAAAATGCCTTACTTTCGTAGTACAAAAAAAAATCGTTTTTTTTCTAATTTTGTAAAATAAGTGGTAAAATGTTTTTAAATCATTTTTCAATGCATGTTTTAGCTCATTCTTCGGCTATATTTCCAGTGCTTTTAGTGTATACTGTATATTTGTGGTACTGCCTTTGATTAAACCTTAAGTATTATAATTATTATTAGTACTTAATAGTTGTATATATAATATACATACATATATATATTTTTTTTTAGTTTCTTGCATGTTAAAGTTATTATTTAGTTATTATTATACTTGATGTTACTGTATTAGTATTTTAGTTATTTTAGTTAATAGTTATCAGTTGCATCTGTGAAGTTTAACACAGTATCTATCACTGCATGCCTGTTAGTAGATTGTTTGTGTTCATAGTATCTATTCCAACATGGCTAGTTTTTCAATATCTTATAGGGAGTCGTGTGAGGGTTTTATTGATTGTAAACGTGACGTGGATTCTTTGTGCCAATTTATTAAACATAGATATGTCAATTTAACAGAAGTACAAATTACTAATCTTAAAGTACAATTCCAAAAGTCGATTGTAACACGATTTAACTAAAAAATGGGAGGAAGCTAGTCGGGAGCGCAGATTTCATTTAATGCTTTCTTTTCATGCTTAAAGTGCTTTTGCCATTTTTCTTGTTTTTTATATAGAGAATCATTAATTTAATTACTGCATTGATGTACGTATGTGAATACTATCAGATTTGTTTTAATTTTTAAAAATGTTTGCTTAATTACAATAACATTTAAGTGTTTTGAGATACCTAAAAAAATAAATTGATACATTCTAAATATGCTATGTACACATATACTACATTACATACACCCACGAATAATATTCACACATACGTATATACACATACATGTATGCACATATGCTTTGTTTTCTTTTATAATGGTCTTAACGGCTATTTGTTTAAGAATGATGAGCGAATGTAGTACTCTTGGGACGCAATAGCAGTTCCTCTTATTTTGGACTACATACTTTCTGACTTAAACCATATTCTCTTATTCAGTATCACTTATCTCACATACAATCGTTATGATCCATTTAAAAGTTATATAGTAATAATAATATTTTTGCAAAGAGTAGACACCGCTAAATAAACTTCAAACTCAAAAGTTAATTACAAATCATTCTCGTATATATAAATATCTATATAAATTAGGTAGAATCTTAGTTAGTGTTGTATGTGGAATTCTGGTTTCTTATATTGTTTTTTTTTTTACTGTAGAATCTGTGTTTTAATTATTATTTTATATAGCGGCTAAATCTCTACTATTAGTAATTAGTTCAGTTGTGTATTATTCAAAAATATCTAACCATTTCTGTGTGTTTATAATAATGTTAAAACATTTTAAGTGTGGCAAGCGGTTATGATAATTCTTCTGAATATTTTCTCATTTTCTGAATATTCTTCTGTTTTGTATTATTATCATTACTATTATTATATATATGTGTATATTTAACTAAAATAGTGGAAAAGAAGACATTAATGAATAGAAACTGCAATATCTAACATTATTTGAATAATTTATGTATTTCCACCAATAATTACCTCGTGATTTTATGCTTAATCTTTTTTTCTTTTATGCAATTCAAATCGCCTATATTTAATTTCATTATCCTGAAAAAATTATTAAAAAATTCCAATTCTATCAAAAGTTTCAGATTTATTTCCGCAAAGGCGCGTTTCTGGACTACTGTGCGATGTAAGGAACCTATGTGTTCAAAAACGAAAAAAAAATTTCTTTGCAGATATTACGTTTTGAAAATAAGCTCCACAACTGTTCAAAGTACTATATCATTTATTTGTTTTAAGTAAACAAAATATTTGTTCCTTAATATTTAGCAGTAATTATAACAAGATTCTTTTTTTATTCACACCAAATAATTTTTTCTTAGTAATTATATAAACCATAAGGATAACCACCAAATATAGTGGTAATGACAAAATCATTTGTTTCTTTTGAATAATATAAAGATTTAGAATTCAGAAAAAATTTAATAAAAATAATTATATAATATATTTATTTCATTCGAAATTATGTTTTAGTTAAAGCAATGACATAATTCCTTGAAACTCCTTGAAAAATTGTATGCGATAATTAAATATGTCGTACTAATGACTATATCTTAACTTGCAGATGTAAAGCATTTAGTATCGTCAAAAGAAAAGAATTATTTTAATAGATATAATTATTTAGTTATATTTACTCAATTCAAGGGTGCGTTTACAGTTAATTGGCGGGAATTCAAATGACCCATATTTTGTTGTGTGATACATTTTGCGCAAATTTGATGTAATTTGGAAACAAAATATTCATAAAGAATAATATAACGGTCGATTGAAAAGAGGCGTAGAAAAATATTAATAACAAGAAAATTGGAAAATATATTTTACCATCATTTAACTGTGTAGCGATTTCTCTTGATGAGCTCTTGGTTTTAGTTACGTAAATTAGTTATTTCATTTAAGAAAATATAAACTTGAAGAAACTAAAAATGGTGGCCACCCTCTTTTAATTTTCATGTTATTAACATTTTCTACATCTTTTTTTTTATCTGTTATCATCCGTTAAGTTGAAAGAAAATGTATCATGCTGCAAAATATGAGTGTTTAGAATTCCTGAATTGTGTGTTTGATATTCCTTGCAATTTCCAAAGTATATATTTCAGTTTTGTTCCAATACCGGCGACCGCTCAGCAACGATCTAGTCGGTCTAATTGTACCCAAGTAGCACTATTATATTAATATCGCTTTGTGCAAAATCAGAGTATTGCTGATAGTCAGTGACCGTAGCTGAAACAAAGATTTTTTAATTAAGAATGCATTTCATCTTTAATTATATGAAAAAATATTGTATTTATAATTTTCCAAATGACTATATATCCGTGTTTGAAAACACCTGTAGGTAAAACAATAGAATTTTGTTTTTTAGGAATATAAACTATATTTTCATACTAGGTATAACATTTCGTATAACCGTTAGAATATAGAAAATCGAATTTTATGAGAAAATAGTCGTGGTGCAATGAATTTCGAAGCACTCGACTGACTGTTTAGACCTATGTTGTCCATGTTTAAACCAATAAAGTAAATATCGCCGTTTTCTTGTAGAATATACAGTGCCTTTCCGTATGTGTACACTCACGGACACCCAAAATGTTCGGTCTAATGCGTAGTCTAAACGCCGCGTGCAACTCGGGTGCATGGAACGTTGCGTTCACACTGTGACTTAGACCGGACATTTTGGGTATCCGTGGGTGTACAACAAATCTTCGAAGATTGTTATTAAATCATTGTAGCCCTGATCTTCGAATAATTATTGCGTATCCATTTCACAAACACAATAGCCACAAGTAGTAACAAATATGAATATGATGGTACTCAGTTGCAAGAATAGACACGATCCATTTCAATACATTTACTGCGTAAAAATGTGGTAAAAACTAAATAAATACTGCAGGTGACTGTAAAGCTTCTGATTGGTACTTTTATGAGGGAATTGCGTTTGGTAGCTTTAAATATAATCCCTTATTTGATTTATACAAATAGTTTTAATCCCAGCAACCAAATTCTTTCTTTACCTCATAATTTAGTTATGTTAAAGAAAACATTTCAAAAAAATAATTTGGTATCCCAAACAACGTTTTATTTTGTATTTGTTTAATGTACGAATTTATACATTTGAATCAAGAAAATAGAGGATAACAAAATTAATTTGTTTACGGCATTTAAATTGGTTTTTCCGTGTAGGTAGAGCTAGTAGCACCAGGTATAAACTTTTGAGAGGAGCCGAAAGTGTATTAAATTAGGATATATTTCAAGTTATAATACGAAGGTCCAACAGTGAATGCGTTTTATTTTAAAAATATTTAGACGTATACTCGGTACTAAAAAACTGTGTGCTTCATACACATTATAACTATGAGATCAATTGTTCTATGGGGAGCGCTAATATGGTGTGCGACTCTGCACAAAAAAGGAACAACTTCAGACTAGACGTGATGCATAGAAGACCTCGCCGTATATTCATAGCGGCGCTGCAGGTATAGTTGGTATCCATGGTCGAAACCTGAACTCCTAATCTTCACTAAGGTGAAGGACGGGAGACCTAGGGTCAACAGTGGGACAATAGCTAAGACAGCCCCTCCAACCCGAAGTGATACCTTGGCAGGTGGTTCCTGGGTGGTTAGGGCGGTTCAATGAGGCCACTTGTCCGGTACTTGTATCGGCTACGCCTCGGATAAAAAAGAGTATGTAATAGATATTTAGGAGTGTAGATAAATAAAAACGGTAAACCTGATACTGAAATAGTAATGCACGACTAGAAAACACAATAAAATTGTATTATATGTTGAATATATCATCAAGAAGGAAATATCTAAGAAAATAAAGCTGACGGTATACAAAACCATATTTAGCCAGTCCTTACATATGGTTGTGAAAATTGGGTCCTCAATAAGCAGATGATAAGAAGAATACAGGCCACAGAAATGAAATATCTGACAAAAAAGCACCTAAGAATATCTCCGATTTTCATTGAATTTGGTAGGATTGTAGAAAATCTAAAAATATTTGACACCTAATTTTTTTAACATCTTTTGTAATATTTCAGAAACGTAAAGGGACATCGGGATCGGCTAAAACCCAGATCGTTCCTTGTTAGCAGCTGTAATATCTCCATTTATTTCATAATACCAGCACAAGTAGGAAATACGTCAAAAAAAAAGAATAGTAAGGTAAGTATGTAAACATAGTAGCATTACAATCCAAAAAGAAGAAAGTATGTACATTGTTACAGAAGAAAATCTTGAACGGAGTATAGCGTTTTTTTAGCTTATATTCAAAAGTTTTTATATTATTGTCTCTAAGCTCTCTGGGGAGTTTATTGTAAATTTTCAGCACTTGCGCCACTATACACCTTTATGTATTTGAGCATAAGTTGTTGGCGGTACATATAATGCGACTTTTTTGTATTCTCGCGTATTGTAGTTGTAATTAGTCTCGTATTGACTTATTAATTCGCTATAATGTTTTTTCGCGAAACAAGCACATTCATAGATGTATAATCTCAGTCCGGTAACAATATTGTGTATTTGAAATGCTTCTTTACAGGTTTCCCTATTTTTTCAGCCTAAAGACACGCTTTTTGCAGCTTGAATATAGTATCTACCTCGGATGAATTGCCCCACAAAATAATCCCGTAACTCAATCTGGCCCCTACATAGGCATGATATGCTGCCAGAGCTGCTTCAGTATGAACTTCTGTTGATATTGTTCTTAGTGCGTAGACCATCCCTGACAATTTTTTGATAAGTATATTAATATGTTCTTTCCAATTTAGGTCGCTATCTAGCTGGACTTCTAAGAACTTAACATTATTTACCGATGTTAATTGTTGTTTATCATAGCTAAGTGTTATACTGTCATTTCTTCTTAAAGAGAATTTTATAATATTTGATTGGTTTACGTTTAATGATAAATCGTTTTTCTGGAACCAGTTAATTATGGTATCAATAGTGTTGATAATTTCTTCCTCGGGTCTGTCCGTGCGTTCCGTAATTATCACCTATGTATGATCGGCGTACATATTTACAAAATTTGTTGTTATATCGGGTAAGCCATTCGTGTATAGTATAAACAAGAATGTTCCCAATATTGAACCTCGAGGTACACTCTTGTTTGTGTTCCGCCAATTCGATTGTACTAGGTTATTATTGATGTTTAATTATATGCATTGTTTGCAATCTGTTCAGTATGATTTTAGTAAACTAAGTACTTTTCCTCGGAAGCCCATTAGTTCTAATTTTCTTAATAGGATTTCATGATTGACACTAAGAAAGGCTTGCGACAGGTCTAAGAATACTCCCGCAACATTCTTCTTATCGGAAATGAGTTCCATTACTAACCGACATATGTATATATCGCTCTTATGGTTGACCTACCTTGGATATATGCATTTTGCAAACTCTATTAATCTCTTTAAGATTGCCTTTTCCATGATCTTTACTGTAATAGAAGTTAAGGCGATTGGTCTATAGTTTTCTATGTTATGTTCGCCGTCTTCTTTATAAATCGGTTTTATTATCGACAGCTTAAGGTGTTCAGGAAACGTACTAGTTTCAAAACTAGTTAGTAAAGATTGAACATAGTTAATGGAATACATATTATATCTGCACACTCTTATGATGTTCACAAAATTTACGGAAGTCAATTCGTTTCTTTTTTGTTTTGTTTGTTGTTATGTTAACCAAATTCTATGGTGCTCTTACCTTATTCTTTGATTGCATAATATAGTTTGTATTATAATCTTTTTTGGATTTGTGGATAGAGCTGCTTAAATGTTTGCAGTATGTATTATAAACATCTTTTGTAATTCTATTATTTATCATTCCTTCTTATAGCTCTCGTTTTAACTGACATTTGTTTTTAATTTCTTCTGTTAATCAAGGTAAATTTACCGTGTTACTTCGTTCTGTTAATTTCTCGGGACATTCTCTGTATTTAGATTTTTTTTCAATTTTATTTAAATAATATTGTTTACATTTTAATCATTAACATTCGAAGTATTTACAATCTTTTATTTATACATTAACTTAAACTGCAACTTCAACTTATTTTTTTATTGCAAAACTGTTATTTTGCCCTATATTTTTATATTTTATTTTAAACATTATTTAATATTTCGTATTTATTTTCGTTACGGGGAGGCCCATAAGGGTAAATTTGTTTTTTAATATTTACAGAAACCTCTTCAACGGACGAGCGAGAACCTAACTTCCCGACTCGGCACTCCCCATCACACAAATTTTGACACCAAATTTACTGCTTCTGCAACACCTGCTTTGATTTGAAAAATGACATCCTTGGATAAACAGTTACAATTAAAATACTTTTTTAATTTATAGAATCATTACGAATCAATAGATTTATATTTTACTTATTTACTATGAAACCACGGCCATCTATGTATGTGATTAAAAAATAGTAAGTGTTAAATCATTGGAAAGTGCGTTTACAACTAACGCCAAGCGCTTAGTTAGAGTAATGTAATAAAAAGTATATAAAAACATGCAGACAAATATTACATTTATCGTTTATTTAGCATTACTGCAATGGATTCATAAAATTATATATGATAATATAGTATAATGGTATTAGTAATAAAAAATAATACTACTAGAACAATAGATCTTTCTTATCTTAACATTAGAATGTACTGATAAAATATAACATGTCCATATTGTTTTGCATTTTATACGGTACAGTGTGGCTATAGTGCAAGTACTACATTGTGATTTCGTACCTATGGTTACTGCATTGATATATTGCGAGTTATGTGAAATTCCCGGTATAAAAGCTTTGTTTGTTTACTATTAGATGATCTATACACACATCTATTGGACGAACATTTTCGAGTGCAGATCTTTGGAGTCTTTGCCATCAGATAAAGACGCTGTTGCTCTTACACCTATTTCAATAGTAGAAACATTCACAGAAGTGACAAAATTTACGGCACAAGCAGTAAATTGATTTGCTTTAGCTTAGTAAGCCTAATGGGTAAAAGGTCACTATCTCTGATTTATCGAGTAACTGATTCAAAACAATGTGCCATCAGAGTAGTAAGTCAATCTCAACTTAAAGCAAAAAATTTTGTTCAACGTAAGTAAATAACATTTATGCGAATGAGAACTAAAATTTAATATATATTATAAAATTGCAGCTTACGATACTTTGGCAAGAAGGTATCGACATTAGATCAACTTGGCATCGTGAATTCATTGTGTCTATATTTAACCACTAGACATTTTTTTCGCGTACTAGATTTTTTCTGATATGGCTCACGTAACTGCAGATCTTGCACTACGCACTACCGATTCGACAGCAACATTTTTATATTTATGGTTAGCTTCCTTCATATTTCTAGTTCTTTCTCCACGACCCCTAGCAAGATGCGCTTCATATATAACTGTAAATAAGTCTTTATTCAATATCAATATCAAACCGTTTTAGTCTTCTGCAATGAATCGCTTTTTTATATTTAATAACATTGACATCCCAAATGTAAATACTCCATTTATCAGGCGTGATGCAAAAATTATTGTGAGGATTTTTGTCAGCCGAATACAATTTATTTATAATTTTGTTTCAGTTTTTTTCTCAGCCGTTAGATTGTTATAAATTCTATTTAAACGCACCACTGACTTCTAGAGAAGTAGGTTAATCAACTCTTTGATTAATAATATGAATGCTCTTATAAGCATATGTGCAAAAAATAAATTTGAGATTTATCAACAGCAGCTGTAAAATTTTAAGATTTACAACCTGGTAAAAGTTCGAAATTATATTGATGATCCATTTTTTTCGTAGATTTACCACCTCGAATTACTATTGACGGTTTGAGGCTTAAATCTCAAATTTGACTGGATTTCAAACTTTTACAGTAACATACATATTCATAGGTAATTGTATTATAAATTGAAAAAATAGTTTAATTATAATTGTCTATTATTATTATATTGATGTCCGAGGTGGCTTCATTAGTTAGCGCATAATTTCAAACCAAAGCAGGTGTCACAGGAGCAGTAAATTGGGTCTCGATATTTGTGTGTGGTGTACAAAAATGTTTATTAAAAAGTTAATAAACCTACACATGTTTGCATCAAAATAAGTTTTTAAATTTGATTTTAATATAATATACAGTAAAAAAAATTCATTGTTGAGTGAACATTTGTTATAATTTTTGTATGTCGAAATAACACAATGGATGATTTAATAACAAAATGTACCATAAACGAGGTTTGTGGAATTTTTGTTTGTTCGTTGGAAAGAGGATCTAAATACATTGGTTTCCTATATATACTTCCGGCGGGGCAGGGCATTTGAAATTGTCCGTTGAAAGGGGAGGCCGCTGGAGAGGGGGTTTAAATATATTGATTTCCTATATTTCCAATATTTATTTTGTTTCTTTTATTCATTTAATGTGTATCGTGTTTATTTGTAGAAGAAAGAGGGAATTCTCACGATCTACACCGTATATGTTCTTTTAATATTTCACAGTAAAGTATTTTACGATACCACATATACAGTGGCATTCAATAATAACCGTAGTGGTTCTGGTTCAAAGTTAGTTCCATTGCAACATATTTATAGACATCAATTGTAAAGTTATCAAGCCACATATCAGGAGGCCCTTTATGAATATTGAGTAGCTTATAACTATCGTTTGCATTGATACAATTAAAATTACGCAATAGGCTTGTAATGAGAAAGCTGAAAAAATAATATTTTTATTTAAATATAAAAATCAGCCAGATAAAAATAAAAATGGTAATATTGATTAGATTTGGAATAATTCGATACTAGAAACATAGGCGACATACTTGAATACGATAAGTTCATTTAGTTTGTTATAATGTTATATATTCTTAAGAATAGTTTTATTTTTATTTATTTTCTTAACATTTATTTAAAATTAAAATATTTCCTTGATTTTATTTGGCTATTATAAACGTCATAACTTGACCAATTAATTAATACAAAAATAAATATTATATATATGTATGTCGGATATATATTTGATATTTGTATAAAGACCATAATATTTATCAACCTTGGTATAGGGGAAAAAAGATGAATGTCCATTAAGATTGATTCTTAGAAAAATGGGTTTAAAGCTTGAAAATATTAAAACCGAAATTTTCTTATAAATTCCTATATATATTTTGTAATTTAGCGTCTATCTTAAATCTGAATAGATTATTTTAAGGAATTTGTACGAGGCGTCAGATACATACAGTGGTAGACATAAAAATAGGTACAAGGCAAATCACTTTAGTGTTAACCGTATAACTTATATATAGTGGGAACTCAGTAATCCGAATTAATTAACATGGACGATCTGGATTATCGGAAAATTCGGATTACTGAGTCATCATTAAAATAATTAAAAAATTGCGTTTTAGACTGTAAAACATTTATTACATCTGTCTAAATAAAAAAATAACTACATGTGTATGTGCATAGGTTAATAAGTTAGTTAAAAAAATTTGTAATTTTTGCTTGTCGACATTTCAATTGTTTAGTTTACATTGCTCGTTCTCGCATTAGCCTAAGTGTGTGCAGTGTTCCTAATTGGGCTCAATTTTCTTCTAACCAATGTACCTATTTTTATATTCATCACTGTACGTATACACGTGTCCCAACGGTACGAGGACAACAGATTACTCATAAATTAAAAGATTTTTCAAAAAATTATGAATTATACATCATATCTGACTGCATATCCTAAAAATATTGTGCATTATACAGGTTCTATTTTTTATAACTATTAAATTTTATGTAACTTCCTTTAACAGATATTATATCTTTTCTAAAGAAACAATAAGTATCGTATCAAACCCCAATAAATATGATACCTATCAAATGAAAGTTTGTAAAAAGACGAATGAAACGGTGTAAAAATATACAGGATGTTCCATTTGAAATTTTTGAGAAAAATTACATTATTCCATCAGAATATAGTTATACGATTAACTGACGAAAACTGAAGTAATAGCATACGTTAAGATAAGGATTTAAAAATTTAATTTTTAAAAATGGCAGAATGGTAGGTCCTTTAAATTGGGTCCTTTGGAGATAAAACAGCAAATATTCTAAAAAAACTGACGATCAAAATCATTTAGTACCTTATGCTTATGATAATTTGTTACTTTTAGGATTGTCTATCCAATATTCAATAAAATACAGGTTGTTTCATTAAAAAATAATACAACTTTCATATATAGCTGAAAAATGGAACAGTCTATTTAGGTAAAATATTTTTAAAATATGCAGTTCGACACGAAATAAATAATTCATTATCAGTTTTTTAAAAATTCTTTAATTTATGAGCAACTTTCCGTTCTCGCACCGTTGGGGCACGCGGTATACTGTTCTTTTATTAGCATATTTTTAACTACATCAACAAATATTTGTAAGCGAAATTATATAGAATAAAACAGCCATACTAAGCTGTTTTCTTCAGTATCAGTATAATGCGTTAAATTTGAGAAATGTTGCTGCGCTTTAATAATGCATAATGCTGTTCATTGTTTTATATGATCAAATTTCTTTCTCGCAATTGGCGGGCCTTATAAATTCCTCAGAAACAAGGTTTTTATTAAATGCCATTTTATTTCAGGTTGGAATATCTACTTCTCCTTGAAGAGAAACATGCAACTTTTTCAACATCTGTAATTAATATACTTTTTACTACTTATAATATTTAACTTTGTTATATTTGGTTTACACTTGTTAGAATTTCTTGTTTATTCCAAAACCCTTTGAAATCCACCTAACGGGAATCAAACTGTACTTATAAGCTTCATTCAAATATAATATGTACTTTGATTGACCACCCCTGTAACTGCGGATTGTCGTTTGCCGACAAAGGTTTTAGCGGCATCATCTCCTGCCGAAAGGGTACTTTTTTTTCGCGGATTGGGCGAATTACTTCTAGTTAGTGTTAATAACAGTGACATTAGGTGTATTCAAATGCCAATAATTTCGCGGCTGCCTACTATAAATATTTACCTAAATATACAGATTATCATCAGGTCTTGAGTAGCCAACAGCCATAGTAATATAGCTAACTTCTTCCGATTATCCCATACAGTAAAAAAAAATCTGGAATAATGCAGTAATAATCCTGTTTTATTTTACATCAGGATTATTACTATAAGGAAGTTTTTACAAGAAAATTACTGCAGCTTTACAGTTTCTCAGTAAATAATCAAACAATAAATGTAAAGTCTAAAATCTTGATATAAATTTCTGACAGCCTTTAAATATACACTCAATGGACATTAAATTTACAGCGATCATACTGTACTGTTCTAAACATTAAACTGTAAATTCACAGTTATACTGAAATTTTCCCTCTCACCAGTAAAATTACAGTAGTATTGCTGGTGTACAATTACCAGGAATGTACTATAATCTTTTTACTGTCCATTAAATATGGCTTTTACTTTGAGGCGCAATAATTAAACCTTAGAGTAAAGTATTTCAAACGTCGAGTATAGTTTTTAGCAGTTTTGAGTTGGAATCCTTTGACTAAAATAATTCTTTCACCCTGTATTTTTTAGGGTTGGATTAATAATAATCACAGCAAAAACTATTTAATGGTGCATTATCCATTTCAGTAACGCAATTTGATTTTAAAAATTACTGTAGATTATTTCCCATTCACTCTGTAAACACGTCACTAATAATTGTTTCCTGGCAATCTGATGTTTTGTCTCAATTCAAAATATAGGAACCCATTTTCAACAAAACTTTATCTAAACCACAGTCCAAACTTTTAAAAATGTGAGTAGTAACATTTCATTTTATCCAACGTAAATTTTGTATGCATTAGGTATATGTATTGTTATTTAATTAAATATTAGCTAACAGCAAGCATCCAAACTATACGCTTATCTTAATAGCAGTAAATACTATAAGGCACCATAGAGAGGACATTAGTAACCATTTAAACCTCCTAAAATTAAAAAAAATCTTTTTATATCATTAAGAAGTGCTCGTTTCTTTTGATTACAATGAGCAATATAATCTGCGTATTAAAATGAAACGACCGCCGAAGCAAATTTTTAACATTAAATTTTCCGATTATATCGAGTGCCCGACATTTAGTGATGCGGATTGAAGATCCCGAATGTAAGCCAGAATGATATTTATTGCGTTCCCGTTACTGACAACAGGCTTTTTTTTTGACTGGGCTGTAGTTCTTAAAATTTTGCTTTATAGATTTTACAGCATACGTCCACAGTTTCTGTTTCTCCGAATATCGTTATAAATTGCAATTGTTTTTACGTGTATCTATGTATTCTTGATGCTTGGATTATTCAGAATTAAACCATACACACGATAAAATTGAAGAGCTAATACGTTGCAGCACACTTCTACAATCGCTTTATTACAACTATTGAATACAGTGCAAACATGCCTATGTGAACCTATTACCTCACGTTTTAAAATTGGACTTGTAAAAGACTATGTTAGTATTTTGTTTGTAGTTGTTTGTACTGATCCTCGTTTCGTTTGTAGTCGTATTGTTTCCAAATGGCGATAATTTAAGCAAATCGTAAACATGCGAATTTGTTCATACTTTTTACTTACCAAATCTGCATATGCAGTCCTCTTTAGAATCGTTTGTAATGATTGTCATTTCATTTGAAGTCGAAAAGTTAGCTAGTGACTATAAGCAATTGAAATAAATGGTTAACAAGCAGAATTGTTTATAATTGAAATACCCCAAATGTGCTTTTGCAGTCCTCTATCGAAGCGTTGGTAGTTTGTGGTGATTCTCATTTTGTTTGCAGTCAAAACGTTGACAAATGGCGATACCTGATTGAATAGATTTGTTAATAATTGACATGTAGCAAATCCGCTTCTTCAGTCCTCTTTAGAATCGTTTGTGGTTTGTAGTGATTCTGGTTTCGTTTGTAGTCCTGACGTTAACCCTTTCACTGGGCATATATCCGGAGAATTATGCTATCTCCACTTAACGGGAGCGAGTATGCTCGTCTTGAGCAGTGAAAGGGTTAACTAATGATGATAAGTAATTGATACAAAATGTGCAGGGGCAGATTTGTTAATAATTGACATATAGCAAATCCGCTTCTTCAGTCCTCTTTAGAATCGTTTGTGGTTTGTAGTGATTCTGGTTTCGTTTGTAGTCCTAACGTTAACTCTTTCACTGGGCATATATCCGGAGATTTATGCTATCTCCACTTAACGGGAGCGAGTATGCTCGTCTTGAGCAGTGAAAGGGTTAACTAATGGTGAAGTAATTGATACAAATTGTACAGGGGCAGATTTGTTAATAATTGACATATAGCAAATCCGCTTCTTCAGTCCTCTTTAGAGTCGTTGGTGGTTTGTAGTGATTCTGGTTTCGTTTGTAGTCCTAACGTTAACTCTTTCACTGGGCATATATCCGGAGATTTATGCTATCTCCACTTAACGGGAGCGAGTATGCTCGTCTTGAGCAGTGAAAGGGTTAACTAATGGTGAAGTAATTGATACAAAATGTGCAGGGGCAGATTTGTTAATAATTGACATATAGCAAATCCGCTTCTTCAGTCCTCTTTAGAGTCGTTGGTGGTTTGTAGTGATTCTGGTTTCGTTTGTAGTCCTAACGTTAACTCTTTCACTGGGCATATATCCGGAGATTTATGCTATCTCCACTTAACGGAAGCGAGTATGCTCGTCTTGAGCAGTGAAAGGGTTAACTAATGGTGAAGTAATTGATACAAATTGTACAGGGGCAGATTTGTTAATAATTGACACATAGCAAATCCGCTTCTTCAGTCCTCTTTAGAGTCGTTGGTGGTTTGTAGTGATTCTGGTTTCGTTTGTAGTCCTAACGTTAACTCTTTCACTGGGCATATATCCGGAGATTTATGCTATCTCCACTTAACGGGAGCGAATATGTTCGTCTTGAGCAGTGAAAGGGTTAACTAATGGTGAAGTAATTGATACAAAATGTGCAGGGGCAGATTTGTTAATAATTGACATATAGCAAATCCGCTTCTTCAGTCCTCTTTAGAGTCGTTGGTGGTTTGTAGTGATTCTGGTTTCGTTTGTAGTCCTAACGTTAACTCTTTCACTGGGCATATATCCGGAGATTTATGCTATCTCCACTTAACGGAAGCGAGTATGCTCGTCTTGAGCAGTGAAAGGGTTAACTAATGGTGAAGTAATTGATACAAATTGTACAGGGGCAGATTTGTTAATAATTGACACATAGCAAATCCGCTTCTTTAGTCCTCGTTAGAATCGTTGGTGGTTTGTATTGATTCTGGTTTCGTTTGTAGTCCTAACGTTAACTCTTTCACTGGGCATATATCCGGAGATTTATGCTATCTCCACTTAACGGGAGCGAGTATGCTCGTCTTGAGCAGTGAAAGGGTTAACTAATGGTGAAGTAATTGATACAAATTGTACAGGGGCAGATTTGTTAATAATTGACATATAGCAAATCCGCTTCTTCAGTCCTCTTTAGAGTCGTTGGTGGTTTGTAGTGATTCTGGTTTCGTTTGTAGTCCTAACGTTAACTCTTTCACTGGGCATATATCCGGAGATTTATGCTATCTCCACTTAACGGGAGCGAGTATGCTCGTCTTGAGCAGTGAAAGGGTTAACTAATGGTGAAGTAATTGATACAAATTGTACAGGGGCAGATTTGTTAATAATTGACACATAGCAAATCCGCTTCTTCAGTCCTCTTTAGAGTCGTTGGTGGTTTGTAGTGATTCTGGTTTCGTTTGTAGTCCTAACGTTAACTCTTTCACTGGGCATATATCCGGAGATTTATGCTATCTCCACTTAACGGGAGCGAGTATGCTCGTGTTGAGCAGTGAAAGGGTTAACTAATGGTGAAGTAATTGATTCAAATTGTACAGGGGCAGATTTGTTAATAATTGACATATAGCAAATCCGCTTCTTCAGTCCTCTTTAGAGTCGTTGGTGGTTTGTAGTGATTCTGGTTTCGGTTGTAGTCCTAACGTTAACTCTTTCACTGGGCATATATCCGGAGATTTATGCTATCTCCACTTAACGGGAGCGAGTATGCTCGTCTTGAGCAGTGAAAGGGTTAACTAATGGTGAAGTAATTGATACAAATTGTACAGGGGCAGATTTGTTAATAATTGACACATAGCAAATCCGCTTCTTCAGTCCTCTTTAGAGTCGTTGGTGGTTTGTAGTGATTCTGGTTTCGTTTGTAGTCCTAACGTTAACTCTTTCACTGGGCATATATCCGGAGATTTATGCTATCTCCACTTAACGGGAGCGAGTATGCTCGTGTTGAGCAGTGAAAGGGTTAACTAATGGTGAAGTAATTGATTCAAATTGTACAGGGGCAGATTTGTTAATAATTGACATATAGCAAATCCGCTTCTTCAGTCCTCTTTAGAGTCGTTGGTGGTTTGTAGTGATTCTGGTTTCGGTTGTAGTCCTAACGTTAACTCTTTCACTGGGCATATATCCGGAGATTTATGCTATCTCCACTTAACGGGAGCGAATATGTTCGTCTTGAGCAGTGAAAGGGTTAACTAATGATGAAGTAATTGATACAAAATGTGCAGGGGCAGATTTGTTAATAATTGACATATAGCAAATCCGCTTCTTCAGTCCTCTTTAGAGTCGTTGGTGGTTTGTAGTGATTCTGGTTTCGTTTGTGGTCCTAACGTTAACTCTTTCACTGGGCATATATCCGGAGATTTATGCTATCTCCACTTAACGGAAGCGAGTATGCTCGTCTTGAGCAGTGAAAGGGTTAACTAATGGTGAAGTAATTGATACAAATTGTACAGGGGCAGATTTGTTAATAATTGACATATAGCAAATCCGCTTCTTCAGTCCTCTTTAGAATCGTTGGTGGTTTGTAGTGATTCTGGTTTCGTTTGCCGTCCTAGCATTAACCTTTTCACTGGGCATATATTCGGAGATTTATGCTATCTCCACTTAACGGGAGCGAGTATGCTCGTCTTGAGCAGTGAAAGGGTTAACTAATGGTGAAGTAATTGATTCAAATTGTACAGGGGCAGATTTGTTAATAATTGACATATAGCAAATCCGCTTCTTCAGTCCTCTTTAGAGTCGTTGGTGGTTTGTAGTGATTCTGGTTTCGTTTGTAGTCCTAACGTTAACTCTTTCACTGGGCATATATCCGGAGATTTATGCTATCTCCACTTAACGGAAGCGAGTATGCTCGTCTTGAGCAGTGAAAGGGTTAACTAATGGTGAAGTAATTGATACAAATTGTACAGGGGCAGATTTGTTAATAATTGACACATAGCAAATCCGCTTCTTTAGTCCTCGTTAGAATCGTTGGTGGTTTGTATTGATTCTGGTTTCGTTTGTAGTCCTAACGTTAACTCTTTCACTGGGCATATATCCGGAGATTTATGCTATCTCCACTTAACGGGAGCGAGTATGCTCGTCTTGAGCAGTGAAAGGGTTAACTAATGGTGAAGTAATTGATACAAATTGTACAGGGGCAGATTTGTTAATAATTGACATATAGCAAATCCGCTTCTTCAGTCCTCTTTAGAGTCGTTGGTGGTTTGTAGTGATTCTGGTTTCGTTTGTAGTCCTAACGTTTACTCTTTCACTGGGCATATATCCGGAGATTTATGCTATCTCCACTTAACGGGAGCGAGTATGCTCGTCTTGAGCAGTGAAAGGGTTAACTAATGGTGAAGTAATTGATACAAATTGTACAGGGGCAGATTTGTTAATAATTGACACATAGCAAATCCGCTTCTTCAGTCCTCTTTAGAGTCGTTGGTGGTTTGTAGTGATTCTGGTTTCGTTTGTAGTCCTAACGTTAACTCTTTCACTGGGCATATATCCGGAGATTTATGCTATCTCCACTTAACGGGAGCGAGTATGCTCGTGTTGAGCAGTGAAAGGGTTAACTAATGGTGAAGTAATTGATTCAAATTGTACAGGGGCAGATTTGTTAATAATTGACATATAGCAAATCCGCTTCTTCAGTCCTCTTTAGAGTCGTTGGTGGTTTGTAGTGATTCTGGTTTCGGTTGTAGTCCTAACGTTAACTCTTTCACTGGGCATATATCCGGAGATTTATGCTATCTCCACTTAACGGGAGCGAATATGTTCGTCTTGAGCAGTGAAAGGGTTAACTAATGATGAAGTAATTGATACAAAATGTGCAGGGGCAGATTTGTTAATAATTGACATATAGCAAATCCGCTTCTTCAGTCCTCTTTAGAGTCGTTGGTGGTTTGTAGTGATTCTGGTTTCGTTTGTGGTCCTAACGTTAACTCTTTCACTGGGCATATATCCGGAGATTTATGCTATCTCCACTTAACGGAAGCGAGTATGCTCGTCTTGAGCAGTGAAAGGGTTAACTAATGGTGAAGTAATTGATACAAATTGTACAGGGGCAGATTTGTTAATAATTGACATATAGCAAATCCGCTTCTTCAGTCCTCTTTAGAATCGTTGGTGGTTTGTAGTGATTCTGGTTTCGTTTGCCGTCCTAGCATTAACCTTTTCACTGGGCATATATTCTGAGATTTATGCTATCTCCACTTAACGGGAGCGAGTATGCTCGTCTTGAGCAGTGCAAGGGTTAACTAATGGTGATAAGTAATTGATACAAATTGTACAGGGGCAGATTTGTTAATAATTGACATATAGCAAATCCGCTTCTTTAGTCCTCTTTAGAATGGTTGGTGGTTTGTAGTGACTCTGGTTTCGTTTGTAGTCCTAACATTAACCCTCTCACTGGGCATATATCTGGAGATTTATGCTATCTCCACTTAACGGGAGCGAGTATGCTCGTCTTGAGCAGTGAAAGGGTTAACTAATGGTGATAAGTAATTGATACAAATTGTACAGGGGCAGATTTGTTAATAATTGACATATAGCAAATCCGCTTCTTTAGTCCTCTTTAGAATGGTTGGTGGTTTGTAGTGATTCTGGTTTCATTTGTAGTCTTAACATTGACCCTTTCACTGGGCATATATCCGGAGATTTATGCTATCTCCACTTAACGGGAGCGAGTATGCTCGTCTTGAGCAGTGAATGGGTTAACTAATGGTGATAAGTAATTGATACAAATTGTACAGGGGCAGATTTGTTAATAATTGACATATAGCAAATCCGCTTCTTCAGTCCTCTTTAGAATCGTTTGTGGTTTGTAGTGATTCTGGTTTCGTTTGTAGTCTTAACATTGACCCTTTCACTGGGCATATATCCGGAGATTTATGCTATCTCCACTTAACGGGAGCGAGTATGCTCGTCTTGAGCAGTGAAAGGGTTAACTAATGGTGATAAGTAATTGATACAAATTGTACAGGGGCAGATTTGTTAATAATTGACATATAGCAAATCCGCTTCTTTAGTCCTCTTTAGAATGGTTGGTGGTTTGTAGTGATTCTGGTTTCGTTTGTAGTCCTAACGTTAACTCTTTCACTGGGCATATATCCGGAGATTTATGCTATCTCCACTTAACGGGAGCGAGTATGCTCGTCTTGAGCAGTGAAAGGGTTAACTAATGGTGAAGTAATTGATTCAAATTGTACAGGGGCAGATTTGTTAATAATTGACATATAGCAAATCCGCTTCTTCAGTCCTCTTTAGAGTCGTTGGTGGTTTGTAGTGATTCTGGTTTCGTTTGTAGTCCTAACGTTAACTCTTTCACTGGGCATATATCCGGAGATTTATGCTATCTCCACTTAACGGGAGCGAATATGTTCGTCTTGAGCAGTGAAAGGGTTAACTAATGGTGAAGTAATTGATACAAAATGTGCAGGGGCAGATTTGTTAATAATTGACATATAGCAAATCCGCTTCTTCAGTCCTCTTTTGAATCGTTGGTGGTTTGTAGTGATTCTGGTTTCATTTGTCGTCCTAACATTAACCTTTTCACCGGGCATATATCCCGAGATTTATGCTATCTCCACTTAACGGGAGCGAGTATGCTCGTCTTGAGCAGTGAAAGGGTTAACTAATGGTGAAGTAATTGATACAAATTGTACAGGGGCAGATTTGTTAATAATTGACACATAGCAAATCCGCTTCTTCAGTCCTCTTTAGAGTCGTTGGTGGTTTGTAGTGATTCTGGTTTCGTTTGTAGTCCTAACGTTAACTCTTTCACTGGGCATATATCCGGAGATTTATGCTATCTCCACTTAACGGGAGCGAGTATGCTCGTCTTGAGCAGTGAAAGGGTTAACTAATGGTGAAGTAATTGATTCAAATTGTACAGGGGCAGATTTGTTAATAATTGACATATAGCAAATCCGCTTCTTCAGTCCTCTTTAGAGTCGTTGGTGGTTTGTAGTGATTCTGGTTTCGTTTGTGGTCCTAACGTTAACTCTTTCACTGGGCATATATCCGGAGATTTATGCTATCTCCACTTAACGGGAGCGAATATGTTCGTCTTGAGCAGTGAAAGGGTTAACTAATGGTGAAGTAATTGATACAAAATGTGCAGGGGCAGATTTGTTAATAATTGACATATAGCAAATCCGCTTCTTCAGTCCTCTTTAGAGTCGTTGGTGGTTTGTAGTGATTCTGGTTTCGTTTGTGGTCCTAACGTTAACTCTTTCACTGGGCATATATCCGGAGATTTATGCTATCTCCACTTAACGGAAGCGAGTATGCTCGTCTTGAGCAGTGAAAGGGTTAACTAATGGTGAAGTAATTGATACAAATTGTACAGGGGCAGATTTGTTAATAATTGACATATAGCAAATCCGCTTCTTCAGTCCTCTTTAGAATCGTTGGTGGTTTGTAGTGATTCTGGTTTCGTTTGCCGTCCTAGCATTAACCTTTTCACTGGGCATATATTCGGAGATTTATGCTATCTCCACTTAACGGGAGCGAGTATGCTCGTCTTGAGCAGTGCAAGGGTTAACTAATGGTGATAAGTAATTGATACAAATTGTACAGGGGCAGATTTGTTAATAATTGACATATAGCAAATCCGCTTCTTTAGTCCTCTTTAGAATGGTTGGTGGTTTGTAGTGACTCTGGTTTCGTTTGTAGTCCTAACATTAACCCTCTCACTGGGCATATATCTGGAGATTTATGCTATCTCCACTTAACGGGAGCGAGTATGCTCGTCTTGAGCAGTGAAAGGGTTAACTAATGGTGATAAGTAATTGATACAAATTGTACAGGGGCAGATTTGTTAATAATTGACATATAGCAAATCCGCTTCTTTAGTCCTCCTTAGAATGGTTGGTGGTTTGTAGTGACTCTGGTTTCGTTTGTAGTCCTAACGTAAACCCTTTCACTGGGCATATATCTGGAGATTTATGCTATCTCCACTTAACGGGAGCGAGTATGCTCGTCTTGAGCAGTGAAAGGGTTAACTAATGATGATAAGTAATTGATACAAAATGTGCAGTGGCCGATTTGTTAATAATTGACACATAGCAAATCCGCTTCTTCAGTCCTCTTTAGAGTCGTTGGTGGTTTGTAGTGATTCTGGTTTCGTTTGTAGTCCTAACGTTAACTCTTTCACTGGGCATATATCCGGAGATTTATGCTATCTCCACTTAACGGAAGCGAGTATGCTCGTCTTGAGCAGTGAAAGGGTTAACTAATGGTGAAGTAATTGATACAAATTGTACAGGGGCAGATTTGTTAATAATTGACACATAGCAAATCCGCTTCTTTAGTCCTCGTTAGAATCGTTGGTGGTTTGTATTGATTCTGGTTTCGTTTGTAGTCCTAACGTTAACTCTTTCACTGGGCATATATCCGGAGATTTATGCTATCTCCACTTAACGGGAGCGAGTATGCTCGTCTTGAGCAGTGAAAGGGTTAACTAATGGTGAAGTAATTGATACAAATTGTACAGGGGCAGATTTGTTAATAATTGACATATAGCAAATCCGCTTCTTCAGTCCTCTTTAGAGTCGTTGGTGGTTTGTAGTGATTCTGGTTTCGTTTGTAGTCCTAACGTTAACTCTTTCACTGGGCATATATCCGGAGATTTATGCTATCTCCACTTAACGGGAGCAAGTATGCTCTTCTTGAGCAGTGCAAGGGTTCACTAATGGTGATAGGTAATTGATACAAATTGTACAGGATCAGATTTGTTAATAATTGACATATAGCAAATCCGCTTCTTCAGTCCTCTTTAGAATCGTTTGTGGTTTGTAGTGATTCTGGTTTCGTTTGTAGTCTTAACATTAACCCTTTCGCTGGGCATATATCCGGAGATTTATGCTATCTCCACTTAACGGGAGCGAATATGTTCGTCTTGAGCAGTGAAAGGGTTAACTAATGATGAAGTAATTGATACAAAATGTGCAGGGGCAGATTTGTTAATAATTGACATATAGCAAATCCGCTTCTTCAGTCCTCTTTAGAGTCGTTGGTGGTTTGTAGTGATTCTGGTTTCGTTTGTGGTCCTAACGTTAACTCTTTCACTGGGCATATATCCGGAGATTTATGCTATCTCCACTTAACGGAAGCGAGTATGCTCGTCTTGAGCAGTGAAAGGGTTAACTAATGGTGAAGTAATTGATACAAATTGTACAGGGGCAGATTTGTTAATAATTGACATATAGCAAATCCGCTTCTTCAGTCCTCTTTAGAATCGTTGGTGGTTTGTAGTGATTCTGGTTTCGTTTGCCGTCCTAGCATTAACCTTTTCACTGGGCATATATTCGGAGATTTATGCTATCTCCACTTAACGGGAGCGAGTATGCTCGTCTTGAGCAGTGAAAGGGTTAACTAATGGTGAAGTAATTGATTCAAATTGTACAGGGGCAGATTTGTTAATAATTGACATATAGCAAATCCGCTTCTTCAGTCCTCTTTAGAGTCGTTGGTGGTTTGTAGTGATTCTGGTTTCGTTTGTAGTCCTAACGTTAACTCTTTCACTGGGCATATATCCGGAGATTTATGCTATCTCCACTTAACGGAAGCGAGTATGCTCGTCTTGAGCAGTGAAAGGGTTAACTAATGGTGAAGTAATTGATACAAATTGTACAGGGGCAGATTTGTTAATAATTGACACATAGCAAATCCGCTTCTTTAGTCCTCGTTAGAATCGTTGGTGGTTTGTATTGATTCTGGTTTCGTTTGTAGTCCTAACGTTAACTCTTTCACTGGGCATATATCCGGAGATTTATGCTATCTCCACTTAACGGGAGCGAGTATGCTCGTCTTGAGCAGTGAAAGGGTTAACTAATGGTGAAGTAATTGATTCAAATTGTACAGGGGCAGATTTGTTAATAATTGACATATAGCAAATCCGCTTCTTCAGTCCTCTTTAGAATGGTTGGTGGTTTGTAGTGATTCTGGTTTCGTTTGTAGTCCTAACGTTAACTCTTTCACTGGGCATATATCCGGAGATTTATGCTATCTCCACTTAACGGGAGCGAGTATGCTCGTCTTGAGCAGTGAAAGGGTTAACTAATGGTGAAGTAATTGATTCAAATTGTACAGGGGCAGATTTGTTAATAATTGACATATAGCAAATCCGCTTCTTTAGTCCTCTTTAGAATGGTTGGTGGTTTGTAGTGATTCTGGTTTCGTTTGTAGTCCTAACGTTAACTCTTTCACTGGGCATATATCCGGAGATTTATGCTATCTCCACTTAACGGGAGCGAGTATGCTCGTCTTGAGCAGTGAAAGGGTTAACTAATGGTGAAGTAATTGATTCAAATTGTACAGGGGCAGATTTGTTAATAATTGACATATAGCAAATCCGCTTCTTCAGTCCTCTTTAGAGTCGTTGGTGGTTTGTAGTGATTCTGGTTTCGTTTGTAGTCCTAACGTTAACTCTTTCACTGGGCATATATCCGGAGATTTATGCTATCTCCACTTAACGGGAGCGAATATGTTCGTCTTGAGCAGTGAAAGGGTTAACTAATGGTGAAGTAATTGATACAAAATGTGCAGGGGCAGATTTGTTAATAATTGACATATAGCAAATCCGCTTCTTCAGTCCTCTTTTGAATCGTTGGTGGTTTGTAGTGATTCTGGTTTCATTTGTCGTCCTAACATTAACCTTTTCACCGGGCATATATCCCGAGATTTATGCTATCTCCACTCAACGGGAGCGAGTATGCTCGTCTTGAGCAGTGAAAGGGTAAACTAATGGTGAAGTAATTGATACAAATTGTACAGGGGCAGATTTGTTAATAATTGACACATAGCAAATCCGCTTCTTCAGTCCTCTTTAGAGTCGTTGGTGGTTTGTAGTGATTCTGGTTTCGTTTGTAGTCCTAACGTTAACTCTTTCACTGGGCATATATCCGGAGATTTATGCTATCTCCACTTAACGGGAGCGAGTATGCTCGTCTTGAGCAGTGAAATGGTTAACTAATGGTGAAGTAATTGATTCAAATTGTACAGGGGCAGATTTGTTAATAATTGACATATAGCAAATCCGCTTCTTCAGTCCTCTTTAGAGTCGTTGGTGGTTTGTAGTGATTCTGGTTTCGTTTGTGGTCCTAACGTTAACTCTTTCACTGGGCATATATCCGGAGATTTATGCTATCTCCACTTAACGGGAGCGAATATGTTCGTCTTGAGCAGTGAAAGGGTTAACTAATGGTGAAGTAATTGATACAAAATGTGCAGGGGCAGATTTGTTAATAATTGACATATAGCAAATCCGCTTCTTCAGTCCTCTTTAGAGTCGTTGGTGGTTTGTAGTGATTCTGGTTTCGTTTGTGGTCCTAACGTTAACTCTTTCACTGGGCATATATCCGGAGATTTATGCTATCTCCACTTAACGGAAGCGAGTATGCTCGTCTTGAGCAGTGAAAGGGTTAACTAATGGTGAAGTAATTGATACAAATTGTACAGGGGCAGATTTGTTAATAATTGACATATAGCAAATCCGCTTCTTCAGTCCTCTTTAGAATCGTTGGTGGTTTGTAGTGATTCTGGTTTCGTTTGCCGTCCTAGCATTAACCTTTTCACTGGGCATATATTCGGAGATTTATGCTATCTCCACTTAACGGGAGCGAGTATGCTCGTCTTGAGCAGTGCAAGGGTTAACTAATGGTGATAAGTAATTGATACAAATTGTACAGGGGCAGATTTGTTAATAATTGACATATAGCAAATCCGCTTCTTTAGTCCTCTTTAGAATGGTTGGTGGTTTGTAGTGACTCTGGTTTCGTTTGTAGTCCTAACATTAACCCTCTCACTGGGCATATATCTGGAGATTTATGCTATCTCCACTTAACGGGAGCGAGTATGCTCGTCTTGAGCAGTGAAAGGGTTAACTAATGGTGATAAGTAATTGATACAAATTGTACAGGGGCAGATTTGTTAATAATTGACATATAGCAAATCCGCTTCTTTAGTCCTCCTTAGAATGGTTGGTGGTTTGTAGTGACTCTGGTTTCGTTTGTAGTCCTAACGTAAACCCTTTCACTGGGCATATATCTGGAGATTTATGCTATCTCCACTTAACGGGAGCGAGTATGCTCGTCTTGAGCAGTGAAAGGGTTAACTAATGATGATAAGTAATTGATACAAAATGTGCAGGGGCCGATTTGTTAATAATTGACATATAGCAAATCCGCTGCTTCAGTCCTCTTTAGAATCGTTTGTGGTTTGTAGTGATTCTGGTTTCGTTTGTAGTCCTAACATTAACCCTTTCACTGGGCATATATCCGGAGATTTATGCTATCTCCACTTAACGGGAGCAAGTATGCTCTTCTTGAGCAGTGCAAGGGTTCACTAATGGTGATAGGTAATTGATACAAATTGTACAGGATCAGATTTGTTAATAATTGACATATAGCAAATCCGCTTCTTCAGTCCTCTTTAGAATCGTTTGTGGTTTGTAGTGATTCTGGTTTCGTTTGTAGTCTTAACATTAACCCTTTCGCTGGGCATATATCCGGAGATTTATGCTATCTCCACTTAACGGGAGCGAGCATGCTCGTCTTGAGCAGAGAAAGGGTTAACTAATGGTGATAAGTAATTGATACAAATTGTACAGGGGCAGATTTGTTAATAATTGACATATAGCAAATCCGCTTCTTTACTTCTCTTTAGAATCGTTGGTGGTTTGCAGTGACTCTGGTTTCGTTTGTAGTCCTAACGTTAACCCTTACACTGGGCATATATCCGGAGATTCATGCTATCTCCACTTAACGGGAGCGAGTATGCTCGTCTTGAGCAGTGAAAGGGTTAACTAATGATGATAAGCAATTGATACAAAATGTGCAGGGGCCGATTTGTTAATAATTGACATATAGCAAATCCGCTTCTTTACTTCTCTTTAGAATCGTTGGTGGTTTGCAGTGACTCTGGTTTCGTTTGTAGTCCTAACGTTAACCCTTACACTGGGCATATATCCGGAGATTTATGCTATCTCCACTTAACGGGAGCGAGTATGCTCGTCTTGAGCAGTGAAAGGGTTAACTAATGATGATAAGTAATTGATACAAAATGTGCAGGGGCCGATTTGTTAATAATTGACATATAGCAAATCCGCTTCTTTAGTTCTCTTTAGAATCATTGGTGGTTTGTAGTGACTCTGGTTTCGTTTGTAGTCCTAACGTTAACCCTTACACTGGGCATATATCCGGAGATTTATGTTATCTCACTTAATGGGAGCGAGTGAAAGGGTTAACTAATGAAGATAAGTAATTGATACGAAATGTACATGGGCAGATTTGTTAATAATTGACATATAGCAAATCCTCTTCTGCAGTCCTCTTTAGAATTGTTTGTGGTTTGTAGTGATTCTCGTTTCTTTTATAGTCGCAACCTTAAAAAATGACATTAAGTAATTGAACAAATTGCATTTAGGAGAATTAGTTAATAGTTAACATTAACAAATACGTGTCCGCAGTCGAACGCAGCTGTTTGTAATAATTTTTTTTTTTGTTTGCATGAACAGAACTACAAAGGTAATATCAACATTTTCTATGAAGAAAAGTTCATTTTTATGGATTGATATATTAGGTTCACTATGCCACAGTTCACAAACATAACAACTGCACTAATCGGTCATTTATCGCTAATTTGTTTTGGTTATGTTCTTTGTAATGCTACATATCGCAGTTATTTACAATGTACAAGATCGTTAAGACCTCTATAAAAGCACAAACTGCACTCCTATGAGCACTCGTACTAGTGATGCAAGTTCGTCTCTTAAGTTATTTTTATGTTTGTTTCATTGGCTTTATTAGGTGTGTCATGAAGTGAGTAAAGTATAATTGCCTTTACAAGATCGCCAACTTTGTATAGCCTCTCGGAATTCCTTAATAAAATCTAGTTTTACTACTGGTCAACTTTCTGATAGTTTACATTAATCGGTAATACGGGCTCATTTCTTACCGCAGTTTTTTTTTTTTTACGAAAATGATGGGATGAAATAACAGTGAATTTACGAGGGAGGATTTTTCTTCATTTTGTTCACAAAATAGCATAAAGAAACGACAGTAAAGTTTGAAGGCTATATATTAACAAAAAAGTTTTCCTTTTGACAATTGTTTGCTTAATTTTATATATTACAACAATGAAAACCACGCAACATGTTATACACTATAATTCACTCTTAAGTAAAATTAATCCTCCATTAGGCGCGTGTTCCTTTGACATATAAGAAATGCACAGGTATAGGTCCGCTGGGCCAATGCGCGACTAATGAAAGGTTAAGAATATAATGTTAATTCGCCCCTATGTACCGTACTGACAAGACATTGTCGCATATTGTATCTGTTAATAATTTAGCTCTATTTTGGATTTAAATTTCACCAATTTATATTAAAGTTAAATTACCAAATAGTTAAGCGTTTTCTGTAATTGTTTTTTCTATCCTATAACAGTATCTTTTTTACATAATTAAAGAACCAATTTATTTTCTGTCTCTATCAAGTGTTTTTTTCTTTTATTAAAATTTTCCTAGTTTCTATTTTTGTCGATGTAAAATATTAATAAAATGTACCTACTTTCTGCATTTGCGGCAATACCTTTCCCGGCCCAAACATTTTTTTTATTATGCCCGTTTATTCCACAGTAATTTTTGCATTTTATCTCCTTCGTTGCAGATATTTTAACATTATGTCTTCTAAATAATTCTAGAAATCATCGAAACAGGCCGAGATTGTTTATTTATTGAGTTGCTTTCAATGAAAATAAACGTACTTTGTTGAAAGTTTTGGAAGACATAGTCGTTCTGTTGACCCATATCTTTTTGGCTATTTCTTATTGATGTTTTAAGAATTTGTTCCTTGATTCCATTATCGAGATCTGTGAACTTACATATTATTATGCACCCCAGTTTAAAATTGTACTTTCAATGGGCATTAATGAAACTAAAAACTAAACGGCGCTAATGGACAATTAATAGAACAATGAAGTTCACATCCGAAACGTCAGAGGGTGGGTTGGTTTTTTTTTGTATACAACGGGTAAATAGAAGAATCGGAATTAATTCGCGAAGAAGCGTCGAGCTAACACGTGAAGTGTCTGGAAGCGGTCGCGCGTGGTTTAAATACGAACCTGGGTTAGTTGATTCGAGATACCGTTCACAGTCAAATCGAAGAGTTAAACACGATGAAAAGCGAGTGAAAATAAATAGTAAACAGTTATGTAAGTGTTTAATTATAAACATTTTTATTATTAATTAGTTATTTATTTAATTATTTACTTTGAGTAGTTTCTTTGACTTTATTTAGTTTTTTTTTTAACAAACTAAGTGTATAAATAAATCAATTTAATTTGATATATTGTCGTATTATGTTTTTTGAACCCCGACAATATCTGTTATAGCACAGATAAGGTAACAGATAGCTCACTGTAGCAGAGTTAGCCAAATCACGCGGGTTGCATAAATCAAAGGTGTAATATTTCGATTTTATGAAACATATATACTTGTGGGGAGCGAGGTGTATGACCCGAGACCGACGGCTGAGTGTAGGAGTCCCGAGTCGCTAATTGTTTTTATTTAAAAGAAATATGCTTTTTTGCTGCACAGCTGTTATTTACCTAGAATAGAAAATTGGAAGTTTACACCTCCTTGAATGTGGATTGCTGACGCTCTTATTTTGAATATAAATATTCTTTATAGGTTGTTCAGATTAACTTGCAGTGCGCATAATGTGCACTTGAATGAGCTATAATGAAACTTCCTTTTTTAGAGAACACGTGTTTGGATTGTAATATTTTCATTTATTTCAAAGGTTTAACGAATTTAACCTCTCATCTAGTTTACTTTGAATTCTTAATGAGCTTTGATAGAGTTATGAGTTGGTTTATAATATGACCGGATTTTCGACTAGGATCTGCTTTTAGAAGAGCCTTTGGAGTTTGAGCCTGTTTTTTCCTCTTAAGATGTAAAACCCGTACTACCTTGACTGAAAGCATACGCTTCTTAACACGGACAGCATGCGGAGTTTTGAGCAAGTTACTATGACCTTGTGTCTTGGCGGTTCTTGAGATAACGAAAGATGCATAAGACTGGTTTGTTTGGCGATTACTGCTACGGAATTCTTTAGAAGAAACAGGGGGAGGGTTTTTTTTTGTCGAGGAGGCATCGGAAAAGTAAGTTAGGTTTTTATAAACCAAATGTTGTTAATTTTGTTTTGGGTGGCATATACATAACAGCTTCAATGTAGCCATGTTGCATACTGCAATTGGCACATTGAATTTCCTTGCTACTCACCAGAATGACTGTCCCCACATTGAATACTTCTTGTTTGCCTCTTGCACTGGTTTTTTGTACCATAATGAAAGTATCTAAAACACTGCATTACTAGAAAAATATAGCTTTTTACCACAAAGGGGCATTTGTGGCAGCTGACATACCGCAAGGCTGCAACTCCTTTTGTGGAACATTTTATACAACGTTATCCTGCTTGAACTCATAAAAAGAGCAGAAACTGTAGTCTTTGACGTATAAAGTGAACGAATCACTATGGGATCATCGGGATGTGGATGGAAGAGGACAGATTGGAGGTAGCCGCACACAAGACGGAGGCACTTGAAGGCACCTGGAAAGCCATCCTCTAAATAAGAGTATTCTGTACTTGGGAATTGTTTTAGTTTAGAAATTACGCTTCCGTGTACACATACAGCGTGCAGCTGCGAAAGCGGAAGAGAGATCGACGAAGCTAGCCAGACTGATGCCCAACCTACACGGAAAAACCGATTTATTTGAATCAAGCAAAATTTGTTTAACTCAATTAAATTATTTCTTTCAATGTCGACAAACAAAGTTTTATTTCATTGAAACCAATGATTTTGTTGTTCATATTTTGTAGTTTTAAGTAAATTTTTGCTTGGGTCAATTATATTTTTATTTATTGCAAATATATGCTAGATAGTTGCATTAACAAGAATTGTGGAGCTTTCATCCAAAACGCAATTTCTGACAAAAACTGTTTTTCGAGAAACTTGCAATTAAACTCGGCTCGGTAAAAACAATTTTTTTTGAACTTACATTTGAAAGTAAAAGGAAAATTAAGATCTCTAAAACAAATATACGCGAAACAATTTGCTGAAAAATTATATTTGTAACAAAAAAAAAACAAAAAAAACACAAATAAATTGCATTTTGAAAATAAAATTTCGTATAAATTGCATTTTGAAGAAAAAAGAAAGAAATTTCTGTTTCACTTTTTTTATTTATAAAAATACAAGAGCTGTTTAGTTTTATTCCGCAGTCATCTTCTAAGCAGTCGCAATTATTATCTTCATCATCATCTAAGTCTCCATATTCTGTCTCATAATTGTGACAGCCTCACTTTTTTCCCGACTCTTCGTCATAGCGTATCATCAGGGACTCCCATGTTTTTCAACTTAAATGGTGGTACTTCGTTTTCTAGCGGCAAATTCTCAACAGTCCCAGAGCTGGTGAATACTCCTTTTTTCATTATCGTCATAAACTGTTTTGATATGTCATTATTTCGATAATTTTCTTCCATTTTCACTTTAATTGCTTTATTTTTCCTATATTTCCTTTTTAAAAATATATATAAAAATTCTTTTCACATTACTAATACCAGTAAGTTTTTTACAGTTAGCGTGACACATCTTCTTAATGCCCCAGACGAACCCACTCTCCTTCCAATCTTCTAACTCTTCCTACTTCTCTAAGAATTTCTTCATAATCCTCTTTTAACACAATCTGACTTCTTTCTCTGTATTTTTTCTCTATTTGACGAAAGATACGATCTGTCGGCATGTAAGCAGGCCCCCGTACGGGAAAAATTACGGTTTTGTTAAGGTTTTCAGGAGCATCATTATATAACCAAAAAACACATCGAACATATAACAACAGTTTTTATTTTGGCCTCCGCAACCGTTGCCAAAAAATCGTAAACTTGTTACGTTATCATCTTCCGTGACTCCTCTGCCTGCTTGGTCCTCACTCCGAGTATAAAAAAACAGGGTCAGTGCACTTCAAATCTATGATGCACACGTTATAAAATGACAACAATGACTCATATAGTATGCTTCACCAAAGGGTAGTTTTAGTTTAAGTTAAAGCACGACTGAACACTGGTAAAACAAAACCTTAACCTAGCAAGCATAGAGCAATGAGAAAAATGCCTTTCTTTCGTACTTTTTTCCCTATTTTGGTAAAATAAGTGGTAAAATGTTTTTAAATCATTTTTCAATGCATGTTTTAGCTCATTCTTCGGCTATATTTCCAGTGCTTTTAGTGTATACTGTATATTTGTGGTAATGCCTTTGATTAAACCTTAAGTATTATAATTATTATTAGTACATAATAGTTGTATATATAATGTATAATATACATACATATATATATTTTTTTTAGTTTCTTGCATGTTAAAGTTATTATTTTGTGTATATACTTGATGTGACTGTATTAGTATTTTACTTATTTTAGTTAATAGTTATCAGTTGCATGTGTGAAGTTTAACAAAGTATCTATCACTGCATGCCTGTTTGTAGATTGTTTATGTTCATAGTATTTATTCCAACATGGCTAGTTTTTCAATATCTTATAGGGAGTTGTGTGAGGGTTTTATTGATTGTAAACGTGACATGGATTCTTTATGCCAATTTATTAAACATAGATATGTCAATTTAACAGAAGCACAAATTACTAATCTTAAAGTACAATTCCAAAAGTCGATTGTAACACGATTTAACTAAAAAATGGGGCGAAGCTAGTCGGAAGCGCAGATTTCATTTAATGCTTTCTTTTCATGCTTAAAGTGCTTTTGCCATTTTTCTTGTTTTTTATATAGAAAATCATTAATTTAATTACTGCACTGATGTAGGTATGTGAATCCTATCAGATTTGTTTCAATTTTTAAAAATCTTTGCTTAATTACAATAACATTTATGTGTTCTGAGGTACCTGAAAAAAATAAATTGATACATTCTAAATATGCTATATACACATATACTTACCTACACCCAAGAATAATATTCACATATACGTATATACACGTGTATGCACATATGCTTTGTTTTCTTTTATAATGGTCTTAACCGCTATTTGTTTAAGAATGATGAGCGAATGTAGTACCACAGATAAGTATACCAGATAGCTCACCTTACGGGAGAATTGGCAGCGGCTTTCGCTGAAATGGGAACCCTCGAGCAAATAGTTGGGAACCCTGCGTGAGTTCAATCGGAGCGCTGCATGTCAGTCTCCGCACTTCAGTCGCCGGTGGACAGTCGCGTAGGCACGTACCTACGCTAGCATTAAAATGTCTACACGCAGTGCTGGGAATAAATGTGTATATATACGCTGCGGAAAGTCTCGGAAGAGTTTTAGCGATTAGTAAGTTATTTAAAATCCCGGAATATAACTTATTGCGTGCTGAATGGATCAAAAATGCGGGTAAATACGTGTTGGGATATCTTTGTTACATTAATACAAGAATACAACAGTAAAAACTCACGACAATATTGCATTCAACATACATTTATTGATATTGTAGACGAAAATATTTTTTTGTTGGAAATGTGGCTGGTGATTGAATAAAAGATTTACATTTTTAACGTTTCGGCTTCTTTATTTATGTAAGCCTTCATCAGAAAACTGATTGTCGTCAAAGTTTAAATACAAATAATAACAAACAATTTACATGTTAAAAGCGTTGTAAAAGACAATAAAATTACAAAACATTATGGAGAACGAACAAACGTAAAATATTACAAACGTATGAAAAATTTATTGATATTGTAAATTATAATTAAACATTAATACATCATCAAAATAGAATAAAATTGCAGACTTTAGTTGTAAAAAAATTGTAACAAATTTAATTATTAAATTTACACACTCTTGAGAGACCTACCAAACGTCACGTATATATGTAAGTATATAGGCTGTTTTAAATTTGGGGGTCATTATAAATTATAGGGATTTCGTTTATTAAAAGAAAGATACAATGTATGTAGGTTTAAATTCGACATAGCTAAATTTGACAAATAATGTAACAAAAAAATAGGGGTAGATCATTTGCAAAGCTTACCGCCGTAAGTCATCAGACAGACAGGTTTTTGATTTGTGCTTATATCGTCTATAAATTGGAAATTGTCAAAACTAAAGTTTTAAACAAAAATCTGTATTTATAAGCGAAAACTCCACGATAATTCGTGAATTTGCACCTACAAATAATACGCTTCTGCTTTGTGGGGTGGATATATAATTATATTAAGTTAGGGAATTTTCTGCTTATACCCCAGTTTAGACTATATATCTTTTTGTAGTAGCCGAGATGACCCTAGCACCACAAATATTAAAATATGTATTGTATACTTTTAAAATATACAGGGTTATTTACGCTATACGGCACGGAGTATTATGGCCAAAACACGTGACGTTCAAAAAGTTTTTCACTTTTGGGATGTATGGGGTTTATTATAGTTACTTTTTAAAATTACTTTCATATTATACAGAATGTTCCAAAAGCACGAAAAGTATCAAAGTTGTGTTTTTTTTTTAAATGTATCCCTCTTCTATTATTGCACTTCTGGATTGTCTGATCAAAATAGATGTCTGTTTTAATAAGGTTTATAATAATTAAACCTTAACGTTTTTCAAAGAATTTGAATTTTGGAAAAATCTCATCTAATTTTCTTCGAAGCTTATGGTAAAGTGTATCAATTATAATAAACTTGGTATCTTAAGAAGGTGTACAAAAATTAAAACTAATCGAATAAGAATTGTAAGTGGCTATAACTTGTTTGAATAGTTTTAATTTTCGTACATCCTGTATAAGATGGCAAGTTATTGTAATTGGGTTATAAAATATGGTCCATTGTTACACTTTATTGTAAATTTCACTTACATAACTTAAATACTTCTTAGGTATTTCAAACATGATATTTAGATTAGATTTTCACAAAATTACAATTATTTAAAAACCTTAAGGTTTAGTTATTATAAACCCTATTAAAACAGATACCTACTTATTTTGATTAGACAATCCAAAATGCAATAATATACAAACTATTTTGGAGCACCCTGTATAACATAAAAATAATTTGAAAAAGTAACCACATATCCCAAAAGTGAAATTTTTTAACATCACGTGTTTTGGCCACAATATTCCGTGCCGTATAGCGTGAATGGCCCTGTATATATGATACATATTTTAAGAAGATTTGATGTTACTTGGGGATAATAAAGAATGATAATTGACTTTAAATCGGATTTATAACATTTCGACTAGATGCAGTACAATTATCACTATTCATTATCTCCGTTGCTATCAAGAAAAAAAAGAAACTTCATATACTATAACAATATTCCAATAGTTCGTGCAATTTCAGGCTTTATTTTCAATATACTATATGTGACTTGAGATGATCAATTAAATATCTTGTTACTTTTCGACTACTTAATATAAAAAATCAGAAATGTATGAATTTTATAACTTGCATCTTAATGATGCAATAGTAAAATGGAAATTAAAATATTACTGCAATAAATGTAAGTCAAGAAAAATGTGCCGCGATTAAAATTAATAAAAAGAACAAAACAATTAACAATTACATTAAACATGACAAACTACATTTAAAAAAAGGTTATTTTTTATAGATAGTTTTTTTTTTAAATGTAGTTTGTCATGTTTAATTTAATTGTTAATTGTTTTGTTCGTTTTATTAATTTTAAACACGGCACATTTTTCTTGACTTATATTTATTGCAGTAATTTTTTAATTTCCATTTTACTATTCATCATTTCATCATTAAGATGTAATTTATAATATTCATACATTTCTGATTTTATATATTAAGTAGTCGAAAAGTAACAAGATATTTAAAATTGATAATGTGAAGTCACATATATTGAAAATAAATAAATAAAATAATAATTCCAGGAATTATTGTGTTATTTAAATAAGCTACTGGCTATAAACTTTGATTCCTTCTAATATATTATAACAACCATAAAATATATTCTTATGAGACACATACGAATAAATTCAATAAATACATTACGTGCACTCAAGTCAATCTGCAGTCTATAGAAAATATTCATATTCTAAATAAGAGCGTAAGCAATTCGCATTCAAGGAGGTATAAATTCTATTCAATTTGTTATTTTAGGTAAATAACAGCTGTGCGGCAAAAAAGCATATTTCGTAAATAAAAACGACTAGCGAGCCGGTACTCCTTCCACACTCCGACGTTTGGTCTCCGACCGTACACCGGGCTCCCCGCAGCTATCTATGTTTCATAAAATCGTAATATTGCAGCCGTTTATTCACGCAACCCGCGAAAATCGAGCAAATCTGCCACGGTGAGCTATCTGTTTACTTATCTGTGGTAGTACTCTTGGGACGCAATAACAGTTCCTCTTATTTTGGACTACTTACTTTCTGACTTAAATCATATTCTCTAGTTCAGTATCACTTATCTCACATACAATCGTTATGATCCATTTAAAAGTTATATAGTAATAATTATATTTTTGCAAAGAGTAGACACCGCTAAATAAACTTCAAACTCAAAAGTTAATTACAAATCATATTCTCGTATTACTCTGTATATAAATTAGGTACAATCTTAGTTAGTATTGTATATGGAATTCTGGTTTCTTATATAGTTTTTTTTTACTGTAGAATCTGTGTTTTAATTATTATTTTATATAGCGGCTAAATCTCTACTATTAGTAATTAGTTCAGTTGTGTATTATTAAAAAACATTAACCATTTCTGTGTGTTTATAATAATGTTAAAACATTTTAAGAGTGGCAAGCGGTAATAATAATTCTCTTCTGAATATTTTCCTGTTTTGTATTATTATCACTACTATTATTATATATATGTGTATATTTAACTAAAATAGTGGAAAAAAAAGACATTAATGAATAGAAACTGCAATAATTAACATTATTTGAATAATTTATGTATTTCCACCAATAATTACGTCGTGATTTTATGCTTAATCTTTTCTTCTTTTATGCAATTCAAATCGCCTATATTTAATTTCATTATCCTGAAGAAATTATTAAAAAATTCCAATTCTATCAAAAGTTTCAGATTTATTTCCGCAAAGGCGCGTGTCTGGACTACTGTGCGATGTAAAGAACCTAATGTGTTCAAAAACGAAAAAAAAATTTCTTTGCAGAAATTACGTTTTGAAAATAAGCTCCGCAACTGTTCAAAGTAACTATATCATTTATTTGTTTTAAGTAAACAAAATATTTGTTCCTTAATATTTAGCAGTAATTATAACAAAATTCTTTTTTTTATTCACACCAAATAATTTTTTTTTTGTAATTATATAAACCATAAGGATAACCACCAAATATAGTTGTAATGACAAAATCATTTGTTTCTTTTGAATAATATAAAGATTTAGAATTCAGAAAGAATTTAATAAAAATAATTATATAATATATGATTTAACAAACTATTTATTTTATTCGAAATTATGTTTTAGTTGAAGCATTGACATAATACCTTGAAACTCCTTGAAAAATTGTATGCGATTAATAAATATGCCGTACTAATGACTATATGTTTACTTGCAGATGTAAAGCATTTAGTATCGTCAAAAGAAAAGAATTATTTTAATAGGTATAATTATTTAGTTATATTTACTCAATTCAAGGGTGCGTTTACAGTTAATTGGCGGGAATTCAAATGACCCATATTTTGTTGTGTGATACATTTTGTGCAAACTTGATGTAATTTAAAATGTTCATGGAAATATAACGGTCGATTGAAAGAGGCGTAGAAAAAAATTAATAACAAGAAAATTGGATAATTTATTTTACCATCATTTAACTCTGTAGCGATTTCTCTTGATGAGCTAGTTGGTTTTAGTTACGTAAATTAGTTATTTCATTTAAGAAAATATAAACTTGAAGAAACTAAAAATGGTGGCCACCCTCTATTAATTTTCTTGTTATTAACATTTTCTACATCTTTTTTTATCTGTTATCTTCCGTTAAGTTGAAAGAAAATGTATCATGCTGCAAAATATGGGTGTTTAGAATTCCTGAATTGTGTGTTTGATATTCCTTGCAATTTACAAAGTATATATTTCAGTTTTGTTCCGATACCGGCTACCGCTCAGCAACGATTTAGTCGGTCTAATTGTACCCATGTAGCACTATTATATTAATATCGCTTTGTGCAAAATCAGAGTATTGCTGATTGTCAGTGACCGTAGCTGAAACAAAGATTTTTTTAATTAAGAAAGCATTTCATCTTTAATTATATGAAAAAATATTGTATATATTTCAAATCACCTGTAGGTAAAACAATAAAGTTTTGTTTTTTAGGAATATAAACTATATTTTCATACTAGGTATAACATTTCGTATAACCGTTAGAATATAGAAAATCGAATTTTATGAGAAAATAGTCGTGGTGCAATGAATTTCAAAGCCCTCGACATTACTGTTTAGACCTATGTTGTTCATGTTTAAACCAATAAAGTAAATATTACCGTTTTCTTGTAGAATATACAGTGCCTTTCCGTATGTGTACACTCACGGACACCCAAAATATTCGGTCTAATGCGTAGTCTAAACACCGCGTGCAACTCGGGTGCATGGAACGTTGCGTTCACACTGTGACTTGGACCGGATATTTTGGGTATCCGTGGGTGTACAACAAATCTTCGAAGATTGTTATTAAATCATTGTAGCCCTGATCTTCGAATAATTATTGCGTATCCATTTCACAAACACAATAGCCACAAGTAGTAACAAATATGAATATGATGGTACTCAGTTGCAAGAATAGACACGATCCATTTCAATACTTTTACTGCGTAAAAATGTGGTAAAAACTAAATAAATACTGCAGGTGACTGTAAAGCTTCTGATTGGCACTTTTATGAGGGAATTGCGTTTGGTAGCTTTAAATATAATCCCTTATTTGATTTATACAAATAGTTTTAATCCCAGCAACCAAATTCTTTCTTTACCTAATAATTTAGTTATGTTAAAGAAAACATTTCAAAAAAATAATTTGGTATCCCAAACAACGTTTTATTTTGTATTTGTTTAATGTACGAATTTATACATTTGAATCAAGAAAATAGAGGATAACAAAATTAATTTGTTTACGGCATTTAAATTGGTTTTTCCGTGTAGGTAGAGCTAGTAGCACCAGGTATAAACTTTTGAGAGGAGCCGAAAGTGTATTAAATTAGGATATATTTCAAGTTATAATTCGAAGGTCCAACAGTGAATGCGTTTTATTTTAAAAATATTTAGACGTATACTCGGTACTAAAAAACAGTGTGCTTCATACACATTATAACTATGAGATCAATTGTTCTATGGGGAGCGCTAATATGGTGTGCGACTCTGCACAAAAAAGGAACAACTTCAGACTAGACGTGATGCATAGAAGACCTCGCCGTATATTCATAGCGGCGCTGCAGGTATAGTTGGTATCCATGGTCGAAACCTGAACTCCTAATCTTCACTAAGGTGAAGGACGGGAGACCTAGGGTCAACAGTGGGACAATAGCTAAGACAGCCCCTCCATCCCGAAGTGATACCTTGGCAGGTGGTTCCTGGGTGGTTAGGGCGGATCAATGAGGCCACTTGTCCGGTACTTGTATCGGCTACGCCTCAGATAAAAAAGAGTATGTAATAGATATTTAGGAGTGTAGATAAATAAAAACGGTAAACCTGATACTGAAATAGTAATGCACGACTAGAAAACACAATAAAATTGTATTATATGTTGAATATATCATCAAGAAGGAAATATCTAAGAAAATAAAGCTGACAGTATACAAAACCATATTTAGCCAGTCCATACATATGGTTGTAAAAATTGGGTCCTCAATAAGCAGATGAAAAGAAGAATACAGGCCACAGAAATGAAATATCTGACAAAAAAGCACCTAAGAATATCTCCGATTTTGATTGAACTTGGTAGGATTGTAGAAAATCTAAAAATATTTGACACCTAATTTTTTTAACGTCTTTTGCAATATTTCAGAAACGTAAAGGGATATCGGGATGGGCTAAAAAACAGATCGTTCCTTGTTAGCAGCTGTACATTTTAGGTCGATAAAAGAACAGTGACGCACTCACGGGTTCGTTAGGCTTAAAAAATGTCATTTTTCTCACCTCGATCTTGTATATTAATAATAATAATATCTCCATTTATGTCATAATAGCAGCACAACTATGAAATACGTCAAAAAACAAGAAGTAAGTATGTAAACATAGTAGCATTACAATCCAAACAGAAGGAAGTATGTACATTGGTACAGAAGAAAATCTTGAACGAAGTATGGCATTTTATAATTCAAAGTTTTTTTAGCTTATATTTAAAAGTTTTTATATTATCGTCTCTAAACTCTCTGGGGACTTTATTGTAAATTTTCAGCACTTGCGTCACTACACCTTTATGTATTTGAGCGTAAGTTGTTTGCGGAACACGTAATGCGACTTTTTGCACTCTCGCGTATTGTAGTTGTAATTAGTCTCGTATTGACTTATTAATTCGCTATAATGTTTTTTCGCGAAACAAGCACATTCATAGATGTATAATCCCGGTACCGTAAGTATGTTGTGTATTTCAAATACTTCATTACATTTTTCCCTATTTTGTCAGTTTGAAGACGCCTCTTAGACACGCTTTTTGCAGCTTGAATATTGTATCTACCTCGAATGAATTGCGCCACAAAATAATCCCGTAACTTAATCCGGCCCCTACAAAGGCATGATATGCTGCCAGACCTGCTTCAGTATGAACTTGTGTTGATATTGTTCTTAGTGCGTAGACCATCCCTGACAATTTTTTAATAAGTATATTAATATGTTCTTTCCAATTTAGGTGGCTATCTAGCTGGACTTCTAAGAACTTAACATTATTTACCGATGTTAATTGTTGTTTATCATAACTAAGTGTTATACTGTCATTTCTTCTTAAAGAGAATTTTATAATATTTGTTTTCTTTACGTTTAATGATAAATCGTTTTTCTGGAACCATTTAATTATAGTATCAATAGTGTTGATAATTTCATCTTCTAGTCTGTTCGTGCGTTCCGTAATTATCACCCATGTATGATCGGCGTACATATTTACAAAATGTGTTGTTATGTCGAGGTAAATCATTCGTGTATAGTATAAACAAGAATGCTCGCAATATTGAGGTACCTACACTCTTGTCTGTATTCCGCCAATTCGATTGTACTAGGTTATTATTGATGTTCAATTGTACGCATTGTTTGCAATCTGTTAAGTATGATTTTAGTAAACTAAGTATTTTTCCTCGGAAGCCCATTAGTTCTAATTTTGTTAATAAGATTTCATGATTGACACTAGGCTTTCGACAGGTCTAAGAATACTCCCGCAACATTCTTCTTATCGGAAATTAGTTCCATTACTAACCGACATATACATATTATGGTTGACCTACCTTGGATATATGCATTTTGTAAATTAGTAGACTACAAGATTTTGCAAACTCTATTAATCTCTTTAAGATTGCCTTTTCCATGATTTTTACTATAATAGAAGTTAAGGTAAGGTAGGTTTTCTATGTTATGTTCGTCGTCTTCTTTATAAATCGGTTTTATTATTGACAGCTTAAGATGTTCAGGAAACGTACTAGTTTTGACTGAGAGATTGATCATAGTTAATGGGGTACATATTATATCTGCACACTCCTTGATTAGTTTGGTCGGTAGTCTATGGGATCCGCTAGTTGGTGTATTTTTCACAAAGTTTATAATATTGAAAATTTCAATGGGCTCTACATCGTATAAAAACATGGATCTTTCGTTGAAGTGATTATATTCTGTGTAAACTTGATTTTGGATTGCTGATTTACTTGATGTTGCATAAAAGGAATTAAATTTAACTGAAATCTCTTTCGGTCTTATTATGATGTTCACAAATTTTACTGAAGTCAGTTTGTTTCTGTTTTGTGTTGTTTGAGCTGTTTAAATGTTTGCATTATGTATTATAAACATCTTTTGTAATTCTATTATTTATCATTTCTTCATACAGCTGTCGTTTTATGTGCCATTTGTTTTTAATTTCTTCTGTTAACCAAGGTAAATTTACCGTGTTACGTCGTTCTATTAACTTCTCGGAACATGAATTTTCGTAGATTTTTAGTACTGTGCGAATTAGCTGATAGCAAAACATATTTGGGTTTTCCTGTGGTAGTTCATTCCAGTTAACTTGCTGAAGTTGAGATCTTATTTTGTTTATTTTATAATACGACATAGTTCTCAGTCGAAGTTTCTCAGTTTTGATATAAAACAACTTTCTTGTCCGCAATGATCTGATAGGTAAGTTTTGTTTATTCTGCTACTGAAGTTTAGGGAAGATTTGATGCAGATGTTATCGATAAGGCTTGCTGCTGTTACACATACTTTGGTCGGTTGTGTTATCGTTTGGTGTATTCCAAAGGATGACATTAAATCTGTAGAAGCTTTTACTCTTTTATCGGAGTCATTCGTAAGGTTGAAATCGCTGCACACTATTAAGGAGTAGTTATTCATATATGATTGTAGTGATAATAGCATGTCCTCCAGCCTATCTAAAAAAAAGTATCGAAATCACCGGGGGTGGGATGGCGGTGTGTATATATAAATAAATATACAATAAATTTTGATGTGGGAAGTATTACAGCAGATCCTTCAATGATGCTTCTATGACTATGCTTCTCTGTTTCAGGTGCTCCATTTTGTGAACTTCAATATCTTTTTGGCTAAATATACAAGAACCTCCATAGATTACAAAAACTTAAGTTAGTTGAAAGTTTATAATCTTAACATGGTTCAGAAGATGTGACGGTCTCAGCCAGTGCTCGGTAAACGCCAAAATAGAAAATTTAAAGTTTTCTTTATGTAGAAAATCTTCACTGTAATGTATTTTATTATTTAAACACTGTATACTTTGGTGCAATATATAAAAAATTTAATATTCTGTTCTTCCATTTAGGTTTTTTCTTGGTTGCTTCGGTGAATTCGTTCTAAAAAACGACTTACTCTCACTCCTGCTGGCCATATCTCAGGCTTCTTTGCTTCTTCAAGTTATTCAAATGGTACAGAGATTTTAAATTTAAAAAAAATATTATATAATTAAAAGAGGCGACTGCTTTGAAATTATATCTTTTAGTTTTTAAAAAACTTTGTGTTTTTAGATCCTCTTTTCCCAGTTTCAAGTATTTTGCCTTTGCTTCATTTATTGTCATGCCAATTTTATCTGCCTCAAAATCTAGACTTTCTATAGCCCTTACCAGATCATCTCCATGTATTTGCTATTATCGCAACATCGTCTGCATACGCTATTAGTTGTATCTGATTGGCCATAATTCTTTCTTATCTAATTTTGATCGTCTTATGACTACCTCCAGCACTAGGTTAAACAACGTTGGCGATATTGGGTTAGTTTGTTTTACCCCTTTATTTATATCGAACGAATCTGTTGTTGTTCCCTGAAATCTCACTTTGGCTTTTGTACGTTTCAAACTCACTTGTTTTCAGTTTTTTGGGTACCTACTTCTAATATTCCTAGCTCTTAGAACATTTTCTGGCTCTTAAGAGTATCGAAAGCACTTTTAAACTCAATAAATATTACATGCGGTTTTTTGCCATATTCCCATCTCTTTTGGAAAATTTTCTCCAGCGTGTGTATGGCGTTAATCGTGGCTCTTCCTGGTCTAAAGCCATTCTGGTAATCTCCGAGAATTTCCTCAGCGTACTCCCTTAAACGTTTGTTTACTAGATTCGCTAAGATTTTGTAGGCAACATTCAGTAAAATTATTGGCCTATAGTTTGCGCATTTTTCCTTGTCTCCCTTTTTATATATGGGAGTAATTATACCAGTGTACCAATCTTCGGGTATCTTATTTTGCGTCCATATGAGTTTGATCTGGTGGCAAATTTGTGCTTGTAATTGCTGTCCTCCATATTTTAGCAGTTCTGGTTCTATTTCGTCCTCTCCTGGAGCTTTACCATTTTCCAATTTTTTTATTTCTTCCAGTATTTCCTCTTCACTGGGACTCTCTTCTTCCTGGTGTTCGTTTTGTATTAGCTGCTCAACTGAATGCTATGTTTCCATGTTCTCCTGCATGTATAATATTTCTTTGTAGTGTTCCATCCATATCTCTCCTATTTTGTTAGCGTCATTTTCGATTTTTCCAATTTTGCCTTTTATTCCTCTCGTCTTAATTGTTGTTGTATTATGTTGAAATTTTATGTTTTTGTAAAATTCTTTTATTTTATAACCATAACTTTGCTGTTCTATATCTTCCAGCTTTGTATTTATCCAGTCATTCTTTTTCTTCTTATATATTTTATTTGCGACATTCCTCCTTGTCTCATAGTTTTTCCTTTCTTGTTGTTGCCTTGTTTTGATCCATTCAACTCTTGCTAAATTTTTTTGTTTTTTTTTGCTTCGCATTCTTGATCAAACCAATCTTTATTACTACGTCTTTTTGTTGTTTTATCTAAAATCTCTTTATGATATCCTTCCTCATTTTTTCCACACCTTCTATTTCCTCTGAGATCATTACTTGTTCTCGAATAATTTTTGAGTTTTCATCTTCCCATCTTTTCCCTATTTCTTGATTTTCCAGCAATTCCGCGTGCCATCTTTTTTTTATTTTTCTTTTTGCTATTGTGTTTCTTTATTGCCAAGTTTTTATTGTTGCTATTACCAAGTAATGGTCTGTTTCAGCCTGTGCTCCTCTATATGTTCTTGTGTTTATTGTCATTCTGCTTATTTCCTTTGTTGCAATTATATGATCAATTTGGTTTTCAATTGCTCCTGCCGGGTGTTTCCACGTTCATTGGGTGTTCAAATTTTGTTGATATGAGAATCATGTTCAGTGATCCTGCCAGTTGACTCAATATGTGCCTATTGTCGTTCGTTTCATTGTTCCTCCCGTCCGTTTCCTTTTACTTCCCTTAAGTATGGCTCTTTCCTATTTAAGCATTCGCATCTCCCAGTATTACAATGCCATCTTTCTTTGGCAATCCTTCACATATTTTACTTAAATGTTCGTAAAAATTGTCTTTTTCAGTTTGTTCTGCAACTTCTGTAGGTGCACATATATTAATAATTCTGACGTAATCGTTTGTTTTCAGTCTCAATATAGCTATTTTTCCATTCGCTGGTGTAAACTGTATTATATTATTCAGTAGTTTCTTTCTTACATAGAAATCTATTCCGTTGTTTCCACTTTTTTCTTCTCCACTATACAGAAACTTATTTATCTTTCACTATTTCTCCAGACCCTTCCCATCTTGTTTCTTGCATAGCCGTGATGTCTACGTCATATTTGTCCAGTTCTTTCGCTATTTCTGCCATTTTGCCTGTTCTTAGCATGGTTTTCACGTTCCATGTTGCTATTCTTATTTTTTCCCTTTTGCTGTTTTCCCCCCTTCTCTTGTACACTGTTTGTTGTTTTGATTTATTTATTCCAATCGTCGTGTCCTTCATTGCTAGCGTATATATCGTATTTCCATGTTCCTTAACTTCATTCAGTTTTTTTTGCAGTTCTTCTACGTCTCCGATCGTCTTTGTTTTTGCTTTAGGTTTGTCTAGATCCGGGGATCTTTGGCTGAAAGTTCTCGGTAGCGGTTTTGTTTGCCTGGAAGAGCTTTCCTGAATCTTGGAGTCTAGTTCTTCGTTCTTCACCACTACTGTGTGTTTAATTTTCGTCGTTACCAGCTTCTCTCTTTTTTTGTTCCATCTCCATACATCTTCTGCCACTATGCTGCCTCTTTTCCTTTTCGCATTTCTTTCCTTGCTATATTTCTGATTGCTTTATAATTTTCTTTTTCTTTCTTTGTTAGATCATCGTTGATAAAAATTCGATTTGGCCCTAATTCTTTTAATTTCGATTTATTACTCATCACCTCTTATCCTCTAATTTCCTTGTTACTACGCAAGTACTTGCTCCTATCTTAGTTGCTTGCTTAACTTATATGTCTATTGTTCTTTGACAAACGTTTCCATTGCTCCTTTCAATATTTCCGGGTCATGTGTATATATAGTGAGTGTGAGTCCACTTATAACAATATTTTTCCTTTTTTTGTTCTTTCTCTATCCGATCTAGTGAGTTTCTCATCTTTCAGCTCGTTTTAAACCTCTTATTTCGTCTCATTACTTAATTTTCTTCTTTTAGTTTTGCGTTTTCCTGCTTTAATTTTATTATCTCCTCCTCAATGGAACTTTGCTTCAATCTTATTAGTTGCAGATCTTCTTTAATAGAGACCACAAAAGAGGTTTATAAAATATTTAACTTTTAAAATTACTGGTACTTATCCCTCGCAGGGAGCGAATTATAACAGTTTGTTGGAACAACATAACATGAGAACCATAGCTGCTCGTCCAGAGATAGCCAACGCTAAATTTTTGGCTAAATTAATTTTTAATAAAATTGATGCCCCGAACATACTTGCGGAAGTTGAATTCCTTGTCCCCAAATATACAACTAGACAATCGGAAACATTCTTTGTTCCTACAGTTAGAACTAATATTTTGCTTAAAGCTCCAGTTACTCACATGTCTAAGAACGCGAATAAACTATACAGTAATCTTTTCTCGTAGTAAGTAATCTAAATATATGATAAGATAAATAAGAATTTTATAATTAATTTTGGTTTATAATGGCTCTTCAGTATGTTCTATGTTTGCCTATGCTAATATTATATCTAGATGTGCTTGTCCACCTATTTTTGTATTATCCTATAAATAGATATTGTATCCGTTGGATAATAAATGTCTATTATTATTATTCAAGAGTACCTTTATTTATAAAAATAAGTATTACATTGTAAGCGACCTAAATAGGTAAGTATTACAATACATAAATAAGGGGTATTAATTACAATAATATGCATATAAATTTCCAGTTCACCTTCCTGCAGCGGGTTCATCCATGTTAAGCGGCCTTCCGGACTATGTTAGGAGTCGCCAGGAGCACCGCCATCTGCATCTCGATGTAAACATGTTTGGACACATCCAGTGTTTCCAGGTTTATTAGGAGCGATGTCTCGGAATCTCGCCTGTGGCACCCACAACAATTGGTATTATTGTAGTGCCCTCCATCTTCCATAGTTGTCTAATTTCAGCAGCCAGGGGTACGTATTTTGCTATTTTTTCTTTATACTTGTCTGGTATGTTCGTAGGTGATGGAACCGCATATCTCTGATGATACACTGGTTGTTCTTTTTGTTTCGTAGAGCTATATCTGGGCTGTTGTTGTTTACCAAATGATCCGTATGTATAGTTCTATCCCAGTATAGTATCGCTTCCGGTGTTTCACATACACTTTGTGGTGTATATTTATAATAAGGTAAGCGGTTTTAAACATACGCTATCTTGAATGCCAGCCAATTGTGCAGAATTTTTGCGACAGCGTTATGCCTCTCGGTGTATTCCTTGGATGCCATTATGGGGCATGCGTTGATGATGTGCTCTATGGTATCTGGTTTCGTTCTGCACATTCTACATCTGTCGTTTCTAACATTTGGATCTTTTACTATGCTTTTTTTGTAATTTAGTGTAGAGACAACGTGGTCTTGGATTGACAGTACAAACCCTTCTGTCTCTGTGAATAGCTCTCCGTTTTGAAGCCATTTGTTTGAAGCGCTATAATCTATATGGTCTTGCTATTGTTTAAGTGCCTCCCGTGCAGTTGTTTTCGCCCCCATGCTTCTAGTAATTGGGGGATAGTGCTATTGACTCCTATTTGCACCGTTTTATTTTCCAAATTAAGGGGCGTGTAGTTCTTATCTGTGCGTACTATGGCCGATATGAGCGGAGATACATCCATGTGATCGTGGAAGTATTGCCTCATGCTACCACATATCTTGTAGTGGAGGCGCTTTACATCAAGTAGTTCCCTTCCCCCTGTTGATCTAGGAAGGTATAACCGTTCTACGCAGCTGTGCGGATGGTGTGCACGATATTCTGTCAGTTTCTTCCTCGTGAGACTATTTAGGTTATCCATATCGGTGCTGGTCCATTTTATCAACCCAAACGAGTAACTTACTACCGGTACTGCGTATGCATTTATTGCCGTAGTTATATATACTTCGATTTAGGGGAGTCTTGAGTATCTGGTTTAATCGGCTTGTGTACTTATTGATCAGGGTTTCCTTGATCGTTTTGTATTCTATTCATCGTGTCTGCAGCATTCCTAGGTATTTATAGCTGTCAGTTTCACCCATAGCTTTGATCACCTGGCGTTCTTCTTCTTCTTCTTATTATTATTATATCTGTTTGATCGTGCTGTATGCCTCTTATAATTTCAATGATCAAATCCAACTTTTCTTCTGCTTCTATTTGTTGTTTTATAGGTGTTCTTAATGTTTTTCGCTTTTTTCGAATATTATTCTTTCCGATTTGCTATCTTCACTATTGTTGCCGGAATAATCATTTGTATCCATATTCGTTTTTTTTTTTTATTGTTATAGTCTTATTTGAATTACGTTGTATTTATTCTGAATACACCTCTGTATATATTTTTACTTTGCACGCAAAAGGATCTTTTATTTGCTCTAGTGTTGCGATGTTATAATGTTAAAAATAAAAGCCGAGATGCATAGATGTACCGTCATTTCGGGTGACATGATAACACTTTTGACATATTTTCAACCGTAGAATTTTAAATAACTGAGTGACGAACAAATAAAATATTGGAAAATCGATCTACGGGCTCAAGGTATCTATCCTCAAAAGAAAGAGTACCAGTGGCAGCCCATCCCCGAGAAAAAAAATATTAACCCCTCTGTTTCAAGCCACCCGCAATTCGGGTGACTTGAAACTAGTCTTCAAATCACGTTTAATCGCCACGTAAATCTTCATAAAGCCTGTTTTGAAACAAAAAAAAAACATTTTTAAAAAAGTAATAATGTATTATACATGAAAAACAGTAAAAAATATAAAAATTCTCATTAATAAGAGTATTTAAATTTTAATAATATTGTATTTTTCAGAAGCTTTTCTATATTTCAGTCCACCCCTAATTTCTCTTAACGCACTTTGCAAAGTCTCTGCAGAGTAATCTGCGTATCTCCGGCAGCCAGGTGTTCGTTTGTAGTGCGACGGCATGTTTCAAGTCACCCTACAAATGTCACAAAAAAATAAAAGTGGTTGAATTTACCCTTACATGCAAGAATTTTGAGTTTATGTTTGCACTTATCTGTAGCCCAATAATTGGGGATTGTAAAAAAAAAATATTTCAGCAAACTCAAAAACTATTTTAAATACTGTACAAATGAAAGTATTCAGCCTTAAAAAAAAACAACATTTTACTTACCCAAATTTCTGATTTTTTTTTTTACCAAACGACAACATTTACTATAACGTTTTGATGACATAGTTATATCACGGATACCTGTAATCACGATACACAGTTTTCTGAGCTTATACTACCCACCAACAGAGGGTAGTTCACCAATAAATGAAAAATTTCACTTTTGTATCAAGTCACCCTGCAGTTTCAAATCACCCGAAATGGCGGTATACAATTTCACAACTCGTGAACAACTGTCAACAATATTTTATTTTAACATACAGCTTAAAATATATCGTGTTCAACATTCATACTGTTTACTAAACACTACATTTCCTATTCTGCTTCTTTTTGTACGACAGGGTCGCAGGTTTATTTTTTCACGCACATCTTCACGATTTTCGTCATCAGGCGTTTCTGCATACGAAGTGCCCGACATTGCTAAGGGTGTGTTGTTTGATATAGGTTTGATTTTAGGATTATCAGGGTGTGTGTTGGGTGCTAGAAAGTGTTTAAGAAAGATGCATTTCTAACTACAATGTGATCATCCCTTTCTGCTTTAATTTGTGTGCCTTTAATTTCACAAATTGTGTAGAGTTTTGGGTCATACTTTGTGTTAGAGCATTAGCTTTAGGTATTTTACAAAGCATACTTCCATGTGAATTATTTGGTTTGGTTTTCCTTTTACCATCAGCATCTGCCTTGTGCTTTAAACGTTGTTCTTTATCCTTTGTAGATGAATCCCTTTCTTGATTTTTCGTTAATGATGGAATAAAGCTGTATACTTCTCGTATGAATACCAACTGGGTGTACTTCGATAGTTTAGGAGAAATTGTTGAGGTTGGGAATCGAATCGGTTTTTATCTATTTGGGAACAAATCAATGACTTCTTGAGAGTTTTTACAAACCTTTCTGTTCCAATTGGCATCCGGCCAGTAAGGAGTTATTCTTTTGTGTTTAACTCCATATGCATCCAAAAACTGCTTAATTGCAATCCCGTAAAAAGGTGGAAAATTGTCAGATAACATCATCTTTGGAATGCCCATCAAAGCGAATGGTTTTTCTAAAATTGGTTGTATTGTTCAAATTTAGTAGAGTCCACAACTTCGCCAATTGGGAATCTCGAATATTCATGAATTATTATGAATATGTATTTTCCATTTGGGAATGGGCCTGCGAAATCTACATCTAAACTTTGAAATGGTGTACTAGGTAAGTCTCTCACTATTATTGGATCTCTCTGTTTCGTACTGTCAACTGTTTGACATGCAACACATGACTTTATACGTTCCTCAGTAATTTTATCTGTTCTGAAACCAGACCTTTGATATTATCAGTTGTTTTGTGCGAACTATTCTCTGATGTCCTCTATGTGCTAATTCAAGATTCGTACTCCTCGTAGATCAGTCCTCTGTGAACAGTCAATTCCGTTTTTATTGGTTCAAATGGTTTTAACGTATTGGTATTCCGTAGGTTCTTGTCGCCTCCGATTGCTTTGATTAATGTCCGTAACGTTAGATATTCACGTGTTTCTCTTTTAACTTCTTCGGCGATTTGCTTAGGCAAATTGTGATTTACTACAAAGTTGAGGTAATTTTCTGTTTTATCTTTGCCCATTTCCGGCAGTGGATGGTGGCTTAAATAGACTGCAGGGTTTAGACTACCTTTCTGATGTGTGGTTTGGAAATTATACCGTTGCGTGTTTAGAATTAGCTTTTCCAATCTGGCACTTGGTCCATGGCCCAGGCAGCTGCTAGCATTTCTTTATCTGGCTGTATCCTATTTCTGTTTTGTTAAGTGCTCGGCTGCCATATGCGATTACATAGGACATGTGATTACCTTCTTTGACAACAGTGCACCTAAATCATTCGGGCCAGCGTCCACATGTACATACATGATGCGTCTTTTTGTTTGGATCGAAATACGTAATCTTGTCAGCATCGTTAATTAATTGTTTAACTGTTTTAAAGTTTGATGTTTGGTGTTCCACTTCCATTCTGTATCTTTAAGAATAAGTTCCCGAAGATGTTTTGTGCAATCTGGGCATAAATTGTCCGAGGTAATTTACCATTTCTAGAAAACTCTGTACTTCTGTTGGCGTGTTAGGGTAGTCCATTTTGAGTATGGCCTTTTTCTTGTCCGGGTCGGGATAGACTCCTTTTTTGCTAAATACATACTCAAAGAATTTCACACTTATGGTGCTAAAAACACATTTTGAAAGACTGACGGTTAACTGTTGGTGTTTCTTAGGATATCCAATACCCTGAATAAATTCGGGTTGTATTCTTCTGGCTTCTTGCCATAAATCAAAATATCATCGCTCATGTTTATTATCGGAGGTATTCATTGCAATGTTTGTCGTATCGTATCTTGAAACTTTATGAGTATGGTATCAGAGGTAATGCGGCAGATTGGTTTGCTTCGTATTAGTAGGACGCTTACAATTTGTGACACTAAAACACGAAACCAGCATCGGAATGTACAGAACTACAAATCCAGCTTGGCTATATTTAATGGAGTTCCGCAAGGTTCTGTGCTGAGCCGTTTACTTTTTAGCATGTATACCAATGACATTTCACTTTGTTTCTGATTTACTTATTTATATGTATGCTGATGACACCACAATACTTATTGCACGGGACAGTTTACAAGATGCAGAAACTGTCAGTAACATTGCAATCAATCGATTGTATCAATGGTTTTGTAGCAACAAACTGTCTGTCAACAAAGATAAAACGATATCTATGCTTTTTCACACTAGACAGCAACTGCAAAACACACAATGTTGCATACTTATAATTGATGATCCTTTGCACCAACAGAAGAATACCAAATTCCTTGGCGTGCACTTATACGATTATCTGTTGTGGGACAATTATTTCAGTACAATAACGAAATCAATCCATACTATAGCATATCTTTTTCGGGCTCTCATGGATACTTTATCAGTTCTCACTCTCAAGACTATTTACTTTGCTGAGATTCGTTCGAGGTTAACGTACGGAATACTTCTCTGGGGCTCGTCGCCTTCTGCTAACACGGTAGATACTTCTAGCGCAAAAGGAAATTATCAGAATTGTGGGCGGGTTAAAACCATCTGAATCTTGCAGAACTACATTTGCTACACTAGGTATTTTAACCGTGCCGTCGCTTTTTATGTTCGAGGCAATCTGCTTATATTCGCAGGCAAACTAGTAATTACGTCACTAACAAAGTTGCAGATGTGGTGATTGTCCTAGATTGTTCTGATAACTCAATTTGGTGGTATCCATTTATCAAGTCTATTTTGCCAAAAGTTGTTGCACCATTTAGTTTCGCAATTACGTCGTCAGTTGTTGGAGTTATATATCGTGTTCTCTTTATTGCTGTGTTTGCAGCACGCATATTCTAATTTCCTCTTTGTTATGGGATTTTGGTACAATTACTATGGGAGATACTCATGATGTAGGACCATTTACTTTTTCAATTATATCTTTTTCCAAAAATCTTTCAGTATCTTTCTCTACTTGAATGAAAAAAATGAAACGGAACCCGACGATGTGTTTGAGCAACAGGTAAAATGCTTCCGTCTATATGTAGGCCTACTTCTACAACTCTCAGTTTTTTAACATCTTTGGTAAATTCTGGGTATTGTGTTTCAACGAACGTTGAATAATATATAGCATTGACATGCTAGGTATCTCACATGTTACTTTGATTAGAGCTAACTGTCCTATTTTATAGTTAAGAAGCGATTCTGCATCACCTGCAACAATCGTGATTTCTGAGTCTAGCATTTTGCCCTTGTAAACAATTGTTTCATTAAATTTGTCTAATGTTGTTGGTTTTACTTTTGAGTTATATGGGTAAATTGGAGTAACATTATTATCTAATTTAATGTTTGATAGTTTCTGAAATGTCTTGTAACTTATAACGTCTGCAGTGGATCCCGTGTCAATAATAAAAGCTAATGGTATTTCATTTATTTTAATAGAAACTATAGGCATGTTGTAGGTTGAGCTGTTTATTAAACAAAATGAACTATCTGATGTGTCGTTAGATTTATTTTCTTTGTTAAAATTTACTTCCTTATTGTTTTGTTTGTTTTCTGCACTAGATTTTGAAAGGCATACTTTTGCAAAATGCCTAGCTTTACTACATTTGTGACACGCGATGCCTCTAGCAGGGCAGGAACCTTTTTCTTCACTATGTCAGTTGTTTCCACAGTTCTTAAATTGTGGCTTGTTTTTTAAAGGGATGTTAACGTTGCGCCCTCTAGAAGTCTTGTAAGTAACCTGTGTTTGCTTACTTTCTATTTGATTAAGTTGGCTTGTTGCTTCCAATGTACGTGCTTTGTTAAGGAGTTTTTGTTAACTTTATTAACTTGATTAACTTTCTTGCATAATATATTGATCGATTGTTTCGCCATGCATTTGTTTTGCATCTCTAAATTTGAAAAACTTTTGAAACTTTTTTGTTTTGCTTGTTCATAAGGAGATTAAAACAGGATCTGCAGGAGAAGGTTGCGACAGGGATATGTATGTTTCCTACGCATCCTCACCTATAAGATGTAGAAGAATCGCCTTCTTTCGGTTTTCGTCCATGATGTTCATAGCTATTCCATAGTTTTCTAACGTCTGGAGCCATTTTGTCCATCTCTCTCCGATCTTTGTGATCTCCAACCTTATGTCCAGCGTTGGTACACTTGGTAACATGAATACTTCTTAGTTTTTTTCTTGTGCTCACTGAGTTTTCACACTCGTCGTCAAATGTAATGTTGTGATGTTATGATGATGTTAAAAATAAAAGTGGAGATCGAGATGCGTAGGTGTGTACAGTTTCACAAGTCATGAACAACTGTTAACAATATTTTATTTTAACATCCAGCTTAAATTATATCATGTTCAAAATTCATACTGTTTACTAAACACTGCTTCACCTTTCCCTTCGCATTTTTGCAGTTATATTTAGTGCGGAGGGCTTCCCAGATCTCTTCTCGTTTTGACGTGTTTCTTATTGAGCCATGTTGGCAAGGTTGTGCTTATCGTTGAGGTTAATCTCTTGCTTGTGCTATTCTTACACGTGCTATGGAAGCCGAATTAATGACACAAAACGATCCATAAACGATCAAAACCTGTCGTGCGGAGGGCTCTCCAGATCTCTTCTCGTAAACGAGAACAGCAGATGTTGAGGGGGAGACGTAGTACATGAGTGGTGGAAGGGGAGATGCTTCTTCTCGTTTTGTCGTGTTTCTTATTGAGCCATGTTGGCACGGTTGTGCTTATCGTTGAGGTTAATCTCTTGCTTGTGCTATTCTTACACGTGCTATGGAAGCCGAATTAATGACACAAAACGATCCATAAACGATCAAAACCTGTCGTGCGGAGGGCTCTCCAGATCTCTTCTCGTAAACGAGAACAGCAGATGTTGAGGGGGAGACGTAGTACATGAGTGGTGGAAGGGGAGATGCTTCTTCTCGTTTTGTCGTGTTTCTTATTGAGCCATGTTGGCACGGTTGTGCTTATCGTTGAGGTTAATCTCTTGCTTGTGCTATTCTTACACGTGCTATGGAAGCCGAATTAATGACACAAAACGATCCATAAACGATCAAAACCTGTCGTGCGGAGGGCTCTCCAGATCTCTTCTCGTAAACGAGAACAGCAGATGTTGAGGGGGAGACGTAGTACATGAGTGGTGGAAGGGGAGATGCTTCTTCTCGTTTTGTCGTGTTTCTTATTGAGCCATGTTGGCACGGTTGTGCTTATCGTTGAGGTTAATCTCTTGCTTGTGCTATTCTTACACGTGCTATGGAAGCCGAATTAATGACACAAAACGATCCATAAACGATCAAAACCTGTCGTGCGGAGGGCTCCCCAGATCTCTTCTCGTAAACGAGAACAGCAGATGTTGAGGGGGAGACGTAGTACATGAGTGGTGGAAGGGGAGATGCTTCTTCTCGTTTTGTCGTGTTTCTTATTGAGCCATGTTGGCACGGTTGTGCTTATCGTTGAGGTTAATCTCTTGCTTGTGCTATTCTTACACGTGCTATGGAAGCCGAATTAATGACACAAAACGATCCATAAACGATCAAAACCTGTCGTGCGGAGGGCTCCCCAGATCTCTTCTCGTAAACGAGAACAGCAGATGTTGAGGGGGAGACGTAGTACATGAGTGGTGGAAGGGGAGATGCTTCTTCTCGTTTTGTCGTGTTTCTTATTGAGCCATGTTGGCACGGTTGTGCTTATCGTTGAGGTTAATCTCTTGCTTGTGCTATTCTTACACGTGCTATGGAAGCCGAATTAATGACACAAAACGATCCATAAACGATCAAAACCTGTCGTGCGGAGGGCTCCCCAGATCTCTTCTCGTAAACGAGAACAGCAGATGTTGAGGGGGAGACGTAGTACATGAGTAGTGGAAGGGGAGATGCTTCTTCTCGTTTTGTCGTGTTTCTTATTGAGCCATGTTGGCAAGGTTGTGCTTATCGTTGAGGTTAATCTCTTGCTTGTGCTATTCTTACACGTGCTATGGAAGCCGAATTAATGACACAAAACGATCCATAAACGATCAAAACCTGTCGTGCGGAGGGCTCCCCAGATCTCTTCTCGTAAACGAGAACAGCAGATGTTGAGAGGGAGACGTAGTACATGAGTAGTGGAAGGGGAGATGCTTCTTCTCGTTTTGTCGTGTTTCTTATTGAGCTATGTTGGCATGGTTGGGCTTATCGTTGAGGTTAATCTCTTGCTTGTGCTATTCTTACACGTGCTATGGAAGCCGAATTAATGACACAAAACGATCCATAAACGATCAAAACCTGTCGTGCGGAGGGCTCCCCAGATCTCTTCTCGTAAACGAGAACAGCAGATGTTGAGAGGGAGACGTAGTACATGAGTGGTGGAAGGGGAGATGCTTCTTCTCGTTTTGTCGTGTTTCTTATTGAGCCATGTTGGCAAGGTTGTGCTTATCGTTGAGGTTAATCTCTTGCTTGTGCTATTCTTACACGTGCTATGGAAGCCGAATTAATGACACAAAACGATCCATAAACGATCAAAACCTGTCGTGCGGAGGGCTCCCCAGATCTCTTCTCGTAAACGAGAACAGCAGATGTTGAGAGGGAGACGTAGTACATGAGTAGTGGAAGGGGAGATGCTTCTTCTCGTTTTGTCGTGTTTCTTATTGAGCTATGTTGGCATGGTTGGGCTTATCGTTGAGGTTAATCTCTTGCTTGTGCTATTCTTACACGTGCTATGGAAGCCGAATTAATGACACAAAACGATCCATAAACGATCAAAACCTGTCGTGCGGAGGGCTCCCCAGATCTCTTCTCGTAAACGAGAACAGCAGATGTTGAGAGGGAGACGTAGTACATGAGTAGTGGAAGGGGAGATGCTTCTTCTCGTTTTGTCGTGTTTCTTATTGAGCCATGTTGGCATGGTTGGGCTTATCGTTGAGGTTAATCTCTTGCTTGTGCTATTCTTACACGTGCTATGGAAGCCGAATTAATGACACAAAACGATCCATAAACGATCAAAACCTGTCGTGCGGAGGGCTCCCCAGATCTCTTCTCGTAAACGAGAACAGCAGATGTTGAGGGGGAGACGTAGTACATGAGTAGTGGAAGGGGAGATGCTTCTTCTCGTTTTGTCGTGTTTCTTATTGAGCCATGTTGGCCAGGTTGGGCTTATCGTTGAGGTTAATCTCTTGCTTGTGCTATTCTTACACGTGCTATGGAAGCCGAATTAATGACACAAAACGATCCATAAACGATCAAAACCTGTCGTGCGGAGGGCTCCCCAGATCTCTTCTCGTAAACGAGAACAGCAGATGTTGAGGGGGAGACGTAGTACATGAGTAGTGGAAGGGGAGATGCTTCTTCTCGTTTTGTCGTGTTTCTTATTGAGCCATGTTGGCCAGGTTGGGCTTATCGTTGAGGTTAATCTCTTGCTTGTGCTATTCTTACACGTGCTATGGAAGCCGAATTAATGACACAAAACAATCGATAAACGATCGATACCTGTCATGTGTAGGGCTTCCCATGTCTCTTTTCTGTAAACGGGAACAGCAGATGTTGAAGTGGAGAGCCCTTTGTTGTCGTGTTCTTGGGGGAGTAACTTTTCAACTTAGGGCTTTGCAGAATTATAGAAAACCATACAAAATATATAAGAATTTGTTTAAAAGAAAAAGTAATTCACTCTACTATAATTACGTAATTTTTGGTATAAGCATCTGATGATGGCAATCTGTCGAAGCAGATAGTAGAAAGGGTTTTGCATTAAAAGGATCAAATATTGGACTAGCGGTTTGATAGTTACAATTCCCATACTCAAGCTCCGAATCTAGAACAATAACCAATTAAAGCTAATTTTTTATAGGTTTTTCTTCTTACTTATTTTTGTTGGTTTTTTGTGTAAAAGGTTACAAATGATTTATCATTATCTCGCAGGTGTATAGGATACACTAGTGTGTATGCTGTTTATGTCTATGTTTTGTATACGGGTAAAATAGAGCTATTGGCGAACCTCCCGTTAAAAAGAAAGGTAATGCACTTGTGGCAACACCTCAGTCTTTTCAAAGATAAGGTAGTGTGGAAGATTGCCTATACGATTGGACGGATATTTCAGAATACCTAGAGACTGCAATTTTGAATATAAAAGTGATTAACGAAAGGTATACTTTTTATTTTTATTTGTCTAGGGTTGGTTAGACGAAACCACATTTACTAAGTAATATCACAAAACTTAAAGTTTCATATACATATACCTAATTTGCTTTTGTTGCAGAACATATCTCTCTGTTGATTATATGATTACATACTTCATTATAAATATAATTAGGTAGGTAGGTATCGTATGTTATGCGGCTAACTTACTAATCACAAATGCTGCAACATGGATGGAGATTGACAAGAGAGTGAACTAAGAACTACTTGATTTGTAGTCTATTAGTACAATGTATACAATAATTTCTTCATTTTCAGGTATAGATGTCACCAAAATAAAATTTTAGTGAAACTGGTTGCTACATATGAATTATTTGGTATTGGGTTTTCCTATGTTGTATAGTCTGTCCATATTTCTAACGATTTGCCTTTAGAAGGATTAAGAGTATTACCTGGGACTATCCACTACCTGGTGCCGCCAAATAATGCAAATGAGGTAATGGGCCATATTAAGAGAAATTGGATTTTTTTAAAGTAGAGAAGTAATTTCGTTTAATATAATCTACCGTTTACAATTTAATCTAATTGGCTATACTATGAATAATTAAAGTTTCTTAAGTAAATAAGTTATTATGTTTCGTTCAATATAATCTACTATTAACAATTTAAACTTTATGATTTAAAAGCAAACAATTCTAATTTATGCCTCTACAGCTGTATTAAAGATATTTAATGGTATTCAGGTTACTAACATCCCTTTAACGTAATTAACAAATTTCTGGTAATTTACATATATAAGAAAGTAACAAAATAGAATTAGAAAATAGTTGACGGACAGTTGTTGAAAAGTGCAGACGTTCAAATTTGTGAAAGAAAAACATGTGGACACCGTGGAGTACAGACGACTGTTCAACAAACAATGTATTGTTTAACATGTATGTTATTGTTGTTGTAATTGTAATATTATAATGATGTTTCCTGTACTATGTATCAAGAAAAAAATTTAATTATTTCCCAACAATGTATGTATGTTTATGTGTATATAAATAAATATATTATTTAGTCGAACATTAATCTCTTTATAATACACTTGTAGTATTATAATCTTAGTGAATACGTCCGTGTTAACCACCCGTGCTCGCAAGGGATTATAACGGTCGGTAAACATTTCTTTTGTGAAGATCGAGTGCTATTTAAAAAGGCAAATCGTTAGAAATATGGACAGACTATACTTCCATTAACGCTCCATGCCAAAATTGCTGAGAATATCAGGAAATATGGTTTTAACCAATCTTTCATAAATAACTAATTGGTCATTGCAGTGAATATAAGTATAGACATAATTGTTTCTGTTTTATAGGCGAAATCAGAAAGAACCACGTACACAGAATCAGACATTCTGATGAGACTGAATGCCGGCGAGATATAGAGGACATCTTCAATTTTTATAGCTCAATCCACACGTGAATCAGGTAGGTATGTGATTTTTGGGTCGGTTCACTTGCTCGGGGAAACCTAAGAGATATAATAATGTACCTTTATCGCGTTATCTTAATACATTTTAAATAAATCTCATTCAATAAGTTTGTGAGTTAGCTTTACGGCATGAACTTGTTAGTTAAACTTTAAAATAGTATCGAGTATACGAGTTTGTGAGTCTGTGCTACCACATTTACCGACTTTTAGGTAGATCTAACGATTTTAGATCTTTTCTACCGATCTACCTATTTACATATATTAGCTTTTCAACGAATTCTTAATTGTAATTTTATGTATTGCTAACTATTTTGAAAAAGGTGTACACATTTTTTATATTATATTTGCTACTTAATATTGGTGCTGACATGCAGAAAATAAATGAAGAAAAAAACCCAAACAATTTAACCGTCATTTTGTGTAGCTGAAACAAACATATGTATCGTATACGTCGAGCAGTTTTTTTGTTTTAATTAATTTTAAAAAAGTTACAAAAAATTACTTTTTTTTTCTTGATTTTAAATATCAAACAACGTAAGTGAGTCTTGCAGATGTTTGATCATTTATTTTTTTTTATTTATATTTGCAATGATTTACATACACTTCCATTCCACATAATATTTATAATTAGGTTATAACCCCCCAATGAAATTGCCCCTATTTTATTTGTTACATTTTGATAATGGCAAATTTAAAACTCAAAATCAACGAAAAATAAGTCTAAGCGATATTTCTGTACTCCAGTGTATATTATGTTGCTTAAGGCTGCGCTACGGGATAAAGTAGATCACGAATGTCGGTAATTTCATTTGGGAATAGTTTTTGTCGTACAGAAAAGTTAATTTAAGAAGAATTAAAGATCAAATGATCAGGTTTACTAGGTACCTATAAACTCGTGTTTCATGCGCTGGTTTATTTTTAAATAATTTTGTCTTATAGGCAAAAACATATCAAAAACGAAACCCAACTAGGACAAGCTCGGTCTAAACTCGTACCTCGTCAATTATTTCTATTCTTAATCGTAGTTTTTAGTAAAAATCTTAAAAGCGTAGGCATGTCAGATACGTTACCAATTGGTACGATGGTAATAATATGGTAAATATTAAAATATTTGAAATTAGTCTGCTGTTGTTATTGGACTCTGACGAAAGCGGAAGGAAAACACGTCGTTATAAGACGCGTTCGAAATTGTAGCTCGGAGTACTCGGAGCTATTCTATGACGTCAATTTGATGTAAGCAAACAGTAACTGACCAATCATAAGTTATGGCATACGTCAAATTGATGTCATCGAATAACTCGGAGTACTCCGAGCTATAATTTCGAACGCGCCTATATAAAAGGCGCCCGACGAATTGATTAAAATACAAGTATAGATATTATTAATTTATCTGAAGTTGGTAATGCTGAAACGGTGAAGTTATGATAATACACATGTCTAATTATCAGCTAATTATTAATTTTTAAATAACGTATAAATGCTTTCAGATTTCTTAGTTATTACTTCATAATGTTTAAATATTAGTTTTTAGCGTATTGAAGATTGTATAAACTAGGCATAATTATACGCAGCCGCGCAAAGCAGTCATTCTTGATATTTACTTGGTTTGGTACATGTGAAAACAACCTAACATAACAATCATACTTGATATTTGATATCCCTGGACCAGTATTTATAACTTTGTTCCCTTGATACATGAACAATTATTTTCGTTTTATATTTCATAAAATAATATACTTCTAATACCTCTATGAATTAAAAATAAAAAACATATCGTTTTGCGTATGTTGATTTTCGGTTCCAACCATATTCCAGCTTCACAGAAGTCGAGTATTTTAACCAGGTGGTCGCATATAGCTATTTCGAAAACTAATAGTTTGTTTTCAATTTGCTTGAAATGGTTATGACACAGTATATACGTAAGCAGTAGTTTCACTTCGCCGAAATGATGGGTTTCAACCGTAACTCGCGCACATAACTGGGCAGTGTCGCATCGGTGGGTGAAATTGTAATTAAAATTACTGGATTTTGTTTACAAACAAAAATCTAACCTTAAAAACTTCAAACTATTTCAAAGCTATTTGAATTCTGTTCATTCTGTTCTTAGGAGCTCTATTCATCTTGTGTTGTGTGCAGTATAATATTCTGGAATATTCCGTAATTGTTTTAAAAGCTTATCGTACTGCATATATCTATATTGTATATCTATCTATCATATTTTCTTATATCCAGGTATACTTATCAGTATTCTTTCGTATATTTAGTTACTTTAATAGTAGTGTTTAAAGTATTTTGCTTAGTCTTTAGTTAATTGTTTCTAATATATAGTTTTATTTATTTTGTAGGGTATATAGTTGTTTTCTTCTTTATTTAATTAATTTAGCGTTATAGGTATTTAATAGATTATAAACTCAGATGCTTAGTATAAAACGCTGTGTATCGAACTGTACTAGGAAGTATCACAAAGACAATAAAGAATTCCATTTTTTTCAATTATCTGCAGATGAAGTAATGTAAGTTACTAAGTTTTGTTACAATTCTTTGTCAGCTTCTTTGTTCCTTATGACGCATGTTTATTATATACGTAATTGGTCTTACCCATAATTGCAATTCTTTTCGCTTATGATAATTGTAAATGTAAAAATGTTATAGTCGTAATAAATGGATTGCACAAATTGGAGGGCATGCTGTTCTACAACCAAAAGCAAAAGTATGTGATATACGTTTTGACTTGTGCTGTTTTAAGAACATGTAGAGGAATAGAATCGAAAAAGATACGATTCCGACTCTATTTCTAACAGGTAATGTATTATTGTCATTCGTTGTATGTGGTTTATAATAACAATATAAATACTTTGTAGCAGATGCTTTTATAGCACCATGTGCGCAAAGCCCAGATGGGGCTACGGAAGCAACATTAGATGTTACACAGCCTTTAAATTTATTTAAAATTCAATTACAATTGGTTAAACGATCTCAGTATGGTTATAAATATAGAAATGAATTTAAGCAATTTGCTTTAAATATATTTTTTGTTGGCCCTAAAGTCTACCGTTTTTTAAGTAAAACTCTACATCTCCATCAAAATCAACTTTATGCAGAATAACAAATAAATGGGATATTGCACCAGGAATTAGTGATTTTGCTTTCGGGGTTATATCGGCCAAAGTGGAGACAGTGAGCGAAGAATAAAAAAATTGTGTAACGTTGATATAACAAAAACTTTAAATTTTATTAATGAGTGTAAGGTCACAATTAAATCAATTTTGGGGTTGTGGCAAATCGTAAGTAAAAATGTTAGCTAAATGTGTACAAGACGATTGAATCAAGATGCGTTAGAAAATTTTTTTGGTACTGTACGGTAACAGTCGGGGAACTGTATAAATCCAACTCCAATCCAGTTTTCTAGGGCTTTTATTTTGCTTAAATTATTTTCAATTCGCTGATAATGCAAACTGCATTGAAGATTTAGATAGTGTATTAATCAATATACAACCTAGTGAAGTTAAGCGTTTAGATATTTTATTTCCACCAGATAATATTTTTCAAAGAGCATTATCCATTGATAGCAATGATTACCAAAACCTCAACCTGCCTGAGGAGAATGCATTAACTTATGTTGCTGGTTACTTGTTTAAAAAAATGTTTAGAGAAACATTCATGCGATTTGTGTAAAACATAGTCTAAAGAAAATGTTAACTTAAATGAAACAAGTGTTTAGTTATTTTAAAAGTTATGCTATTTTTATTCTGGACTGGTGACACAAGTTTTATTTCTTTTATTACATTTGATTTTTTTATATGCTTGTAATCCTGCAGCTACTTTTTTTTATTGTATAAAAATGGGTTTTGTTTGAAATTTTTGTTTTACTTGTACATGTCTTTTTATTCACTTGGCTTAGGTAGTTTTTAATATTGCCTGTAATTGTTAAGTTAAATAGTTCAGGGTATTACCCCTAAAATTAGAGATTGTAATCACTGCCTTACTGTTACTGTTACTGTATGTAAGCACCGAAAGAGATAACAGGACAATCACTTTTTCCAGCAACCATTACTTGTCTTCTGACTGACTAATAAGCATGAACATTTTACAGATATATTTTGTAGTATAGATATTGTTCGCACTAATCTAATATACCAATTTGTTTTACTGTATCGTTTGTAAGAAAAGCATCAGCAATAAATCTTTTGTTTTCAATATGTTGTTTCCTTATTTCCAATTCACATCCCTGATCATAAGTAGTGATGGGGCAATCAGATCCAAAAAGTATCCGATAAGCTTAAACGGATATGTAGTCACTACGCTCGGTTCATACAGGTACCGACTATCTTTAGTCGATAAGGAAAAAGATTCGTTAAGCAAAATATAGGCGAACCGATCCACATCCTTGAAAATAGTACCTGCATACATACATATGTATGTATGTAGATAGCGAGGCGGGCTTCGGCGTTTTTCTTTTTTCTTGTTTTTTGCGTTCTCTTTTAATAATAACAGCTGTACAATATTTGTATATAATTGTATTATTGCATACCTTAATTTTGCTTATTGTTAATTATATCTAACTCGGGGATTATTGCTATTCGCATGTGTTTATCGCATTATTCAAAGAATGCAATATTTACTTTCGTTAATTGTAAAATGTAAGAACTCTTAAGAATTGGGAAAGATACTCTACCTCGAAACTAGTATTCGTAACGTCGTATATTTTAAGTTAACCGTCTTAGTAAGAAGTAGTTATGAGTTAAAATGTATTACTTAACTCTTAAAATCAAACAATTTTTAAATATCGTGTATCCTACGTGGTAGAGTAATCCTATCATACTTGTGTTTTTTGTGCTTAGTTTTTGTGTTCTCTGTTTATAACTGCTGCCACGATATGTATGTAGGTACTATTCTCAAGGATGTTTTGCTTAACGAATCTTTTTCCTTATCGACTACATTTTGCTTAACAAATCTTTTTCCTTATCGACTAAAAATAGTCGGTACCTGTATGAACTGAGCATAGCGACTACATATCCGTTTAAGCTTATCGCATACTTTTTGGATCTGATTGCCCCATCACTAATCATAAGTAACAATTACTTCAATAACTTGTATCTCATATTTACGATAACTGTCCATCATAAAGCAATAGAATACTTCTGAAAACTAGTGACGATTGTTCAAAATTTTCAAGTATCTTCTTTTATGCTATGTAATTACATCTACATAAATTAAAATAATTGTGAGCAAAATAAAGACCTCCTGAAATAACGGTTTTACTTCTTTAAATTAAATATAGAAACGTGTGATTTATTTACAGGAAATATGATCAGATCGTTCCTAGAAAACGTACAAATATATTCCTTTTCACTAAATTTTCTATCCCGATTCTATTAAATTAAAATACTTTCAAATATAAACTTAGATGAGGCAAACAGATATATAACTGTACTAAATTGATTCATTAATTAGTTCTTTTATCTTGCGGATAAAAAACATCTTTCGATGTTCGCTGAAAGGATTAGTATGTAATAAATTACCAGACAGAATCTGAAAAAAACATGCAAATTTGGGAGTATAGGCAGATATGGGCACACGTAGGTATATACCTGAGCTGAGAGATTTTTGTACATATCAATTTGCAGGAAATAATAACTTATCTCTGGACACTGACGAGGTTATAAAAGAAATCAAGAAATGATTTTAAAGGTTAAATAGTAATTCACCAAACTTATCTACCTTTCCATAGCACTTGCGAACATTTAGATTTTAGAATATTTCTAAATACTTCTACTTCTTACCAAGAACCATTCAATATTCTACAAACAAGAAAATATTACCTCATGAATAGAAATAGATTATTTGATGTGTATATTGTATATATTTTTGTATTTTGCACTTATTCTCTGGATATGCTCTTTACATGAACATTTTGGGCTCTACAACGCCACAACTACAATTTTTAATATACGCATAATATTGTCAATTATGATTTTCTTTTGTATTTTTCTATCAACATCGATAATATATAGTATATAAACTATTACAGCTTTGCTTGCTCCCTGAAATAATTTCTTTTTGTGCACCCTCGACGCAATCTTGTATCAATTCGATTTTGTATACGTAGATAACTTAACCTTTAATTTTAATGTTTTCAATTATCAATCTTGACAGTTCACGGACGCTCAATTACTAGTTGTGAGAAACGCCACCAGGGCAACTATGCGCAGTTCTCTGCGCGAGGTACAACTGAAAGACAAAAGATCAAAGGTGCCGACACGAAGTGAAACTACTGCTTAGGTATATACTGTGGTTATGATGTACGGGTTTGGGCCGAGCTCTTGTCCTTGTTGGGTTTCGTTTTTGACAGTTTTGTTGCTTATAAGACAAAATTATTAAATATAAAACCGGCGCATGAACGGCGGCCTAGGCCGGAGAATGATAAGTTGCCGGCCGATTTAAAGTAATGCAAAATCAATGTTTCTGACCGGAGGCGCAAAATCGTATATATTTTCTAGTAATTCACGACGTTAATGTTATATGTGTCATATTGTATGCATTAGTTATTAGTTGTGTTGAAGTTGGTAGCATTGACAAATAAAGCAGTTACATTTGTGTCACGACTAGAGAGCATCATTTGTAACCTCAATCCCTTAACATGGCGCTATAAACAGGATAAAAACAAATACCAAGAATCAGTAAATTCAAAAATACACATCTAAAATAAGTGCAGTATATAATATCATATCAAGTGTAAATTACTTACGAAATGGAAGTACCGATGAGTTCGATTATGCCAATGACGATGACCGGCAATATGGCGGAAAATTGGAAGAAATGGGTGCAAAAATTCAAAAACTACCTAATTGCAACTGAATGCAACAAGAAATCAGAAGATATACAATGCGCTCGTTTACTACACTTGCTAGGAGAAGATGCCATGGATATATATAGTTCGTTTAGTTTTAAAGAAAATGAAAAGGGCAAAATTGAAGTGCTGATTAAGAAATTTGACGATTACTTTGTTCCGAAGAAGAATTTAATATATGAACGCTACAAATTTTTCACAGCGAAACAACAAGATGAAAATATGGAGCAATTTGTAACAAAACTGAAAAATATGGCTAAACAATGTGAATTGGGGAACTTAGAAGATGATATGATTAAAACAATGCTGGTAATTGGTATAAAAAATGAACCCATCAAAGAAAAATTGCTACAGAACCATGAATTTACCTTGGAGAAAATGGTACAAGCATGTATCGTAATTGAAAATACCAAACTACAAACTGAACGTATGAATGAGAAACCCGTTGAAGTATCAAGTGCAGTCCATGTGATCCGAAAGAAAAATACTGTGAAGCCAACCCAAAGTGCCAGTAAGAACTATAAAATAAGAAATTGTAGAAATTGTGGTAAAGATCATGAGTTGAACAAATGTTATGCGTACGGTAAGATATGCAATGCATGTAAAAAACTGAATCATTTCGCTCAAATGTGTAGAAATAAAAGTAAGAAAGTAAATGAAATTAGCGTAAATAACGAAAATACAGAGAACAAATACAACTTATCAATTAACAGTATTGCAAATAATTCTAATGCATGGTTTTTGTCATTATCGATTCAAGATGCATCAATTAAATTTAAAGTTGATACGGGGTCAGCCGTAAATATTATATCAATAAATACTTTTAAAAAATTAAGACATATACATCTTGAATCAACAAGCACAAAATTATACACTTACACAGGGGAAATAATAAATATAATTGGCAAAATAAAATGTAGTGTTAAGTATAACGAGTGTACTTATCAGGACATTGAATTTTATGTAACAAAAAATCATTATGATTGTATTCTAGGCTTACAAACATGTAATCTCTTAGGTTTAGTTAACTCAACAAATTCTATAAATAATCATAATTACAATGAGATGGTACATAAATATCAAGAGTTATTCAATGGTATTGGTCAAATAGGGGAACCATATCACATAAGGATAAATAAAAATGCAAAACCAGTAATTCAACCCATAAAAAACGTTCCATTTGCCTTGCAAAATGAATTTCAAAAACATCTTAAAGAATTAGAAAATTTGAAAATAATACAAAAAGTAGAAGGTCAAACTGAATGGTTAAATTCTTGTGTAATAGTAAGAAAACAAAATGGGTCACTAAGAATATGTCTTGATCCCAGGGATCTAAATAAAGTTATCATTGACAAAAAATGCAAAATACCAACAGTAGAAGAAATTGGTTCAAAAATCAAGGGTGCAAAAGTGTTCAGCACGTTAGATGCTGCCAGTGGGTTTTGGAACATTCCATTGGACGGCTATAGTAGCAAACTGTGCACATTTGGCACACCTTTTGGAAATTATAGATTCTTACGAATGCCTTTTGGTATAAAAATTGCAAGTGAGGTTTTCCAAGACAGATTTAGAAATATTTTTAATGTAAAAGGCGTTGAAGTATATATAGATGATATATTAATATGGGGAGAAAATAAAGAAATACATGATCAAAGATTAAAGCAGGTTTTGGATATAGCAACAATGAATAACATTAAATTTAATTTAGAGAAATGCAAATTAGGGATTGATAAAGTTAAATACTTAGGATATGAATTTTCAGGTGAAGGAATGAAAATAGATATAGAAAAAATTGAAGCCATTAGGGATATGCCTAAACCTGAAAACAAAAAAGATGTACAACGTTTTCTAGGTCTAGTAACCTATGTAAGCAAATTTATAGATAATATGTCAAACAAAACACATCCGTTACGACAATTAATAAAAAATAATACACATTTCAAGTGGGAAAAAGTACATGATACTGCATTTAAAGAGTTAAAAGACATAATTTCTTCTGATATGTCATTAAAGTATTTCGAACCAGACATGCAATCAGTCATATCTGTAGATGCATCAAAAAATGGCTTAGGTGCAGTTTTAATGCAAAGTGGAAAACCATGTGCATACGCATCAAGGGCAATGACCGACGTACAAGAAAGATACGCACAGATTGAGAAAGAGCTGCTGGCAATTTGCTTTGGGATCGAAAAATTCTATCAATATGTATATGCCACAAAGTTTGTTATTGAAACAGATCACAAGCCTTTACTAGCAATTTTCAGTAAACCATTAGATAAATGTCCAGCGAGACTACAGCGTATGTTACTACAATTACAAAAATTTAATTTTGATGTTACATATAAACCCGGAAAAGACTTAGTAATAGCAGACAGTTTATCAAGAGCATTTATTAACAAAGAATATAAAGATAATCTAAATTTAGAACTACAAGTTTGTATTGTAAAAGAACACGTATCCATGACAGATCAAGTCCTGACAGAATTAATCAAGGCAACGGAAAATGATGATGACTTAAAACAAATACAGCGTTATGTAAGAAATGGATGGCCTCAAACCATTGCAAAGGTACCTACGATATTAAAACAATATTATAAATTAAGAAATGAAATAACTGAAGGAAATGGTTTGTTGTACATGTCGCAAAGAATCATTATACCAAAGAGCTGGCGACCAAGAATTTTAAATAATATTCACGAAGGACACTTTGGAATAAATAAATGTATAGAAAGGGCTAAGTTTTCTGTATACTGGCCAAGAATAACAATCGACATTGAAAATTTAGTATCACGCTGTGACATATGCAACAGTTATGCTAAAAGCAATTGTAATGAACCTTTAATTCCACACACAATATTAAAAAGACCTTGGGCTAAAGTAGGATTAGACTTATTTGAAATATATAGAAATCACTACCTGTTAGCTGTGGACTACTACTCAAAATATATAGAAGTAGTTTCCCTGAATAGTGATCTATCTTCAGATAATGTAATAGGTAAAGTAAAATCAATATTTGCTCGTCATGGAATACCAGAAATATTAATTTCTGACGGCGGTCCTCAGTTTACCAGTAAACAATTTCAAGAATTTAAAAAAGAATGGAAATTCGAACACCATATGTCCTCCCCCTATCATCAACAATCAAACGGTCAAGCGGAAAGGTCCATACAAACTATTAAAAATATAATAAAGAAAACAATAGAGGATAAAGGTGACATATATTTGGGACTCCTTGCATATAGAAATACGCCAATATATAACTCATTTACACCTGCACAATTATTAATGTCTAGACATCTAAGAGATCGAATTCCAGTACATAATGAAAAACTAGAACCACGAATAATAGACAAGAAGATATTTCACGAACAAATAACTACTCGGCAAAATAAATCTAAAATATATTATGACAAAAAAGGATGCAGAAATAGAACGGACTTTAAATTAAATGAACATGTAAATTATCAACACCCAATAACAAAACTATGGAAGCCAGGCAAAGTAATAAGGAAAATATCTGATACCACTTACGAAATTGAGAAGCAAGAAGGAGGGAGAATAAATAGAAACAGGAAATTCTTAAGATCATTTCAAAGAAAGACAGGAAACCGACACGTAACACATCAGAGTGGAAGTGAGTATGACTTTCCAAAAGAAGAAACTCTGAATGAACAAAATAATCAAGAAATGACTATACCTAACACAGAAATAACAAACGCGACACCAATAAATAATGAGAGAACCACTACCAGTGGCAGAATAATAAGAACACCAAAACGCCTTAATGATTATGTAATATAATTAAATTAAGTTTAGTTTAGTTTGTCTTTCTTCTAAATAAAGGAGATGTTATATGTGTCATATTGTATGCATTAGTTATTAGTTGTGTTGAAGTTGGTAGCATTGACAAATAAAGCAGTTACATTTGTGTCACGACTAGAGAGCATCATTTGTAACCTCAATCCCTTAACAGTTAATGATTAAGGTTTGAATTAATAAACCGAAACGTTTTACTTAGTGGGAATAGTTGTTTTATTATGCGACTTAAAAACCAAGAAAATATACGTATATAATAACTATTTTGAAACTTATAGTTTGTCAAGTGCGCGTATATGTCAAATTAATGTTATACATTACTGACATTTGAGTGCATTTTGAGTGTAAAACACGTAAAACAGTGTAAACTGACATATAACACCACTTACCATAAAATTTCAAATTTCTTTACAAATTTTGTACGTCATAATCTCGTTTGCCAATGCCATAGCGTTTTCAAGTTGCTCCTATATTTTAAATATTTTGCTATTTTCGATTACAAATTTCAAAGTATATAATCTTTTTTCATCAAAATGGATGGAAATATTGTTATTTACAGATAGTGAATTACTAGAAAATTATGTAGATATAAATTCGCGTGATAGAAAATAAAGTGACTTTAGAAAGTAAGAATCATAATTTCTTAGGGCCGGTTTCATAATGAATTTAAAGCACCTTTAAAATTTAAAGTCGACTTTAACTTTAAAAATCGGTTTCATAATCTCACTTTAAATCCAAAGTAGTAGACCTTTGGATCGCAATTTTACCGGCGATTCTGTCAAATGTCAAATACGATTTCAGTCATTTTCCAATTTACATTTGCTCTTTTTTAAGTATTCGAGTGCGGTTGTCAGTTTTTGCGAATAAAAATCCACAATGAATGTTTTAAATACAAGTTCGAGTTCGTCCGAAGATGAATTACAAGTAGTGGTAAGAAGAAGGAAGGTTTACAGAAAAAGAACGGATTGTTTCAGCAAATACAACAACAACGAATTTTTCGATCGATTTCGGTTAACAAAAGTAACTGTTGTTTCTTTATTGGAACAAATTGAAGAACATATATCACCAGCTACAAACAGGTATGCTGAATTGTGTTGTGTTTATTGGTTATGAGCCGTGCATGTGTTTACATTTTCTAGAGGTGGCAGCATACCTGCAATGATCCAGTTGCTATTAACATTGCGTTTCTTTGCTACTGGAAATATGCTTATTTCAGTAGCAGATTTTATTAGCATTTCCAAAGCATCCACATCTAGGATTGTAAAGAGTGTCGACTGTAATAGCTTCATTAGCGAGAGAATATATAAAGATGCCTGCAAATAACGAGGAAATGGAGAGCGCTGCCGAAAAATTTTATGAAATTGCTAGGTTCCCTAGGGTACTTGGTGCAATTGATTATACGTTAATTAAAATTCAATCTCCGGGAGGAGACGATGCAGAGATTTTTCGGTGTAGGAAAGTTTTTTTGCCTTAAATGTGCAGACAGTTGCTGATGCAAGTTTGCGAATAAGAAGCATTGTTGTGCGTTGGCCAGGCTCATGCCACGTTCAAACTGTTTTCAACAATAGCCGACTGAGGCAAGATTTTGAAAGAGGGATATATGGGAGGTATCTAATGGTTGGTGATAGTGGGTACAGGATTGAACCATATTTAATGATACCACTTCAGCAAACGGCGACACCTGCAGAAAATTTATATAACGAGTCTCAAATCAGGACTCGTAATGTTGTTGAAAGACAATATGGGGTTTGGAAAAGGCGATTTCCCATACTAAGTGTAGGAATCAAGGTTAAGTTGTCCAGTGCCATGGATATTATTGTTGGAACAGCTGTACTGCATAACATTGCATTGGCTATGAATGAAGAGGTACCAAATAATTGGTTGCAAAATGATCCAAATGGAGACGAGGAACACAACGATCAACCTGCCAACCATGTAGCCAATCAAGCTCGAGATGTAAGGAGATTGTTAATTAATGAACATTTTGCTCGATTGTAATGTTGGGTCATTAGTACAGTTCTTTTCAGCGTCTGGCTCAGCTCACTTCACACACATTCACCACGAACCTATATAGCCGGCTGGTTTCATCATTCGTAATGAGTAGCTCGCATTTTAACTCACAACCGTGAAGTGAGCTGAGCCAGACGATGAAAAGAACTCTATTATTGTCACTACATTTGTTAGATTTAAGCCATTCCAGAAGTCATATCTGGTTCCGATAAAGTGTCAATAAATAAACAAAACTCAAAGTGCCGAGCTCCAATATTTTCTGTACATTGCAATTCTTGGTATTTCAAAGCATAAGGTTGTATTTCAACATAATAAACTGTTTATGGTAAATTTGTGTGTTATTTGTATTTTAATTAAGTAAACATTCACTACAAAACTAACATATAGACAATAATAAAATAACATAAGAAAAAAAATATATATAAAGAAAAAGTTTTTTTATGGTTTTGCAAGATCTAATTGCTTTTTTTTAATTTCTAAATCCAACAATAACATTTTTTTTGTGTGTTCTTCTTCCCTTTGTTTTTCTTCTTTTATTGCTCTATCTTCTCGTTTTTTCTGTGCTTCCAACTCTCCTTTTAAATATTCTAATTTGAGCTTATAATACTCCTCTTTTGCTACACCCAAAGGTGTCGGAATGGTTGGTCTTAGCTTTTTGGAAACAGGCTCCTTCAACTTTCTGGGTACATAGTGACTCCAGTCAGCATCTAAAGAGCGCTGCAAATTATTAAATAAATGATCTGAAAGCTGAAATTGTTATGTGTAATATATACTTTTAATGTTGATTTAGGAGTATTTCTTTCCATTTCTGCTAACGGTGTCTCCTTGATATCCACAATAATATTCTACAAATTATTCATTGAAATATAAGCATTAAGGAGATGTGGCACTTACTTGAAAACTTGTAATTGTTGTACTCTCCTGAAAATCGGCACAGGAGACTACCTGAATCTAAAATAGATTCTTATTAGCTTGAAAAAATCTAATAAAGTGGAATGCTTACATTTTCTGATACATCTGCACTGGAAGAAGGTAATGGTTCCATATTAGATGTTTCACTTATTACAACCACCTACACACATCAGAAAAGCTTTTTAATATGTTTGTTCACATACATTTAATACTTACAGGAATAAGATCGCTATCAAGTATAAGAGGTTGTGGTGATCCTATAGTATTTATATTAGATTCTTCCTATAAAAATAATGGCATAACATAAAGACAACGATAAAAGATATTACACTGCATTGTTTCAGATTTTCCTGTGCGCAATCAGTTTCTACTTATAGATGATCGTTTAGATTCCCTTGACAGTATGACTAATGTAATCGGATACATTGTATATAATGTATTTCTTATCTATGATTATATCTATCGCAAGCTATGTACTGTCAATTGAATGTCAACGAATTATACAATATAATTTAATAATATAATTACAAAACAATTATCGCTGTCCATTGGATACTGTAGTCCCACCACCGTTTTAATATTTATAATTTTTAAAATAGCCTCCACAATAGGGTCAAAGCTACCATAACCGGGGCCACCACCTGTACCCTTTACACATACTCTTTCATTAGCAAATACCCTCCGAGCCTTTGTTTTAAGATTATCGTATTTGCTTTTTAATTGCTCGATACTGCGGCATACATAGCCTTTGCTATTGAAGCATTTTTGCACTCTTTCCCATGCTTGGTCCTAGCAATAAACAGACAGATATTTATATAAAGAATCCTACCTTTATGCTAATATTTACTTACCTTTTCTGTATTTGAGACTTTGTTCGAACTTTTATTTTCTATTATATTTTTTTCTTTATATATCTCATCTGCCAGTAGCAGCTCCTCTTCTTTGCTAAAATGAGGAATTGCACTTTTTTTAAATTCTTTTTAAAATAAGGTTATTTTGTACATGACCTAAATATATATTTACACTGAAATTTTGACGGCTTTCTGTAAAGTAGTTTTTGAAATATAAATTTTTTAAGATCTTTATACGTCACAAGTACGTAGTAAAATTTTATGAATGAATGAGAATTATATGGCAACATAGAAATTACTCCCCCGTAATAATCACAGATTGCAGTCATTTATGGAGAACAATGACAAAGGACAAAGACAAATTTACCGGCTGCGAAATACGCTATTATTAATAATATTATTAATCTTGTTTTAGTTTGTGTTTAAAGTTCTCCAATTTATCGTAAAAGAACGAATTCTAAAAGATCATAACCTCCAAATCGCGTAAAATAAACACAGAATATCGTAATAATACGTTTACGCCATCTGTACGCGCAAAGCATGCGAACAGCGAACTTATTATTACTTATCTGCGATGATGATGCGAACTACGATGACTATCGCTCCATTGCCAAATCATGCCGACTAAGAATTTATGAATGAAAGAACTTGTGACGTCAGAGCACTTTTAAAAAATTAATTATGCCTTAATGAGAAACAATTTAAAAGAAGGTTTAATGAAGGGCTATATATTACAACATTCTCTATCATTCTATGACATAAAAAAAAAGTTGTGCAATTCGTCATTAGTGCTTCTAGCTTTCTTTACTTTAGCATTCATTATTTCAACCGGTTTGAAGTACCTTTGGTTGGCGTTCAGATGGCGTGTCAGGTTTGGCGTGCCCATTAATTTTTTTTGATAATGTTGCATTGTAATTTCTTAATTTTGATTGGTTTTACTTTGTTATTAACTGCCAAGTTTATTTCAGAATCTACAACCAACATAGCTCGCATTCCAATGAATATTTGGCGGTATTTAATTTCATTCATCAGTACTTTTATACTATCGCCGCCAGATGTCAGCACCTTACGCAGCTCGGTTGAATAACTATAAGATATATAAACAAGGATGAAACACATTCACTTTAAAAGGGAACTTAAAGTCTCCTTAACCTAAAGTCGGCTTTACTTAAAGGAGCTTTTAGCGTGTGATTATGAAACCGGCCATTACTTCCAAAAAAAAGTTCGACAAACCAATATTCATTCTGAAATACAAATCTCCTGGCCACACTAGGCAAGAGATTTATTCAGATTACTTGAGTCTATTGAATAAATTATTTATACATATGTATTCAAAAATAGTAGAAGATATTGTTATGTTATAACTGTATTATGTGTATAGGTATCTGTTTTATATAAATAAAAACAGAAGCTGATTTAACTCCTTTATAGTCCAAAAGAACATTGCATCGACATTACAAATTCTATTTCGCACTAGATGGCGCTGGAATGTAAACATAAATAGCATTTCAAAAGTAATCATTACCAGCTGGTTTTGTGCTTTACATAATACATAATGCTTTTTTACTAATAAATTCTATGTTATTTTAAAAAATGGCACAAATTACAAAATTTGCAAGAAATAATATCCAAACGTGGGCCCTTTCAATTCATCGACATATAGGAAATACGGTTATTAAACCATTAGAAAATGTAAAATCAGAACTGCTAATCACTGAGAAATGTGTTGAAAGGCTAAAGAAGGTAGCAAACGTCGATTCATTCTTACGAATTACCGTGGAAGGAGGTGGATGTTCGGGTTTTCAATATAAATTTGACTTGGATTCAAAAATTAACGAAGATGACAAGTGAGTTTGTTTTATTAGAAAAGGCTACTCCTTTAAAAGTATTTATTCTGCAGAATATTTGAAAAGAATGGAACAAAAGTTGTGGTGGATTCTGTTTCGTTAGATTACATTAAAGGATCAACAATAGATTACCAAGAGGAACTAATCCGATCTTCATTTAAAATTGTAAATAACCCATTGGCAGAACAAGGGTGTTCTTGCGGTGCATCATTTGCAATACGCTTAGATTAATCGATTATGAGAATCTGATTGTTGCTATATTGTGATACGTTAATGTAGGTAAAGAATTTACTTGTATAAACTTTATTTTTATTGGTTGTAATTATTTCAATTATAACGAATTAGATTAGTTGGTTTACAAGTTATTAACACTCAATCTTACAGGTATCCCCCTGGCAACACATGAAGCTTGAGTTAGGTACTGACGAGCACTTTTTCGAGCTTTACACAAAGCTCTTAATAATTCAGGTTCATTTGTGTCAAATATATCATTTTTTCCTATGTTCACCATTGGTTCAACTGAAACAAAGCATATAGCATTTTACATTAGAATAAACAGGCTGCTCATACTTTCTCCAGTTAGTTCCCATTTCTTTTTATCTATATTCTTCCAATGTACTGCTGACTGTTTAGGTAACCATAAACTCCAAAATTCTGTAGACAATGTGTCTGTATCAAAATCAGTAACTTCCCATAACATCCCAACAACACAGGGACTAAAATTTTTATATAATTTAATTATTGGATTCTTTTGTAAGTTTATAAAATTGTGTTTATGCATGCAACTACCTCTCTACGTACCTACAAGCTATTAGATACATTTGATTCGATCCATACATTTCCACCTGTGGACCCAGATTTGTGTATTTAACACTGCCACAGCCAAACAATAAAACAACGCTGTTGATTCTTAGTTTTTGAATTTTATCGCTAGAAAAGAACTGCGAACCATTTCCATGACCATTATATCTGAAATAAATTTAAACAAGTAGTAGTCCACCAGCACTATTGCTAAGTTTGCTATTATCGAAGCTATAAATATAGTTAATTTGATTTATTTATACCATTTATCTATCCAATGCTCGTCCCTTACTATTATTACAGACATTTCAAATGCATTTTTAGAACTTTTGGTTGTGTGTTACAAAGTTTTCTTAAAAAGAAACCTTTATTGAAATAACCTGCACCAAAATCTAGACAAGTGTTTCAATTTGCATTTTTCATATCTTTATGACGCAAATAAGTTTCACAAACTTCCCCTGATCATTACTTACGAAAATATATCACTATTTAGAAGCATTTCTTCAAATTGCTCACAAGAAGGTGTAACCCCAACAAGGCCATTCCAGTCTGGTATCCAATATTTAAAAAAACCATGAAGTCTCGCTTCCATACGTTTCAAATCTAACCCGGGATTAATAATGTATTTACCCTTTTGGTAATCTACATTGATTTTTACGCCATTCACTATACTGTCTTCATGTTCTTTGAATAGAGCGTACGTGAAATGTACTGATGGCATGCGCGACACCGGGTGATCTTGCAGTACGTCTAACATTTCCCATGGTAACGCATCAAGCTTCTGAACAAATAGAAATATTAATTTAGTACATAAGGTAAATTCAATTATGAAAAACTCTGGTAGCAAAAGTAAACATGGTTTAGAACTATAACATTGAGTTGAACACAAACATCTGTAGAGGTTTATTTTCAGTTAACCATCACGACAGCCATATTCCTAGTTTAAGTATTAAGAATCATTTATGTCTGCAGACATTGAATCTCAGAGACTTGCACTGTGGCAGACACGACGAAATATCTTATTCGTGTTCTTTATGTGAGTATTCATATTTCATATTATGTGTTTGCGAATGCTTGCCCGGAAGCGCTATATACAGGGTGAGTGGTGAGGATCCCACCAAACTCCGGGAGTGTAGTATTGTATTCATAAAAATATTTAAAAGAAACCCATGTCTTGTTAACCGATCTTCATTTGTTTTCAAGTTGTAGCATCATTACAAAATTTACAAACTTAATATGTCTTACTGAATGCGTCTTAAATAGAATAAAAATATCTTTGCATTGACTATCCATATAAAACATGAAAAGTTTACTGTTTTTTTATTAGAGATGGTGTACCGGCTAACTGGATCATTCCGTTCTAGGCAGAGATAATATACCCAGTTCTATGCAACTTATTTTAATAATTTGTTTATTCTGATACATGTCAATGATAGTTAATTGTCAAAGTGATTTATATTTTTCAGTGGTTACACGATTATTACAAAATGCCAAACACGCTCTAGCGCTGCCATTACAATAACCATAAATACAAACCATCTGTAATAAAAAACAGTAAGTGAAGAACTACATACATTTGATTTGGGTAGTCAATACAAGTACATTTTTATTTTATTTAAGACGAATTCATTACAACATATTAAGTTTGTAATGATGTTACAACTGAAGATCGGTTAACAAAATATGGGTTTCTTTTAAAAAAATTTATGAGTATAATACACTTGCAGAGTTGGTGCGATCTTCACCACTCACCTTGTAGAGATACACATACCGCATGATAAAATTTACTCCATAGCATCATTGAATATTGTGAGAAAGTTTATGTAAACCATAGATAAAAAAATCGTGATACATTTATTAAATATTGAACTGTATCCTATGGAACTGGAATGGCGTCTGACATAATAATATATTCAGGCGCTGAAGCCAACAAAGATAGTAAACGCGACGTATACCTGTTTCACTTCATCTCATGTTTGTATGTGTAAATTTATTTTAAGTTTTTTTGACATTTATTTTCATGAAGGATATCGTAATGTGTTAGAGAGAAATAGGTATACGTCCGTGATAATTGTTACCTATGTAAAGCCCGCTTCACAGTTTCGTGAGTAACATATCGTTCCAGTTCCCATAAATACAGTTCAATAAATTGAAATCATGTAAGTACAGAATATGTACACAAAGATTTGAAAGTGCCGGGACTGAAGCTGCATAATTAGCTTAACTTTTAGGAATTGATCCGGCATTATCTGAAAAGCAGCCAAATCGGGATACACGAAAAGAAAAAATTATGTATAAAGCAGAAGATAAAGCTTCCGATTTCTATTGGTTTGTAATCAAAATTTAGGGTAGAAATATTTAATGTCATGTAGTAATAATATCGCTTGAAGAAAGGTTTGGAGGATGCAGATGAAACATTATGAATAGATTTGAGATTTTTTACTTAATATAAATGACATTCCGGACATAACAAAATTAAAACAAAAATCTATATAATGTTCTTAGTGATTAAAGAAGTTTTAATATAAACAAACATGAATTTCTGATGTAGTAAATAGCTTATTTCCTAAAAATACTAAATCATTCATCGAAACTGTATGATTATAGGAATAAATAATTTTGAAAATGTAGTTTCAAAACGTATAGGCAACACCGAAAACTTTGTTGAAAATACCAATGCTGCCGAAAGGAGCTTCAGTAAATTAAAGTTTATGAAAACATAAGGGAAATTGTCAATTGAATTCTTTGGCATTATTAATGGAAAACGGGACAAATCGTGCAAAAAAAGTAGATATAATAATATATTATTTACATTTTGAATAGCATACTTGTTTTGCAATAAATATACATTCATAATCTTACAAAATCAAATTATGTTTTATTTTTGTATTTAATGAACTGTGTTGATTTTTAATTTTATAATTATTTTGTTCATGTTGAGATGTAAAACCATAGTCTGTGTATTAAAGTAGTATTAAGCCAATGCTTGCCAAACTTCTATGTTTTTATTAGAAATAGGTTTAAAGTATTTAAAAGAATATTTTAAAAAATGTTTCGTTTCAGTAAAAGACTTAAAAGCAATGTCTATACAGGGGGCGACAAAATTCTATTTTTCACGGTACATAAAATCACCTGGCAAAAATTACTAAATAATAATAATATGCAAGTGCAATTTTTACAGTATGAAATCATTAAATAAATGCTTCCTGCTATCAACTGTAATTTTTAATAAGAGGAAATTTTGTACAAAATTTTACCTCGTGTCGGATTTGAACCAGGCATCTCTCAATTGGTAAGAGCCTCGTCCGGCAAACGAGAGATGCCTGATTAAAATCCGACACGAGGTAAAATTTTGTACAAAATTTCCTCTTATTAAAAATTGCAGTTAATAGCAGGAAGCATTTATTTAATAATAATAATCTTTATTGTCCAACAGAAAAACACTCCATATAAAGGACATATAAAGGAAAGAGTAAGTAGTTACAGTGTAATAATAATAACAACAATCATTACTACACTACTTACATACTAATTATTAATTAATAATTCTACAAACTGAAACTATTTCACAAAAAAAAAATAAGAGAAAGAAAGTAATTACAAATACATCGATTGCCTAAGAATGAAACCAAAATGAGAAAGAAAGGCAAATTAGAATACAAGAAAATTATTCTGTAACCTAAACCCAAATACAAGAAAGTAATTATAAATGCAGTTGTAATCAGGTAAAGATAGAAATAATAGAAATAAAGGGAAGTGATAGTTCTGACTGAATATATAACAGAAATAAAATTAAACGTTTGCGGTGAACGCATCAGTAAACATCTGATCAATATTTTGGTACATATGCGTTAGGGAAGCCTTAAGTAAAATATTGGTGCGAGCTCTGGGAAGGGAAAACGTAGCACAAGATCTACTATTAAGGCGGGGCACACTAAAGTTGAGTTGGCTGAGTAGGGTTGGTGCATTAATGTTATTATGAATTAGATTGTAAAGAAAGTCTAAAGACTAAAACCTAAAACAGGAATACCTAAAAAGCAGTAGGTTTGTATGTTTGCCTTGTTTGCGGATAGATCTGGCATAAAATACATATATTATAATTTCTTCTAAAGTACTTTCATACTGTTCATAAGAGATTAGTAAATACTGATGGAAAAAGTCGTCCTAAAAATACATATGTTCTTTGATGCTGTTTTTTATTTCTTGTGTACTACACAAGCATTCCAACTTGCTCACAGCTGTTTGTCAATACTTCATTACTAACGTTAATTCCAGAACTTTTAGTGTCAGGTCAGTAACTATCACTGCGCCCTGGCTATTCATACAATATACTTACCTCATCAACTACTAAGATGACAGGATGTCGTTTATGTCCTGAAAAGTTCTGCTGCTGTGCTATTTCATGAATCGATTTGGAAAGATTGATATTTAATTCTTTATCTTCTGGGAAACAGTATCGTATTACTTGTTTGATTTCTATAAGTTTAAGATGATTGCTACATTTAATGAGACTCTTCAAGATACAACGTACTTTTTCTGAAATACTCTCTCTATAAAAAATCGTGGATATTAATTGGATTATGTAAACTCATTTTACCTGACTATTACATGCATACATTTGATAAGTTTGCAATAAGGTCTCTAATATTGTGGCTATATTATTTTCTCCTTCATCTACTAGTTTTCCAACAAATAAGCATCGCCATTCTCTAAACCAAATGTCTTGTATGTCTTTAACTAAACTCTAAAAAAAAAGAATAAGAGTGTGTCCTATATTTTGTTCATGATTTTATTTAATGTAAAATACAATGTGCATATTTACCTTAAGTCTATTATTAATAACATAACGAACTTTTGAGTACATGTGCTTATCTACATGCGAACTGAAGAATTCTGCCTTTTTATCATTTATCTTTAAATCAGTAAAGCTTTTCTTATTGTCACTGATAATTGATTCCATTTCTTGGCGTATTTCTATCAGGTTCCCACTTATTTTATCAACTGGTGCATTAATCGCTATGCGATACGGTTTTGGTTGTCCTTTTCCACAATGGAATATTGTTAAATATAATGAGTTTGTGTAGTGTTTCCAGTCATCAGTTTCAAAACATTCTTCGGGATTATATTGTGGTGTTAGTTGTACAAGTATCCATTCTGAAAAAAAAAAATTATGTATACAAAATGATCCAATTAATTTATCAATAAATTTTACCTTTTGGCATTTCTTCAATTTTTTGTAACATTCTTGCAATACTATTTTCTATATCTGAATTTTTACAGTCAAAATTGATATTTTCTTTGTCAATGCTAATATATTTCTTATCAGATTCATTTTGTAAACTTTTACAATGACGATATATAGCTTTATGTCTTAAACCAGGAACGTGGGACTCTGTCAAGTAATAAATACTTGTAAGTTCATCTGATTGCATTGATGCTTTCTTTCTTTCCAGATCTTAAAACAGCCAAACATAAAACTCTAGGTTTAAATTATTGAAATTATGTACTCACTTTGAAATATTGGTCCTGATGCAAAATGTACATTTTCTAAATTTTTAATAAGTTCAGAAATGTTATCAATTTCCATAATTAATGCAACTACTAACTTATAAAAATTGCTCTTATTTATTACTGGAAAATTTCAAATCCATCACATAGGAGGTTTTGAAAAAGTATAAACCAATGAAAGTAATGAAGCCAATCATACTTCCCAGCAACATCAACAATTTTAATGCGCAATCGCAAGTCGTAACAGAAAGCGGTCGAACGGTCGGTTGGTTTCTTTTGTTCACTTTCACTATATACCGTGCTGGCAAACTTGTCGTGTTACTTTTTTATGCCTGTATTCCCTTGTTATAGTTTTTCAACCCTGTGAGAGTCTAACAGGATTCCAATGACGCCAATGTAACAAAAAGGGGGTCCTATACCCCCAGGTTCCCCAGTTTGGGTACATATTGATCAATAATGATAATAAGGGAAATGTAGACCCCAGCTTATATTACAGAGGTGGTGCAACCAGCTATTAACAATATATTCCCTATAAAATCTTTGATTGAAAGAATATGAATTTATTAAGAAGTTGTGTAACGAAAATTCTGATTGAGAGCTGAGAGATATCTTATTTTATGTCTCTCATCGAATCCATCACAGAAATGTCAGTAATTCGAACATAGTGCCAACCTTTAGTGATCTTTTTGCATGCCGAGGCGGAGAATGGTGTGTTTTCGTAGTAATGCGAAACAGTGTTTTTGAGAGGAAGTCAAAAATAACTATATCCGAATTTTGCATTGGCAGTACTGAGTTTGATGGATTTAACAGACGTAACATCCGAATTTTGCATTGGCAATACTGAGTTTGATGGATTTGACAGACGTAACATTGAAGTGAGATTTGTTTATATTTTGTTGTTTATATTTTGTAATTTGAGTGGTAAAAGATCATGAATTTACCGGATTCTGATAGTGAAGATGAATTGCCTCCTGGATGGGAGGAAAGGGTTACTGTAGATGGGAGTGTATTTTATGCTAATCATTTAACGAAACAAACACAATGGACTCATCCAAGAACTGGTAAGAAAAAAATTGTTTGTGGAGAGTTACCATTTGGTTGGGAAAGATGCATTGATAAAAATTCAGGGAAAGTAATTTATATTGATCATGAAAACAAACGAACCACATACATTGATCCACGATTGGCTTTCGCTGTAGAAGAAAAGGAACATGTAAATGATTACAGGCAGAGATTTGATGCTTCTAGTACTGCACTGCAAGTACATTGTGTAATTTTGATATTTTTTTTATACTAAGAGTTATTTACAGGTGTTACATGGAAAGGATTTAAGTGGCAAATATGCTATCATAACTGGTGCTAATGTTGGTATAGGATATGAAACTGCTAGATCATTAGCGAAGCATGGATGTAATATTATTTTTGCTTGTCGAAATATTGCTTCTGCTAAAATAGCAATAGATAACATTAAAAGTGAAAAACCAGATACAAACAATATGCTGGATGTTGTTACATTAGATTTACAATCATTAAGAAGTGTAATCGAATTTGCTGGTATTATAAGAGAAAAGTATAAAAAAATTGATATCTTGATTTTAAATGCTGGTATATTAGGACTTCCATTTACCAAAACAGAAGATGGGTTTGAAGCAACATTCCAAGTTAATCATTTGTCCCAGTTTCTATTGACATTATTGCTAAAACCTTTATTGAATATAGGTTCACGCATAGTAATTATATCATCCGAGTCACATAGGTTAGTATATATGAGTTTTTAAAATATACAATATAATCTATTAGAAGTTATGTTGATCACACAAACAATTGGTATTAAGTAGATTAAGAAACAAATAATTAAATTTGGAACTGGAAACTGAATGTATTTTGGAATTTATTTTAATGGATTAACTTAACTTATGTAGGAATATCTTCTTGTTAGCTAGTTCATTTATGAAATATTTTGGTTTATCAAGTTTGGTGGTCTGTTGAATATCTTCTTCGTAATCTTAGGCCTTTGTACCGTTAGGTGTGAGGCTGTTGAATATCATTGAAGTATAATATCTTTATATTTTAGATTTTCGAACTTAACATCAGGAAATATTACTGCTTCCTATCTCTCTCCTGATTGTGCTGGTAATTACTGGGACATGGTGTGCTATAACAATTCCAAGTTATGCAATGTTTTATTTGCAAGACAGTTAGCAAAGAAGTTGCAGTCAGAAGGAATTTCAGTATTTAGTTTACATCCAGGCAATTTGGTTTCCAGCAGTTTGGCACGAAATTGGTGGTTGTATAGACTAGTGTATGCACTTGTACGCCCTTTTACAAAATCATTACAACAAGCCGCTAGCACTACAGTGTTCTGTGCTACAGCCCATGAACTTGTTGGTGTAACTGGTGTATACTTTAACAATTGCTATCGCTGTGAAGAAAGTAAGGCTGCTCAAAATGATGAACTTGCATCTTCTTTATGGCAAATAAGCTTGGAGATGATTAAAGGTGCAATAGGCTCAGAATTGGATGAAATGCTAATAGTTTCATGAAATTAATTGAACTGCCTAAAATACCTTTTTATACAGTTAGATATTAACAACATATACATTGTTTCATGACTTTCTTATTTTAAAATAATAAACTGCCTGTTAGGTGTATTGTTAATTAAAATGATTCTGATTCTTTGTATACCCCCAGATTAAAGTAGTATCACGGATACCATTATGGTATGTTCTTAGGAAACGGACTGCAGGGTTTCTAGGTTCCTACTACAGTTATTGCCTATTACTGCAGTGGACAGAGAGGAGTACATACTCATCGCCTCGTTAACTAAGAACATACTGATATATATATGCATTATACATATCGAGGCACCTCCCATAAACTTTGTTCACCCAACTCAGAGCTAAATAATCTGAGCAGTAGGCAGTGTGTGAGCTGTAACATTTAACTACAAAGATAGATAAATTAATATGTTCAACAACAATATTTTGGTTACCAAATTTGCAATTTTTAAGTTTGAAGTCTTCATAGTCGCGTTTTAGGAGACACAAAACGAAAGAGTAATAGGTATTTGTAGTTTCTTAGTATCAATCACTTACATAGATAGTATACATATAGAGTTGTAAACCTTAATTCAAATTTAGAGTATTTAAAATAACGCAAACGCTGGTGTTTAGGGCTGCCTTAAAGATTTACATCAGGACATTTCCCAAAAACAACGAATTAAAAGATTGACTAAGCCGCCGTTAAAGAGAATCTGAAGTCAAAAAAAGTAGTTAAAAATGCATTTTATCTTTCTCGGATAAAATTTTTACGTTACACATTACAAGTTTAAAAAAGGACGCAAAGAAATGCGCACTGCGTACACTTCGTTAAAACTGCTCAGCGAAGCCGTTCAGTGGCAGCAAGAGCGTCGCTCTGACTAGAGCGATTAGCTGATCCAGCTGATCGTTCATTTTGAGTACACTTTTCAGACGCCCGGAGCGATTTGATGTATTTTTAATATGTACTTATGTTCACATTGACCATACATTGACATTATGTATATTTCCTATTCCCTGTATGTTACACTGTAACGTTAACAGTACTTACATAACTAATAATTCATAAATAGTTTTTTTTTGTAACTGTGTAACCGCGGAAAACGAAGAAAATTGCATCAGCGGCTAAAATACTTGATATTTTATTTGATTGGGGTACTTCTGAATCGTCACCAAGCGGACATGGGGTAATCGCTGTAATCCAAAAAAATAAGAAAAGGAGAGAAAGTTGCGTTATCATAAATTTAACAGCGACACAGTTTCAAAGTAACTTTCGAACATTGAACTGTATGCGAAGGAACTGGAATGGCGTCTGACATACCTATAATAACATAATCAGGCGTTGAAGCCAACAAGATAGTAAACGCGACGTATATCTGTTTCACTTTATCTCATGTCTGTATATATGCCATATATGTATGTGTTTGGATTGTTTGTGCTCGCACTGGAACTTGCCCTAGAACTTAGCGCTGCCGGCGCCAAAATTGGCTGAACACTGACCACTGCACAATTAAATGGTTCACCCATTGGTTTTTCTAATTTTCTCGCTAACTTTTTCTACGTATGCTTTCAATCTTGCTCTTCATGAATCCAGTAGATAATGAAAGCGAACTATCTCTAGATTTCCTCTAAAGAGGATTTTTATACTGAATATTTTCTATTGTTTTTTTTTTAAAGAAAATTACTTTCATAAATAAATATGTTGGTCACATTAAAGTGCAGTATTTCAATGTCCGGAGATTTACTGGGTTGTGTTCGCGTAGTAAACATCTTAAAAAGTATCCAATAAACTTTTTAAGATGTTTACTACGCGGCTATTAGGGGGCGCTCCCTGTATATAAATATAACAAAAGTCGAAGTAATGGTATTTAAAACAATTAAATTGTCAATATAATTTTTTATTTTGCTCAAATATATCTAGATTTCTTCGAAAAACCCAAAAAATCCTTTCCCCCTTCATGTAAAACTAAATATTTAAATCTAGGGGGAAATCCCTAGACCCGGCAACACTGACGGCTATGCTATAACGATAACACATATCGGACGTAGCGGGAAACCGCCAATTTGTTTCTTTTTCTTTGTATTTTGAGTCATTAAACACAGCTTAAAATAATCACTATAGATACCAGCACAGGCACCAAGAGAACTGACATTACGTAAAGAAAGATCTCGAAATAAAATAATATACTACTATAAAACAAAATCCATATATTATTAAGTTAATATACAAATCTATTTCAATAGAAAATTACTACTAATACACAAACACCACATGCCCTCATTTGTTTTGTTTTTCTTGACTAGATAGGACAGTTTTCATTGCTTTCATAACTGTTGGAATAAGTTCTAAATGTTTATCTACACATTTTACAGCACAGTTTTCAAACATTATTGTATATCTATTTACCTAAAATAAATTGATGATTATTCAACAATTACATATATAATATAAATAAATAACTTCTGAGTCTGATGGGTTTGGACCCATTTTATCTTTCACAGTATCATTACAGTCCAGAACACATCGTTGTAATCTACCTTGCAAACTTTCAAGTTCTTTTTGAACATAATTTTGTGCTTTAGTTAATGAATTTCCACAATTTTCCACGCAATGCTGAACACTTTCTAATGACACAGAAGTATCGTCACAGCATTTGGCAGCACACCTGTGCATATTAGCCTGAAGCAGCACAATTTTGATAAAAATTTATTATGCAAAACTGTTTTTACCTGCATTCTACGTAGATATTCTTTATCTATTTCGTTGACCATTTTTGTCATTTCTTGTTCAACTCGTTGTCTTTGCTGCTCAACCATTTTAAAGTTTATTTTATACCACAATTAAATTTCAAAGTAAAACGTGACTACCGGTTGGTTAACCTACAAATATAATCATCAAATCACAAAATAATAGAAGCATTTGGCATAAATAGAAGCGCCATCTGCTGGAATAAAAGCACAGGTGGCAGGTTCATAAGTTAGTGGCTAGACTCCCAACTATATATGCGTGTTAATGGATAGAGCATCTCCCCGATTCCAAAATGGGCATAAATTGTTTAATTAAATGAAAAAAAAGTACTAAAAACGGTGTTTGAAAAGTGCTATTTCCAGGTTATATTCGACGCGATTTTGACGGAGATGTAGAAATGGTTGCATAAATTAGGGGGCTGGGATAGCCAAGTTACACACTATCGCAGTTCAGCGAAGTAAATGTAGATGGCAGAACAGGAGACGCCACGCCACACTATTGCCACCTATTGCTATTTTAAATTAGCAACGTTTCAAACCAACGTGAATAACAAGTTGCATACAATATGTTTCGTCGATATATGAACAGGGAAGTGAACAGCGGTGTAGTAATTTACCAACTTGCATAAAATAATCAGATTAACTTGTCGATTCTGCTCATAAAAGTCCTTTATTAATGTTGAGTTTTTTTTTCGTATCGTTTAATTCAAGCCAACTGGCTAATATGATAATCAAATTAATTTCTTAAAATTAAGAATAAGAAACCAAACACTATTCTTTACGCGACCACATATATTTTTTAAATTTCAATTTTTCTTTATAAAGGATTAAGAATTAGAATATGGAATATATTACTACTATAAAAAATACAAAATAATAATAGAATGTTTTATTACAAGCATGTTTTTGTTTTTTCCCTATATAATTTCTTAAGATATTATTTTACAGTAATGTAGGCATAAAAACTGTAGGATTTCAATATAAAAATATGTAATAAATTAAATAGAAAATTATTTCTTCCTTTTCGTCATTGGTTTTCCGAACGTCTTGCTTTTCTTTTTATTCTGCAGTTTCTTTTTCAGATTAGATTGCTGCCTAAATTTCTTTGCACTTTTTGTAGAAGTACTGCAAAGTTCATCCGTGAAATTTGACTTTTTGCGATTACGCTTATTTATGTTGTTGGCGACAGAATCAATACATGCATTCAATCGCTTTGGTCTTGACTTTTTTTTTGCCAATCTCGATTGCAGTAAGGCAAGACGTTTTAATTCAGATTGAATGCGATCTTCAGGAGTTTCTCTCTTTTTTTGCTTTTTTTCTTTGCTTTTAATTTTGTTGTCATCTGATTGTTTAGATATAGTTAGCCTAGCTTTCTCTTGTTTACGTTCTTTCGGTGTTTGGAACCAAGGCCTATTCTCCCCCGTTTCCCCATTCAATAATTTTTCAGTTCGATTTGCTTGGTTCTCAGTTTTACTTAATAATCTCTCTTCATATTCTTCTGTTAATATCTGATCTATTTTAGGTTCTAATTGCTCCAATTTTGACCTGTATTTTTCTAAAATTTCTAATGGTATCACTCTACTTTTAATTTGACTGGTAGCCTTCTTTATAACTTCTTTGACAATTTTTCGCTCTTGTTCCCCTGCTAGACTAACAGATATACCTGCCCTACCAGCTCTGGCAGTACGACCAACTCTGTGAATATAATGCTCAAAGGTTGGTGGCATTATAAAATTGACGACTGTTTGTACTCCTGGAATATCTAAACCACGAGCCGCTACATCAGTTGCCACGAGAATATCAACCTCCTCATTTTTAAATTTTTGTAAAGCATCTAAACGTTGCGGTTGCGTCATATTACCATGTAATTCTGCAATTCGAATACCTAATAACCCTAAAAGAATATGTATTCTGTGTGCTTGTTTTTTTGTTTGGACAAAAATAATGCATCGACTTTTAAATGTACGGCATATTAATGCACAAAGAATACACTCTCTATCAGCTTCTCTGTCTTGCCGTATTCTAACAAATTCTTGTCGTAAATTAAGTGCAACCATTTTATTACTATCTACAAAAATTCGTACAGGTTTACTAAGTGACACAGCAGCTAAATCCTCAACTTCATCAGTCATGGTTGCAGAAAAAAGGAGAGTTTGGCGTGTTCTGGAACATTGTTTTATGATCTCTTTCATTTGTTCTGCAAAAAACTCATCCAACATTCTATCAGCTTCATCTAAAATTAAAATTTCGATGGAGTCTAAGTTGAAAGTAGGAGTACTTTTTAAATGATCTATTAATCGGCCTGGTGTTGCTATTACTATGTCAGGGTTTTTTCTAAGCATGTTTTCTTGCGCTTTTAGATCTAAGCCACCAACTGCTAATGCAACTTCAATATTAGTAAATTGCGCTAATTGCTTTGATACTTGGTATACTTGAACCCCTAATTCTCTAGTAGGTACAAGAACTAACACTCTAGTAGTAACACTTTCAATAGGTCTATATAATAAACGTTCTAATGTAGGCAGCATATATGCTGCTGTTTTTCCAGTTCCCGTAGCAGCGCAACCACATATATCTCTACCTAGAAGAAAGAATATGATAAAAAATATATATATAATACGAATTATATTTTGAATAAAATAATTATTTTTGAGCAATTTATAATTTTTTGTAGTTCTTAAATTTGTAGCATTTTAACTGAACAACAGCTTTTCCCAAGGCTTAAGGCTGCTTAAGATTCGTACATAAGAAATATAATAATTAAAGGTTTACTGGCATGGCAATTGTAGATGACTGCTTAAAACTGTCATAAGTAATTTTCTATGATCTTTATGTGGCAGTCAATCTGTTAAAGTGCAAAATTTTATATTATTCAGTTAGAACATATGAAACAACTATAAAAAATAAAAAAAAAACCTAATAATGCCAATGGAATTGTTGAAGCTTGTATAGGTGTTGGATGAACAAATTTCATTTCAGCAATAGCTTTCATCAGTGGTCTAGAAAGATTCATTTCATAAAATGTGACATTGTCACTGGAGGTTTCAACATCTTCAAAAAAAGAATCATTTGCCTCGTCCCGCTTTATTTTTTTTCTTTTTGGTTTGATATTATCCTCAGTTAGTTCGTCTTCAGACAAATCATGTATCTCTATATCATTCTGTTCACATTGTTGAATTTCATTAGAAACTGAAGGAATTGATTTTCGGGCTTCTTTAATTTTGTCATCAGTTTTGGATTTTGCTTTCCTCTTGACATACTTTGCCAGGTCATTCCAGGCATCTTTCTGGTATTCTTCTACTGAACTTACAAATTCGAAGTTTGTATCGAAATCCTTTTGAGTTTGATTCTTTTTTTTACGTGGCTGAAACTACAATGGAATTTTTTGATTGTCTAGCTGTATCAAGCAGTTTCTACATACACTAATTTCTATATCTGAATCTTCAGAGAAATTTTCTACTTCTTCATCATCTTCTATGGTCTTGATAATATCAAGCGATTTCATGGCTAAGAAATGCTAAACCTCACTTATTTATATATTTTAACGGCTTCTAACCAATATAAACTTATTACACGTGTTGTTTTGCTCAATTTTTGCTCACAGTCAGCGACATCTCCATAGAAAAGACAATACTAATTGAAATGCCACTGGCGTTTGTGCGTCCTCTGGTGAAATGTTCTTTAACTAAGCAGTAATAACTTAATTCATTTTCAAACAATTTTTATATTTTGGCGGTATGGTCCAAAAGCTCAAATTAAGTGTTGCATTGCGTCTTATGAACGAGGTTTATCTGGGTTTATCTTCTTATATATAATCACTGCTCCAGGTGTACCGACTGAGCCAATATACAGATACAGACGGTTTTCAGAATCATTGAAAAGCAGCATGCACGCGCAATAGAAATTCAACGTGTCCATACAAAAGATATGAAAAAATACTTCTATTGACTAATACGCCGCTTGGAGGGAGTGTAATATTTATTTGCTCATTTGTTTGAGGACGCAATCAATGGCAAATGACAGGGGCGTAACGAAATATGAATAGATGGCTGTGATGGTGTTTCTGCAACAGTTCAAACGTTTTGCAAAGCGTCAGGAGCGTGCGTAGGGCGAGATTGTCCTTCAAATCGCACCTAATGACTACCAAATTTTATTTGCCCATACTCCTAACAGTTTATTCAGATTGTTGCAGAAACAGGCCTTATCTAGTAGTGGGTTTTCGTTGTGGTAGAAGAGTGCGTATGCATACTGTCGGCCATCTGTCGGCTTTGCAATGATGCTGAGAGCCTTTTTTATATATACGCGCGCGCACGTACGAATTGAGAACTCTCCGCGCGTTACACATGTAAATCCCGATCAAATAAATTTTGTTACCTATATAAATAGGCGGTGTAATTCACGATAGATAGTAATAAAAACAATTTTTGCTATAGAAATACAGTCGGGGAGAACACGCTTCGACGAAGACGCATCCTGTTTTATTTGTTTCGTTTATTCAGAATGTGTAGGTAACATTAATTCGGTGCAAAATTAGAAGTTAACTTCGATAGATGCATGTAAAGTTCCTATACTGTTATGTTGTGATAAACTATTTGTCCAATTACATATTTCATCATTAATGGGTTTCTACATTTTTTTAAATACTATATTAATATGACTTTGGTTAATTAAACCACAAATAAACCTTCAAATTGGGTGCTTTCATAGTTGGAACTGCCGTGCATGCTGAAACGCGTTCTCCACACTCATGGTCCTTGTTTTGTTTTTTTTTCTTTTACGATTGGATAATTAGAGCGTTCTCAGTTTGTTGACAACAGAGAACTGCTTATTGTTTAGATAGACAAGCTCTCTAAGTTTTGTTCTCAGAAGACTCATTGTCAGATGTGGGCACAGCAATTAAACGAATTGTTTGGCTTTTTTCCGAATGTGAAAATTTAAATTTAGTAAAATTGAAAAAAATAGAATAGTGTAAATGCTCTAGAACAGTATATATTTAAATTATAGAAGTATACAATTTATATATTATTAAAAATTTAGTATTTACGTATTATACATTTTGATTATTTTACGTTTTAATACGTTATTATTTTGCCATACTTGGTGAATAAGCACGCGCGACTCCTAGGGTACCATGATACAGCAGTTAGCCTTAGTGACAACGAGTATCACTTCTTGTCTAGTTTATTCGTAGGTTTGGGTGGTCTTGTCGTATTACTGAAGTACCTATATTGTTCAAGTAGTGTGTTGTTTACTTTATAGGAACCTGTTGTCAGTCCTTAACAATTTCCAAATAGGATCGAATTATTCGTGCAAATACAACTAGCACCAATTAACGTATTAATGTAACAGCACATGCCAAAAGTATGCTAACACACACGAACTGATACGGTTCTTAATTTGACCCAGAATTATCGATTTGCGTCATATGGACACAAATTGAAAACGCGCCTTAAAACAAAATACAGAGTGATTGTAAATGATTGAGGATGGTTTGAATTTCCCGCTGCACAAAATTTTTGTCACGTTGATTACTTGACGTTTCTTATCAGTGATGTGCCAAATGGGCAATTAATACTGTAGTGATATGATTTAATCAATATTGCGGTGCTTGGGATATAAGAATAAAATTAAATGCATATGCTTTAATTACGTTTTTAATTAACTCAATTATTTCATCAGTTTTCTGACATTGAAACACGAATTTTAAGTAAAACAATTTTAACAACCGCTAACGAGTCGCCCATAATGCTGACAGCTGATTGCCATTTTAGCACTGTAGCTATTTTGAACATGTAAAATACCCTAAAATCTAGAGCGGGAAATTCAAAGCATCCTCAATCATTTAAAATCACTCTGTAGAGTAAACATATATATCGTGCATTCATTCAATCTCAAAGCTACTCGTATATCAGCAATTTATGTATGAATCGGGAATTTAGTATTTTATTATTAATAGTAGGACACAAAATCATATTTGGAACGAAAACGGAAATAAAATGTTACTAAATTCGTTTCAGATTCGCTAGTAATTAAATAATAATAATTTCATAAATTTGACCCCCCAAAGAAGCCAACTATTGTTATTTGGGTTGCCTTTTATGTGGTCACGTGGCTTTCTGGATACAATGAGGATACCATATTATAGATATAATAGAAAACATTACATGCATTAGGAGTTATAATTTATATATGTATCTATAATAAATATAAAATCATTTTATGTACAGGAATGTATCATTTTTTCATTAATAATTCTAAGTTATGTTTTAACATTTCTATTTCATCACATTGCTTAGTAATTTTTTCATTTTGCGCTGCCATATGTTCAGTCATGGCATCAAGCTGAGATTTATAATTTTGGTGAGTAGTATGTAATTCTTCATTGCTCTTATCTAAAATTCTATCAAGAGCATTTTTCTCTAACATTAAAAGTTCCAATCTTGTATTGAGAGCATCATTTTCAGCTAATAGTATATTAGATTTCGCTGTAGATGTTTGTTGAGTCTCTAGAATTGTGCGTATCTGTGATTCGTAATAGTTAGTTAACTCCTCGTTTGACACTGGTTTCTGTCTTAATACTTCGCATTCAGTTAACCACCTTTCAGCTTCTTGTTTCCAAAATGTTTTCTAAAATGTAATTTTTGTGATTTATGAAAAATAAAATGGTAAAATACCATACCTCTTTTTCTAACTCGTCTTTCTTTTTACATTTTTCACAATCTTTCCTGATATCTATAAATGAGGTATCAGCATATTTTTGCAAATAAAATTCTTTAAGTTGTTCAATTTCTTTCTTTTGAAATTCTCTCTCCTCATGTAATCTTAATTCTGAAGAATTTATTTTTTCTTCTAACCAACTAATTTTCTCCAGATTATTTGTAATTTCTAAGTCTTTATCAGCCATCTAGAAATAATTAAAAGTTATAAGTAATGGTTTTAGTGAATATTAAATGCTACTCAAATACAGTGCTAACTAATTGCGCATTCTCAATGATTTTTTTATGGAGTTCTTCATCGATGACACTAAAATCGGACGTAACTGGATGTTCATAAAATTTATTTTTCATTTTCTTTCCTCGATTATTAGATTGTAGTTCCTGTTGAAGTACTTCTATTCGTTTAGTTAATTGTGCGTTGCGAAAAGTTAAGCTATCCATTTCTTGATCATGTTTTCTTATTTTTTGTTCTTGCTCTTTTATTGTTTCTTTAAGTTCCAGAATTTTTGCTTGCTCATCCAGTACAGCCTTTTTTAAAACAGTTGCATGAGATCTTATCTAAAACATAATTCAGAAAGCCATGCATTTTGAAAGCTAAACAATAATCATACTTTTGAATATTCAGTGGCTAGTTTTTGGTATTTTAGTTCCAACTCAGAAAACTTTTCCATGTTCAACGAATTGTTTTATATTTACATATTAATATGCACACATCTTTGGTTAAAAAAATAGAATTTGATGAAAACAATGCACTGTAGACTGTAGAACATCCTGAATGCATCATTGACTTCTAGAGAGCTACTATATAAAATATTTAATACTTCAGATACTAAATTAATACAGTAGTGAAGTAACCTCTCTGCAATAGATGACTCTGACGCTCATGTCCAGCAATGATAATCATAATTAGTAATAATAATATAATATTTATTGGCATTCTTTATAAATCATAATAACAATTACCAGTATAAAAGTAAAAAAGTAGATAGAAACAAAGTGATGTCAGATGTATGCTCGGAAGAATATCGAATTTTACAATTCTGCATTCTAAAATTCCAGACAAGTACTGAATCATTTCAGAATTATTTGAAATTTATGTTTTTCTTGGAACAACCTTTCTAGTGTAGTAGGATTACAGTAGATAGTGCGTATCCACCACATCCAAAGAGATTACGGCAATTCATATACACTACCGTTCATATATTTGGGAACGATTAAAAAATACAGGTTGCCGTCGAACACGCGGTCGTTCAAAATTTGGTGCAAGAGCAGTACAACTCCTTCCTGCATCAAGAGATCCGAACGTGCATCTTATAGGAGCAATTTCTGCAGTAGGGGTCATTTCTATGGAGCGTCGCCGGGGTTCTTTTATAACAGAATTACCTAATGGTTAACCACAATTTTGCAACAGTGGCAGGACATGGCTAATCAGCTAACATACTTAGTAATTGTTTGTGATAATGCTCCATGTCATTCAACTTTAGAAACAGTGATAAATAATTTTAATAATAATAGAAGAGCAACTTCAATAAGTTTAAAAGATTTTATAATTATATCTTTTGTTAATTTACTTCACAATATGTAATGAGCTACAGCTATTATGTATGTATTTATTGCAAGTACATGTCAGGCGCAGCCTGCTTACGTCAGTCGGAGGCTATGACAATGATCGTAGTTCTTCGTATGCTCTCGTCAAATACGTTTCTATATGTTTATATGTTACGAAGTTATACGAAGACGTTCGATCAATGTCATAGCCTCCGACTGACGTAAGCACGAGCCGCGCCTGGTACACCTAGGTGTTAGTATCAGGGTTGGGCAAAATTTATTCAGATTCATAATAAAAATAAATGAATAACGTCGTTATTCTTTTTCAGAAATAATAGATAACTTCTTATTCATTATTCAATTATTCAATAACGAACGGTAACATTCATTTCATTCATTATTCAAATAATTATTTGGATAATTATTCTTCATTCAAATAATTATTCATCATTCGAATAATTCTTATTATTCAAATGATCATTCTCAGTCAAATAACTACTGTTATTCAAATAAATATTCTTATTCAAATATTTACTGTTATTCAAATAACTACCTTCATTTGTGATGGTGTGAGTTTGTTTATGCACGTGTGTTTGTTTCATTGTTTGTACGAAGTAAACACTGGATTTAAAAAAATACCTAAGTACATGGTGTTCAAAACAGTTATGATAACGGTTTCGGTTCTCTAAACAGTTATGAAGAACCTATATAAATAATAAACAAATCCTCAAACTTATAGGAAATTCTTATAAGTTTCAGGTTTTTTCCTACCGATGCATTTTCTAACGTTAGCGGGAACTTTTATATTAATATTAGCCGCCATTTTTGAAGGACATTGTAAGTTGTGGAAAAAAAAATAAATGTGATTTTCATAAGTTTGAGAGTTTGGTTATCGGTTTCTAGAACGACAATACGTAAATCTTGAAGGATGTCCAAGATATCGGAGGATATAATTATTACTGGTACACATCCTGCCATTAGCGGAAATTTTTATATACATAAATATAACCCGCCAGTTTTGAAGAACATTGGGGGTTGTGGGAGAGAAAATAAATGCGATTTTTATAAGTTTAAGGGTTTGTGCATCGACTTCAGAAATGACAACTCGTAAATCTTGAGGGATGTCGAAGATGTTGACGGATATAATTATTACTGCCATGTCGCCTTACTGGTACACTTCCTAACATTAGCATACATTTTTATATAAATACTTCTCGCTATTTTTGAAGGACATTGGAAGTTGTGGGAAAAAAATAAATGTGATTTTCATAAGTTTGAGAGTTTGGTTATCGGTTTTTAAAACGACAATACGTAAATCTTGAAGGATGTCCAAGATATCGGCGGATATAATTATTACTGCCATGTCGTCTTACTGGTACATATCCTAACATTAGCGAAAATTTTATATACCTAAAAAATCCCCGCCAGTTTTGAAGAACATTGGGGGTTGTTAGCGAAAAAATAAATGCGATTTTTATAAGTTTAAGGGTTTGTGCATCGACTTTAGAAATGACAACTCGTAAATCTTGAGGGATGTCGAAGATGTTGACGGATATAATTATTACTGCCATGTCGTCTTACTGGTACACTTCCTAACATTAGCAGAAATTTTTATATAAATACTACTCGCTATTTTTGACGGCATTGGAAGTTGTAGCAAAAAAAATAAATGTGATTTTTATAAGTTTGAGAGTTTGGTTATCGGTTTCAAAAACGATGATAGTTTATCGACTTCACAGATGACATCACGTAAATCTAGAGGAATGTCGAAGATGTCGGCGGATATAATTATTACTGGCATGTCGTCCTACCGATGCACTTCGTAACATTGGCGATAATTTTTATATGATTACCTGCACAACATGTAGGCATATACCTAATCTAAATTTATTTCGGTGTTATTCTGTAATAAATTATTTGAATAACGATTTATTTGGTGAAAGAATCATTCCAATAATGCTTTATTCAAATAACGTTTTATTGAAATAATTCTACATTCAAATGATTTCTCATAGTTTTATTCAACAATAACTTAATACGGAATAAAGAATAACAGATGAAAATTTTATTCAAATAATAAATAAAGGCGTTATAAGTTTATCTGAAGTGCGCTATATAAATTGTATGTATGTAAAACAAAAATAATTCTTCTCTGAATTACAATTGATACATTCTGAAAACTAATCTGATTTACACTTGACGCTTTCTGAAATACAACTCCTTAATCTGAATTACATCTGATAGATTCTGAATTACTGCTGGAAATGGTGTAGTTAATATACTGATATAACTTATTAACACAATTGATTTCTAATTAATGTGCTATTTGCACGCGAAATATTTTATTTGATAGTATAACTTTAATCTAAAAACTAACAAGGGATTATTAAGAATGAACTGAAGTACTATTTCAAATATTCATGGAAGCCCTAATGACGTGCAAAATAATATTTCACGACTGTATACTGTATGTATTTATATTAGTAAAAGGAGGAAATCAAACAAGAAAAGTAAACATTATAATATTTATAAAATTGAAGATTTTCGAAATGAGTCAATTTTCTGCATTTATTTCGGATAAATTCATCTTTTACACTAGCCAGCCTTGCTGTGTGATGTAATTTTATATCAATATAAGTTCGTATAATGGCTTTTATGAGTACTACCTTGTGATTATTAAAGATGTCTTGAGGTCTAGTTTGTCTTTTACTGACGCGAACAAAGATAATTTACTGCCAGACACTTGAACTTGTTTATATCCACATAAATAACATTTTTCTTCTTTGTAGATATTTTTTTTATTGATTCGAGTAAATATACACTAAATACAAATACAACTTGCTTAGATTACAAAAATAATACTTTTCAGAATTGATCACCGAGACAAATACATATAAATATAAGGAATGATGAGGCATAAATTGTGGGTTAGGTTACGCGTGACCAATCAAGTTCATTTAATATATCACTGTTAGCTGAGGAAGAATCTTGGTAATTGAAATATATATTGTTGTAAAAGCTTCCCGATTTGAAAATATTCTTACATACACCGAGTGATCGATAAGCTTGTCAGGAATTAGTTAATTTTTTTAAATGGAACATGCTGTATATAAGTAGCTTATTATATTCCACATTAAATTCCGAATATCTTTTGTTAGAAATATTTTTACACAAACGGCTTAGTTTTCCGCGTATTCTCAAATTTCCTTAAAAAATGGCGGAACCGTATTTAGGAATTTGCCTGATTGTTTTCTAAACGGGTTAAGTTTGAGCAATCAGCTTCAGTGCTGTTACAGTATAAGGATCTTTGCATCTAAAGACGACATAAGCAATTATAATTTTTATACTGTGTGATCGGAAGCTATACTTATCATTTATAGTTTACGAGATCATTAGTGTATGTTTTATGAAAAATTAGGTACATAAAAATGTGTTTTCTTTCAGTTACTATGATTACATAATCATAGTAGCTGTGAAAAAGGCCATTTGCAAATCTCGTGTAATTATTCTTACATTATTTGCTCTTTTTCGATATTTCCTTGACTATTTGATTTTGTTATATGGTTACCTTATCTGTCATTCGGTTTAATTTGTTTATTTATTTACTTGTTGGTTTATTTATTATTGAAAAGGGGTTTTTGCTAACTCGCAGCACTACTTTATCAAATACGATATCATATTGTCATGTAATTAGATATAAGTACATTGATACATGTCAAACTAATAAAATTCCATTAAACAACTCCTCTAAAAGACATTCACACAACGATCCTCACTCCGTAAGGTAAACAACGATCATACAATTGACCGACAACGCAGACACAGCGTTTTGCTGCTGCACTCTAACCGATTCTAACATTTATTTATTATATTAAATAAATCCCACGTATTGCTGCGCATATACAGTAAGCTGCCTTCTCTATTTATTCTGTAGTTAAGAAAATTTATCGAAACAAAAGTTTTCTTGAATTAAAATGCATTTTTCTGTGTGTGCCAAAGTAAACGAAGTCGATCCTGTTATTGACTTATTATTGAATGTGTTAAAATACCAAGTAGACATATTAAAAAGAGAAATATGGTGACCGTCTCATTCAATACATAAATTTTGTACGCCTATTAAAATCGTTGTAGGACATTTGTATCATACCAGGGTAATTTTTTAAACGTAATGCACTCGTATTCTATTTTATTTTTTAAATACTTATTCTAAATACACGACAAATTTTATGATTATCTCCGTAAATAACCACTAACCAGCTCTTTCTTGTAAAGTTAATCTTGCATCCGTATATATGATTTTACTTTGTGATAGATAGGAGTTCAATGTCACTTTTCAAAAATAGATATTGTACTTATAAGTATAGGTAGTACTATCATGCAAGCTATCAGCTATGGAACTGCAGTTCTTCAGTAAAGGGTAGAAATGTATCTTTAGGATTTTTCCCTTGAGATTCCACATTTGGACATATCCAGAAATTTAAAATAATTGTTTTAATGAAAATAAAGGTAGTTTGTACTTAACCCAACATCTGTTTTTCTAATTTACACCTACACCAAGCATCATAATGTAAGTTTGGACATTAAATAATAGGTTTCTGAAGAAGCACCAACTTTTATTTTATATAAACTTTTCGGTAAAATCATTAATAAAAGTTTTCCCCATTTGTATCATACTTAAACAGACACGATATATGTTTTTAGTTATTCTCATTTTTTCAAAAATATCTATGAACTGCAGCGTAATAACAGACACACAATGTATCCGAATTAATAAAAGCGTGTAGCGCTGAGTGATCGGATAACGTAATTGATGTGGAACGTATTCTTGAAAACAAATTTCAATAGATTCCATAAACAAGAATTACCGAAACGTTGAGTCTCGCTATCTTTCCCCAACAAGTCCATATGGTTAGAATAACGATTTAAATAAAAATGCCGTTTGTCTAATAATTTGCTGGGATGTGCTAATTCGAGGCAGTGTAAAATAAGAATGTGTAATTAAACTCGTCAAATGACAGTAAGTGGGGAGACAAATTAAAAAGTTTCTTAATTGAACATTCTTTCTGTTTAAAAGTCGTTAAGGGTAGCGGCGCAGCAACTTTAAGGAGACTGTTAGAGGAACTGAACTTAATTAATCACTTGGAAAATCTACATTTCTCTCACGTAGCCACCTGCATAATTTTTCATTTATTTAGGGTTTAGGGTGTGCCAAGGAGGGTAAGTGTGTTTTTAGCGAGTTTGAAATATACATTACATACATTAAATATTTTATATGTAACATAGAAAATACTATTTTTAAACATTCAACATTTTTAATATAAATGAAACATGGCTCTAGCAACGTATACCTCATAGTTGTGATGTTTGGATTATATAGTAAGGGAAGATGTGGACGTGGTTCTTTATATGTATGTATAAGCGCAGATATGCGATGTAGAAAGTGAGTTATACAAGTACAGTGGTGCCACCTTTTATGCATACTCTATAGTTAGTACCAAAGTTATGTGAGAAAAGTAGCTTAAATATTTCTCGCTATATTAATTATATCTATACCTATTTCATATCATAGAGGTATCATCTTTATTATTATCTGGTAAACACAGCTTAATTTGTGTATTTCACAAATTTGTTTAACCAACAATTTTTTTTGTGCATTTGAACTGTTGCAAATAAGGAAAGATGTGCGAGCTCAATAGCACGAAGAATGTGAGAATATATTGCAACAAACGAAGAAATTTGGACGGAAAAATTGAGAAAAAAATCTGTATCTATTAAAAAAATTAGTAAGTATCGTTAGTTCTCTATTTCTTTAATTGCACAAACAGTATAAGGAGAATCAACATTATCAAAGATGCTAGGAAAATTTAGCAAAGAACAGCGTTGAGATCGAGAAGCAATGCGAAACGTAAACTACAGTACAATTATTTTCTGCTGGCGGATGCGCGATAGTAAGAGGGCGTGCGCAATAGAGTGAGAGACACTTGAAGACAATAACTCGCACGTGAGAACACTGCCACGCCCACGATCCTCGCAATTCGCACAACATACGAAAATCAGTTTTTATTGTAACATGTATGTATCTGCAGTACTGTACGATGTTCGTTCAGCGAGTTCCGCCCGCCTCTTCGAGCTAGTGACACAAGATGCGTGTGGGGGTGGGGTTTGCACTAACAAAATAATTTTACTGCAGTCTGATGCCATCGTAAGTTAAGCATACCTCAAAGGACATGGATGTAGAAACCTTCCTTCTTACCTTTCATAGCATGCATATATACACTCTTGATACAAACGCTTTTATAAATTTAAATACGAAAAAATCAAACGACTATTTTTGGGCAAGATATTCTATTTTAACTATATTTTCATTTTATAAAACAACATTTTTTTGTAAAACAATACTGTATGCGTCTTTAAAATCAATATCTCCATTATTAATTACTATTTTATGATAAATCTTTGGCAACAACCTAATGCACCTTCATGTAAAACCATGAATACAAAACATTTCTATTATCCTATACAGGATGTTTTAAAAATACATGTGAATACATGTGTGCAAAATTCAGTTTTTTTCAAATGGCCCTTGTATATTTTTATGTCGTTGGATACAATTGAAAGGCATCTTTCGAACGCACTAACATTGCCTATACCCAGGTTATTCTATGCCTATACCTAAAGTTGACAGTTTTTGAAATAGAGCGTCATTTATTACAGAAACCTGATAATTGATTGAAACACCAAGCAATATTTGTTTAGCAGACTTTGCTTATGACAACAAATAAAATAAAAGTACGAAAGGGTAACTGTCAAAATTTATTACTGTCACCTGAGGAAGGTTGATATGATAACTTTTACTTATAATGTCGGCGTTCTTCTCGTCAGAGTGTTTATGTATTCGTGAAAACAGCATTGCGCTGAAATTTGGCCCAAACAATGAATGAATCCAAACGAATACCTATTTTATTAATGAAATAGTAAAGAAAAATTACCGTTTGTATTATAGTTAGTATATACCTATAGTTAGCCGAATTTATTTTTAACAGGAAAGAAACTCAAATAACTCAAGAAACTATTAGAAATGAATATAGGCAGTGCTAAATACAATTATATTTACAATATATATTGCTACGAAACTTGTAGATATTTTATAATTTATTAAATTAAATTAAATTTATTCAATACTGTTTTATTAACATTACATACAGGCAGAGTCTTCTATTAAATATAATTTACTCCACAGATATTCTACGCCTCTATTGTAAGATGTCACTATAACACACAAGTTCATGAAATCGACCCCTCTACCTGATTTTGAGTACACCGCAAACCAATCGGATTATTATCTTCAGTCACCCTTGGGACGTGGAAGAGATGTGTCGCTCCAAATAAGCCTCCGATTATTACCTTAATTGACTTGTTATACTCTTTGTCTCTTTACTAAAAGCTGTACTAGTTATTCATTCGTGATATTCTTATATTATAGTGAATAAAAACTGATGTTATTTAAATAAATTTGTTTATTTCAAGTTAAATAATTGTGATGAAGAAATAAATGAATCTTATAATGATTCTCTCAGGGTAAGTAAGTTCTTTACTATTTAAGTTGTACCAAAATAAAATTTCTTGAATCTTAATCCAAACTAATAATTCAATATATCTTGTGTAAATATCAAAATAGAATTCAAATCTCCCGCTAAATTCCCGTAATAAAATCAAATATTTTATTAATGCCAATACAAAACCTTTTACAGCATCAAACGTCTGCTTACATACAAATATCCCTAGAAATCCTCTCTTAACGCCGGTTATAAATTCAAAAGATGAATAATCTCTTACTTCAAGTACGAAAAACTGCTCTCTTATACTCCAAATACTGATTCCAGTTCTGCAACAATCTTTTCAGCTCCCAATTAGTGTTCCAATGATGTCACAGCTACTAAGCTCGAACGAAACTCTTCAATCGGCCCCAGGATTAGAAATACGCCACCCAAATCTTCGAAATCACTGGATTTCCATCATCTTGGCACTACATACGCAATACTTTCATTCTTGTAAGTAAATTTTAAGTTAAATGACTCTTATTGTGATATAAATTTATAAATTTCTAGATATTATTCGAAAATGCAACTACACTCAGGAAATACCGAAAAAGAAGTCCCCACAATTGCTTTCAATAACTTTTATATCTCCTAGGCAAAAAGGACCCCAGCAACGATGAAAGATATCGTTTCCAACGATACGAAACCTTAAATCAACCCACGTTCGAACGATCAGCGAAGGAACTTAATGCCTTAAGATCCATGGAAACCTGCCCTTTTTAATTAGATACGATATATAAGTGTTTAGTTTAGGTTTTAACAATATGTTACAAAAATAAATAAATACATGAATCATAATACATTTACATACGTATGATGCTGTAAGTAGTAGAGGTTAGGTATTGCATGATATCATAGCAATATAAATAAAAATAACAAAACGTTTGAAATATTCCGGAGAAATAGAACTAAAAGACTTTTGATTAAAATATAGAAATCTATTCTGATGGCGTTTTCTTTGTGGTCCGATTGAACGATACAAGATAGCGCTACTTATCTTGAATACATTTTAAATATAGTTTATTTTCCGCCTTATTAGGAAATGTTTTACGTTGGTCACAATGAGAAATCACGGTTAATTAAAAAATAACTCGTTTGTAACGAATTGTTGTCGCCAAATCGGTAAAATGTGTGATACAGTGATGGATATTTTCAAGGAAACCACACTACAATCAGGTAAATTAAACAATTTATATTAAAATAAAAAATTTTCAGCAATAATAATACATAAACACAATCATGCTTCAAAAAATAGTAAACCAACTCTTTTCACAAGGAAATAAAGGGTTAGATGAGTCTACTCTTACAAATTTCCGGTTTTTTGATTTATTCACATTTTAGCTACATTTGGTATAAGCTTCTATTTGCCTATGTCACTTTTTTTTCTCAAAGTTGTAGATGTAGCAAAACATTTTCTTAACAAAAATTAATCCTCTAGTACCTAATGCTAACGATAACAACAAAGTTTCTACGAACATGAGAAGGTAAAATCGACAGCTTTATAGAATTAAACCATGGCGGAGACAACATTTGTGTTGGGTAGAAGAGCCTAGGGCAAACATGGAGGTTAAGAACAAATATGATCTATTGGACATACATCACGAGGGAGGCAAGGCTGTGGAATCTCACATTGCAAGAAATACCAAGTGGCATCTGCCACTTGCAATGAAGTTACTTCGTTGTTGGTGCCAGAGCACATCCGGGAATCGAATGAAACCAAAAGCCGAGGAGTTGGCAAGAAAGCCGATGATCAAATCGGCTTCATTTATAGGCCGAGAACCTGTTCTAGGTGTGTCTAAAAACACAGTGCGGGAGCAGGTAAGGAGTTACGTTAAAAAAAAAAAAAAAACAAAGAATACCGGAACAACATAACCAAGCAAACCCATGGAAAGACCTTTATCAAAGGACCATCAAAGAAGAAGAGTGAAGAATTACTAGAGTTTAGTAGGAATCATCTTCGCATAGTAGCAGGTTTCCTAATGCACTGAAAGGACAGCTACAGAAAATGGGGATCAACACCGCAGATACTCAATGTAGACTGCGTAATAGAATGATAGAGGCCGCATACCATACCTTTTGTGAATGCGAGGGTTTGGACGCGAGAAGACAGGCAATTTTTGGCAAGCCGAAAATAAACCCAGAGACTTATTTCGCACGATCAGCCAGAGACCTGTATACAGACTGGTACAGGGCACCAATGTATTGGAATGGCTGACATAATTTAACAGGTAACGAAAAATAGGAGATGTAAGGTGTAAGTATAATACAAAACACCAAGAGGCTGCAGTGTTTCTGGACATTTTATGTCAGTCGGCTACCACAAAAAAATCGGAGGTCCTGAAAAGACAAATAAATACGATTCTAAATTAACTAATACAAAATCATAACAACATTGGTTCAAGTGGGCTGTTGTTTCGAAAATATGAATTTATTGTAACAAGGGAGTAAAATAGGAATTATTTTTTCGTTATAAAACAGGAGAGACCCCGAAAAAACCTTCATTCAAAAACACCCATATATTATTTTACGATTTACATCGTTTCTAAGAAGATGAATAAATGGTAGGTATCTTGCCAAATTCAAACATGAACAATCTACACCCACACTCCTTGTGAAAATAGTTCCTTTTTGATTCAAGAACAACCAATAGAGCTGATTTATTTTCTTTAGTATACGTGACAACAAATGAATGTTGCTCTAGAAGGTTTTTAAAGAAATATATTCAGAGCTAGAGAAACAGTGTGAATGGAAAAGTACGGTCAACGATTTTCAATTTGTTATGAAGCATTATTTACGTCAAAATTTTAAAACACTTGTCATTTAACTAACAATAAACAGAGCAAGAATCGTTTAAAACTATTCATTGGTTCCTTATATGAAAAAAAAAAAAATTGTTAAAAGTAAAATTATTTAAAAATCCTCTTAACGATCAAATCCGCTACTAAAATAATCTTGTTTCATTTTTTTCGCAGCTGCGGTATAATACAATAATTGCATAAAAAAGATATAATAACAGGCACTAATTTAAAATTAAGTAAGCAACATTAACCTATATAAAAGGAAAATAGATATCTTGATTTACACACATGGTGCGCGACCGTACCTACATCACTTGCGGTTAGGTTTACTAGATGTGCATCTATCTATAGGCCGGAATAAATTGAATAGATCGGCGAGATGAAAGTTCCTACACTAATAAATAATTAAGAGTATGATAGATTACACACAAGGCACGAACGTATGTGTGGCATACACCGGCACGACCAGTTTTCGAAACCTAATAAGAAGATTTGATTTTAGCCGTACAATCACTTTAATTATATTGAGTCACAACCGCATAATTGCGTCTTTTTCCCCGTCGAAGGTAACCTCGTACCGTCTCTCTCCGACATAGTTTAGATCGTTAAATTGGCAACAGAAGTTGTAATGAAGACTTGAGGACCACACACGTCGTCGCAGTGATTGGATCGTACGCCACGCCCAACGGTAGGTGTGTCCTTAACTGACGGGGGAAGTTTTTGGTGGGAGTAGGAGAATTGACGATGTGGTGGGAGACTCGACATATGGTTAAGGTTCTTACTGAGAGGGGGTTTTATTCTCGCCTCTCGGCTTACTGCGTTAATTCATTATATCAACAAAGAGCGTGTGTGAATGTTGTGTGTTGGTATACCTTTAAAGCGATGCTAATTTACATACGTGTTAAATTGATAGATATAGCTATTTAATATGTTAAAGATACTCTTGAAGTGTGGAAATATGAATGGTGGTATTTTATGATTTTGGTTGTTTGAACTATTCTGCTGCTATTTGTAAAAATTTGAATATTTAATAACGTATAGGTTAAGCAATATTTTTTTAGTTGGAGTGCCTTGAGCAGTTTTTTTTTTCTAGTTTTATAACTAACTGAAGTATTTTTGCATTTCTTATTTTATAATGCGCATGCCAGTGTAGACCAGTGATGGTAGAACCGCGTCAAAATCTCGTTTCGAAGGAGTACTTTTATATATTCGAGAACACTATATTGAATCGAAACCACACATAAATATGTTATACTACAGAAATTGTCGCAAAGATGACGCCACCACTTATTTCGTAGCAATTGTGATTCTTATAAACACGACTTATCTGATGTATGCACCTGTTAAGAATTATATAAACAACAAGAACATTCTGCGCGAGGCTGTCCAGAAAGCATTAACTGAAAGAGGGGTGGACGACGCGTTGTCCAGATGGTTGTCGCCACTGCATTCTACCAGGTCAGCGGAAATAGAGGTGGGATATTGGACCATTTCGGTTAGTATGACCACAGGATGTCCATAAGTAGGAGTTACTTCCCCACTTATGTGGAGTTTAACAGTAGATGAACTCCTATGCAGTTTGATTGATCTAGGCATATCTTATCAAGAGTATGCTGATGATATAGTCATATATGCAAGAGGAAAGTTTGAGAATACGCTCTGTGACATAGTTCAAAGAGGACTCACTATTACGAAAAGATGGTGTTAATTAGTAAATTAGTGGGACTTCAATCAATCCCACTAAGACTACCTGAGTAGCATTTACAAAGAAAAGAAAATCCAGTCTCAAGACCATAAATTTTTATGGGTAAGACATAGATTGGAAGAAGGAGGTGAAATATCTAGGCCTTATCCTGTACAATAAACTTCTGTGGAATAAGCATGAGCTTGAAGTAACCAATAAAGCAAAAAAAGCCCTAATGGTGCAAAAACTTTGCAGGTAATAACACAGGATGCAACTCAAAAATACTGCTCTGGATGTATACAGTAATAGTATAGTATAGTATAGTATACCTAGTATAGTATCAATTTATTGACATTTGGTATAATGTACAAATACATAACACATTACAGAAATGTCAAAAAGACTAAATCACCTAGTGGTGTTCTTCCTTTAGCCTTCCACCACGTCCAAATTTCCATAGGTTTGCCAAAAGTACAATTTATTTGCTTCATTCACGTTCAATTTCTCCAATTTAGTTTCATTTCATTTTCCAAAAAAACCCAAGAATTTTAAAACCAAATATAACGTTCCTGTGTAGTGAGACGAATAATCTATTCACGGGCAGTGGCTTGGTGCAAGGGAACTAGTCTGGCTTCCGTGAGAGCTAATCTCTCTAAAATGCAAAGATTAGCATGTGTATGCATAACTGGGGGAATGAGAACCTGTCCAACAGCAGCTATTGAGGGGGTACTAAATCTTACTCTTCTCCATATGTTGGTGGAGAGCATAGCGAAAAGGACCACACGTACAATAATCGGGAAAGGAATGGTTAGGCATATGCCTCAGCCTCCTGAAGTTAACCAAATCTGGTACGAAATGCCAAAAAAGTTCAGCTTTGTGAAAAAATGTATCACAAAAGCACTAAGAGTGAATGGGAAAATCCATCTTTGTGAGAAAATTTAGCGAATGGGGGGAATCTGGGAACCTATAACCAAAAGAGATCTAAGAATGCATCAACCTAAGTAATAATCTTCGTATATTGACAGGGATCCTATCAGACCATTGTAAAACAAGCAGACTGCTCAAAATTAGAATAGAATAACATGGAAAGATCAGCCCTAAACGAGAAACAGAGAAATCAAGATTGACATAGCACGCTTGAGAAACGTATCATAGAATACATTGGGAAAATGTTTTCATCCTATCTAAAGAAGATGAATAAACCAAAACGAAATTAAAAGAAGCGGCATACATAGCCACGACAAGAGAGGCCATCAGTGCACCAAACCTGGAATTGCATAGGTTATGTAATGGATGCCGTAAGTGCGTAATTGCATACAACAGGGAACTTACATCGGCAATCAGACGGGTTAATAAGGTATAAACTGAATTCTAGAACCACCATAGGCTGGTACGAGCAATGAAGAGTATGTTCTTAAGATCAACAAAAATATAAATACAACTATCTGTGGAATCAGATTTCAAGAAATCTCAACGATCAGCTTCTGAAGAAAGGAAAAACTACAAAGCAGAAAACTCTCATGGTTATAAGTTTCCATATATTACATGTAAGTATAGGTTCCAACGACTCCTATTCCCCGGAGAAGCAAGTATACAGCAAGATTGCAATATACAGTAGTGTGTATAGCTAACCCAAAATGAGAAGTACATACACTGAGAAAAATGGATTGTAGAAATTAGATAGTAAATCTCTTTATGTTAATTAGTAACATAATTATTGTCAAAACGACAATATGTGGGGTATTAAGAGTAAAATAACCAGATGTTGCCATGCTTATAGTAAGAGGTAAAATCTGGATGTTACCAGGTATTCGATGCATATTCAATTTCTAACATAAATGTTTGTAACGCTCTTCCCACCCCTTGCTCTATTCATTGTCGATCTTTACCGAAGAAATCGACCAATAAGCTGTATTGCCACTCACACGTGTTATGTACGTGTGATACAGGTGTACGTATTCGTGTCGGTGCATGTTTGTGTCTGCACAGAGAAAAATCCATGTTGTAATATTTACACTTCACTGTTTGACGGAAATTGTAGTAAGAATTCCTACTATTGTGCATAATTTTAGAACAACGGCGTTGCATTTTCCTATATCACGGTTACAAAAAAAGCAATAAAATTGTTTAAAAATATTGTGTGACAATCTTCTACAAAATATAGTGAAATGTTTTACAATATTTTACAACAAGTGAATATAATAAATTGTATATAATGTAGTGAAGACAGTTATAATAACAGGTGTAGCAAATTTACTGTGTTGTGTTTATTTAGGTTAGGTTATGTGCTTGCAACAGTCACCTTACTTTGATTATTGAAAACGGCATTAATAATGAGATGGAATGAAATGAATGCTGTATAGTTTTATATCTATATAGTAGGAATATCATAATACTCATAATTGGTTTAGCTACATAAATATGTGATACTACAGCTTTTGTCGTAAAGATGGCGCTACGCTTGTTTCATAATCTTTGAAATTCGTACTCAATGTAAATTGTGATCGGTAAATGTGGCTGCGTAATATCTATATGATGCTTATACATGGTTAACGTCGTGTAATAAGTACTGTGGACAATCGCCCACAGACGAGAATTACGAGGCGCTTCAATACCGGTAGTACTCTACAGTACACGGGCCGGTCTGATTCCCGCAATCCTGCCCGATACGGCGGCAATTCGCCCGGCTGTCACCGGCTAATCAAATTATATTAATTAATTATAATTAAAAATTATTAAACTATATTTATTATAGTTTTCATTGTTAACAGTTATTATCAAATATAGTCAGCGCTACTAGACATTTTTTTCACATTTACTAACATGTATGCTCAAATTAATAATACAAATATAGTATCTACACTTTACCATACGAGTTAATAAAAAGTATTCACAGATATTTACTATACAGATATTGTCACCGGTAATATAAAATATGATTGTCCCTATAGGAGCTATAAAATATATTAAAGTATACTATATTTATGTTAAAGAGTACTATCTATTTCTCTCAGTGTACATATGTCGTCGTCACTGTAGATAATGTCGACGTAGTGCTAAAGTCATAAGTGGCGGGGGTAAATTCTTTTACGATAGAATTTGAATGTTGAAGTGACACAGAAACCGGCATCATCGATTACTCATTTCGTGGTGTTTTGGAAAATAGAATGGTTCATCAGTTCTCAAGGTTGTTTTATTATTAAACAGTTTACATTATTTATCCATATTAAAACTTTACCACTGTTATACCTAATTCCTTTTGAATGTCTTCACAGAGATTATATGGACATGTATATAAACAAATTATGAAATACACAAGCGAATCGCTCGATTCGCGCAAATGCAAAGACGGGTACCATTTTAAATTTTGACAGATTTGATGTAACGATGACTCAAAACGGATACACCTCTAAAGCTACTGTAAAAGACTCATCCTACGATTCCATCGCTCAAAACGGATATGACGACATATGTACTTCTCATTTTGGGTTCACTATACAAGTGTGTATTACAGAAGCAAGCGGATAAAGCAATTTATACCCGAGAGATACGTATAGTTCCCAATAGCCAATTGTGGAATTAGCAAGTGAGCAGCCCTTATCAGGGGTTACCCTGATGACGCGAGTAGAAACCGCCGAAACGTCGAATTTCCAAAATGTATTGCTTTTATTATGTACCTTATTATGTTCATGTTGTAATTGTGCGCTAAAAACTAAGTTTTGCCTGAAATATACTTTAATCGGTCAAGTACATCAATTTGGCCCGTTGTTATAGGTAGAAACAAACAGAATTAGAAGGGACGAAATACAAGACCCAAAACTTTATTAGTTAAATGTTCAAAATGATTAAATTAACGTCCTAGATTAGCTTCCATAGTACTAAAGGCACACCTATTTATAACCATGTAAGAATGGATTTACTTTTTTAAGATATTGATTTTCCAATAATTTCTTATACAACCGGACGATTTCATTCTGTCCGCATTTTTCCTACCGTCTTCTAGAGAAAAGGATAAATGCAAGAGGTTGGCAATATTTACTAAACGTATTGTTGGATCACATACAAAGGAATTTAATTGATTTATTCAAGGAAGCTATAAAATTATAAAAATACCGGCCGCGGGTATTTCGAAGAAGCGGCCAGCGAGTGTTGTTACAACACGAACGAAAGCCGAACAAAAAGAGAATACGCCGCTGTAAGCCGTATATTTACACTTAGCGGCGCAATACATTTACCATTTTAATTACTGAAATGGTAATTGCGCCATCGCGTTAGAAAATTAACAGTATCGAAACTCGAAACTACAGTAGGAATAACAGCAACATTTCCTGGAAGTCGTGCAGTATTAGAACAGGTTGTTTTCTTTCCTTTGCGATACAAACAGTAGAGGTTAATGTTTATGGTTTGCTAAAAAGAACCGATCATATCATTCTTTAATTATTATTATTTTTAAAGTTGAGCAGAAGTACCAATACCATAGTACCTACTGCACCTAATTAATACTCAGTATTATAGGAATTTCATACAAAACCGTTAATACCAATTATTATAATGTATAATAGTATTAATTACCGTATAAAAAGTTATTTAAAATTAATAAATTTATTTGTTTACGATATCATTAGACTACTGTCAAATTACCCAATTGCTGACATTTATTCATTAGCGTTCCCATTACTGTTGTTGCACTCATTGTTTTGAGAATATTTCGAATTAATACATAGGATTGTATTTGTAAGCGTAGTATTTTACCATATTTTATATTATTATTCCCTTACCTTTCTTCAATTTTTGAATGGAAGATACAGCCTTTAAATTCCTAGCTGGTAAACAGCTTTTCTGACACGTTATTAGTGACATTTAATTTATCTTGCATATAGGCAACACATTTTACCTGTTGCTTAAGTGGAGAGAGAGAGACCAGAACTCAAAGGAGAAGCGCTCCAATGTCGCTATTTCAGTTTACTAAGGCAGGACGTGCTTATCGAACATAATTTACATCGAATAAGCATCACAGATATAGTGAAATAAGGGGTAGCGCCACCTTTATGAGAATTTCTGTAATATACCTAACATATTTATATAGTTATACCAATTATAGGTATCATGGCATTCCTACTAACGAGTGATCAACTCAAGACGCCCTTTAGTGACAAAATTTTACAGCTGACTAGGGTATTTTACTATTCTATTATTGGCTACCTTGTCGCTTCTTGTTATTGTTTACATACAGATGACATACAGTCATTTGTGTTATTTCTGCGTATTTTGTTGTATACATTTTAATTCTTCAATAATTTTGCTATTTTTCTGAAATTGTATTTTTTAATACAGCTCCAGCTCTAATTTTTGTTGTATGCTGGTAAGCACAAGGAATTTTATTTTAATTACAATTAAAAATTTTAATTTCATATTTATCGTAAATGTGTTTCAAGCAAGAAAAACAATGCTGTTTCCTGTTGGACAGGACCAACTATATTGGGGTTTCCCACTTCCGAAGTGCTATTGAAGGTGAAGATGTTAAACGCAAACGTGAACTAAGAATCGTTACAGAAAATGTGCTTGTTGATATACGAAATACAATGGAAATTCTTCCTAATACTTCTGTAAGGAGATTATCTGTACAAACTGAAATTTTATTAATCAATTGAATGATAAAGAATTGCAATGTGGTTATTTTCAACAGGACGGTGCAACTCCTCACATAGCGCAAGCTAATTTGAACTATTTACACGAATTTTATGGAGGTCGATTTATTAGTAGAGACCGCTGGCCAGCCCCCATTCACCAGATTTAACTCCATTGCATTTTTTCCTTTTTGGCCACTTGAAAAATAAGGTGTTTGCTAATGTTTTACATACCGTAGAAGATTTAGAAAATTCTATTACGCAAGAAGTAAACAATATTTTCCCCGACACTTTACAAAATGTTTTTAACAGCATGAAACGAAGAATCAATTTATGCTTAGAACAGGATAGTGGGCATATTGAACAGCGGTTGTAAATATTAAAATTGTTCACTCCATGCTAATGTGTTCTGTAGTGTTAAATCCTCAATACATTATCTGTTTTGTTTAGATTTTATGACTTTATTATCTTATTAGGTGCAATTTTTTACACAATAATAAAGGTTATAACTTAATTTGATGATTTATATACTTGTAATAATATATTGAAAATATTCCAACGTAACCTATAACGTCAAAATGACAGAAGTGTATGAAGCAAGGAGTCGTGTTACCAATTTCTCAGTGTTCCCAACCTAAATTTTTCGATCAGCTGAGGGCGTCTTGAGTTGATCACGTATGTAGGTATATAAGACGTTGCTATAATTCGGTTTAAGAAAATCAACATTTCTAATTAGTATACAGTATGTCCCCGGATGACCCTAACTATACTTATAAATTATTTAGTTTTTGTTTTCAAAACTTTACAGGCTGGTCAAAAAAATAAGAAAACGTGAAATTGTAATAAAAGTAAACTACCAATCATTGAAAGGTAAATTAAAGAAATCATAAGTAAAAGTTGTTTGTAATATCACCGGAACTTGACATATGAAACTTGCACGTTGTTCTTTATTGTTGATATTTTTGCGTTTTGCTAAATTTGATATTAGCCTACTTAGTAACACCTTTAAGATAGGCAGCCCGTATTGATTTTTATTTGTGGGGATATTTAAAACAAAAAGTGGATGTTACTTTCCACAATAATTTGACCTTACTCAAACAAAAAATTACGAAAGACATAGAAAATTTTAATGAAAATTCAATTGCACTAGTTTACAATGGAAATTGTAGAAGTTAGGGGTTATTGACTAATCCCTATACTAAAATTTATTATACATATAATTTTGGTGAATAAGTACATATCTACGTCTACAAGTTTGTGATTTCTAAAAATTTCTCAAATTAAAATTATATCTAGATTATATCTTAAATCCTTATTTGTTTAATGACGTCGTTAAAATAGGCAACCTATTATGCACAAAGGTTAGTCGGTCATACACATCTGGTACCCAATGCACATCACAACTTTCTTGTGATATGGGTTGCCTATCTTAAAGGCGTTACTAAGGAGACTAAAATCAAATCTAATAATAACATAAACATATCAACAATGAAGAACAATGTCCAAACTTCATATCTGAAGTTGTGATGATATTCTAGACAATTTTTAGTTATACTATTTTTAATTTACTTTTTAATAATTGGTAGTTTACTCTTAATGCAATTTCATATTTTGTTAATTTTTAACCACCCTACAAGTTTAATCAATATTTCGATTATCGGAAAAGCCTTTCCAAAGTAATAAAAACTTTTTACAAAGAATAATTTTTTCTGTAAAAATGAAATAATTTATGAGTATATAAAGGTGACCACTTTTTGATAGGGACACTATTGCTATCTCGGGAAATGTAAGAGATACGAAGTCGGTTAAATGGGAAAGAACCTGCGTATTTTACAGGTGAATAAAATGCATTAAGGAAATTAAATATATTCCGAATGGTTCGGGAGATATACGAAAAAAAGCGAAAAATCCGTTTTCCTTCTTTTTTTTGATGTGGCGCCTTAAATTTTAAAGATAACAAAAAAATGTATGGAGGTTTTTTATTATGAACTATGTCAGCTATAAGGTACTGATATTATATTGAAATCGCAACGTTTCGGTTTAGCAGCACTACCACCAACTTTTTTTTTGATTTCTTGATGTTTTTTTTCTATTTTAAATACGGTGGATATAATATTTCTTTATTATATTTACGTTAAATGTTTAACCAGTAATTATTGTATTATTAATTGTAACTGAATATGGCTCTGTCCTAATACACGACTTGAAAGTTAAACACGAGTGAAATAAGAAATGTTTATAAACATCCGAGTGTATTACGATAGCATTATACCGGCGACAAATACGTTTTATCTACGACCATGATAAAAAAAAACATTAATTTGGGTAAAAAACTATTTCAGATGTAATGTCAGATGTAATCTAAAATCAGCAAAAAAATGACAGATTGGTGTTATAATTCATAATTCATTAAGGAATTATGAGTGTGTTTATGTATCTATGGCATGGATGCACAGACTTATTAAGACTAGGGGCCACTCGGGCAAATCATGAACTGATGGCGGGCCGCCAGAAGTATAGGTAATTAAAGACAATAAAGAATTGATAATAATGTATTAAAATTGAAAAAGAATTTATTAATTTGAAGCGTGGCAATATTTTTCGAATGTACGAGAGTATTATTTTTGCTGTCGGCGGGCCACCAGTATTCGACCGGCGGGCCGCGGTCTGTGCATCGGTGATCTATGGTTACGTAACTAATAAACGTATTATTTAATTGTCGTAGATAAACAATATGTCAACCGAAAAGTGTTATGCATTGTTAATATTTCTCCACGTTTTACTTTTTTTTTGTAAATCTAGAGTGTTAGCTTCGGACTGTCATTAAAAAAAAACATATGACGTTTTGCATCTCATGTGAAAGTATTGTTGAGTTATTGTTTGTAGTTGCTGTTGCATACATAATGGTGCGTTTTAGTTTTGAAGAAAAAAAAAGATATGTACGATTTGTACATTAAAAACAATCGCAATATAATGAAAGCGGCAGAGTAGTACTCTCTCCTATATCCCGAAAGACACCTGCCATCCGCGAAAACATTTTACTCGGTTTCCAGAAATTTATGTGAAACAGGAAATGTTAGCAAAATACGAGGTAAATATAATCCAAGGTTTACAATAAATGAAATCAATGTATTAGCATTGATACATTTAAATCCGGAAAGTTCGTCCAGGAATATAGCGGGAGAGCGTGGCATATCACCATCCGTAGTTAAAAAAATTCTGAAAGAGCACAAGTATCATGATTATAAATTCCAAATTGTGCAAAGCTTAAACCCTGGAGATACAGAAAGAAGATTAGTGTTTTGCAACTGGTTTCGTCAGAAATTTCACGAAAATCACTTTTTTATAAGAACATACTCTGGACGGATGAAGCCTCGTTCACAAATTGTGGGTTTTTAATAGAAAAAACAAACATCATTATGCAATAATCAACCCACACCTAACGCAGGAAGTGCGACCACAGGTACAGTTTTCTTTAAATGTTTGTTATGGATTGATAGATAATAACATAATAGGGCCAAAATTTATTGAAGGTAATTTAAATAGTAGGAATTACGTTGACCTTCTTGAAGAAATAATTGAGTTGCTAATACGTCAACAATTACACTATTTTATGCAAGACGGTTGTGGACTACATAATGCCCTGAACGTCAGGGATTTTTTAAATAGAAATTTTCCTAGATGGATTGGTACTCATGGAAGAGTAAAATAGCCACCCCGTTCCCCTTGTTTAAATCCACTGTATTATTTTATATGGGGTACCTACTTTAAAAAATAAAGTATATTACGATAATATACAGAATGTAAACCAACTAAGACAAAAAAAATATGGCGAAAATAATGGCGGACATTTTCAACAATTTTTATCTATAAATTTAATTTCTATAGTTTTTTCTGTTTTAATTAATTTGTCTGTTTTTCCCTTACCGTTTTGCATTTTCCTTGAATGCCTTTGAATAAAAATGAAAAAGAATCTGATTTATACAAATAAAAGGTAGTTTTTAGTTATTTATTTTAGGTTTTTATTCAGAGCCGTAATCAATTACAATTAGTAATATAACAATTACTGGTTAAAGATTTAATGTAAATATAATAAGAACATATTATATCCACCGTATTTAAAATAGAGAAAGACATCAAGAAATGAAAAAAAAAGTACAGGCCCGTATTTAAAAAAATTAAGTTGGTGGTAATGCTGCTAAACCGAAACGTTGTAGTTTCAATATAATACCAGTACCTTACAGCTAACATCATTTATAATAAAAAACCTTCATAAATTTTTTTGCTATCTTTAAAACTGAAGCCGCTACATCAAAAAAAAGAAAAACGAATTTTTCGGTTTTTCTCGTATATCTCCGGAACCATTCGGAATATATTTCATTTGCTTTATGCACTTTATTTATGTCTCAAATACACAACTTTTTCCCTATTTAACCGACTCCGTATCTCTTACATTTTCCAAGATAGCAATAGTGTCCTTATTAAAAAGTGGCAATCCTGTATAGGTTCATCCGGGGACAGACAGTATGTTAAACAAGTAAATCTCATTAAATTCGTGGGGGTACTATGCTAAACTATCGAATCATTTCTACAACATGTGTCTAAATAAGAAAACGATACTGCAGGATGACGGTAACGCGCGTTTATAAATCAACGCTAATTAATCAATCTAAATTTGATGAGTAATGGTCATTATTAGGAGACGCGCGTTTTGCCTAAAAAATATCTAATCGATTAGTCAATTTTGTTTTTCTTAATCGTGAGCTTGCCTCACTTTGGAGTTTTCTTCATTAATATGTATGTATTATTTATATCTAGTATAGCTTATATTTAGGATAAAAATGGTATAGATGCCTGTACCTATTAAAAATATTTTGAAATTGCACATTTAGAAATGAAGGTTAAAAAATTTAAATTACCTCACAGAGAAAACTATATAATACAATAAATTATAGGAGAAATATAATTACATACCTACTATTGGTATTTAAAAAAAATATTTGTATGCAGTAATACAGTTAATTAGCTCTATAATACAAATATAATACGATCTGTTTAATACCAGCAATTAATTTATTGATACTCTCCCGCATTATAGCAAAGTTTCTATATAGTAGAAAGCATACCGTGAATATGTTGTACTACAGAAATTGTCGTAACGATGGCGCTACTGCTTATTTTACTATTTTTGTGATGCTTATACAATGTAAATTGTGTGCCGGAGACGCGGTTAGGTATAATTTATCTGATGTATATCTTTGGTAAAATGCTCGTTTTCAGAGTAATGTTATTTGAGTATATTTGCCTAATCTATGCGATAGATACTCACATAAAGTCTACATATGCAAAATAGAAGTATGATACAAAAATAGTAAAAGTAAAATGCTTACAAATTTCTTTAATACCAACATAATGATGACATACCTTTCATGTGTTATTTTCCGCAAGGTGATGTTATAAAATAAGCACCTTTTCGAAAGTAACTTATGTATTCAAAGTAATAACAAGCACCATTACATTGGGCCACGGAAAAACCATTTATGAATTGCTTTAATTAATTAAATTGTTTCCTTTTAAAAAGCAATCCGACATACCGACGTACCTATCTTAATATAAAGAAATTTAATTAAACACCTTGGAAATATATTAAGTAGCACGTAAGCATAGGTATTTTTATCGAATAATGTTCCTTTTAATGTTTTACATATTCATATCATTATCTTGATTGTCACGTTACCCAGTGCGTTGTTTCATATGCAAAGGTCTTTATTTCAAATGCCATTCCTTAGAAGTATAGAGGTACAATATGTATCTATAGTCAAAATTCAAGCAGTGTATACTTTTTATTTATTATTACCCGCACGTCCAAATGCTCATTTATTTGAAAGTGATGTAGTAATACAAAATTATCGGATTTTTTTTTTATTTTGATTTTATTTGAATAAATCTTTGTATGAAAGGATAAATTAGAATCATGTACTGCAAAATAGATAGTATTCTTTAATAGAAATACGATATTTTATAGCTCCTGTAGGGATAATCATATCTCATATTACGGGCAGTGCCTGTTTGAGGTGACTTTATATACCGAGAGTATACCCACTGCTTTCAACTGTTTTATTGCTTATTTGAGCTCATTTACCGCTAATGTCGCAAAAACAAAACAATTTCTAAAATATTCTTTTTCTAATTGGATGTGGCAATAAAGCTAAAACAAACGACGACGCAGTGCTGAAATGAACATTACCGCATACTGTGCTGTAATGAGATATTAACGTGGAGGGGGGGGGGGGGGGAGGGGTACTCTTGCCGGAACGTAATATAGGCGATTAATATGCAAATTAGAAAAAATACTGTAAAAAACGTGTGCCACAATGACTTGTAATGCTCGTACTTTGAATCTCTCGCATTACATAAACGTCATTGTGACACTTGTGTTTTAAAATACTATTTAAATACTGATATCGATTTTTAATAAAAAAAAAACCCTCAGTATATGTTTTGAAACCACATTTTCCAAATTATTTTCTTCTATGAATTGTATACAGTTCAGAAGGGTAATTTAGTACTTTCTCGAAAAATATAAGAATTCATCTACTTTTATAATGAAACTACTCCCACTTCCTAAGAACCTTTTGTAGATTTTTGTTTTATTTTCCTCATTTCCGGTATGTTAGTTAAATCAAGTAGAAAACTTCAAGTCTGTTCAAAGTTTAATTTCAAGTCAATAGCTACACCGATCTTCTGTTTCATACATAAATATTTTCTCGTGTATGCCGTTTGCCTTTCATAAAGTACCGGATCAATTCCTAAAAGTTTAGCTAATTATGCAGCATCAGGCTTGCCATTTTCAAATTATTGTGTACGATAGTCTTTAGTATGTTTTCGATAGAAATGTATCATGATTTTTGTATCTAAATTTATGGTTTAGATAAACATTCTCGCAATATTCAATTCTCCCGATGAAGGATATTATAACACGATTTCTAGCACTATTCAAAAAAAGAAAATCACATAGTTTTTTTTTGTATTAGCATAATTGCAGCATGTATAGCACCGCGTCAGTTGGGTCTTCACTCAATTCAGCAGATTGTCATCTAAAATTTTCTACCTGCATATGACAAGCGCAAGGCGTGAAACGCCGTGGAATTTCAGCGACCTTTGATTTATGTAAGAAATATACCATAGGTAAACCACCCTTTTACTTTTAAATAAAGTAAGATTATACAATCTACAATCATTTAAATTCAATAAATAGGGTTTTTCATAGTACATCCATATTTAGCAGAAAAATTTAAACACCAGTTATTTGTTGTCACAAATATTTTTGTCGATATATTATTTTTACGATTAATTCCATCGTAGTAATCGAGTAATTTTAGCACTTTTCGGATTTACAGATTACGGGCCACAATATTTGTGTTATTAAGTATCTGTTAACAGTTTTTATTAATCTATTTTATTCGAAACATGAAGATAATTTAATACACAGTATTCTATGATAGAAAATAATACACATAATATATCTTGTTATATATAGTTATATATCTAGTAGGTATCATATATTATTTTCTCACTTTTGAATAATTCGAGTATTGCCTTTCTTCGGCTCTTAATGCACAAACCTATTCTTAATCCTGGAAAGACTAAATTAATGATATTCGGGGAAAAATATCTCCTCATTAAACATTAATAATAATACCTCAATTTAAACTGTAAATGACTGTTAGGTATTGATGTGAAGTTAGATTGGGACTTGCATGTTAGCAATGTAACTTCCAAACCGAATAAAGCTCTATATGCACTAAGAAAAATGAAAAAAATGTGTGTAATCGTAACTCCAAAAATAATGTATTTTGCTCACTTTCATTTGAACTGCGGCCTACTCTTTTGGGGTTCAAATAAAAATTTAAAAACTGTTCTACTTTTACAAAAGAAAGCAGTTCGCATTATCAATAACTTAAACTCTGCTCAAACTTGTCAAAATTTCTTTATAGATTTGGATATTCCAACTTACAACTAACAAATCTTTATATATTGGAGTCAGCCTCGTATATAAATAGCAATTTTAGCAAATTAGTTTGCAAACATTTGTTCGAGGGTCTTACCTGCTCCATGACAATGTCTTAGCCTGACCGCTGGAACCAGCCTTCGAGGAGTGTGGTTTGGGCTTCGGCTTCCTCGCAGCACAACTTTGTTAACGTTCGGCGAATCATCATAGCTCAGTGGAAGTAAAATGAGCGAGATATTTTCTCGTTAGAGCTCACTCTTATATTGCTATTGGTGGTATGAACAGCAAATTAATAACCAATTATCTAAGTGAGCTATTGTAAACATGATTTACGAAGTTTGTAAAAGTAATATTAAATCTAATATTACATTTGCATTAGTGAAAAGGGAAATAATAAGACAATATTAATTTGATAACTAAAAAGCCCAATAAATTGCCATGCGTAGCATTGATTTTTTGTTATTCATACTTATTTTTATATCAACGCATCAGATAATGTAAACCATAAATTTCAGTGAGAGAGCTTATAAACAATATTAAAGTCAATAATCAAATAAAATAAGATTTCAAGAATCCTAACAATAGTAAATGAAGTACCTAATCGTCGGTAAATAGGATATAATTGAAAAAAATATTCATGTTCGGGATATTTATTAATGATTAATTCACAAAATTCAATCCGACGGTAAATAAAAAAATAAGACAATAACCATTGAATAACTAAAAACACACAATAAGAGTGTGTAGTAATAACTTGTTTTTTACATAATTATTTTTCTGTTGAAGCATCAGATAATATAACTGATAACACATTTCAGTCACAAAATTCATCATAGCTTCATGAAAAATAAAATAATATTAAACGTTCTAAACTGAATAAAAATTCTTATCAAATACCGGCTGGGCGGTCATAAAAATTGCGACGAACGTTTCTTAAAAAATCCGGAGTGACATGTAGCTGACTTCAATGATTTTCGCGCGTAATTGTTCGCAATTTGATGGACGTTGTTTACCGTATATTGAATTATTTAAAAAGGGCCATAAAAAGAAGTCGTCTGGGGCTAAATCGGGGGAACGTGGTGGCTATTTAATAGGACCCGAATTACCGAGCCATCTATCTTCAAAAAAGGTATTTAAGAAATTACTGACGTTACCGGTATTGTGCGCCGGGCAACCGTCCTGTTTGAAGCAAATTTCATTAATATTAAGTTGCTCTCATACAGCAGCAATAATATTAGTTTGCAATAATTCTAAATACTTATTGCCATTTAGATTTTCTTCAATAAAAAGAGGTCCGATTATTTCATCCCCAACAATACTAGGCCACACGTTCAATTTTTGTGGAAACTGCGTTCGCGTTGGTGTTTTATAATGTAGGTTTTTACCCGACCAATTTGCGCGATTATGAAGGCCATGAACGTAAAATGTTTTTTCATCAGTAAATAAAATATCTATTATTCAAAAATTTCGCAAAATTCCATTCGATGGTAACAATCACCGGGTAAAAGTTCTTGATGTGCTAATTTTGTACGACCGATATTTATTCTTATGTAAAAGGTTTAAAACAGTTATTGCACTAATATTGCAAGGATATTAGGATTTAATTCCGCTAATGCACAAACTTGAATTTCGATATCACTGACAGTTTTCGCTGGGATATTTTTATTTTTGTCATTTATTAATGCAAACGTTGTTTCAAAACGTAGGACCGTATCACGAATAGTAGTCGCGCTAGGAATTAATCTTTTGGGATAATTTACTGCAAGTAAATCGCGTGTAACATCCGCTGAATTGCCACCGTAAAATTGTTCAACTGTAAATAGTGTTTTCGTGGGCGTATAATTTTTTTATAAAATTACTGGCAGCGATCAAAACTTACTAACCGTTATAAAACTAGGACCGCACCCTCAATAGCCCACGACACTTTATTAAGAAATGAGCGAAGTGAATTACGCATGTCTACCGATTCATTCGCTTCGTTGATTTGTTTTAAATTGAAACGTTGGAGCTGTTGATAGCATTTTGTAGTAGCTAGACAAGGGTAGAAAATATCGGTATCTGTTTGCCGTTAAACGGCGACGACATATTGCGGAGTAGATATGGTATATCGAATCGTATACAGTACAGCATGCGTATTTTTCGACTTAGTTAACTCATAGAAACCTTATTTTCATCTAAGTTAAAAGTGAGCTCTTGGTATGTAGTTAATTCAGAATTTATTCGGTTAAAAAAGCCTTTGGAAATATAGTCGTGAAATTTACCATACCAAATCGAAATAAATTGGAATGTTACGTTCTTTTTTTAATGAATGTTTGTCGTTTATGTAATGTTGATGGTAAATTGCAATAGTATCTACCTAATAAATGAATTTGTATGTACCGATACGTACCGAAGATGATTTATTTGGATTGTCTGTTACAATTCTTTTTTTACAGTATACCTTTTTAATTATTTTTCTGAATATAATTCCTTATTCACAAGCGGAAAACATAAAAACTACCATCGGGTCTTCCGTAGAAGTAAAAAAATAAGTTGGTATTATTTAAGCGAAGAGAGGAAGCAAATGGAATTTGATAGTAACATAAATAATAACCTACCCCTGCCAAGGAGTGAAGACTATATACAGTGGGTGAATATCAAAACGTAGTAGGTATTCTTTTTGTCACTGTTAAGTTAGATTCTTTGTTTATTTCGGCAACCTAGTTATTTTAGTAGTTCGTTTTAGATCATATTATATTACATGGACTATCCCTATATCAGTACCCACACGTTGATGAAGCCAATTTGTACAAACGACGTTTTTGTCCGTCTTTCTGTTTTGATTGTGGAACTACCTATAACTTTGTCTTTGTTTCGTGCCCTGGTACAGAGCAGTAGGTGATTTCTAAATTGTTAATCCAATCTTATATCAAAGTTCTGTAATTTTATATTAATTACATTTTGACTTGATCTAATGATTTATTTGATTAAGTATTGTTAGATTTGAGATTTGTTAGAATTTGAGTTGTCTGGATTATGAAATGAATGACTATGTTAGAAAGTATTGTACTTCCATACTCATTTGAATTTCGCGCTAAATTTTATTAAAAATTTTCCGCAATTGATATGGGTACAAAACGAAGTGCGACATATATGGACTACCTATATGAAAAAGAGATATAATGTTTTAAAATATGTCACATGTTGGCTTCATAGCAGTTTGGGTGTTTATAAGCGGTATCCCTGTATGTGATATATGTATATGATCTAAGTTTTTACCGCACTAATAACAAAGTTCGAGTTAAGACAAACTGAGGCTATTTGTATCTACTCTGCTTCCCGCTTGGTGAGGTTATTTTTTTCCGAACCGACTTATTCTCACTTCTCTAATATTTTAAGGTTAGATATACTTGTCAAAGTGTTGTTGAAGTTATGTCATTTCAGATAAAGCTTTCGCTTCCTTTAGAAAAAACTAAGCAACGTTAACGTTTTTAGTTTATCTTATTGTTAGTTAAATTTCGTCTTAGTTTGTACCAATTACTGAATAAATCGAATTGGTACAACTATTACTGTTAAATTGATAATTTGTGATCGTTGGCTTTCTCCGAATAAAATGTAGGTACCTACTTAATTTGATTTATTACTATTTATTCAAATAAAAAAAAATATTTCTTAGAAGTTTTACTTATAATGAATAAGATATCTTCATTTAGAAGTTTTTTTTTTTAGAGTTTCGACAAGCACACGTATGAATAAGTTTGTATGGGTATGAAATCAATTATCACCTCCTGGATCTGTATGCAGAAAACAAGACGTCAATGTAAAGAAATGTGTCCGGATAAGCGCATGAATCTCCTGGTGTGTGCGGTAGCACTAATCAATGTAGCAAATAATTATACATATTATGACTCCAATAGTGTTTATGCCGCGCACAAGGTATGCCAACAACAGTGGATTCAGCAGAATTCCCCACCTCATTTTCACGACCGTTATAAGTATACCATGAAGCTTGTCAAAATCGACCAGAAATACTGGTGTTGCGTGATTTGATTCGTCGAAGCGTCGACGTACACGACCGAGAAACCGCCTAGTATTCCATCGCTCCGCCCAAATGACGCTTTTCAAACTCAGAACGTCCTAGTAACCCGTGGTGTGTGGATCGAAGCTAATTCGGTTCATCTATGGTGTGTTTCTCAATTATCGTCGTCGATCGATCATCCTCCGATTTGTTACGCGCTCATTTTGGACGCTCTCTCTTGATATGATGCGCCGGCAAGTGAATCGTTTTCTGTGCGTCTTATGAATTTGTGGGTGAACTCATCAGGTACAATGTGAAAGAATATCAAGTAAATTTGATATATTTCGGTGCGGTGTAGCATGGCAACGTTAACATCTAGCTTGATGCATCAGACACATCAATTCACAAGAAATACCGAGAGTACCGATGGATCGATCTCTATGGATTCGAACTACGATAGAGATTCTCCGATCAACGATGTCGATAACGACAGTTGTAGTAGTGAGGACACTGTATTATCTGTGGGCAACGAAACTCCTATTGTAGAGACTGAAACTTTATCTTTTAAGAATATCGAGAATCACTTGAACGCGATCTCGAAAATAACCAATACCACTCTTGATCCGGAAGGATCGCACAAGAGTAATTCCCCTAGTCCACTGAGTTATCGTTTGAGTCCGGCGTCCAGCGTCAAATCTGTTGCTGATTCACCCAGATTTACTTTTCGTACCGCCGACTATGAGAAATCAAATCCCCAATCACCCGTCGAATATATTAATACCCTCTTTAGACCTAGTCTACGTTCGCCGTCGAGTCCGGTTAACCAGAAGTTGCAGTACACTTCCGGACAGAGTTCACCCGAAAACCTCAGCCCCAAACCGCCAGAAATGCAACATTTCTACGTGAGACAGCACGACGCGGCTAAGAACATTACGAACAATAATGAACCGAATAGTAGTGGTTTAAAGTTTTCGATAGACAATATACTGAAAGCGGATTTCGGTAGGCGGATAACCGACCCCATAAACATAAGGAAGAGTAAGCCGAAAAAAGTTGTTCCGCCGGATGGGGAAAAACCCTTGGACGAAGTCGGTAAGAGCGGTCCTGTCGATTTAAGTAAGTCGGATGACGGAAAAGTCGAGAAAAGCTCAACGGAACAGACGTCTTCTACAAATCAACCGATACTCTGGCCGGCATGGGTTTACTGTACCAGATATAGTGATAGACCTAGCTCAGGTATTTATTTTAACCATTTATTATTAGTAAGTAAAATTGTCTGCAAAAAACTAGCTTTAAAATTACATAATTTGAAGCATAGGATAAATGTCCCAGCAAACGACACTCGAGAGAAAATCTCAGCTTTAAAAACTTCAAAAATATGATAGGTATTTAACAACATAAATATTTGTTGTGTATTGTTAAGAATTATCAAGTGTGTGAATAGTGGTCATTCAATCTCAGTATTTGTACAAGACAGAAGTTAGGTGCCAAAACTTGATCACATCAGATCAGTGATAACCTTTATTGGATTATCTAAGTTAAAAAGCAAACATTTTTGCGTTTATTTTCTATAAGTTATTATTGAGTGTGCATTAATGGCACCGACCCTATAGATACTTGGTGTTATAAAATCTATAAATTAGAAGAGAGATTAAATTTTTTTAAATTTTGCATTTATTTGCACACAAACCACAATCGATAGTAGGAATTTATTTAACAAAAAAATATTATAATTATTTGCGTCGCACCTGATCTAGAGGTTTGAAGGTTAATAACAAATCTATTTAGCAATTGATTGAAGATGAAGACCTATTTTGAAGTTGACTAGTTCGTGTTTGATCTACCTGTAAAATGAAACATCAGCCAAGTCCGAAATTTGATAATATTGGCTCGATATCTTATTCTATGTTTAAGTATTATAATATTAAGACAACTATTATCTTGAAAATACTAACACTTACATGAAACATTAAAATCCAAAAACGGAGTTACCATTCATTAGGTGGATTACAGTAAAGAAAGCCAATCCTTTATCGAAGAAACAAACGTGAACTGTCCCCTTAGATCAAAGTTTGGATCTCAACTTTCTTTTTTAAGAAAAGTCTGAATATTAACCTAAGCTGAAAATAATAAATAAAATTATACTATCTTTCAATTATATTAAAATAAAGGTGTATCTAATGTATTAGAATTATATATTTTAATTTTGTAAAACTGCTTTAAAAAGTGTAACTTTTTCAGAACTATCTGCACTATACCTATATGTGTTCAATGTATTAAAAGAGATAAGTCTCCAATTGCACTTAAAAGTAAAACAAAATAATTAAATTATTGTTTTTGTAACGTGATCGATGCCTATATCTCATACAATCTCAAATAATATAACCATTTCTTTAGATCCTTTTTTATTCTGTCTATAGAATAATTATAATAAACACCTATTTCAATTTTAATAACCAAATAATTTGGATAAGATGTTCTAATAAATATTCCTCCATAGACGTTTTATATCCTAAACTAACAATAAGATATGCATACGGTAAAGCAAATTCATTTATTATTGGATTGAAACCGTTTTAATCCTTAAGTTTCCATATATTATGCATCAACAACTCATTGGCAAGCAAATTTGAATGAGACCTAATTCTTTCTGGATTTTTAACACTTTATTCTAAAGCGTTTGAATAATTTAAATAAATTTGTAAATTTTAAAACAATTGTAGAGTTTGCTACAACAAACTGTTGAAGATGTAGGGACGGGCACAACTTTTTGTTAAAATCTCCTGCAAAATTGTTGATGAAAATTATTGCATTTTTTGCGAAAAAGATCTGCAATTTATATTGATATAAGCTAGATATTAAAGTAGCATAATATACGGGTCACTTGTTATTGTTGTCACTAAATAGTACATTTAGTCAAGTGGTAATAATTGGAACTAATCGTCAAAAAGATCTTCACGGAATTTTCATTTCATCATATATATAATTTGTAAAGCATTTCACCATATTTTGTACAATATTCTTCTACAATATTTCCTAACAATTCTATTGCTCATTTTGTAATTGTGGTATAGGAAACTGCAGCGACGTTGTTGTAAAATTTTCTACAATAGTAGATTGCTATAATATCCGTCAAACAGTGAAGTGTAAATTTTACTATATGAATTTTCTGTGTACTGTAATTAGATTTTCTGCCTATGACCCAATGTATATGTAGTAGTTTTATTGCAAATTCTATAAGTCAAGTAAATAGCTGTTTGTTTTACCGTGTAATACATAGATGCATTCCGCAATATTTAACGTTTTGAGTTTGTGGAAATTTACAGTTTCTTTTTTGCTTTTTATAGAGTAATAATCCGCAAATTCTGGCTTGCTGCTTGTGCGTTTATGTTTGAAAGTATCAACTGCAAATGTTTTGACCGTTATTAATCTTGTGCTTGGTAATTATTCCTAGAATCTTGTAGTTCTATTGAACAGAGTAAAAATGAACATTAATATTAACATGAATTGCTATACCATAGTATGTACATAGCTTATCATATGTCCAGTTCGTCTACAAATCTGAAAGCTTTTCCAATAGATAAGTTATGACATATTTTCTTCGGTTGCTTTTCAAATAAAGCTTTTGATATTTTACAGGATTTTATTGCACCAATATGTTTTCAATGCTATTCCGAGACTAATGTTGTTTCCACCATGTGTCTATACTTCGAATACCCCTATAACATAGGGTCGAATTTGCTAAAATGTGTGTTCCTGTTACCATAGGGGTTCCGCAGGGTTTGATCTTATGGCCGATTTAATTTTTATTGTTCATTAACGATATTGTTTTATTCATCCGACATTTCCTATTCTTATACGCGGATGATACATCATCCATTGTCATCGGCAGAAATTCTATCGAGGTAAAAACCCAAGCAAATAAACTTCTTGGTGATCTGGCCTGTGGTTTACTTTTAATAATTTTATGTTAAATTTGACTAAAACAAATTACATGTATTTTTATTTTTCGCGCTATTCAATAAATGCTACTAATAATGCAACACATATATTATAGACCGTAAAAGAACCGTTACATTTTTGGGCATTACCCTGGATGAGAAGAAATTTAAAAATACGTTTTACATTCCAATGACCTACTGAAATTTTATTATAGCGAAGTGTATTCACGAATAACCTATGGCGTGGCTTTCTGGAGTTCCTCGGTACTAGTACATGATGTTTTTATCGCCCAAAAGTGAGTTCCCATTATATACATCTTGGAGTTGCTCTGTTATATATTTGTACATCAATCTACGTTTTTAAAATATTCTGACGTCCATAAATATAATACAAGAACAAAAGATAAATACAAAGAGCCATTAAATAGACTGGATCAGACAATCCCACACTTCCGTGCGAATCAAATTATTTAATTTGCTGCCAAATAAAGTCCCTTAGTGGTGTGCGACTATTTAAGGGTCGACTATGGGTGTTGCTTATTGAACACTGCATCTACTCCGTTAAGGAATTTATTTCTTTAATGTCAAATGTAGTTGTCTAAGTTTTATAAATACTTATTGTACTATATTTGGCAATGAAAATTGAAAAATGTGTCTACGGTACTGTATACTGGCGTACACAATAAGTTCTATCTATCTAGAATCATGTGAATCCCAAATTCCTTATTTTCAAAGAGTTAGTAGCTCGTTTATTTGTAAAAAGGTGTTTATAGATTTTCAATAAATTTACACTAAGGAAAGTAGATGATAAAAATAGTGACAGCTATTATAATTACATTAAGCCGCATAGATATAACTCTTTCAATAATAATATATGGATGGATTCTGATTATTAGATAACTAATATACACTCAAAAAAATTTTCTGTAAAATTACTCGTAAAATCTTTTTACGAATAAACTTACTGACTAAACTCGACATTATTTTTTAGTTGTAAAATTAGGCAAATAATTATTTTTTGTGTGCCAGAAAATGCAGGCATTTCATATAAATGGTATTTTCTTCGAAAATGCTTTTGTTTTACTGTGAATTGTGACTAACGACGTGTTAATCTATTTTTTGGAACAAAACTTAGAAAGAAACCTCCATATCTTCGGCATTGAAAACACAAACAACAAATAAGTATAAATATTTCAAGTATAATAAAAACACTTTCTTGGGAGTTGGCATATATTTTAAACTTTAAAAATTTATTATATTACAAAAACGTTTCCATGTTTAAAAACATCTTTTTCAATTTGTTCATTATATAAGAAATCTGTAAAATAATATTTAAATTATATATTTTATTATAAATAACCTAAGTAAATTAACTTTTAAGAAACAAGAAACCTTGAAAGAAAAACTTACTTTGTTCCATATTTTAATTTTACTGTTGTAATATTTCATTACTCGGTATTTTAAAACTGTAATAAATTATTTTTATGGAAAATTCCGTAACCGTAATTTTACATCGAGACTACTTTACGCCTTAAAATTCCTTCAAATAACGAGGGATTTATGAAGTACACCTAATATCGGTGTGAATTTGCTTTTACATGCGTTAAATGTAATTTGCTGTAACTCGTTGGTAAAATTATACCATTTTTTTAGACTGTATTGCCGCCTACTGTATTTACGTGGTAATATTTATTTTTCTCAGTATAGGAAATCACATGGACACATATATTTCCACTTATAGAGAATATGGCGATTTGGAATTTTTATATGTTAATATGTGTACTATTGTTGAATGTTCTACATTTCTCAGTGGTAGCATTACATATTTGTATGTAAAATAATGTACTTGTAGACATACCCTTTTACCTTGACTGAATCGTTATTTACTACCTTCTATGCAATGTAATGGTTTCTACAACATAATATATTTTATTAGCAAGGTGCATTAGAAGATACAAAGTGCTTGTGTTATTTATTTTCTGCTAAAATTCCTAACCAACCGATAGGCTTGCTACATCAAATCGTTGCAGTTGTGAAGTTGTGAAACTTTTCTTTGAATATTCAATACTGATAGTACAATCTCATTAAACGTCATCATACATATCAATTACAGAGTCACATATAAATGCTAACAACAATCGTTTTTCGTTTCTTAAAATTCTATAATTATATGCATATATTATTGGTCGTATCTTACCTATATCAAATTTGTAGCGATTATCTATTGCATACGTATTGTATACCTTTCAAATAAACATAATTATACTGCAAAAATGTATTGTGTAATTTACATAGTGAATGTTTTGCAAAAAGACATACCATAACCATAAATCTACTATGTAACTTAAATAAACAATGCCATCAGCGCCACCCATCATGTCCGGTCGGTTGCTGTATATCCAGGGCTCAGTCATAGTCTATCGTTACCACTTTATCGGGCAGTAACCTACATTTGCCATTGATAAATATATATTTGATTGCAAACTGATATTCTCCAAATTTATTCGATTCGTGCCACCCTCTTTCCATCTACAAACATATTCTAGCTAAAATTTAAGTGTAGTTGCGAAATCTTATGCAGGTGGCCTCGTATACTGGAAAATGATTATATATAAAGGAAAGAAATAAAACAAATTTTTTACTTATTGCGTAGGATATTTAATTTGGATTGTATAAATTAGTTTCTACGAACACATCAGATGAAAATTTGCTGTTTTTAAATAAAGTAATATAAAGTACTTGATGAATGAAACATTTAATATGCTGATTGCACGTGGTATTATCAAATCGAAAATATACCGCATTTTTTAGTACGCTAGCGGTTATTTTCTATTTAATATTTTTAATTTTTTGACATTTTTATGCCAAATGTTGTTTTCATAACAGGCTTTACCATACTTACTAATAGCAATTAATATAGATGAAACAAATATAGTTTTAGGAACAGAAATGTTTATCCCAAATTAAATCATTATCAAATGAGTATATAATATATATTTAGTAATCCGTGTAATTAGAAAATACTTGTGTATGGCCAATTTATGTAGTGCGTTTACTAATACAATTCGATGTATTATCAATCGTATTCTTATTGCTCTAAAGTAAAATTGTTAAAAAGCAGGTGAGGCTAAACTCTATATACGAATACTTAATACTATTCAGTATTAACGATATTTATCTATTAATTTCATAAACATAATAAATGCATCTAATAAAGCATTATCTAATTTTCGTAAGAATTTGTCTGTTTTAAATTTGTAAATATGTTGATATTTAGAAATGTTGGAGCATTTAAAATCAATTATACCCATTCACATAGCAAACTGAAATGTAATAATGCAAAGATACAACAGGGTTAGCTCTAAATTCACATGCAAATTGTTTAAAAAAACGTGAGGGCTATTTATTTATTTTCAATAAAAACTTTAATATTTCTGTTCCCCAAACTATACTTGTTTCCCCTACATTAATTATTATTAATATGGTAAAGCATGTTACGAAAATAACATTTGGTATTTTAAAGAAATGTCCAGAAAGACGAAATATTAAAGTGAAAACAACCGCCAGCATACTAAAAATGTATATATTTCCCACATGGAAACACCGTGTGTAATGAGCATATTAAATGTAATTTTTTATCCAATGATTTTTAATACTTGAAAAAATATTCTAATCATTTCCGAATATACGATGCCAACTGCACAAGACCTCACTAGTACGTTTACATTTTATTGGCTAGAATGTGTTTATAAGCATAAAAGGAGTGATACCAATTAAATGAATTCGGAGAACATTAGTTTGCAATCGATAATAAGTGGTAAAAATAGGATACAGGCCGCACCTACTCGATAAAGCGAGAATTATAGACTGTGACCGGGCACATATATATTGCGACCGACCGGACATGATGAGTGACGCTGAGAGTACATTTTTATAGAGTTAAGTTTGTAGTCTACACCAGAGCGTTGCACTTGTAACCACTTTCAATTGATTTGTCCGATTTAAACTCATAACTAGAGGTACCCCGATAAATCATGCCACTCGTAGTTAGTATTCTCAATGGATTGCTCGAATGGGTAGATACTTACACTCATTATTAGGAGTTTGCGCAGCTAAATCATTTGAAACTGACAAGTGTATTTAAAAGCGAGTAAGTGGAGTTGGAAGATTTAAATCGTTTAAATCATTCGATTACAGTTGGTCTCTATTAAATGAACTGCGCACTTGTATCATATGGGTTTTTTTTTTGTTTAGTCAAAGAAATACACGTGCATATGATGTAATGTTTTTGTTTTCTTGTTAGTTTTCCGTTTTTTATTTAGTAATATGTTCCAATTAATTAAAAATTTTTAATATACAAGTTGACTCATATTAATTACAGTTGTTAGCAGGAAAGCATTTATTTAATGATTTCACACTGTAGAAGTGCATTCGTTGCATAATAAATGAGGGTATTTGTAAAACCGGTGCAGTAAAACGTATTGATAAATTGAACAGACTTATTGGGAAACAGTTCGAAACGATTTAAAACCACGACTTAAACAAATACGTCTTGAAAGAGAGTAGGTAAAGGCGACGGATTAGATTAATTGAATAACTTAGCACTTAACCAATCTTTTTATAAATTTAGTGTTTTAGCATCAGGTTAGGATAAACATGCAAAAAGATTTTCTAAAATTACATGTAAATGCGTGGTACCAGCGATGGACATGCGAATATCAATATATACCTATTGTGACTTGCATTTTACAAGATAAATAGAATTTTAGAATGTCGATTGTTAAGCCGAGTAATATCTAAACGAATTCATTCGTATCGCCGCAGACATTGCCGATAAAAATGTGAATCGTCAATTTGCGGTGGGATACGTACAGAGTACCGCTTGTTCACAGGCAGTTTTTTTTTTTGTTTAGGGGAAGTTAAGACAAGAATTAACTATTTCTAATCATACAATTTAATAATTATATAATATACACAAATGCAGAACTTTTAAAAATAACAGCAGGTCTAACTATAACGATATAGTTTCTGTTATAACTTCTGTTACTACTTAGAACAAGTATTTTTTTAATGGCCGAAAATTAAAACAATGTCTGTTGTAAACTTTTATTCAGTGCTATGCAGCTATGCTACAACTCTCTTGGTACAAATAAATTTTACTATTTACGTGTTTTTGCTGGTAATGATTTTTAATTATTGCAAGTTAATTCTAGTGTTTCTGGCAGTTAATTTAGTTATTGCCGCTAACACAAACATATCAAAGGCAAATAATAATTTGATAACTACAAATAGATTGCACACTGAGGGAACGACAGGTGTTAAATTAAAAATTAATTAATTTTGTTAACAAAATATTGTTGAAATAACCAAAATTAAAATCAATCTGTCAAAAGAAAGTAGTGAAGGCAATCATATTATTTTGTTACATTTATTTTATTAATTCAACCAAAATCGCAGGTAATTCAATGTAATTATAACGTTGAAATTGTCCATTTCTGCCTATATCTAACAACAAATACGTTAAATTGTCGTAACGATGGCGCTTCTCTTATTTCACACTAGTAATAATCCTGCGTAAATTGGATGTGCGGCAGACAACGTTATAAATTATTTATATGGTGTATTTACTAGGTAGACATCTTATATATAGAATGTGTCATCATTAAAACTGCGACTTCTGCCCTACCACCGGCGCCGGCGGTTGGCTTTTGACTGCTGCGAATCCACAATATTATGTATAATTGTAAAAGGAGCTGATAAATATAATATAGCCGGTAATAACCTACTGTATTTGTACCGAATTTGTAGTTTGATTGATCCAGTCTAAATATTTACTTACATTATTCGTCGTTGACTGAGTGCACAGGCGTCATGGCAAAACTGTATGTTAAAACCAAATATCTTATATTATTGGTAAATACAAGTAAAGTTTTCACTTATGATAACTACTTCAATTTACAACAAGTAGTCTACCAGTTTCGTTGTGGCAGATGTCACATTTATTAATAACAAAACCATTAAAATAGTTGCTGTAAGATAAACGAAATACTGTAGCAAATATTGTAACTCAGAAATCTAGTGTTAATTACCCAAAATACTTAGAATATCTCTGCCGTATTTAAGTAGAATTTTTACTTGTGAAGACTGAATATTTACTGTCAGCACTATTTTGATATTATGGCATATGAATACTTGTGCAGAAAACACTTAAGACACTTACTAGGTATATGAAGAGCATTTTATCTTCAAAAAAACAGCAAAAAATTATCTTTTTAATGACATGGATACTGTCCCAAACTCGTAAATGTGCGCCTACGCTCACGTAAAAAACAGTGCAGCTGTGTATGAAAAACAAAAGCCGATGAATAAAAACGGATGGTAGATTTAAGTTTACCATATCTGATATAAAGGAAAAATTAAAGAAAAAAACAAAAACAAAAAAAAAATTATGAAGTGTTTTGTAACTATCTGCTATTATTATTATAATTCTTTTACATGAAGCTTTTTGAAACTATTTTTTTTTCAATAGATAATGACAGTGGCATATTGATTTTACAAACGTTTTTTTTGCTATTGTAAATATTTCAATTAAAAAAAAGTTACATGTATAGTATATGTGATCGTTAATATTTAAACTTTACCCAATGAGGTGAGATTGTTAAAATACTTTTAACACGCAGTCAATATGTACTGGTCATGCAGTGGGAATTGGCGGAAACATGCCCCTACGCGCATCTGTCGTTATCAGCTCGAAGAATCGGGCGGAGCCACGTATGCCGAACAACGTACTGCAATACCACAGTATATACCTTATGCAGTAGTTTATCCTTATGGGACTAACATATTTACCTACCTTTAATTTGTATTTAAGTATTGGGATGGCTACACAGCTGATGCAGGAATTACATCTACGTATGCAATTTATAATTCAGGAATAAGGATAATTGGATATTATTTCGTGACAATTCTGAGATAAATTTTCTCAAGCGTAGCAAATTTGGAATATTTAACCTTGTTATTTTATTACCCATATTACTAAAATATTTGGTGTGGATCATAGTATTAGCACAGATAAGTAAACAGATAGCTCATCGTAGCAGAATTGGCCGATTCTCGCGGGTTGCATAAATAAAAGGCTGTAATATTACAATTTTATGAAACATAGATAGCTGCCGGGAGCACGGTGTACGGTCGGAGACCGGACGTCGGAGTGTGGAAGGAGTACCGACTGGCTGGCTGTTTTTATTTAAGAAATATGCTTTCTTGCCGCGCAGCTGTTATTTATTCAGAATAGCAAATTGAATAGAATTTATACCTCCTTGAATGTGAATTGCTTACGCTCTTATTTAGAATATAAATATTTTCTATAGACTGTCTAGATTGACTTGAGTGCTCGTAATGTATTTATATTTTATGGTTGTTATAACATATATTGGAAGGAATCAAAGTTTATAGCTAGTAGTTTATGTAAATAATACAAGAATTCCTGGAATTTCACGCTTTATTTTCAATATATGTGACTTCACATTATCAATTAAATATCTTGTTACGTTTCGACTACTCAATATAGTCTTCTTCAGACATGTATGATGAAAACAATTAACAATTACATTACTTATCTGTGGTATTAGCATTGGAACTTATTTCTGTTCTTTCTTCTCTTTCTTACGCATAAGAATTACGTAAGTTTCTTAAATGTTTTGTCTTTTTGGTCGACTAGGTTCAGGACTATACATAAGTATCAGATTTCTTTATTATTTGTTTACGTTAAAAAAAAGGGAATGCGAATGGAGATTAGAACCCTTCGTTGTCGCAACAGGCAGACGCATAATATAGGATCTCGACTAGCGCGCCTGCGGTAGAACGGTTTAAAAGTGGTGTGTTTAAAAGAGTTTGTGTATTTTCAATAAAAGAGTTTAATAAAGTTTGTGCATTTTAAATATTTTTTCCTGACTTATTTCTAACAATAGTAAAATGTGATGTAATATGTAATTTCAATACTATATACAGTTGATTTATTTTGTTGTTCGTTTACGTAATATTTTAAGACGATTTGCACAAACGGTACCTCTGTACGATTTTCTTCAAAGATGTAGAAAAAGAAAAAGGAAAAACGCATAACACGATCTAAGGAGATACTGGTCTTGGAAGGTGCAGAGACCTTGAATGTTGAATCAATATCCGGATGTATATTTACCACTTCACATCTTACTTTCTCACACTTTTAGAATTCAAATTTTCAATTAGATTGTTGGCAGGTATATCAGGATGCAATTGATAAATGTTTTGTGTCAGAATTTGATAACACTCTTAATAGATAAACTGTTATTTATTATTGCTCTGCAAAGTAAAGCTATCTATAATAAAAGACATTGTTTTCATGCTTAAGTTCTCTTTTCTTGACCTCATATATTAATGTTTTCTTGGTTTTTTAGATCTATTAAATACACCCGTTATAACATACATACATATTTACATAAATAAAATATATAGATACACTGTGATGCGTTGACGTTTGTTTTCCCGTCTTCGGTCCTCGTCGCGGGGTGCTGAGCCTCACAGGTGTCGTCCCGGGCTACGGGTCTTGAGGGCGCTAGATGTTTGATTTGATGCAGAGTATTTGCACTTTTTTTTATATATACTGTTTGAAATATCATGTCCTTAATAGTTTTTGTTTTTGTATTTCATGCGATTGTGCTCTTTTATTTCTTTAGGTAATTTGTTATATTGTGCTATGGTTTCTCCTGTACGAATTATATTATTATATTCATCATATCATACTTCTTCCTGCTCGTATGTAATAAGTCTTCTTGTATTATGTGTATGTATTTCTTTGTTGTTTGTTAATTTGCTGTTTGTTTTTACTAATTTCTTTTTTATTTTATGCAATAGTATTAGGTTTTTTTATCTTAATCGTGTGTTCTATATTTTGTTCTTGAACATTTACGTATACTTCTGTTCTTTTCTTTTAACCATTGAATGCAGTATTTTTAGTATAGTGTTTCTCGTCTGTGTAATTAGTTAATGTTTGTCTTTGTTGTATTTCATATATTTATTTTTTCATATGTTCTGGTATTATGTTACTTATGTGAGCGTCCCATTTTAGATTACATTGTATTGATAGTCGTAAATATTTGGTTGCGCTGGTTTGTTGTTTTGTTTGTCCTTTGGCCTTGATGTTAAATATAAGTGGAGTTGTTCGTAAACACCATGTATATACATATACTGGGTTTTTTCTCCATATATTGTTATAAGATTATTATAACACAATTCTTTTAGTTTTTCAATGTCCTCTTTAATATGATGTAATTGCTTCTCATGATATCTGATTGTAAGTACATTATACATATATCGTCAGCAACGTGTAGACCTTTCCAAGCGTATTTATGTTAAGTACACCGTTCGTGTACATTATGTCAAGTATTGGTGGTATATTTCCTCCTTGGAGTATTCTATACTCCCGCATAATTCCTGACTTTCAATATTATTTACAATTATTGTAGTTTTAGTTCTCTCGGTCAAATATGTTTTTATTAGGTTGTTTTCTTTCCTTTTTATCCCTAGTTGATCTAATTTTTCTACAAGTTTTTGTTTAAATATGATGTCAAAGGCTTTCTTCATGTTAATGAAAAGCACAAGTACTGTGTTGTTTTGAGCAACTTTTGTGTTTACATTGTTTAATAAATCGTTCATTGCTGATGTTCCACTGTTTTTTTTTAAAAGCATATTTTGCATATTATATGTACCGGGTGATTCAGTAAGGGTGGCGACCGGCTGTATCTTGGAAACTGCTATGCCTAGAGCTTCGGGACAAAAAAATTCATAACCAATGTGGCCACCAGAAATATCCGAAAATTATTTTAATGTTCGAAATTTTACCGCTAGGAGGCGTATCTGCTATGTTCAATCATAAAATCAGTATTATCTCAGAAAATTGCAGATTGAGCTATACTTTTGAATGAACCGTTCGAAAGCTGAGTTGATGTCCCATTATTTTGTTTAATGACTTTTTTTCGTATCTGCCATAATAAGGAGTGGGGAAGCCGAACAATTGTTCAATATGTAAATTTTAATATCTCCTGAACCATTCAACCAATCTGAAAATTTTTGGACTCGTTCGATTGAGCATTTTCTGGGTTTTTTCTAGAAAAATTGTCGTTCTAGCATTTAGTTTGAAATAGGTAAACTACAGGGTGTTTTCTGTAGTGATAACATATTTTGGTGAATTTCAAGAAAAAATTAAATGTAACCGTGCTATATAATTACCAGTGTCGCAAGCTAAATTAAATTGTTGAAATTTCAGTGAAAACCGCATCTTAATATCTCTATTTGTTCTCGATTTATCGCCAAAAGAATGAAATTTGTAACAAAAATCAACTGCGGCCATGAAAGTAGGCGACGCGACGTATGGTTTCCATGGAAACTACGAAACTATCAGATTGTTTATTGCTTATATCAGCTAAAAATAGTCAAAACTGAATGGAATACATTATTAACGAGAATAATAACAGCAAAAAGAAAATATCTAACCAAAAATTTTAATTATAAATGTTCGGAATGTCTACCATCACTGGCAACCCACAAATTGAGTCTGTTACTTGTGGATAATACACTCGCGTCTAGCTCGGCAATGGAAATATTTCTGACGGCTTCTCGAATTCTTTGTTTCATATTATCAGGTGTTGTTGGGCGGTCTTTATATATCTTTAAGTCTACTCCATGAATAAAAATCAATTACTGTGAGATCGCGGGACATCGGCGGCCAAGAAAAAATGCTACCCCAGTCTATACATTCATTTGGGAACCGGTTATTTAAAAATGCCTGGACACTTCGCGCATAATGCGCCGGGAAACCATCCTGCTCAATCCACATACCCATTCTTGTCTCCAGGGAACTATCTTCGAACAATAAAGGCAATAAATTTTTCAAAAAATAGCCACACCATTTAAACGCTGTTCAAAAAAGTAAGGACCAATAATTTTCCCCCAAAAATTCACACCAAACATTAACACGCCAACGATTTTGAAATTGAACTTCGCGTAACCAGTGAGGATTGCTTTCTGACCAATAGCGCATGCTGCATGGTCAAAATCGCCATCCTTTAATTCTTGATGTAAGATGACATGGTAAGGATGAAACTTACGATAACGATAGTAACAGACTCAATTTGTGGATGGCCAGTGATGGTAAACATTCCGAACATTTATAATTAAAATTTTTTGTTAGATATTTTCTTTTTGCTGTTATTATTCTCGTTAATAATTTATTCCATTCAGTTTTGACTCTTTTTAGCTGATATAAGCAATAAACAATCTGATAGTTTCGTAGTTTCCATGGAAACCATCCGTCGCGTCCGCTATTTCATGGCCGCAGTTGATTTTTGTTACAAATTTCATTCTTTTGGCGATAAATCGAGAACGGATAGAGATATTAATTTGCGGTTTTCACTGAAATTTCAACAATTTAATGTAGCTTGCGACACTGGTAATCATATAGCACGGTTACATTTTATTTTTTCTTGAAATTCACCAAAATATGTTATCACTACAGAAAACACCCTGTAGTTTACCTATTTCAAACTAAAGGCTAGAACGACAATTTTTCTAGAAAAAACCATGAAATGCTCAATCGAATGAGTCAAAAAACTTTCAGATTGGTTGAATGGTTCAGGAGATATTAAAATTTACATATTGAACAATTGATTGGCTTCCCCGCTCCTTATTATGGCAGATATGAAAAAAAGTCATTAAACAAAATAATGCGACATCAACTCAGCTTTCGAACGGTCCATTCAAAACTATAGCTCAATCTGCAATTTTCTGAGATAATACTGATTTTATGATTGAACATAGCAGATACGCCACCTAGCGGTAAAATTTCGAACATGAAAATAATTTTCGGATATTTCTGGTGGCCACATTGGTTATGAATTTTTTTGTCCCGAAGCTCTAGGCATAGCAGTTTCCGAGATACAGCCGGTCGCCACCCTTACTGAATCACCCGGTACAGCTCCTCCCACAATAAGGTTAACAATCTGAATCGCGATTTAGGTTAAATGGCAGTGTCCATGGATGTTTCGGATTATGTCATAACGTTCATAAAGTTAGTTGTGCATTAAAAACAAAAGTTGTAGGGCGTTTTCACTAACAATAATTTAATACGCTAAAAAATACAAATATCGAACAAAACAAGTTAATTGTAAATGAAAAAGTAAAAACTTTAGTTATTGAAATTGCCGTCCGGCATTTGCAATACATTTTTGACATCTCTTTTCTATTGCATTTATGCTATTTATTATATAAATCGGTATTAATTTATGAAACGCTTTAGCCACATTTACATGCAGTTGTTCAGCGGTGTCACAAGTAAGTTTGTAAATTTCATTTTTTAAGAAACCCCACAGAAAAAAATCTAATGGCGTTAAATCTTGCCGGCCACCGTATAGGTTCATAAGTGCCAATCAATTTATTTGGGAAATTATGATCTAAATAATTTCTTGTGTCTAGGCTATTATGCGCAGGTGCACCATCTAATTGGAAATAAATTTTAGTCCGTTCATTGTATGGAATGTCATCTAGAAATTCTATTAAATGGGTATTTAATAGTTCAAGGTATCGCGTACCGGTCAAATTACCATCATATATAAAATAATAAAATCTGCAACCTTTTAAAAAGCATCCAATATTAAAACCAAATCGCCGTTGCCTCTGAATGGATCAGTTTATATGGGGATTTGTATCACTCCAATAGTGGTTATTACGGCTATTAAATATGCCATCACTATTAACGTGAGCTGTGTCACTCCATATTAGACAGTTTTTAAAGTTAGGATTTTGTTGACACATTCGGATATACGACCGACAAAAATTAATCCTTCTTTCATAATCGTTGGTATAGAGAAAGTGATTAATTCCAATTCTGTAGGGTTTGTATTTATGTTTCTTTAAAATTCGAGGGCTGCTAGCTTTTGATACTCCTATAGCGCTTACGATTTCTCTAGAAGAAGTGTTTGGAAAGGCGTCTACATACCCCAAGACTGCTATTTCCTCTTGCCTCTTATTAGCCTTCATATACTTATTGGATCGAATTTTTCTAAATGATCCATGTTTTTTTTAATTATTCTAGTCGCTTGAAAATACGAGCATTGGGTAAATTCCTCTAGGGGTATCTCTCGAAATACAGATTTAAAGCTCTCACACTGTTTTTTCAACATTCAATATATATTATGCTTGCAACATGTCAAATATTTCACGATTGGTGAACTGAACCATTTTTTAATTACAACAATTCAGTAACAATATAAAACGAAACTCATTAAACATTAACAGAACTCAAATAACTTGAAGATAATAACGAAATTAGATAAAATAATGGATATATAATGCCGATGCACCCACAGTTTGACAGATAAGAAAACATTAATTGTTTTCTTTGCAAGAGAATGGCACTCAGCATAGGAATTAGTATTCATAATATTTGTCATTCACAGCGCTTGACTGCTGGCTTTCCATAGATCTGTCGTATCCATGGCACACTAGAAAACTATTAGAAATTTAGAAACGCAATATCTTGTTTAATATTTAAAATAAACATGAAGTGTTATATGTTTTTGTAAAGCCCGGAAAATATTCTATTTAATCAGAATATAGATTACTATGGTTTCCATTTAACAAAAAATGGCATGACGTCATAACTCAAAAATTCGCAGAATTATTAAAAAATAGATTTTGTTTATACAATAGGTTTTATCGCCGAGCTGCCTTACGGGGTAAACCTGCCCATGAAGGTCAAAAAAAAAAAAAATGAGAGCAGTAAGTGTTCGACGTGCATATCCAACTTTTCGGAAGCAAACTTACTTATTGCTAACTGTTACAATTAAAAAACTACCAAATTCAAAGAAAGAAACTTGTCTGTCTATCCACTACATTCCATATTGGCAGGACATATGTATACAATGTGTCATTCAGGTAAAAGTCCCACTAGTGCGTTAATAACTCATTACCATACTGCGTCGTCGTTTGTTTTAGCTTTATTGTAACATCAAATTAGAAATAGTATATAAAACGAGTTTAGAAAAGCAAAGTTTTACTAAACGATTATATCATTTGAGTACGAGCGAGCGAGTAACTTATAAATATATGAAGTTAGTAAAACTGCTTTTCTTACGAGCTTTGTTTATACTATTTTTCACATTTTGTTAGTAAGTAAAGTTAGATTGTAGAAAAAGTATTTTGAAGTTTGAAATTTAAAGAAGTCATAATAGTTATATATACAGCCTGTTAAAAAAAGGTTGTCGGATATTTTACCCAATTATAGTACTGGTGGAAATAAACAAAAAAGTCTTAGTCAACATGGGTCCGCAATTCAACTGTTTTTGACATATAGTCGATTGCATATTTTAAAATAAAAAAAAAACAGTTTTCGGTTTTGAGAATAGTTCCCTTTGTCAAACAACTGATTGTGACTTAAAATTAGTTCTGTCAGACATCTGTCATCAGATTATTTATCATTTGCGTAAATTTTTTTTTGTTCTCAAATTATGCATAAGTACACAAATGCAGAAATGGCCGATATGCATTTTATGTACGGTCGTGCGAATGGTAATGCCACTGAAGCACGGCGCACAGTGGTCAATTTGTGAGCGTATTCCGGACATTTGCACAAAATTTGACTTTTTTTGAATTATGCTGAAACGATTATATTATATTTATCTACCTGTTCGCCTACTTCCCTGAAAATTGTGGCAGTTTTCAGTAAACCGGTAATAAGTTATGGTCCGCGAACTAGTGCAAAATTCCATATTTTACATGAGTTGGTATTTAAGGAGAAATTAGTGCGATGTTTAATAGGCCTTGTCTAGCTCACCTAAAGCAATTAGTTGAAATGGTTTTACCAGCAGGTAGTACATTTCTTCCTTTACAATTTACCCTAAATATACTTCGAAATCCGATAAGCCGTAAATTATTCCGACCTAATATATTTATCGTTGCATTTTTCTTGGAATTTTGTAAATAAGCAAGTTTTACGTTATTAAGGACACATCAGGACACTCGAGATTAAATTTATTCTTAATATTCAAAGGCTTAACTATGCCATAAAATCAACTAATCTCTCGGAAACCCTCAGAAAGTGATTACAGACGAAATATAAGGAGAGAGTGCACTTATAAATTCCATTCGCATTTTGGTCACGTACCAAGTAACGTCTCGTGAGTGATATTCTGAGAGCTTATTGTTAATTATTCTGTTGTATTTAGTGTTGTTACAGTTGTGTTATCAGTTGTTGTTAAGTTTTTCTTCGTAAATTTTTGTTAGTGTGTTTTTCGTTATTGTTCAAGCAACAATGGATTTTTCACCGATAACTCGGTTAGATTTGCACAACAAAATGTTGGAATATCCTAGAAAAACTATTACTGACCGAAAAAAACACGTGTTGGAGTACCTTAAAGAACACTTCGCCACTAATGGAGATGAACATGCCACGGAAGTATTAATAACTTTTACAAGGGAAAGTTTTTTCTCGCCGTACCTTAAACGATGGCAGAAGGTTTTCAGCAAGAACGAAGTTTTCTTGGCTCGATATGACGATTGGCTAAGAGAGGAAATTGTATTTCCTGAGCTATTAAAGAATCGCTTAACACCAACTTCGTCCAATACGGAGCCTACTCCAGGGCCCTCGGGTACTCAATCGACTAAGGATTTCAAGCAGTATTCTGAGAGACATAAACGTCGAAAAACCGAACAGTTAAGGGAAGAAACATCGGCAGCTGAACTAAGTTTTGCAACGTCAATGAAATTACGCGACGAGGGTGACCAGGCTGCTGCGAAATTGTTGACCGAAGCTACGACAACAACCCCAACACGTGCTAAACGCATATTTCAGAAATGGACCACTTCCGATCCAGAACAACGGAAATATACTCCAGAAGAAGCGTTAGCTTTAATTTTAGAGCTAAATTTAACCCGGGAACAATACACAAGACTAAAACAATCGGCTGATAGTTGTGGACATGATTTATATCCACCCTATTATAAGGTTTTAGAGGCAAAAAGGGATTTCTACCCAGATGGCATAACCATCACAGAATCTAACTGTGAAGTCCCACTGCAAAGTTTATTGGACAAAACTTGCGAGAGCTTAGTGAAATGCATTTACTCTGACAGTGACGATTCCCAATCTTTAAAATTAATTTGCAAGTGGGGCTTTGATGGAAGTTCCGGCTACTCAAAATTTAAACAAACATCAGATTTTACTTCCTCTTCAGAACTCCAAGCTGAGGGAAACCTTCTTGTAATGTCGCTTGTGCCGCTCCGGCTTGTCAAGGAAAATAATGAACTTCTCTGGAAAAACCCAAGACCATCCTCTAAACTGTTCTGTAGACCAGTGAAACTACTATGGATAAAGGAAACCGATGAAGTTAGTAGACAGTTAGAACAGGACATGAACAACCAGATTAATAATTTAAGGCCTTGTCAAACTGAACATGGAAAAATATCCTTTACTTTGTTATTGACAATGGTGGATGGCAAGGTTTGCAATGCAATCACTGAGACCACAAGTGCTATGAGGTGTTTCATGTGCAGGGCGACAATATCGGAAATGAATGACATTGACGAACTACGGACAAGGAAAGTACAGAAGGACACACTTAAATTCGGTTTGTCTGTCCTTCATGCATACATTAGGTTTTTCGAATGTTTACTGCACATTTCCTATAGATTGGAAGTGAAAGTGTGGAAAGTAAAGAAAGAAATGAAAGAGGCTGTAGGCAGACGAAAAAAATATATCCAACAGCTATTTCGGGATCGCATGGGTCTCCTTGTGGATGTTCCTAAGCAATCCGCAGGAAATACGAATGACGGAAACACAGCCAGACGCTTTTTCGGCAATCCCACTTTGTCTGCAGAAATTACAGGTATTGATGAGGATCTTATTAAGAGATTTTCCATTATTTTAAGAGCCATTAACAGTGGATATGACATTGATGTAAATAAGTTTGAAACTTACTGTTTTAAGACTTCAGAAAAGTATGTATCTTTATATGGGTGGTACTACATGCCAATTTCAGTGCACAAAATTTTACTGCACGGAACAGCCGTAATCCAAGAGGCTGTGGTGCCAATTGGTGAACTATCTGAAGAAGCCCAAGAAACTAGAAATCGGGACATTCGGCGCTACAGGGAACATCATACTCGAAAAATAAGCTCCCAAAAAGTTAATTATGATCTTTTTCATAGATTGATAGTAAGCTCCGATCCATTTCTTAGTTCCAAAAGGGTTGGGGCAAAATTACATCTACCCAGAGAAATAGATGCGGAGCTTAAAACGCTTTTAATCGTCAACCCTGAAAATGTTGAAACGGAGTTGGAGAACATTTCGTCCGATGATAACTTTTAAATGTTTAACTGTTACTCTTCTTATGTCTGTAGTACTTCTACCATTTACTGTAAAATAATGTAAACGTGAAATATATAATTTCCACAGTAAAAAATATTTTTTATTATGCTTATCCATGACGAATCGACGTCATTTCAAAAACTTTAAAACTGAAACTTTAATAGTTTAAAAGAAACAACCTGAAAAAGTAATAATTAAAAACTTAAATTTAAAAAAAAATTTTTTTTTTAAATTTCAACTCTTAAAAAGAAAATTAGAGCCGATGTCCGGATTTGCTAGGTATATTGACCACTGTGCGGCGTATGTATGGCGAAGAATTTCCAAATCGGTTGTTACCGAGTGATAAGATTTTCTCAAGACTTCATATCCGGCTGTCCGAAACTGGTTCATTTAAAATTAATGATGGTTCTGGTAGACCTAGATCAGTTTCTTCTCCCGCAGTAGAATTAGATATTTTGAGACGGGTAGAAGACAACCCAAATATTAGCACCCGAAGACTTGCCGCAGAACTGAACGTCAGTCATCCTCTCATTTGGAGAATTCTGCGGGAACAGCAGCTCTATCCCTACCACATTCAACGCGTGCAAGTTCTTGCTCCTCTCGATTATGATGCACGTAGGGTTTCTTGTCATTGGGTTTTACGAAAGCTGGCAGAAACTCCTAATTTTGCGACTCAGATTTTATTTAGTGACGAGGCTGGGTTTACAAGAGACGGAATATTCAATTTTCATAACAATCACGTCTGGGCAGATGAAAATCCCCATGCTGTTGTTGAACTGCATCACCAAAACCGTTTTTCCCTAAATGTTTGGCTTGCTATTTTTGGAGACTGTTTAATTGGTCCAGTATTTCTCCCTAATCGTTTAACGGGACAAGTATACTTGGATTTTTTAAGAAATGAATTACCCGTTTTGTTGGAAGACGTGCCACTTTTTAACAGATTAAATATGTGGTTTATGCACGATGGAGCTCCTGCGCATTTTTCCATCGTAGTTAGAAATTTCTTAAATCAAGATTACAACGAGAGATGGATAGGACGGGGTGGACCAACTGCATGGCCTCCTAGGTCCCCTGACCTGACACCTCTAGACTTCTATGTTTGGGGGCATCTAAAACAATTAGTGTACGCACGATCTGTAAACAATTTGGAAGAACTCAAGCAACGAATCGTAAATTGTTGCGAGGAAATTCGGAGGACTCCAGGAATTTTCGAAAGATTGCGTCGATCTTTCATAAGAAGGTGTGAAGCGTGCTTAGAAATGAACGGTGGACATGTAGAACAATTTCTTTAGTTTTACTTTAAATAAACATTTGTTTAATTTACATTGCGATCAGAATTTCTTTGAAAATTTTTATCCTACTAAAACAATATGCAATCGACTATATGTCAAAAACAGTTGAATTGCGGACCCATGTTGACTAAGACTTTTTTGTTTATTACCACCAGTACTACAATTGGGTAAAATATCCGACAACCTTTTTTTAACACATTGTATATATGTATTCGTGTAGGATTTTCGTAACCTAGTAATCTAACACGGCTTTGTTTATTTACATAGCATATTTATATGTGGTAAAGTGCCGCTTTAATAAACGATTTTGGGTTTAGTAAAGTAGCACATTATCAGTCAAAATGCGAAAAAAATATTTTATACAGTTTTACTTTTCTCCAATTGAAGATTTTAATTTTTTGTAAGTATGGTTTTGTAGTTTTAATATGTAGATGACTGCATAACAGTATTAGAAGAAAAAGAAATAAATAGGTGGATCAATATTACTTGAAACATTTAATTCTTATCACTCTAGATTAAAATTTACAATTGTAATGGCATGATTTTAATATAGATGTTAAGATTTTTCTATTTTTGATTGGTTACCAGTTAGTTAGCAATGATATTTACTAATACTTACTCCACTTGATTTTAATATCTTATTACATCATAGTAATGGACAATAAAAGTAGTGGCCTGTATCTACAACCTTTTTATTTGAATGGCTGAATTCTACTGAATAATGGATAATTTGTGTTTCAAATTGCATTATTTGGTGTATACAAATTTTAGTTAAATGATGTGTTGTGCAGCAATTTATTAAGTGGTAGAATATATTTTGGATATTTTAAAAATTGTTTTTTTGCTAAGAGTCCATGTATGGAAATACAGTTCACATCAATAACCACTAGTCAATTGTGTTCGCAGAAATAGCACAATGCGAAATATTTCCACGTTAGAAAAGCTTTGGAAACGGTTGCACAGTAATGTATTTATAATAATGCGGTATAGATATATTTTCCGCTCTCATAAACCCAACAAAAATTCGCGTGACTGCTAAAATTACACATCACATTGTCAAGAAACCTGGTAATAACATACAGCTTGGCGTAAGTGAAATGTAAAGCTCTATAATAGTACCGCAGATGAATGTCGACCTGTCAAATTGCGAACGAAATTCAGTCAAAAGCCTTCAATTACTAACATTACGGATGCGTACACGTCGTATCAATGTGATTATTAATATTTTTCTTGTCTGCAATTCGGAGATCAATACATCATTACCTTTGACTTTGTTTGTTGATTTTTTTTCAATTATTTGAGCAGTTCCGCAGATGTTTATGTAAATGTATATGTCTAAATGTTCTTTTGTTAATAAAATACAGCTCTTACAGGAAACATTATGTCGGATATTTTTCGCTGCTGGAATTAAACTTGCATATTTATTACTGGGAATTAATAATATATTTTCCTAAAGTGAAGCAATGACAAAGCAATTAACAATCTTGGCGTTCCACATATTTTGAAACGTTTTTTTCAAACATATCTGAGGGCATACGTGGTAGACTTTTTTTTTTAATGTAAGAACGTCATCGTCATTTACATATATCATACTTAACATTGTACAAAGTATCTATAGTGTCCCAGGGGATTGGTGTAATGCATGTATTGTATAAAGTGCTACCAGAGACAATATTCTAAAGGAAATAGGCAAGTTTAATGGCCAACTGTTAACAAAAATTGGTGGTTAGAAGGAACGTTTCTAGATGGCGCTATAAATCCGAATTGGGCAAGTTGCTTTGTTTAGGTTGTATGTTGTATGTAAATTTAGGTTGGTGATTCTGCTTTTTACAGTTGCATCTTGCATCCGCTTACATCCTTTGTCTTCACTCATGTGATTTGTCGTTTTGTGATGTTACTATTTGTTACGTATTTGCTATTCCCATACTAATTATTTTTGTAATTTTTTTAAGTATTACTGGTGTTTTAATTTAATTAATTTATTTACACTGCCATGTTTTAGTTTTATATTCGACAAACATTTACAAAGTGCAATTTATAGGATAGTTTAGTGAGTATGAGCTGGAAGTTATATGTTATAAAGTTCACTAAATATTCTCTAATTTATAGGTTTATTTATGCATTATGCTTAGTTATTTAAGGTATATATTTAAGCTAGATTAACATAAGTATAATATTAATAAATAAATTTTAAATGTCAGGTTAATTATACATCTAAAATATATACCTCTGTACCATAGATGTTATCTACATTGTAAATAAAATGTTAGCTTTAGGCAAACGGTTTCTTTATTTACCTTGTATGTTGAAATTATAAATATTAAAAAGTCAGAAATTAAGTAAAAGCATATTTTATATTGTTTTGTTGCGCGCTCTCTATGAACATTCCTTAGTACTTTAGACGAAAAATATTAACGAATATGTATACGTGAGTTACCCATCTCCTGAGGTATCTTATCTCTGGTGCTACCAAGAGCACCATCGCTTGTAACCTTTTCACTGTCCAATTGTGAGTTAGCATACATTTGTTGAAAAAGGTGAAGATAATATATCCCCAAGAATTGAAAGATTAGAGTTACGCTAGTTGCACATGGATCGACTTTTATATATAGGGACATCTTTTATGGCAAGTTGTTTTAGGTATTTTAAGTGCGTACTGAATTATCTAGGATGGAAATTTTTTCATTTCTCGGTATTTCTTCCTTTTCTTGTAGAGCTACGCCAGAATAAATTTTCTTTTTCTTTTAATGCTGTATTTTCTGACAGAATGGACCAAAAACATCGTGTTTTGTTCCTATGTTTGTATTTTATGCTTTGATCTCCACAAATACTTAAACAACCCAATTAATACGATAACTAGTTTGTTTGACCGCCTAAATGACATATTTATATTTTACCAAATAAGTAAACCCAACAAACTTGTGTTACTTATTTTTATTTCTTTTCACTGGGCAGCTCACAATTAGTAATAATTTGTCTTTTCTTTTTTGAAGATAATGGTGAACTCGAATAAGAAATAATAGTAGGATTTTTTTACGGAAACAATGATATTTGCTTGTTTGGACTGTTCCCATTGTTTGTTGGATTGTGAATTTTTCGGCCATGGTTCTAGTGTCGGCATCACGGTAGCCCTGATAAGAACTTGTTGGTTGCTAATTTCATAGTTAGCTATGGAATTGTACGTATCTCTCGGGTAAATTGCCTTATGCGTGCATGAGAGTTTTCTACTCTGTGGTTTTTCTTTTCTTTAGAAGCAAATCGCTGAGATGAAAGAATGAAATCTTATTCTACAGAAAGTTTTAGCATATTTTTGTTGATTTTAAGAATGCACTCTTCATTGCTCATATGTTATTATCATGGTTCTAGAATTGAACTTATACCTTATTAAGTCGTCTAATTGCCGATGTGAAACCCCTATTCTATAGAGCTACGCACCATAACGGCATCCATACCTCACGCAATTCCAGGGCTTGGTGCACTGATGGCCTCTGGTGTCGTGGCTATACAAGCCGCTCCTTTTAATTTCCTTTTGGTTTTCCCTCTTCTTTAGATAGGATGGAAGTATTTTTGCCAATCTGTTCTATAATCTGTTCCCAAGGATATTGTGCCAATCTTGATGTCCGTATTTCTCCTTTCCTGCATATCTTTTTGTGTTCTTCTATTCTTTTTTTGAGCGATCTGCTTGTTTCACCAATGTATGAGCGTCCATATTCATATGGAATGCTGTACGCACAGTTTCTGATTCGTTGATTTATGTTGTCTGGTTTCATTCTCTTTAAGTATTACCTTGTTGTATTGTAGGTTCTTATCTTATGTAATTGCGGCGGTGAACTTGATTTCGCTGTCTTATATGGTTACGTTTGTTCCCGGATTTATGGCTTTGGACAACATACGCATCTCCCATTCTGAGTGTGTCGGTGAGTTCGAATTTCGTGATTTGCATCAGTTGAATTAGAACATATGATTTTTGCTACCATACCTTGCAACTTCAATTTTTATGTGTTGGGGGTGATTTGATTGATGATGTAGGTAATCTCCTGTGTAAGTTGGTATTCTGTACAAACTGGTTTTTGTGTTTCCGTTGCTCATTTTCTGGACTAGGACATCTAAGAATGGGATGGCATTCTCCTTTTCCAATTTTATGGTGAACTTGACTGAAGGTTCTATGCTGTTAATGTGTGTAAGATATTAAGATATAAGAATTGAATTGAAAGTACCTACATCGTAATTAATAACTAAGAACATTGTTAGCGACTAAATTAAAAGCAGTAAGTATTAAAATCAATCCATGAGAAAGCAGAAAAAGAGTTGAACATTCAAATATGTCATGATTAAGCTGAAGCGTGTTTTGGCGCAAGGCGATGGCCGGAATACCAGGAGCATTTATAAAAGACGTGTATAAACACATACAATTCCCAGTTCTACGATGCAAACATTTTCGATTGCTCTTTGTGTATATCTCGTATGTATACCGTTGTAGCCCGTAGAAATAACCGATACCTCACAGCAAAGTTTCGATTAGAATCGTTAAGAATCAGATAAACAGACTTAGTCGACCGACGTGTCGCTGAAATACATTGGCGTACTGATAAAATTACTGTTTTACATCGTACAAATAATACGCGCGCGCCCTTCCGAACGAAGAGCCTATGAAGTTGGCATGAATAAATCCATCCTTCGCTCAAAAGCCTAAACAACGCTCTCCTCTAGTAATAATGGACTGTACTCCTGATAGTGGCTCTTGGAAATATATGTATTGCTACGAAACTTGTAGATATTCTTTATAATTTATTAATTTTTTTTAAATTAATTCAACACTGTTTTATTAACATTTCATACAGTCAGCGTCATCTACCAAATATCATTTACTCCACAGATATGCTACGCCCCAATTGTAAGATGACACTACAGTACACAGGAACATGAAATTTACACCTCCACTTGTTTTTGGGTACACCGCAAACCAATCGGATTTATCTTCAGTCCACCTTGGGATGTGGGGGAGGTGTTGTCACACCAGTAAGCCTCCGATTATTAGCTTTATATACCTGATATACACTTTAATATCTATACTGTAACTGTACTAGTTATTCGTTCGTGATGTTCTTATACTATAGTGAATAAAAGAAATGTTATTTCAAAGAAATTTATTTATTTCAAGTTAAATAAATCTGATGAACAAAGAAATGAATCTTCTAATAATTCCCTCAGGGTAAGTAAGTTCTTTACTATTTAAATTGTACAAAAATAAGATTTCTAGAATCTTGATCCAAACTAATAACTCATATAGCTCGTTTTAATATCAATATAGAAATTCAAATCTTCCGCTAGATTCCCGTCATAAAATCAAATATTGTCAAATAATGCCAACTTAAACCGCTCGTGCATTTAAACCCCCCACATCATCAAACCTTTCGCTTACACACAAAAAATCCACTAGAATCACTGTTATCATACGATAATATAACCTAACATTCCCTTTACGCTTTTAACGCCAGTTATAAATTCAAAAGATGAATACTCGCTTACTTCAAGTACGAAAAACTGCTCTCATATACTCCAAATACTAATTCCAACTCCACAACAATCCAGCTCCCAATTAGTGTTCCAATGATGTTACAGCAAATAAGCTCGAACGAGACTATTCAATCAGCCCCAGGATTAGAAATACGTCACCCCAAATCTTCGAAATTACTGGATTTCAATCATCTTGGCACTACATATGCAATACTCTCATTCTTGTAAGTAAATTTTAAAGTTAATGACTCTTATTGTGATAGCAAATTTATAATTTCTAGATAATTATTCGAAATGCAACTACACTCGGGAAAAGCCGAAAAAGAAGTCCTTCACATTTCTTTTCAACAACTTGATATCCCCTAGGCAAAAAGGACCCCAGCAACGATGATAGATATCGTTTCCAACGATACGATACAGCATAATCAACCCACGTTCGAACAATCAGCGAAGGAACCTAATTCCTTAAAATCCATAGTAACCTGCCCTTTTTGAATTAGATACGAAATAAGTAAGTTTTTAGTTTAAATTTTAATAATATGTTTACAAAATAAATAAATAAATAAATAGTTCAAAATGCATTTACATAAATAATTTTATAATTAACGTTTCCTGTAGGCAGTAGGTTAGGTATAGCATGATATATCATAGCAGTATGTATTACCAGAACTGACGTTCGACGGTATACAGTCTGTATATTACTTCAAAGTATGCAGGATTTTGATTAGCTTCAGATATTAATAAACATTATCATAAAATATGGTTCAATTATAATGTGGAACGTCTATTGTTTAATTAAAATCATGACGTACAAAAATTCTTGTTTTTCACTAAACGTTTTTATTTCATAAATAATTGTGGCCGGTATATAGTGTAGATTGGTTGCACTTCTCTAAGTAATTGAATTCTACTCATAATTAAAGTAGAAATTTTTATAATTATATTTTAATGACACTCAATGGTAAGACTATCATCTTTGCTGCACCTATTTTATATTAATCCTGTCACTCTTGCAGTGATTAACATAACAACATATTCTTGCTGCATTTCAATACACGCATTCATTAATTCGAAAGTGATTGCTTTTAAATGCTGTATGTCGACAGGAATATAAAAGAAAAAGTTTTCGTCAATGCAATAGAACCTCGTCACAGTAACAAATGAAATTAACATATTCATGAGGTAAGTGAACAAGAAATTAACATGTTGCTGTTTTTTTTTTGCGAGGCGTACTTGATTAATTGATTGGTTTTGTAATTAGAGGTTAACTCAATTAGGTTTATTTTCGTTGAATCGGCCGGAAAGGAATTATCGGTCGCATAATATGTATCTAATAACAATTTTAAATTACATCGAGGTATACACTTGTATGATATTATGTTCAATAATGTAAATATAAGTGTTATTTTACAATTTTAATTTTTGTTTACACCACAGCGTGCATTTATAAAGTACCTACTTATAAAGAATTTTAGGGAGAAATTCTTCAAACGGATTTGCCATGCCTACAGGTATTAATAATGTTACTGATACGTCTATAATGAAGGTGTGTAAATGGGCACTAGTAGCAATCTGCATATAATCGATATTACTAATAAGTTCACTCATATATTTTATGAATTACCGCAGTACAAAGCGACAGATCTGAAATTTGAATAATGCCTATTGGTTAAACAACCCGCGTCTTATACTTAGTGAATCAAACCAATCCTTAGTATGAAGATACATATAATGATTTATTTTTTATTTAGTAACAGTATTATAAGAATAGAATTAGAAAACACTTTTACTTTCCCTTACACTTGCAGCTGACCAGTCATTACTAATACACCCATTGATAGGTCGACCGTAGGCACGCTGTATATATATTTTGACAACGTTCATTATTATTGCAATTGCGATTGGTTTCTAGGAATACTCAAATTTAGCCAGAAAGTACGCACTGTTTTTTGTAATGATGTCGCAAAACGTTGGCAATAGTCCTTTCTTTTCTCTAAAAATTTCCGCATTGCGTGTATTCACACATTTACATATATTCTAACTTCTTTTAAAAAAAACATGGAAGTTAATTAAGTTAGAAGTGTCTTTAAGCTTTTTGTTCTTTAAACATTTACATTTATGAGACTTGGCACTGGCATAAAAAATATATTTTTTTAGTACCAGGTGTCAGATGAAACAGATGTGGCCTACCCAATAACGATGTTTACAGTTGACAGTTTTTTTCAGTCTTTTTGATGTGGCCGCTACATATATTCTGATAAAATTTCATCACATTTACACACTCTTGTCTTTCCTTTTGAACACTGACATTGATATATGCTCATAGCTTTCTTTGTTACCAACTTTGTTGAAAATTACTTTTTAACCAGGCTTCAAATTAATTGGCAAAAAACAGTAATTTTAATAAAATAGGTTTTCTTTCAAAGAGATACTTAATTGTGAAATAAAACGTTGTGTTGTATATATGTTCAGATTCTTCTACCTATATCCCAAATCAAAATGAAACGTAATTGTTCTTTGAGTTTTGATAGAGATTTGTCTGGTAATTTTTAAATATGAAAACGTAAATAGTAAATTGAAGTTGACTCCTTTAAAATATATATATATATATACAAGGTGACATAGAAAAAACCGCAAATGCATAGCACCACGAGATAGAGAAACAAAAAATAACAAAAAAGTGCTATACACCAATGTCCGATTGCTTTTTGTTTTCAAGTTACAAACTGTTTTTATATTGTTCTTGTATTTTAGTATTACATAGGCAATAAAAAATATTTTAAGGTAGGCTGTGATTTCATGAAACAGAACATTTGGTAAATGTAACCAATATAAGCATAGTGTCTTGAAAGTTTTATTTCAAAATAGTGCGCTATATTTTCGTAGAATACAGGGACATGATCATGTGTTACGGCGAAGCTCGTTCAAATTCTTCTGAAGCTCAACGCATCTATCGAGAGAGATACCCATTAAGGCAAGTTCCTAATGTTAGGGCATTTATTAACGTACATAGGCGTTTGGGAGAAGATGGTTGCTTTAAAAAACCAAAATTTGATTCTGGGGTTAACAGAACTCGTCGTACTGTTGCAAATGAAGAAGCTATTTTGCAAATAGTAGAAGACAATCCTAGAATAAGCCCCACAAGAATAAGTGCAGCTGTACCGAATGTCAATCGTGAATCTGTTAGGGAGGTCCTCAAAGAACAACTTCTTCCTCCATTTCATTTCCAAAAAATCCATCACCTATTGAAACAGAATTTCCTAGTGCGTTTACAATATTGCGAGTGGTTGCAAAATAAAGGGCAAAACTTTCTGTCATTAATTTTGGTAACCGATGAAGCAGGTTTTAGTCGCGATGGCATTTTGAATATTCACAATATGCATTATTGGAGCGATGAAAACCCTCATCAGAACGTAATACGGAATCACCAGTATGGGCTTTCCATTAATGTGTGGGCAGGTATAATCGACAATTATCTAATTGGTCCATTTCGAATGCCCAGACGATTGACAGGCGAACTCTATCGAATTTTTTTGGAAAATGAACTGAATACATTATTAGAAGATGTTCCATTGAATATTATCAGAAGAATGTACTACATGCATGACGGCGCGCCAGCTCACTATTCTAGGAGAGTAAGGGAATTTCTGCAAAGAAAATTTTGAAGTAGGTGGATTGATCGTAGGGGACGTATACCATGGCCAGCTCGTAGTCCCGATCTTAATTCGCTCGATTTTTTTATTTTGGGGATTTATGAAAAGTGGAGTGTATGATGCAGAACTAAATAGTGAAGAACAATTATGGAATAGAATTGTGGAGTCTGCTGACAGATTTCGTAATAATGCTAACGTATGTCAAAGATGCTGTCAGTCATTAAGACGAAGATTGTAAATGTGTATTCAGGAACAATGTCACCAATTTGAACACCTTATGCAGAACTAATATGTATCTTATATTTTTGAATGCTGTTTTGTTTAATAAAAGCCTTTTAACTTCAACAGCTTGTTACTTGAAAACAAGAAGCAATCGGACATTAGTGTATAGGAACTTTTTTTGTTATTTCTTGGTCCTCTATCGTTTGTTGATATGCATTGTAGTTTTTTCTATGTCATCCTGTATATGTTTTTGCTTAAAATATACGTAGGTACGAAATTTTTTTGGTTTGTTTAAAAATGTTTTTTTTTTGCAGAGGATAACAGAGTTGACAAAAATACAGCATTCTATTTTCTATAGAAAATAAAAGTTTATTGTCAAACAATATGTCAACTGCAATGCGTTATTAACGTAATATTATGTTTTACAAAAACAGCAACATACCACATTTTCGAGTTTTCCTAAAAATTTTATTGAAAATTATTTGAAGTGATCTTTCTCCTTGCATATTTCCTCTCGATTAATGAAATTTTAAATGAGATCACACCATCTTGAAGTTGAAAACTTCTAAAAAAAAAATGTTGAAGAAATATTTTACTGTCAGAAAAAGAAATAATACCGGAAAACAATATTTGCTTCAGTTGGTGTCCTAGCAAGTTCCTGTCAAGATTATTATATTTGCCAGCTTTACATTCATAGGTGGAGAATTTTTTCACTCATTTCATTTTTTTTCGTTTAGTCAGCTTTACACAACTTTGACCAGCTTTATCTGGAGGTACTGTAATTCTCTATCGCGTGAACTATTAACAAATTCTTGTGAATCGACTTTATTCGATGTTAACGTTATTATTTTGCACGCCTAGATTATCTTTTTGTAGTTTCTGGTTTCCTCATTAGTTGCGGAATGGGTTGAATATCGTCGGGAAGAATAATTGGTAGCTGTCGAACCACCGAATTTGTAGTAACATTATGTGGAGTTAATCTTGTCTGTTTGAGGTTTTGCTAGGAAATCTGCGTTGGAAAAACAGTAATATCTCAGATGGTTATAAAAAAATAAAATCTTTGGGTTTACTGATTACATCGAATTTCGCATCTGAGTATGACCCCCATTTAACAGAAGAAGCGCTGGACAATTTTTTGTTGGTCTTGCTATTTTCCTGAAATGGTCGAACTATGTGGTGAATAAATCAGTTTGGATCCTGCCCGATGGATGAAATAAAAAAACTATACCTGGAGGTGCTTCATTTTTAGGGTGCCCAGCTTAGTTTTTACGTGAAATTATATATATTGCTGATCTATGCTTAATAAGCTCTTAACCAAATCTTTTATTCATATCTAGTTGTAAAACGGTTTTTCTGTCTAAAACGATTTCAAGAGATCTCTCTTTATTACGCAAACAGCAAAGAGTACGAGAAATTTTATAATACTGAACAGCAGCCAGATACTGTAAACTTTTATTTTTAACTCTTTCAATAACTTTTCCCACATCATTAGCATCATTGCATTGTTTTCTTTTCTTCGCGAACAAGATATCTGACAATAGAAACACATTTTTATTTCTTCCAATGTTTTTTCTGTAAATCTTTTGATAAACTATTTTTGGTCTAAATAATTGTTCATTACAGGAAAAAATGGGCGGGTAATATGGGATACTTTTATAAATAATGAAATATATGTACAAATATATATCTGTTGCACAAACACACTCCTGTTGATAAGTTATTTCTAAATCTATTTCCCTAAAATCGCTGTTTACATACTACGTAACACTAGCACAACATTGCATAACTAAATTTACGGTAATTTAAAACAAATAATGGCACTATAATGAAGTGAACACACACCGACTTTTATTGTATTTCATTTTAAGGAGGTAAATGAAGAGGGTGTTTTTACTTAACCCGGGAGGTTTGAAGTTGTATGTTTGCTCTTGTGGAAGCATCATGGTTCGAATTATATCTAATTTGTAACTGCCTGCGTGAGATAATGCTCAACAACGACAAATTAAATTTTGGAAAAGTAGGATTATTTGTTAGAAAAAACCCTAATTTGTGCACCGAACTGTGACTATACAGTCTATTTGAGAATTATTTTGTTAACATACATATGTTTTTTAAATTGTAAAAAAGCCAGTTAACACGAGCGTTAGAGCATCATTTCTATAGCTGCATTAGCTACCACCATAGGCGTATAAGATTAGACAGCTTGTTACTCGTGTCGAGCATTTAATGGATTTATACATTTGTTATGCTTCCGTAGTTTATTCGTTACACTGAGTAGCCCAACAACCACAACTTAATAAGAAAATTACTGGATGTACTAACATGAATAGAAAAGCTCTAATTTCCAGTATCATTATGCGAATGTGATTGTGGGTATTTGATTACTGTGAATGTTATTATAGGTTTCAATTTCTGTTTAATTTTAAATGTTGCAAAAACACCACAATTGCAAAACTATCAGTCTATCGCAGCCTATCTAGGAAATAAATACATAATATGTAATATAACTAAAAATTATTATTCAAGTTTAGACAGTGTGTGCAAATACATATATGTAAATACATACTACATATAGATATGTTAATACAATACAGTTAGTTTGCTTTAAAAAACTTGAAAGATAATGTAAAATGTAATGTAAAGGTAGATTAGCCACCATCTGTCCTTTCAGACTATTTGTATACAAAGTCAATTTTCACCGTCATTATTAAGATTAACGGGTCACAAAACACATCACCACAAATCGTGTATTTGCGGACTATCTGCTATTGTTGTCATTGTACCCCAGGTCGGCAAACGTGGATCTTTAGGGAACACGAACGGTAACAATATTTATAAACTAATGTCCGACACTACAAAGGTGTGATTGTTAATGTCATTATATATATTACTACAATTCAGCATCTGTCTAAATATTCGTGAAATATAGATACGTTCACATTGTCATGAGGTTTCCACAATAAGGAGTTCGGGGATGAATTAAAAGGTGCAACGAAAAGTGAATATTAACACTAGCGTGTATCGAAATCAATGACACATTATTTATCGAAGTTTAGTTATTTATCAAAATAAGAAAAATACATCAACATGATATCATGGCCTATAAGTAAAACAAATGTGATTCATAGTTCATCGACATAATATTTAGCCTAAATTGATGTAGGCGACATTGTATTAAATTGTTATACATTACACACGTTTTCACAGAGGTAGGGTGTGTTTTTTTGCATTGCACGGGCTATTTACATCACGATAATAATAACAAATTGTAGCCGAGCTAACAATTTTAAAGTTTACAGTTTGTGGTCTTCGCATTTTGGTGTCCCTACACACAGGAAAAACAACTGATCATAGAACTTTCACCCCCTTCAGACGAAATGCAATGTGTTACGTTCTGTTGTTGCCTAATACAAGTTCATGTATACAACATAAACAACTAATTTTTCTTAAACCAAATATGTTCCGAACAGTAAACAGACACACCTAATGATTGCAGCATCCGACAAGGGGTTATGTTGATATATATATATATATGGCTTATACATTCTAAATCGAATGGTAGCCGCTCCTTTACGAGGAGCTCTTCAGATTCTCTGGACTACGGTGAATCACTCCGCTTGGCATCGTGTTGGTCAGTCTCAACTATAAATTGTTGTCTCTTTTTGCTTTCTGTGTTATTCTGGTCCATTCTTCTCTATTTATTACTGCCTTTCTCCATTCCTTAATTCCAAGTTTCTTTATATCTTGACGAACTTGATCATCCCATCTTGCCTTAGGTCTGCCTCTTGGTCTGTCCATCATTGGTTTCCACTCACTTACTTTTCTGATAAGGTTCTCCGACTCTCTTCGTTGTATATGCTCAAACCAGCGTAGTCTCTGAGATTTTATGACCCTGACGATATCTTCTCTCTTCATAATATTGTCTATCTCGTGGTTCATCAACTGTCCGTCGGTACTCCCCTTCGCCTGTTATTTTTGGCCCTAAAATTTTCTTCAATATTTTTCTTTCAAAAATTCTGAATTTCTCTTCGTCTCCTGCTGTTACACACATCGTTTCGGCTCCGTAAGTTGCTACTGGTCTGATCGCTGTTTTGTACAATTTTATTTTCCTCTCTATTTCCAGCTAGTATTCTTTCTGTTGTTTCTACACTTCTTCTATTTTCATTGTTGATTGTCACTCCTAAGTATTTAAAATTCTTTACTGTCTCGAAGTAGTATGGCCCTATTTTGATGTGATCTGTGCTAGTTCCTTTTCTTGAGCATATCATGTATTTGGTCTTGCTCTCATTGATCTCAAGCCCTCTCTTCCTCGCTTCGCTAACCAGTATCGTCAGGCACGCTTCTACGTCTTTCCTTGTTCTACCAATTAGCGCAACATCGTCAGCATATGCTACCAATTGATTTGAACTCTGCGAGATTATTTTCTTAACTCCAATTGTTCGTACTACTCCGTCCAAAGCGATATTAAATAACGTTGATGATAGCGCGTCACCCTGTCTCACTCCTACCTCGATCTTGATCTCATTTGTGGCTCCCTCTGTTGTAATGACCTTAGCGCTAGAATTTTTCATTGTAATTTGAACTAGCCTTATCAATTTTGCAGGTATTTTCATTACTTCCATTTCCTCTATCAGTTTGATTCTATTGATGCTGTCAAAGGCCTGCCTGAAATCAACGAACAGTATGTGTATCTCTATGCCAAACTCGTAGCATTTTTCGATGGTCTGAGTCATTATATGAATGGCGTCCACTGTGGATCTACCTTTTCTGAACCCTTGCTGATATTCTCCTATATAGTGTTCTGTGTATTTGTTTAGTCTTTGCTTAATCAATGTTGTGAGAATTTTGTAGGCGGTATTCAGACGCATTATGGCTCTATAGTGTTAGCAATTCAAAGGGTCTCCTTTCTTCCAAATGGGTGTTAACACTCCCGAACTCCACTCATTAAGCATGTTTTCCCTTTTCCAAATATTTACAATAAGGTCGAATAATCTTCTTAGTAATTTTTCTCCTCCTTTCTTAATGAATTCGTTGTGGATTTCATCAGGTCCCGCAGCTTTCTGTTGCTTCAGATGTTTGATTATTTCCAGGTATTCTTCGTACTTTGGTATATCTTCGTCTCCATCCCCATCTTCAGTTCTCTCCTTTTCTTCTTCTATTTGTGTTTTACTTCGGTACAGTTCTGTGAAGTATGTTTCCCATTCTTTGTTGTTTATTTTTGCGGTAATTACTTTCTTTTGTCTTGATTTTTTATTAGCTGGTATATTTTTTTGTTATCTTTGCTATCTTTTCCTAATTCTTGCATCATTTCGTTGATCCAACCCAGTTTTTTATTTTTACAGCATTTGGTAGCTTGCGTCTTTTTCTCTTTATATTCTATCAAATCCTTTTGTTCTCCCGATGTATCCATGTTATTCGCGCTTGTTTTTTTTCTCTGATTGCATTTTCATATTCCTCATCAAACCATATTTTACATTTTTGTATACTTCTTTGGCCCAACACCGTTTCTGCTGCATACATAATACTATTCTTTATACTGTTCCATGCCTCCTCTAATCTTGTTTCTTCTTGTGAAGGTATTTTTTCTTCTAATGCCTTAATGTATTCTTGTTTTGTTTCAGTAGTTTTCAGCTTTTCTATATTCCACTTTCTTCTCTTTCTTTCTGTATTTGTGCTTCTTCTTATCTTCATTTTCACGGTTGCAATTACAAGATAATGGTCTGTGTCGGCGTTGGCTCCTCTGAAAGATCTTACATCTTGTACAATTTTACCCCATTTCCTTGATATTAACATATGATCTATTTGGTTACCATATCTTGTTCCTGGTATTATCCATGTTATCTTGTGTTCTTTTCTGTGTTTGTATCTTGTGCTTACTATGAATGTGTTCGCTAATGCAGCTAAGTTACACAGCCTCGTCAGATTGTCATTCGTCGTATCATGTAGCGTTTCTTTTCCCTCTACCGGTTATGTTGATAGGTCCTCGGATATCGAGGAATCAACATCCACTTATTACATCTCTTGGAATAGCACAAAAATGACAATATGCATCCCTTTATTGGTCGGTTATTTTGTTAACTTAAGTTCTCTGTAATGTCACATATCGCACTTGATGATAATGATGATAAATCGCTTTTATTGGCATCTGGCATCAATCATTTCAACCAGTCATTAACGTACCATCAAAAGACTGTAGACACACAATCAGAACATCGTATTAAAGTCTACAATTAATGCTACTAAGAAAGATTACCTACCATAAGTTTAACTGTATGCGTATACAGATTTGCAAGAATCGTAGATATCCATAAACTCCCCGTCTTCATCAATCTCAAATATAAAAGAGGGAACTCTTCACATATCACACTTGATTACAATTTGAAAGATCGCTTAAAAGCTCTATAAAACCAACTAGATTCATTTCACTAGCAATAAGTAAAAACATTCGAACACTGCACTCGTATATTTATTACTCATGGTTTCTTTCTTAAGTTATGTTTATGGGTTATCTTTTATGTTGGTGTTGTGCGCTTATTATTTGAATGTGCGATTGTTTTTACAACATTTGTATTAAAACAATATTTTGTTTTGAACTCAGAATGCATTTTTTTGTGTGTACGGCGAGACATGTTCATTGTTCTTTTTCTGGGGCCACATGAGAAATTTAAGCCGTTTTTATAAGTATTAAGTTAAATAAAGTTCATTTATTTTCTTTTTAATTTCGTTGGTTTTTTAGCTCTTATTTAATCATGAAATTATTAGTGTTGATTAAAATCACAATATGATCATAGATTGTAACTTGTACAAGTGTTCGAAAAGTTGCCTATCTCCAAGGAACTCAACGTATTTCGATTTTGAGCTCTGTCACAGAAGTTATACACTTTTAACCTACCGTTTCTTGGCTTTTCCTCAATTTTTTTAAAAGTTGTTTTCCTGCACTCTGTATATCTTAAATTAAATAAACTTTTTCTTACGTTTAAAATACAATTTTTTGATATTTGGTATTTGTGATCTTTATATTTTTGAAAGTACTTATCAATAATAATCTTGTAAGAAACATCAACTGCACACATACCATTCTTTTGTTTTTCATATAAAGAGTTCTGTTCGAAAGTATAATAGTATATAATGTATTTAGTATGATGATCTGCGTCCATCCTTTTATAGGGCGAGCTTTTTGCAGAAGATCCACCGGTACGGAATCGATACAGTCACCTTCGTAAAAATTCAATTTAAATATCAATTTTGTAGTCAAAGGGGAGAGTGAAAAAAACCTATCAATGTGCGGGCCCGGCCGCAGTGTAAATACGGCGAAAAAATGAAAGCAAATGGCTCGTAACTAACTGACTAATAGATATATTTGAGAGGCGAGACTAAAATATTCGAGGAAATCTGACGATTGTGAGCTCGTCAGACTCTCGATGGAACGAACAATTGCGGTACGATCCAAGACGGTCGCGTATAATAGCTCACTGGGATCCTTCGCGACTCGCGAGCGAGTTAACTGTCGGACCACCCAAGTCGACCGCGATGAGCGAGATGCTATGAATGAAGCTTATATACATCACGTATATAGACTTTAGTATTATATATTTAAGGGTGAAAATTGTACATACCTTTAAAGGTTAGAAAAATCAGAATACAAGATGTTCCGTATCGCTATGTTAAAATTTTGGGAATGTAAAGTAGACTTTACTTCAAGTAAAAAAAAAAAACACAAAACTTGTATTGTATTTAATTAATTTAAATTAATATCCTATAATAAACAAATGTCCACACTGTTACTGTTAACGTTGCATTTTTGAATTAAGAATTATGTATTGAATTACAGTTACTGTAACAACTTTTTAAAGGACCATCTCTCGGTCAGTCGGTGCTGATCACATTGCAGTTTACAGAATTAGTCGTTTTGATCTATATAGATGTCGATCTGTTTAAGGTATAATGCTCTCTAGCTCTAGAGAGGCTCATTCCATCATCAATACTGCCAAACGGTTGCGTGATTCTTGAAACTTGAAACAAATAAGCGCTTCTCTGGATAAAACTCGCCAACAGTTGGACTAGTACAAAAAGGTCAAAGTGAGTTAGCTCCAGAGTTGCTAACGAAGAAAAAAACCTAAAAATTAAATATGCATAACCAAGGAATACTAACTATCGAAGCTTTAAACTAGACATGCCCATTACTTTTTGTTACTGTGGGGATTAAGAACTAATAGTGATATTTTTTGCAGCAATGTCAGTGATTTAGATTTTGATGTGGTGTGCATTACAGAGAGCTGGTTCTCACTTAACGTATTTAACAGTGAGCTTATTCCACCTCGTACTGTATGTTGAGGGACGATCGCACTTCTGACCTAACCAATAGAACTCGAGGTGACTGAGTCATTATAGCGCTTAAAGCTTTTCGCTGCAGCTGTTACTGTGACCCATTTGTTATTTGTGTAATCTACACAGAAAAAGAATTGTAAATTTGAAAACAATTGTAAACTTTAGTGCAACAAATTGTGTAATATATAAGGACGAGCAGAACTTTTATTAAAATTTCCTACAAAATTATTGACGAAAATTATTGCATTTTTGCAACAAAATGTGCAATTTTGTTATACAATTCATATTGACATAGTCTATACATTAAAGTAGCATCAAGTACAAGTTACTTGTTGCAAATAGTACGTTTACGCCAGTGGTAAAAATTGCAAACAATCTACTAACATATTAGAAACTCCTGCAGTAAATATTGTTAACAAGATTTTACATACAAGTCAACTACCCTATTGTAATAATTAATATAGTTGCGTATAATTTGATTAGCCGGTGGCGCGCGGATTGCCGTCGTATTGGGCGTGATTGCGGAGATCAGACCGGCCCGTACTGCAGAGTAGTGTTGTAAATATTCGGATGATTTCAATAATCGGAATACCCGAATCGGAAGACTGTGATATTCTACGCGACATACAACAAATACCGTACCTACAAACATGGCTGAAGAGGGGTTATCGTTGTGGTCGCATTTTGAACATAAACTTAAAAATATGCAAACAGAAACATTACACGTGCATTTCTAAGTGTGCGGCAATATTTAGAATTACCACATTGTGATAGAGCTCATGACCCGTTAGAGTTTTGGGAAAAACACAAATATACGATGCCGGAACTTTATAAACTGCATTTAAAGTATTTGTGTATTCCTGCAAGTTCAGTACCATCAGAACGTGTATTTTCAAAGGCCGGACAACTTACAAATGCTCGGAGAAATCGTTTATCACCAAAATACTTGGACAAAATCATTTTCTTAAATAGTTCTTTTTAATTTACTCTTTATTTATTCATTTCAATTTACTATTTATTTATTCTCATATTAATTCATATCATTCCAGAATTATTTTTAACGATGTTTTTAATAATTTATAATCATAGCTTTTTTTTAAAAAGATCTTTGTTTATTTCGTATTATTTGTAATGAATTTTGTGATTTTCTTTTACACTGTTTCATAGAAATTATTGTACCAGAGTTGTTTTAAATTTTACTTTAAATTGTTTAGAAGAAGGATTTGTTTATTTCTATACAAAAGTTTGTAGCCGTGTTTATTTTGTACATAATGACGTAAGTGACATACATATTAGGCCATATTACATACTAAATTTCTATTAAACCTATTAACAAAAAAAGTTTACTATTTTTTATTAATAACAAATTCTACAAATTACTATTACTGTATGCACCTAAGTGAATGTGACTGAATGATTTAAGTACGCACAACGTCTATGAACAACGAATCACCGCCCGTCAGTCCGGAAAACAATGGTCGAGTCAAAACCGGATAGTTACTAGAACTTTTGCTACTTCTTATTCGGTTAAAATTGTTGTACAAATTTTATCGATATAGAATTATCCGACCGATTCGAAATCATCCGATTCGAAATCATCCGATTCAAAATCATCCGATTCAGAATCATCCGATTCGAAATCATCCGGTTGGAAATCACCCGATTCAGAATCATCCGATTCCGAATCGAATTTAATAATCGGAATCATCCGAATATTTCAATAATCGGAATCAACGATTATTTTAATTCGGATACTCACAACACTACTGCAGAGTATCGGTATGGAAGCGCCTCGTAATTCTCGTCTGTGGGCGATTGTCAATCACCGTACCTTTTATACGATATTAACCATGTGTAAGCATCATATAGATATTACATAGCCACATTAGCCGATCACAATTTACATTGCGTAAGAATTTCAAAGATTATGAAACAAGCGTAGCGCCATCTTTACGACAAAATCTGTAGTATCACATATTTACGTAGCTAAACTAATTATGAGTATTATGATATTCCTACTATATAGATATAAAACTATACAGTATTCATTTCATTTCATCTCATTATTAATTCGGTTTCCAGTTATGTATAATAATCAAAGTATGTATGTATGTATGTAAAGTAACTGTTGCTAGCGCCTAACCAAATACACAACACATAGTAGTAAATTTGCTACACCTGTTGTTATAACTTTCTTCACTACAGTATATGCAATTTATTATATTCACTATTTGTAAAATATTGTAAAATACTTCACTATATCTTGTAGAAGATTGTCACACAATATTTTTCAACAATTTTATTGCTTTTTTTTTGTAACCTTGATGTAGGAAAATGCAACGACGTTGTTTTAAAATTTTGCACAATAGTAGGAATTCTTACTACAATTTCCGTCAAACATTGAATAAATACTACAATATGGAGTTTTCTCTGTGTATGTATCTACCTCCAGACATTTCTAAACAAAATTACCCATCACCTGAAATATTTTCGCAAAAATGGCAGCTTAAAAAATCAAATGATGGCGTTAAAACCAGAAAACCGGAACTTGAAAACAATATTTTTTCAGCAACCATTAAAGTTTTTTTTTTTAAAAAGAAGCGATCAACAAGAAAATTATAAATATTGTAGGTTACCTTGTTGACACGCTCGTACTATAATTACGTAAAATTCATAGCTAATTAAATAAGATTAATTCTTTTAAATAAATCATATTTCAATTTACATTTCCACTCAATTTGTCAGGTTGCATTAAACTAAATAATAACAGCAAAAACTATTATTAACATCAAATCAAATCATTAATGAGCTGGATGCCGAAAAGGCAGAGCCCGTGATAGCGACCCCTGCAGAAAAATTCAACGATTCAATTCAGCGCTGAAACAATCCTTAAGAGTATGTGAAATATTTGGCGATGTGGTTTGACAGTAAACTTATTTTTGCAAAACACACACACGAGATTGTCGAAAAATGATAGAACCATTCACGCCTTCTCCGTCATGATGCCTAACATCGGTGGCTCTATGGTCGCCAATAGAAAACTGCTAGCATCAGTCGTCCACAACCGAAAGCTCTATGCAGCACCAGCCTGGGACAAAGCTGTGCGAAATAAAAAATGATATAAGTTTACAAAGAAAAATCAGCTTCGTAGCACGTACGAAATTTCGAGTACCCGGGTACCGGTTTGGAGCAACAGTTCTATTAAATGCAAATATATACATACATATAGATTTTTTATTTAGAGTGATATGTTGCACGTATCCGCATTGAACCAAAGATGAGTCCTGAAATAAAATTAATTGTTCCCACGATAATAATAAATGAATAATGAAGGAATTTATTGGGTAATAAACTATTTATCGTGTTAATGAAACCAAATGAAATAATGGCATGACTGGCGCAATGAAATATGTTGTTGTTGTAAAGAACATCGTTTTTATAATGAACGTTTTCATTCAACTTATGAATATAGATTATTATAGAAATATAAATAACTGCATTTCAATGTGTTCCCTTATATACTATTTAGTGAATGCGTTAGCATAACGTATACTTTTCAAGGTATATAAGTTACCTGTTCGTTATTACTTACAATAAATTCCAAGCCATTAAAACAAGAGAAATAATATCATTATCTATATACTTTATTGCCTTCCCATAGTGAATAATTACGAGAAGTACAGCAGAATTATTTTCTCCTGGCCCGCCTCCACGCGTATCGTACGTCACGAGTTCGAAGAGGCACGCGGGGTCCGACCGTGGCTGGCGTACTGCAGGTACATATTACAAATATAGTGGGTCGGCTAAGTTCTCACGTGCGAGTTATAACATTTCTCAATATTTCTTCGGATGTGTCTCACTTCATTGAGGACGATTGTTAAGTTTCGGTATTAGGTACTTTACAGAATATACAATATGGACCAAAGAGAAGGATGGATACAAACAACAAATACTAAAAAAGCTAAGGAAATTTTTAGCATTATATTGTCAATACTTTACTCGTGCATATATACGTTTGATTGTACATTTTGTGCACAGAGAAAAATCTATATAAGTAGTGACTTAGTAGTGCTTCCCTGTTTACCGGAAATTGTAGTAACAATTTCTAAATTTTACAATAACTCGGCAGTTTTTTATACCATAGTTATAAAAAGAGCAATTGAATTGTTAGAAAGTATCGTAGGACATTCTTCTACAAAATATGGTGAAATACTTTACAATATTTTACAACTAGTAAATTTAATAAATTGCGCATAATGAAGTGGAAATCCTGTGAAAGATTTCTTTACGAATATTTGCAATTATTATCACTGAACAAAGAAAACTGTCTAATACCTAGCAAGAAAAATATTTGTACATACTAACGCAATTAATTACCTCAATAATACAAATAAACGATCGGTTTAGTATCAGCAATTAAAAATGTTTGTTGATTAACTGAAACTGTATTATACCTTTATAGTAGGAGTACCATGATACTTATAAATTGGTTTAGCTACATAAATATGTGATTCTACACAAATTGTCGTAAAGATGGTGCTACCATTGTTTCATAATTATTACTCAATGTAAATTGTGTTCGTTAAACGCGGCTGTGTAATATTTATTTGATGTATTCACATGGTAAATATCGTATAAACGTACTGGGATTGACAATCACTCGTATACGAGTACGAGATGCTTCCACACCGGTACTCCCCAGTTAACGGCTGATCTGATCTCCGCATCACGCCCAATGCCACAGCAATTCGTGAGCGGTTACGGGATAATAAAATTATACGCAACTATATTAATTTTTGCAATAGGGTAGTTGATTTTGTATGCAAAATCTGATTGACAAAATTTACTACAGGAGTTTATAATAAATAAATTTTATAATATTTCAGTAGATTTTGTTGCAATTTTTACCGCTGGGATAAACGTACTATTTGCAACAAGTGGCCTGTATGCTATGCTACTGCTACTTTAATACATAAGTTATGTCAACATAAATTGTATGGCGAAATTGCACATTTTGTAAGAAATTTTAATAGAAGATAGAAGTTGTGCTCGTCCATGTTTTACAATTTATTGTACTAAATTTTACAATTGTTTTAATATTTACATTTTTTTTCTCTGTAGGATTAAATTAAAATCATTGATTAAATAGTATAAGTACATAATTATCATGAACGTTGTTATTGTTATACACCGGGCACTGTATTTAGACGTGTTTATCCATTACGCAAAACTTGCTTCTAAGACTAACAATAAATATTTTTTTCACGTTACAAAAAACGATGCGTGATTTTGCATACCTCGTCAACTAATGGCATTGTCACATGTTATATGTGATTTTACAAATTGTTTGTATACAACCATCGGCATATAAATCCTATCAAAACTCGTTTCTGATGTGCAGTTTGGGCTGAAATGTGGGCATCCAGAATCATTGGTCCGCGCAATAAAGCCGAATCTCAGTTATGTCGATATGGTTGTAACTTTCTTTCATTCCTTCTCTTCAAGCAATTGAAGGAGACACTTGTTTCCAGCTGTTTTAGTCGCACTTTGCCTGTCGTTCAGACAATTTGCCCATAGGAAAATTGATTTCTTTGAAGAGGCTCAGTAGTTTGAGGAAAGCCAGGCCTGAAATAGACAACATTTAAATAATGCAATTGCAAACAATAAATTTCTAGGAATTTTTGAATATTTTAAATAATTCCTTCCTCTTTCACTTGTTACCAATATATATCCGACTCTTCGTATAATGCAATATGCAATACATCTATATCACTGATAAGCCTCGGTAAGGCGAAACGCACGTCCGCTAATAATGATTGTTGCTTATCAACTTTTAATTTTAAATAAAATTTGTTGAAATTGATGGACTACATTTTTTTATTCCATTTCATAAAGTTTGATTTGATTTTATGGAGTAAAATGTGTTAACATATTATGCGTATTATTTTTTCTTGCATTTTCAAACATGTATATAAATTTAATGAAAACTATTCACGAAAACTTATTATACAAATATTACGTAGTATAAAATATGATTATTTCTATAGGAGGTATATTATATTTCTATTAGACATTAGAGAATATCAGTCTTGTATGATTTTTAATGAGTGGACTGTATTTTTGATTTTAAATGCACTTTATTGTAATTGTTACACACATGTATGTTCACTATTGACACGTTGTCTTACATCCTCTTCTTACTTACTTACTTACTAAAATTTGGTTTCTGCGCATTGCGCACCTTTTAACTGTTTGAACGAAACCTCACAAGAGGGCGCCAATAGTATTAAATGAATAATATCTATCTTAAAATACGTAACAAGTCTATTGTTCTTAAAAAAAGTAAAGCAATTAGATTACTTTACGTACCAAACAGTGTTTACGATTTTTACAATCGTAAAATAGCTGTTACTTACATTGTGCTACTTCTGGAACGCGAACAACCCTTTACGTTTTATATATCGCAGCTAAACATTTTTATGACTACGATTCATTATTCCGTATAATCTTGCACTCGTCAGCGCTCAATTTGGTACCTATACTGTAAATTATGACGAGCGTCTCCATAGAATGAATGAGTAATACCCAGCAATAAACACTACGTTTCAGCGTTTTCCGACAGCGAAGAACTATTTCAAAGTTCAAGCAGGCAGTTGTGCAACCATAACGGTTCTACAAATAAATCACGTCCCATTAAAATGGTTCGTAAAAGTCTCAGTCGACTGAGATATACCTTCTAAAATATTAACTCAAAAGTTCCGAATAATTCATCATGGAAACCAGAATTTATTCCTAAGGCAGAGACCGATGAATCGGATTCAAAGCTAGAGACAAGCTGAATTACTCACAATTCGTCTACAGTGTGTATCTCTTATCTTAATTTAGAGTGAGTTATGAAAGGATTTCAACAATACCGTATAATGATAATATTTTATCAACTTTTACTTCGTAAAATTAGTAGGTGGCATTAATGTGTCGATTTGGAACTATAATCTACAACATGAAGAAGAATATAATCTCTCATTTACAACTGTCAAAATTAGTTTCATGAATTTAATCAACAAGGAAACTAAATAAAAACAGTAAGGTTACGAAAAACTGTTAAAACGAACGAGTTAAAAGTAAAAAAGATAAACTTCTCTCCATTTCCAGTGTTGTAAATTTAATTTGTTTAATATAATTTGAAACGATTGAATTGGGTTTTAGTCTGAATAAAGGTAAAAGAAATATTTGTAATAATTTGTTTCATATAGTATATGAACCTATTCACCTGAGATCATATGTTAAAAAATTATTTCTCTGTCACATTTTCAATTGAGTTGTACTGGTACGAATAAAATTATTAACTCACAAGAAATTGCTTTTTATTTGATACAAAGTTAGAAGTACATCATTTAACGATAACAGAACATTCACAGTATAATTTCATTGAATATTAATGAGTATTGAAAATATTTATTGGGAGCAAAATTGGCAGCGATATATCCCATTTTTCATCCTGAACGTCACTAAATTAAATTATACATACAAACAATTATATATACAGCCAGGGCACAGAATAGAAAATATTCAGAAGTTTCACTCCGGCGATTAAATGGACACATATCAATCCTTTTTTAATTAAATCCTGGCCTCTCGTTTGAACCATTGCCCATCTATAACGTGTTTGTGTGCAGAATCGTGGAGTCCAGTAGACAAAAGTAAGACTATAGACAAACAATCAAATTGTAACCATAGGGAATAACATTGAAGGGAAATTTCTGTATAATTTCTATCCTGTGACCAGGGCCACCTGCAAATTGAGGGCTGATTTATTAATGAATTTGTTAAAGAGTGTCACAGATGACTCCGGGTGGTATTTAATTACAGTGGCGGCTAGTGAGTTATGAAAGAGGGTGGGCACAAAAACACAACTTTACATTTTTATCGCACTGTGCCCCTCGTTCAATAATTAAATTAAATTGATGCGTGTAACAGTAAATACAGGGTGTCCCTGAAATAAGAGTAGGTACAACGTATTAAAAATGGGAAGCCCTAATTTTATTACACCTTTTATCTAAATTAATTTTTCCAAAATTCCCACGCATACGTGAGGAAAAAAATGGCAAAGATATTTATTAAATATCCGTCACGCCACTGGTATTTGAGACACTACACTTCTAACCAACGAAGGTAGGGCAGGCAACACGCGACGTATAACTACGCTCTGAGTCTCAGTCTGTCTGGATCCTTACGCATGAACACATCGGATATGGCTTTTACCACACGCGAGTTGTTCGATATGATTTATGTCTACGGCGAAGCAGGAGGAAGTTGTCGAAGAACTCTACGTATCTACCGGCAGCGATACCCCAATCGTAGAACCCCGTCTTACACGTGTATAAAGGATACCGTGTTTAGATTAAGAGAAACTGGTCGATTGCTACCAAATTACGAAGGTCGCGGACGTGAAAGACCACGTCGAATTTTACGAGCCGAAGAAGAATTGCTGGATATTGTGAACAGAAATGCAGGTGTAAGTACACGTGATGCTGCAGGGCAAGTGGGGGTGTCACGCAGTACGGCACACCGCATTTTATTTAACATTTTTATTTAACACTTCTCCTGTTTCGCCGGTTTGCAAATCGGTTCTTTTCAGAACCAACAATTGATTATGAAAGAGAAAAAAAGAAATAATTACGCACATTACCTTCGTCACATCAAATATCAACTTTTAACAATGATGTTTATTTCAGACAGCTGTCATTGATCAGATTACGCACAAGTGAATAGAGTTATTCATTAATAGATTCCACATTTTACTTTCAATATCTTCTTTGAAATTTGCTTTAAATTTCGCGTACGTAATAATATTGGAGTCGTTGACTCGTATCAGCTGCATACAATGATTATCTGTATATCACAGCTGTATTTACAAATGACCTTAAGATATAGTATAAACACAGATAGTGGATCCATGGGCGGCACATTCGTGACGTTTCAATGAGTTTTTAATTGTATATTCGATATTGCAATTGGCGTACGAATTTTTGGATACTTATTCAGTATAATTTGGGTTTCCCATTTTTAATATTTTGTACTCTTATTTCAGAGACACCCTGTATAATGTGCATGTGGCAATGTTCTTTTGATAATAGCTTGGACACCATTTGTCTTGCAACTAATCATGGACGCCCCGTCGTAACTTTGAGCGATTAGTTTATTGTTACAAGATCCAGAAAGACAATTTAAAATAGTTTGCAATTTATTCAGCAATGTTTTTGCTAATACATCAGCATTATGTCCACCCCGCTTAAAAAAGGACCAAAAGCGTTCAAAAATTTGTCGATTAAACACGTATCGAATAATAACAACAAATTGCTGATTGTTAGAGGTGACTGTAGCTTCATTGGCCACCAAAGCAACGAAATTTTGAGATTTAATTTCTTTTAATATTTCCTGCTTGTAAATTTGCAACATCGCATCTAGCAATTCGTTCTGAATAGTTTGTGAGGCGCCTTTAAACACTTGTGAACCTTTTGTATGTATTGCAAGCCCAACGTTTAATTCAGCTGCAAAGTTGATTAAGCCTACATAAATACCTGGATTTTCCGACGTCAATGTCTCATCATGGCCTCGCAATGCCAATTCAAAAGTTCCGCAAAATTTTATATACATAATTCACCGGCGCAAAAAATTACTATTTTTTTCCACATTTTCGTTGTACTTAATTTTATGTCTCAAATAAGCGCTGCCTAACTGTTCACGTTTGCCCACTTTGCCCAGAACACTAAAATCCACGCATGCATTCATGTAAGAAACGGAATTTTCATGTTTCTTTGCTCACTCGGCGATATACTTTAAATGATTCAATCCTTGCTGCTAAACTCTTTCTTAAAAAGTAAGCAGATAAAACGAAATAGTTTATTTGTTAGTGAACATCCACTCATATTTTTCATAAGTATTTTTATTGAATACTCTATTGCAGGTTCGCGTTTATTACGGTACGCGCCGAAAACGATGCAGTTACACTACTTTTACTGGGGACACGAAATCGTGTGCCCCGATAATAATATAAACGCATAAGACGACTCAATACTCGAAATAGGAACAACGGAAATTGTGCCCCGGAATATAGTTTCGAGCGATTGCATAGGCGCTAGTGCATAGAGATGATAGAGTGCTGATATTGAACTCAAAACTGCCATCAATTGAAATGCGCCATATTGGAATACAAGCGTCATCAATGACGTCGGTACCATGGCGGATATTCAAATAAATAAAGTTCAGGATATCAATAAATTTTAATAGCACTTGGAATTTGTAATAATTAGTAGCATATGTTAGATTTTTTCCTATGTATTTTATATGGCATTGTTTTTTTTATTAAAGTTGTGGACAACTTAGACCTATAAACAGTTTCTAAACTTACGATTAACTGGTAACATATACTTCATTTGTTGTCAGGTTTAATAAGAGAGAAAAGAAAAAATTTCTTTCAACGCCATATAAAAATACGTAGGAAAAATCTAATACAAGTTTCATAAGATCTTCACGACTTGTCATAACAATCCAACATTGTGTTGTCTTTAGGAGTAAATAATATACTGCGGTAGTTGTTGTATAATTTATTGATGATTAAATAATATTAGTTTACTTAATTCCTTCCTTATTGATTTACCTTGTATTTTTTCTGTAAACTTCTTCGCTAAATTATGAAATCTAATTTTGCTATAAGACGATATTATGGTTTTACTTAAAATTGAAACACGAGTTTCTTCCAGAGGTGACATATCTAACAAATGATGGGATAAACTAGAAAACATATTTTGGGGAACATGACTTGATAGTAAATAAACAAAAATCGTTAGGAAGTTTTCTTCTTGTGGAATCTTGTTCCCTGTCGAGACCATTACTTTCGGAATTGGTTTTTCGGTGAACTGGCAAATATATCGTACCTACTTTGATGGGCAGATTAATTTACCTGAGAAATAGTGAAGAAAATTTAAAGAAATATATATGTTATACATCATTTATTTACCTCTACCATTTGTTTTCAGGAATATCAAGTGATTCTAAATAAAAATATACTTTTTTAGATTTTCTTTGTCCGAATTCAATGTTGGAATAACTCCCTCTTTAATTCGCACAATCTGTCCCGTTCTATAAGAATCCTTTTCGAGGAAATGTAATGAACAAACATATGCACGATTACTTTTGCTGGGATTTATGGTAGTCCCTGTAACAGTAATCCACACAAGAATGTTTGGGCAATCTACAAAAAATTATTTCACATAGAAACACTAAGTATTATCACAATTTCAGAATATTTTTAAGCTATGGCATCACTTTTTTCAGGAAAAACTACCTGGATTAATTATCACATAAGCCCAATTATTAATGCTATAATATGCATACTTACACATAAAACAAAAATATTCGGTGAATAATTTATAATATTAAGAAATAATCCGGGAAATAATAACACAAAGAGAGTAAACAAAACAATCAATCTACAAGGTTAGGTAGTACCAGTAACACTTGTCAACTTGCAAAAAACTGAACGTGGCTTAACACAAAAACTTCCTATAGAAAACTAACGTAAGCATGACGCTACATGAATCGTGACGCAAGTAATGACGCCTGTATTCCAAGATGTCCTGTCGATTTTTGATGGTGCGCCGTAGCGATGCGCATACGGTTCATTGGCAGTCTATCAGGTCTGTGCGCTAGTGTCTGTGGTGCGGAAAGAAACTTTGATACCATCATTATAAAAATACGTAAAAATAATAAAATAAAATAATATAATAATAAAATAATCTTTCTGTGTTTAACTTGGTGGTTGGGTGGGCACCTTATGCCCTTTAGTACCAGCAGCTACTATTTAATTGAGCTAAACAGGTATTTCAATTCTGAAAAATTGAATTAAAGTTAAGGAATATTGTCTACGAGTTTCGTAGCACTATATTAGCTACTAATGCCGGATGAACGAGAAGCCGGCGAAAGTAAACGCAAAGTTATTCTTTTTTTTAAATTAATGCTGTGCTTATTAGTATTAGGATTGCTGTTAATAAGCATATTAACATCTGGAAAAATAACTTGCTAAGGAATTATGTGATTTAAATAACTGAAACTCTTACACCTGACGTCATAGGGTGTTTTGTGTTTTATTGATGTTTTTACCTGGTTCTATATTTTTACGTTAACATGTCATGTAAAATATTCAAAACCTAAGCAGTTATAACTTACATATTTCATATTTTGTTACTTTGTACTAAAAATTATACGTAGGGTACATATGAATGTATGTATAATATATTGCGGTGTAGTTCGTTATTTATTATGATACGTGGTTGTTTGAGGTTTGAAATATAGCGTCACAAACTGCAGGGGCTTTATATTATATGAACGTATGTATCTGCGTGTGTATAAGCGTATGTTGAAGTTCAACGTGCACGTACCGGACATTTACACGTGTTATAATAGATACATGTGGTATGACTCGGGTGTCTGATTTTGTGTGACGAATCAGTCACACCAGATTGTCGAGAGAGTACGGGCGAACGAACGAGAGAACGGGGCAACTGTAAAGAATAAACAATGGTCTGGTCAGACACCGACGTTGTTCATTTTTCATCGGTCAACGTTCGTAAAGTCGAAAGTTAAAATGTGAAAGATTAGGACCACCCACCTTCAGCAAACAAACTTAAATACCTTTAACACCTTAATACTCTTCCGAAAACACATATTACACAACGATGAAATGCGGACGTGGACCGCACACCTTCAGGTGATGTATTTATAGACTTGTTCCTGAAATAGAAATATGTATGGATGTAGAACAGTAGATGTTTGTATGTATGGTAGCCGATTTGTCCGTGCTATAATATTTATAGCGTCGGCAATGATAGCGTCAGTATCATACGAAACAAAAAAAAAAAAAACGACGTTGAAAGGCAGAGTAATAAAGAGAGGCGATCTGACACATATTTAACATTAAAAACCCATATGATAAATTAAGAGTTGACAACTTTTTATCATAATTCAGAATGCGATATGTGCACCTGTGAACCGCCAAGTGAATTCTCTAACACCGTTTAGTATCACATCATATACATGCTCATCTTATGCATACTTACACTGAACCAAAAACGAGTCTTGTAACAATGAAAAATTCATTGTTCACACGGAGTACTACATTAAAATTGGTCCCAAGAACCAGTTTATAAAATCAATGAAAAATATTTTATTAAGTGACGAAGGAATCTGTTGGCTAATAAATTATTTATTGTATTAATGAATCAATGAAAGAATTCATTGTTCACACGAAATAGTGCATTAAAATTGGTCCCAAGTCCCAAGAACCAGTTTATGAAATCAATGAAAAATGTTTTATATGGGTTATACTCTCACGTGCGAGTTATAACATTTCCGGACATTTCTTCGGGTGTGGCTCACTCCATTGAGGACGCCCTCTTTCTGTCGCGCATCCGCCAGTTGATTTTGCGTAAGCTGTACATATATCACAACTTACTGACTAGGTATATTTTCTGGGTAATTAAGATAACATAATAGTGCAAATGATGGCAGTATACTAACAACTCTACGAACACGTTGCGAACTGCTAAAGCGGAAGCAGTCGTCTTGCTCTTCGCTTAATTATATAGGATCTAAATTGGCCAATTTTGTAAAATTTAAATAATTGTACATTGAAGGTATCAATGTTACGTCCAAGTGAAAGAAAAGTAAATCGTTTCAAATAGATCTGTAATTTAAGGTAATTAAACGCAGCGAGAAATGATGCCCTTCTTTAATTATTGAACGGATTTTGTATTAATTACCGCTTTACTCCATTTGCGTATCTCAAGAGTTATTTGCATATTACACCGTATTAATGTATGGACGCTTTATACGAGTGTACTCCATCCCTATGTGTCACACCTCTTAATTTTGATGTTAACATGCAAATTACCGTACCGCAATATAATTGTTTCGTACCCGTGTTGTGTGCTGCAATTGTAGGGTGTTAGCTGAACGGCTGAACGTAGTGGGAACGTTTTATGCGGATCGGTGCATAAATTTACCAGAAAAATGGCAGTAATTGCGGCTTGGAAATCATATTTTAAAAGTAATTCCAGACTAACATGCAAGCATGTGCTAAAAATATAAATTAACGTTCTGTATTATGTGTTATCATATATGCTAGTTGATATATTGTACGAGCCCAAGAGATCAAGGCTAAAAATATTTTAGCGAATTTAATTTATACTACACATGTTCTACGTTTTCTATACTGTACTATAAGTGTACTATAAGTTTCTTTCAAAGATTCTTAGGTGTTTATATTGAATATCTAATTAATTATTATTGAGGACCGCCCAAAATAGTTCAATAAACGGATTCATCTTTTCTTATGTACAGGTGCCACTGTCGCGCGATAAAACAATGGAAGCTATGCGTGTAAAGTAGAAGCGTTTGTATTCAGAATCGCTGACATTGTTAAATGTTCCATAAGAAATTTAGCAAGAGAAAAATAAATCAGCTCTTAAATTCCTTTTTTATATTGTAACTTTATAAACCTGACAAATTAGTTCAGTATACAACTGAACGTTTGTAACTGCAGATTTAATTTACACTACCCCGAAAAGTTTTGCTGTAGCGACAGATGCGATGCGATTTCGACATTTGAAGTTTTTATTAATACTATTCTACCTATTAATAATAAATATTTCAATTCTTATTCCGAAATGAATCAAATTTTTTGTGAAAATGAAATACAAATTTGTTATCGCTGAAAGTAAGGTTTCTCTAATAAAAATCGTTCAGAAATAAACATATGCAGGTGCTTTTTTATGTTTCCTGTCGGCTTTTACATCAAAGGAAAAACGATAAATGCACATAAGGTTCAACATCGCTTACAACGTGTCCGCCGATACTATCTTGTCACTTGCCGGTCGTCCACCGTCCGTTAACTTTGTACCATAGTACATAGCTATACGAATTATGACTATGTATGGATATAGAACTTTGCTATAATCTATAATGCGGTTTGAGAAAACCAAAAATCATTTTTAATCGCTCGTATTAACAAATTGTCTTATATTTGCATCATCGAGGTAATTAACTGCATCACTGTGTACAAATATTTTGTTTATAACCTCTGTTTTGACACTTTTTCTATAATCTAGATTGTATTATACACTTTAAGAAAAAATTAAATTTAGGCGATCATTTAAACTAAAAATTTAGACTTAATACGTATACACTAAATACTAAATATTAATGGAAAAAATGTAAGGAAATGGTTCTCTTCTAGCGACAAAGAACTATGTCTTTGTTGTAAATAATCTTCACAATTTCAGTAATAATATTCTTATTATACTTTCATTAAATATTCTAAATCATCCACATCAGTAGCAACTCTCCAGATGGTGGAAGTTCGCGTTTTTCTTTATCCATCGGTTCCACACGACGAATAAAGTTTCTGTGCATTCATTTTTTCTTTTTTTTTACCCTGTCACGCGTCTTATCCGACTGGAAAGCGTCCTCTCCGGCTGGAAAATTGTCATTCATGTACGTACTTAAGTATGATGCTCTTCTGATTTATCCTTTTTTCTCTTGATCATCTTTCTCTTGTTACTGGCGTGGTGGGTGGCATAATAATATAGATATTCACGTCAAGCCTAATGAGTCAACGTTTCGGTAGAGTATTTATATTTATACCTTGGAGGTGGGATGAAAGTATGTTTTATACCGCATCACCGCAAGTGTTGCTGTACTGTGCTTCTCCATGTCTTTGGTGCTTGTTACAGCGCTATACATTGAGTTGTTACATAAAAAGCTAGAACGTATTGCTGTGTACTGAATGTACCAACAAAAATGTAAAATGAAATTTAAAAATGAAAAATAAAATTAGCTAGCTCAAATGATAATAATTTTTATAAGGCGCAAAAGAACAATTAAACTCAGGGTTACTATCATGAAAAGTAAAATGTGGGTGAAAGAAATCTGACTTTCTTTTATACTCCAAAAAATTTTTTTAAAAGGTTTAATTAAAAATAAAAGAACAGTATTTTGAATGACATAAAAATTCAATAATTTTATTATTTAAAAAAAAAAAGAAAAAAAATTAATTACAAACTTTGCAGAAAAAAGAAACCTTGGACAAAAAGGTCCTGGTCTAAATCAAAACTGCATTTGACTTTAAATTACAAAAGGACAATTCAAAATCCTTTTCCAAAGCAACAGAAAACAAAAAGTTCAGGAAGATAATAATTTTTTTTTTCAATTCAATCCACGTGGTCTCAATATTAAAACAACTAAATTAAACGTGGAAAATTCAAGTAATTTATATAAATGAAAACTAAAAGCAAGCACAATGCTTCACCCAACCCGTGGTAATTAATAAATAATTACAAATCAGAAAAATTAACAACGAACAAAAAAATTAACTCTTTAAACTTAAAATATCTTCCTGCACGTAAAAATAATAACAGATCCTATATCTAAATTGTGTACACAAAAATACAATATCAATTATTATTAAATGAGTTCCGTGATGAACGAAATAAAATCAGAAACGTGAATTCAAAACTTGAAATCAATAATCACAACATGTCAGCAATGAAATAGAACTTTATATATCTAGTTACTTTCGTATCGATCAAGGAACTGAACTCACAAGGTTAAACAATCGTATAAGTATAAAAATCTCAGATGCGTGCGATGCAACGCACACAGATCTGTCCGCAAACGGACGAACTCGCAAAACAAAACAATATATATACAATACCAGTGAACGCAAAATGTACACCTGACTGAAATTAATATAAACAACTGAACAATAAAATAAACAAATTAAACAATCCAAAACATTAACTAAATCTTATTTGAAAATAAAACAATTTGAAATTTCTCGCAACATTGACAAACGCTGAACGGAATGAACAAAAAAAAACTTAATTTACAAAAACCGGGGTGCCAGACCACAGCAGTATGTATAAGCATTTATAAATTGATAATTCACTCACAATTTTCGTACCGTGTATATTTGGTTGCAAATGAAATTTTTTGCCTACAAACATATTCTAGGCAATCGAATTATTTGGGGTTGTAGTGAGATCATATACTAGTGGCCTCTTGGACTCCCAAATAAATAGAAAGTTTTCTTTAAGGATAAAAAATCATATAAAATTAGATCTAAAGGAAAAATGCCAGAAATAAAACAAGCGTTTACTTATTGAGTAGGATTTAATTCAAAACCTTTAGATTTGTTTTTTAGCAATTCCTCTGATAAAAATTTGCAACGTTTAAATAAAGTAATATTAATTACTTGGTCAATTAAATATTTAATGTATTCTTTACAGTCGGTGTTATCTTGCGGGAAGTATATTGAATGTATTAATACGCTAGCCATTATTTTTTGTTTAATATTTCATCCCTCTGGAGAATTTTTTTTAAATATCAAGTGTTATTTGTATAGCATGCTTTAGCATGTCAATAGTGATTGTTATAGGGGAAACTACAATAGAATTAACCTGAGTTAGCGGAAACTCGAAGAGGCGGGGGAATCTTAATGGATGGGCGGTGTACAATTTCATTGGTTATACCGGAAGCTACTGCCAACCTTGTTATCTTAAATGAAACAGTCTATATATTATTACATTTTTTAATTCCTCGTTTAATTTTAAAGTAAGTTTGATAAAACAACTATGTTGTTATACATACATACACAAAATAAACATAGTAAAACAAAAATTTCCATACAAAAATAAAAGAATGTAATATATTTACAAAATACGTTGTTTTACTATTCTCTTTCATTTTCACAACAACTAATGCAAATTTCTTTGAGATGATCATTGCACGCCCAGTTTTTACATTTTACACACCATTTTCCTGTTGTTTTATCGTTTATTGCAGCGATATTCAATAAATTGTAGAATACCACCATAGGCCAGTGCCTCGTACTTCTTGCTACGTTATTTGTTTGGCAGTTGATCCACTAAATCAACACCTACTTTGGTACGATTATAAAAAGTTATAATCTCTGGTTTTTGCATCTCGCTCGTTTCATCATCCAAGCAGCTATCATGATGCATGGTCGAAATCATCAAAACTGCCTTGTTTCTTTTAGGACAATATGAAAGTATGGTGCATTTCTCTTGAAAGCCAAAAAGTGATGTGTATTCTTTTCTTTCCTTGTTTGGCAAGAATTCTTTTGGAATTTCTCTTTTGTTTCTTCTTATTGTTCCAACAAATGTCAATTTTTTTTCATTTAGTAAGTCATTAGCTAGTAGGATGCTGGTGAACCAATTATCTCCAGTTACATTTCTGGAGGTACCCTGAACTGGATCTACCATTCGCATAACAATATCCCTAGCATTATTGCTTTGCCTGTATGGTCCTGGCGGTTGCAAACCAACATATGTTTCTAGTTTGACTGTGTAAGCCGTTCGGGCATCTACCAAACCAAACGTTTTAATTCCATATTTGCTTGGCTTATTTGGGCTGTATTGTCTGAAAGAGCAGCGACCTCTGAAGGCAAGTAACTGCTCATCAATGGTAAGGTATTCACTAGGAGAATATTGCCTTTCGAAATTGTTTACAAAAACTTCAAATAATTCTCTTATAGTTGCCATTTTATCAACTTCTCTGCGTGTATTACGGTCGTTGATGTTGTCAAACCGTAGGCATCTCAGCAGAAAACGAAATCGATGTACAGTCATGGTCAGATAACAAGATTCAACACCGTTTCCACGAGAGTTGTCCCACAACAAATGCACATTCTTGCGAGAGCACCTCAAAGTGGCTATAAGATAAAGCAAACCTATGAATGCTTTCATTGCTAATGTATCGGTATTTGTTGCATCCTTTTGCAAAATTATTACGGACTTGTTCAATATAAATGTTAGTACAAGTAGTAATCATTGTTACAATTATGTCGTCGATAAATAAATTTAATGTCTATTTCTGTTTTAGCATCACGCGCTTCCCGCTTAGGTAAATGGATGATAATATTATGAGACCGTGTTCTTACATTTATCGTAGGTTGAGTTTTTCGCCACTTTGTTTCCCCATCTTTTCCTATATAGACATTTGAGAGACAAGCTTCACTTTCTTCGTTTTCAGATTCCGTTTCGTTGTCCGAAAACTCTAGCTCCGTATCTGATTGGTGATCACTCTCTATTACCACATTTTCTTCATCTTTGTCACTAATATCCTCGGCATTGGATTTACTTTCTTCTTTATCGCTAAGTTCATTGTACCATTTGAGTCATACATCAGGATCTTTGCTATACTCTCTTTGGTTTCTTTTTCGTTTTGACAGGATTTTAAAAGTAAAAATATATATCTTTACATCCAAAGCAGGCTTCATAATATAATTTACTCTATATCATAGAGTTAGTAGAACTGACTTTCAAAATTAAAACTTAGTCACTGAAAACTGTGCCACGTAAATAGTCGCGTGGTGACACTTGTCAATCGATACACTTAAACCATCGATATGTTCTAAGTGACACCTACAAAAAGACTGAAACAGTTGTCAGCCCCCTAGTTTCATTGGAGTGCCGCCCAATTTTAAAAACAAAATTTTGCGACGCCGCTTTAAGTACCTCTGACTCATTATTCGACCACCTCCCTTTCTATGTTTCAGTCTTTTTGTAGGTGTCACTTAGAACATATCGATGGTTTAAGTGTATCGATTGACAAGTGTCACCACGCGACTATTTACGTGGCACAGTTTTCAGTGACAAAGTTTTAATTTTGAAAGTCAGTTCTACTAACTCTATGATATAGAGTAAATTATATTATGAAGCCTGCTTTGGATGTAAAGATATATATTTTTACTTTTAAAATCCTGTCAAAACGAAAAAGAAACCAAAGAGAGTATAGCAAAGATCCTGATGTATGACTCAAATGGTACAGTGAACTTAGCGATAAAGAAGAATCGCGCAACCAACGTAGGGTTAAAAACAAGTGAGTTACTAGACATTCTCGAAAAAAGAGATCGAAGCGTGGCCACTCGTTTCTTTCCTATCACTTACAATAACCGAGAATATGGCATATTCTGACAAGCAATTTGGACCACACATAAATATTAATATATAAAAAATATATTCCTAATACTAATAGATTCCCGTATAGTATATAAAATTTGCTTCATTTATAATTTGCAAATATAGAATGAATAAGAAATATAGAAAAATTTTAAGGCATTTTAATATGAAGAAGATAGAGCTTTTCGAGTTTTAGTTTGAATTTCAAAGAAAATGTTCTCAAAGTAGAAATAAGAATTTTAGTGCAACTAAAGGGCATCTAAATATAATCCGGACGACCGAATACCTGCAAAATTACAGTGGCCCTTTTACATACTTTCCCTAACACGCATAAGGACGAATGAATGCATAAAAGGTCGACGTTTGCTCGCAGGGGTCTCGTTTGACAAGTTCTGCACTGTGCCAACATATTTTAGAGCAATGATTTCATAAGATATATGAACAGAGTGACAGTAATAGCTACGGAAAGGTTTGAGGCTTGATGCGTGCCCTAAGACTAGTTACCTCGATTGTACCATGGACGACATAAAAAACGGGGACAAGTCTAAATACCGAATTCAGCATTATTTAACTATTGTATATGGTACTTTCAATGTATTCCTATATTTGTTTCTGTAGTAACAAGTGAAATAATGTGATCATGTTAATTTCATTGTCATTTAATTTGCCAATTTTACATTTTAGGAACATATTACGTTTTAAACATTATACATTAAAGAAATAAAAAAAATGCTAATATTTTGTAAAGCCTCCGTTTTGCTCAATAACGCTCTGAAGACGTCGTGGCATTGAATAAATTAAAGCTTGTGTGTATTCCGGTGCGATTTCTTCCCAAATGTTTTCGATTGCTTGCCACAGCTCTTCTGAATTTTGGGGTCTAAAATTGGCATTATAAATTTTCTTCACCATACTACCCCAAACATTCTCAATGGGGTTCAAGGCAGCACTGTTTGCCGGCCAAGGTAATACAGGCACTTCGTTCTCTTCAAACCATTCCGTAACAACATGTGAAGTATGAATAGGGCTGTTGTCTTGTTGAAATATAAAATTTCCATCAAATATTTGTGTTATAGAAGGTAGCATTATGTTGTCTAATATGGTTCTGTAAATATTTCCTGTTAATCGTTCATCTATTCTCCAGCAAATCCCCGGTCCACTAACGCTGATCCAAGCCCAAACGTTTATACTGAAACGTCCACTTCTTTTAATTTGTTGAACGTATTCATGCGAATACCTGTTACTGTTGCGTGGTCTATATAATCTTAATCGACCGTTATGACATGATTGAAAGATCTTTTCATCTGAAAAAATGACACTATCCCAAAAACTATTGTCCCTATTAACATATTCGTCTGCAAACTCCAGACGTCGTTGTTGATGAACTTGAGTTAGGAACCCTTTTCTTGTAGCAGAATAGTTTCTTAAATTAGAATTTTTAATACGACGAAGAGCTGTTTTATGCGACGCAGGAAAAGCAGTTTCCTCTTTTGCTGTTACTGCGCTAGAAAATGGATTATCTCTGAGGTAATTAATAAGTGCTGCATCATTATCCGCTGTAGTAATCCTTGTTCTTCCAGATCCAATATATCTTGATAATCTTGCTTCATTAACCCATCTTTGCTTAATTCTCAGGATAGTATTTTTACTTTTGTTAAACTCTTGGGCAACTTGTCGTATTGACCACCCGTTTTCCAACATTGTCACTACTCTTGCTTTATTAACTGTGCTTAAACGTTGAGGCATTTTCAATTAGATTATACACAGAATGAAATAGATAAGTCAAAATTACAGAATTATTAAAAAAATTTCTATGGCAACGATTTCCTAAATACACCTATTCACAATATAACAATTTCAGTGTACCCATTTTATTTGGCGCCGGTGGTACATACAGTAATGCCAAAAGAAAAACTTACTTTGTTCAGATCCTACGGTATGAGTAGCTGGTGTTTTGGAGAACTACAAATTATGGTACTGGTTTTCGCTAGAAAAGTAATTGCGCATTAGAGTAGTCGGGAGAGGCTTATTATTTTAGCTGCAAAAGGACATTGTTATTTAATCCGTAACGATTTATTTACTAGCAAAGGTAGACATACTTTCTTGTTAATACGAAGTCTCTATACCGGGTGTCCAACCTAAGATGCAACGGTTCCTAGCCAATTTATTACTGCCTTTTTGAAAAAAATTTTCAAATAAATGTTGCCTAGAATCACATTCTACATATGCTAAAATTAGTTTCAGTAATGGCGGACTTCCGGTTGTACCGGAAGTAACTACTAACTTTATTATTTTAAATGGAACACCCTGTATATTATTGCACTTTTGGATTCCTTGTTAAATTTAAATAACAATACGTTAGGAATACATTGGGGCTAAGTTGTACCGTTTTCGAATTACATGACGTTTTTCGAAAAAAATGACATTTGCAGTGTCTTCGGTGTTTGGAAATATCTCGGGAAATACGAAAGTTAGAAAGATGCGGTTTTCGGTTTTCGCTTAACCATGAAACAGCACACGTCTTTTATTTTAAAATTGTTGCGTTTAAATTACAGCGTTATTAAATAGGGATCTGTAATTTTCGAACTCTAAAATCATGGATAACTTGATTTTTTTAAATTGAACGGTGTAGCAATTTTTACATAAATGGATGTAAAATTTAATTTTCTTTCGATTTTATATGAGTATCATTGTGTCTATCTCCAACGGTTTTGGAGATATTCGCAATTTTTCAGTTTCTCACGATAGATACGTATTGCGAAGCGCCGCCGCCGGCCACCTTCCCCTCGCATTTCACCAGGCTTGGAACTGGCAGCAATAATACTGGGATGCTTAGAAAGTGGCCAACAGAACACAATAGGACCACTAGAAACAAAGAAAATGGTCTAAAAGATACTTGAGATGTTTAAAGCGGCATCTTTAAAGTCAACGCAAGCTTGTTATTAGTGTTCCAAGTGTCAGAACTGACATTCAGAGTACTGTTTGGTAACATAATAATTAAAGATGTCGCTTACTCGAGAAGAATTAGTAGATATGGTTTTCGTTCTCGGTGGATGTTACAGAAAGGCTTTGTTAGCGTCAAGAGTTTACACAAAGTATTATACCCATGTAGAAAGCATCCAGATAGGAGGGCATTTCAGTCGCTACTGGGTAGTTTTGTAAGTACTGGATCCGTAGCACGTACAAAACGGAACCTCAATAACTACGTACTTACGGATGAAAATCAGTTGCAAGCTGCGATTTCTTCTCATGGGGTTTCATTAAAAATAAGGTTTATGAGACGCCACCAACAAACCCTGATGATATGCGCCATCGTATTTTCACACCAAAAATACTCAGAAATGCTAAAAAGTGTTTGCAAGAGCGATTTCGATTATGTAGTGCCGAAAACGGACAGCATTTTGAACATTTAATATAATAGTGTTGTACAAATTCTCTGTACAATGACAACACTAGCGTTTAAAGTGTAGCCTGTTGCGAGCAAGACGCTCGAAGTGTACGTATGCCATACATTGGATAGAGTAATGTAGTTGTGCTGATTTATTGATATTCCAGTAATGTTATGTTTTCTTTTATCTTTGCTATGTTTGCTTGTTTCTAATGGTCCTATTTTGTTCTGTTGACAACTTTCTAAGCATGCCAGTATTATTGCTGCCAGTCCCAAGCCTGGTGAAATGCGAGAAGGTGACCGGCGGGGGCGCTTCGCAATACGTATCTATCGTGAGAAACTGAAAAATTGCGGATATCTCCAAAACCGTTGGAGATAGACACAATGATACCCATATAAAATCGAAAGAAAATTAAATTTTACGTCCATTTGTGTAAAAATTGCTATACCGTTCAATTTAAAAAAATCAAGTTAGCCATGATTTTAGAGTTCGAAAATTACAGATCCCTATTTAATAACGCTGTAATTTAAACGCAACAATTTTAAAATAAAAGACGTGTGCTGTTTCATGGTTAAGCGAAAACCGAAAACCGCATCTTTCTAACTTTCGTATTTTCCGAGATATTTCCAAACACCGAAGATACTGCAAATGTCATTTTTTTCGAAAAACGTCATGTAATTCGGAAACGGTACAACTTAGCCCCAATGTATCTCTAAGGTATTGTTATTTAAATTTAACAAGGAATCCAAAAGTGCAATAATATACAGGGTGTTCTATTTAAAATAATAAAGTTAGTATCTACTTCCGCTACAACCGGAAGTCCGCCATTTCTGCAACTAATTTTAACATATGTAGAATATGATTCCAGACAACATTTATTTGAAAAATTTTTTCGAAAAGACAATAATAAATCGGCTAGGGACCGTTGCATCTTAGGCTGGACACCCGGTATGTAAATATAACAGAGTAACAAATCTATCCATGTAGAATATCGCCGCAATATTACTTCAACTATAAGCAGCTCAAATATATAAACTGTTAGCCACTCATATAAATTCATTTATTAATTGAATAATCACTACTATTATATATACTTATATATAATGTCTCACGCAAAACCACCAATTCAGATATTTTTTATTATCGTTTATTTAATTGTTGTTAGTGCAATAATCTTCTAATACCTGTAAATGTTAGCACCTAATAAACGACACCTATTGCAGTTATCATCATACCATTTTCTCACCATTCGATTGTGCTGGCGGTGTCAATTAATTTGAACTAAACCATGAAGTCGTGCCTGCAAGAAGCTGATTTACGATTAATAATCTGCGTAAGAATCCAGCATATATTGGCTTAAATTACTAGGTAGAATAACCGCAATTGCATGGAGAAGGTAAATAATGTTGTGATGTTGAAGTAGTCGTGATGAGATTCTAATGATATGGGCAGTTTTGCGCATTTGCTTATTTGCTTCGATCTAAAATAGGCAGTACATTGCGAATTATCTCGTTATTTTTTAATTAATTAATAATCTAGTTTGTATCATATTTAGTGTTTGTTTTTATATTTATTACCTTTGGCAACATCGTTTTCATTAGTATCTACTGGCCAGCATCGCAGTGGATTAATCGTTATATACTCTGCATTTAAAGTGATAATAAAATAATAAAATGTGATGTGGTAACTTTGTTTTTGGAAGCGATTGGTATCTTCGTTACTTATCGCCAGATATAAAAACAATTTCATAGAAGAGGGCAATAAGAGAAATACTGTGTAAAGTAAACCATTGGAAATATAATAGTTTATGTTCTTTTTTTATTATTATTTCCAGTGATAGTAGTAGGAAAATCTAAGTATTATGCGAATTTAATGCGATTCTGTTTTGTATTTTGTTTATAATCGAGTTAATATGACAATTTTAATAGAATGTTTTTTTTTCTTAATACCTATGGTGTACCACGTGAATCGTCTATAAAATAGTTAAGGTAGTGGGGGAATGGTAAGAGAAGAAAAAAGTTGATTATTGTACTTAGTCAAAAAAATAAAAAAAAAAAAGAAATAAAATAAAAAATTGAAAAATAAGAATTAAAAAATAAAATTAAATTCGTGGTCTACAGAAATTAAATTATTTTTCTCCTATAGCCGCCAAAAATTCGCACAATTTCTTTTTTTTTTAACGTTGGAATCGAACAAACCAATCGTGAGATAAAAACTTTCAAACAGAAATTGCTTTTTAATTCCTTATTCGAAGACCGTTCAATATTCAAAGCTGAAAATTTGGTTGTGAGCAATTTTTAGGGGGTCAAATATATGCCCCATATTTTCAGCAAAAAATCACCTTTAACCGGTAACTCATGCTTACCTTTCTTGCAATTCTCGATCTTCATTGGAGGACCTGTGATGGGTGGAGACTGTGGCTTGAAAACTATAACAAAAATCCAAGAGAAAAAGTGAAAAAATCCCTTACCACACCTTATTTGTGGTAAGGGATTTTTTCACTTTTTCTCTTGGATTTTTGTTATTCATTGGAGGAGTGTTGTAAATGATCTTTCACATAGCGGAGACACAAGAACGTAACTTGAGACCTCTTTGAAACGGCGCGGATTTAACTACTCTTGAATTCAAGGACCAGCCAATGACGTCAAGATATTAGACATGATACCAGGGCAATAGGAACGAGTCTGGGATAATGGATGTGAACTGGTTTATGGTATAACCTCCAAACTATCCAGAAATACCTAAACATAGTGCTAGACAACTTTGGTGGTAGTCAAAAATATGCTATGGGACAAGGATATGTCGAAGGATTGAAGTATTGTACGTTGAGGATACATTTCTTGTTCAGCCATGAAAACAGCTGATTTGCAGCAAATGGGTTCCGAAGCTGATAAAATGAAAGAATTAAGGAAATCAACACTCTTGAAACAGTAAATCAGGTTACTTCGGTTGTCAAAACGTAATTATTCTTACAATCGTCAAGTGTACAACTACAACGACCAATTTACGAATTCCCTTTTCTGCTCTATCTTAGTTTATCAAAAAATCACACGTAACTTGATGTGGTTTTTAAATGAACACCACCCAAGAGAGAGATGTTACCGCAATGAACACCTGCGTGTCATATACCAAATTTTAACCCCTTGTAAGGAAATGGTCAACATATGAGCCTAATACGTGGTGCTATTTGAATTGTGATTATGCGTTTTCGCAACAGATGCTTCGACAGGCGAATATATTTGGCATCATTTCTTAAAAATAACCTAACATAAGTTGGTGCCGCTATATGTTTGTCAATAAGAAGTAAGTAGAGGTGGTGTACATAATTTAACACACATACAGATTGGGGATTTACAACGAATTCGTGTAACCATTTCTGAATATTAACATTAATCGCATTGAAATTTTGTGTCGATTTATTATTGCTGACAAAATTTGGGTACCACTACACATCCGAAACAAAATTTAATCAAAACAATGGCCGCTTGCAGTGCAGCACCGAATAAAGCAGAAGTCAATCTTTGAGCTAACGAGGATGTGACAAAGGTCAAAGATCTGAGAAGCTTTCCTCTTTTGTTCTTATTTGGATATGTTTTATAAATTCATGAAACTGAGTAAAGAAAATAAAGCAATCGAATGATGGATCTCAAAGTTTTAGTAAAACCAGTAGTATATTTTTTATAATCTGGATTGTATATAGACAGCTCTCTCTATATAAGCAAGGAGAAAAACTGATGAATAAAATCGAAAGATATGAGAAAACGAAAAGAAAGAATAGCACCAAAATGAAAGAGTACCTATAATTTGGTATAATTTGTACATATTTATATGCATATCGTTATTTTGTTTAAAATAATATTTAAGTGGACATGAAAGTAATGGCAAAATCAATGGTAACCAAGTAGATGGAACTGATGCAACAAAATAAATTATTTACCTTATATTCCTTTATAAGGTGGAAACATACAAGGTCGGAATGTAATTATTCTGTCCAAACCGGGTATATTGCTGCCACGATAACGCATCTGCATTCTCAGCAGCACTCATTACTCATTGGGTAAGTTCATGTAACCAGCTCATGAACGACTTACTTTATTGTAATTTTATTTTTAAATGTTAAATAGGTATATTCCTTTCATTGTTATTAATTGTTTCGAATGTGATTGGATTTCTAGTATAGGTTTTTGTTTGAGATGTTGAAAAGGTTACCAATTAAACAAGGTTCAAACAGTAAACTTAGTCACTATTAACAATGATGATATATTTCTCTAACGTCCACGAACTATAAATAAGAACTATAGGAACGATGCATGTAATATGCATTTTATGTTTTCATTTTAAAGGTTGATATAAATCAATCAAGTTGAACCGATTGTCAGTTTATATACTATGACTTAAAATATTGCTAGCTTTAGCGATATTACTACAGGGTTTTCCATGGAAGCAGCTAGTTAGAAGTTTTCAGGTTTCAAAATTTGGGGTTTGAACTAGTTTGGTAGTATGTACTTACTTTCTTTCTAAAATATTTGCAAGTTTCTTACACAATCGGTTAACCGGAGGGCGCCATGTACTTTGTTATATTAAATGGAATAACCTGTACATTATTACATTTTTAAACAGCATCACACTCTATGACCATTACAACCAGGGTTCCCTATACCTATCTTCAACTGTTTCTAAGATATTACGATTTTTATAAAAAATTTTACATTTACACCATGGTACGTAATTGATTATTTTTTACTTGCTGTATGTGCCAGAGGTCCCGTATATCAAAACTACCACATACTAACATTGTATTGAAGTGGTACTAAATCTTACTCCTCTTCACATTTTTGTGGAGAGCATAGCTAAAAGGACCACACGTAGGATGATCAGGGAAGGAACGGCTAGGCATAGGCCTCAGCCTCCTACAGGTGACCAAATCTAGGACATGCCCCGAGATGATATGTCAAGGAAGTTCAACTTTGTGAAAGATTTTACCACAAAGCTTAGCACTAAGAGTGAATGGGATAGAGATACCATTTCGAAACTCAATAGAAACGCCATTAAATGGTACACAGATGGCTCCAAAACGGCAGAGGGAACTGGAATAGGGATATATGGGCGTAGAACCAAATATTTCGAAAGCTTGGGGATGTACCCAAGTATCTTCCAGGCGGAAATACACGCTATTGAAAGATGTGTCCAGGTCAACATTGACAGAAGCTATGAAAAGCAGAAGATTATCATAATATCGGATAGTCAAGCAGCCATTAGGGCGCTGAGGTCAAACATAATCAGCTCCAAAATTGTTTGGGAGTGTCTACAAAAACTAAACGAGCTAGGCAAAAAGAACAAGGTAACCCTATTGTGAGTTCCGGGACACACGGGAGTGGAAGGACACGAAATAACAGATAATCTCGCTAAGAGAGGGGCTAGAACACCTTTTGTAGGGCCAGAACCTTTTTGTGGGATAAGTAGCAGCATAACACTGGAGAAACTGCAAAATGAAGTAGAGCAGAGAAAATCCAAATACTGGGAGAATCTCCAGGGAATGAGGCAAGCTAAAACTCTTCTGGCTACCTATAACCAGAAGAGATCTGCAGAATGCATCAACCTGAGTAAAAATAATATTCGGATATTGACAGGGATCCTTACAGGCCATTGTAAACTGAACGGACATCTAAGAAGGCTTGGAATAGCGAAGGAAGCCGAATGTAGATTTTGTGGGGAACAGGACGAAACGTCCATCCATCTACTCACAAACTGTGTTGCACTGTGCAACTCAAGGGCGCTGCACCTGGGAGCATGTGAAATCGAAGAGGGAGAGTTACCTAATCTGGGGCCTTCGGACATTCTGCACTTCTTAAAAGGAATCGGACTGGACGGCCAGCTGTAAATACAGCGAGAAGAGGGGACACAATAGATCTTTTAGGTCGCAGTGTACTATCACCCTAATATCACACATACAACATTGTTTAACCAAGACGTAGTAAAACTTTCATCTTATCTAAAAATTAGTGATATATCAAAGAATGTTTAAGAAGTCGCCATTAATTTTGTTATTTTAAATGAAACACCTTGTATATTAGTACATTTTTGAATTCAGTATAAAACTATGACAATTGCAATTAGAGTTTTCTATATTTATATTAGTAAGATATTTTGATTTTTCTAAAAAAATTAGATATTAACACTGTGGTTCATAATTGATTATTTTTCATTTGCTTTATGTGCATTTTAAAACTATCAACCAATCAAGGTTAGTTGATTCACCAAAGCATAATTCTTTTCATATTACAAAGAACATCCTGTATGTTTTTACATTTTTTTGCTGCAATACTTCCTATACCATATTCACTAGTTGTCCTTAAACACTCGTTTTATTTATTAATTCTTTCAAATCGTTGAATAATATCTTATACCTTGTAGGCTATAACTTTGACATTACAATAAATTACCATTAATGTCAGTAAATATTAAACTCCTTCAATATTTTCCATTACATAGTTTATGAGTTACACAATAATATGTATTTATCTAAGCACTTAAACAGGCAACAAACAGTGATTATAACAATAAAATATACTGACAACAATAATTTATCGTAATGTCAAAGTCATAACCTACCAGGTAAGATACTATTCGACAATTTGAAAGCATTAATAAACAAAAGCAGTATTTTAAAGAAAACTATTGAAGATGTGTATAGAGAATGTTGCAGCAGAATTTAATTCTACCCCAAATAGTGTAAAAACATACAGGGTGGTTCTCTTTGAAAAATTGAGTTTTACAACTTTAAAGTTTCTTTGATATATTACAATTCTTAGACACCTCTATGATATGAAAGGAAAGTTTTACTAGGTTTCCGTGAAATCATGTTAGAATGTGGCAGTTTTAAAATGCGAAACCTTTGGCAATTAAATAAAGCAAGTAAAAAATAATTGCCTACGTATCAGGATGTAAGTGTCAAAATTTTCACAGAAATCGCAACATCTTAGAAACAGTTGATAAGTATAGGAGACCCTAGTTGTAATCACAATAGAAGAATTAGAATTTTTAAAAAAATGTAATAATATACTGGGTATTACATTTAAAATAACAAAGTTTTGGTCAAGTGTGAGAAATTTAGAAAAGGTAAATCCCAAATTTTGAAATGAAAACTTTCGCCAAGCACGAAAACTTGTATATTGTATATTGGTAAGATGTACCAGCTGATTCAGTAAGGGTGAACATAGCACGTACGCTCCCTAGCGGTGAAATTTCGAACAGTAAAATAATTTTCGGATACTTCTGGTGGTCACATTGGTTATGCATTTTTTTATCCCGAAGCTCTAGGCATAGCAGTTTCCGAGATACAGCCGGTCGCCACCCTTACTGAATCACCCGGTACAATGTAGACTTATAATTATTTTGTAGGTTGACGTTTATTATACACATCTGGTTTTTTAATGTTCTTTATTGTAGCTACATTTTCCAACCCTTGTTATATGGCAATCATACTTTTGCTATCACGATATGCAGAAATAATATTATGTTGTTCTAATGTCAAACAATGTACATGCAATGTACTGTAACTCGAAACGTAATAAAATTCATTAATCGCTTAAAAACTCAGTTACCTCTTTTTATTCTCATGTGTACTTCTACCAAGAAAGAAACTTCCCTAAAATAGAGATTATAATGTGTTGTTTTGAATTTAATATTTAAAAGTTTGCCTCTGCTTACATTTGGATATTTTTATTGTCATTTTGTTATTATTGGTATGTCGGGAAAACATAACTGTACATTGAGGAGATATAAAATATACATTGTAATATTTATTATACCTACGTAGCACTCAAGTATTTTGCAATAAATTAACTGACAACACGTTTCGGTCGAATGCACAAAGCAATGCTATGATGAATGAGCAAGGAATGGGCAACTCGATAAGGCAAATAGGGGTTTGTTTTACAAAGCTGCCAAGAATCTTCACGAGTCGATTATGAAAAGATTTCAACTAGAATGTTTTTATTCATTAGCAAATAAATGTATCGCAATATAATACTAAATACCAATTACCGCATTAGGTAAGTCAACGTTTAACCGGCATAAATTTAATTGCAATTTATTGGAATTAGTTAACCGTTGCTATGTTGTGATATGCATTTCTTCGTTTATTTGCGGATAAGATAAATTTCATTCGTTATATCGGATAATAGTTGCACACCTAGATCGTTTTATTTAATACACTCAAATTAATTTATATTAAACTTGTAACATTTGTAATGGTACTAAGGTTAAAGCAAAAGAGGTTAAGTAAGCGTGGACTAACTTTTATACTTCTTTGAGCGTAGGTTATTAGCAGAGCGGTGACGCCGACGTTCGGTGCAGTTTATCATTGGCATTCTGTTCGGTGGGTACATATGTATGTATGAGTCAGTAGTACCATACCATAGGGCAGTACCAAACAAGCAAGTAGAAAGCATCGGAGAACATCTATTAAGATACATACATACATCTTTTAGAGGTTTCTTTTTCTGTTTATTTGTCGTTTAAGATTTTTTAATAAGTTTAATATTTTTATAGTTTAGTATTCCATCTTCGTTTAAGATTTTCTGGTTGCGCATTGTTTTTTTATTAGTCCTTTATTCATTATTTCCCATAATGTGGAGAATAATAAACATTCTTTCAGAATATGGCAAGATCTTCACAGCCATTAACAAAAAAAGAAGTACTTTGCACCATTTGTTCTCTGAAATTGGGTTTCAGAGCCAAATATAGTCTTGAACGGCATATAAAAAGTATAAAGCATATTGAAGAGCAAAGAGGATTTTCTCATGAAGAATTTGTAAATGACTTATGTGAAGCTTTTCTTGGTGGCAATAATCCGTTAAATAAATTACGAGACCCACTTGTTCGTGGGTTCTTAAAGAACTATACCAAACACGATATTCCTCATCTTTCGACGATTAGAAATTATTACGTATTTAAGCAATTCGATAAAACAATAATTAAAATCAGGCCAAAACTAAGTGAGAATTATCTCTACAGATGAAACGACAAACATTAAAGGAAGATGTGCTGACACATTTCACGCTAAAAATCCTCTTATTTAATTTTTAGTAGCCACAAAAATTAGAACGCGAGTAAGTGTAAAGCAGATTAGCGAAATTTTTATTAACAGCATAACAAATGTAGCTGGTGACGATTGTTCAAAAGTTCTGTTATTTCTTTCGAATGCCGCAAGCGTAATGTTAAAAACAGGGAATGAACTTAAGAATCGTTTTCCTAATATGTTACACTTAACATGTGTTGTGCATGGAATACATCGTATTGCTGAACTCGATGGTGAACGATTTTCCAATTTTAATTCTTTAATTCATTCATTTAAAAAGATTTTGCTAAAAGCACCAAACCGGGTAGAGTTATATAAAGAAATATGGCCAAATATACCTTTGCCACCAGAACCTGTAGTAACAGAGTGGAGCACATGGTTAGAGGCAGCATTTTTTTATGCAGAAAACTTTGATATTTTAAAACCTTTTGTTTTAACATTAAACCAAGATGCTGTCAGTGTTAAAACAGTACAAGCAATAATTTTAAACGAAAATTTTGTTAAACAATTACAATTTATTAATAAACATTTTTCCTATTGTAACGAAAACAATAAAGTTTCTAGAAACAAGAAATTTACCATTAGCAGAATAATTTAAAAAATTAGAATCTTTGCTTAACCATTTAAAAAGTATTGAAGTATCGATTGGGGAAAAGATACAAAACAAAGTTACTACGGTATTGGGAAGAAATCCAGAGTATATACTATTAAAAGCAATTTCCACAAAATGAAAATTCATGTTTAAAGTATAAGGATTTAATTGCATATTTCCATTTCGCGCGTGCCACTTCATGTGACGTAGAAAGATCTTTTTCTAGATTTAAAAACATATTATCTTCACAAAGAAACTCATTTTCAACAAGTAATTTAGAAAAGTTTATGGTAGTTAATGTCTATAATAATTATATCAAAAACTTTGATACTACTGGATATACACGATCACCACTTGACTGGCCAACATTCGCTAGCAAACTGCACTGAATGTCGCCGCTCTGCTTATTAGATTTTTGTTGTAAGTTGACAAATTTAACATGTGTTCTGAATAGAATTTTTAATTTTTGTTTGAACATTTACAGAAAGCACATACCTACCTACAAATGCACTTATCTACTTTTAATGAACGTTCTTCGTATGTCTCGTAGGTATGTCTCTGTTTGTTTACGGATTGTGTGTTCTTGTTCTACGGTATGGGCCACCGTCGTGGTGGTAGCATTCCACATCCAAGTGACTCATGTGCGCGGAGCCCCGAAACTCAACAAAAAAAGGATACCCCATCGTTTATTTTTATGACCTCTGGCTTCTACATATCTCGCTCAGTCGAATGATGGCTTAATTTTCTCTGTATTTTTATAGTTTCCTAAACGACTGAATTCGTAATTAATGACCCCAACGGTGCCCCCTTTCCGGACGTGTATTCTTCGGAGGAATCCCGGACTGGACTACAATTTGGAATTTTCATAAATTACTAAGTGACTGATTAATGTTATTATGCATGTAATTCCAACTATTCTAATGGCTTAAATTATATAGCTGGACGCACGAGGGTAAACAGAAAATTACTAGTCCCATAAATAAAAATAGAAAAAGAGTAAATAGAATTAACTTCGTGGAATCGTAAGTTCATGATTTAATTTTAGACTCCTTCCTGTACCGCTAGTAGATATATTTAATGTATTGCCTGTGTTGTCATAGCACTAACTACTATTTAATGTTAAAGTGTTTCAAATTGAACTAGAGACCATATTTTAAAATAATGTTGACAAATGTTAATTTTACACGCAATCACAATATTAAATGATATTTTTGATTATATGTACCCCAAGGACTGTATTATAGAAAATCTCAAAAATGTTTAATGCAAGTGGTTTGAAAATACGTTTTTACTGGACGATCTAGATTTTTTTTTATAACTTATTAAGTACATACTTGCATTTTAGTGGTTTAATGTAATTTTTCATGGCCTTTTTAAAATTACTTGGATGTTTACAAAGCAATTGTTTTTATTTTTATCTGAACCTTTACATTATCAATCGCTAAATTGCTTGTGTACCTAGTTAGTATACCGGGTGTTTCTGGGAGGTGACTCGCCCCTATAATTTCTGAAGTATTTGAGATAGAGAAACGAAATTTGGGAATTAAGTAGAGGACATAAATTTACATTTTCTGACATGGTCAATAAATTTTTGTCACTTTCGGTTTTACCAGAAATGACTTTGATTTTCGATTTTTAACTGGGACTACCTATATATTTTTCGATATTTTGATTAGGAATAACATTTTGAGTACAACTGCACCAAATTTGATATTTCTTGACATAAAAAGAATTCCCTTTTTTAATTTTTTTTTTCATCGAGTGCTTTGGAGTTCTTAAAATGCTCAGGTGTTACTGCATAAACATGATTAGAACAAAGTTTTTCGCTTTTACTGTATACAAAGTTTTTTACGCGCATACGTCCAAAATTTAGTTTTATGTTTTAATTTAATTGTTTGAAATGGGAACGGGATGACTCACTAGATCATCACGAAAGAGCATTGTACTACCTTCATTTTGATACCCTACATTAATATGCCGATCGAATGTTTATTAAGTATATTTTGTGAAAACGCAAAATAATGCAATACGTAATATCATATGTAGGTATGTACCTAAGTCGATATAGCCACGAAAAACAATTCTTGTTAACACTATACAAATAGTGACAGGTGACAGGTAGCAAACATTTGATAAGTACTGCTTAGTAGGTATAAGCTGTCTTACGAATCTAAAAAATGGCAATCCTAGTAATAATAAATAATAACATCAATATTACTTTATTACGAAACGTTGAATCAAAACAAAAAAGAAATTACTATACCGAGAAATAAACATATTGCTATGATATCAAATTACCTAACCTACCTAAAATCAACAGCATACAGCAACAAACGTTTGTTATTGAAATAAATTGTATTTTTAATTTATGTATTTAACTATTTTGTAAATTTATTGTAAAAATTCAAACTAAACACTCACTATATCGCATATAATTTTAAAAGGGCACGTTTCCATGGATTTTTTAGGTAAAGTTCCTTCGCTGATCGTACGAACGTGGGTTCACTTAAGGTTGTCGTATCGTTGGAAACGATTTTCTTTCATCGTTGATGGGATCTTAATGCCTAGGAGATATGAATGTTTGTTTAAAACAATTGTAAAGGACTTCTTTTTCGATATTTTCCTGAGTTGGTTGTATTTTCAAAAACATCTAGAAATTTCAAAATTTAAATAATTATAAGAGTCATTTAACTAAAGATTTACTTGCCAAGGATGAAGTGTTGTGTGTTTTGTGCAAAAATGATGGTATTCCATTAATTTCGAAGAATTGGGGGACGTGTTTTTTATTCCTGGAGCCACAATCGACGGACTGAGATACAACTTTGGGTGGCTGAGACATCGATAGCGCAGGTTTGGAGCTAGAAAGATTGTTGCAGAACTGGAATCACTATTAGGAATATAAAGGAGCTATTTATCGTACTTAAAAGTAAGCGTTTATTCATCTTTCGAACTATTAACCGGCGTTCAGAACGTAATTAAATTCTGAGGTTAGAATGATTTGATAACAGTGATTTCTAGGGAGTTTTGATGTTAAACAAACGTTTGCTGTTGTAGAAAGGTTTTTGACAATACGCGATTGTATGACGGGAGGTTAGCGGGAGATTTGAATTCAATTTTGATATTTAAACAAGATATTTTGAGATTAGTTTGGATTAAGATTCAAGGAATCTTATTTTTGTATAATTTAAATAGTATTTGAACTTACTTACTTACCCTGAGAGAGAGAATATTCATCTTAATTGTTATTCACTTTTTTATTAACTCGAAATAAACAAAGTTATGTATACAAATTTGGTTTTATTCACTATAAGATAATAACATCACAACTAAATAAGTAATACAGTTTCTACAATCAAAACACAGAGAATAAAAGGTCATTTAAGCTATAATATTCCTTCTTTGTCGAGAATACTACACCCCCCACGCCCCAGGAGTTACTGAAATCACACGATTGGTATGCGGTGTGCTCAAAACAGGGAGAGGGAAAGGTATTCATTCACTTGTGTGCTATAGTGGCATCTAGGTATTGATGCATAGCTTATCTGTGGAGTCTTTTTATCTTAAATAGAGGACGCTGCATGTCTGAATGTTAATAAAACAGTGTTGAGTTAATTTAAAATCAATTTAATAAAATTTAAATAAAATATCTACAAGTTTCGTAGCATATTTAATTGGCGCCCAACGTGGGGCGAATTTACTATTCTATTTTACAAGTTAGAAGTTGGGTGAAGATGGAAGGCAGGAAGGAGAAACGAGGACGAAGGTCAAGGTCGAATGTTACTGTGGTTGCAGCTGAAGAGGGTGGAATGACTTTAGTTAGATCCGGTGACCTGTGATATGTTTTAATTGGGCTTAAAGAAAATAGGTGGTATGCCGATCTGCTTACCTAGCAGGCCATCTAACAGGTCGATTTTCCCCAATCCATCTTTAAAAAACCCATCGTCTAAATATTGCCTCGCTATTAGAGAGTTCTGAGCTGGCGCACCATCCTGTTGGAAATATAGGCCAGCACGTTCAACTAATGGCATTTCATCTAAAAAGTTGTCAATTTCGTAATTTAAGTATCTTTCTCCGGTAAGAGGGCTGTTTCCATTTGAATAAAAACTAAATTTTGGACGTACAAATGCGCGTAAAAAACTGTGTATATAGTAAAACAGAAAATCTTTGTTCTTAACATGTTTATGCAGTCACACCTGAGTATTTTAATAACTCCAAAGCACTCTCGACGGAAAGAAAAAAAATTAAAAAAAGGATTCTTTTTATGTCAAGAAATGTCAAATTTGGTACAGTTGTACTCAAAATGTTATCCCGAATCAAAATATCGAAAAATATACAGATAGTCCCATTTAAAAATCGAAAATCAAAGTCATTTTCGGTAAAACCGCAAGTGACAAAAATTTATTGACCATGTCAAAAAATGTAAATTTATGCCCCGTACTTAATTCGGAAATTTCGGTTCTCTATCTCAAATACTTTATTTATTATAGTGGCGAGCCACCTCGCAGAAACACCCGGTATATTTAAAGGTTTCCTGAGTCCATAATCGTTTTGTGTATCCGTGACACATAACTTGGAAGAGCGATTGATATTAATTCCACGATTTTTTTTTGTAATAGCAAAAGTTCATGTAATAAAATGGAAACAAAAAAGCTCTACGAGTCTTCAAGCTAAAATTGATTTTTCCTTGAACCTTTAAGACGGGATTTTAAAGAGTGCTTGCGAAAAAGACCGAGGGGGCACTGCAATCGTTTATAATTAAGTTTTCGTTCTTCTTATGCAACGTTATTACTAAAGATGCCGCTTTTAATTTTTAAATTGTACAATAGCTGTTAGTATTTGGAATACGCAACAGAAACACAGAGGTCGCGAATTAGAAAAATAAAGGAAACATATTAGAATTTGTTCTGGTGTTATAATGCATTAATTTGCTATAACTTTGGTTTATAGACTTAATTTGATTTAGCTTTATTCCTAATATACCCCATAACATTTTCTGCTTTATTTACTAAAAAAAGGAAAACTTAAAAGCATAAATACTTAATTATGGAGACGAAATTATTAATCTTTTTTGCACATACAGGTATGATGCAGATACCTCACCATAAATAAATCGGTTTACAACATATTACCCAACATTACACCACATTCCAGGAATGGTTTGTGATGAGTGGCGTTTCTTCTTTGGTAGAACTTTAATGTAGGTACTATTTGAGTACAGCTCAAGAAAATGCCATTCTAATATTATCCTATTCTGCCATTGTATTACAAATAATGAAGCTCTCACAATAACTCTTTCTGGTAGCAGTTTACGCATCCAATTCTTGAAGAAAGTCGTCAAAATGAAAACAAATTATTAATAAATGGTGGATTCTTTCGGGGAGTCTGACATAACACATAAGTGTAAATTAAAAGGCCATCTAGTATGAATGAAAACGTATAGGTCTGTGTGTGCAGGAAATAGTTAAAGCAAACTGAGAAAAGGGAGCATTAAGCGACTTGTTAATTTGCACCGTTGTTTACCCGACCTGAAACCTTGTTTATACTTCTTTTAAGATTCTTTGAGACTTTTACATGTCGTACAATATTTATTCTAGACCTGTTCGTTTAATATGTATACAATACCAACACAATTATGTGCCACTGAGATCGGATGTCGACATGGTGAAATGTGCCGCGATATTGGGTAACTTGATAGGTTTAAAACACTTACGTCGTATGGTAGGAAAAAAAAAGTGTGTGGATACATTACATATTACATACATACATATTCTTTAAAAGGGGTAGGGAATAAAAAATATAAAGTGCAGGTTGTACCAAGCGTGCCAATGAGCTTGTAATGAAGATTAATTAACAATTCAGTAGAAATATTTACAATGAATTAGTAAAAAGACATTGTTGCTAGAAATATAATATAAGCTAAGCTTTTTTCATTTGGTATACTTTAATACAACTAAGCCTACTCAGACATGAACAGAAAATTAATTGATTTTTTCAAAATTATTGAACTGCTACATAAAAGATCATATTATCATGTTTCATATGTATTGCGAGAGGTTTGGATAAGGAATAATCGGACAGAAAATGCAGAGTTCTATCAAAAAGAAATACTGTGTTAAAGTTAAGCAAAACGATATCACCTCCTTTAAAGTAGATAGCGCATGCTATGTCTCTGCATACCTAATTGATCCGCGATTTATTTTGCTGTTTAATATGTTTATAGAATTATCAAATATTTTGTTTACAATACCCTTTAATGTATGTATTATTTTATTCTATTGACATGTTTCGTTGTTTCAGGTAAGAATGGTTTAATTGATCCTCTACCTTCGCCCAAACTGCATATATTATGGTGTGTAAGTATTCTCTATAGCAGGGGTTGGCAACCTTGTAGCTATGGTGTGCCCAACCAATTTACCAATATGATTCAGGATGCCATGCAAAAAATTGTCCATAATAATTTTGTATTTGGAGGACTTTTTTTTAGTTATGGTTTCAAGCATTTAATACCGCTATATTATAGTCTTCGTCTACCTCTTTCAGTTGAGAAGACCTGCTAGCACTGGTGTAGATTGCCACTGAGAACTGTACCGCGTGCCAAATGTGCCATAAGTTGCCAACCCCTGCTCTATAGTATTAATTTTCAATCTATTTAATGCCGCGGTAGTATTCAATCATTTAGTACTAGAAGCGAAAAGTGGACAAACGAGTTAAGTTACAAAACAGAGATTTTTCATAAATTAGGTGTTTAGAAAGTAATGTTTTCAAGGAATTCTGCTCAACTCCTTTATCCACTTAAATTATTTTTTTTTAGTTATATTGGACGTATTTGTTTGATCAACATTATTGTGGATTCGTGCATTTAATGACTATCGGCACCGTATTACGCCAAGAAAATGATAACTGTGATTTTGTTCAGTTTTTGCCAATTGCAGTGAGTGTAAAAGTTTTTATAAAGAAATTCTATTTCTGATCTAATAGCGGTCATAAAATATATCTTATGATATACCCGAGTAACACCATAAATGTTCAAGAAACGATTAATTTTGATTTATGTCAATAATATAATAAACATAATAAAAATACATACGTGGATAACCGTTAATGCCAGGACACTAAATAAATGTTTAATCTTGGTTAATACCTAATATATATTAACCGTAAAATTGAAATACAATTTATTAATAGTTTTAGTATCTAGACATGCTGTAGAGGCAGGATGTTATAGTTTTTGAAGAATGGTCCGCAAGAATTAATGGTCTTCCACTAGATTAGGTAGTGTATAACGTCTTTGGTGTAGAGGTGCGACTGGGCCGGGCCGCAAGCCCGCTCGGCCCGTCGAGTAAAAAATCAAACAAAATGAAAATATTTAAAATTTGATCTTACTGTTAGTCGAAAATACCTGTCATTAGTTCGAATAGTGTACGGCGCTGGTACTCACGTGCTCTGTGTTGAAGGGAAATATAATTTCAAAACTAAATAATTAAAAAAATGTAGCAGATATTTTGCGTCGTTCACAAATAATGAAAAGTATATATATGTCAAAGTGACAGCTAGCTTAGAAATTGCTTGGGTTTTTGAAAATTAAAATGGAAGTTAAATGTATATAGACCTTGAGATGGTCCCCAACTTACAGGGTCTTACATCACCGAAGATGACATAAATGATGTGAAAAAAAGGATAAATTCAACGTGGCCAATTCAAACAAATTATACTTTTGGCTTAAACTGTCAAAATTTGGACGGGATTAAAGGCTGGAGGAAGAGCACCTTAGGGTGATTCAGTCTTTTTGGCATATGTATTTGTTGTATATATTGTATATATATATGTATGTGATGCCAATAAATTGATATTATTATTATTATTATTAAGTATCGGGTCTAAAATGCATGCCTCTGGAACTCCTACATTTACTTGCTACCCCATTATTAAATATGGAAGAATTTTTTTTATGGTACTGTTAGTGGACATATCTATATGTAAAAGTCTAACACATTCTACACGCTTTGAAAGATAAGATTTGAATGAACTAGCTGCAGTACCGTGAATATCACACTTTTCTAGATTATCTGTTAATATATTATGTTCTACAATCTACAGTATTCCGGCAACGGGTTAGTGCATTTTAAACAAATGACATTGTAGGAGGGTTGACATGTTCGCTTATTTTCGAAAAAGCGCAATTCAATGAAATGCGGCGGTAATTAGATTTTTTTTATGTATGGAAGTAACTAGATATTTTTAGAAATTCAGGGAAAACACCGTTTACAAATGACAAATTCGGTAAATCGATTAAAAGTGTAGTAACAAATATAGTGTCTTACATTTTATGGACTGAATAAACTCAGTGGTTATGCTGCGTATGTGTACTAATTAAAAAATGCATTGAATTAACGCATTTTGCTTTGACTAAGCACATTTCTTTTTCTCAGTATGTGTGAATGTTAACATTTCCGCAGCATTCTGTATGGTAGAATATTTCTACTTCCGCGCAGCTTGATTTTATTTTTTATAAGCTTTCCTATGTATTACCCTACAATATACTACTACTATATTCGCCTGCTTATAGCTACTACTTATTAAATACAAATTGCTTGGAAAAGATGTCCCTAATAGAAGTTGTTTGGTAATTTATTTCCTGTTCATTGATATAACGGCTTACCTCCGTGTTTTGGTTGCTATAGCAACCAACTCTTTCTGGAATCGTAATTCATTTTCCTTTTTGTGTGTGTATTCTTAAAGAGGGATATGTCTTGTATGCAACCACGAATTCTTTTAACATCACTTATCTACAACATTTACAAGGAAATCAATTTTATGATTTTATAATATGAATAGTAAATTCGGGAAAACTAATTAAATTATAATAAATTCTTATTAGATAAAGGGAATAAGTCTTCTTCCCGATGTTTCAAGAAATGAACAACCAAAATAAAAACCCAAAAACAAGTGATTGTAAATTGATGAATGAAAAAAAAACTTAAATTAAACGTAGCAATGTTTACCAAAAGTTTAAAAATTTATAATTTTTAATAACACCCTTTAATTAAGGATGCCTTCAAATTGGCGAGCATTTTTCATTAAGCAATATTTCAATATAGGTATATCCGGAGCCCTGATTCAAAATTCTCAAAATTAGAGCTGAAATGTGCTGCATTTCAGTTGAAGTATTTTATACAATTTCTAAGAATTTTTAGAAAAATTAACTTTCAAATATTTCCACAAGAAGAAATCCATTACTATTAAATCTGAGTCGTGGAGGTATATCTGTTTGATAATTGTTGAATTAAATATTCTCTGACATCTAACTCAGAATTGATCTCGTCTCTTTTTATAAAAAATGCTGCGTGAGATGGAGCCACTTGATTTCGTTATAAACATAAACGCGTTTGGGCATTTCAATTTTCATCTATAAAAAAAATAGGCCAATAATATACTTTCCAACAATTCCTGGCCATACAATAATTTGAATAGGTTGTTAGGTAGAGATTTTGTTTCGCTAAAAAGCGACAATCGTGTCTAAGAGATAACAGCCAAATTGAATTCTCTCAAGATATCGTGTTTCCTTAAAGATACCTGTTATTAACTTTACATGTAGTTTTCTTTGCAACCAATTGAAATAACGCGATCATCGTATCTGGTGTTACCTGGGCCCATCCTTCTTGCAGCTACATGCAACATATCGGCCTTGGGTATTGGTGCGAATTTTCGGATCTCCCGATCAAGTTCTTCCCACAGTAGCTCGACGAGGTTTTGGGAAGACCACTGCATCACTTTGATAGATCCATCTGCATGTGAGTGTTGTAAATTGTCCTTGCACAGTTTAAATGTGTATTATGGGTCAGTATATAGATGAAATAGAAAATTTGGACCCGACATTCTCAATCCTGAAGGAATAGCATTGTTCTCTAAAATGTTTCTGTATATACAGTGTGTTCCGAAATATCATGTACATAAGGAAGGGGGTAATTATTTGGTTTATTTTGTGCCTAAAATTTCATATAAACATAGGTCTGCAAACGCTTCGTTACCAATCTGCCGGGTGTTGAAATTTCTTAATTTTTTCACTTTTTACTGTATAGCTCCCACAGTTTTTGAGATATTTTGCTCAAATTTGGAAGGTAGGTTACGTTATAAGGCCTGCATCATTAGCCATGCCAAATGATGATGTAAATCTACAGGGTAATAATTTTTGCGGTGTCATGCCCTCTTTTCCCACCCTGAACTTTTTTGCGATGCGCCACTGCTAGATTCTAAAATACGCAATAAATTTTCTGTCTTGTTTAGAAACTTTTTGATCTCTTGTGTTTTTTTCTTATCTCTGACTGTTATCGAGAAAAAAAAAATAGAAAACAATTTTCTGTAATTCGCCAGAGAAAATTAAATTTTTTAAAATGGTCTAGCAGGCTCTGGCTTTATTCAGATAATCACTTGAGTTTATTAATTTGACAACTGACATTAGAAATCGTAACTTGTGTCTGTATAAGTAAAGTTTTAAATTGCAAACTGTAAGGTGTAAAAGTGTTTTAAATACTCGTTATAATTTTGTAAATATGCCAAATTTCACTAATTCTGAAATGGCTGACATGCATTTTATCTACGGCCTTGCGAATGGAAATGCAAGAGAAGCCAGGCGTCTGTACATGGAGCGCTATCCCAATAGAATGATACCCGATCATCGAATATTTTCAAATATTCATAGGCGTCTTGGAGAAACTGGAACTTTTAAAATGAATACTAATGATGCAGGTAAACCACGCACTGTTAGAACACCACAGATCGAAGAGGCTGTTTTGAATGAAATAGACAGACATCCTCGCACCAGCACCAGAAAAATCAGTGAACATTTAAATATTAGTCATCAAGTTGTTTGGCGTATTCTACGTGTTTCCCTGCTATACCCTTACCACTTTCAAAGAGTGCAGGCTCTTCTTCCCCGAGACTTCCCTTTAAGGATTGATTTCTGCCAATGGTACCTTAATAAGCTAGCAGCAGACCGCATTTTTAATTGTAAAATCCTTTTTACCGATGAAGCGAATTTTTCAAGGACTTCAATTATGAATTTCCACAACAACCATACGTGGGCAGATGAAAATCCACATGAAATTGTACAAACGCATTTTCAAGAACAGTTCTCATTAAATGTATGGGGTGGTATAATTGGAGATAATTTGATTGCTCCTTGTTTTTTGCCTGGTCGACTTACTGGTTAGTCATACAGGCTGTTTTTGCAGAATGAATTGCCTTTATTAGTTGAAGACTTGCCCCTTTTACTTAGAAATCAAATGTGGTATATGCACGATGGCGCCCCATCACATTTTTCTATTTTGGCTCGGGATTATTTAAATGAAGTATATGAGAATAGGTGGATAGGACGAGGTGGACCTCAGCCTTGGCCCCCTAGGTCCCCTGACTTAAATAGTATAGATTTTTTTCTGTGAGGACATCTCAAATCTCTAGTGTATACAACACCTGTGAATACTATTGATGACTTACGAAATCGAATAACCGATGGATTTGAAACGATAAGAAATCCTCCAGGAGTATTTGAGAGAGTGCGAGCATCAATGAGAAGAAGAGCGGACGCCTGTATAAGGGTTGGAGGAGGACACTTTCAACAATTGTAGCATAGTTTCCTTGTCATTGTTATTAATTAGGGTTTTTATTGTTATTAGTTATGTTACTTTGTATTGTAATAAAACAATGCTACGAAAACCGGGTCATCCTATTTTTCAACAGGTAGTAGCACCTTAACTCTTAAAATTAAAATAAAGCCAGACCCTGCTAGACCATTTTAAAAAAATTTATTTTCTCTGGCGAATTACAGAAAATTGTTTTCTATTTTTTTTTCTCGATAACGTTCAGAGATAAGAAAAAAATACAAGAGATCAAAAAGTATCTAAACAAGACAGAAAATTTATTGCGTATTTTAGAATCTAGCAGTGGTGCATCGCAAAACAAGTTCAGGGTGAGAAAGGAGGCCATGACCCCGAAAAAATTATTACCCTGTAGATTGACATCATCATTTGGCATGGCTAATGATGCAGGCCTTATAGCGTAACCTACCTTCCAAATTTGAGCAAAATACCTCAAAAACTGTTGGAGCTATACAGTAAAAAGTGAAAAAATCTTGAAATTTCAACACCCTGCAGATTGGTAACGAAGCGTTTGCAGACCTATGTTTATATGAAATTTTAGGCACAAAATAAACCAAATAATTACCCCCTTCCTTATGTACATGATATTTAGGAACAGTCTGTATACCTTCGATCTTCACAATATCATCAACGTCCGTTCCGCCAAAACATCTCTAGAGCATCGCAGAACCACAGCCATGTTTAACATCTGGAATAATCTTTTGCACGTTCACTTGCAGATCTCCGCCAGAAAACACGCCTTCTTAAACCGAAAATCTCGAACCAAAATTCGAGACGTTATGGACGAATGAATCAAAATTTATTCGCCCACAAGAATTTATTCCATTCTTCAACCGACCAATGCTGGTGTTCACGACACCTTTTTAAACGCTTCCGTTTATTCTGTATGCGTAATAACGGTTTTTTCATCGCAATTCGTTCATACAGGACCTGCTTTGTACAAGCGACGCTTTACTGCAGTTACACGTACTGACTTACGACGATCTGCGTTGATTTCAGCAGGAATTTCCGTGACTGCTTTCTATCGATTTCTTTAGCTAATAACCACTGTTGCACGATCTTCAGCAGAAGTCGATCTTGGTCTCCCACTGCGTGCTTTATTCATGAAACAGTGGTTTCTCGGTGGTGTTGTTAATTCTTGCGCCATTTGGCGTTTGCTTTTTCCAGCTTGATGATACGTAATTATAAGATTTCTATGTTTAACTCTTTCCGTTTCGGCATGTCTAACAGTCTTTACAACAGTAGTAGCACAGGATGATTTCACGACGAATACGGAAATGTAACTGAGAGCAATTTCGAAAATGTACCCTCAAACTTATCGTAGATAATTAAAACATCATTACTAAAAGCATCTTTAACAAGATGATAATTAGAAGAGCTTCTATAAACGTTTATTGCACTAATCCCCATGTAGTAACAATAACCTATTTCTGTTTATTGCAGGTAATAAAGTAATTTATATAATGTTTCTTATGCAGCGTTTGTGTAAATTTATTGCTATCCCTATAGTTATTCAATTTTGAAACCAGGAATATCATAGAAGCTGTATGAATAGTTTCATAAAACATGAGCGTCCAAATACTTATAAACGGTAGTGTAGGGAATTTAAACTTCTCAGATGCTAATTTGATGAAACAAAGCTATGCTGTATGCAATAAAACAAGTCTCGTTAAAATTGATCAAATAGAAGAGAAAGAATTAACAAAAGATCCTCGAGAGGCTGATGGGTTCTGTCAGGCTGCTCTTGCATATGGTTCCCTTACCCCTAAGTTAGCATAAGATCACAACGCCTACTAGAATTAACATTTTGCTGTAACCCATATGGACGAATTAATTCTTCCCATTTTTTTATTTTGTGGATAAGTGGTATTAAAAAAGATCTTGGCTGCATCGAAGATACATATAATAACCCTCTTTCGAAATATAAAGAAAGAAAAACAATTGCTATGAAAAAAGAAACTGGTTGCTATAGCAACTAAACGGTTGCCGGTAAAACAACTGCCGTTATATCAGTAAATACGAAATAAATTACCAAACATCATTTATTAAGGACATTTTTATGAAATTGGTTTCTAATAAATAAGGTATAAGTAGATTGCGATACATTTTTGCCACCTTTATATCATAGGTACATAAAAATAAGGAACTTACTATTTTATTAATGGAGATATAGCATGCTCTAAACAACTTTGGATTTCTATGAAAATTAAGAGCATTGTATTTCTAAACGGGCAGCTGTTCGACGTTTATTCCACTTAACATTTACCATAAAGCGTGTACAATTGCGGATCCTATATCTTTACTTAGAAGCGCGATTGTAAGCGAAACCTACTTTAATTGTACCGTACCGTACGGGAGTAAAAGAATTTCCATGGGCTTTGGGGGAGCCAATAATAATAGTAATACCGACAAACAATGATAGAGAGCAATAATAATAATTGCTGTGCAATGTGTAGAAACGATCTATTAATCAAAATCGTCGTACCAAGTCGCGATTATTTATTATACGTTCGATGGAATAATTGGAAAAGAACGGACCGACGATATATACGTCCAGACCACGTACGGGACGACTAAATCAACACACACACAAGGGTTCGGTAGTTGTACATCGCGTGCCGCGGACCACACACATTGAAAACTTGTTAAATAAAACATAAACCACGCCGGCCAGCGCTCTTCATCTTTCGTCCGCTTCGTACTCCTTTCCCCGTGTCGAAGTGAGACGGATGTTGGATCGAAGCAAAACGCACGCAACATGGTATTGTACGACTTCCAGATAGACATGATCATGTAGCTGTAGAATTGCTCGCGATTTACGCCGCGCCATGTCCGACCCGTGTACGGAAAGAAGATGGAGCTATGACGGCCGAAACGTTGACTGGTAATAATAAGTGTTTCACTCACTTACACGCCCGCGTACAGGAACACATGGACACGTACACACATGCCTACCGTTTTAACAATTCAGTTATTATGTTCAAGGTTAAACAGAAAACAGATGCTTTTAGTTTTGTTCTACGCTTCTTGATTTTCTGTATTAATTTCTTGTACTACTCTCGTATTTGCACGTACTCGTCACAGTTTTTCTGTCTATTTATGTTATCCTTATACTTTGTTGTATTCTATTTTAAAATTAACCTGTTTTAGTGTTAAAGATGCTTCTATAATAGGTAGCAGAAAGAAAGGAGCCGGTAAATTGTAAATTAAGTGAATTAATTTAAAGGAAAAGCAAACAAAGATTGTTTGCTTAAAATAAAAAATTAATAACAAAATTAATAACTCCGTGAGTGCACGTGCACTTCATACGGCGAATACGTATGGTTGGAGGCTTGCCGCCGCGGTGAGATCCTACCCGATCGGCATGTTATCGTGCGTTATCGGTCGTAAATCGTTGCTACGCAACTGCCCATGCGACTACCAGCTCCCAGTACTAATAACTTAAGAAGCATTTGGTGAGTTTTGTGAGGTTACGCACACAAAATGGATAAAATGAACGACATTAGAATTTGCCAAGATATTGTCCACTGGTTGGTAAGAAATTCTTTTAGTTGTTTAAACATAGAGACGAAATTACACATCGTACAAAACATTGAGAAACCACGGCCTAATTTATCTGTAGTATCTAACGACGGCAACCGGCAAAATCGTGGTTTTAGTTCCTTATAGTGCACTAAATGTGGTTGGTTAACTGGTTCAATTGAACGGGAAAGATTATTTTGTTGGCCATGTCTACTTTCTTATAACCAAACCGAAACGTGGTCGAAATGAGGTTATACAGATTTAAAAAATTTATGGCACGCTATTGAACGTCATTCTAAGTCTAAAGAACACGTGCAAATTTAAATTATTTGGAAAACAAAATATTGCTACTGATGTAGACAGCGCCCGCAAAGATGCAATTCTTGCCTATAATAATGAAGTTAGAGAAAACCGCAAAAATTTAGGAAACTTAATAGATGTAACAATATTTTTAGCATCACAAGATTTAGCTTTTTGGGGACACAATGAGACTTCAGATTCCTTTAATCGTGGAAATTATAAAGAATTATTCAAACTCTTTAGTAAATATGAACCTAGTTTTAATAAATTTGTTAGTAGTAATATTTTTTCGGGTACATCTAAATCTATACAAAATGATTTAATAGATTGTATTTCTTTTGTATTAAAACAAGAAATAGATACAGAAATTAAAGAAGCTCCGTTTTTTCCTTGGCAAGTAGATGAAACCACAGATATTTACTGTAAGTCTCAATTATCAATCATATTACGTTATGTCAAGAGCGGTGAAGTTATTGACAGATTTTTTGAGTTTTTTGACGTATCATCCGGTCGAACAGCTGAAGATTTATTTAACGTTTTATCAAATAACAGTTACTACGTTTATGCTTTCTAGATGCGCATTAGAAAATGCGAATTAGTAAATGCGAATCGAACTCTTGAACAGTTTATGCTTTTCATGCAATGCGCATTGGGGATAATGCGCATTCAAATGTTTTGAAATTTACCGCACTTTGCAACTGGTATTGCCAATTGTTTGAGTTTATAATAAAAAAATTGAGATATAAACACATAACCTAAAGTCACGCAGCATTAGTGCCACAGAATATCGTGTTGCTTGCATATTATACGTAGTTTTCATTAAAGTTTTTATTGTATTAAGTGGCATTCTTTTTTTCTATAATGAAAGAAATAGAGAATTTATGTGCGGGATTTTGCATACAATTTGTAGCACTCCAACATATGCATTTTCTTAGAATAAAACAGCAAATACAGCGGAGAAGAAGTATAGCAAGAAGAAAGATAAAGAAAAAGATTGGCACAGTATTTAATAATTACATTGCAGAAAGTGTGCAAAATATGACATTTGTGGTACCCTTTTTAAGTAAAAGCAGGGCTATAGCTAGCATATAGCTTATTTCAGCTCCTCCCCACGCAGTACGTTTTCTTACTTCCATTCTTTATTTGTTTACACTCAACACAAGACAAAACATAACCACACATATGTTCGGTGCGGCAATACATAACTATTATTTCATCAGTGATATACTATTTCTTTACGTTATGTTGGCGGCCTGCTTTAATACGCTTTCAATTCGGATTAAACGTTTACACAAAAAGGCGTATTTCCTAAAACCACTATAGAAATCGGTATTTCGTCAATTCGCATTTAGAGCTATAATGCGCATTTAGAAGCGTTTATACTACCAGATTTAGAATCGAATTATACCGTTAATGCGCATTCAATGCGTATTAAAGGAAAGCATAAACGCAGTAAGTGAAAAATATGATTTAAAAAAAAATTAGTCGCTCAAACATATGATGGCGCATCTCTTATAGCAGGGCATTTAAATGGTTTACAAAGTAAAATAAAATCAATTGCACCTCAAGCTCTTTTTGTAGATACATTGTCATGCTCATGCCTTAAATTTAGTTTTGAGTAAAGCTTGTACACTGCTCTACTTAATTAGAGGGACAGTAGTTTAAATAGCCGTAATTCGCAACATAGCTGAGAATTAGTACAAATTTTGCCAAAATAAATAGTATAGGTCTTTATTTATAGTGGGAATGGAGGAGTTAAGAAGAAGTTGTTTTATCACCTCGGCGATGTGCAAAATTCAGCAGAACTACCAAAACCAAAGTGTAAAACACGAAAACTAGGAAATCAATTTTTCAATTTTGACAAAAACTTTAGCAACTGAAAATAACGGCTAGTCCTGTCATTAAGTCATTCATAAAGTCTAAATGAGGCATTTAAGTGAAATTGAAATCGTACGCGCCGTTACCCTCCTATAAGAAGGACGGTCAGTGAGATCTGTAGCCGAAGATCTCAACACTTCGAAATCTGCCGTTCACCGTGCCTGGAAATGCTTTCAAGCGACGGGCCTTTACAAGAGGAGAGCTGGACAAGGCCGGAAGCGAAAAACAACTCCCGGGCAAGACCATTATTTAGTCAATTGCGCTACCCGTCGATGCTCATGTACCGCTCGAGATCTGGTAAATGACCTTCGAGCTGCTCATAGGGTTGAAATATGCGACGAAAGCATTAGAAGAAGGCTCAGGGAGAACGGTTTACGATCAAGGCGTCCAGTCAGAGCACCTCGTCTGACCAGGGAACACAAGCAAACGCGATTAAGGTTTGCCACAGACCACGTAAACTGGCAACTTCGTCACTGGAGATCTGTTCTCTTCACGGACGAGTCCAGGTTTCGCCTGACTCGGTGCGATGGACGAGTTCGTGTCTGGAGACGTATCAGGGAAAGGTACAATGCCGCCACGGTACAGGAAGTGGGTCGATTTGGAGATGGCTCGATCATGTGTTGGGGTGGGATAACTAGACGGACGTACTGATCTTGTAATTGTCCCTAGGCGTTTAAATGCCAGAGCATACATAAACACAATTCTCGAAGATCATGTGGTGCCTTTTGCGAATGATATGCGTCCTAATTTCGTTCTTATGCACGATAATGCTCGCCCTCATACCGCCAACATTACTACTGAATTTCTACGGGAGAACAACATTGATGTAATGGAATGGCCTGCGATGAGCCCAGACCTCAATCCTATCGAACACTTGTGGGATATGCTGGATAGACGCATTAGGCACCGTGCCAATGCACCAGAGACTCTCCAAGAGCTGGGCCAGGTGCTTCTCGAAGAATGGCAAAACATTCCCCAAGATCTCATCCGCCGACTTGTGCGATCAATGCCACGCAAATGACAGGAGACAATTGTGGCTAGGGGAGGAGATACACATTATTAAAGCAAGTCAAAAATAGAATAAACGTGCCTTTGTGCGTCACTAAACTTAAAAAATACATTTTCTTTCGACAGTTATTTCAAATTTTGCATAACTTCAATACAACCAGGCATGGTGTTCCTACATCGTTGTATTCATTTAATAAATAAAGAGTTCTTGTTTTTTATTTTTGCATATGTACGGCCATAAATCCATTCTGTAATAAACATAGGCTACCCAAAGTAGTGTCCCCCTAATTAAGTGGAGCAGTGTAATATAAACATAGAATCTACAATTTTCTTTTCTAATTTAATTGTTATTGTTTTTAGAGTTTATTTTTGGTTTATTATTACGTTTATAAAAAGTTTATTTTTAAGTTTTTATTACCTTTTTACCTATCACCTTATTCATTTTCCTATCCAGGCAAGATTTCACTCTCACCTCTAGGTGGTTCTAGCTAGACAATAAATTATATTTTATTTTAATCTATTTTTTTTTTCAATTTTTATTTTACACTTACAATGCTACAATAATAACTATAAAAATATAATTTATTGACCGAGAATTGTTACTTAGGCTATAGTAGCCTCCCTTGAACAAAACGTCACGAGCCGCCACTGGTATGTATATATGTTGATTGTGCGGCTGGCAACCGACTCAGAGCTTTTAAAAATCTGCGCTCTGTTAGGATATTACCTTCACTGAGCAAAATTTTGGAAAAAATAATGAACAATTACTTAAGTATTTGGATAGTAGTAAACTATTTCCTGAATGTCAGTCGAAATTCCGCCAAATGTAGAATCATTTACGTTATAAGAAGGAAGGGTGAAAGGTTAGTAAAAATTGTCGAAATTTTAAGGGTAAATTTGACCCTCTGTATGTGAGATTTGGCACTTGTTTTGCCAAAAATGAAAAAAATTATTATATTATTATATTTCTTTTAGTTTATTGTCGATACACAACTAATTTAGATAATATTAATCCTTTTCTTAATACATAAACTCTTAATTTAGAAAAGTTTGAATTACATGTTAATTGCTTTGATTAAGAAATTAAGGAAATCGTAAAATAATATGTAGAAATGCATACATATCCACATGCTACTTAACGTGTACAAATTTTTTTCACATATATGTGTAACAACGTTATATTTTATTGATATGGCGATGGCATTAATGTTTACGAACCTTAATGAGGGAAGGAAAGCGGAACGTTAATAAAGAAAACAATACATCTCTGATACGAGATCGTCATTTTTTACTAGTCAATGTATCTGTTAACAGAAACATTTAAACGCTAAAAGACCTAATCACCGCCCGTCGAAACAGTTGAGTTATTAAAATTAATTTAATTTTTTTCCTAGCGACCGTAGAGTTACTGAACCCGAAAGAGAGAAAAAAAAGCGGGTAATTAAGATAAATAAATTTCGGTTGGAATGTGAAAAAGTTTTTTGAAGAAGCCGGCAACATCATGAGTTATCCCGGCAACGGCTCGTTTCGCTTTTGTATAAAACAATTAAATTTAAATAATAACGACTTACTTCAATAAGATACACATTTATTAACGATTTCAAGATACTATGGTCTTTAATGCTAGCTACGTTTTTACGAGTTCCGTATGCAAATTGAATGTTAATGGATTTAAATTGCTCCATTAGATTAATTTAAAATTGTGTCGGTCTTTCGCAAAAATACCCAAGCTGGCAATTTACGATAATGATGTTAATTATTGAGCAATGCTTAGTTAGACATTAGTGCATTAATATATAGTTAAGGTTTATTTTATTGAATTGTGTATAATGCATAATGCGATATGGCATATTTGAAATGTTAATCTGAACGTTTAACCTTCCTGTAAATGATTTTTATATATATTGAGTTAATTAAGCGTCCGTTTAGTGTGCAATTAGTAACAAAATTGCAATATTTAACGCGCCTGGGATACTAACAAGTATACATAGAGGAAATAAACAAGAAATCGTTTGTCTCCAGAAATTTTGTAGACGAACTAAGGATGTACATGTACTCAATACATTTACCAAAATAATGAAGAGATCACACAGTAAAAAGCAAAGAACAGTTTGGGGAAGCCAATACTATTTATGATCAATAACCAGGGCTTTTTCATTCTATTACGGAATAGATGCCGTCCACAGGCCGGCCTCTTCTGGTCCAGTCTCCGTGGGGATCAGTCTGCATAAATTCATTTTAGAACTCGCTGTATACTCATAAGTTCCTGTTTCTCATATTTTAATAGTATTTTGCAATTTCACGCCCGTTGCTGCAACTACTGCAGCAGAAACCAACGATCTTAAACAAATAATTAGGTAATACATTTTGTTTCGGTAGAAGATTGTGGTTAAGCTAATTCTAGGTTACTTGTTCATCATTTACCACAAGATAATCGTTTCAGTTGATCGACCTGTCAATTAGTGCGCCAGCTAATATTTAATAATGTTTTTATTGCTGTTTGGATTATACATTTAAAAATCGGTTTTTTTTTTTATAATTACAAGAAGGTATTATCTATCGGACGTATATGTACACCTCCCGATTACGTAATGTCGTCGACTATGGCGTTGTGATTATCAAAACTACTCCCGATTTGGACAGATGCGCGTTGGAATAGCATCGACTTTTCCAGGTAAAAGAGAGGTAGAGAGTTGTAAAACACTTTGCAATTATGCAAATCCGTTTCATGGGTTGTGTCCAATTGGCTTTTCAATTTTGAACTCTTAACATTTATGTTTAACAATAATTAAGTAAATGGATAGGTAGATGACAAATTGAGTTTCATTAATTATTTACTTTCCATATATCAAAAGAAATGAAGTTATTACGCTAACCAAATTTGATATTTAAATTAACTCTTATTTTACAAATGTACTAACGAACGGTTGCAGAAATAAAAAATAAATATATAAACTCTCAAAGGTTCCAGTTCAAATTCTAGGTAGTTTAAAAATTGCTATTGAACCTTTAATTAATTTAATTTAATTCTGCACATTAGTTGATCCTGATGAATCTTTCAAAAACTTAAGAATCGATTCAATAAAATGGCTTCTTCTGTAAAGTTCTACTTGCGAAAGCCTGAATTTACATTTTTATTTATTTCTTTATTTTTACAGAATGTTCTCTTTGTTTTGTTACATTTTATCTCATTGTTTGTTTAGACTTTTGTTTATATTGGTGTGCACGCATATTGATATAAAAATAATATAACCATACCAAAAATGTTTTTATTTTCAAACAAACACAAATTATTGGTAAAATTTGCGTTTCTTTTACTTTACTCTGCTGCTAGTGAAAAAGCATTATTTCAATTATCAGAGAATTTATGAAGTATTACTCTATTGTTCGGTGCTTCATATTAAAATAACTATAAACACAAAATTAATTATCCAAATTTAATGTAAATATTGAAATTTATAAGCAAATCAACTTCATATCTTTCCGACTGCTTTATTATGTAAACTACCAAAATAACTAATGCTACTTAATTTGTCATCTATATCTTTACTTAATTATTCTTACACGTTAATAGTGAAAGTTGCCAATAGGCTTCAAACTGTGAAAAGTACTCGTATATTTTTAAAACATATTTAAATCGCAAAATACATATAACTTACATTTTCGTTGGATACTAAATAATTTCAATTCCTGCAGAAACCGATGCCAGCCGAACGCGCAGCTGTGTAAATGGTGAGTAGTTTTGATAATGAGTGTGCTTTAAAAGACGACAATACTTAATCGCGAGGTGTACCTCTCTAATTCTAATGGCCATCAGATTATGTCCCATTCCTCTTAATTTATGGTTAAAACGACACACCAAAGGGTCGGTGACAATACAGCAAAACATGTGCCTGTGAACTCAAAATAGACATAGGTATTCACATAGCATGTATATGAATATTAACGAATTACCCAACAGCAAGTATTTATTATATAACGGCTACCCATCACAAACAAGGGAAGTGCTGGTATATAGAAATATCCACGGATGTGTATTTCAGCATACACACACACACACACATAAACACATATGTCACAATTTATGAGCAACTGGAAACTAGCATTGCAGTGGTATAATTATAACATTGAATAAATTAATTTAGTCGGGGATTAGCAGCGCATTTTTTTTGCTCAGTCTTCATCAGCATCTTCTTTATTTTCAATGGCAAGAATATAAGCGTAATTAAGTCGGAGGAAATTGTTTTGGTTCTTTTTTTGGTGTCACTCGAGATCGTGCAAGGTTCGTTCTCTTTGTTAGCAGGAAGTTATAATTAGAAACCTGAAATAACAAAAAAATCGTAGTCGTTTTTATCTAATGCAATGAGAAATTAAATTGTTGAAGTGATTCACGCGAAGTGGATTTACATTTATTAGAACATTCAGTAAAAAACTGTAAATGTGATTAAGATCGTATTTATAGGTGTTACATCTTAGCGAATAGCAATTTATATCATAAACGCGTGTTGGTGTTAGTAAAATAATTTTCGTACATTATAAAAATGATGTAAGATTGTTGAAGATTTATATATTTTTTTATATAATGTAGTATGTACATTCTTATAGTAATAAAAATAAAGTAAATAAAAGTAAAATATTTGGTGGGGATTTGTTCGTAGCCGTTAATGCAATTTTATGTTTTTTCTTTTTTCATGAGTTAGCGGCTTATTTTTATATAATGATTTGAATTTTTTAATCAATTAAACTCTTCATTTACGTTACGACAATCTTTTTATTGTTGTCTTCTTCAGAAATTGTTTTTTATAATTCACATTTCAAAGTAAAATATAATGAATAAAAAAATAAAATTGTAGGTACCTTTTATGTTATTAAAACGGTGTAATATTTTGTTTGTTTTTCTAAAATAATCATTTGAATTCCTTATTTTTGTCAGGGTTTTATAGCTTTTATATGCAGCTCTTTTGAATAATAAAATTTTCTAACTATCAACGGAAAGATATACAGGATATTCCATTTAGGCCCGGTCTTTCAATCTCCTAATAAATGTATCTAATAACAATTTAGCTAATAAGTTATTAGGTAAATAATAACAGACCGTCTTTCAACGAATATTTTTAGGTTAAGGACACGTATTTCAAACTTCTACTAAAGTTCCTAATAAAAGTTATTAGCTGAACTTGAAATAACTGTCTTTCCATCAACTAATAAAAATTATGTAGGTAATAAATTGGTTTATGCTCCTAATATCTTATTGAGTGCTTGAAGTAGCCAATAAGAATTATTAGACGCTTAATAGCGTACCGAAAATCTCTGAAAGTTCTTAAAACAACAAAAAGGGTTATTTTTACAAGGAATTATTTATGAACCAGACATGTTCGAAGATTTCGAGAATTATTTTTGGAACGCATATGGTCGATCTAGTTAAAATAGTTCATCGTGATTTATCAAGAGGTTTAGATTATCAAAACACAGTGTATAGACAATAAACAATATTGACAATAAACCATAGTAACAATAAACCATACTGACAATAAACAATTTTGACAATAAACCATATTAACAATAAACAATTTTGCCAAAAAACAATACTGACAATAAAAAATATTAACAATGAACAATGTTAACAATAAACAATATTGACAATAAACAATATTAACAATGAACAATATTAAAAATAAACAATATTGCCAAAAACCAATATTAACAATGAATAATGTTAACAATGAACAATGTTAACAATGAACAATATTAACAATGAACAATGTTAACAATAAACAATATTGACAATAAACAATATTAACAATGAACAATGTTAACAATAAGCAATGTTGACAACAACCAATATTGACAATAAACAATATTAACAATGAACCACGTTAACAATAAACAATATTGCCGAAAAACAATATTAACAATGAACCATGTTAACAATAAACAATTTTGACAATAAATCATATTAACAATGAACAACGTTAACAATAAACGCTATAAATAATAGCTGTCGGCCCGGTATTTCAATCTGCTAATAAATGTGTCTAATAACAATTTAGCTAATAAGTTATAAGGAAGATATATTAGGTAAATCAAAACAGACCGTCTTTCAAAGAATATTTATTAGGTTAATAGTTATTCGGTATATTCATAACCCTACTTTATGTTGGTAATATCCCATAAGGTTTACAGAAAGCAATAAATGACAGCGCTATACAAATACTTACACAATCTAAATCTTTTGACAAATTCTTCATCATTCCAATTGTTTAAACAATTTATATGAGGTTCGCTAATATTTATACTGTCTGTCACGATTAAATATTTAAACAAGCTTGGCCAAATCATCTTCCACAAACTCCCCGAAATCTTAAAAAATATCCATGTTTCTCGTTTATAATAATAATTTCAATCAATTTCATACTTTTTTCTTTTCTGATTGTGTTGGTTACATTTAGAGACTTCTGCTAAGCTTATCAAGGTTCTAATAATACTTATTGGCTACTTCAACCACGCAATAACATTTTAGGAGAATAAACTTATTACCTACATAATTTTTATTAGATGGTGGAAAAACAGTTATTTCAGTTATTCGGCTAATAACTTTCATTAGGGACTTTATTAGGAGATTGAAAGACCGGCCCTTAAAGTAATAAAGTTACGCACGAGTGAGGTTCAGAAAGTTTGCCCTGGATACTTGGACGATCTGTAGAATACTGGACAGCGTTGTATATAGCATTCAATCAACCAAAGCATTATTTACGGTTTTCGTTGCACTTCTCCGAATAAAGTGATTTTTCAGATACTATAAACTTTTCTTGCAACATTGTATTTTCAAAGAAATTGAAATATCTCAGGAGCTATAAAAATTAGGCAATGGAAACCAAGTGCACATAGAAAATCTGTATATCACGCGCGCTTTACGGTAAACAATAATTACTTAATAAGCATATGGGGAAATGTAAGGAAACAATATATCTCGAAATTGCAAAGGCAACAGAACAAAATCATAAAAATATTAAATATATATATTAAATTAGTGACAAATAGACAAATTCATGAGTACAAAACTCGACGGATATCACACTTAAAAATTCAGAGATACAACCGTAAAAAATATTCACAAATGCTAACTTCTAGAGCCATCAATTTCTATAATAATATACCAAGTGACTTGAAGTGGCTAACCTACATAAATTTTAAAAAGAAGATAAAAGACTACATATGAAATATGGAAGAAAAGTTTAGTTAAAATTAGTATTGGTTCTTGCAATGGATGAAGATTAAGATGCCCTCAATACCAGTAACCCGAGACAGTTGTCCCGCGGTGAGGGAGAAAGATGTAGACGACACGGCATGCCGTGTTGATACACTATAGTGTAAATAAATGGATTTAAATAAATAAATAAATAAAATTGATCTAGTTTTCAGGGTACAATTAAAAAATGCCTTAATACATACATTGCTAAGTTTTGGATATACGGTGGGCACATATCTGACTAAAAGGAGCCGCAATCTGTTTTTTTTTATATTTTATAAGGAGCCACAGGTGGAGACATAAATTTAAAATTTTTTGTTTAATGTAATTACATATTTTCACAACTCACGTATAAAAATGTAGTTGTGAAAAAGAAAATAATTATTTCAAAATTTTAGGTAACAAAATTCATGTAAAGATCAATTACAGTCCAACTTTCATAACTCTTCTTTAAGACGATTTTTTCTATATCTCGATTTTTGTTCCGGTAAACTATAGAGATTCGACTTAGGTAAGTTCGACTGTGTAACAAGAAGTCAGATATAAAAATATAATCTTGGCAATCGGTGGCCAAATTTTTAAAATTTGGTTTAAAATTAATTAAAATTGTCCGCCCAAAACTCTGTAAGAAGTTTTTTACGCAACTGTGAATGATATTTCGGCTTCACGAATCTCATTGTCGACTACAAAGACTCAGCAATATGTTGGACCAAAAATCGAAAATAGGCGACAAACAGCTTTCTTTAAGTTTGGCTATTTTGATTCTGGCACAAGTTTCCAAAATTCAATCAACATTATATTGGCAAATATTCGCAAAGGGTCAGTCTATTGTGCGTTTTATAGGATTGTAAAAGTGTGAGCCCTAGAAATAGATTTGTGGCGCATACGATGGTTTCAACAGGATGTCGCATTGCTAATGACATTGATCATATATTGCAAAAATTAATTGTTTGGCGGAAGAATAATTTCAAGATATGCAATTGTTAGTTGGTTTCGAAGAAGTTGTGAGTTAATTATTTAAAATCTATGGTATATAATAGTGATGCGACGCACAGTGGATCGAAGTTAGTTAAAAACCTGACACAGCGTAAAAAAGCCAATCTTCCAGAATCATAATCAAATGTGTATAAGTGTATAGTAAAATAAGCATTAGATATGGAAATCACAATACAAACAAGCAGATTGACGGAATATCGAACAGAAGTAAGTCTGAAGGTACATGTTCAGAGATGTTACGCTAAGAGTGTATTTCGACCGTCCTCTTGAACTACTAAAATCTTCGGAATTAGAAACGATACGAAACTGCAATTTCCTCAGAATATGCACTAACTATGTGTAATTCAACCTGTAAAGTATTACGAAATCATATTTGTAACTAACTATACAATTACCATTTCTTGAAGATGGTGTTCTATTACTCTAAATTTTAACTTCTATTAGCTTTTTAAAAAAATGCCCAAATTTGCCCAAAAAAAGGAAAACTGTTTTGTCATCTAGGATCCTTCTAGTACTTGCTCCAACGATTTCAGGTGCTACTTCGCGCAACTTTTTGAGGAAAGATGTTTTGTTTATTGCATTACCGTTTCTAGCATTCTCATAAATGCATGTTAATTAATATTTCTATCAAAAATTTAAGTTATGCTATTTCAGTGACTAACATTCGATGTATTGTTCATAATCTCTTAGTTCTCGGATTAAAAACGGTATAAACCAATTAGCATAATTATTAATATCGCTCATATACCTACATTATGAGATCGAATATGCTACTTCTTTAATATTCGCTGCACTTATTGTATCGTTGACATTGTGTTATAATATTAAGTTAGAATTATGAAATGTGCTGTGTTACGTTATAATAATGGATTAATAGAAGCTAAACAAAATGGGGTATCTTTTCTTTATATACTTGGTATGTTTGACTTCTTCGGTTCGCGTACAGATTCTAAGAGTTATTCTCCATCTAGTTGGATTTTGACTAATATGAATACAATTTATGTTTTACTATAGGTGCACATAAACAGGGAAATTATCTATATCATTATCATAAACGTATCAGTGTACCTAATGGTTAAAGGTAATAAAAATATCACAGCAAATTAACACATCTACTCGCATAGTAAAAATATGTGGAGGAACAATACAAAATATTTTAAGTGAATTGACATTTGTCTCAAAATGGTGATTCGACGGTAGTTTTGGGCTAAATCCATATAAACAAACATTTAAAAATACGTACTGTGGCAAACGATACAAGCATGTTTATATCTAGCTATAACAGCTTCAATAATCATCCTAGATGCAAATGTAATCAGAAAATTCGCGATAATCTTACAAGTGATTACTACAGGGAAAGAAATTGATTGCCAGAAGGAATAGCTGAAAAATTTATAAATGTATATGGTGTGTACTATATGCTAGCCCCCATACATAAAATTCTATTGCATGGCGCAGATATCATTCAACATGTACTTCATGTACTTCAACTTCCTACAGGAAAACTTTCAGAAGAAGCTGCTGAAGCTTGAAAGAAAAACCTTAAAAACTTCACGGAACAAACAGTAGAAAATGCAGCCGTTCAGCTACTAACGAAGATATTTTGGAAAGACTACTGATCACATAAACGAACATACAAGAAGTGAGTTATTACCAGAAGCTGTAGAATTATTAATTCTTCACCGGCAAAATTAAAAATTGTGTTAAGTGAAAAGTAGGTACTGCCACTGTTTATCAATGACCTGTTATCAAGAGAGGTAAGCGAGTTGTTTTACTATACATAAAAACGTTTACAACACTGTCTAGAAGAACATCATTTTACATTATATATGCTCTTTATCTGTGTTTCTATCTTTAATGTATTTAGTGATCATAATACAGTAGAACCCCTTTTAACCGGTCTGGTTGGGACCGAGTCGTGGCCGGTTACCCGTTTGGCCGGTTAATCCGAGGTTCCCGTCAAAAATCGATTTTCATTCAAAAAGAGCCTATATCATCAGATATCATGACAAGCAAATAAGACGTTATTGCAACTTATTTTATTATACATATTGCTGTGATAATTATGAAAATGTGAATTATTTAAAATTGAATTAATGCTTGTGACCAAATGTCTGAAATTAATTATTAAGTTGAGCGCCAACTCTAAAATAGAGTATAAATTGCTTGAAGAGCATGGGATTCAAAATCCCAGTGGTCACCTTCTGAAGGTAAACCTTAAGAAACTGAAAGTGGGTGTAAATTGACCACGATGTGGGGAAACAAATTAAAACAACAAAATTTGAATTTTGAAATTAATTAGAACTTTAATAAATAAAAAAACAAATAGGAAGAAATTTAAAACCTTAGATTAATTAAAATCCAGGCTTAAAAGAAAACTCCCTATATTTAACGTGAAAATAACAAGATTAAGAAAATTTAGAAATATAAAATTTTTATACACCACGTGTAAATCGCAAAATGGCGTTCTCAGGTGAACGTCTTTAACTTTAAATACTTAAAACTGCTCAAATGTAGTCAGCAATTACAAAGCAAGGTAAAAATACCTTCAAAACAGTGAACTACAATCAAATCTAATTGAAAAGGAAAAAGAATGAATCAAAAATTATATAAAATATCAAATAATAAAAAAAAATGAACTCTCAAAAAGTAAAATTAAATCAGCTATAACAAACTATTTGGAATTCCAAATATTATACAAAGAAAATTAACTGAATTGAGTGTAAGGTGCCTCCACTAAGGTTAGATTTGTAAAAATCAATTGACACGCGGAAACAAAATGTCTTCAAACGACATACATTTACAGCGCTCAGGAAAATGATCTTACCTTCGCAGAGTCTAATTGTACACTACCTTCTCTCTCCCGCAACCGAGCAAACGCCGGTACCAGAGAAGCGCACGCAACAGATGCGAACTTACACGGTGAACTGACTTAACCCAAGCCAAACAAACATTTAAAACAAGAAACTGAGCTTAATGAAAATTACATTGCGGTAAAACAAAACTAAAAATGATATTAATAAGAATTTTTCAACATGTTTCAAAGCAACTTAATACTAACTTAACTTTTACGAAAAATTTAGTGTCTTTTAAAAATCTTCCTGGAACAGCTGACTTGGACGAAGGGGTCAACGCACTCACGCATAGTTTTTCATCCCCTTTTTCCACAGCACATCTCCCGATTATAAAAGAAAAAAATTGCACTTGAAAAGTGTCATTGTTTTGCTTTTGAAATCGCACGCACACAAAAGAAAAAACAAAAATTGACAGTCCGAACAACGGAAAATAAAAAAAAATTAAAATCCTGTCTCCGCACACAGGGGTGAAAACGTCACTTCCGGGCGGCGAGCTACCCGGGGTCGTGGTGAAAGTTCTGGAGGGCAGAGATGTGGTACCGACCTTTGTTCTGGGTACCGTCCAAAGTGTGCAGTTCGTAGGTGACCCCATCAAACACACGGGCCACTCTGTACGGTCCAACAAACGGAAGTTCCAGCTTTTGGCAGGTTTGCTGGTCACGTCTTCCCAAACGATATCGACGCACCAGGACTTGGTCGCCGACATTGAACCGGGTACGCTTGGTGATCTTGGCATTTTCTTGGCGGACATAACGTTGTCCCCTGAGTTGAAGCTTCCTTCTGGCTTCCTCTGTACGTGCCTCCACGTATACATCCTCCTCGAGAAGGTTCCACGGGCGACTAGGCAACCTTCCATACATTAAAGTGTATGGGCACTCCTCCGTGGTGGTGTTGGGAGTGTTGTTTATCCAATTTTCGATGTTTTGGACGTGGCGGACCCAATCAGGATGGCGTTGATGGGTTTGCATCCTGAGAAACTTGACGATTTCCTGGATGTATCTCTCGCAAGGATTCCCACAAGGATGACGTATAGAACAGAAAGAAACATTAATATCACGCTCATTCATGGCGTCAACAAAACGATGCGTGTTGAAATAAGTGGCATTGTCAGCAAGAATGCGGCGCATTTTCCCTTGATTTCGTATAAAATTGTCAATACAACGGATTGCTGTATCAGTGTTGTAATATCTGGTGGGAAAGAGTCTTACGTATTTGGTGAAAACATCTACCATGACGAAAATGTTGCGGTAGCCAAAATGTCCAGGTATGAGATTTCCAAGAAAGTCGACGGCGACGAGGTCGAGTTTGTTCTCTACAACGATGCTCTTTATGACATTCTGGCAGGTGCGGTTCTTTGATTTTCCCAGTTGACATTGAAGACATGTGCGGACGATGGATTTGGCAATGGTCTTGTCTCTTGTTGCGAAGAAAGCTTCTCGGAAGGTGAGCCAAAGTTTGTGACCTCCAATGTGTCCAAGAGATTGATGTAGCTCCTGCATTGCTTGACGTGCGAATGACTCGGTGAGTACGACATTGAACTGGTCTCGTATCCTTTTCATAAGAATACCATCTCTGATGACAAAATCCTTGTACTCATCCTGGTGGACTAATGCCTCTCGTATTCGATCGAAACAATCATCTTGTTGCACCTCGTTGATCCTGACAAAGTCAAACAACCCCTCGGCTTCATACATGTTGTATGTGTTTACCTCAACATGGTTGAAATGGCTTTTCAGATTGTGCATACGAGACAAAGCATCAGCTGTTACATTCAAATCTCCTCTTATGTGTCTTATCTCAAAAACATATTCTGACAATAATAAAGACCATCGATAAATTCGGTTGTTTGAGAACCGAGTTGACATTAAAGATGTTAGAGCAGCATGATCTGACTCAATTATGAATTTCTTGCCTAGTAAATAAAATCTTAACTTGTTTACTGCATGGACTACAGCTAGCATTTCTTTTTCTGACACAGTGTATTTTAACTCATAATTTTTCAAAATCCTGGAGACAAAACAAATTGGTTCTTCTCCATTCCTGCCAATTTGAATCAAGACACCACTGATGGCTGTGTCACTGGCATCGACACGTAACAAAAATTCTTTACTAAAATCTGGCAATAATAAACATAATGATTTGTGAAATTCAGACTTTACATTTTCAAATGCTTCTAATCTTTCATTTGTCCATTTAAATTTTTCATTCTTTCTCAACAATTCAAATAAAGGTGCACTGATGTGCGCTAATCTCGGAACAAACCTTTTGTAGTAGTTTACTACACCAAGAAAACCTCTTACTAACTTTATGTTGCTAGGTCTAGGGTACTTTTTGATGACGTCTAGCCTAGATTCATCTACTCTGACATAATTCTCTGTTAAATCATATCCTAAAAACTTTACTTCATGCTTTACAAACTCACATTTTCCTAAATTTACTTTTAAACCATTCCTTGCTAAAACTTCAATAACTTTGCGCAAATGCACTAAATGTTCATCTAAACTCTGACTAAAAATTAAAATATCATCGATGTAATGAGCTACAAACGAATTGTATGGTTCTAAAATCTGTTGCATTGCCCGTATCAACGCGGCAGCTGAACTACTTAAACCATAAGGTACAACCTTAAACTGATACACATTTCCATCTACCATAAATCCACAAAACTTTCTAGATTCTTTGTTCAACGGTACCAACCAAAAAGAGCTCTTTAAATCTAGCTTTGTAAAATAATTCGCATTTGTACACCTTGCCAACAATGTTTCAACCGTGACTGGAGTTTCGAACTGCGGTCGTGTGCGTTCATTCAGACGTCGGGCATCAAGACACAAACGGATGTCTCCATTCTTCTTTTGGACGACGACTAAAGGATTGACGTACCTTGTTCTTCCACGTTCAATTATCCCATCTTGAAGCATTTGGGATACCTCAACTCTGACTTTTTCTTGCATGTTTTTGGGAATTGGATAGTTCTTGATTTTGAAAGGTTTCGATTCATCTACTTCTAAAGAATGTTCATAACCAACTGCTAAACTTGGGAATTTGTCTACTAAGGATATGTACTGCTTTAAAATTTCTTTGACTTTAAATTCAAACTTTTCATCACAATCAATCTTAAATTCATTTAAATCATCTGGGAATTCAATCTGGGAATTGTTTGCTTCTAACTCTACTACTTCATCAACAACTTCTTCTTCTTTAACCTCATCAACTAATTCACTACCCTGTATACTATCACATTCAACAACTTTTCCATAACTCTGTATATCATTCTTAAAACAATCATTTTCTAACAACTCTAAATTCACATTTTCCTTCTCTTTTCTTAAACAATTAACAATTTTCTCCTCATTAGGAGTCTCATCACACCAATTAACTATCTCCTCTCCTATCTGAATTAGTCTCTTATCAACATCTACCACCGCTCTCATCTTGTCTAACAAATCAATCCCAATAATTCCATCTCTTTTTAAACCTTTTAATGATATAAATTCTCCCAGAAAAGTTGAATCCTTTAATTTGAATTCTACGACAAAAACTCTGTTGATGGCAGCAATTATCTTTTTTGTAGCAGTAATAATTGTAATTTTTCGAGTTGGAATGAATTTCCCTACTTTTTCTTTCTCTAGCATTTTTACTTTCTCTTCGTCTAAAATTGAAACCTCACTTCCCGTATCTACTAAACATCTTAAAACATTCTTTCCAAACATTGCATTTACATGTGGCAAATCTGAATTGATTGATCTTAAATCATTTTGTAAAATGGTGTACATTTTTTTCCTTTTGGTTGGATTTTCTAAAAATCCTGCCCACGAGCTTCATCGAGTAGTTCTTTCGGCTTTGTTTGAACCTTTTGCTCATTTAAATTAGACCTAGTGTCTTTGTGAATTGCGCCAGTGCTGTTTGATATCTGATTTGTTTGAATTTGATTAACGTAGCGATTTGAATTCCACTGCACAGAATCTCTAGGCAAAACTTTGTCAGCTGACTTAATTGAATTCTGATTTTGTGGGGAAGCCACTTGATTGACGTTTGACCTTGTCTGGACATCGTGACGGTCATTTTGGTGCGTTGTGGATACCTGAGGCACATTCTGATTGTTTGAATTTTGACTCTGACGTCCACCATTTCTAGGAGTGAAAGACTGTCTCCTGTTGAAATAGGGAGCTGGTCTCGGATTTACATTAGCTCGCGAATACTGTTGACGGTTGAAACCATCATTACTCGAACTGCCAGTTGCCTGATTGTGGTTGACATGGCCTTCAGGACTTCGCGATTTGCTAGGATTTACCTTGCATTGTTCCGCTTGATCTAATCTCTTCATTAGTTCCAACAATTGACTAACAGAGGTTGTATTTTGCATCGCAATGGCTTGAGTGACCTCAGGCTCAAAATGCCTGGATAATTGCGTGATCAAATCAGATTCCAAAACGGGTGGTGTTAAAAATTTGAGAATATTGATTTTCTTTATGACATAGGCTTCTCTACTATCTAATCCGCACTTATTATAAGAACCTAAGAATAAATTTGTTCTCACCCTTTGTTGAATCGCTTGACTCCAGTATTGTCGTTGAAATACATCTTGGAAGTGGTCCCAGGAATTGATCGTATCTGCGACGAAGTCAAACCAGGATCTCGCTTCATCCTTCATGGCGTTGCGGGCGATCCGCAGCTTGTTTCTTTCTCCCGGTACGGATTCTAAAAATTCGTTCAAATTTCTTAGAAACGCCATTGGATTGGGCGTTACCGAACCAAAAAATTTCGGTAACTGTTCCATTTGAACAGGCATTGACAAAATACTGTTACCAAACTGATTGACATTGGGAATTTCTTGAATTGATGAAATTTTTCTGTTTATTTGTTCTTCTGCTCTTTCCACACTCTCAGCAATCTTTTCCTTCACTTCGCATTCTATTTTTCTGACTCTTTCTTCAACCACATATTCTCTCTCATCCCATTTATTTTTCATTCCTTTTATCTCTTTCTGACAATGTTTAATTGATATTTCATTAGCTGATGATCTTATTGTATTATCTAATACTTTATTCTCTACTTTCTTAACGTTTTCATCTACTCTTATGATTTCTGATCTAAAATCACTCCTTATCTCATCAATCTGTCTCTGTATCCCTTTTGTTACATTCATAATCTCATTATTAGAAACAACAAGCTGTCTAAACATCATCATCACATCTTTCATTCCTATACTTTCCTCAGTTTTTCCTGTCTCACTCTGCTCCAACGTCTCGATGTGGGACTCCCTCACATCCGTCAAAAGTGCTTGTGGAAGCTCCATCTGCTTGCTCTCCTTTTCCTCAGGAAATGAATCCTCCGAATACGTCTTGTCTAGCACGGTTGCCACAGATTCCTCGCTCCTGTACCTGGATTGCTCCCTCCAGGTTCCTTCTGGGACGAACAATTTGTCCTGTGCTTGGTTCTCTCCGGACATTTCGACGATTTACAAAATTTTTTAAACACAACAGGTATTAGTTTCCCCGAAACAGTTGAAAAATTCACGAAACCTCGTGCAGGGAAAATTACAAAGTAAATCGTGGCCAAAAATGAATCAAAACAACAATGAATCGTGAGCCCCACGTTGGCAAAGCCAAATAATTATGCTGTGATAATTATGAAAATGTGAATTATTTAAAATTGAATTAATGCTTGTGACCAAATGTCTGAAATTAATTATTAAGTTGAGCGCCAACTCTAAAATAGAGTATAAATTGCTTGAAGAGCATGGGATTCAAAATCCCAGTGGTCCACCTTCTGAAGGTAAACCTTAAGAAACTGAAAGTGGGTGTAAATTGACCACGATGTGGGGAAACAAATTAAAACAACAAAATTTGAATTTTGAAATTAATTAGAACTTTAATAAATAAAAAAACAAATAGGAAGAAATTTAAAACCTTAGATTAATTAAAATCCAGGCTTAAAAGAAAACTCCCTATATTTAACGTGAAAATAACAAGATTAAGAAAATTTAGAAATATAAAATTTTTATACACCACGTGTAAATCGCAAAATGGCGTTCTCAGGTGAACGTCTTTAACTTTAAATACTTAAAACTGCTCAAATGTAGTCAGCAATTACAAAGCAAGGTAAAAATACCTTCAAAACAGTGAACTACAATCAAATCTAATTGAAAAGGAAAAAGAATGAATCAAAAATTATATAAAATATCAAATAATAAAAAAAAATGAACTCTCAAAAAGTAAAATTAAATCAGCTATAACAAACTATTTGGAATTCCAAATATTATACAAAGAAAATTAACTGAATTGAGTGTAAGGTGCCTCTACTAAGGTTAGATTTGTAAAAATCAATTGACACGCGGAAACAAAATGTCTTCAAACGACATACATTTACAGCGCTCAGGAAAATGATCTTACCTTCGCAGAGTCTAATTGTACACTACCTTCTCTCTCCCGCAACCGAGCAAACGCCGGTACCAGAGAAGCGCACGCAACAGATGCGAACTTACACGGTGAACTGACTTAACCCAAGCCAAACAAACATTTAAAACAAGAAACTGAGCTTAATGAAAATTACATTGCGGTAAAACAAAACTAAAAATGATATTAATAAGAATTTTTCAACATGTTTCAAAGCAACTTAATACTAACTTAACTTTTACGAAAAATTTAGTGTCTTTTAAAAATCTTCCTGGAACAGCTGACTTGGACGAAGGGGTCAACGCACTCACGCATAGTTTTTCATCCCCTTTTTCCACAGCAATATGTATTGTACATACAAGATACATGAAAAGATCAAACATTATGAACTTTTATAAACTTTGAAAACTTAATCACATACACATCATTGTTTGAAAAAATCTGTTATTTGTTTCTGTTTAGTAGCTGTTAAAGACTTTTTGAAAGCCAAGTCTCTCCATTTTCGTATGTTCATCACGTCCAATGCCGTTGAATCTTTTTGCTGCTCAACGTATTTTTTGCTTCTTCGTGACCTATTTTTTGCGAGTCCTCCATGTCTGCATTTTCGCCATCGTCTTCGCATCCGCAGTCAGCTTTACTGGCAATACCGATTATTTCTTCGTCAGTAAAAAATTCGTTTTCTAGTCCTTCGTCACTTTTTGTCATCAATTCCTCCACGTCTTCAAACTGCATTTGGTTCCCACACTCCCCACCAAGTAACGACTGCAGATCGTCTAAAATGGCTTGATTATCTATTTCTTCGTTCTCTGAATCGTTACTCTCGACCAAATTTTCTATATTAGGCCAAACCTTCCTCCACGATTTTACAAAGGTAGAAGAAGGCATTTCCTGAAAAGCACTGGCCAACATAAAAATGACATCCTTGATGTCTATCTTTTTCACGTTTTCCAAGAGAGACAAGTTTTCATCCTCGCACTTAAATAAAATTTCAGAAAGAAATTTACGTCTGTATCGTCTTTTTAAACTCTCTATCACTCCTTGGTCCATAGGCTGTACCAAGCTAGTAACATTATTTTTATGCCATCCACCTCACTCAAGTGGGGGTGAGTTGGAGCGTTGTCGAGTAGAAGGATTGCTTTCATTGGTAAATTTTTGCTCTTCAAGTGTGCCTTCACTTTTGGGACGAATTCGGAGTTAAACCATTCTTCAAACAAATTTGAGTTCATCCATGCTGATTTTTGGGACCTGTAGTACACAGGAAGAGATGATAAATTGGTGTGCTTGAATGCTCGTGGTTTAGCTGACTTTCCTATCACAAAAAGTGGGATTTTATGAGACCCAGCTGCATTAAAGCAAACACCAACGGTGATCCGTTCTCTATTTTTTTTTAACCCTGGCGCGGATGATGTTTCGCGACTTGATACAAAAGTTTTAGTTGGCAACATCTTAAAATTAAACCCAGTTTCGTCCATGTTGTACACCTGCTCAGGGACTAGATTATCACCGTCGATCACTTCCATAAATGTTGTCTTAAATTCACAAGCAGCTGAATCATTTGCTGACATTTTTTCACCGCTTATGTGAGCGAAACGAATCCCATGACGCTTTTTCCAACGATCAAGCCATCCCTCTTATTGTATGTCTTATACCGTTTACTGTGCTAGACCGGCAAGAATATATTTCCCAAAATTATTTCGAATTTGCTAATATAACATCATTGGATGTTGAACGGTATTTTTCGACATTAAAACACATTTATTCTGCACGTCGCATTAACTTAACCGAAACATCTGTGGAGACATATCTGACGATTGGAATATTTCAAAAATCTTATCCACATAATTTATTCACTGATAATTGATAATACGGTAAGTGTTTCTGCGCGTTTTATATTTTTTTATAATTTAAATTAAATGCAAAATTGCATGCGTACGCTACTGGAATGTCGGTCGAATATGCCGACTCTACAAATGAATTATAAAGTACATAAGCAGTAATTATTTTGTTATATTACATTGCTTTTTCATGTGTTTTTAGGCACAATTAATTTTTTTGCGCTAAATATGCATTTTAGACTTTTAGACCACTGTGGGCCGGTTAATCCGAGGACCGGTTGATCCGAGGCCGGTTAAGAGGGGTTATACTGTATTTTCCTGTTGCATAATCTTGTAGTTTACATTATAAGTTCCATCACACAGAAACAGCTACGAAACTTATATCTATATCAACAAACAGGCTATTTCTTCGATTTATGCAGTCTCAAATACCATATACTTTTAGCTTCATTTTCATAAACAACTAGTGACGGTCCAACAATATTTTTGTTACTCGATGTAATATACAACCTTACGTATTCGACAAAATTTTCTTTCGTTGATCAACATTAATTTTTGAGCAAGTTATTACCATTTCAGTCAATGTCCGCTTTTTACCGCCTTTCGATCCACTGTGCGACGGGTCGAGTTCTGAACTCGATATATGTACTCGGTTCTTGAAAGTACTAATTATACTAAAAAAACCAATCGCTACGTACTCGAGTTCCCGGTAATGGGTTCGTAGTTTCGAGTACTCGATTTCAGACTTGAGAATTCAAATATTCAAATCTACCAGGTACGCTATATGCATCCAGCAATCGTCCCCAACAAAATGCTTCGTTTCGGAGCGGTTTTAGAAAATAAAACTTAAACCATTTATTACGCGTCCATTAAATAATAAACAGAGAATTGTCGTGCTATATCTAGATGGGATACCCAATGCCGGCCTAAGAGCAAAATGCTATTTGTGCAAGAATGAGGTTTGGCGCCCTTTACAATGAAAATGTTTATAGAAAACCATATTATTTTTTAATATTTTCTTCATTTCGGCGTCCAACCCGAAATTGCACGCGTGCGACTACACTCGTCGCACACACTTTAGGTCGGCACTGGGTATAACTAATTCCAGGACTACCAGGATTGTGTATTTTAATAAAAAAATACAAATATAGATATATTTTTCTAAAGCAGATCTTGATTTAAAAAGATAATATTCAAGTAGTTGGCGGTGATTATTACATGAATTTCTGAATATATACAATATACACACGTACGGATGTATTTCTTAAGGGATGTTACACATTTTTATGACTCACGTAGGTTGCTAATCTAAGTACAACTGTAGTGTTTTTATATCCTTGGCTAATAGAATTTTATGAATAAGATTACTTCGTTTGTTTGTATTGGCTAACATCTAAAACATTGGCTATTAAAATCCAGTCTGGGAGCTCGAGTAATAGAATCAAATTTGGGAACTCGAGTGCTAGAATCGAGTCTGGGAACTCGAGCGCTAGAATCGAGTCTGGGAACTCGAGTAGCGAAATTGGATCTGGGAACTCGAATATTGAGATCGAGACTGGGAAATCGAGTAGCAGAATCGAATCTAGGAACGCGAATCCTGGAATCCAGTCTGGGAATTCGAGTATCACAATCGAGTCTATATACTCGCATATAGACTCGATTCTTTTGCCAACGAGTACTAGTTACTTGATTTTTAAAATCACGGACTCATCGCATCACTAGTATATATCTACGCAGATAAAAATCGAATTTTTAATGCATTAATTTTGAACATCGAACGCTGCATTCGTGACATTAAAACTATCGGATATTAAGGTTCTTTCAATTCACTGGGTTCTTTAAGTATTCACTCGAGGTGAACGGTGAAAGGTTAAATAAGCGTTATTTAACATGTAAGGTAATAAACTATCCTTCATTTAATTATAAATTCATATTGTTTTCTTTGTTAAAAAACCTAGCCAACCTATAGCCAAAATAAATTTTAGTATGTGGCAAAATTACTTGTCAAATGCAGCGTGTATAGAAAATCGTTTCCGGTTATATACTCCTCGTAAAATATAAGTACCTAATTATATGTACCACCTATATATGAGAAACATACCAAAGAATAAATAATAAATATTACTAAAAGCAGGTGACAAAAACTAGACCACACAGTCAACTCAATTAAGAAGAATTATTATATGTATTTCATTAATTTTGTCTTTGTCCTATTTCCTGTCCTTTAAAGCGGAACCGAATGTCGCTTGTCCTGACGATGACGGGATTTTATTGAAAAAGCTACGAAGCAAAAAGAAATAAAAACATCAACTTTTGGTCAGACCGTAATAAACGCGATATCTGTAGTAGTGATCTGTCCATATGTTTATACTTTTTGATATATTGACCGGTATATGTTGCGTTTTATGTGTGTACGCGTTCCGAGCATAGGGTTGCTGAGCTTTCTCCTTTCCATTTACGCTTACGATTCCCATCATAAGCCGGCTTCTATCCTTTTCTGTCTGAAGATTTGTGACGTCATAAATAGTTTCTTGATGAAGACATCTCATCCAGTAGACGACGATGTGTGTGGCATTCCATCCTACGGTGAACTCGCTCAAGTGAGCTTTTGCGTAACGATCTCCGTCCTTCTCCGGCATTAAGAGGCGACAATTAGAACGTAAGGGACGTACGGTCGGTCTGACTATGTAGAATCGTGCGCGTTAAACGGTTTCTGGATATTAGAAGACCGACCACCGGTTGTTAGATTATTCTTGTCGTCCAAATAAAACGTAGTATATACTTGCTACTAGTACCTTTGCCCTTATGCTATCCGACGTACATATATTAGTAAGAGGCATGCATTGCGCTTTATACAGCATATTGGTACATCCGATACATTCATGTTGAATATTAATTAGTCATTGCAACGATATGGTTTCATATTTATCACTTGTAAGACGCATACCAGTGATTACTGCATTTGTATATTATTGAGGTTAACAAAATAAATAATGATATACCTATAATAATTTTCTTTAATTTACATCGCACAATGCTTAGCATAGTTTGTAGTTTTAGGCATTTATCTATGTGCAGTAGTGTTACTGCTACTGTAATGGTATTATTTTTATACATATTAAGGATACAGTGTAACAACAGGGGGTGGCATTCGCTATCCGTCTGAACTGCTCCTTATGGTACAGCACAATCATTTTTTTTTGGTTTATTAATCTTTTCTCTTGTTTTTAGTTTCTCCTTATTTCTGTAACGTGCTGAATAAAGAAATATTATTACATGCTAAGTGAAATATGTTTCATTACAGTGGAGGGTCAAATCCGCATACTGGAATGAAATTTCCACCGAGGATAGAATACCGTCCTCGATGCGCCTACCATGCATCTTATTATTTTCTTTTGGTAGGCAGATAGCCTGCTTGCACAGCTCACCGACCTCCAAAAGACAATCCCGTACCGTAAACAAGACTCGAGATAGAAAAAATAAAATCTCCGCAGTGAATTTAATCCTGCGAGAGGCTTCAAAATCCTTATACCACAGTATGCAGAGCATAATTCCTTTTCAATTGCAGAACAATGTTCTTTAAACTCGGTGGCGGCTGGTACTAAAGGGCACAAGGGCACGTGCCACCCAACCACCAAGATAAACACAGAAAGAAATTCGCATGTAATTCAGTGCATTATTTTTACGTATTTTTATAACGATAATATCAAAGTTTATTTTCGCACCACAGACACTAGCCCATATGCCAACCCTCGAAACTATCTTCCGGGGCACAATTTCCGATGTCCCTATTTCGCCCTAAAATCAGCCGGCTCCACTTGTGTTAGCCATATGCGTTTAAACGTCTCATTCGGGCACAAAATTTCGTGTCTCCAGTTAATGTCGTGCATTCATTGGGTCTGCATTGTTTTCGGCGCGTACCGCGCATGTGTGATTTCAAAGGCGTTTCAAAGTGACGATTACACTGGGCAACAAATTTTCGAAAATTTCATGCTTCCAAGCTGAAAATAGTCATTTCTTAATAAATTCAATGTGCTGAACACGAAAATGACTAAGAAAAAGCTGAATTGGCTACGGGTTTTCTGTAATATGTACGCATATTTCAGAAAAAGTGTACTTATGTATGTCAATATTATAATACATGGTAAGAAAACATTTACGCATATTTCAGAAAAAGTGTACTTATGTCAATATTATAATACATGGTAAGAAAACATTAGTCTGCTTCTGGCTTTCGACTTCTTTTGGCCTGCCGTTTGTAGTGGACTTGTGGAGCATCTCTACTGATTGTCCAACAATAGTCAGCTAGCATTGACGTAGACCATTTTTTTTTTCGTAATTTCTCACTAAATTGCGTTACATTATGCAATAGCATCTATACAATGGACAAAACGTCAATATCTCTGGAACGTGAGCCAATCAACTTTTTTCAATGTGATATTCGTGTTCAGCACGTTGAATTCATTCAGGATTGGGTACTTTCACCTAAGAAGCAATTTCACTGTTGACCAGTGTTATTAATGATGAAAGTTAATTGTGTGCAAAATATTTAAAAAAAACCCCACTATCATTTTAGGAAAAACTTTTAAGTAACAAGAAAGGACGGCCGATTCCTCATCTTCAAATAAACTGCACTTCCACAAGTAAAACTAGAACTTCTATTGTAAGTTCAATAAAAAAATATATGAAAAAAATAAAATAAAATAAAAATATGAGTGGATGTGCGGATGTTCACTATCAAATAAACTATTTTGTCTGCTTACTTTTTGAGAAATTTGTTAGTGCATGGATTAAACAAGGGTTGAATGATTTAAAGTATATCGCAGAGAGTGCAAAGAATTTGAAAATTTTGACATGTCTTCTTTTTCGAAAATATTCCTTATCTTGTAAGCCATTAGATACAATGATGTCATTGTGGGCCGTTGCAACAAAAAAGATAGAGTGTGTCAAATTCTGTAAAAAAAAACAAGTAAAATTTATACAGAATGTTGGTAAATTGAACGTCAAAACGTCTTGGATAAAAACATTTTCATTTTGTGATAAAAATGAAAAATAAATTGTTCTTTTCAATCAAAACTTTTAGATATTTCGCTTACATGGTACTTATCTTCAGGTGAAAAATAAAGATAATGGAATATTCTCACCTGAAGATGCCTACTATGCAATCGAAACATGTTGCAAAACAGATTTTTACTAAGTACAGTTTATATCATTGAATTTATAACAAGAGGGCTTTCGAAGATAGTGTTACAAAAATGTTTGTCGCATTAATCTACCTGCAGTGGATCGCGAGAGAAAGAAACAGCTCGTCTTTTCATACCTAAACAGAATTGTCCTACCACTTTGTAATCCTTAGTCATTAAATAATGTCTACTTTATGCTCTAAAAGTTTGAATGAAATGTATATGTTTAGCTCCCTATAAGTAATAACTTTGTAGGTGTTAGGTGTGAGTTTTATCATTTTTAACATTATTAGTAATTCGAAAAAAAAAAGAGAATCAGAAACGGCTAAGTTGAGCTAATTCTTTTTTATTCTATATACAGAGTTGTTCACGCTATACGGCACGGAATATTGTGGCCAAAATACGTGCCTTTCAAAAAGTTTTATTTTTTGGGATATATGGGGATCTATATGGATACTTTTTAAGATTATTTTCATATTATACAGGGTGTTCCAAAAACCCTTAAAGTATTATAGTTTTGTTTTTTTTTAAATGGAACCGCCTGATGTATATTATTCCACTTTTGGATTCTCTGATCAAAATAAGTGTCTGTTTTAATAAGGTTTATAATACCTAAACCTAAAGTTTTTTTAAATAATTTGAATTTTGTTAAAATTTAACTTAATTTTTGTGTTTCAAATACTGCAGAAGTATTTAAGTTATATAAGCGAAATTCACAGTGAAATGAAATAATAGACGATATTTTATAACCCAATTATAATAAACTTGCCGTGTTGTACAGGGTGTATAACACACATACAAAATTCAATTCCATTGTCAAAATCATTTCCATAAAGTTTTTGGCAATGCAAGATTTTATAAGGATGAAATTTGTGTATTTTAAGAATTCTTGAAGTACTTGCTTGACTAATGTTAGTATTTTCGGATATTTGAATTTGACTAATATTGGGATTTTCGATAACTGAACCAACTACAGTAACATTTTCTTCATTTATAGTGACAAATTTTCTTGTAATGGGTTTTTTTTTTATAACTAACACTTCAACTTTCCTTAAACTGGTTTAACAGTCTCTTAGAAACGGCTGATTTAGGGTGATTTAGGGTGATTTGTTTCAGGAAACCTTTGAGCATAAACTCGAGAAGCCAATAAACAATTTTAATGACATTCTCTCTCAATACGCTCTTCTTTTGAGTAAATCTGCATTTTGACTAACAATAAGTAATACAACAACGATATTTAAATAATAACGATTTAAGCTTTCACAATTACAAAAAAAGAAATACCACTATAGTAAAAACAGGCTTTGCAGACTAAAGTGACAGGTTAAATGAATTATCTGACATTTCTAAATGCGTTAGGCATAATATGAGAATAATTTTGAAAAGTATCCATAAGACTCCCATATATTCCAAAAGTAACTTTTGAATGTCACGTATTTTGGCCACAATATTCCGTGCCTTATAGCGCGAATAACCTGTATATATTTTCTTCGGGTTTCAATTGCAGCGTTTCAATATCACATATTATTAGTAATTTCAAAACAAATTACGAAATGATTGGTGTTATATTAAACGCTGTTACATTGTGTGTATCCTAATCCGGAAGCTGTTGCTTATTTTCCTAAAGTTTTTCGATTATCTCATAAATACATTTACATTTTTCTTTGTATACTCTTCGAAGGATTTTTATTAGCAAGCTAATATTCGCACTTACTACGAGCTTAGAAGTTGGATCATAAAAACGACAATATAGATTTTGTTTGATGCTTCAAAGAGGATATACTAATGGAACATGGGGGATTTTAATCAAATGTGTATAGGTATATATTAGCTCGTAACCAAATACAACAGCGACACAAGTGCACAAAAAGTTGAAAGGTGAGGCGTGTTTGTTTTAAAATCGAAAGCGATAGGGTGTGGTAGGAATTTCGTGCTGTGTTTCATAGTGATAATCGGACAAGCGCAAATAGGTATACCTCTCCGTGTTTCCCAATCATGTTGCTTCATCCTGCACGATTATGTATTATATTTCAAAGAAAGATATTTTACCCCTATAAATTTATTTTGATCTTATAGTGCTACCTATGTGCATACATAATTTAATTTAATATCAACAGCCAATATTTTGGCCTATTAAATATTCTTATATTCTTTGTTTTACTACTGTTTTTTTTTTTTCTTATTAGATCATCTATGGTTTCAATTTGTTGGATGGAATACTTCTTTTTATTAGATTTTATACATTTTTTTAAATTTTTTGTATCATCTCTCATTTTATTTTAAAGCTTGCTGAAATTGCAATTTTCTTCTTGTAAGTGCTCGTTTACTGGAGAAAGATATATTGTTCTAGTAAAATAACGTACTGTTATTTCCAAATCATTATTATGTTATTCTTTGGGGTTGGAACCTTATAGAACTCAACTATATCTGGACCTATTCCTTTTTTATTCAATAATTTTCATTGTTAGTTTTTCTCGTGACATGCAGAATGTAACAACTTGTAAATTTTTTTAAGGCGATATACGAGAAGAACCTCTTTTTATGGTGATATGTTCACACTTTAGGCCATATCTACATTATATTTCAAACATCAGTTTTTAGAGGTTATATTGACTGCATTATTAGTACTAAATTCTTTCTTTTACTAAACCGGTATAATCTCGGTTGACGGAACGATGGGTGTATCTCTGAGTCCTTATGTATTTACCTCCGTTCATCTTAGCCATAGGCAATAATTATTGTAATAGAAACTTGGAGACACAGCCATTGTATCAATGATCAAATAATATTCTAAATAGATTTGACAATCTTGTCGACATACGTTTCATTAATTATTATTTTAACACTGCATATTTTTAATTTTTCCCTGCATTGGTGTACCTATTTATAAATACTCGTTTGTATATTAAATACGAAGGACTAATGCTGTAACGCTATTGGCCAAGTTTTCCATGTGCCAATTAGCATACATACATTCACATTACTAACAATAAGTATATTGAAATGTTGACTTGACTGTTATTAATAAAAACAGCCAATAAAAGTTTTACTGATGGTTTTACAACACTTTCTTATTGAGATTATTATTAACTGACAAAGTAGCAGTACTATTAAGTTTTATTTATACAAAAGATAGTGTTTGTAATTTTGGTTTTACTGAAATGTATTTGTAATACGTCAGCATTTGTTAAACAACTACGCATTCATTGCAAATGAATACCATTTACTGCAATTTCAGCAGGTTTAAAACATGCAGAAAGCCTTCAACATTGTTAGCGGGTAGTGCTTGAAGCAAGAACTTCGAGTAAACACCAATAAAACTGCAGTTGTACCATTTATAAACAGGAAGAAACTATTTTTAGATAAAGTATTCCTGAAAGGTGACCCACTAGAATATCCAAAGGATGTCAAATATTTGGAAGTTACACTTGACCAGAAACTGAATTGTAACAAACAATTAGACAGAATCACTCATAGAGTAACAATGGCATATTGGTCCTGCCTAAGACCTGATATATTAATTATATCAGAAAATCCCATGGTCACCTACGCTTTCATAGTATGCATACAGAAAAATGATTTACTGATTGCAACAAAAATATTTTCTCGACTGTACTCTACAGAAGAAATATAAGTTTAAGTAATTGAATCTCTTCGTGTTAGTATTTTATTTTCTTGAAAAATTATTGAAACCAAATAGTAATTTCTTCATCCAAGTATCTTAAATACTTAATTTTTGTTATTCAGTAACAACTGGAATTGTACACATGTTGTTTTTTATACCAAGTATGCGAATGTTTAAATCAACCGCATATTTACTTTAACATTTAAGAATTTATTATTCTTTATCGAAGTAAATATATCTTTGCGTATATATGAACGGCTACACACTAAAAAATATTCCTACGGAAAATTCCAATAACGTATAAAGTAAAATTGCAAAAAATTGGGAACTTTACTAGAAAACTTTAGGTATATTTTCTAATTTTTGATAAATTTACCCTATACATTACTGGAATTTTCCGTAGGAATTGCAAATATTTTTTTAGTGTGTACTTAATTGGAGTGCTAACCACTTGTATCACAGTACCGGTTTTCCTTATGTTGTGGCCAAAACTAAAGGAAAAACCAGCACATGACTTAACTGCAGAAATGACAGAGAATGACCTGCTTGGGAATGATGATGATATTGCTAGTCTAGAACACTTGTACTTACCTCCTACTCATGGCTTCATTTGTTTTCCTCTTCTAAGTTTGTATTTTGTCGGCTCTAATTTTTGAAAGTTACAACGTGTAGTGCGAGAGAGTAACTACTGTTTTTCAGATGTCAACAATGTATTTGGCGCACTTCTGGTGCTTCAAATTTTATGTCAGCGGCAAAAAGGTAAATTATTTTTTAAAATCGAAAAAAAAAAATACTGGAAACAACTATTTGAAATATTTATAGGTAGTAGGTAGTTAAAGTACAAGTTGACAGTTTCTCTTCCAAACTAAAATATTACTATTTTTATAACAAAAGTGTATTTTCAATGTATGGTATTAATACACAGTGACTCAAATAATTGAGCGGACACCAACATAATATATAAAAGAGCCCATGTATGAAGAACAACATAATTTTTAGTAGATACAAGTTTGGGTTACAGTGTATATATAGACATCATCATATTGCTAACTTAAAATACATCAACGTTTTCAAATAAAAAAAAAATAATTTGCCATCTCAATAAATTCACCAGACATTAATAAAAAATAAGAATAAATACAATTATGAAACAAGTTAGTATTTCGTCACACCTCCTTTGGCTTCTATTACACTTTTCAATCTACTAGGCATAGATGTTGCCAATTTGAAAGTTACTTCCTGGCTTTTCTTCGCCCATTCTTGCAGTAACACGGTTTTCAGGTCGAATTTTGAAGAAATGTTAACCATTGTCGTACTAGATAGGATTTGTGTTTAAGGTCATTGTCTTGGTAAAATCTGAATTTGTCTAAAATTCCCATTTTCTCAGTATTGCTCCTTAAATGGGTTTTTAAAATATTCAAATACATATGCTGACTCATAATACTCTCTATAATTACCAGATCTCCAACACCAGCAGCGGACATACAACATCATACCATCAGTGAGCCACCTCCATGCTCCACAGTTGGAACGAGATTTTGTATTTTCATTTCGTTCATTGGTTACGATAAAAAATATTGGGAACATGTAATTTTCGTGGACGAGAGTAAATTTAATGTTTTTGGCAGCGACGGACGCGTTATGGTTTGGCGAAAACCAAACGAAGAAATGAAAATAAAAAATCTTGTTCCATCGGTGAAGCATGGAGTTGGCTTACTGATGGTATTGGGTTGTATATCCGCTGCTGGTGTTGGGGATCTGGTAATTATAGAGAGCATTATGAATCAGCATATGTATTTGGATATTTTAAAAACCTATTTAAGGAGTAATGCTGAGAAAATGGGAATATTGACAATGACCCTAAACACAAATCCTATCTAGCCCGACAATGGTTATTATATGACTGTCCAAAAGTACTCGATACGCCGACACAATACCCTAAATATAAAAAAGCGAAAAAACGCAACATTTATTCAAAATCCGACCTGAAAACCGTGTTACTGCAAGAATGGACGGATATAAACCAGGAAGTAACTTTCAAATTGGCAACATCTATGCCTAGTAGACTGAAAAATGTAATAGAAGCCAATGGAGGTCCGGCAAAATACTAACTTGTTTCATAATTGTATTTATTCTTATTTTTATTAGTGTTCGGTGAATTTTAAGTTAGCAATATCATGATGTCTATATATACACTGTAACCCAAACTTGTATCTACTAAAAATTATATTGTTCTTCGTACATTCGCTCTTTTATTATTTTATGTTGCTATCCGGTCAATTATTTGAATCACTGTACTTATAATAGAACTGATATTAAAACTATGAAGCAAAATATATTAGGATATTATTACAACTTTTACAAGTATACATTCACATATTGTTTGTTCATCGTTTATTAACATAATCCTCAACCTAAAATTAATATATTTGCGGTAATTAAGCTTAACAAAACCTAATTTAAGAGCGGCTTTTCGGGTTGGGGTGTATTCGACACAAATATCACACCATCGCGCCTGAGAGAGACGAGAGAGAAGTTACAGTCCATCTGGGTGCGGACGAAAATATAACCGTTTATATGAAATACAATGAGCTCCTCTCCGCAACTGTCAAAATTTACTCTTGAGTAATGACCGCAGTCAAAACACTCAATTGTGTGTATCCTCTTACCGAACACAAACTCGTATATCAACTATTCTGTCTCAAATTATGTTCAAGGAAGAGGTGCATGTATCCGATGCCTGGTGCCGGAGTGAGATGGTGACATTAGCTGACTTCAATACGAATTGATAGCTGGGACCCACCACAGTGTTGGTGACAGAGTGGACAGATGACTGCATTTAGAATACAGTAAACTTTCTTAAATCGACGTAGGTTCGGGTATATAGATATAGGTATACCAATATCTTCTAATTCGTCTCGTAAAACTACTTTGTAATTAATACTTTTTTTTACAGTTAATTTGTAGTTGGTTAATTTGGAACTAGTCTGGCTGTTCGTATTTATTTAAAATACAATTTTGTGTTTACAAAATTCTGGGTTATTATTAAATGTATCTGGGGAAAAAAATATGGAAGTTGTCTAGGTTAACTGGATTACTGATGAAGCATGGGCCAATCAAGATTTTTTAGGGATAGCATGTCTCGGATTAAAAAACGGTGGTATGCATTCGCACAACTGGAACGTTGATTTAAATTGGTATATCAAGAGCTTATAAAACGCTAAATACAAATATTCAAACTCAAAATATTTCATATAATCCTAAAATGATGAAGAACTAAATATGGTGTTTCTATAATATAAATCGCTCTAATAAAAACAAATTCAACAATTTACCGAAATATGTAGTTAGTTGTCAAAACAAATATATTTAGGATGTTGGTTTTAATACTGGGTTTGTCAGTTGGTAGTGGAAAGCCCTTGGAGTACTTTTGTAAAGTATTAGTCATAGATGGCTAGGCGTTTATTTTTTACAATTCTTTAAGTTTGATAGTCTCGCTTAAGTACACTGGAATACGAGATAGCTTTACAAGCTTTTAGTGGCGTAAGCTCAGTATTAGCATGCGGAAGGACCATGGTTCGATTCCAGACGAAGTCCGATTCCTCTTTTCGTTTCTTTTTGTGTTAATCGTAATAAGTGTCAGAAAATAAATTAAACACAAATAAATGCATTTCGGTTGATTGTATAGGATGGTAATAGGATAACGATTAATTTATTTCATTAAAATTAATAGTAACACATTATACAAATATTTCATCCAAAGTAAATATTAATTCGAAACATTTAAATGCTTCCCTTAGTTGTATTAGTAGGATTATTATTATCAAAATGATTTTCACAAAATATGCTATCTATGAAAGATCACAGATAAATGACCCAATGATTGCTCTCCACTTTAGTTAGAAGACAACATTTTTAGATAGGCTACAGGAAGAACGCCGTACACTATCCATTTGCGATAGCTTAGACGATTTAGTCTTTTTGGCATCACTTTGTTTGTATGTATTTTCTACTTTTATTTCTTACTTGTTATACTCAGAGAATGCCAATAAATATTGTATTATTATTATATTATTTCTATAAACTCTTATTGTTTACTTTAAGCAAAAAAGTTAGTCATAGTCCGATTATTACTATACACAATCAACGAAATGCATCCAAATGTTATAAATTAATATATATTTCCAACCATATATTTGTATAATCTGTTTTTGTTAGCTTTAAGGAAATAAATTAATCGTAATGCTGTTATTATCCAATGTAATTAACCGGAATATATTTATATAATTATAATTAGTTCCCGATATTTATTTTCTAACACACTAGTCATGGGCAGTCTGACTCTTTTCAAAGGTTATAGATAGTAAATATTTTTTTCAATAGTTTGTTAACAGCTTTATACCGGTAGATCTCTTGAAATCGCTTTATGTATGTCAAGAAGTTTCTATTAATAATGAAATTAAATAAAGAAATCAATTGTTATCTTCTCTTCAATTTTATTGATAGTTTTATTTTTTTATTATTACCTCACCCTGTAATGTTCAAATTTCCAAAGAACAAACGCAATTAGTTTCTACTGCAGGCTGTGACCGAAACTGCACAGCTATGTCATGCTTCATAATATCACGGAAGTAAATAGATTGAATATTAATACAATATGAACAAAAGTTGCCGACGGCAGATGTCAGAACAGAAAAATGTATGTATGCTCCTAAATATGTAGAAAATAAAGCCGATACAGTTTACAAAACCTCTATTCGTTATACAAAGATTTCATGACTCACAATCAAATGCGGAGAATTGACGGAAATGCCGACAAAAACTTGTTATTATAATAACAAGCCGATACGAGAAGGTGGGTACGAAATACGAAAACTTTTATCAGTTGAGATTCGAACTATCTGACTCCCAAGTAAGATTCGTATCAAAGATACGAATCATACGGATACGATCCGTCTCTATAAGACACCTATTACATACTGATACCTATTACATAGTTTGTGTAAATTCAAACGATTAAAACAAAACAAAAAAATGAAAAAATAAAAAAGAAAGCATCGACTCACTCCCTCGGGTTTCGACCCATGGTCCCTTCGCACTTACCACTGCGTCACTGGAAGCTCGTAAACTAATTCAGTATGTATAATGCATATTTCATATTTAAGTATTATATAATTTACTTTTTAAATACCGATGGTGTTTCGAAATGAATAAATAAAAGTTAAAACCACAACAATGATGTTTTAAATTGCCATGAAATGGTTCAGATTAATTTAACAGTGCGAGTAGTGCATTCGTACATGTGTCTCCCATAAGCTGTGCACTGTTAGTTAAACGTGAACAGACTATAGATTAATTTTCAATTGAGGATGTTTGTTTAGTTCCCACGAAATAAGTATGAGCGTTGTAATTACTTGCTAAACTGCGTAAGTATGTAATACGCTGAGAAAAATAGGCGATAAAAATAGTGACACCAAACTTCATAATTAGTGGTACTACAATTATATTAAACTGTATAACTTTTTTAACAAATAGTGACATATGATTGGATACTGGATATTAGGTAATGTAATAATAATAATAAAGCTTTTCAACAATAATTTTTAATGTGGTTTAAGAGTGAATAAATAATAGAATCCTTTCATTCACTGTATTTCACAGTTATTTATTTAGTACACCATGTTCCGGCTTTCGCTATCATCAGGTACTAATTGTACGATAAAAAATACAAAAAGAATTGTAGATCCAAACGGTTAAAATTTAATTTTAATATGGCTTATTGCTGTATTACTACGGAAGAATGTAAGATATATTAATAATAATGATAATAATCTTTATTTGAAATATAGCACAAAGGCACATAAGAAAATAACGTCGCTAAAAGAAATTGAACAATAATAAAGTAAATAATAAGGATGATAACTAATGGTATGCTAATAGCTATTTGTGTTACAGTAATCCTCTAACGAATAACAACTTAATTGACATAAATATTTTTTACATTAGAACGAAAAGATTTGTAACTAATTATTGACCTTAGGTTATTTGGTAAGGTATTGTAAAGTTTACATGCCAAAAAGCTTAAGTTTTTCTGAAAAAGGACAGTTTTATGTCGTGGTGGTAAGAGGTAATCCATTTTTCTCAAACCGTGATCACCATCCCGCGGACGATCAGCAAAAAATTCCCGCCTATACTTATGTATGACAGACACTACTTCGAACATGTAAGCATCATAAAAGGTTAATATTTTTTGAGACTGAAATATCTCCTTACAGGATTGACGCCATGGAAAGCTAAATATAATTTTCAAGGCTCTTTTCTGCAATAAAATTATTCGATAATTACCAACACTACAACCTCAATGAATGATACCAAAGGTCATTTTGCAATAAAAATTGGAATAGCAATAAACTTTAAGTACTTCGAAGCTACAAAATCTTTTGATGTTATTGAGAACGAAACACACACGAGCTAATCCCCCACAGAGATTATCAATGTGAGGACCCTAATGGAGATTCTCTTCAATGGTTATGCCGAGTAGTTTAGAGTTTTGAGCTACAGGGTTACTTTATTGTATACAGGACCTGGGACAGAACCCTGAGGAATACCTTTCGTAACAACATCTATGTTAGATTCAAATTTGTGAATTATTATCCTCTATCTGCGATCAGACAAGTAACTTCGGAACCATTGAAGAGACACCCCATTGATACCATATCTTTCCAGCTTGTGAAGCAGTAGTCTGTGGTCAACACAATCGAAGGCATTCGACAAATCACTAAACATAGAAAGCATCGACTAATTGTAAAAATCGCCGAGTTTTTTGTGATGCTCTCATATATCTTGGTGAAACTAGGCAGAATACTAATTGGTCGATAGTTGCTTAAGTTATTGTGATCTCTCTTTTTATATATGGGTTTAACAAGAGCTATTTTTAAATCGTTTGGAAAAATTCCTTTATTAAATGAGAAGTTTATAAGGTACGCCAAAGGTGCAGCAATGCAATGCATAGAGTGTTTAACAATGTACGATGGGATGACCTGGCCCACAGTCATTGAACTCTCTAGATTATCAATGGAATGAATTACATTACACTTTCATCCACGGGTGTTATGTAGAAAGAATTTAAAGTTTTATTAATATTAGCATCAATATCGTGAAAATTGATATTTGAAGGAGTAGTTGCATTACATAGTTCAATTCGATCGTCAAAATTTTCAGGTAGCTTATTCTCAATGGAATTATGTACTTAAGGTAGCCCCGCGAATTAACGACCAAACAGCTTTCGATTTAATTTTAGACGATATTATGAAAGCATCATTACTCTGTCTTTTTGTCTTATCGAGGGTTTGTTTATAGTAATTTTCAAATTTAAGAAATTCTGGTTTGAAATTTGGAAATTTCCTGGTAACGTCTCAGAGAAGTAGTAAGTGATTTTTAAGTTCAATTATGTCTGGCGATATCCAATGAGAGCTTACAATTTGCTTTCGATGTCTCACTATCGGAAAAGGAATGTTTATATAATGATTATATATTTCCAAGAATGTAGAGTATGCTTTATTTGGGCAATCAGCTTCATAAACTTGCAGCCAAGTTTCTCTGGATAAGTAAATATTAAAATGATTTAAAGAGTATTCATTAAAACAGCGTTTGTACGTATAAGGAGGACTATACTGACTGACTGACGCTCACGGGAAGACTAATTGTTAAGAGTTGAGAAATATTATCAGGACAAGAATATTCAAATATATCAACAGGAAGATTTACAATCAAATTGTCAATACAAGAAGCAGAGGTAGATGTTATAGTCGGCACATCCAAAACTAAATGTAAGTTATAACTATTGAGCATATTGAGCACAAAGGATCCTATTATATATTCACTCTTAAACCACACTATTATACTCCATTCTTAAGGATAACAATAAATATTAACATTACATGAAACATTACGTTGCGAATATGTCAATAGAAACATAAAATTGCAGAAATTTCAATAATTAAAAAAAAAAATACAAGTTCCTAGAACATTCTCCAAGAATAAACACTATCATCAACCATTTCTTCTTGAGTTTGAAACATTTTCGAAACATTTATCAGAAAACAATCTTTCTACTGTCACTTTATTCTTATTTTTACTGTTTTTTTTTGACAATTGCACTTCTTTTGTTTTATCATGACAGACTTAATTTCGGAAAAAAACATTTTCCGACAAATTGACTTCTTGTTTCTTAAAAATTTCGTTATGAAATGTGTTGTTTTTTTAGTACCAATGAAAAATTTTGAATTTCGGCTACTGAGCGATGTAATTTTTTTTGGGGGGTGCCATTTGAAATTTTAGAAACAGATGACAATTTGCGAATGCCAATAAAAAATTATCTTCTTTTCATAAATCACTTAAAAAAAAAAGTATGTGAGGGTACAAGAGGGATAGACTACCCTAAATTCGAAACTTAAGCGCCGGTGCAATTTAGTTCCTGCAAAAAAAAATTCAAACAATGATCCGACTGTTAGGATGTTATAACAGTAAAGCCGCTAAAGTTAGGGATATATCATGTTACATAAAAAAATAAGTACTCATCGCGCCTTTCCCAAATCTGCTATAAAATATAGGGTATTCCATTTAAACAAAACACTGCTGACCAGAAGTATTTTAGAAAGAGGGTAATTATGCACAATTTTGCTCTTAGACTTTCTTCGATATCTTGTATGATAGGAGAGTTATGTTCCGAGGCGTCCTAAGGTGCTACACCGTGTATATAGGAAAACTATTCAGTTATTGCAGTTATTCAGCTAATAACTTTTATTAGGAACTTTATAAGGAGATTGAAATACTGGCTCTAAATGTTACATGTACGTACTTATACAGGGTGTTTTGAAACATCGTTTAAAGATTTTAAGGGCATGTAGTACGATCGAAAATAAGGTTAAAAGTCATAATAAACATATGTTCACAAATCAACCGTTTACGAGATAACAGCGAGTGTTCCTAGTAGTACATGGATATAACATATCCCAGTAAACAGGTGCTTATCAGCTATTGTTTTATGACAGTTTAATTTGACGTTTTGTGCAATTTGAAGCAATTACAATGGTTGCGTATTGTAATGCTGAAATGAGCGATATGGTGTTCATGTACGGTCGTGCTAATGGGAATTCTTTACAAGCACGTCGCTTCTATACTGAAACGTTTCCTGAGTGCCGACTGCCTTCGCATGTGATGTTTCAGACGGTGTTTCAACGACAAAGAGAAACTGGTTCGTTTGAGAAGCGGTCTTCTGATACTGGACGGCAGAGATTAGCATGTACTCCACAGATAGAAGATCGAATTTTGAATATTATTGATGAAAATCCCGAAACTAGTGTTAGAAGAATTTTGACTGTTGAAGTGGGTGTAAGCGGCAATCTTGTTTGCAGAACTCTTCATGAGCATCTCCTATACCCCTACCATATCCAACGGGTACAAGCCCTTACTGCTCCGGATTATCAAGCGAGAAGGGCTTTCTGTGAGTGGTTTTTGCGAACAGCTGCTGATCGGCCAGATTTCGCTGATAACATTCTTTTCACTGATGAAGCTGGTTTTACTAAAAATGGAATATTTAATTTCCACAACAATCACGTTTGGTGTGACGAGAATCCTCATGCTACCGTTGAAGCTCGACACCAGCAACGTTTCTCTCTAAACATCTGGTTAGGCATGATAGGGGAACGGTTGTTAGGACCGATTGTTTTGCCACAACGCTTAACAGGTCCTGCATACCTCGAGTTCTTGGGAAATACTTTACCTGAACTTTTGGAAGATTTACGTATAAATCTAAGACTGAACCTCTGGTTTATGCAAGATGCAGCTCCACCGCACTTTGCGCGTACTCTTAGGGAACATCTTAACAATGAATTTCCTGGGAGATGGATAGGGCAAGCAGGTCCCATTGCTTGCCCTCAAAGGTCTCCCGATCTAAACCCGTTGGACTTTAGTATCTGGGGGTTATTTGAAAAGTTTAGTGTACGCAACACCGGTAAACGATCTTCCAGAGTTGCGCCAACGAATAGAACACTGTTGCCAGATAATACGAGAAAAACCCTTGTTTTTTGAAAGAGTGCGTGCTTCCATTGAAAGCAGATGTAGATCCTGTGTCGAAATGGAAGGACGTCATTTTGAACATCTTCTTTAGTTATAATCTATTTTATGTTAAAATACAATAACATCTTAATAAAAACCGCTAAAGCAAACTTATTCTGCATTTGCGATAAAACCGCTGTTATATCGTAAACCGTTAATTTGTGGAGATATGTTTATTATGACTTTTAACCTTATTTTCGATCGTACTACATGCCCTTAAAATCTTTAAACGATGTTTCAAAACACTGTATATTTGTAATACCTACCACATAATATCTATTTTTCTAGGTATAAGCATTGATGTATAAGTATACTACCTGAAACTTATAACTTTTACCTATTTTACATAAAATTGTTAGCAAAATTATTTATTACTAAGTGATTCACAATTAATATTTTGTGTGTTTCATTAATAAGTACATATATCTATGCATCTCCCATCATAATAAATTATACATACCTGCCCACAGTTGCGTTTTTTTTACTTACGTATTTACTTACTCCGGCAACATGGGTGGGCCACACAACATTCCCACATTTTTTTCTTTCATATGTACCATCTACACATCAAGTTTAAAGGCAAACATAATTTATTTTGCTCTTTGTTGTACGTATCCTTAATTTCTATACATTTTCAAGATCTTATTCTTAATTCCCGTTTATTTATATATAAATCACTCCGTTTAGGTTTTAGCGTTATGTTAATATTTCATTCAAGAATAGTTGATGGTAGACAAAACATTCCATATACATACATTATGGTAAGGAAAATTTATTGTCCTATTACAATGGGAGGAGAAAATGTAGTACATGCTTCCTTTTAATGCTTATACATTTCAAGGTAAATTCGGCTAATAATAATTAGTAAGTAGATGGCTTATTGTGAAACATTCCCTCATTCGGTGTTCTGAATGAAATATAGCTTCGTATAGCATAGGTCGTGCCACAATCTTGTTACAATAACAATAAATTTATTACTTATTGTTCTGTCAATATTGTTAAATCTTATACAGGCAAAAATGGTATTGAATGATAGATAGGTACATTATATAGGTAGTGACAATTAAATATGTATATGTAATGCAAGGTAAATTTCCAACTGCTCTTAAATCAGCAGCGGTATCTTTATTACATAAAAAAGGTGATCCCACAAACATTGAAAATTATCGCCCAATTTCACTTCTAAGTGTATTTTCTAAAATTTTTGAGAAAATAATCTCTAACAGAATATATTCTTATCTTGACAGATGTCACTTAATTTCTGATAGTCAGTATGGTTTTAGGCCTGGGCATTCTACGGAAACTGCTATAGGTGACTGCATTCAATATATTTATGACCAAATGGATGTCGGTAGATTTGTAGTTTGTATTTTATTTGATCTAACAAGAGCTTTTGACACAGGTAGATGCTCATATGTGTCCGAAAAGTTGAACGAATTAGGTATTCGTGGTATTTTAAATCAATGGGTGGTCTCTTTTTTGAACGATAGAGAAATAATCGTAAAGCATAACAATATAAAGTCCGAACCATACCCGGTCAATGTAGGTACACCGCAAGGTAGTGTAATGGGACCTTTGATTTTTTTATTATTTATTAATGATCTCCCACATTATATCTCTGAAGGGAAAATTTTTTTGTATGCCGACGATGCTTGCATTGTCCTGAGTAGTGATAACAAGTTTGATATTTTGAAAAAAGTTGATACAGTTTTGAGTGAATTTGAGAGATGGTGTTCTGCTAATAAATTAATGATAAACTATGGAAAAACGGTCTTTGTTGAATTTTTTAACAAGTATAGATGTTCCTCAGAATTTAATTTTTCTTTTAATGACGAAAAAATAATATTCTTGTAAATTTTTAGGTATTATTTTGGATAGTAATTTAGCGTGGGACGATCAAATAGAGAGCACATGTGTTAGGCTTCAAAAAGCCTATTACGTCATTAGTTCACTCAAATCTGTCTTGGATATTAAGTTATTAATTGATATTTATTACGCATTTGTGTATTCTGCTCTGACTTATGGGATTATTGTTTGGGGCCAGGCGGGTACAATAAGTCGTGTGTTTGTGATGCAAAAACGAAGCTTACGACTGCTATTTGATTTACCTTTTAATAGTTCGTGCAGAACAACTTTTAGAACACATGGGATTTTGACCGTAGCCTCTATCTATATCTATAAACTTTTGATTCACTTGCATATCAATATTGGAAGGTTATCGACTTTTGCTAGCATCCATGGGCACAGCACCCGACATAGGAATAATATTGTTTTAAACAGATATTGCCATTCTTTCTATAGAAACAAGTTTGTACAAGTTAAAACCTGAAATTAGAAACTTGACCTTAAATGAATTTAAACGAAAATTAAAATTTATATTAATTGAGAGATGTTTTTATGATCTGAATGAATTTGAAACCTATTTGAATAATATCTAGATTCTGAGATGTAGTGGGAATTCGCTTCGCTTGCGCCTTTTGCGTCGCCATATCATTTTTTGTCTACTGTTTGTTAAATTTGTTGTATTGTGCGTTGTTTTTTTTATTATTGTATGTGTTTATATTTACTATTTACTTTTTTATTAACATTATGATTAAGTATACATTAAATATTTGACGACGCCTATGTCACATGCTGGTGATTTTTCGGCCAATAAAGTATCTATCTATCTATCTATCTATACCTTAAGAGATGAGATTTCTTGACATTTCCTTTGTGGGCTAGCATTTTGTATCGAATCTGTTTAAATTATATGAAAACTTTTGCATTGGTAAAATAAATTTTGTGTATGTAGGTAGGAATAAATTTTATAGTTATATTGTATTCGTACATACATAGGAACCCATTTCAATAAGTAGATAACTTTCAGAATACAAAAAGAAAATTAACATGAAAGCAATATAGCTTAAGAACTGATGAAAACGTCTCAGATTTAATCTTTGTGGTAATTTGATATTTGTTGCTCCAAAGGAAATGAATTTACTGATGTGAATCGCACACGAATTATAATCAAATCCGTCCGTGAAAAAATATCACGTTACATCAATGGTAAAGAAATGCGCATATAACTTGACTTGACATGTTTACTAAACCAACAAATTAAAGATTTTACAGAGTTAATTAGAAATAATGTCGACTAGTCACTGAGCCGAGTGATTTTGTTATTTAGTTCTTCTTTTCTGATGTCAGAAGGTGTACGAATTGACAACACTGGTGCGATCGACTTCATATTGTATGGTGCGTTGCACCTTACACTTGCAGAAAGATGTTAAATCATAATTTTTTTGTTTATTCTTGTGTTCTAATAACTCAAAATTTATTGGCAGCTGTTTCCTATGCATTTTATTAATGTATATATATAATGTGCAGTGTGTTTCATGAGAAACATATTTTTATTAGTGATTTTCTTAAAGAAATAGTATAGTCAAGGGTCTATACTTGAGACAGTTTTTTTCGCTACGAACTGTAACAACTACATATGTTAAAATGTTTTGCGCCTGCAATAAATGTTCAGAAGAAGATAAAAAGTGTGAATTTTGGAAATATTTCCCATAATTCACACTTTTTTTTGTTTTAACGTAGTACAGTCAGTACTTCTGCCAGTTTATGAAGAAGGTTTCTATTATAAGTGAAAATTATGTATGTAAGATTCCCCTTCACAGAAAAACAATAAAATAAAATGTTGTTTGTATCTTAGGGACCATGTTTTCTTACTTGCGACACAATGCCTCAGTGCTGTTACACATAGGAAGCTACACTAAGTAACTGGAAACATCAATAATATTTTCTAAAAAACATTCTTTTATACAATATTGTAATAATCAGGTCAAAAACATAAAAATCGCATTTTTAGTGTTTTTCGCGACTACTTTTTTCGAACAACAAAACTCATTATATCGCTATCACACTTTTTTATTAAGTAAGTTCAGAAAAAGTTGCAGAAAAAATATCTTTTGATGTTGTTTATAATTTTTTTGCAGTTATGATATAATGCTTCCAATAAACATAGAATATTGTTACTATACATATTGCTGTGTACTGAATGTACCAACAAAAATGCCTAATGAAATTAAAAATGAAAAATTAAATTAGCTAGCTCAAATAATCAACATTTTTTTATAATGCGCAAAAGAACAATTAAACTCAGGGTTACTATCATGAAAAGTAAAATGTGGGTGAAAGAAATCTGGCTTTCTTTTGTACTCTATTTTAAAAGGTTTAATTAAAAATAAAAGAACAGTATTTTTGAATGACACAAATATTCAATAATTTTATTATTTAAAAAAAAAAGAAAAAAAAATATTTATGTAATTACAAATTTTGCAGAAAAAAAAACCTTGGACAAAAAGGTCCTGGTCTAAATCAAAACTGGATTTGACTTTAAATTACAAAAAGGAGAATTCAAAATCCTTTTACAAAGCAACAGAAAACAAAAAGTTCAGGAAGATAATAATTTTTTTTTTCAATTCAATCCACGTGGTCTCAATATTAAAACAACTAAATTACCCGTGGAAAATTCAAGTAATTTATATGAATGAAAAATAAAAGCAAGCACAATGCTTTTATTCACCCAACCCGAGGTGATTAATAAATAATTACAAATCAGAAAAATTAACAACGAACAAAAAATTAACTCTTTAAACTTAAAATATCTTCCTGCACGTATAAATAATAACAGATCTTATATCTAAATTGTGTACACAAAAATACAATATCAATTATTATTAAATGAGTTCCGTGATGAACGAAATAAAATCAGAAACGTGAATTCAAAACTTGAAATCAATAATCACAAAATATCAGCAATGAAATACAACTTTATATATATCTACTTACTTTCGTATCGATCAAGGACCTGAACCCACAAGGTTAAACAATATTTTCACTTAATCGTCGAAATAGTTTCGAAAACAATTATTAATTAATTAACAATAATTAATTATCAGATGGAATAGGACGATTAGGAAACGCCCCAGCGTTTCCTAATGGACAAGGCTTATGATGCCGTGTTTCATAGGCCTTGCCATTAGCACGACCGTACATAAAGTGTATATCGGCCGTCCCTAAATTTGTATAAAAAGGCATTTTCTACTAGTTATAAATAAATAAACAACGATTGACACCAATACCCATAAACTGACAAGCACAAAATGACGGCAACTGACGCTAATATACACAAACTGACTAACGGCAATGCTAACAGCATTCCACCAAAATAAATGACATTTGTCGAAGACTCGCTCTATATTGACCCTATGCTTATTAAGACCTTTTTGTTTGTTTAAATAAGTACTATGTTTGGGTCAAATACTTGGGCCGTTTTTTTTAAACATCTTGTACAACTAATTACTTGGTTGCATTTCATTTAAAACGAGTTGATACCAACAGCCTATATACCGGATTAAGTATAAAACTGAATACATTTTCTTTAAATATACCATGGTCGACCATGACTACTCTGCAAGTTTCAAAATCAAATTTCAACTAGAACTTCGAAAAATTCGAATGAGCCAGTTCTTTGGAATAACCTGTATACCACTTTAAGACTTCGAATCATTTCGAATATCTAGGAGTAATGATAGCAGCATAAAGCCTAGATGTACGTGAAATAGATAAGAAGATCATGAAGACAGAGTATAGCAGTAGGGTTATAGTAGCAGGAATCTTTACTGATTTACTAAAATTGTCATCATCATCATTATCAAGAATATTAAAGGCAAGATAACTATCGAAAACAGACAACATTAGAGCCTACGAGATAATCATAAGATTGATTAACTAATACACAAGTGAAACGCTGATAATGACAGAAAAAGATAAAAACTGGATATTTGGAAAAGACAAAGTTTGTGGAAAGTGTCGGGAGGTGTAAAAATGACAGAAGGTGAATAGACGCACAAATAGAGAAGTAATGAGGCTTGTACAAAAAGGGCAAAACTAGCACAAACAGCTCCAGCGCGAGAACGAGGTAGTTAAAACATATTACATCGAGGAAAGGACATGATTTTGAAGACGTTTTATGTGAAGTAGAATAAAGATAAAGGAAGACATAAAAAAGTGTAAAAGCCAAGTTTGAGACATAGCTAAGAACCGAATAAAGTGCAAAGAAATAAGGAAGAAAATAAAAGCCGGGGGCTTGCAGGACATGTAGCGCATCAAGAATAAACATGTAAAGATCTGACTAAGTCCATGATTATAAAATCTCACAACGTTCGTTTGCGTCATAAATTTACATAATTAAAATTACGGCTGGGCTTTGATTAATAAGAGTTATACGCCTGACATGTGCCTGGGCGTCTAATTAAAAACATTTAAATCTCCATATTATAGAAGTTGATGAATGTCTTAATATTGATGGAGACTTTTCCCACGAAAGCGAGTTTAGTTTAAACTGTCTGGAGAGAATTTGTAGTGTTGTTCTTATGATATATGTAGTAGCGGCTATACTGATTTATCGGCCTCTGATGTAACTTTAATCAATTGAAGACAATAAAATGCCGTATGCTTTACGCGTCAAGATTTGCATAATGACTCGGGAAATTAATTACGTGTAAAATTTGCTTATGCGATTAATCAATCAGGCGTCAAACCTGCTATTATGTTTATGATTGGTTTTACGTAGAAACGTTCCAATGCTTAAGTTGAAAAAGAACGTGTAAAAAATATTCTCTTTATATAGGGACGTGGAAGCTTTTAGTAAAATTATAAAACAAACACCATTATTACAATATTTATGCTTATACATAAAGGTGTATACCTAATATAAAAAAGTTATTTGTTTACCACAAATATTTTGTTTGTTAATTAAGTAAATTGTGGCCAGTTTCGTGGAACAAAATCACATCTTGAGACCAGCTAAAAAAGCAGAATGATTAGTTGATAAAAGTTTATGAATATTGACAAAATATTGAGAGAGAGAAATCTGGCTTAATTAGTATTTATAACTTACTCGTTAGCACATGTTATGGTTAACATTTACATTACAACAGTTGGCATAGACATTAAAGTTTTCTCAGACGCAAAATGCTCTTAATATTATATTGAAACTTCAGTATCCTGTTTCCGATAGTTCTTACTCCTGTAAAATAGTAATTGATTAAATATTTGAGTGATTTAACTGTCTTTCAACTAAAGCATTCATCAATAGAGGGTGGCGAATTGTGAATCCTTGTTACATTGTATTTTTTCTGATGTAATGGTTATATAATTTGCTGTTAAATATAAACCGAATGTGCTATCTTACTCTTGGTATGATGGCGTTCGATAGTTGGTTTGATATGTCGTAAAATTTTGCAAAAACATGTTGTTACTGCTTTCTGTAGGGGTACATATTATTTTATTTAGAAGTAAAACAGAAATGAATACCTTGTTTTAACAGTTTTTTAAGTGTTAAAATTTGAATCCTACAGTTATGTCCGCAGCATGTCGTAAATTACCATATTTGTCTCGGAGAGCATGATGAATAGTTGTTCTTATATTTGTAAGAAAACCGCTCAACATCTGCGCATGTAATACATGCATAATTAAAATAGTCTTTAGATACAGACAACGGATCTATACATGCACCATCACAAATCTGTTTAATCTGATGAAATTGATATTATTTTGTTGTCGTACACTCTTTATGTGTTTTTTCTAGTCGCGTTTGTCCCAGCACATCAACGGTTTACCGCAAACTTTACAGTAGGTATATTTTAGCACTATTACAATGTATATCAGAAAATTCATCAATAAACGTTTCCACTGCACCAACCGAAGGCTCGTTTTTTCCTTTCGCACACCGAAAAAAAAATGTTGTAAATTCTAAAACAATTGTAAAGTTTAGTACAATAAATTGTAGAACATATATGGACGAGCATAACTTCTACTAAAATTGTTGACATAACATATATTTCAAATTGAGTCTTTTTTTTAAATAAATAAAACCCATAGTTTGCATTGATTTTCAAAAACTTTTATTGGTAATTGAAGTATGAGTTGTGATATTTATACACAAAAATTAATATCTGACAAGTGACCACCTCTTGCAGCTTCACAGCTGTTCACTCTTTTGTTAAAATTTTCAATGACGTTTTGACATAATTGACGCTCTATTTCACCAATAACACGAATTATTTTATCCTTTAGTTCAGGAACCGATTGTGGTTTGTTCTCATAGACCTGACTCGTTACGTTACCCAAAAGAAAATAATCCAACGGTGTTAGATCGCATGACTTGGGTGGCCAATTAACATCACTATTTCTTGCAATAATTCTTCCAAGTAAATTTTTGTCTCAATAAAGCAAATGTTTCATTAGCAAAATGAGGCGTTGCACCGTCGTGTTGAAACCATATGGATATATGGTTTCAACACGACGGTGATTTAGATCACCGTTGCAGCAGCATTTTGAAAGAAATATGGTCCAATTGCTCCAGCTCACAATAGTGCACGCCAAACAGTGACTCGTTCAGGATGTAAAGGCCATTCATGAATCACTCATATATTTTCCTCACCCCGAGCATTTTGTTTGTTAACAAAATTACCAATTTCAAAATGTGCTTCGTCAGAAAAGATAAGTTTTCTGGGTGTTTTTTAATCCAATTGGCACGGCGTTTTACATGGTCCAATAACATCGGGTGACCCTAGAACGAGAATTCATGCTGTGTAGATTTTTATTTTTTCTTTGTAAAGAATACTAATTATTAAATGAATGTTTATTATCACATCAATTGTATCTTTGGAAATGTACCACATTTGTTTTCTTAAATTCAGCAACTAAAAAGATCTTATTTCAAAAATATCTTTTGAACAAATTACGTATAATTCAAATATAAGTCGGTATTTCTATGATACAACAGTAGATTACATTTAGAAAATCTATGTTTTTAAATAGTAAACACAATTACATACATATGTGGAAGATTCAGAATTCGTTATGTAAATTTTGTATTTATTATGTAAAATACCATAATTTTTCACAGCTGTTAACAATTCAAGGGGAGTATACGTACATAAAAAGTTCAAGGAGTTGTAGCTTTTCTAGAGACAATTAAAGCATCACTAAAGATTTGTCAATTTTGTATTTAATAGAGGAGTACGACAAGGAGACGCTCTATCAGCAACGCTGTTTAATTTAGCGCTTGAATATGTAACGAGAAAAATTAATAAGAACAATTTGAGAGCGGGAGGGGGACAACTCATTGCATATGCTGATAACGTTGTAGTGGTAGCGAAGCAGAGGAGTGTCATGGAAAAAATGATAGACGAAATAGTAAAGGAAGGGGAAAAACTTGGGTTAAAAATAAATGAAAACAAATCAAAAATAATGCTGATTGGTAAGAATAGTAGGAGTAGTAGAATAAGGATTGGCCGACACGAATTCGAACAAGTTGACAAATATAAATATTAAGGAGTAATGATAGGAAAAGAAGGAGAAAGAAAAACCGAAATTGACGAAAAGATAATGGATGTAAATAAAGCATTCTACATAAATAAGAAATTATTAAAAAGTAAAATACTTACGAGGAATACAAAACTAAAGATTTATAAAACAGCTATACGACCAATAATGACATACGCAGCGGAAATATTGACATTTTCAAAAAAAGAAGAAGAGGCCATTCGAATTATGGAAAGAAGAATTATGAGAGCAGTACTGGGTCCAGTAAAAGTGGAGGAAGATGCATATAGAGTGAGAATGAATTATGAGATAGCGAAAGAGCTGAAAGGAGAGGATGTGATTAGGAGGATTAAGCAGAAAAGAGTAAGATGGCTAGGCCATGTATGGAGAGCGGGAGCAGCGTCGCGGTTGCGGTCGGTGATGATGTGGAGCCGTCGGGTGCGAGAAAACGTGGTCGACCCAGAATCAAATGGTTGAAAGACGTGGAGCAAGATCTAGTGGAGGTTGGACTAGTGAATTGGAAAAGGAAGGCCGGGCTCAGAGGGTTATGGAGAGGAATAGTGGAGAAAATTGGACGTGAGGAGTGATCCACCCGAAAATGGATCAAGAAAGCTCTACGGAGCGGCGCAACCCCATAATGGGGTGTTTTTTTTGCCACTATATATATATACACTCCGCCAAAAAAGTATCGCATAATTTAGTTTTGAATCATAAAAGTATCGCATAATCTTTGTTTGTAGCATAAAGTTGTAAATATACTTTAATGCGCTCTAAGATATAATTTCTATGATTGTTTAAATAAAATACAGGCCAAATAAAAACAAGAACTCATACTTGAGATTTTTATTAAAACAAGAAATTATAATTTTGGAAAGAAAAATGTCATAACAGTAGCTTTTAATACTGAGTATTGCCACCTTACTTACCTTCTTATGACCGCTCGCATACGGTTTGGCAGAGATTCGATTAACCTCCGTATATAAGCCTGATCCAAATTCTCCCACTCGTCACGGAGAGCATTTTCTAGTCCATACAGGTCCGCTGGGGCAACATTTTGGGTTCGTATCCGTCTGTGAAGGAGGTCCCACACGTGCTCGATAGGGTTCATGTCCGGACTTACCGCAGGCCAATCTAAAACTGGAATACCAACATCGTTAAGGTATTCCTGGACGATTATTGCAACATGCGGTCGTGCATTATCGTGCATTAACATGAATTCGTTTCCTATAATTGGCGCATATGGTACTACATGTTCTTCTAAAATGTCCGTTATATACCTGTGGGCAGTCAGTGTACCTCTGTCTACTGGTACTAACTCTGTACGACCTGTTAAACAGATGCCTCCCCAAACCATAATAGAGCCACCAGCGAAATTAGGTCTCCCAAAATGTTGCCCCAGCGGACCTGCATGGACTAGAAAATGCTCTCCGTGACGAGTGGGAGAATTTGGATCAGGCTTATATACGGAGGTTAATCGAATCTCTGCCAAACCGTATGCGAGCGGTCATAAGAAGGTAAGTAAGGTGGCAATACTCAGTATTAAAAGCTACTGTTATGACATTTTTCTTTCCAAAATTATAATTTCTTGTTTTAATAAAAATCTCAAGTATGAGTTCTTGTTTTTATTTGGCCTGTATTTTATTTAAACAATCATAGAAATTATATCTTAGAGCGCATTAAAGTATATTTACAACTTTATGCTACAAACAAAGATTATGCGATACTTTTTTGGCGGAGTGTGTATAAAGATTTGTCAAAATAGCATTAAAAAGAAATATTTTACATTTTTCGGAAATGTTTCTAACTACATCTCATGTAGTTAGAACTTAAAAAAGCAGAAACATAATATCTTTCGACGGTGTTACTAATTGTTTAACAGCGCTCTCTGATAATAATAACTTCAACAGGAAAACTTTTAGTATTGATAAAATATGAATTAGTAAAATATTGAGATTTTATTCGCGTAAGATGGTTAGAACAATTCCGAAAAGTGAAAATTAATTGCTTAAGTTAGTAGATAGGTACTGCTGTATCTTAACTCTGCAAAGTGTACTGATAACTTAAACCAACTCCAAAACAGAGTAATTACAAAACCTATTGGTAACTCCGCATAAGAGCAAATTTTGCATTAACCATGTGTATTAGTATTAAATTACACAACTCCGCTTGTACCGATGGTAGTAAATTTGAGCAAAATCTTTTCTAGATTACCACGATTTCAAAACTAAAAATTTTATTTGAAACTAGTAGGTATATCGCATGAAGCTTATAATCTCTTTATTAATTAAAAGAAAATCTAGATTAATTAGTAAAACACTACGAAATGACTATACTCCCCTTAAACGCTTTAAACTAATCAGTTTTTGTATTATTTTATAGGTACTTTCGAAGCTTTGCTCCTCGATCCTATCATAGATAGCGCTGCTAAATTATTAGTTATAGCTCGGATTTCTTGTACAAGAATAAATGCGAAATTTACGACTTTAAGTTCCCATATCTGCAACTTCTCTTCTACAGGTTTCACTATTGAAGCGCTTTCCTATTTGCCCAGCAATGATTTGTAGTTTATATATGCCATCACTTTTATAGGTAATGGGTTGCTTGGACTATCATCACATAAACTCAATAAATTAGTTTTGAGGATACTAGGAGGTCAAATTGAGAATGCTTTTGCATTATCTACAAATGAGAATTTCACAACTTGGATAGTAGGTAGTAGCAATTGTTCCCTTTTCCTCTTCCTGGCATTGTGATTTTGTTCAGGTTGTTCCTGCTACATCAAGTACAAATGACATGAATCACCTATTGGAGGGCCCCGAAATACTTTTCTTTCCAAATAAACTTTTTACCTTGATTATATCGACATACTGATAACTTAAAGTATTCAAGTAAACGTCGGAAATTAACTATTATTAAATAATGCAGAGCATACCAGTGGAATTCATTTCTGTCTATAAATATACTTAAAAAGAATAGTAATAATAGCTGTGCTTCCAAGAATTTTCTGTTATAATTATAATTTGTGTAAACATCATTTCAATATGTTTGGACGTTAGCCGCTAAGGCTTTTAGCTGTACAAATATCTTAGATGTTTGTTTCTTGGTTGCTACTGTTGTTTTTTTAAGATAAAAGCTTAAGACCACTAATGACATTATAATGACAGAGCGATAATTTTCATCTTTCCCTACCTCATCCTCTTTTTTCCATATTTAACGCCCTGTATGAGGCGCGAACCACAAATCAATCAAATGGGTTAGGTAAAAACGAACAAAAGCATCATTAAGGGTTTTATATATACATAAACAAAAAGGTCCCATTAAGTCGGTACTTATCTAATATTTGTCCACGGTTGTGTCTAGATACAGGACCCGAGACTACCCACGTGACAAATAAAGCCGAACGCATGTGTTCACGTGTAGGTAAGAAGAAGACGAAATGGGCCACACAACTAGAAAGACCGACCACCAATTAAGGATGTAAAGCACATTAATTTGCCGATTGGACCTCCTATACGTGTAACATAGGCCCAATTTAGATAAACGCCGGTATCGCTTCATCCCTTTCGCACACCTATAATTTTCACTAATACGTGAACGAGAGGGAAGGCTTAAGCGTAATGAAAAAGACGCACGAGAAAGCACAGGATGGATACGGAAAGAGTTGATCCGTTGTTTTTCGGCTTTGTTGGTCCTTTTTTGTTTCCGATTTAGGATTGTCGGATCATTTCATTTGGTCGATTTAATTTGGCAAATTCAAATTCGGAATGATTGATAAGATTACCCGTTTGAGCTCGTTTTCTTAATTAGTTATTTAAATGTCCGCAGTATGCGGATCCGATAAATGAACATCTGCGTACATAGTTAATCTTAAGAAACGATGGATATCGTTCTTATTTTGTATTAATTTCTGTTTTAAAACAGCAAGCTGCCCAATTAAGATTGACTGATTAAAGTGTGTGGTACCTACGGGATGGACACGTAAAAATTAGGAATATAAAAATTAAACGGCATTATGATGCTAAAGAATGTCAGGTTACTATATTTTGGATTTTTGTATCACAATCTTCTTGCCTATTTTTTTGGTAAATAATTATTTTTATGGCACATACTTCACATATTTTTATTTTTTGTTCTTTTATAAGTAAATTTATAATTATAACACAGTGCAATGGGTCTGTACTTTACGAATGCATAAAATGAATGGCCCGCGTAATATATAGTCGCCACGGCGAATAGATGCAGTAGTAAGGCCGCATGAAGTCAACATTGAAAAGACCAATTACAAAAATATGGACTGCTGTCTTGTTTAGTTTGTTTTTACTTCTTAGAGTTTATGATTTTCATCCATCAGAGTAGAGATACACTGGGTGTTTAATGAAAAATAATAAATTTAATTCACTTGGATCATTTACAAAATGTAAATAACTTAAAAATTAGTGAAGATAGACATAGAGATAGATAATACTGGTTTGAAGACAATAAAATTTTCTATCTATCAACATAAAGATATATAGCCTGTTCTATCTAAAATAATAAAGTTATGCATGAGTGAAGTTCACAAAATTTTACCAAGATACGGTCGTAGAATCCTGGGCAACGTTGAATGTAACGTTCAACCAGCCAAAGGCGCTACTATTTACGGTTTCCGTTGCACTTCTCCGAATGAAGCCATTTTTGAGATACTAGAGAGAGAGAACATTGTATTTTCACGAAATCGAAATATCTCATAAACTATAAAAATTGGACAGGGAAGATTATATAAAATTGATTTAGTTAAATTCAAAAATGCCATTAAATATAGGATGTTCCATTAAGAAAAACATAACTTTGGTACAAAATTTCCCCTACATTGCGTATTATTTTTTTAATTTGCATTGTATTGTCGATTAATTGTCCCATCCACTGTGTCCACTTGGTCTGCGGCAGAAACAATTACCTTGACACTTTACGGTCAAGTTTCAGTAGTTCCTTGGTTCTGACATGACTAAACCAAGTACATTTTTGGCATGTATCGTACAATTGTTCCAATGTTGGAGCACTTTGTGATAGCAGGTTCTGGTCCCTGCTAATATTCCGCAGCACTCTTTTTCACAAGAGTGTCTGCTTCCTCATTGGCGGGGACACTCATTCATTCATGAGTGTCTCTGCACTCAGGTTAGGTATAAATTATTAACCGTCCCTACTATATTTAGAGTATTTTTACAGAACCAGATCAGCTTACAGTTGCATTTATGCGCCTCTAGTGCTTTCAGCACCGCCTGACTGTCACTGAAAATTTTTATTGATTTGTGTCTAAGGTTTTCATCCAAAATCTCTCTAGAACACACCTCAATGGCATAGATTTCAGTCTGAAAAATTGTTGTGTGGCGAGATGTTGTAGTATTTTAGAACTTTTGGATTGTAACCCCAAGATATTCCTGCACCAATACCTTGCTCTATCTTCGAACCGTCCGTAAACAAGCAGGTATCTGCCTGCATCATGGTTTGTTCGTTGCATTTGTATTCCTCTCTGTTTAGAAAGGAGGTATTGAAGTAGGCGTCGATAATTGGTCGAGTACACATCATGTCTGATGGCATTCCGAAGATACTGTCGGTAGTGACCGATTCCAGCAGCCTGTTAGCCACACAGTTATGAGTATGTGGCGATTCATTCGCAATGTGCTATAGGCGGAATGTAGTTGATCTGGCATCCCTTTCTACGACAATCTTAAAGGGTGGTAGCTCCAGAAGGGTTTCCAATGCGAATGACGGGAAAGAAGACATTGCTCCCGTGATTGCCATACTCGCAATCTTCTGTATGGATGCAAGTTTTGCTGTGGCTCTGATTTGCAGCGGTTTGTACCACCATGCTGTCGCTCCATAGGTTATGTTTGGGCGCACTACGATCATATAACGCAGATGGATTAACTTTGCGGATATCCGCCAAGATTTCCCACATATTCTTCGGCAAGTTCATGAGGATAACCATGTCTTGTGAGTAATCTTTTCCACTTGTGGATTCCAGGTTAGTGTGTTATCAAACAGAACGCCTATATATTTTACATTATGTACAAATTCAAAAATAAAAACATTTAGTTAAAAAAACTTTTTACTGTGATGATATATTTACGTTTATACTTTAATTATATTTGAACAAAAATAATTCTTCTAAAAATTATTTTTATTTAAACAATTTTTTAAGCAAACTAACGGGTACAGAAATCACAACAACATAATTTTTATATTTGCTTCATTTTTTTTATCAAATTTAAATGATGTGATCGTAAAAATGAAAACGTGTCAAATGCGATTTGCACATCATTATGTTAGCTTACGCTTTTGATTTGTCAATAACAAACTATTAATTAAAAACCGTGTCAATAGAGAATTTGCACGCTTTTCAATATTAGCGTAGTAATAAAACACATAAAAAACATGTGATTTGGTATATAACCATCTGGTATTTATATATTATTTATATAATTTATTTTAAAACTGAAATCATTAATTTCAAACGCAACTGAAACGAACGCGCTTTTCATTCCCCACTACGTGACGTCACCTGTCCGTAAACACTATAAAATGGCAATTTATTAAAATGCCCATGCGCCTGGATTCTTTTATTTGCCCTGTTTTCTGTTGCCTTTCGACATTTTACTACAACTATACAATTGTTATCGAAGTGAATCAGTTAATATTTTTTTTTAATTAAATATGGATGCTACCAGACAACAAAGTTATAAATATATTGTTGTGTACCCTAGTGCACAAATACGACGATTAATACACCAAATAGGTATTTCTTTCCTGTGCCAAGAAACGACCCGAATTTAAAAGAAAATGGTGCAATTTAATGAGAAGAGACCCTCTCTCAAGCTCCACAACTAGTCGGTACTGTTGTGAGGATCACTTTGAAGGAACTAGTTAGTAGTTAACTTTGTAGTTAAAAGAAGACACGGAAAATTATATTCAATATCAAGTTATGAAAGCTAAATCTAAGTAAAAGAAAATGTTGTGCCACATTAATTTGACTGTTAAAAACCTGAAATCTTGCCACTTAAGGAAAGGAAGTACTCAGAGAAGAAAAAGAGACTGGAACTAATTGAAGAGACTGAAGTTGAAGCACAAGCCATAACCTATTCGACAGAATGTCAAGTCACTTCGCTACGTAGTGCTGCTACATTCCAAGAAGAAATAAACATCACGATGTCAGAGTCAGTTTCAATGGATAAAACCACATTATAGAAGTAAGGGTGCTATGGCAAATTATCAGCCCACAAGCAAATGCATCGCGGTATCTCCAATCAAACAGGATTTAGTGAATGCATCCACATCGCCGATAAAGATATCATTAAATATCGTGTATTGTAGCTTTGATACTTCATCACCAGACCATCCTGAAGTAGATTTCAAGATATATTCAGAATCAAGCGAGAGTTCTTATGAAGAATTTACAATTGATGAATTTAATAAACGCATTCGTAAATGTACAATCATTGCCATTGAGCGAAACCCTCGCATATTTTTGGGCTTGCCAACTAATAGGTATTTCATCATTAAGATATTAAACGAGAAAGTATTTCTAACAATATTAGATGTTCTTCTATTACTGAAGAAAATACGCCCCAATGTTTCCTTTCCTGTATTAGGAATCCACTTGGGTATGTCTGCGAGCAGTGCTAGCAGAATTTTTAAGAAAGCATTACCTGTCATGGCATAGAATATGAGGTAATTGATTTACCGGTCAAACCAAAATCAGGTCCGATATCACTTACCAATGCCTTTCAGCGCCAGCTATAGTAAAATTTTATCAATAGTATACTGTTTAGAAATAGAAATAGAGAAACCTAGAAATGCTATTCATCAAGCTCTGACCTGGTCCCAATATAAAAATTGCAATGCATTGAAACATTTAGTTTCTTGTACGCCTAGTACCACACAATACTTACCGCTCGTAAATATAAAGGACAATAAGCATATACGCACCATGTCTACAGTTCTGTTTACGGACGGGTGAGGTCATACCAATCACTGGCGTGTTTCATGTCACGTGATATAAATTTAAATTTTATAAGATTTTGAGAGGATATTACTCTTAAGAATGAATGTATTTATAACATTATTTTTACATGGTACAGTTTAATTTCTCTCAATATTTCGTAAAACAAGTTTTTACTGCAAATTAAAAACCCATGCAACTTCCTTATTACGTTGCAGATCAAGTCTTCAACGCACAGGATAAAAACGAAATTCTTTGGGACATGCTTCTTCATGAATTGGTTGGTGGATCATATACATTACAGTTGTTACTAGGTATACATAGATAGTTATATACCCATGTATGTAGTTAGAAATAATAATGGTGAAAGGATAATTCAGCTATGTTTGGTGAACGAATTAGTAATAACAAACACAAAGTACCAACATAAAGATATTCACAAGTTTACAAGAGAAGAGAGAAGTTGAAAAGAAAAATCAATAATAGACTATTTTTTAATCAACAGAGACCGATTTAAACAGGTCAGGGATGTCAGGGTAACAAGAGAAGCCGAGGCCGGGAGTGATCACTACTTATTAATGATGGAGATAAGAATAGATAGTAAAACCAAACAAGATAAAAGAAGAAGAAAGTTAAAAGAGAAAATAAAAAGTTTCAAACTTAAAGAAGACGATATTAGAAGCAAATACCAGTAAATAGTGAAAAGAAAGCTAAGAGAAGAATAGAATATGGAAGGACAAAGGGTAGAAGAACACTGGATAAGGTTTAAAGAGTGTATACTGGAAGCATGCAAAGAAAGCTGTGGAGTAACGAAAGTAGGAAATACAAACATGAAGAAGACGGAATGATGGAACGAAGAAATACATGGACTAATTAAAGAGAAAAAATATTTATGGAGAAAATACTTAAGTACTAAAAAATCGGAAGATTATAATAAATATAAAGAAAAGAGAAAGAAAGTGAAAAATGCGGTAAAAATAGCGAAGAAGGATACATGGATAAAATTCGGGGAAAAAATTAATCAAAATTTTAGAGAAAATCAGAAATTGTTTTATGGAACATTAAAACAGTTAAGAAACAAAAAAGAATATAGAATGATGAATGTAAAAGATAAACGGGGAAAGATATTAACGGATGAAGACAAAATAATGGAAAGATGGAGAAAATATTTTCAAGAGTTGACCAAAAATGACAGACACATATCAAATGAAAGCACAAGTATGGAAATAGAACCAGAAATAAGAGAGATATCTGAAAGAGAGGTAACGGAGGCTATAGTTAAAATCAAAATAGGAAAAGCACCGGGAGCAGATAACATTCCGGCAGAGACGATCAAATATTTAGGATGCTAAGGAATCAAAGAACTCCAAAAAATAATTAACCTCGCAATTAGAACAAAAAGAATGCCAAGGGATTGGAACACGGGAATAATCCTGCCCATTTTTAAGAATTGTGATAAAAGGGAATGTAAAAACTATAATGGGATAACGCTATCAAGTTTACCGGGAAAGATATTAGCAAGAGTAATGGACACAAGAATTCGAGAAATTGTGGAAGACACGATTGAAGATACGCAATATGGATTAAGAGGTGAGAGAAGTACGCAAGACTTAATCTTTATAATAAGGCAGGCCAGTGAAAAAGTGATTAACAAAAATAAAAAATCACATATATGCTACATCGACCTACACAATGCGTTTGATAGGGTAAGGAGAGATGTGATATGGAAGTCATTAAAAAAGAGAAAAATCGACGAACCAACCGTAGAAGTCATAAAATCAATGTCAAAGGATAACATAAATATAGTAAGAATAAATAATGGAGAGTCGAAAGAATTCAAAACGGAAATAGGTGTTAAACAGGGATGTGTTCTCAGCGCCATTTTGTTTTTCTGTGTATTAGATGACGCAATAAAGAAGGCAAAACCAAAAATGAAACAACTAAAATTGGGATATTGGAAAATGAAACCCACTAGTATAGCAGAGTTGATGTATGTCGATGATATGGTGGTAGTGGCAGAGACCGAAGAAACCTTGCAACATAATACAACTTAAATGAAGAACTTACGAAAATTAATATGAAAATAAATACAGATAAGACAAAGAGTATGATAGTGGCAAAAGAGAAAACAAAACATAACATTAAAATAAACCGACAAATAATTGAACAGGTCAACGAATACAACTACCTCGGGACGATAATTGCAGCCGATGGAAAGATAGACAAAGAAATAGGTGAGAGGATGAAGAAGGGTGGAAAAATATATAATACGATGAAAACGACATTCCTAGGAAAATAAGAGGTGCAAAAGAACGTTAAAGTCGACGTAATAAATAAAATAGTAAGGCCAACGCTGATGCACAGCTGCGAATCCTGGACGCTCATATCCATGGTATTAATTCTGGATTTATGTTTTTCGAGATTCCTAAGAAAAGTAGTAAATAAAACGAGAATAAACAGAATCAGGAATGAGAAAATAAGGGAAGAATTGGGAGTGATACCAATACGAATGAAAATAGAAGACAGCTAAGATGGTATGGACATATTTGTCGAATGTCAGAAGAAAGAACAACTACGAAAATTTATGAAACTAAAATATCTGGGAAAGATTCAAGAGGAAGACCAAGATGGACATGGAACGATGAGATAAGGGAAGCATTGAGGTACTGGACCATATAACATGGAGGGGAGAGAGGAGGGGGGCATATATACCACTACTACCTTATGCAAGAATATTCATATATTTAGCTTTTTTCTTCTTCTCGGTTTAATAAAACTCAAAACTCACCGAACAATTTTTGTCTTATAAAACTGCATAGGCAGAATGGAAAATTTCCAATTTTCAAATATTTTTTTTTCTGCAGAAAAAAAATTGTGTGCTACATACCTATATATGATCTGCATATTTACAATTTTTTGAATATTCGGGTTTGGAATCTGTGAGATTTGAAACATTATAAATGCGACTCCCGACAGTTTTGCGATGAAGTGTAGAAATATTGTAGTTGCCCTTCAAGTGGCCCCATGTCGATACGTGAACTAAATACTTTACAAAATAATCGAACCATTTGGCGCGTATATGTAACTTTAAGTAGACGTAATTACGTAATTACTGCTTTGAAGTTAACGGACGTTAGATATAATAAGGACTTGTAATATGGTTGACTTAATAAAAATGGCGGCGCCGGAACGTCATCGGCGTTATTAAATGTCAAGAATAAGTTGCGCACATGCATCAGGCAACGTTGTCCCAGTGTCCGGAGACACCCAGCCAATAATAAATAAAGATCAAACGCGAGCTCCCCGAATTCCACAAAAAGCCACGCGAACATATTTTACTCAGCGCTAACGCTTGTTTATCATCATTATTTGATATTATAAAGCAAAATACGACATGCTCGGACGAGCCAAAGCAAGGTGACTGCATCAGCAAGTGCGATAATTCTTATTTTATGTGTATATGAACGGCGTATGATTCTTAATTATCCGGGTGAAAACGCAAACGACCGAAACGGTATCGCTCTGATCTTTCCAAATTGTGATACCAACAGACTGCCTGTGTCCCTGTTCCGTTGTCACTGATACTATATGGGTGGGCAGCTCATAAATATACATTACGGATACACGCACACACACTTGCAGGGACAAACATCGACCGTACACACGTCAACGCGTGTTGTATTTCACCCGCGATGTGCTAACAGAGTTAAGTAAATTGTGTTCGGTTGTTAGAATAGACGAAACCCACTGCTGGTTTCTCTGGAAATGAATGAACGTTACGTATTTATTACCATTTTGTGTATAGAGGCAATTAAATTTTTAATTAATTATCGGTATATCATATCATAAAGTTGTTAGAACGATATAGGGAAAGAATATATATACAATAGTTATATATTTTTTAAATTTTATGCGGTAATTTCACATGATGGTCACTAATTACGAAATCTAATTTCCGCTAGTAATATACCGTGAATATACCTAGTTGTAGTTGACATCTGGAATTAAATAAGTATGCATAGGCTGCCCCAGCGAAAAGTGGATATTCTATTACAACCCTATTCTTCTATTTTAGAAAGAACATTATAGAATTATATTAAATGGAAAACCATGTACTTACCTATATTATTCAATATGGTTTTGTATAAACGACTATATGCCTGTTTTTAATAACAACGTTGATATTTACTTGTTTGTAAAAAAAGGGCAAGTGTGCAATTAAAGCGACGTGGTTTATATTTACACTTATTTCAGACATTAATGTTTTAAATACATTACATACTTACAACGGTAGATTGCGTGAATACCTACTAAAGTAAAATATCCTGCACATGGGTACAAAGATTGCAAATTCACATTTCTCCTTAATTCTCCTTTGCAAACCAGAGTATTTTCCCGACATATTCGATGCATTGTCGTAAATTTGTACTCTACAATCTTTAATAGAAATATTTATTACCTATAATTTTCTAAAAATGTTAAAATTGTTTCCGTTAAATATTCTGATTTATGTTTTAACGTTATTAAGTTAGACATACATACATACCGGGTGTCCAGTCTAAGATGCAACGGTCTCTAGCCGATTTATTATTGTCTTTTTGAAAAAATATTTCAAATAAATGTTACCTCGAATCATATTCTACACATGTTAAAATTAGCTTCAGAAATGGCGGACTTCCGGTTGTACCGGAAGTAGATACTAACTTTATTATTTTAAATGGAACACCCTGTATATTATTGCACTTTTAGATTCCTTGTTAAATTTAAATAATAATACGTTAGGGATACATTGGGGCTAAGTTGTACCGTTTCCAAATTACATGACGTTTTTCGAAAAAAATGACATTTGCAGTGTCTTCGGTGTTTGGAAATACCTCCGGAAATACGAAAGTTAGAAAGATGCGGTTTTCGGTTTTCGCTTAACCATGAAACAGTGCACGTCTTTTAGTTTAAAATTGTTGCGTTTAAATTACAGCGTTATTAAATAGGGATCTGTAATTTTCAAACTCTCAAATCATGGATAACTTGATTTTTTTAAATATAAATAATATAATATAAATTTTTACATAAATGGATATAAAATTTAATTTTCTTTTGATTTTATACGGGCACATTGTGTCTATCTCCAACGGTTTTGGAGGTATTCGCAATTTTTCAGTTTCTCACGATAGATACGTATTGCGAAGCGCCGCCGCTGGCCACCTTCCCCTCGCATTTCACCAGGCTTGGGACTGGCAGCAATAATACTGGCATGCTTAGAAAGTGGCCAACAGAACACAATAGGACCACTAGAAACAAGCAAACATAGCAAAGATAAAAGAAAACATAACATTACTGGAATATCAATAAATCAGCACATTTTTCAAACTACATTACTCTATCCAATATATGGCGTACGTACACTTCGAGCGTCTTGCTCGCAACAGGCTACACTTTAAACGCTAATGTTGTCATTGTACAGAGAATTTGCACAACACTATTATATTAAATGTTCAAAATGCTGTCCGGTTTGGGCACTACATAATCGAAATCGCTTTTGCAAACACCTTTGAGCATTTCTGAGTATTTCTGGTGTGACTTCTTGAAACGCTCTTAAAATACGATGGCGCATATCATCAGGGGTGGCGTCTCATAAAGCTTATTTTTAATAAAATCGCACCTTGTAACTGATTTTCATCTGTAAGTACGGAGTTATTGCGGTTCCGTTGTGTATGTGCTACGGATCCAGTACTTACAAATCTACCCAGTAGCGGCGGAAATGCCCTCCTATCTGGATGCTTTCTACATGGGTAATACTGTGCGTGAACTCTTGACGCTAACAAAGCGTTTCTGTAACATTCACCGAGAACGAAAACCATATCTACTAATTCTTCTTGAGTAAGCAACATCTTTAATCATCATGTTTCCAAACAGTACTCTGAATGCCAGTTCTGACACTTGGAACACTAATAATGGTTAGATACCTAGTTTGTTTTTCAAGCTTACGTTGACTTTAAAGATGCCGCTTTAAACATCTCAAGTATTTGATTCTATTTGTTTGATTCAAATGGTCCTATTGTGTCCTGTTGGCCTTTTTCTAAGCATGCCAGTACTATATTGCTGCTAGTCCCAAGCCTGGTGAAATGCGAAGGGAAGGTAGCCGACGGCGGCGTTTCGCAATACGTATCTATCGTGAGAAACTGAAAAATCGCGAATATCTCCAAAACCGTTGGAGATAGACACAATGATATCGAAAGAAAATTAAATTTTACATCCATTTATGTAAAAATTGCTATACCGTTCAATTTAAAAAAATCAAGTTATCTATGATTTTAGAGTTCGAAAATTACAGATCCCTATTTAATAACGCTGTAATTTAGACGCAACAATTTTAAAATAAAAGACGTGTGCTGTTTCATGGTTAAGCGAAAACCGAAAACCGCATCTTTCTAACTTTCGTTTTTCCTGAGGTATTTCCAAACACCGAAGACACTGCAAATGTCAAATTTTTCGAAAAACGTCATGTAATGCGGAAACGGTACAACTTAGCCCCAATGCACCCCTAACGTATTGTTTTTTAAATTTAAAATAATAAAGTTAGTATCTACTTCCGGTACAACCGGAAGTCCGCCATTACTGAAACTAATTTTAGCATATGTAGAATATGATTCGAGGCAACATTTATTTGAAAATTTTTTTCAAAAAGGCAATAATAAATGGGCTAGGAACCGTTGCATCTTAGGTTGGACACCCGGTATGTACTGCTATGTTATTTCCTGCTAAACGAAACCCACAGCATGATAATATCCACTATAAAATTGTTTATGTAAATGTATTTTGATCTATTTATTTATTTTTGTCGACGTATGTAATAATTTAAATTAAAAACTTGCTTATTTCGTATCAAATGCAATTAATGCTTGTAACCATGGATACCATGTGTATGTCTTTCGATTAATGTTGGACGAAGGATTTTTATGCTGGCGTATCGTTGGAAACGATTTCTGTGATCGTTGCCGGGGTCCTTTTGTCTTGGAAATATTGAGTTTGTTGAAAACAAATGTGGGGGACTTCTTTTTCGGTTTTTCCTGAGTGTGGTTTCTTTTCCGATATTTATCTAGAATTTGTTAATATCTATCACTATTTAAATTTATAAAGTTTTTAAATTTACTTACAAGAATGAGAGTATTACGTGTATATGGCTAAGATGATGGGAATCCAGTTATTTCGAGATTTGGGGTGGCCTTTCATCTAATCCTGGGGTTTTGAAGAACAACATTCGAGGCAGTTTACTGTGAGATCGTTGGAACACTATTTGGAAGCTGCAATGATTATTTTAAATATGGAATTATTGTTTGGATTATACTAGAACAGTTTTCGTACCTGATGTAAGCGATTTTATCATCTTTTGAACTTATAACCGGCATATACCCGCGTGACTGAATATAATAAGTATTCGTTTGCGGTGTATTTAAAACCCTGTGGTGGGGACAAATTTACTTTTCATGCCCTCTATCATTTGAGATCTAGCATATCTTTGGAATTGATGAGAGTATAATAGATGACGCTGAGTGGTGTTTAGTAGCATAAAAGCAGTTGTTTACTTGATAAAATTTAATTAAAATTTAAAAGATTTATCTACAAGTTTCGTAGCAGTACATATAGTAGTATACACTGTGTATCAGCCAAATGGAATAAATTCCATAATAAATGGGCGCGTGTTTGAAGAAACGCTCGAATACGTCGATTGGTATTTTTAGTTGTACACTTTTTTCAACAGAAACCTTTCATACGTAATGTGTCATGTAACAGTGGCCAATACCAACTGTTTTATTTTAAATGCTACACTCGATATATTATTCTATTTTTGGATTTTTCAGAAAATTCTAGACATATTGCATATACATTTTTCTATACCCATCTTTAATTGTTTCGAAAATATTTAGTGTATTCAGTTTTTTTTTTTTTTTGTAAAAAATTGCATTAAAGAAAGAAAATTATTTAATTACAGAAATTCGCTACAACACACTCAAAAACTAATAAGTAATCTGTTTATTTCTCCATATTGTGAAAAGAACGAAAAAAAAAACCATTCCTTTTTACCGATATGAAATAAACAAAAACTGTAAATATTTTTGTTTACTTTTATTTAAAACGATTGGTCTTAGCAAATTCTTGTCTCCCAGCATGACAGTTTAGTTGTCAGTGTTATAGTCGTTTGAATTTGGTTAACTGCATAGCAGCAAAAAAGGTTCATTTAACAGAAATGCACAAAATAACAATTCTACAGATGATTGGTTATGGGGATAACACACTGACACAAATGGAAGTTGCTCTCTTATTTTATCTCTTATTAAAAATTTCCAAATTAGCCTCCTATATTCCCAAGGACAATTAGTAAAATAGAAAAGCAGTTTTCCGAGCTTCGACATGTGAGGCAGATAAAAAAGCAGCTGCCAATGCAATAAGTGATGATAACAAATTGGATATTTTTAATTCTAGATAACAATGTGATCCAATTAGAACATGTCTTGTTTTCTGCTGAGTCCACCTTTACATTACACGGTCACGCTAATCGTCAAAATTGCGCCTATTGGTCGAGGGAAAATCCACACTGGATGAGAGAAGAACATACGCAATACCCTGTAAAGGCTAATGTTTGGGCAGGAATTGTTGGAGATCATATCATAAGTCATTCATTGATAGCAATTTGAATGGCGATAATTATTTAGCACTACTCCAAAATAATGTCGTGCCAACTTTGACAAACTTATACCCTGATCCAGCAAACCCACTAGTTCCAGCGAATATAATATGGTATCAGCAAGATGGAGCACCGCCCCATTACCAAATCAATGTCCGGCAGTACCTCAACTGAATATTTCCAAATCAATGGATTTATTTATTATCGAATTTATTCAATTTGGCTGATACACTATGTATATTAAGTCATATTAGTTTTCTGCGTAGGCTTAAAAATGTAGCATATAAGTATAGTTTGGTGTTATTACGGACCAGTGAATTTTGTTCTTATATTTTATTCTAAAATACAATTTTATGGTGTTGGAGATATCTACAGTGCTCCATAACGAACATTTTACACATTCGTCGCATACTATGCTATAACTATTTACCTAGTAATAGCCAATTGCATTTACGAATTCCGACCGCAACTTGCAAACTCCGATACAAATGAACGAAAACAAGTACTGTTGACTCATAGGAAACGTACATATTTCGTTAGGTTCATGTTCATACCAGAGTAACTATGCCTATTATAAAATGTAAACTAACAATGCTATTTGTTGCATTACAAGGGCGCAATTTTCAGTAATTTTGCTAAATTCGCAAGGGTGTTGCATATATTAACAAAATTTCCCATAACAACCTTTATTTATGGTGCAGTTTGTTAAATCAACGATTATTACATGTTCCTTTAATATAAAAATTTGTAACTTTCACTAATTTTCACTTAACAAAATTTTTCTTACTGTGTGTATTCTACAAAAATAGATCAACACAAATATCTAGGTATTTAATACTTATTTGGTTAACTAAGCTGCTTCATTAGTAGCCATTGTAAAAACTAGGGTGGTAATAGAAAACAAAATAAAAAAAAAACAAAAAGCAAAAACATAAATTTACATATCATTGACAAAGAAGGCGTAGAACAGGTGTGAATGTCGATATATCGGAGATTTAATTAACATGTTCCGTGTACAAAGCAATATGGAATGTTGGTCTGTCCATATACGGCACGAATAACATAAAAGTTAACCTGCGATAACATAATAAGGGCATTCAAACTATTATAGTTAATTGAGAGGATTGTATAATCTGGTCGTATCTATTGGCTATATAATTTGAAAGTAGTACCATCGTCAAGGAACCTGTCAGGTCCAACTAAAAAGAACTAATAATATTCGGTTAGTTTTATTTATTATTTTTACTTATTTGCTGTATACTTTGGACAATACCGTGTTTTGAAATAATGTCAGTTTAATGTTAATTGTTTTTCCGATTTGCGGTAGGTCTCTTCAATTGCGGTAAATCTGCTGATTAAGACTCGTACATCTACATCAATCTGTCGTCCTTACTTTGAGAATTAGATGGTTAAAAAAAAACGAAAATAATATTTTTTTTTTATTTATGATACATTTAATGAAGTTTAGTCTACTTCGTAATTATTATATTGCCATAATTTTTTGTTTTCCACTACACTTTTTATACATTTATACCTATAAGTTACATTTAGCTTTTCATTAATTCAGGTGATTGACTTATCCTATACCACCGTGTACCTTTTTGTTGCACTTGGGTCTAATGGATAAATATATTGTTGTTATTATTATTTTCTAACCTTTCGTTGTTCTTCATGCGATGGATAATATACAGATGCTGTCCAAATATGTATGGGAGAAAATATAGAATATTCTAATATTAGTATTCTAGTAATCAGCTAATTAGTCGCAAAATTTTGCTAATTTTTAATTATTGGGCCGTTTCGCCAATGTCATCACAGACAAAAATGTTGAACTAAAAGTATGATGCAGAATTTTCCCGTTAGCAGAAAAAAAGTTCCTATAGCCCTATACCATCCAGTTAATCCGTCAGATCCTTCCTTCCAACCTTCAACCTGAAGACTTACATAGCTGACTTGGTGTAAACCTGCCTCACTTCTCTATTTCCAATTCCACAGCTACTACTATGGACAAGTTTCAGGTGCAGATATGGGTTCTCCACTTTCTGCTGTTGTAGCCAACATTTTTGTTGAAGCATTTGAACAGCAAGTCCTAAACTCCTATTTCCAGAAACGAAATACTGGTTTAGATACGGTGATGATACCTTCGTAATTTGGCCACATGGACGTGATTCCTACCTTCCTTACATTAATTAATTTCCCCACACAGTTCCATTAATTTCACCATGGAAGTCGAGTCGGAAGGTACTATTCCTTTCCTAGATGTCTTACTGAATCGTCGTTCTGATGGTTCATTGGGACATTCCGTCTACCGCAAACCTACACACTCCGACTGTTACCTAAATGCCCCCCTATCATCCGACTCAGAAGAACGGAGTCATAAACTCCTCAGTACAAAGGGCCATTGACATATCCGATTCTAACTCCTTATCCCGAGAACTATCCCATGTTACGAAAACCCTAACCAACTGTCCTAGACATCATATCCAGCGTATCATAAACCGTCACCTATATCTTATATCTAACATATCCAAAACACGAACCAGTCCCTACCAATCCAATGCCTATCTCTCCTACATCCTGACCATACAGGAAGAATCTCATCCAAACACAATATAAAAACCGTTTTTAAACCTAATTCCAAACTTTCAGATTCCTTTCATATCAAAGACCGTATTTCTCTGGAAACTCCTGGTGTTTATCGAATTCCATGTTCGTGCGGCACTGTTTACATCGATGAAGCAAAGCGTTCGGTGGACAGTCGTGTTGCAGAACATGAGCGTTATATTCGGGCGTTGTGCATAACTGTGTCTGCACTTGCTGAGCGGAGCTGCAGATCGGCCACCAAATTCATTTCAACTCCATCCAAATCTTATCTCGAAACCTTCACTATATCATCATTTTAATTTAATTGTTAAATCTAATGCTTTATTTAAAAAATAAATGCAATTTAAAATTTAAACAACTCTTACATTTAGAAGAATAAGTACCTATTCCAGAAACGAGTTGAGTTAGGTATACGACACGTAACCGTAACTGGGCTCTATTTAGGCCATACTATACATAACGTATAGGGTGTTCTATTTAAATTTTTATAACATTGGTGTGTAATTTTTTTGGGTCACTCTGTATATTTTTAAGCTATTTTAAAACGTGTTTCTTATGGATCTGGATAACCCTTAATAAAAATATTTTGAAAATATTTTATGGCTTTTCGTATATAAACTAATGCGAATGTGATGCACCATTCTGTATAGACTAATAAAAGGAAGTTTCGAAATTTCGAAAACAAAAATAGTAGAAATGATGGCTTTCAATAAATAGTCAAACAAATATTGTTTAAAACAAGCAATATTCACCATTTGAAATAATTATTTTTTGGAGCAGTGTTCACATTTTTTGATAATCCTGTATGTTTTGTCTACACTTATAATAGCAGCTATGTTGTAGTATCCCTCATCCTCCAGGTTTAACACAAGCAAAGTTTCAAGTTAAATCAACCCTTTTCCGCACATATTCTTTACTTACCTATATGACAAATATCGGTCCTGTTTATTTACAGGCTCGCATAATCTCAGCTTATCGTATAATATAGAAATACATTGCGCACCCCTCAAACTGGTATCTTAAACTGGCACACAAAATAATCGGGGAGGGTGCAGCTCCTCGAGACAATAAATCCGCAATGTGTAAAGTCTCCAGCTACCCTTTATTACTTCCCGGGTTGAACAAAGTGGAAAATCTGTAGAACACGAGTCGGGGACTTGTGAAATCGTTTAAATTAATGTACTACACGCTCGTCGGTGACACTTTCAATATTACAGACCCCAACTAAGTCAATAAAACAGCGAGAGGGATGCTGGAGATACCGCAGAGGAGACGCCCAATTACTGCTATATATGGCGAGTGTTCGCAGTTGATAGCGATATCGGCGGAGTTCTGAAAAAGGTTTAAGTGTGTGTGTAGTTACGCGCCAAATTGTTTAATCTATTATGAGGTGATTTCATTGGCTAGTTGAAACAATTATCCGAGCATAATTTGTAAATATGATCAAATAAATGTTAATGTTTTGTTTATTTTTGTCGGTTAGTTTGTTTGTCGGTAAGACCCATTTTCGTGGAATTTTTTGCTTGTCGGGCATAGCATTTGGTAATAAACGTTAATTTAGTAACTTGAAATTATTTTTAACTTCCATCTGTATTATTCGTTTTGATTCTGGAAATATTTCATATGGACTGAATTGAGCAGCAGTGTTTATCTATATTTCGGGAAAACTTTCTGTTTTCAAAAATATCTTTAAATGGTTGGGAAAAATAGAATTTTAAAAGTAACCATGACTAAAACTTTTATATATAGAAGATATCTTTTTTTTATATAAAAATGTAGGAATATATTCATAGATCTTCGGTAGAAGTATTTACTGAAACGTAAAATAAAGGTATTGCTCAAATGAAAATAGCCTTCATAAAATATTTGTAGGTACAGTAAAAAATTCCTGTAATAATGCAGTAATAATCCTGTTTTATTTACAGGATTATTACTGTAAGAAAGTTTTTACAAGAAAATTACTGCAGCTTTATAGTTATTCAGTTAATAATCAAACAATAAATGTAAAAGTCCAAAATATTGATGTAAATGTATTTAATTATTTTCTTTTTCAATAGTAAATTTAAGATTTGAAATAGTATTAGAAGATTTAGAAAATGAAATAATAAATAAATTAAATTTTATTCCCACATTCTATAAAAGATATGTAGATGATTGTATCATATGTATACCTAATGATAAACTAGGTACCTACACTGAGAGAAATAGATAGTACTCTTTAACATAAATATAGTATACTTTAATATATTTTATAGCTCCTATAGGGACAATCATATTTTATATTACCGGTGACAATATCTGTATAGTAAATATCTGTGAATACTTTTTATTAACTCGTATGGTAGTCGTAAGTTGGTGTACTATATTTGTATTATTAATTTGAGCATACATGTTAGTAAATGTGAAAAAAAATGTCTAGTAGCGCTGACTATATTTGATAATAACTGTTAACAATGAAAACTATAATAAATATAGTTTAATAATTTTTAATTATAATTAATTAATATAATTTGATTAGCCGGTGACAGCCGGGCGAATTGCCGTCGTATCGGGCAGGATTGCGGGAATCAGACCGGCCCGTGTACTGTAGAGTACTACCGGTATTGAAGCGCCTCGTAATTCTCGTCTGTGGGCGATTGTCCACAGTACTTTTTACACGACGTTAACCATGTATAAGCATCGTATAGATATTACGCAGCCACATTTACCGATCACAATTTACATCGAGTACGAATTTCAAAGATTATGAAACAAGCGTAGCGCCATCTTTACGACAAAAGCTGTAGTATCACATATTTATGTAGCTAAACCAATTATGAGTATTATGATATTCCTACTATATAGATATAAAACTATACAGCATTCATTTCATTCCATCTCATTATTAATGCCGTTTTCAATAATCAAAGTAAGGTGACTGTTGCAAGCACCTAACCTAACCTAAATAAACACAACACAGTAAATTTGCTACACCTGTTATTATAACTGTCTTCACTACATTATATGCAATTTATTATATTCACTTGTTGTAAAATATTGTAAAACATTTCACTATATTTTGTAGAAGATTGTCACACAATATTTTTAAACAATTTTATTGCTTTTTTTGTAACCGTGATATAGGAAAATGCAACGCCGTTGTTCTAAAATTTTGCACAATAGTAGGAATTCTTACTACAATTTCCGTCAAACAGTGAAGTGTAAATATTACAACATGGATTTTTCTCTGTGCAGACACAAACATGCACCGACACGAATACGTACACCTGTATCACACGTACATAACACGTGTGAGTGGCAATACAGCTTATTGGTCGATTTCTTTGGTAAAGATCGACAATGAATAGAGCAAGGGGTGGGAAGAGCGCTACGAACATTTATGTTAGAAATTGAATATGCATCGAATACCTGGTAACATCCAGATTTTACCTCTTACTATAAGCATGGTAACATCTGGTTATTTTACTCTTAATACCCCACATATTGTCGTTTTGACAATAATTATGTTACTAATTAACATAAAGAGATTTACTATCTAATTTCTACAATCCATTTTTCTCAGTGTACTAATACGTATATATGATGTGTTAACATGTTTAATAGTTCCAATCAAAATCTTAAATTTACTATTGAAAATGAAAATAATAATTAAATACACCTTGATTTAACTTTAGAAAGAAACAATAATAAAATTTTAACAAAATTATACTAAAAACCAACAGCGTCAAATAGATACTTAAATGATAATTCATGTCAACCAATTCTATTAAGAAAGTGTGAGAATATCAGCAGATAGAAGCATTAAATTAATGAGTCCAGAATACATACCATTAATAATAAAAAAAAACAAATTTTAATATCATATAATGTTAGAGTAGCACATCAAAACTTTAAACTTTTTTTATTCAAAATGAAAAGATATTACTCCAATACAAAAACAAGCACCCATTGTGTACAAAATACCTTGTAATAATTGTAATGGAGGATATATCGGATAAACATTTGTCTGAAAGATAAAAAGAACACAAATATGCAAATAATATTACATCAATAACGGTCATACTTTTAATTTTGAAGAAACCAAGTCTTTAATTAACAAAAATTATAAAACCGGATGTATTTTAGAACTAATTCAAATTAAAAAAGATAATAACTACCTAAGATAATAAATAACAGATAAGAAATTAAAAATCTATCAAACTTATACTTTTCAATAATTTAAAATTAAGGAATGTAATTAATCATATTAAAAAATCAAACTTGCCACATGATACAAACAAAATTATCTATCATTTTGTCGATGCCTAGACGTGTACAGGTGTGTACTTAGCTACGGGGTCGCCAAACACATTATTAATTTTTTTGGGTTACATGTAAATAAAATTCTTGTTCTAGACTACCACATTGCCAAAAAATCAAGTAGAAGAAATTATTTCTTCTGGGCGTAACACTTCCAATTCACGGAGTATATTTGTTGAAGCGAATTCATGAAGTATTAGAAGTTTCTTGCTTCCTCCATTATACAGGATTTCAAGGAGATACCAAACAATGTAACTGTTTCAGGTTTAATCATTTTCTAATGCCTACCTTACTGTGTAAGGAAGTAATTAATACAACCCAATATTATCTATACATTTATCTCATTATTGCTAAACGTAAATATTAAGAGTTGGTAAGCGCGCTCAAGGTGTTCAATTTATGGCATATTCAAGTCGCAATATATAACTTTTTGTTGCGTTATTAAATAATTTCAATTCTCATCTCTAATTTGCATAATTTCCAGGTATCTTACATGCATCTATCCCAATAACTTTCATCTGCGGAAGTCAGTATCACCCGAATGCACGCGTGTCTAAAAGATGGGTAGTTTCGATAATCATTACTATAGAGACGAAGATATTACATTGTCGGGTAGTGTGCCCAAAAATATATTTCTTTTGATTAAAAATCTGAGGAGGATAGTAATAGCGCTTATGGATTAAAAAAAATATATATTTTTGTTATTGTGTTTAAATTGATTGAAATAATTTGGTTCCATTTTTAAACGAGTTTAATAGATTTTTCGCGACAGTTGGAAAAAAGCTAGCCACAAAGCAGATAGAAAGCTATAACAAAAACCCACAAACCACCTTTACAAAAAAACAAATTCCCCCGTTTATTTTGAAAGAAACAACAGAAGAAGAAATACTAAAAACAATAAAATCGCTAAAAAACAATAAAGCTCCTGGTTTTGATAAAATCACAAACAATATAATCAAACAAAATGCAACTAAACTAGCACCTATTATAACTACACAAATAAATAAAACACTACAACAAGGAATATACCCAGACTACCTCAAGACTAGCATAATAGTTCCTATCCTTAAAAAAGGCAATACGCAGGATCCACAAAATTATAGACCCATTTCTCTATTATCGACAATGAACAACATTTTGGAAAAGATTATACAAAAACAAATAATGGAACATATACAAACGCACAACATAATAAATTACGGCCAATATGCTTTCCAGCCAAAATCCAGTACGATGTCAGCAGCATATGACTTGACCAATGATATCAAAAACGAACTCAATCAAAGAAAAACAGTTGCAGTGATTTTTATAGATATGAAAAAAGCTTTTGATACGATATCCAAGGAAAAACTAATAGAAAAACTGCACTCTTATGGATTTCAAAATAAAGAACTGAATATGATGAAGACATATATCTACAACAGAAAACAAACGACAAAAGTAAATGGCATTATAAGTGATCCTATGTATGCTGATTTTGGAATACCACAAGGTGGAAATCTACCCCCAATTTTATACACCCTATATATGAACGACCTTCTAGAACAAACCCTTCATGGAAATTTATACGCATACGCAGACGATACATGTATACTTTATTCCAGCAATAATACTAAGCACATAGAAAAAAATATAAATGAAGACCTGAAAATATTGGAAGAATGGTGTTTCAACAACTTACTTACCATTAATGAAAAGAAAACAGAATACATGATATGTAGCAACAAAAGGGAGAAGCAAAGAATAACAATAGAATTAAAAAATCAAAAACTAGAAGAAGTGAAAGAAACAACATACTTAGGGCTGAAAATCCAGAACACCATGAAGTGGAATAGACACATACACAAAACAATAGAACAAAATTCCAAAACCATTGCTGCATTGAATAAAATAAAGCATATGATCCCAAACAAATATAAAAAATCCATATATCACGCACTTTTCACATCAAAAAACAACTACCTAATCAACATCTGGGGAAACACAACGAAAAAGAACATTGCCCAATTACAACGACAACAAAACAAAACCTAAAAAAAAATATATAACATGCAACACCAAACGCCGACGTCAGAGGTATACGAAAAAACAAATGAACTAAATATGCATCAGCTAATAAACCTAAATAATATACTTACTCTCTACAAAATTGAAAACAACGAAATTAAATTAAGAACACAGTTAGTGACAAACAGAGATATACACAATTACAAAACCAGAAGGATTTCACATATAAGAACAGAAAAATATGCACATCAAACATACACACAATCTTTGACAACAACCGCAATAAATATCTATAATAAAATACCAAAAGAAATAAGAAATGCAAGCAAATATACTTCTTACCAAAGTTTTACGGTCAGTTTTACAAAAGTTAGGTGAAATGTATGGGAGATTGCAAGTTGCATATTGCCTATACATATATTAGATCCAATGTAGATATCTATTTATTCTAATTGTTAAAATCGACTGAAAAACGCTTATCAGCCGTAGCTGTAAAAGGGAAAGAAACGCGAAAAGTGAGATCCGAGTGTCGCCCTTCTGAAAATCCGAGTCAATAATCGTAATACTTGTCTTGTTCGGTGTCAGATCGCGGTTTAATTAAATGGTGGCGCGTCAGCTAGAACCAGATGGTGTTCGTTGCAATAACCCGCCTGTGTGTGTGCAACACATCTTGGAGAGTGACAGATATATTAGTGTTCTCCGTCTCTTTGCTTTACGATTTTATTTTCTTCTCGTGAATTCATTAACCCAGTCGTTGGACAGATCTGAATTGCTTGAATACAATGTTCATCCTAAAAACGCCGAGCCATATATTTATATTCTAAATTTAAAAGCTTGGATTAGGGCGAAGTGCTGATCGTCAGGATTCAGGTGCAAGAATTATGGAAAAGCACATTTCCCAAGAGAAGAACTTCTATCATTGTCATAGTCCTTCCTGTCACTTAAGCACCAACCGCCGCTGGTGTTATCTTATTTAAATTAATAACGTGTATGTAGTATAGAAATATAATACTGGATACTAACTCTGATAAGACATATAAACAGGTATGGCATATATTAATTGTACATAACTCTTATTATACGGGATAATTTAAGAGTATAATTAATAGTATTATATTTTATAATAATTTGCGTTAACAGTTTTGCATTAAATTTCAGAAAACTGGGTATATTATTTATATTATAATATCCCATATTAAACAATTTTTTTCTGTGTATTGTTCGTTTAAGATGTATTAAATCATTTATTGATTAACTTAATTTCTTCGTGCATGCTTAGTTTTAAGCTCATGGTAATTATAAATTTATATTATGCAGTTTGTTTGGTATAACAGGCACTGAAACTGCACAATTATCAAATGAAGATTGTTTTGGACACAGTATAAACCGAAACATTAGTTCTACTTGGTGTCGACACCTTTGATCTTTTTTATTCTAACGGTAACTCGCGCATTCAACTGCGCAAGTGGGATTTAAGATACGTTTGCAGGGCCGAATTGACACAATATTATTGCATTAGCGAAAAGCGACAAGTGAAATGGAATATTAAAGAACAAATATCAATATAATACCTAGTTTACAATATGGGTAAAATTTACCATGGAAAATACAAGATCATTATAATAATGATAATAATAATAATAATAATATATAATATATATATTTATTTCCTACAGGCGTATGCCCAAGTACAGGCAAAATACAACAAAAGAAAATTTAATGCTAGCTACAGAGCTATAAATTAAACAAACATTCTACAAGTTAGTAATAACTTCTCTACTTTTTTCAAAATTATCATGATGTATATCACACAAGTGCGAAATATCATTATAATTGCTACACATAGTGGCTACTGGAGACTTAACTAAAACATTAGTTCTATTTCCAATACAATAAAACATACATTGATATCGTGTTTCAATTCTTGGGACAAAGAAATTAATTTTACTTAAAAGCCAAGAGTTATCCAAATTATTATTCAACAAACCAAATAAAAATTTAATATTTAATATAATCCGTCTTTTCTGTAGTGACACAAAGTTAAATCTTGATAGCATAACGTTGTAATCCAATCCTCTATCGGGATAAACACCATCAATGCTGTACATTAAATATTTTAAAAATCTTCTTTGAACTGCCTCAAGATTATTAATATGTATCTGATAGATCGGATACCAGATCAGGGATGCGTATTCTAACTTTGATCTAACAAATGCGTAGTAAAGAATCAACAAACACCTTATATCCTCAAAGTCGCGACAGTTTCTGCATATAAAACCATACATTCGGTAGGCGGCTGCAACCGTTAGATTTATATGATTGATAAAGGTAAGTTTGCTGTCGAAAGTAATACCCAAATCTTTAACAATATCACAGCGATCCAAATCTTTATTATTCAAACAATATGAAAAATTGATGGTGCTGGTTTTTCTTGCGTAAGTGACTATTTTACATTTGCCTATGTTAAGGCTTAAATGGTTGCGAGTACACCATTCACCCACCGCTAGTATATCGTTTTGTAAGCTGATGCAGTCTGCCAGTGACGTAATTTCTTTATAGATTTTTAGATCGTCAGCAAACATCAAGTGTTCGTTTTTGATAACATCGGCGATATCATTAATAAATAATAAAAACAACACGGGCCCAAGATTCGATCCTTGTGGTAAACCAGAAGACGGCTGGAATGTGTCCGATCTTACGTGCATGTACTCAACAAACTGCTCTCTTCCATGTAAATACGACCCAAAGAGAGCTAATAGTGATGGCGAGAAGCTAATAGCCCTGAATTTCCAAAGAAGCACATAATGGTCGACTTGATCAAACGCCTTCTGAAAGTCGGTATATATTACATCTACTTGACGTTGTTTGTCAAGGCTTTTAGCAACAAATTGGGTGAACCATCCTAAGTTAGTCACTGTGGAGCGCTTGGACATAAATCCGTGCTGAGTTGGTGAAATAGATCTAATAGATTTTTTAATAGATTCGGCGTTTACTTGATGTAAATCCATATTAAATAAATAAAAACACAAAATTTGTGAGATTTACACTTTATTAGGATGTTAAATTGACAGCTGTTTCGCCGTACAACGGCTTCGTCAGAAAATATACAATACTATAAACTAAAACTACACATGCGCACAGCCTCCTATTTTTACAAACAACTGTTACAAAACATCAGTATTTAAAAAATGTGCCTACGTTTTTTTGGCTCTACACAAACATCATTAAAAACAAAACTGGTAATAACAAATTTAAAATTTAAGAAACATTTACATTTGAAGTCTATGAGAGGATATAATAGATCAATTAATTTTGAAAAAGATTCGAACTAAAACAATACAAGAAATAATATACCCGATTACAAAAGATAATCAGAACAACAACTACAAAACATTAACTTATTTAGGTAAAGAAACCAATATATTAGAAAGATTTTTGAAAAAACAAAATATGAAAATTGCATATAAAACTAATAACAATTTAGGGAAGTTCATAAAAAACAATAAAGATAAAACGACGCGTTTTTGTAAATCGAGAGTCTATAAATTAACATGCGGCACGTGTACAAAAACATACATTGGACAGAGTGGACGTTCTTTCAAAAAACGTATTTCAGAGCATTTGTACTCATTTAAATATAAAAAAAATGATTCGTCGTATTCCAATCATTTAATTAAAGAAAACCATAGTTTTAATAATAATTTTGAAATTCTTCATGTAGAAAACAAGAGTAAAAAATTAGATTTATTAGAAGCAGTTGAAATTAATAAACTTAAATTTTCAGATGATTTACTTAACGATAAATTAGACCTTAATCATTCTCCATTATTAAATTTATTCCTCTCATAGACTTCAAATGTAAATGTTTCTTAAATTTTAAATTTGTTATTACCAGTTTTGTTTTTAATGATGTTTGTGTAGAGCCAAAAAACGTAGGCACATTTTTTAAATACTGATGTTCGGTTGTTTGTAAAAATAGGAGGCTGTGCGCATGTGTAGTTTTAGTTTATAGTATTGTATATTTTCTGACGAAGCCGTTGTACGGCGAAACAGCTGTCAATTTAACATCCTAATAAATTGTAAATCTCACAAATTTGGTGTTTTTATTTAGATCTAATGGAGTTGTATATATGATCACACAGTATAGACTCAAAGATTTACATAAAATAGAAATAGGTCTATAGTTGTATACATTTTCTGGGCTTCCACATTTTAATATAGGACATACTCTCGCTGTCTTCCATATTGTTGGTAATTCCGAGGACTTCAAGATTGAATTAAAAAGGTAGAAAATTTTGTATTTTCTACAGTAAATTTTACGCATATTGACGATGTGAACGATTATACCAATATTTGCTCACTGGTATTTAATATCACGTGTTCCGTTTTGCAATTGCAATAATATTGTGTCAATTGGGTCCTGGAAATAAGTCTTCAATCTCACTTGCGCAGTTCAATACGCGAGTTACCGTTAGAATTCAATATTTTGAAGGAGTGAAACTACTACTAGTCTTATATACGTTACTTACAATTGTCGAAAAGCGGCTTTTTAAAAAAATCGGGTATCCGTCCAGCGTCGGGTTGCCCTAGAACCGGGGAAAGAGACATTTTGGCGACTGCAATTATATCAAATACTTGGTATTCGCATTAAAATTTATTTCTTTGTAGATTAACAATGTTGGAAATATCCCAAAGTTGAAATGCGTTAAAATTATATTCAGTTCATGGAGAAGTTAGTAGAATTAAACAAAGCTACTAAACTAATTGTGGGATACCTATGACGACATAAATTTACAGCAATAGGATTCCTTCGAAATTCCGTAAATTAAAAGCGGGTGTACCTACAAAATCTAGAGATATACTCTAGCGTCTTCTACAAAAACTTGTTCATTTCTAGAGTACATTTCACTGAACGGTATCGTAATTTATAAAAATGGTAATAACAAAGTAATTGGTAGATAATTAATCTAAGGAAAGACTTAACAAATAATAAGTAAGTATGACTACTTAGAAAACGATACTAAGAAAGTGTTTATAAAAATCATGTGAAATAATTACGGAAAAGCAGTGAGGCACAAAAGTCACCACTGACAGCTTAGTAGTGATTGTTTAATTTTACCAACGCACAGTGCGGCAAGTGTTAGGGAAAATTGGACAAAAGTCAGAATATTAAATATAGCTTTTTATCAGTAATCAGTTTTATTAATATAAAGGAATTAAAGATATTTTGTCGTAAAAGAATGATAAACTTTATTGTATATTATGTGAATTTAAAAAAAGTATGTGCATCTAAGCTAAATATTTGAAAACAAAAAACTATCACAATCTAATTCCGAGAGGTCCTCACAGCTAGATAAATTCTCTGCAGTCGATGTGATTTCTTCCAATAATTCTGTCAAATAAACTTGGAGCTCATTTTCCAGTAGCTTAGCTTTTTTTGAAATAGAATTTCTTAGATGAGATAGTTTGGAATCACATGTCAAAAGTAAATAGTCCACAATTGTTTGGAATAAAGGAGTCTTGGGAACAGGAAATCTACTTCTCAAAAACAATTCTGTTGTGGAGAATCGAGTAACTACCTAAAAAGATGTTTTTTTTTTCTCTGACGTTAGCAAGTATTAGCCAGAAAACGTTTTATACTTTTATAGTATATTGATGTAGCAAACATTTTATTTAAGAATGTAGGATATATTTTCATACGTATTTTTTTGAAAACTATTTATAAAGACCTGGTAAATAGTACATTTAAATTTTTAGAATCTATGCTTGCTCGCTCGATGCACGCTGCAACTTCCTTTCATAAAGGAGGCATTACATTTAATTAAGAGCAGCCTGAAATACTTTTTCATCTTATTGTTAGTAAAATTAAAGTTGCCGTAGAACCAGAAAAACAGTATTTGGGGTTATATAAGGAATTGCCAGAAATCAAATGAAGAGCAATAACTCGTACTCTTCGCAATTAAACAAAGGGTTATAGAATCGCACAGAAGACTGTTGCAAAATTGTATATTAAAAAAAAAGAATAGTTGTAACGCAATCGAGTCTAAACCAACTCCATAAATTGCACATCGAAACAGTATTTCTGCGACATAATTGAAAGTTCCACTGGAACGGTTTTTCTGTACTATTTCCTATACAATTTAAAAATTGCCCCGCTTAATCGTCCAAGAAAAAATCTTATTAAAAACGTTCGGGTCACAATAAAAAATCTCGGATGTTTCCGCTACATTAATCGCCGAATTGCGTAGAAGGAGAAGAGGTATCGCATTGCGCAGATTAAATTCCCGTATCTCAATTCGACGCCGAATAAAAATCCCGGAACGTAGATGACCCCAGAAGAGATGAGGCGAGGGGGAATAAGAGTTTGCTGAAAGGGAGGAGCTATTGATTTTGTTTTACGTTTAGAACATTAGTTTCCCTCCTTTCCTTTTTTATTGTTTGTGATATTATTATCATTTGCGAAATTTTTATCAGCAGCATTGTACTAATTTCGTGTTTTTCTTTTTGTTTTAGGACGAAGTAAGTAAATTATCCGTTGCCGAGAAATCCGAATATCAACAAAAACAAAGTGAGAAAAAATTAGTTGTAGCATGTTAGTTAGATTTACGTAACGATTTGGTTTAATTCTGTCGCAATTAATTCGCTAACTATTGCAATTGCCGTAATTTCACATATCTTATAGACTGTTTAATAAGATAAATAAGATATCTTAGATATTATACAAGTATTAGGTATGTATTTATGCGAATTTGCACTTATTTTAAAGTTTGATATTAAAACACACACACAGCTTAGAAAGTAAAATCGGCGAAATAATGAAATGGTTAGATGGATTATATCTTTGTTATTACTATACCGTATAATTGCATGAAGCATTTCTTGGAAATCCTCAACCTATCGATAATTAATAATTACAAACTTTTTTTAAATTTTAAGAAGTTGAAGGAGCTTTCTATATATATTGTCGTCCGTAAATTTCCATTTTTAGTTAACGAAGATATCCGATTTTGATCGAGATGCTTTCTAAGAATCGGTGGAGGGGGTATCGATATCTAAGAAAAAACAAATATCATTTATTTTGTTCGCTGTGCTGTCAGAAACTATGCACAACTGAATAATGCATAGGTAATAACAATTGTACTGCAATTTTATATTTCGACCGTTTCAAATTAATAATTCGGTGTTGTGCAGTAGTATCTAGCATTGCAATTAGAAACGGTAGTCGATTGGATCATAAAATTCGCATATGCGCCAGATGCATATGTTTTAATGTAGCGTTATCAAAACGTTCGAAAAAAGACTAGAAATCTCGAACTAAAAAAAAAAAAACGCTTGGTGGGAATTGACTGCGATTTTTTAAATATTTGTTTATATATATAAAAAAATAAAATAAAAATTCGATAAGAAATAAATCCGTATTATCGATTAACAAGAGGGCCACTATGTTCTCATGTGCGAATTATAACGTTTCTCAATCGTCCTCCGTTCTCCTCCGAGCGTGTCTTACTCCAGAGGGCACGCGATTCGTACAAAATACGAAATTCAGTTTTTGTTGTAATATGTTCATTCAACGAACTCCGCCGCCTCTTCAAGCTCACGACGTGAGCTGGGCACGGGGGCGGGGTTTTCAGGATGCAAGGTGAAGTGTTTGTGTACTAAAGTTTAAGAAAAGTGCAAGTTGTACTGTGTACGTGAACTTGTATCAAGGAATTCTAAATATTCTATTACTGCAGTAAGCTGTGGTTGTCTGTATACGATATCGTTTCTCAAAATACCAATAATTAGGCAGTTTCGTGCTGGGTAAAAAATCTGGCAGATATTATTTCTCTTATTACTTTACAAATTGAAACATAAATGTGTAAAGCAATAAATTGTTGACACACCGTGCCGTGCCGTTCATTTTCCATCTACAATATAGACTACCCACAAACTGTTCTCTCATTTATCAACAGGTTCTCATCAAGCGTGCCGAATAAGCTTCACTTGTTCAAACTAGTCGGCAAAATTCGCTAATCACAAGAGCGCCGACAATTGTCTTAACGATGATCCAATATAACTGTCACCACTCACGTCTCAAGTACTACGCCCTTAAAATTAACACCACCAGCTCGTTTACCGGATTCCTTAACAGACACTGAAGATAACATTCCACTTATTATCCGCACACGTGCTCTTGTACGCAGATCGTAGTAAACTCAAGTTCAAGACATTTGTAAGACTTCGGTTTCTAATTTGTCCATGAAGTGGTAGAAGTGTAATTAATTAAGAGAGGACAAATTTTGGTGTTTTTTTTTTAATAGTTTAACAAACCATTACGGAAATTCATTATGAAACTTATGCTGAACGAGTTAAAAAAACGCAGGCGAACTACTTTCTCGGAATAACAAAATAGTTATAATAAAATTAAACATGTTAAACATACAAGAGTTATAGGTAAATACATACTTTAAGAAAGATATCTGAGGAACTGAAAAATAAACAATACAAGCTGGGTATTACAAAAAGATTCATAAATAATGTATAAGCTGATCACATCATATGCAAAACCCGTAAATTGTTACATAGTTTTTTCATATTAAAATAAGAAAAAAAAAACGGTTTATAAGAGAAATCACATTTTTTTTGTGTAAGGCGTTTTGGTTTTAATAAACCTTATTCTTTTACATTTTGCATAAAATTAAAAAATATATTTGCCCAATAGATTGTGGGTGTATATGCATATTAACATTAATAGTCGTTTCTTAATCATTTCTGTAAAAACAAAATTTAGAATGGGGTATTAATGCAACACAATAAAATTAAAGTCAATCATGAGATGCTGCCCTAAGTGGTAGAGGCATTAATAAGAAATTTTGGCAGGCTACTCACATGGCAACGTTGTAAAAGCAATTACACATTATTATTTATTTACTAATAGGCGCACAACACAAACATAAAACTTAACCTAAGAAAACTACCATCGGTAATAAATGTGGAGGTACAGCCTCCGAATGGTTTACTTATTATTAGTGAAATGAATTGAGTAGGTTTTATAGAGATTATCAACAATTTTGTAAATGGTCGTGAATGTGTGTATGTGAATCATATTTTGATTGAGTGCTTGAATCATTGTGAGGAGTCCTTTGTTTTATATTTACAATTGATAAAGACAGGGAGTTTTCTTCCATTATGTAAATTTTCAATGGCATTGATTGTATACTATAATACAGATATGCTCCGATGTATTAGACACCTATATTTTTTGCGAATAATCAAATTAAGGTGAGCACAAAATAAAACTCTTAATTTAAATGCGTTACAAATAGTATTTTAATAAAGAATCTTAATAATTTGTCGCATTTCTGTAAGATTTTAATACAGTTGCAATAGTTTTTTCAGTGCGTAAAAAACTGACGTCTCAGAAACGTGAATATGCATAAAAATTTAATAGATCTAGGGAAAGTATCTATAAAAACTGTTGTAAAATCATAAAAACGAATACCTAAACACTTAAATTAACTGCCACAGATGCAATGCTAAAACACGAAATTAATGGTAAATCATAGAGATCTCCATCTACTACTTTTAAGCATACCTAGCTGTATTTTTTTTTTACTTTTCTACTTGAATTAAATGTGTTACTGAGTTTATACATACAGCTATGCTCAAATGTCATCTTTATGTCAACATCTCTATGATTTACGATTAATTTCGTGTTTTTGCATTACATCTGTGGCAGTTAATTTAAGTGTTTAGGTATTCGTTTTTATGATTTTACAACAGTTTTTATAGATACTTTTCCTAGCTCTGTTAAATTTTTATGCATGTTCACGTTTCTGAGAGGTCAGTTTTTTACGGACTGAAAAAAGAATTGCAACTGTATTAAAATCTTACAGAAATGCCACAAATTATTAAGATTCTTTATAAGTTAGTAAGTTCGTGTAACTATGATCAGCTGTTTTTCATGTGTGTAGCGACAACAAAATGGAAAGAGGACAAATTGTAAACTCTAGAATCATTTATTGGACTAACATTTATTGTTGTTCTCGTGATGTAAATAGAGAATGCATACATAGGGTGTGTTCTATCCTATTTTATTTTGGTAAATATGGATTATAGTGTATCTTTCGTACGATTTTAGGCTGTGAAAACAATATGTTATGTATCTGTGTATGTATGATAATTTAATACTAGCCATATATAGTCGTTTGATTGCTCGCCTCGGCTCGCAACGTCCAAACTTGTTCGACAAAACGTCACTTTCCAGCCTTGATATGTAAATAACTATTTTCTTCAAGCATCTCATAATTATAAACTTTTTTTACTGAATACAAAAAGTAAAACTACTCAATTTGGTTGCTATAGTACAATAATGGAAAGCATTATGTTATTAATAGTAAAATAATGTTAGTGCAAAGGCATCACAAGTGGTGGCGCCCTTTGTTGTTGCTTTGATTACAAATGTCAAAACTAAATTCAGACAGTTGGAATTGGAAACGTCGTGCTTTAAAAGCGTGTTGCACATTTCGAAAGTTATTTTCGAATCTCTTTCGAACGATATTTATTTTGCGAAGAAAGATCTTCTCTTCTGCGTATAAGTTGAGCACGCATTTTGACCTTTGGCATTCACGTAAATACGTTTCAAATGTTTTCATTGGTTAACGTGCATCAGTATTTAGATAAACGCATTTTCCGTAAGTCAGCGCTTGAACAAGAAATAATGTATGTCACTCGGAATATAAAGTGTTTGTTGTGCTTCGCCCAGATTGTTTGGCCTTTGCTTCTGTGCTCGGCACAAAAAGTGCACTTTCTATTCCTAGTAACATAATATACTATTTTATTACGTATAGTGCCAGTAAAAACTAAAATATTTATTACGCATTTAAATATTTGCCTGTTTGTTTACGAGTTTGTGGGACTAATAGGATTTCATTTCCTATTCTTGAAATGTGCTCATTTCACATTTTAAATTTTCTCATGTAGTAAAATTTGTTTCAAATGATTTGTGACTGTCTTCATTTGTTTGAATTTAATATGTCAAAGAATACTCCAAAACTAACGGGGCCATGTTTTAGACTAAGTATAAATATTAACAATAGACTGACTTAGAGTCGTTTATATATACATAAAGTCTTTCTTTCTCCAACTAGATTTTCACAGTTTCATATTTCTGTTAGAAAATTACTATAGTATCGCAATAAATTACTTGTAAGTATCTCACACCGTGGCTTCGCCGGATTTTAAGGCAGCAGAAGGACGCAAGGGTGAAAAGATCAAATGCTCTGGAAAGTATCAAAAGAGTGATTAATGATTCGGTGCGGCCGCTAATTCACAGTCAAACCCCGTTCGCACGTCTCTTATTTTACCCATACCACCAATCTCCCAGCCCTTCTTCTTCAACAACTAGAAACTTCGAAGGCGCAACTTAAAGTGATGAAGGTGACTTGCGAAAAGGTTCTCTCTATTGTGCAAACAAGAAATTCTACGCTCAGAGTATAATTTGTAGCTGCAATGAATAACTTGATTGATTTACTTGTATATTTTGCTTTCATGTAAAACTTAATCAACGTTTTGGAAATTTAAAACATTGTAAGCTATATAGATGGTAGAAAATTTATTTAGATTGCTCTAATCGTATTACTATATTATAAACAGAATTAATTTGAAAATTAATAAATCATTTTCAGGTTATTCAAACATTATTTTAATGAATTGAGAGTTTATATTTGTGCATTGTTTTCATTATTCTGATCAATTTTGATAGTCATGCTTTAATGTGAATAAAACAGTGTCATAGATTTATGCACATACAATACATTGGCACTATCGCGCCCGTATTGGTTTGCGGCTGACCAGGGGGTGGTCATGTTATCGTAAAGTACCTTGTTTTAATTGAATGGGTTGCTGACTTGTCGCGGTGACTCTTATGCAATGGAAGTATAGATTCTGAGCAGACCCCATCAAAGATATATCAAAAACTGTTAGTTATTAATATGGGTATCGTGTACTGCCACCTATACACTTGCTGGGTAATGCTTAGGATTGTTTGTTTAGTCTTATTTATTGAAATAATATTTTACGAATCGAAGAGTGAAGTATGAATGAAAACTGCCAAATTTCATTAGTTTAATTTACTAAATAAAACACTTTTCTTCGCAGTAAAATATTAAATCTAACAAAAATAATTATCCCATTTGAAAAGTTTAATGGATTTTTTAGTGAGAGTGAACGCCTCATTAGTGTAAGAAAACAAGCCTCCATTTACATACATTTTAGGATATTTGTTTCAAATCTAAAAGTTTTTTCGACTTAGTTATAATATTAAAAAGCGTTTTATCACTAGAAAAATGTTTTTTTTTTATTGTAAACAATATTGTTTTTTTGCAAGAAAAAGGTATACCTACTTAAAATATTTCTTTAGTTTATAGAATTCTTTCTAATTGAGCCTCTATCGTCAATTTGAAGTTTGGAAAAGTTTCCAAATCTTGTGGTTCGAAGAGAAAGTGGAAATATATATTCGAGATTTTGTTAAAAAACGAAAAAGGTCCATTTTCTTCACTTGCCTCTTTGAAATTGCAGAGAAAAGCTAAAAACTGATTCTCAGACATTTTTGATTTTAAATTTACTGCTCTTTCTAGCTGTCGTTAGTTTTCTTATTTCTTTAACCATGTATAATATGTTAACAAAAGTTTTTGATATTATGTTTTCATTGACGACGAATACATTTTGCCAAGCATTTCAGTTATCGTTGGTTGGTAACAGGAATCGTCACCTACGTATGCAGGCGACCGTTCAGAACTGCATTAGTAGCATGCCACGGCGAAATGAAGCGTTAATCGCCGCTATAGGTGGCTTCACCAAATATTGATTTTCTTCTAAAATTTAAAATATATATATTTTACTGTTTAAATCAGTTTTATTCTGTTTGTTCAGCTACTAAAATGCAAATTAAAAAATAAAACATTTTTATAACAAAATAATGATTGTTATAAAGTCAACAGTCGAAATAACTGAAAAAATTCAAGTGCGTCTAATAGTATGGCCAGGGACTGTATATTTTCTATTTACTTTAAATATTTTTTCAAAAGTATCATGTTTCCTTAAAAAGTAGGTTGATCTGATTCTTAGTATGATCATTTACTGTGACATTATAGGTTTAGATCTTACCTACACTACCGGACATAAATGGAGCAACAAACGTTGTAAGTTTTATATTTATACGTAATAGATCTTAGTAAATTATCGCACTGAGCGTTTTGATGAATATTTATGAAATTCTGCATAATGTAAACCTTTTTGTGAGACGTACAATATTGTTTACGTTAAGCCATTCGCCAACTACCTTGCGGTGTGTTTTGGATCGTTTTCCTGCTGAAAGATCCACCGCAAAGACATGTTTTCTTCTGCAATTGGCAACATCGTGTTTTTTAAAATGTCTAAGTAAACAAACCGATCCATTGTTGTTTCAATTCTATGAAGTGGACCCATACCAAACCCTGAGAAACAACCCCACACGGGCGACTGTAACGAGGATTTAGTCGTTGATTCTTCGGCTGCCTTACATACTTTATTCCATGGGAGTTAAATAAATCAAACTTGCTTTCGAAAGAAAATAATACTGTTTTCCACTTTTGTATGGTCCAATTTAAATGCGTCTTTGTAAATTACAGGGGTGTGATTCGGTTTTTCCTCGATAATAAAGATTTTTTGACAGGACGCCTACTTTGCAAACTATAAGATATGAGACGGCGCTGTACTGTTTTTGTAGATATATTTTGGACATCCAATTCAAACCTGATACGTTGTGCCGATTTAAGGGGGTCGACCTCTGATGCTGGTTAAATGCGTCGATCCGTTAGCAGGCTAGTTTTTCGACGGCGCACAGTGGATTGAAAGGCGGTAAAAAGCGGACATTGACTGAAATGGTAATAACTTGCTTAAAAATTAATGTTGATCAACGAAAGAAAATTTTGTCGAATAGGTAAGGTTGTATATTACATCGAGTAGTAAAAAAAATATTGTTGTACCGTCACTACTTGTTTATGAAAATGAAGCCAAAAGTATATAGTATTTGAGACTGCATAAATCGAAGAAATAGCGTATTTGTTGATATAGATATAAGTTTCGTAGCTGTTTCTGTGTGATGGAACTTATAATGTAGACTACAATATTATGCAACAGGAAAATATTGTGATCACTAAATACATTTAAGATAGAAACATGGGCTTTTGGTATCTTAATATATTAAATGTGTCGACACTATTAAAGCAGAGATAAAGAGCATATATAATGTAAAATTATGTACCTCTGTTTTTAATAGAAATTTCTTCTAAACAGTGTGGTAAACGTTTTGTGTATAGTAAAACAATTCGCTTACCTCTCTTGATAACAGGTCGTTGATAAACAGTGGCAGTACCTACTTTTCACTTAACACAATTTTCAATTTTGCCGGTGAAGAATTAATAATTCTACAGCTTCTGGTAATAACTCACTTCTTGTATGGTCGTTTAATTTTCGTCTTGAATGGGAAATGTATGGATCGAATGTGATAAGTAGTCTTTTCAACATATTCGTTAGTAGCTGAACGGCTACATTTTCTGCTATTTTTCCCCTAAAGTTTTTAAGGTATTTATTTCGAGCTTCAGCAGCTTCTTCTGAAAGTTTGCCTATAGGAAATAACTTGTTGAATGATATCTGCACCATGCAATAGAATTTTATGTATGGAGGCTGGCATATCGTACCAACCATATAAATTTATACATTTTTCAGCTATTCCTTCTTGCAATCAATTTCTTTCCCTGTTGCAATCGCTTGTAAGATTATCGCGAATCTTCTGATTACATTTGCATTTAGGTTGGTTATTGAAGCGGTTATAGCTGGATATAAATAAACATGCTTGAATCGTTTGCCACAGTATGTATTTTTAAATGTTTGTTTATATGGATTTAGCCCAGAACTACCGTCGAATCACCATTTTGAGACAAATGTCAATTCACTCTGTATCGTTCCTCAACATATTTTTACTATGCGAGTAGATGTGTTAATTTTCTGTGATACTTTTATTACCTTTAACCAGTAGGTACATTGATACATTTATGATAATGATATAGATAATATCTCTGTTTATGTGCACCTATAGTAAAACATAAATTGTATTCATATTAGACACAATCCAACTAGAAGGAGAATAACTCTTAGAATGTGTAGGCGAACCGAAGAAGTCAAACATACCAAGTATATAAAGAAAGATACTGTTGATTCCTCCTGGTTTGAAGGAATGTGCGTTGTGTAGTGATAAATGAAACACAGTATACTTAACACTAGTATATTTGTAAACGTATAACGAAGTATATCACTGTTGTGTTTGATTGTATATTGTAGTGAAGTTGTATGAACACTTTTTCTAATGCTACTGAATCGCCCTTTAAATACCATTTCCCCACTACGTAAGGTTAATTAAAGGGGGATGACAGTATTTACATATTGGGTTAGGTACCGAAATTACTGGTAATTTAGGTAGCCCTGGAATTTCCAGATTAAAAGCAAAGAGATTAACGGAATTGGGGATTACAAATAATCCGTAAACATTTCAAATGATTTCGGTAAATAATACAATAACTTACAATAAGGTACAGGAATAGAGAGATTTACAAAACAATGACATTTAGAATATAAATTACATGGAAAATTTCAGAAGCTTAATATCTAAAAGAAATAATAATATTGAATGTAATAAACTAAACTTAATTAAATTGTCGCGAACATGCCGCCCGCCTTGAAAGAGTTGACTTTCAACACCCATATAAATCTTATTCACTCTCATCGATAGGTAAGGTGCAGAGTTTTGTGACGGGTCGTTTCATCACACCAGTGGAAGTCTTAACAGACACTACACGGGTTAGATTGTCCTTTCCTGGATGTAACTCTGTGATGCGTCCAAGTTGCCAATGTAAAGGAGGAACATGATCTTCCTTTATGATGACTAATACACCGGGACTCAGCCTGGTGTTGGCGGTCGTTTTCCACCGTGTTCGCTGTTGAAGCTCGGATATATATTCCTTGGACCAGCGCTCCCAAAAGTGTTGCTGGAGTTGGTGCAGGTGTTGGAAAAACGTTAACCGTGACTCCGGAATGTCGATGTGACGGTTGTCCGGTGTTGCTGTCAATCGCTCACCAATCAAGAAATGTGCGGGAGTTAACGGGTTTAAATCGTTTGGATCTTGGGATAATGGAGTTAACGGACGGGAATTCAAACAAGCCTCTATCTGCACTAGAATAGTGTTAAATTCCTCATAAGTCAACTTTGTGTTGCCTAATACTCGCTTAAGATGATATTTAGTTCTACGCACTCCTGCCTCCCACAAACCACCAAAATGGGGAGATTTGGGAGGTATAAAATGCCAAGCGATGTTTTCGTTTGATAATACATTGCGGATATTATGATTTTCATTGCGAAGAAAATTATAAATGTCGGAAAGACTGTTATTTGCACCTACAAAATTGGTCGCATTGTCTGAGTAAATATCTGAACATTGACCGCGTCTACTCATGAAACGTTTAAGAGCAGATAAAAATGATTGGGTCGTTAAATCACATACGAGTTCTAGGTGTATTGCTTTAGTTACAAAACATACAAAAAGGCAAACGTATGATTTAATTAATTTAGCTCCACGAGTTTTACGATCCTTTATCAAAAATGGTCCTGCATAATCTACTCCGCTGGTAGAAAATGGTCGTGCGGGCTTTAGACGAGTTGCGGGAAGATTACCCATTAATTCGTAACTAGGTGTTGGTTGAATACGGAAGCAGATTACGCAACTGCGACAAACTTTACGTGCCAGATTTCTTCCTGTGATAGGCCAATAACGATCGCGTAATGAAGCTAGTAGTGCTTGAGGACCACAATGAAGAAGACGAATGTGTTCGTCTCGAGTGACGATTTCAGTGATATGATGACCACTAGGTAAAATTATAGGATGTTTTTTACTGAATTCGAAATTAGAATTGCTTAATCGACCACCAACCCGAATAAGACCGTGTTCGTCTAAAAACGGATGCAGAGATATTAATTTGCTTTGGTGATTTATAGATTTAGAATCTTGTAATTCGTGATACTCCTTTGCAAAAGATTGACGTTGAATTGATTTTAAAATTACAGTTTCGGCTGTTTTTAGTTCATCTATTAATAGCATTCCTGAATTTCTCTTGATTTTATGTATCCTGCAATTGGACACAAAACGCAATACGTATGCCATGACTCTTTTCAGTTTCATGAAAGATGAGTATTTATTGAGAATATCAAATGTTGTGGTACTGTTACGCAGAACAAGAACCCTTTTTGCTTCCAATGTTATGGAATCCGTGGGTTCGTTGTCTTGTAACGGCCATAAAGCACTTGATTGGTTAAGCCAAGATGGTCCTGACCACCATAAGTCATTATGAATTAACTGTTTCGCTGTTATACCGCGTGATACTAGATCTGCAGGATTCTCTTGGGAGCGTACGTGATGCCAATCATTACTAGATGTCACATTCTGAATTGCTGTAACACGATTTGATACAAATGTTTGCCATCTCTGTGGAGACGACCGTATCCATGCTAACACGATCGTGGAATCACACCAATAGTAACATGCGTGAAAGTTAATGTGCTTTAATGCAGTTCGCACCTTCTCCGTTAATTCAGACAATAGTAAAGCACCAGAGAGTTCTAATCGCGGCAGTGTGACTTGTTTCAATGGCGCTACCTTTGATTTGGCACAAATTAAATGAGTGGATATCTTATCATTTTCAACTGATCGGATATAGATGCAAGCACCGTACGCTGCTGTTGATGCGTCGCAAAAGCCATGTAGCTCTATCCTGCACGCATCACCAGGAATTACACAGCGAGGAATGTGTAACTCATTTAAAGTGGGTAATGTTTGTGCTAGTATCTTCCATTTTGAATATAAATGAATTGGAAGTGATTCATCCCAATGTAGATTTGCTTGCCAAAGCATTTGAATAAGAATTTTTGTGCTGATTATGACTGGACTAAGTAAACCAAGAGGGTCATAGATTTGAGCAACTGTTGATAATATCATTCGTTTTGTGACCTTTGTGTTATGTAATTTTATATTGTATTGCAACGTGTCTCGCGATGGTACCCAATATATACCTAAAACCTTAGAATCTTCTCCTAGCCTGATATGTGTATTGACATCGTCTTTTGATACAGATGGTATCGAGTTTAGAACGTCTAAGCTGTTAGAGTTCCATTTGCGTAATTCAAAACCGGCTTGTTTTAAAATGTTGTCAACGTCTGTGCAAACATTAACTAACTCCTCTGTAGAAGAGGCACCGCTTAATAAATCATCGACGTAGAAATCGTTTAGAATTATATTAGACGCGCGAGGATAACATGATTGATTTTCAATGCCTAATTGTTTTAAACATCTTAATGCTAGATATGGGGCGGAAGTGGTTCCGTAGGTGACAGTATTGAGCGTATAGCTTCTGAGAGGTTCTTCAGTTGTTTCGCGCCACACTATACGTTGCATATCCCGTTGTTTTGGATGAATTAAAATTTGTCGATACATCTTTGCGATATCGGAAGTTACAACAAATGTATGAGTTCTAAACCTAAGAAGAATGGAACATAAATCTTGCTGCAAGGAAGGGCCTACTGCTTGAATGTCATTAAGTGACAATCCAGAGGAAGTTTTTGCAGAACCATCAAAAACTACCCGCAACTTCGTCGTGACACTATCCCTTTTAATGACTGCGTGATGCGGTAGATAAAAATGAGGCTGATTTAAATCACTTTCCTTTGTAACCAATGACATATGTCCAAGAGATTCATATTCAGCCATGAACGTTTTATATTCTGTCGCAAACTGAGGATTTTTTGCAAATTTTCTTTCTAATGAATGCTGTCTCTCTACGGCCGCCTGCTTAGACTGACCCAAATCAGATAGGCTTTGAGTGAATGGAATATCGACAACAAACCTACCCTCTGTTTTTCGTTCTGTAGTATTATTAAAGAGATCTTCACAATATTTCTCCGTTGATGATAACTGAGGTGGGTTAACCGATTCAAGTTCCCAAAACTTATGTAATTGCTGTTCAATGTTGGTTAGACTACAAAATGATTTGTTATGATTGACTAGTTGAGACGCTAGAGGTATTGGACCAGTAACAATCCAGCCGAGCTGTGTTTTCTGCAAAATTGGATAATGATTGCCTAAATTAATTTGACCCACGGATAACAATTGCCAGAATAATTGTGAACCGATTAACATATCGATTGGTCTTGATTTGTGAAAGTCTGGATCCGCTAAATGAATATTATTGGGAATATTTAATATTGATGGGTCGAATGTTGTGTTGGGTAAATGATCGGTGATATTATTTAATACTAAACATGGTATTTCTACCTGAAAATTATTATGAACCGATGATATTGTTAATTGTGTTTTAGCATTAATTGATAATAGCGATTGGTTTATACCGGTAACAGATGAATTTATTGGAGATTTCCTCAAGTTTAATAGGTTACACAATCTCTCTGTCACAAAGTTCGACTGTGACCCCGAATCTAGTAATACTCTGCAGGTGAATTGTTTTCTGTTATTGTTAAAAACATTGACACATGCAGTTGCTAATAGAATTTGGTGTGCTTGTTTTAAGAGAGTGTTTGTTACTAACGTTGTGGATGGTGGATCGTTAACTTGATCATCATCTTTGTTAACCGTGTTATCGGTGTGAAGTAGTGTATTGTGTTTTTGATTGCATTTCTTGCATGCGGAAGACTTACAATTAGTTTGGTTATGTCCTTTACGTAGACAGTTGATACAGAGCTGTTTTGTTTTAACTTGCTTCATACGTTCTTCGGTAGATAATTTTAGGAAATTGGTACAATTGTAAATGAGGTGTTGCCCTTTACACATAAAACATGTAGGAGTATTGCTAAAGAAGCATTGATCAGATTTTGATTGATTATTTTGACCTTTTGAATACGTTTGGTTTTTAAAACGGTTCCCTTTTATATCAGTGTTGATGGATTCTAAAATTTCACAACGTTTCTGCAAAAATGTTGAAAACTCCGAGACGGTTGGCAATTCCCCTAAAATTTTATAAAATTCCCATTCGCGTCGTGATGATGGATCTAATTTCGAACCAATGATATAAATGAGGAATGTGTCCCAATGCTCAGTTGGCTGGCCTAAAGCTGATAATGCCCTTATATGAGTTAACGCTTCATCTAATAGATTCCTAAGAGTAAAATTTGAATCTCGTGTGACATGTTTTAGATTCACAAGTGCCTTTACGTGATTATAAATTATCAACCGTTTATTGTCAAATCTTTCACATATCATTTTCCATGCAATTGCGTAATTTGCTTCAGATGCTTCTAACGACTGAATGACTGTAGCCGCTTCATTTTTTAGGGAGCAACGAAGGTAATGAAATTTTTGAATATCGCTTAGTGAGTTATTTTCATGAATGATTGAAATAAAGGTATCGTAAAACTCTCGCCACTTGTTGAATTGACCAGTGAAGCTGGGTAGATCAATTTGAGGCAGTTTTACACTGACTGTTGTTTGATTAGCCCTTTGAATGTTTAATGAGGTTTTGCATTCTGCATGTTTTTCAAGAAGTGCCATGGCCTTTGAAATTAATGAAAAATAAGTATCTTCAAACTCTACTTTAACTTGTTCGTGAGATGCAACGTCATTGTCTAACGTTTCTATGACTTGTTGGATGTCATTAAATTCTGTAAGCAATTCCTTGGCTCGTGATAATCTTAGTTTTAATTCATCTACAATGGTAACAGATAATGGATCAGAAAGATTGCTTAAATATGTTGAAAACCTTGTGAGTTGACCTTTTACGCTGCCTCTTTTGGTGACGAGCGAATTTTTGTCAGTCATTATAATTGATTGTTGTGCTGATAAAGGTATGTTTTTGTTGAATGGAAGGAAATGATCAAGGATTGCACTTACTTGATTGATTTGCGATGTGTGAAATCCTCTTCTTCCGAATGTAATGCTTGATGTGGTGATCTAATTGTAGATCCGGCTCGAAGGACCAATGTTGATTCCTCCTGGTTTGAAGGAATGTGCGTTGTGTAGTGATAAATGAAACACAGTATACTTAACACTAGTATATTTGTAAACGTATAACGAAGTATATCACTGTTGTGTTTGATTGTATATTGTAGTGAAGTTGTATGAACACTTTTTCTAATGCTACTGAATCGCCCTTTAAATACCATTTCCCCACTACGTAAGGTTAATTAAAGGGGGATGACAGTATTTACATATTGGGTTAGGTACCGAAATTACTGGTAATTTAGGTAGCCCTGGAATTTCCAGATTAAAAGCAAAGAGATTAACGGAATTGGGGATTACAAATAATCCGTAAACATTTCAAATGATTTCGGTAAATAATACAATAACTTACAATAAGGTACAGGAATAGAGAGATTTACAAAACAATGACATTTAGAATATAAATTACATGGAAAATTTCAGAAGCTTAATATCTAAAAGAAATAATAATATTGAATGTAATAAACTAAACTTAATTAAATTGTCGCGAACAGATACCCCGTTTTGTTTATCTTCTATTAATCGATTATTATAAGCCAACACAGCATATTTCACAATTCTAACTTAATATTATGACACAATGACAACGATACAATAAGTGCAGCAAATATTAAAGAAGTAGCATATTCGATCTCATAATGTAGGTATATGAGCGATATTCATAATTATGCTAATTGGTTTATACCCTTTTTAATCCGAGAACTAAGAGATTATGAAACATACATTGAATGTTAGTTACTGAAATGGCATAACTTAACAAATTTTTGATAGATATATATTAATTAACATGCATTTATGAGAATGCTAGAAACGGTAATGCGATAAACAAAACGTCTTTTTTCAAAAAGTTGCGCGAAGTAGCACCTGAAATCGGTGGAGCAAGTACTAGAAGGATCCTAGATGACAAAACAGTTTTCCTTTTTTTGGGCAAATTTGGGCATTTTTTTAAAAAGCTAATAGAAGTTAAAATTTAGAGTCATAGAACACCATCTTCAAGAAATGGTAATTGTATAGTTAGTTATAAATATGATTTGCTAATACTTTGCAGATTCAACTACACATAGTTAGTGTATATTCTGAGCAAATTGCAGTTTGGTATCGTTTTTAATTCCAAAGATTTTAGTAGTTGAAGAGGACGGTCGAAATACACTCTTAGCGTAACATCTCCGAACATGTACTTTCAAACTTGCTTCTGTTCGATATTCCGTCAATCTACTTGTTTGTACTGTGATTTCCATGTCTAATGCTTATTTTACTATACACTTATACACATTTTATTATGATTCTGGAAGATTGGTTTTTTTACGCTATGTCAGATTTTTAACCAACTTCGATCCACTGTGCGGCGTTCCGTTCTTTTTGGAGGTGTTATCATTCCATATTGATTGACCTGTTCTACTGTGCGACATACTATATTTCTATTGCAAACTAAACTGACGCGCAATTTCGCTTTGTTGTACTCCACGTTGATATTCTTTAATAATCGTATTTTTTAAATCTACCGAAATAACCTCTCCGCGCACCATTTTAAAAAAATTTAGAAATACTTCTACAAATACTGATAACTAATTGAAAAACATTCCAGTTCAACGAATTATGAATGACAAGTGTTTCCAAAGCCTACTAATAATTCGATGTTTGTTTCTCCATTTTAGGCCTACTTATAATTCGTTCGTTTTTTTACAAAATGTCGATGTCTTTCCTTTGAATAACATTTTTATCTACTTTAATGTTTATATAGATCTGCATTGTGCTGCATTTAATAATCACGCAACAAAATTACTTGCAATAAATTAGTCTAATAATGTACTGAAATTAATTACAAAGATTCGCTTGCAACGTTTGCTGCTCCATGTATGTCTGATAGTATATGTATGGTTAAGTATTTGAGGAACACAATTTTCTACAAGATTTTTTATATTTTTTAAGATATACCCTTATGAAACATTAACATTATGATATAGCAACAAAGTGTACTTCTTAATGGTTTGGTTAAAACATTTATTCTTTTTATGTTCTACAGAAAATACCTAATCTTAGGTAATGAGGTATGAAACGGCTTGCGTCAAATTCTTGATTCAGGTTTTCTTGATTAATAGATTAACTTAATCAACTTAATTGATCACTTTTACATTGTTTGGAGACGGTATAATAGAAAATGTATAAAACCAATATGTTGCTGGAATGTAGATGATTTACACACTGACATCTGTAAGCAAATTAGTTTTTATTAGTAATTAGATCTGTTTTGTTGTCGATTGAAAACAAATTATTTTGTACTTAATTTGAATTTTGCTGTTATCTAATTCGACTAATATGCTACACTGTATGTACGTTATATGAGAATATACCTCTATATTTATAGAACACATGTGGCAGTTTTATGGGTGTGGTCATTGAAGAAATTGATGCTCTAAGAGTATATAGCCATGATTATTGAATACCGATGTAGTGATTAATAGTCGTTGAAATATAACACGAAATATAATAATGTCTCTTTGTATATGATGTGCGTACATTTTCTTCATCGTTGTACTGTAGGTATCTACCTGGCACACCTAGTGAAATGATAGTTAATAAGTACCTATATAGTTGAACCAATAGTATGCAAATCTTTTTTTTTACAATTCAAAATTATTCAAAATGGTCACATTCATTTATTCATACAAAATACTTATACAAATAAGACACTTCCATCACACGTATGCTTACGGATAACGATTAAGTGTAGCTTGCTAGTGCATACCTAAAAATTACTTCGGTTTTAGATTCATAGGAGCTTCTTACTTCTCTATAAAAGCAGTTCCTCATTTTAATGTTTCCGTCTCTTACAGATAGTCCGGATCTGGATGAAAAGGCATGCATAAAACTATATTGTTAGAGAAGATTATAAAAAATTGAATCGTGTCCCTATAAAATTAAAAGCATTCATTCTTGATATAATTTTAACGCAGTTTAATATGCGACATTTGCAAACAAATACAAATCTAGATTTCTAATAATTTGCTGTGAAGGAAGTAACCAGTGAATATGTGCCAGTGTTCTTTTCTCAATATTCAATTGGACGAGCAATACCAGATGGATGCAATATTACATGAGCACTTTAAATTTACTTTACTTATTGTCTTGTATAGAGTATTAAAAGTTTTAAATGTGCGTTAACAATAAAGTAAATATTAAAATTTGCTTATCAAACAGTCATTTTTAGCAGACGCGTTTCATCTTACTAAGGCTCATCAGTCCTATTGGATGACATGTTGCATTCCACGAATAAAGTCGTACAATGCAACTTATCATCCACTATCACTCATGAGCCTTGATAAGGCGAAACGTGTCTGCTAATAATGACTATTGCTTATCAGATTTTAATTTGATTAATTAACGTTAAGTTTTAATGCAAGTTTAGTAGCTTACCGTCGAGCTACAATATGGTGTTTTTATTTAGAAACATGTTGTAGATGTTGTACGATAATTTAATCTTCACGATTTTAATGAGATTTCTATCATCTTTAATTCTCATCCATACTCTTTCGCGTGTCAACAAAGCAAATATGTTTTACGTTTGTTGGTGTTAGCTATGGGGAGAGGAGAGATTTAAAATATTTCAGTGATTTAAATTTTATGATTTTTTCTTATCATCAGCTCACATCATTGACCTATTTTACGGGAAGTTCCGATACGATACGGCTAGTTAGCTTACAAATAACTCTCAACTTTAACTATGAATAAAACATTATAAATGTAATCTATTTACTTTTTCTTCATTCATGGAGCATACTTTTCACACATCAACTACACAGACAGGAAAAGGAAATCACCACTTCAGTCGTTCTCTGGTGACCCTCGTCTTTCAGAGTCTATCAAAAAGTATTTAACTCGTTTTAAAATAATGAAATATTACTTCTTTCTTAGAGTTAACTATGTGAATTTTTTGAAATACATATCTATAAAAATATATCTTTGCACTTTGCTTGACGTTAGATTTAACGAAATAAGATAAAATACTATTTAATTACGATAAAGTTCTCTCTATTTCCAGTGTAGGTATCTATTTACCAAAATGGGTGTTAATTTTTTCCTTCGTGATTGATGTAACTTCAGAATGTGTTAGTCCCAACAAGTAACACTTAATGTGAAATATTGATCTCTAAGTGTAAGTTCGATCATTGTCATAACCTCCGAGTAACGTAAGCACGAGCCACCGCTGCTACGTATGTATGTCTGTTATTATTATTAAGAAATGTATGGCAAGCACCCTTTCAGAGGATGAAGCAAAACTATTTTGACACATGTCATGATGATGAAAAAATGTAAGGTTAGGTGATACATGTAAAGTGGTTCCCAATCAAAAGAGGATCAAATATAGTATGTGAACTGGTTTTCGTCATTTTTAGTTTACCTGATTTTTATGGAAAAATTGGTTCTCAGGTAATAAATTATTAAATAAAAATATTATTAAATAAGACCACTAGAAATACTGCTATGCATAAAAAGTATAACATACAGATGGGCTCAAATGTATTAGACACCTATATTTTTTGCGAATAATCAAAGTAAAGTGAGTACAAAATAAAACTCTTAATTTAAATGCGTTATAAATGGTACTTTAATAAAGAATCTTAATAATTTGTCGCATTCCTGTAAGCTTTTAATACAGTTGCAAAACTTTTTTCAGTACTTAAAAAAACTGACATCTCAGAAACGTGAACATGTATAAAAATTTAATAGATCTAGGAAAAGTATCTATAAAAATGGAAAAATGTTGTAAAATAATAAAAACGAATACCTAAACACTTAAATTAACTGCCACAGATGTAATGCCAAAACACGGAATTAATTTTATATACGATATAAACGATATAAATTTAAACGACATATTAAAATTTAACTTTGAGAAAGGTGCAAATACCATATATTAATGGCAACCAGTTTAACTCCCATTGTGAGTTTAGGAACCAATTTACGTGTTGATAACAGGGATGAAATACAAACCTTTTATTTATTGCCTGCTAAAAACCAAGATACAACACCGAGGTGATATGATCAACAAAGTTATTGGATAGGCTTAGAATTAAACTCGGAATATTTCAAAAATGAAAATTTGAACAAAGTAAGAGATAAAAATATTTTAAGGTCTTTTTTTTAAATAAATTATTTAAATATTTATTTCTTCTTCTGTTTAGCAGCCCAATTGAAGTAAAATCTGGGAATGTAGTCGATACGAATTTGATGAACTAATGCAACTTAATGCAAACTACTTTTATCTAAAAATGGACTGTACGACTGTAGCAACTCCTTCTTCAAACGACTCTTTCGTTCAACTGCAAAGAATTTCATAATTTGCATTATATAAATTATTGAAATACAGAATATGAATGTTTATGACAATCACTTCTTTATCCTTTCTCGAAAAGAACAAAATAGAGTTTATATTAGGAAATACGAATATAATAATTTCATAATTATTTTATAAATAAGGTAGGTACAGTAAAACCTCGATTTATTCATTCATTCATACGGTTAGGGTGGACACCTTTATTCGTCGGCTATTATATTGTCCTTTATATCCTCATGTTGGGCACCCAAATCAGCGACACCGTGTGATCCTGTGCCAGTGTATTGAGGGATTGTTTGCAGTCTCTAACTAGTTTTAACCTAGTTACAGGGTTCGAGACTGCCTTGATAGCAGCCTAGCTATCAGTCATTATATTACTTTCGTCCTCGTATAGCCCCCCTCTGCAATCATTTCTGCGCAGGCTGCACGGGCGAATACCTGGAAGACCATCGCATGCTTCCCCAGGCTTATGGATATCCTTTGATTAGAGCTCGGCCCGCAAATACCGGCTCCTGTGCCCTGGCTGGATTTGGATACATCCGTGAACCAGTCATTAAGAGCAGTGATATACCTACGTGCCTGATCTCTGTTCGGCATGGAGATTTTCACCTTTTGTGCCATACTGTCCGTGGGTATTTGCAGCAATGACCCGTCCAGTTTCGTACTCGTAGCATCAGTGTGCCTTCCAACCCTAATGTTGGGATGCCACAAGTTGTTGGTTTTCAGTCTAAGGATCGTATTCATAGCCTCCGCTTTCACATAAAGGGCCAGCGGGGAGAGGCCCACAATGGTCTTCAAGATGTGCTGTTGATTGCAGCAGTGATTCCCAGCAAAACTTCGATTAGCCGTGTATTGATAACAGAAAGTTTTTCTCTTGATACGTTGTGTCAAAAAGACAACATGCGGTCTAAATGGGCCAATGTTATGCATGTCTTTTAAACGGCATACAGTACAGCCAAATGCCCTCAAAATTGGCAGAAATTATTAAAGTACGTATTACATACGCTTCGTTCTTGACTGATTTAATTTTTATTATTGTACTGTACTCCGTAACCTACATTTATTACCGATGTTTTCTTTCTTAGGTTATGTTTTATGTTTGTGTTGTGCGCTTATTATTTGGATGTGCAATTGTTTTTACAACGTTGCCAATTGAGTAGCCTCTCGGAATTTCTTGATAACGCCACTAGAGGCACTACGATCAACGTTATAAGAAAATGTATTTAACGATATTACTAGGTTATTTCTTGTCGTATATTAATTTTTTCTAAGTACAAATATTTAAAAATTCGGGCGCAATGGTACAATACTGCTTATTTAGTTTTATTGTCAAAATTGCTGTTTTAAAAAAAGTGCAAAAAAGCCCGAGGAAGGCGACATTGCTCGAAACTATAATTTATTTTTAAGCACTACATTAAAATAGAAAAAAGGTTTTTTGCCAGTTGTTTGCTTAATTTGATAAAATAGAACATGGAAAACCACGCAACCATTCATACACTATGGAACACTCTTAATAAGTAGTATATTCTCGTTTTGACAATAATTATTATAACGGTTAATAAATGAAAAAAAAAACTTGTAATCAAATTTCTATAATCCAACTATTCATTTAATTTCCTTCCTAATTTAAAGTGTTTTTTGAATATCTTTTTTCATTTTATAATGACTACACTCAAAATCATTGTTATTTATTCTTTTATATTTGTTTATTTTTGATTAAATTTTTAAGCAATTGTCACTTTTGTTGACAATTTACATAAATTTACAATAGTTACGTTTTTATCATTGAACTATTTTAATATAAATTAATTTAATTATTTTAATAAATTTTGGTAGACATCGAAGACTGATGAAGGCATAAAATAATGTCGAAACGTTTTTAAAATAATGAAACAAGTATATAATAAAGCCTAAATTTTTCACTAATATTATTTAGAGAGGATACGAAAATACAACTATAATAATCCATTTTTGTAGTGTAGTTGTTCATAAAATAGCTATTTATAAAATTGCTCGAATTCTCCAAATATATTGGAATACATTCCGTAATCGTTATTCTAACAGAATTAATAAATTGTACTTAGTTGCAATCTGTAGTACATAGTAAACGTATAACAACAGAGATTTTGTCTTTTATCTAAATTGGCAAATTACTTACTGTATATAAAATTAACTTATGATATTATATTTTTTTCTTTTCTTTGGGTCTGCCGGTTTAGTTAATAATACAATTGTTCTTTTACGTTTCGGAAATTATATTTTTTCCTTCTTCATACTCCATCCTACAATTCAATATATATAACTTAAAATTTAACAATTTGCGTGTTTGTCATTTCAGTAGTAATTAACAAGTATAAGTATATGCTTAAAAACTTACATTTAATTATTTCCATTTTTTCACCTTTGCGGTGTTGTCAAAGTAATTTTTTAGTAACATTTAGAATTCAAAATTTTAAAATTGTAAAAGACACATTAATACATATTACAAATCGACAAACAAACATATACTAACGCGCGAGGCCGTTCAAATATGTTTTCAACAAACAGATATTCGTAAAAAGACTGACCGTTTTTTATTTAAAATTTACGCGAAAATCGCCTCCACAGTTTGTTATATGTTAAGGGCATGACGAGTCAATTCGTTTTTCCATTGGAATTTACTGCAATCAAATTATTATAGATGTGATTTAAGTTATTTATATCGTTTTTGTCATTAATTGAATTTTTATTACTTTTAATATGCCACATTTCTTTAAACAGTCTTATAATAATTATTTTCTATATCTAAAATTTCAGTTTTATTAAAATTGAAATTATGGTTGTTATTTAATGCATGTTTTGCCAGAACAGTAGAGTTTACATTTTTTGTATTTATGCTGTATTTGTGAGAGTAAATTCTATTTTATATGTATTGTTGTGATTGTCCAATGTACACCCTTTCACAGTTTTGACAGTTAATTTTGTAAATTGTATGTGTTTGTTTATTAAAATCTATTGGTTCTTTAGTTTTTGTGAACCACTTTTTATTTGCATAATTTGGTTTATGAGCAATATTGATTTTGTATTGTTTCAGGAATTTTTGTAAATTTTCTGACAATTGTTCTGTGTATGGTATGGAAATATATTTTTTGTTCTCCTTTTCATTTTGGTCCTTATTTTGTGGGTTGGTTGTAGTTTTATTATCATTTTGTGTCAATCTTTTTTTTACATACATATTTATCTATAAATGAATTGGATAATTATTATTAATTAACATTGGACAATCACAACAATACATAGAAAAGAGAATTTACTCTCACAACCATAATTTTAATTTTAATAAAACTGAAATTTTAGATATAGAAAATAATTATTATAAAAGACTGTTTAAAGAAATGTGGCATATTAAAAGTAATAAAAATTCAATTAATGACAAAAACGATATAAATAACTTAAGTCACATCTATAATAATTTGATTGCAGTAAATTCCAATGGAAAAACGAATTGAGTCGTCATGCACCTTATCATATAACAAACTGTGGAGGCGATTTTCGCGTAAATTTTAAATAAAAAACGGTCAGTCTTTTGACGAATATCTGTTTGTTGAAAACATATTTGAACGGCCTCGCGCTTTAGTATATGTTTGTTTGTCGATTTGTAATATGTGTTTAATGTGTCTTTTACAATTTTAAAATTTTGAATTCTAAATGTTATTAAAAAATTACTTTGACAACACCGCAAAGGTGAAAAAATGGAAATAATTAAATGTAAGTTTTTAAGCATATACTTATACTTGTTAATTACTACTGAAATGACAAACACGCAAATTGTTAAATTTTAAGTTATATGTATTGAATTGTAGGATGGAGTATGAAAAAGGAAAAAATATAATTTCCGAAATGTAAAAGAACAATTGTATTATTAACTAAACCGGAAGACCCAAAAAAAAAGAAAAAAATATCATAAGAAATACACACCGGTTAAATAACCTTGAAGAAATTTATAAAATTAACTGCTCGTTTTTTAACAATATTATAGCTGATACAATACTCTTATGGAATCTTTGTTTAATTTGGTTTTTTGAAAGACTGCGAAGAGGTATAATTTGTATTAATACAACAAAAGTAGAAGCTGAACCAATGAAATTGACTTTTCCAAATTATACCATATTCGAATCATCAACCAAAAATCAAATAATTTAACCACTGAATTATTTCTAAAATTTAAGTATGGATTATTTTGTATAGTAGTAGAAATAATGAACAAGAAATTAATTCTATACCGAATCTATTCATCAAGATAAAACAAAATAAAAAACCAACAGCAGGAGATATACTTTAATATTACCTAAATGTATTGTTACAGGTCCTCGGACGAGAAGAGTGAAGAAAGCTGCACCGAAGACAGGTGCAACGCCCGAAGAGAAAAGACCGAGAACGGCGTTTTCCGGTGCGCAATTGGCTCGTCTTAAGCATGAATTCGCGGAAAATCGCTACCTCACGGAGAGGAGAAGGCAACAGTTAAGTCAAGAACTCGGCCTGAACGAAGCCCAGATAAAAATATGGTTTCAAAATAAACGGGCGAAAATAAAGAAAGCCTCCGGTCAGAAGAATCCCTTAGCGTTACAATTGATGGCCCAAGGCCTATACAATCATTCTACCATTCCACTCACGAAGGAGGAGGAAGAACTGCAGGAAATGCACGCGAAGAAGTCTTAGTAAGTTTATAATCGTATACAGCGGAATGATGTTCATATAAACTTTATTTGTTTATCTAATGAGTTCGTGATAATTTTATGCTTCCATTATAATGATTTCGCTCGAAGACTATACGATTTTATGAAGGCGAATAAATCGACTTTTCAAAGTGAGACACATTATATCTTATTTTCAAATTTTTAATGCACTAAATTGTTTAGGATTGAGGAAAAAGGGCAATCAACTCCGGAACATTTAAAATAAAATAGTATTGGCGAATAATGTTACATTATCTACTTAATAGTGTTTTAAAGCTTAAAGTGGTATTACAGAAGAAAATTTTAGTTTAAGTTTATTATTCGAATAAATTAATCTTGTGTAGAGCTGGAAGTGATCCGACATCCTATGTGTTTACTACTACGCTAACACTCCTTTCTATATCTTTAATTCTTTAAAAAATTGTTTTGTTCTCAGAGTTTACTGAATGATAATATTCAAGAGAAGTAAAATTACTTGAATTCGTGAAACTTTATTTTTGTAAGTAGTTTTAAACAGTAGGTCCCTTAGTACCTATCTACTACTAAAATTGATGCATCTACCTCCCAATATTTTTTTTATTTACAGTTTCCAATGTAAACACGGGTTTTGAACGTTATATTACATTATTTGTTAGTAATATTTTGTCATGTAAATATTGATAATAATTTGAAAATCCGTAACACAAGTATGTGAAATAGTAAATGACTTTAGAATTATAATAAATATTCATTTCGTAAACTGTGCTTGACTGCCCATATTAGTGAATAGAACGTTTTAAATATTGTGTTTAATGTTTTCTTTGCGTTACAAAATAGCTGATAAATATAAAATTTGGTTATACTTGGCTTTACACCTTCATAACCAGTTTGCACTAAGGACTAAACGGTTTCGAATATTTACTACTTACAATGAATTATATCTCACAAAGTGTCTAACTTATTTTTATCTAGTAAATTGGAAAAATCATTGAGGTGAACTTATCCCTTCCTCTGAATAATACTAGTAATTTCTATTGAATTTTATTTTAAACCTAACCTTTTTTCCTCATTAATTTAAAATTGGAAAAATCTCTTTGCTCCAATCTAGGACTATATGTCATTGTATTATTAAATGCGTTTTGATCTAAAAAATGTGCCATATTTACGATTGTTCCAGAAACTCATATTTAATTATATATGTAAAGTCAATGATTTTAAAGTTAAGTCGGAAGTATGGTTCGTCCTTAATAAAATATATAAAAAAAGTGTTTAATGTGAGTACCATAGGCTCAAATACTACTACATAGTAATATATAATCTATTTTAAAATATGATTAGTTAAAGTAAACCCAGTTATCTATGCTAGAAATATATATTAATATGCAATTATTTAGTAATTATTAGTTATATTAGAACTTTCTGAAAGTGCATGCAAAAATATTATTTCTGTTTTTAATTTTTTCTATTTACGTTATATTTTGAATTTATTTTTATTATTTTTGTGCAAATTAGTTTTCGAATTTGCTGGTTGTATCCTTGTTCGTAATTATTATATTTATTTTGGTTCGTGATTATAAATGTTTAGATATGCTATTAAAAGTGAATAAAATATCTAACACAATAGTATTTAACTGGGGTTTGCAAAAGCATTTGAAAGTGAAGTAAATATTGATTTAATTTATGGAATTGATTATCCGTTATAGCTTAATACTAGTGCACACTGAATCAAGCAAAGAAACGTTTATTTCATTCCAACCAATATACTTTAAATCAGAGAAATAGTACTTTCCAATAGAGTCAAAGCAATATGCCTTAAAAATGTGTCCTTGAATTAAATAATCCTTTCCATCAGTGTAATAACATAAAAACGTTACAGAAAGAGGTTTAAATTACGGAATTTAAAAGCCATAAAGACAGTGGGAAGCTTTAAGTGAAGTGAAAATTAAAAGCGAGTCCACCAGTACCACTGGAATCAGAAACGTTAAAACAAGAACATTCTAATGCAAATGTCTGTATTTGTGAAATGTTTTAACGTTAGTTATGCCGAATAAGACATAGCCAATATATTTTGCTTCGTTCTTGATAAAAGGAAAACACTTTTTTGGATTCCTTCTATAAATAATGAATTTTCGCATTGAACTATAAAATGTCAAAATTTTCGTTTCTCGTAATAAGCAACTGTAAAATTTGGAACATACTTTGTAGATACAAATTATGTCAAATTATCTTCTAATAAACTTCCAGCAAGATTCAACATGCATTCTTTTCAATTAAATTTTTTATAATTTACAATATAGGCACAAAGGTAAACCTGGACGATATACGGGGAATTTATACGACGATCGTCCAGGTTTACCTTTGTACTATGGTACATGTGTGCATAAAAGTTTTGCTAATATGTCATAAGCGAACATTGTAGAATGATTACCAACTACCAAACTATTATTATTATTAAATTTAACTACAAAATTTTTTTATATTACGCTCAAATGAAGTAGTATGGACAGATAGGAAAGAAAATTACATAAAAATATTTTTTTTTCTTCAAATAAAATGCTTAAATCACCCAATGTCACTCTATTTTGTACACACTGGTATAGATTTTTATTATTCAAAGTACTTTACCACAAAGAAATGGTATACCGATCGTTTTTAAAATTGCTGTAAGCGGGCAGCCCTTCTACCAGAATGGCGTCCCATTACTATACAGTATCGGTTTAAATAATAGTATATTAAAACACTAGAATCGCACGAGGATGTTTATTGTAAGTTAAATCACGAGCCGCGTAACGCACAGTCATTGTGATACGTCTGTTTAATACTATTTTTTTCTATTTCCCATTAGTTTACTTTCATTTATTATTTAAAATTGGGTTTTTGATCCACCCAGAGAATTTCAATATTTTAATGTTGGTAATGCAATCTCGTCATGCATAATCGTGCTTTGCGCCATAGCAAGATTAAAAATTCAACTAATTTATGGTTATCGGAAAGGGAATCGTATATCGTTTCTCAAAAGCTGCATTACCAACCTCTGCCACCTCGTATAGAAAGTCTCCAGATCTAGTTGCTCAAAGTGGAACTTTGTGCATTGCTTTTGTGCCCATTGTATGTGCGAAATAGAAAACAATACTTTTTAGTCAACATTCAGCAAAATTCAATATGCCATCTTTTATCACTTCCATATTGTAAATTTACACAACCAATTGAATTTTTTAAAATTTAGAAGATGGGTCCATAAACGTTTTGCTAATCGTATACATATCTGTAAGCGACATTAGCAAACATTGTAGAATTATTATCATCAATTTTAAACTATTGGTATTATTAAATTATGTCTACAAGAATTTCTATTTTAGGCTACTCAAATGAGTAGTAAATTTTTTGTTTTTAATTTCATTCGGTTGTGTTAAATAAGTGGGAAGACAAATACTACACTTTATACCTTCAAGTGTCGTATTTGATAAGTGGGAAAATACGAAATAGGAATATTTTCTGCGTGCTCACCTTGAATTTGGATGCCCCCATGCTTCCGGCTTACCAAGATTTTGAAAACCATCGGTATACCTCTACTTTTTGATTTCCGAGTTGAAAGCGCATATTGATACATACTGCGTTTCGTCTTCACTTGCATGATACATTTTTAGGGCTGCTGTCGCTATGGACCTGAATGTGTCAGATACTAAACAGTAATACACAGAACGACCACGATAGATTCAATGATCGGTTTGGTTTTCAATAGAGTTAACTAATTTTTTTTCCATTCCTCTTTCTACATAAAAAAATTGTTTCTGTCAAAAAATAATCGCTTACGCAATACTTTCCAATTAAAATTTAAACTTGTAAAAATAGTTGTATTTAAATAAAGATTTTGCCTCACTCAAAGAAATAGTTATTTGTATCACTAGGCCAGAAACTATAGTTTTGCGAGTATGAGTACGGTTTGTGGGGCCGAGGCGAAGCCGAGGTCCCACAAGTGCGAATACTCGCAAAAGAGTTTCTGGCCGTGTGTTACACACTATTTTTTCCGCCGAAAAATCTTAATTTTGTTGAAAAAAAAAAATTTGACACTAGGGAGTTAACAGTACAGGTTGGCATCACACGTTACGCGTGAATTTTGAATTTGAAATCAGGATTAAGATACCTTAGTATTTTGACATTTTAATTTATTTCGTAGTCTTGATACATACGTATTTATCAATTTATCATTAATAAGGGCAATGGACACACCCGCTCATATTACAAAAGTTGCAAAGCAAGTTATTGAGAGTTTATTACCTGCAAAATCATCCGATAGATATTGGAAAGAATACAACTTATTTAAAAAATGGTGTATTGAAAATTCAGTGACTGATTACAATGAACATGTATTATTGGCATATTTTGAACTTAAAGCAAGAAATTTAAAATCTTCTACACTCTGGTCCATGTTAAAGTCAATATTAAATATTAAAGACAATATAAATATCAGCAGTTATTCAAAGTTAATTGTTTTCTTAAATTTCCTTTTTAAGAAAACAATTGTGTGGATATTTGCCAAAAAAGTCAAAAGTTCTTGAAACAGAAGAAATTGAAAAATTTATTTGCGAGGCACCAAACCAGGACTATTTAATGATAAAAGTTTGTATTTCATATTTACATATATATCATTCTGATTTCAAAATTTTTCGAAATTTAGGTAGTACTAATAATAGGAATCAGTGCTGCTTGCTGCAGACATGAACTAGTAAATTTAGAAGTAGACGATGTTAAAAACAGGGGCGATGTGATTATAGTCCGTATAGACGACACAAAAACTAAGAAACCGCGAACTGCATGCATTACGAAGCCTCTTTGGATTGATATAATAAAACAATATACATTAATACGGCCAGAAACAGATAGTAAAAGATTTTTCTTATTTTATTCAAAAAATAAATGTACAAAGCAGGCCGTAGGTATTCACACTTTCGGCAATATGCCATATAAAGTTGCTAGTTTTTTGAAGTTGGAGAATCCGAAACAATACACAGGACACTGTTTTCGACGCAGTAGTGCGACAGTATTGGCCGGTCATGGAGCTGATATTACAACCTTAAACAGACATGGGGGCTGGAAAAGTACCTCAGTTACTGAGGGTTATATTGAAGATTCCCTAAACACTAAAATTGCTGTAGCAAATCGACTTGTTGGCCAACCTGACCTCGACTTACCCCTGTCCTCACAGCCATCAACAAGCGCTTTCACAGATGATGTAGCGGAAAATACAATTACAAAAAATGCATCATCTAATCAAAATGTTCAACTAAAACTAAGTGATGACAGATCAGCCAATGTAAATATATCTAATTTGCAACATTGTACTGTTAATGTTAATTTTCACTAGGAATTCTTCATAAGTAGCGGTTGGAATTGTTCTTTATTTTTGTTGCTATATTTGTACTATTTTTATATGATTTGACTCCTTTTTATGTTAATAAATTTTGTGAAATTAGATACACACTTTTCCTTTGAAATTTCAGAAATAAACATAACCTAAAAGAATCACTGAACATAATTGATATTATACTGTATTATACCTACTAACTTTTTTTGGGAAATCCGCAAAACAATCGTATCAAATATTCTACGAAGATCAAATGTGGTATCAAATTTACACGCCATCGCACTCAATTACAGAAATTTCAACTTATTTATAGTTTATTACCCGCAAAACTAGTAACGTGTAACAAAAATCCTGTCATCTGTCATCGAATTTACACAATTTAGAATTCGGTAACTCAAATAGCGCTGCCAACCTTTAGTGGTATTTTTGACGGCCTAGGCCGGAGAATGCTAAGTTTCCGGCCGATTTATAGTAATGCAAAATCGGTGTTTCTGGCCGGAGGCGCAAAAACGCATGATTTGGTTAAAACGCAATTTTTAAAGTAATTTTTGTTGAAAGAAACGCTATTTATTGAAAAATATTGGTTTTTAATAGGAGTAAATGCTTCTTATTTGTAGGAAAATAACTTCACCAGAAGGTTATTTGATTTGGGGCAGGTATTTCAATTTGCTAATAAAACTTATTAATTAATAACTGATGATTTTGAAGCTATTGGTAGTGCAAAAATGTTATTCTTACAAGAGAACAGTTTAAAGATTATTGTAGTTTGTTATAAATAGGAGTACGATACATTATGTGACTTTAGAAATCAGGTGCTAGCATAGAAATGGTATTACCACTTTACATATAGAATTTACAGCAAAAGTGCAATATGGTCACTCAAAATCAATTTGTACTTGTGCCTCTATTGAATTGAATCTGCGATATATTCTCTGCTTTAAAACTAAACAATTTTTTTATATATTACCAACGTTAATTGCCTTCAACAAAGTCGATTTATTCGCATTCGAAGTCAAGTTGTTGTTAGGCGCAAGTTTGGCGAAAGAGTCAGACGAGGTTGTGCAACTTTTTTCGGGCGACCGTTCTCCGAGTATTCTCGACGTTGCGTCTGTTCCTTTACAATTTCGGAATTCTCGGATCCACGTGTCGCAAAAAATCGATTAATGTACCATTCATTTGAACACAATTGCTCGAATGTGTGGCGCGACATGTACGTAGTCGCTTCCCCCCATCTCGTCTCGGACATCTCGTCTTCTGTTGTTTCGTACCCGATGACGGTGCAGTGCCATTATTAGTTTGAGGTAGAAGTATTTCCGAAAATCGACGGTTCCCCTCGCAAAGGTGCACCGAACCTTGTCTGACATTCACGTAGGTACGACCGCGTGATACAACTTGCGCCAACTTTGCGTGTATAAGATGTTTTACATGTATATGTATAATTTTTTAAGGTGCTCCTTTTTGTATTACTTCTCCTTCAAAGATTGTGTGAACTACGCCTCACAAGATTATATAATTGCCAATGAATAGATTTGTGTTTAACAAAGTTATTTGAAAATTAACGTTTCTAATACATTTGTTATACGATTCTGTTTTATGATTATTACCTCATCGTCAGCTAGACAGTGACCAGTACAATTTGAGTTGTATTAGCATTTACCTAACTACACTTGTACTGGAAGAAAGTGTGAAAGTGTATTGTTTAAATACGTTTAACAATTTATATCTATCATCTAAGAACAGACGCATTGTTTTCCATATATCCACATGCATAAATAAATATGATAATTATGTATGTATACACTTCTTTAGCAATTCAAAAAGGACGCCTGCTTACGAACTGTTTAATTTAAAATCAATTTAAATAATAAAATATCATTGACAAAGAACGAAACGATAAAAGCAATATTTATTTATTAGAAAAAAGAGTATATATATGACTTTGATATTAGGTATTATTAGAATTTTGTATATTGAATATTTTATTTGTACATAATAAATAAATAAAAAATATAAAAACAATGTACTTATAGCTAAGTGATTTTATTAAAATGTCTGTGAATTTTACTTGTAAATGCTTAATTTATATTCATTAAGGAAAAAAAGGAGACAAATGACATAATGATACGTTAAGTATATTTATAGCAGAACAAAAACTATTGTGTACCTACACTGTTTATATAGCGTCGTAGAGGAAATTATAACAATCGTATTGTAATATAGATTGTACATGTATGCAATAAAATGGTATACATACAAATGTGAATATGCAGTTTCATTGTCGTCCTTTATGTCGTGCATTGCAACGGCAATTATCCCACTATAGATTAAGCTTCATTGTTTCTTACCACTTGGCGATTAACTTTAAATAGAGATAATGGACATCTCATATTTAAAAACAACTTCTTTTGTTAGTGGCAGCTTCATGACATAAATCGGAGACCCTTCCTTCTTTTAATCGACTAATTATTTTTCTTTTTGAAACTTAGTTTATCTTTCAATATGGAAGTACTATCAGGAGCATATACAGCTGTTTTAGTTGACTAAATGATACTTTCGTTGAACATGGTCAAATTAAATTATACTGATAAAAATTTTTGTATAAAATTACCATGCTGATAGTAGGTTACTTAACGTCTTGATGAATCATGTAAATAAATATATAAAATGTAAGTTCACAATGTGATGTATAATAGTTATGGTCAGTCTGATTCTTCAAAGATTCCTAGTGCGATACGACTGTTTCACGAAGCAAGATCGTATCGAGGAATTCGTATCACGTCGTACCGTTTGCCGGCTGAGGTGATAGCAGTACGAATACGCGTATGACGTTATTTTGATGCTGTTAAATATATACAGTCCTCAAATTAGTAGGTCCTCGACGTATGATGAATCGCACTTATACATCTTATAATACATCATTATTTAATTTTTGTATTAATATTTAGTGGGATATCCTTTATTTTTTAACACAGCATCACATCTCCTACTCATAGATTCAACAAGAGCTGCACAGCGTTCTTGGGGAATAACTTGCCAGGCTATCACGACTTCTTCAAAAAGTTTATCCATATTGGTTATTTTCTTTTGCTTTATTCGCTTTACATCATTCTATAGATGCTCAACAGGGTTTAGGTCGGGGCTGCATGAAGGCCAATCCAGAGCTGTCACCGTATTACGAGCAAGCCAATCTTTTACTGTCCGAACAGCGTGTTTTGGGTCGTTATCATGCTGAAATTTCCAAACGACCGGTAAGTTCTGGTCTGCATAAGGTAGCATAATTGTCTTTAAAATATTACTGTATGTACACGTGTTGGTCCATAATTCCTTTAATATGGTGTGTCCGACCAACTCCATGCCTGGAGAAATATTCCCAGGCCATGATAGAGGGGATCAAATTCTTTGCCTGGCGGCCGACGGACATATTGTCTGCCATGAGATCCTAGACAATTTATTTTGGTTTCGTTCGACCAGAGTTTATATTTCTATTGATTTATCATTCATTGCCTATGGCTTATTGCGAATTGTGTTCTACGTTTTCTGTTTCATAGATTAACTAATTGTTTCTTACGCGCAACTTTTCCAAATAACTGAGCTTTATTGAGACGGCACCTAGTTGTTCTAGCGGATATGGCAGTGTTAAATTTTCCGAATATTTCCTGTCTTATTTCGTTAGATTCCAGTCGCGGATTCTTTTTTGATAAGGGTATAATTTTTTTTGTTACCTGATTTATACCGGTAGATCTCTTGAAACTGCCTTATATATGCCAAAAAATGTCTGTTAATGATGAAATTAAATAAAGAAATTAATTGTTCTCTTCTCTTCAGTTTTATTGATAGTTTTATTTTTGGTATTACCTCACCCTGTAATGTTCAAATTTCCAAAAAACAAACGCAATTAGTTTCTACTGCAGGCTTTCACCGAAACTGCAGACCTATGTCTTGCTTCATAATATAATCACGCAAGTTAATAGATTTAATATTAATACAATATGAACAAAAGTTGCCGACGGCAGATGTCAGAACGGAAAAAATTATGTATGCTCCTAAATATGTACAAGATAAAGCCGATACAGTTTACAAAACCTCTATTCGACATATAAAAAATCGCATGACTGACAATCAAATGCAGAGAATCGACGGAAATGCCGGCAAAAACTTGTTATTATAAAAAAAGCCGATACGAGAAGGTCGGTACGAAATAGGAAAACTTATCAGTTGGGATTTGTACCATCGGACTCCCAAGTTAGATTCGTACCAAAGATACGAATCATAGGGATACGACACATCTCTAATGCATAAATACCTTTGTATGTAAAAAGAGTTACTTACTAGATGCATATTTACATTTTTACCTAATTTTACATTTGAAAGTTACAACTTTGTGACGTATGTAAAAATACATATCGAACATATTATATTGTAATTTGTCAAATGTAAAATTGTAATAGTAAGTAAATAACTAGTTTTATGTACAAAAAGTAGGTTTTTATACATCATATTGTCAACTTACATTTTGTATGTGTATTATGATGATTTGTATGATTCTTTATGGCGTCAAGTAACCAACGATCAGCATGGTAAATTCACACAAAATTTTTTATCAATGTATTTAAAAGCGAATCAAACCATCACATCTAAGTATTTGTTTTTTCTGGAACACAATTATATATAGGTTGGGTTCGCTGAAAAGAACAGTTTCTGTCTTAGATATTAGACAAAGTTTCTGTAACATGTGCTCACAATTAGGTAGGTATGAAATAAGATCCTTTGAAGTTTTGCAAATAGCACACAGCATCATAATTCACTAATTGGAAGGTAAAGTTTGTAAGGGCTCTGCGTAATTATCTCGGATGCGGCATCACTCTACTACAAACACTGTAATTGTGACATATATATTCAAAACAAGTTTGTATAAAACCAGTGTCACCGCCGGAGAAGTGCGATTGTGTTTAGACATGTCTAACCTCGGCACTATTGGACGGATGGAGTATGCGCGTGCTTATGACGTGACCCAGCACACACTGATTATTGGCAATACCTTTACAATATTACCTTTTAGTAAGTTAATCAAAGGATTTGCTGTACAAGACTATATTTATCCATATCACGCTAAATCTTCTGAATTATGGAAATTTTGTGTTGTCGGAAGTCAAGAAGATAGATAGGTAGAAAAGTCTAATTTTCTTTCCTAAGAATGTTCTAGAATCGCCTTAGAATGCGAGTATTCTCTAAACGGTAGGTATACAGAGTATTAAGAAAAAGCTTAATTGCTTTTTTTTTGTTTTGCTGTCGTTTTTTGGGATAATGTTGCGTTAGATTAGTTTGCAAGCAAATGTATGTTTATAGAAAATTAAATGAGAGATACCTATATGCTATTACACAAATTCATGGAAACACCCCTACAGAGTCAAATCTCTCTCCTAATCATCATTAGGATCCCGGAAAAACCGGTTATCGTAACTGCCCAGAGTGTGATTTGTATCCTGGACCTCACGACTGATAGCCAAGTGTGCAAGCCACTGGTCAGTCATCCGGGCATTATTCAATAAATGTGTGAAATATATTATTAAAAAGAATTTATACAAACAGTTGTAGACTTAATAACAGAGCCGATCTTTGAAAACGAATATTAAGAGTTTGAAGAAGTTAGAGGGCAATTATGTTAAAAATTCTTTTTCCATGTTAAATCGTTTGAAATTAGTTAGCGAGAATAACGGATTTCAGGAAAATTACACAATTTTTTTGATTACGTGATGCAAAATATTACTTGTTAATATTAAAACTAACTAAAATTAACTAAATGTTTATAAATGTTCCGTCTAAATAAAGTGGTTGATTTAAACAACTAAAATTTATATATGTATATATAAAAAAAATTGTTGCCAATGTTGTTTAGTTTCAATTCCTCCTAACAGTACATCTACATACTTATTGATTTCTAGTTATCCACACTCATACATAGGTAAGTACAAATTATAAGGTAACAAAAGAATGTTTCTTCGCTATATGAGCTTCGTTGTAGTTAAGTTGCTAAATATTTGAAATAAATATTAAAAAACCATTTGGTAAGAGAATCAGATTTATAATAGGATTCGCTACATTATGTTATTTCTAATATTGACATTAGTTTAACAATTTACTGGTCAAAGCGAAAATGTATTACGTACACTTTGTAAAAATACATAGGTTTCCGACAAAATTTTACCGTTTACACACAACACAAGTGCATGAGAAGCTAATCTGAAACGTGTTATGCGAGAATTTGCTGTAGGTACTGTAATAATATAGTCCACTTTTTTTTAATCGTTCTAGAATGTGTTTAAAGGCAATAAATTACGACAACGTTTTAAATTTTGCACGAGGCGAATATTGCACATGAATGTTCGTGCGAAGGATGTTTGCTTTACAGTGTAGAGAGCTTTGTACCAACAGTGGCTGCTTTTATGATTACAGTAAAGCTAAGAAAGTAAGCAAAATGTTCTTTCGAGCGGCACAGCCGGAAATTGATTCTACAGAGATTATTTTATTAATATATTCTTCGCAAAACCATAGAAGATTTTACTGTTTGAAAATCATAAAATATAATGTGACAAATTCAATAAATATTATAAAATTGTGGGAGGTATGCCCTGTCTACATAATTAAGTGCATATGTTTTTGTATTAAAAAAAAGATGAATTGTAATGTGTTGGTTATTATATTACATGGAAAGAATTATTAGTAGATCAGGAGCAAAGGAAAGAATAAAGTTAAGAACACGGAATTTTATAACCTGTAGTACTATAGTATTCAGTAAGCGTTCATAACGTTTCCAGGTTGATGCAATGTTAGTATCGTAATTTAACAACGTAACATGAACAAAAATAATTAAATTAGCATAATTTTACTAGTCTAATCATAGTTGAATGAAGATTCTTAAGGTAAGTATCAATCATTCACCATTGTTTATGTGACACATGTAAATAGTCTATTTCCGTATATAAGAAATAAACATTCCCATATTAGTAATAATACAAACTGATATTTTTTTTTATTCATTCCTCATTTCCTGTAAGTGTCTTTTTGTTAAATTTACCTACTAACAAAACAAAAAAAAACAGGTGTATTTTTTAAAAAATAATTATTTAATAACATTAATAAAATTAAATATGTGCTGTAGCATCTTGTGCGGCTGGGTAATTGGAAAATGCCAGAGAATTACATTTTCCCAATGGTATATAAATATTAGAAACCTACTAACGGTGGTAAATTACAACCAACTGGCAGGTGTTAGGAAACAGTTGATGTCGTACACATGAACAAATAATTTTGTGTATAAATATAAATAAGTTAAAATAAATTATTTTTTTTCTTACAAATTAATGAAAATTATATGCACAGTGTTCCAGACTATACTTCTCTTCTCTTTCTTTTGCGATCCATGACTGTGAGATTAATGTTACAATAATTTTGATAGCATAACTCTACCTAAATAATCATCAACAATATTTTCATTTTCTACAAGCATTTCAAATTGATAGCAATTTTCTTATTTTAAAAGAAAGGTTTCTTAAGAAAAATGTGTTAGTTATTCTGTAAAAGTAGTAATAGTTCTCTCTTTTTAAAGATAAATTGTTTTAGCGATGTCTGCTCTGTTGTTCAACTTTTGACATGTGCTGCATTTTTTCAATATTATTTCTAATTTTGAAAGCTCTCGGAGTAGCGATGTAAGATTTCGTTACTTGTCATTGCTTATACCTAATCGTTACTTTTGTTGTTGTTATTCGTTACTTTGAATTCGTTACTTTCCTTGCTTTCATAGTGCTGTTAAAAAAGTGACTGTATCGGTAATAGTTACAATTGGACCCCGACACTACCCGGTATTTCGTTGCTTTCGTTACTTTAGTAACATTCGATACTTTCGGTACTTTTGTTACGTTCGTTACTTCGGATCCCGGTGAATAACGAGTAATAAGTAACGGATACTTATTTTATTTACATGTCTATATCGGAGATAAAGATGTTATAAAACACGAGAACGATAGTGATACGTAATAATTCCTACTAAAAGAATTGATATTTAATACAGAATACATAAATCGTTTGTTAAGTTAATTAGATTTAATTTAACACCTTTAATCCAAGAAATCTCGTTGTTTATAATGCAAACATAGTAAATATACACACATCTCATTTTGGCAATCGTTGCAGGCAATGACGGAAATTACTATGTTGTGTTAAGGGTGATCTACAGTGTTTAACTGATTGCGTGGTTACGCAAAGAATTGGCAAAAGACCTTTTTTTTAATGTAACGCTTCAAATAAATTATGGTTGTTGCAGCTTGCTGATTGGAACTTTAGGTTGTCAATAGTTTGGGGTGACAGATACGTTTTCAGGGTTTATAGCCTTTTTAAAAAAAAAAAAAATAAATGTTGACAATGAATAAAAATACAGCAAGAAATGAACTCATAATACCGATTAATATATATTACATTAAAGTGGGTATTATGAAGGAATTCCGAGAGGCTATTCAATTGGCAACGTTGTAAAAGGAATTACACATTACTATTTAGTAGTAGTAGTAAGATGCGCTTACTGTAGAGCACATTATTAATTCAGCACAGAACACAAACATAAAATACATAATTTATAATTTTATATATACCTATACTAGAAAACGGTTTGAAATAAACCAAAACGTAGCGCTCCTAAAGTTTTATCTATGCACATATATTGTTACTTAATTACCAAAAGAATCAAGAACAGAACCTGATCTGAAATACTTATGTATACTGGTCAAAAAAAGATTTTAAATATTATAATGAGCTTAACCTAAGAGAATAAGCTATAGATAAACGAATTGTTGCCATGTTTGTGCTATTTTTAAAAGGTGTAATAAATGGATATACACATATGTATGTGATTGGAGAGATGTGTTGCAATGTTTTGCGTTCTTGAATTTTTACGTCTGTGTTCTGAATAAGGGTAATACAAGGGTAAAGTTTCAATATTGGAGGACCTATCAACATAACGTCTTATTGGATGCTGCAACAATTAGGTGTGTTTGGCTACTGTAAGGAACATATTCGGTTTAAGGAAAGTGGAACTTGTATCGACCAAGAACTGGGTGCGTAACGTTAGTGCAACTCTGATCAGTTGTTTTTCATGTGTGTGGACAACGACAACAAAATGCACTTACAATCTGTGCATTTTGTTGTCTCTGGTTGGTACTCACACCCGTTACTATTGGGATCCCTTATGATCTTTTTTATTCTTATCGTTGCATACAATACAAGAAACTCTATTTTAAGGGTAGTCAGCAGTTAAGTTAATAGGTTACGATTATTACATTAATCCATCGATTATACTTTAAATAGTTTAGTAATATTTTATTACTTTATGCTTTACTACATAGCGGTAAACAGTATTTCTTCTGACAATTTTTCTGGATCTTCCTTTACCGGAAGGCAAAGGTACGATGATTGAACACAACACTTTCATATTACATAATTTGTAACCAAATGTAGTAGCAAACGTTTTTGTCGTCACAACGTAATACTATTGATTGAAAAACAATTGTATATTTGACTCAACACAATTTGCTATGTAACTTTTACATTGAAATACCAGATAACGCCTAGTCATTCATAGCTTAAAATATTTCATTAATCTCAATATAAAATAGCAACCAAAATGTGTTTGAAGTATGTACGCTTTTACGACCAGAAACTAATAAAGGTAACCTTCTCGAGCTTAAGGGTCGTCTTATATTTGGAATTTCTTCTGAACATTTCGCCGGCAACTGAGGCCGACATAATCAGAGAACTACGAAGTAGGGATATATCAAAGGATATGCTTCTAAACGATATGTCAACTAAATAAAAATTTAATTGACAATCGACGTGTCAAGTGTTCCTTCAAGTCTCGGTGTCACTAATTCACAATCTCATCATCCATGGTCATCTTTATATCCATGTCACAAACAATTCTAGAGCGCCGAATCGAATACCAAAGCTTGTTTAAAATGCAACTTTTCTCTTTGAGTTAAAGTTGTTCGAGTGTATATATATCTCTATAGATTCTCTGTGAAGGTGGGTACGATAGGTATTGTGATATTGTGGACAAAGTTTTGGTATTTTGGAAACAGATTACGTGGTTATCATCCTGCAAGACATATTCAGCAATTACTGATTTATCAGTTTGTCCTAGTCGGGAATTCCTCTTTTGTTCTTTGATCCTTGTTTCAACACTACGCATGGTGGAACCTATGCAAACCGATCCACAGGGACACGGTATCCTATAAACGTCAGAAGATAACAAACAGTCTGTTCTTGTGTTATGTTGCTCAAGTAGCCTTTCGATTCGATATATTCTTAACACATTGCAAGAAAGTTGTACCTTGTCTGTTCAATTAGTGTTCTGTTGGTGTTTTTTCAGGGTACATTATGAACAGAGAGAAAATCGCGCTAAGAAACCTTAATAAAGATAAAGCCATTATTGTAGGCTCAGCTGACAAAGGTAATACCATCACTGTGATGAACCAAGATGACTATACTCAAAAAATTCGTAATCTGCTGGACCCAGAAAACCACAAGAAACTTCCAGAGATTCCACTAGCCCGATTCTGCGAAAAACAAATCGGTTGATTGAAAACTCGTCGATTCCAGTCCAGGAACAATTACAATAAATTACAAGACGATTATATAGGATACCGTATTCCTATGGATCGGTTTACATTGGTACCACTAAACATGGTGTTGAAACAACGATCAAAGAGCACAGGAAGAAGTACCAAGAAGGACAAATTGATAAACCAGTAGTTGCTGAACATGCTTTGTAGGATAGAAACCACGTAATCTGTTTCCAAAATACCTAAGTTTTGTCCACAAGGAACTGTTTGTGACGCAGATATAAACATAACTTTGGAGGACGAGATTGTGGATTAATGACATCGAGACATAAAGAAACATTTGATATATCGGTTGTTAATTTAATTTTCATTTAGTTGACACATCATTTAGAAGCGAATTCTTTGTGGTCCGCTGATGATGTCGGCCACAGTTGTCGGTGAAACTTTCGGAAGAAATTCCAATATAACCCGATCCTTAAACCCGGAAAGATTGCCTTTAAAAATGTGTTTTCTGAATATATTTTTGAGAATGCGTGGCGATTCTGTTTGCACAAAATGTTGTACTTACATCGGCTATGTTCCCGCTTCTTTTTTTCTCAGAAAGTTCTTTTCTTTTTCCTTTGCTTATCACTTCCACGCATTTATTTTGTTTGGGAATAAAAATTATGAATAATTAAGCCTGTGGTACCCAAATGGTGCCGATAGAAATTGATATGCATTAAAATGTTTTTGTAGTTATTTTTAATTCATTCTTAGAACCTATTGCTAGAAAAATACATACCCAGACACTGTTCTGCACGTAACCAACGGCGAAGTTATTTTAATTATTACGGAATTCTCTCCTAATTAACCTTCCTGATGCAGGAGCGAAAATAAATAATAAGGAAACTAAATAAATCTCCTTGCGGCTATAATTGTTGGTTAAACGCTTCTAAATTCTAAACCCTTCCAGCTGGAACCGTTTCCAGCAGTCACATCCATCGGCCTTTCTATCAATTAATTTTAATGACCGGATTACGAACTAACGAAACATCTAGCAATAGTTACCTACCTACCTGTCTAGTTCGGGCTACCGTTTCACATACCCGGCTCATGTGTGGGGTCCTCGAAGTTCCGCCGACCGATTCTACGTCGGTGCACTTCCTGATCCCATAAAATTAATTCACAATCACATAACATGAACGTTCACGTGTAATTTACTTTTAATATTTCAATTATGATGTACCGTCGCGTCGGCTCTTTTATTCTGCTCCGAAAGCCGCTGGGAATGTAAGGCGAACGTGCCCGAAACGGATGTAATAACTCTAGAAGATATGCTTTTCGATTAAACGTTCTGCACAATTAAGCAATCTGCTTGGCATATTATGAATGCAACTAATAAGTTTTTTGGAACACTTTGATTTATTTGGTGGAACAAAACATGCTAGACATGTACTATCAGAAAATAATGTCTTGAATCACCCACTTTTTCCAATAGCTCTTATCGTCGTTTATTATTATATTGAAAGTTGAACTGTTGGAACTTCCTGGTTCTCTTTACTTGCGGCTATTTTTTTATACATTACTTTATTTTTAGATAATACATAGTACAAAGGTAAACCTGCACGATCGCCGTATAAATAACGTACATACCGTCCAGGTTTACCTTTGTGTCATGGTACTCTCTTCAGTTATACTGCGACCTTCATGAGACTACAATCCTCCTTAACGCTATCTTCTACCTTTAATTCAGAAATAAAATAATGTGTTTCTATTTCTTTTTCTAAAGATAAAGTTATTGCTGCTAAATAATATAATAATTGCTGCTTTATGATTTCTATATTAGTTTAACCTTGTAGTGTCATACTTTCTTTATATATTCGTCCGTGCTGTAACCCATAAAGAATTGCCAAATAGTATGCGCGTACCAGAAATGCAAACTTTCATTACTTTAAGTACTCTCGTTATTCGTGCAACTCTCTTTAATTAGGGTACCTATTTTATTTATTTTCGTTATTCACGTTATTGCTGTTGAAAAATTACTGTAGGTACAGAGAAGCGTGCCTCAATCGACATCGTTATAGAATTTTAAAGCCGTTGTTGGAAATATGGAAGGGGGACGTCGCACATTGATCCAAAACCTTGAATACACGAACTTTTTAGTAGTGCACAATATTGTCATTATTCACTCATCCAAACATATGTTTTGAACATGATTATGTTGTGTTGACACTCAAAATTCTGTTTTAGGGTCTGACTAGTTTTTACGAGTTGTTTCTGAATCAAAAGTGATTGGGTTTTAGAAACAGAAATCGTAAGTAGTTTGTAATCTTGTATTTATATGTTTTTAGGGGTTTATTTACTATGTTGATAGGTAAACAAGAATATTATTAGCACTAAAACTTAATAATAATAATTAATTAATTACTTGGCTTAACTTATACAGGGTAGCCGTTCGTTAGAAGTTTCCGAGGTTAGAAAAAACCTGGAACTCTGAATTTTTGGAATCCGGGGCTATTCAAGATGCTCTTTCATTTTAATATATTTTCAGGGTCTCACCACTTCCGGTTATACCGGAAGTCGCCATAAACTTTCTTATTTTAAATGGAACACCCCGTATATTATTTCATTCTTAAATTTCTGAGAAAATTTTATGATGAGTTCTAATAGGTTTCCCTATAGGTATTTTCAACTGCTACTTAGATATCTTGATTTTTTTGAAAATTTTGAAATATGTAGCGTTATTTGCAACACAGTATCTTTTGCCCATTTTCGACTGGTAATGAACACTTCTAGGGTAGATGGGAGCACAAGAATGACACTTTCGAAATCCACATTGACAATTGATTTGTCGCATACAGAATGTCCAAAACTGCATGACCAATTACAAAATCTTCAAAGTTAAAAAAGTTCTTTTTTTCAAATGGCCAATCCATTCGCTATGACTTTCGCTATACCTATTTACAACAGTTTTCTGGTTATTCCATATTATTTACTAAAATCTAATAAAACTACAAAATCGTATCCAGTAAGCATTGATTATAAGAGGAATTAGAACAAGTGACTTGACAATTGTTGATTTTATGTCAAAGTAGTACTATTCTATTTTGCTAATTCTATGAAATACAGTTAATAATGGAGAATATTGACGAATATTCGAATAATGATCTGCTGAATTTGTTTTATACGCACGGTGAATGTGAACGAATTGTCAGACGCACATGTAGATTATTTAACGAGCGATATCCGGACTTACCAGCAATGACTCCTGGAAAATTTGCAAAAATTGAAGCTCGGTTTTTGGAAACTGGGAGTGTAAAGGCAACTCGTAATCACCGAAAGCCAGTAATAGATAATGAAGCTAACGAGGTGAATGTGATGGCTTATTTTCAAGCTTATCCACGGAGTTAAATTCCAGCAGCAGCGCTGTAATTTGGCATATCAAGAACTTCAATTCATACGATATTAAAAAAACACAAAATGCATCCTTTTTGTGAAATAACTGTACAAGGCTTACGCCTTGGTGATGAGGCAAGACGCGTCGCCTTTTGCGAGTTCATGTGCACAAAAATGACAGAAGATCCAAGATTCCTTTATAAAATTATCTGGACTGATGAATCAAAATTCAGCAGGCAAGGAATTATAAATCGTCAAAATATTCACTACTGGGCACAAGATGATCCAGACGTCTTAAGGGAGAATAATCACCAGGACCGGTTTAGCTTTAATGTTTTTTGTCTGGTTATGGACAATAGCGTAGCATATCAAGTCTACGATGAAAGTTTAAATGGGGCTAGATATCTAGAGATACTTAGAGTATTTGTTAGTGATTTTTTAAATAATCTACCTCCAGGAGAGAGAGCAAACAGTTGGTATCAACTAGATGGTGCTCCCGCGCACACTAGCTGTACATCAACAATTGACGTTGATGTTCGAGGATCGGTGGATTGGTCCCCAGAGACCCTGGAACTGGCCACCCAGATCACCCGATTTGACGCCCTTGGGTAAAGGGTCGCATAAAAGAGCAAGTGTACTCTACACCCGTATTAACGAGAGAGGATTGTTACTACGTTTCAAATTTTCTTATGTTCATGTTTTGTTTCCATTTTCTAATTAAAATGAAACACATACGATGTTTCAGTTTCTGTCAAAAATCACATTAAAACAGAAATTATTGACATAACAAGAAAACCGTTGTAAATAGGTATAGGGAAAGTCATAACGAATCAATGCAAAATTAAATTCTGCATCCGATCATCCAATAATATACAGGGTGTTCCATTTGAAAAAAAGAACTTTTTCAATTTTGAAGATTTTGTAATTGGTCATGCAGTTTTGGACATTCTGTATGCGACAAATCAATTGTCAATGTGGATTTCGAAAGTGTCATTCTTGTGCTTCCATCTACCCTAGAAGTGTTTATTACCAGTCGAAAATGGGCAAAAGATACTGTGTTGCAAATAACGCTACATCTTTCAAGATTTTCAAAAAAATCAAGATATCTAAGTAGCAGTTGAAAATAGGTATAGGGAAACCTATTAGAACTCATCATAAAATTCTCTCAGGAATTTAAAAATGAATTAATATACTGGGTGTTCCATTTAAAATAAGAAAGTTTATGGCGACTTCCGGTATAACCGGAAGTGGTGAGACCCTGAAAATATTTTAAAATGAAAGAGAATCTTGAATAGCCCCGGATTCCAAAAATTCAGAGTTCCAGGTGTTTTCTAACCTCGGAAACTTCTAACGAACGGGTACCGTGGAAAACCCTGTATACAGTGTGCCACACCGAACTGGCTCATTAGAAGTTTTCGAAGTTCCAGTTGAGTTTGATTTTGAAACTTGCAAAATAGTCACGGCTGACAATAATCTATTTAACGAAAATATTTTCGCCTTTATAAAGCCATCCGGTATACAGGGTGTTGATATTAGGTTTCTTATTTTAAATGGAATGGTGCAACTTGTATGAATTCAGTGTATTTTTTGGATCATTTGTAATCAGTTTGTATCGATGTTTCCTATCCGTAAATCTAATAGTTTTGAAATATTTGCAATTTTGTCAAAATTTTGACGTTCGCACCCTTTTCCATAAAAAGTTCATATCATACCGTAATAGACATTAAGATATCATGTGGATGCGAGTACATGGATGACCATTAATTAGTAATATTAATAGTAATATATTTGCGTTCTATAGCTATACAAAAGTGTAGAACAAGTCAAAAAGGTACATATGTATAAAACATTCGTGTAAATATATATGACAAACAAAACATTTACAACATATTAAAACCACCACTACATTGAGTCATTTTAATTGTGAAAAATCCTCAGCTCTATACAAAGTGATCTGTGATAAGTGAGCTTTCAATTTGCTTTTAAATTGCCTAAACGGTAAGTTTTTTATGTAGGGTATATAGGGTATATAATTATAGATTTGTATACACTGGTACAGCGCTGATCTTTGAAGTTTCGTTAAACCTGTGGCCGGTGGTGATAGAAAATTATTTTCTGTGCCTCTGGTGTCATAGTCAGGTAAAAGTTCGTATTTTTTAAAAAGATCATTATAGTAAGTTTTTGTAAAGAGAGCATATTCCAGAATATAAATTGCTGGTAATGTAAGAATATTAAATAATTGAAAAGTGTCTTTCCAGGAATCGCGACGACCCTTGCCAAACATCGCTATCACAGAGTTTCCCCAAAAAATGACACCGTACCTCAAACGAGAATAGACGTTTGCGTAATATGCTACAAGAGCCGTTTCGATGTTGACACTCCTGGATATAACTCTAATTAACTAATTAATACCTATAAAGGTATTAATCGGGGCACCAGTAACCACAAAATTCTATACAATAAGAAAATAATAATTCGGCGTTGTTATTTTTTTTTTTTAAGAAACTAGCGTTGTTTTGTCTATATAATATGCTTCAAATTATCTTGACATTAAAAAATAATAATAGTTAGAATGGTCTGGAATCTTCTCTGAGTCAATCCTGGTGCTTACTGTATCTTACGTTCGAGGTAATTTTCTGGTAATCCGCTGGCGGTGTTTGGGACACTTCACGAGAGCTGAAATGACTTCAGGAATTCATAACCTATATTGGAGGTGTTATAAGTCCCTGTTGTAAGCGAAACTATCATTTTTTAACTATTTAAATCAAAATATACACAAGGTATTTCAAGGTTAAATATTTATTGATTATCTGTCAATTTATTTAGTGAATTTTAGTAATTTGCATATTAATGGTTGCTAGCAATTCGTTGGAATAATTTCTGTATGTCATTCCTGTCAGTATATTTCATTTGCAATGCGTTGACGCATTAACTTATGAATGGCCGTTTGTTGGGAAATTTGAATTTACTTTAATATATTTGAAACGACTGAATTAAGTTCTCAGTCTGAATTAAGATAAGAGAAATCTTTATTATTGTGATTTTTATATAGTGAATGAACCTACTCACCTGATATTATATGTAGAAAGATTATTCACATTTTCGTTGGAATTACACTAACACTAATAAATTTGTAATTGTTGTTAAATCTCGTCTTTTATTTGATATCTTAAATGGTATATAAAGTGTTTGTAAAGAGTATTATTCACTGCGATATAAATCCCACCACATCCCATTTATCATTAAGTAAAAACTGCCTAGTGGGCTGTAAGGGGGCAAAATCATTGGAGAGGGGAGAAAATTTACAGCCAGGGCCACCTACAAATTGAGGTTTGGTTTATTTGTGAATTTGTTGAAGAGTATCACAGATGACTCTGAGTGGTATTTAATTGAATTAAGCAGTTGTTTAATTTGTAAACAATATAATTAAATAGTGCAAAAAATTACAGTTAAAGCAGAAACGCATTTATTTAATATAATTAAAGTTTAAAAATATCGTCTACAAGTTTTGTAGCAGTATGTATGTAAAATTTTATAGACCACTACATTTCCTACATATAGACACTCTCTCCGCACCTACATTTTTTACTGCCCGTAAGAGAAACTTTTGTACATACCTATAGCAGCGATAAATCCAAGTAATGTCTTGAGTTTAATTTACCTTCCCTTGACATTTTCTAGGGTAACGTTACAATTAGAAGAAAAAAAAAACATTGAAGTTTTCTTCTTCAGAATACAGAATGATTAGTCACAATGGAGTTTAACGATAGGTTATGGTGTGTCTAAAAAGAAAAACAATCTCCATGGGAAGAGCATTATTTTTATTATTATTTTTTAAGAATAAATAACATAAAGCATAGGTTTATTATCACCAGCCTTTAAGAATTTATTACCTCTGCATTATACGTTAGTAATAGTCAAACATACAATAAATTATTCATTGCTTCAATTGGATTTATTCTATTTAAACAGCTTAAGCAGTAACATAAGCCACTGTGATTATAAAATGCACATACATATAGCCTTATTATTCAGATATGTACGTGTTTACTAATATTAGGTATGTATAGGTAAACTGCTTTCTAGACATGAGAAGATAACTTTAAGTAATGTATGTAATACATTCATAGCATGGATGCTATATAACCTCTTTCTTTGAATTGTATTTTATGTACAATCATGGTATGAAATCTTAAGACACGCATCGAGCACCGAATCTTTTCGTAGCTCTAGTTGTCTTTCCCATTCCCCCTCGCCTAAGTTCTGATACATTGGTCGACCTTGATAAAGCGCTCTCAGTCGGCAGTCGACAGGTAGCCGTCAATGATAGGGTTTGTGGCTTTGTATTTACCGCTTTATAATTGGTTGTAGGTGTAATATGAATAAAATACAAAATATACCACACAAACTACAAAAACGTTATGCACAGAGTTATATGTATGAAGCGCGCACTTCCGTTTGGAGTCGAGGTAATTTCTGCAGCATATTTATTTATAGTAGGAATATGACTATTTTGAGAAAAGTAATTTATAAAATGACTGCAATATATTATTGGATAGTAAGGGGTCTCGGGATGGCAGTAATAAACATTTGCACTAATCTGCTGTAGGACCGTATTAAAGTTTGATGTAGCAATATAACGATGATGAATCAAACCTCGTTCAACAAAATAAAAAAAAAAAGAACTGAAGAACAATAAGGGGCAAGCTATGTATTGGATTATTAATAAGCTGGTGTGAAGATAGGAAATTTCTCCTACTTTAAAAAATATGTATATAAAAAAGAAACTAGTCCCACAGCTGATTTCCACAACAAATATAACTATATTGTAAATTTTATAAATAAACAAAGTACATTTAATGAAATTAATTTTATTTAAAATTGCAAAGTGTAGATTCATACGCATTAAAAAATACGTTGGTAAAAATTTGTAATATATTTAAAAAAATGTAAGTGGTCATTATTTCCTAACCGGTTACAAATTTTGCACAGATTTTAATTATTGGTACTATTTCTTGTAGGGTAATTGTTCTTAATTATAATACAAAATTCATTTCTCTTTTATTTTAACTTTTATAGTAGGATTAGTGTGAATTATACCTCCAGAATTAAAGGAGCTAATAATACCTAATACCAAAGTGTGTAAATTACCTATGCCCTTACATTGGTTACTTTTCTACTTAATGTGTGTATTTATGTATTATTTAGGATTTCTAAATTAACACCTGACTGCAATAAATATATCCAAGAGCAATTATTCAGTTTTTTCTTTTCTTTATATTTTGTTTCTTTTCAGATTTTTTTTTTTTTGCAGGAGGTTTGACAAAACACTGTTTACCCTTCTTAGTTATGATTTAAGTTGTGTTTTTGTAGTTTTTAGAATTTTTTTAATTTTGTTGTTATAAGTTTTATGGTTATTATTTTTTTCTTTTACTGTTCATGCATGCTTCTTGCTTGATCGTTTTTTTTTTTTGTAATTTCAGACATGTATTTTTAGTAGTGACAACTGTCAGAGTGTAGGTTTTACCGTGCTTTTCCTCACTCCTAGGCGAATGCTGAGAGCGAAGATATTAGACTCTGCGCGGGCACAATTATTAAACTCTGTTTTAAATTTAATTATTTTTACCTTGTTTTCAACCTATAACCATATAAGAAATACACTAATAAAACAATATTGGAGCTATCCGCCTTCAATGACTATTGTCCCATCGCTTTTTAGCGCAAGTACAAAAAAGGTCAAGTATCTGTAGGATAATAGAAATTTTTCCTATTTATATTTTCTTTAACTTATGCGAGAGATGTTCTTCTTCATCGATATTTTTCTTCTGCCGTTTATTCTTTAATAGTAATATTTTAAAGTGTTATTTTTTCCTTTTTTTTTGGTATACGGTAGATATAATTCAATTGGTTGATTATTTTTTAGCCAGTTTTTTTTTTTTATATAGTAGTAGGAAATTATTTGTGGAGTTTCCGGCTTTTTTTAAAAAAACAAACTAGTTTGTTTTTTTAAAAAAGCCGGAAACTCCACAAATAATTTCCTACTACTATATAAGATATAATTCAATAAAATTTTACATGTTTAACTGTAATTTATTATTCTACGTTCAAAGACAAATCCGAAACATAGATAAATAATTACAGTTTAAATATGTAGCAACACTACGCGATGATTTATTCAATATCATATAGAACAAAATCTTCCAGTTCGGTGGACCCTTACAAGAATTGCAAGACCTGCCGCAATTTTTTCTTTAATATCTAAAGTTACATTTCATTAATTTCGCGAAACTTTTTTTTTTCAATTAAAATTTATAGTCCGTTGTTTATTAAATGTTGAATAAGCACCGCAAGACATTATAACTAAAACAAGATTAATTGTCATCATTAGTTTATATCACCTCTTCATATTATGCAATTATACCTTACTTTTACAATAAGAAATTAAGCACACGGTTAATACTTTTAAATAGATATATCGTTTTTAAAAAATACTAAAATTGTTTTTAAACTGTGATTTTAATAATAGCTACAGAATTAATTACATATTCTTAAATTTTATTCATACATACACAATGTATATCTTTAAGCTACCGAACGTTGTTACATTAATTGTATTATGTTAATAGTTATGATCTTACATATTGTATTTCAATGCTAACTTTGGAACGGGTAAGTTTCCTAACGCACAATCAGTACTGCATTATGCCCTCATAAATCCTATCGCTACTGTTTCCCGTTTCCTATAAATGGTTCATGTTCAACATATAATAAATTTGTGATTATGGGAACGAGCAGGTAGTAGTATAGCGCCTGCGGCAAAATTTGCGGGGCAAGACGGGAGGAACAGATAGCAATAGCTACGAAAAGGTTTGCCTCGATGCGTGTCCTAAGATTAGATACCGTAGCTGTACATATGTAGGTAGCATACCTATATGACAAACTCTGTGAAGAACTACATAGCTAAACGAAGCTGTATATAGATGTTAATGTATTGGTATGATTTGTTATATAGGGGAGAGTTCCAGGCGCGATTGTCAAGTTGAATAACCAAAATTCGTTATCTTTAACAAGAAGGAACGCCTACAGACTGCTAAACTGTTTTAAATGATCCTGCGGAGTCTATTAGGGAAATGGCCATAAATATTTGTGTTACATACGAAGGGCAGGCTTTAAATGGACGTGCTAAAATTTATTGCTCAAAATTTATTTTCATGCATGCATGTTGCGTGTACGATAAAATTAATTGTGTTAGCCTTAAACGTTGAATCAAAATTAACGCAAGCGATTAGCTTCAGAACTTCCGTATTCGAGTTTTTCAGTAGTGCTTTTTATACAAAATGTGTTTGATTATTAACCAACTAGTGAAGTGATTATTACTTAATACTTGGTAATACCAATTGTATATATACAGGTATCCCACTGAACTAGCTCTTATTTTAAATGGATTACTATATTTTCAGTAATTATTTAGATAGCAACCTAAAACACCCCTAGCAGCACAAATCATCGGCTAATGATCGGCTTTATATAGGGCCGATATCCTGATGTCGGGTCGATATCAAAGATATTGTGCCGATATCGGCTTTCTACCAGTATACGATATCACTGCGATACAAAAGATCCATTATCGGTAAAATATCGGTTGAACGTTTGATGTATCGGCTGATCATCGGCTGGAAACTCAAAACATATATCAGGGCGATATCATTAATAAACGCCGCTGCGATATTGATAGAAATGAGGTATATGGATTTGACTATTGTCATTTTTTTGACGATAGGAAGTCGACTAATATCCTAAATCTATACGGACTGGTTGATTGAAATATAACCGCATTACAAGAGCGTTCAGATATAAAATTTCAACGTTTGAGACATCAATTGTGAAATTAAAATTAATATCGACTATAAAACAGTTTTAGAAGATGAAGCGATTTATAACTTAAGAATATGCAAATGCAATTTTCTAACTCAGCCGTGATTATAAAAATTGGCATCTAAACGCAATGTTTATGGGAGTTAGATCTACGCGCAATATCTTACCACCACCGCCTACCACAATCCATCATAGCGTTCCTTATTGCAGTGTGAGCATGACGACCAGGTGAAGTGGTTGCCATTATTTATTTTGTCGCTGCATTATAGTAAGCGTTGTGCACATTACAAAATGGATGAATGAAGCTTATAAAGGTAAGGAAATTTTTATGAATAATGTTTTATGTATGTATCAAGTATATAATTTAATTTAATGATTAGTACTCATTTATTGTGTAAATATGCAGCGTTAACAAAATGGAAGACGCTTGTAAATTTCTTATTTTACATGAAAGCATTGTTTCTACAATATGTGAATATATACACTAAAGAAAAACACTTTTTTTTAGATACGTATGTGGTGCTTAATTGGGGGAAGTACGTTAAAGGAAGCATATATGTATCTAATGTTAAAACAAATCCTCTCGAAAAGTATTAATGTAAATTATTCATGAAAATAGAGACAATCTAAAGAAGCTTTTGATAAATTGGAAATATGCATAGTATTTCTAGGTAATGTTACATGCATTATTATTTTATTTGTAACTCTATATCAAAACTGTTATTTTTATTTACAGAAGCAATTAGAGTCAAACAGCCGGATGGGACAGAGACGAATATCAATAGATGAGATGGGGGCAGAAAAGAAAGGAAGAAGAATATAACGTCTTTAGCGAACGAATAATTTAGACGACTGGATTTTTTTAGGTATTACTTAGAATTTTTGTTGTTATTGATTTGTAAAAAATTAAACTGTAACAAATGTTAAATTACTTTTCGTTTAAAATATGCACATATTGAGTTTGTTTTCGGTTTCATGTTTCCCTAGTTATTTTCAGTTTTTGTTTTTATTAATTATGTCTTTAAATATTTGTGTCAATTGCTCATAAATAAACATATTAAGTATTTTTATATTAGTACTTTTTCTTGAAATTTATTGCTTTATTTACTTTCAATTACATAAAGTCTTTCCTTCATTATGTATATTATTTTATGCGCATAATATTCTATTTTGTCAGGAATTATTATTCACAGAAAATGGTGGCAAATAATTTGAAAAATATTATTATTATCAATATGAATATGACTATAGAGACTGCCCCGAAATTAAATGTTCAAACACAAAGGTGTTATAGTGGGTGTCATTTCCAGTCGAACTAATCCTAGGTGTGATTATTATTCGATGCATAGTTTACGAATCATTTATTTTTTCTAAAAATCTTCCTTCATATAAACGTTCACTAAATTATCAACAAACAAAAGAGTACGACAATTAGAATGAAGTTATTTTTTTAATGAAGTTAAATTGAAATTAGACATTGTGATATTATCAAAGGTATATCCTTTTGTTTAACGGCTTTGATATTTCAGAAGACGTTGATGGTTTCTAATTTCTTTCTAAATTCTAACATTACAAAAAAATACTGTTTTTGCCTATAATTTTATGAACGTTTTTTGTGGAAGATCTTTATAAAACTCGCAAAAACCTTATTAGAATTGAATAGTCACATATGGGGCTAATTTGACTCGAAATTATACTCTTTATAACCCTTTTACGTTTCGGGAACTACTTTTGGGACAACCTGTATAAATATCCACTATCGTGGATAGACAAACTACATATCTACTTATATGTAGAAATTAGTCATCACACCAATATCGGTGCGATATCCCAGGACGACTAAAACTTTATCGGCGGAGCATAGAAAACATTGGGTAAGTATCAATCATGTATCGGTCTACTGATGATATTGTATCTAATTTTAATTGTATTGATATCGGATAGGTATTGGAGTTTCGATATCGGATAGATGTTGGAATTTCGATATCGGATAAGTATTGGAATTTCGATATCGAACCAATATTGCAAAATGTTCACATTTTGTATCGGTATGATATCAGCGGCCGCTATAATTACGACATCGGTCAGCAATATCGACGAAGCTTAGCCGATATCATGCCGATTCTTGTGCTGCTAGGGACCTTTATAGTGATAGATAGTTATTTGCACTTCCGACAATTAGTTTAGCCTATATTGCAAATTTTAGTAAAATTTTTCCAATCCTAAGCTAAAACGGTTGTAGTTTCCCGCGGTATTCTTTAGTTATGAATTTGTAAGCTAACACTTTATATGTTTCAATGTAACGTAAAACCATGTACAGAGTGTTGAATATGTCGTGGCACGTTTATCAATATTCAAACGCCTTCCTTTCGATTATTCTTTATCAGCAAAATTCTTGTAATCAAAATGGTACCAATAACGTAACAGTTATTTTCAGTATTTTCGAAGATATTACAATTTTATGAAAAATATGTTTACAATATTCAATATGGCTAGATGGCCATGATTTTCGAACAAAAACTAAGAATCTAACGAAACGTTAATCTCTGCTTAAATTTCCACATAAGGTGGTTTTTTGTACTTTGTCTTTGGTATCATAATGTTTCACAATTTTTTTTATAGTTTTATCACCGCTCGTTTTTTTGCAATTTGAATTATTTATTTCTGGATTATTGGTTATTACATATTACTTTAATCTTGCTAATTATATCGTTTCTTTTTCTGTTAGAAAATAATTTCTCTAAGGAGGAACTCATAGACATGGTATTTGTTCTTGGTGTTTGTAACAGATACTCAGAATGTATGTAGCGGAATATTCCACCCGTAACACGACGGACAGTAAGAGCTTTGACAATTTATTGGTGAGGTTTTTTCGGTCGGGTTCTACGAATTACGACAAACATGAAAGGACGAAAACTATCGTAACAAAAAATAATTCAGTGATAGCCATAGAAAAAGAAAATAGAATGGTGGCTCTCGTGGTGGAGGAGAACTCTTATTTCGGCGGCTCCAGCAGCTAAGTTCGTAACTAGTAGGCTAGCACGGCGGGTTGCATACTATTTAAAATTTATTGAATTTTATTTTTATGATATACAGGAGTACTGAGTCAAAGTGCAAAGTTACAGATATGGATTTTTTAAGAAAAATAAATTAAAACATAAAAAAAAGAAAATCAAGCTCTTTAAATTTTGCACTTAAAAGTGAAAAAGGTTGGTTTTTACAGTAACATGTAATTTTTTTGTTTATTTTTATTAACATTATACGAAACATCATGATAAATTACATTTCAAGCAAAATTATCCCTTATAAAATCACAATAGTCGCCGCACTTAATAATGGAAATAAACACTGTCGGCAAAAAGTAATTCCAAATATTTTAACTTTAACATAAGCTATAAGCAAATTGAACTATTACAGTGCACAACAATTTATTATCCTTCGTGGAATTACAATAATTTTTACTTGGTAATACTTATATATTTTTAATTAAAAACAATTTTACATATTTAAACATTGCAAAGAATAATTACAAAATAGATATAAATACCTAGTCGAGTGAGTATCGTTATATCCTTCAACGCAACGCTTTTTCGTGCGATATGAGGAAAACATCTCCATTCTCTCAGATGAAGCTACTATAATACAAAAACCTTCATATTATGCAGCTCATTTTGCATCAACACAAATGGAGTATTAACACTGGAGAGACATCTTATGAAACATGGTTGTGGGTACATTCTTCTTTGGCAATACTTTAAATTGTGAAACTTATGGAAACTTCCTACAAAATAAATTACCAATACTACTAAAAGGCCTCCAGGTAACTTTATAGACAGACTGTGGTACCAACAGTAGATATCGTGCACTCACACAGGGTATTTACTACTCCATGGATTGGGAGAGAAGGTCCAATAAGTGGCCCGCCGCAGAAAAAATGTAGCAAGGCAGAGGAAATGATTTCCTTCAGTCCATACAGAGACGGTTGAGAATATGCATACAGCAGAATGGAGACATATGTGGGAAATTTTTTGAAATAAAATTATTTCATATCTAAAAGTGTAAAAAATAAAATACTAGAATAGTTCTGTATTACGTACGATTTTTATTTTTTTATTTTATAAATAATCTAAATAATTTACATAAAGAAAAACAAAGCAATACAGGTAAATGGCTATTATTAAACATATTTTCCATAGTTAATATCTTCGAAAATACTGAGAATAAGTGTTATGTAGTTGGTACCATTTTGAAGGTGATTTTACAAAGAATTTATTGACAATATCGAAAAATATAGGTTCCATTTAAAAAAATCGATAAAAAGTGTTTGAATATTTATAAATGCCCCGCGATATATTTAACACCCTGCCGCAACTGTCAAAATGTCGACAAAATTTGCAATATACCTAGCCTAAACTAATTGTCGAAAGTGCGCATAACCATATACAGTGAGACCGAAAAGTCTGGAAACATCCAAATAATAACGTACTTAATTAAAGTTTTTTGGGAAAAATCATAAAACATGTGATTAATCTTTTAAAATAGTGTAATAACCTTGAAAAGGTTATGACGTCATGTATTTCTTTTCAAATGGCAATATAGCACTATTGCTTCATTTTTTGATAGACGCTGTCATTCTTTAAATGACACTTAAAGAATACTTAAACCTTACATAAAAAAATGTTTGAAAAAAACTCAAAATTTTAAAAAAAATTTATTCATGAAAAAATTATATCAAGTGTTGAAAAGCCTTGGACGTCCTGGCAAATTTCTACACGACTGTAAAATTCAGTCTGAACGGTACGTATTAATTCTAGAGTGTATTCTTCGTATTTCAGTTCGTATTCATTGTTGTAATTCGTTCATACTATGAGGTTTAGTAACGTATACGTTATTCTTTCAATAACTCCACAAGAAATAATCAAGTGGGGTTAAGTCGGAAGGTCTCGCTGGCCACTCGATTGAGCCTCTCCTCCCAATTCATCGATTTGGAAACGTGTCATCAAGATATCTATATCGTATAATGCGGAGGGTTCCCATCCTGCTGGACCCATATTCTCTCATTGGGTAAATCGGAATTTTCGTTATTGGGGTAGAGTACTGCCAACTCAGGAATTAGCTCGTCCCTTAAAAACTGCAAATACCTTTCTCCTGTTAAATTATTGTTAAAGTAGAAAGGCCCCACAACTCTGTCACCAATTGTGCCCGCCCATACATTTATTTTTTGAGAATGCTGAGTACGTGCTTCACATAACCAGTGTGGATTCTGACGTGCCCAGTATCTACAGTTTTGTCTATTGACAGTTCCATGCAAAGTAAAGGTAGCGTCGTGAAAAAATAAAATATTTCGAATCACACATCTGCATTATTTCTTCACAAAACTGAAAGCGTCAATCGAAATCGTCTTCGCACAGCTCGTGTACCAAACAGTCTTTGTAGAAGAATGGTGCTTATACTGTCGAATTTGATATATTAAATTATTGAGCAAGATATCGTGTCGTATCATGTGGATTTTCATTCAACAACAATACATTGAGTTCTGTATCTTCACTGGTCAAATGATGACCGCTCTGAGGCCGATCACGAACGATCTTTTCGAAATTTATTCTAAGTTTTACTCACGACGGAAACACTAATTGGAGCACGGTCTGGATGAGTGTCATTAAATAAATTGCAAACTTCTCTACATGACCGGGTTCTATTTCCAATACCAATCATCATAGGTATTTCAATACGTTCTTTTTCTGCTAAACCCATTGTTCATCATTTTCAGATTAACTCAATTGAATTTTAATGTATTTGATAAAACGTGACCAATAATTAAAATGTTTAAAACACTAGCCCACTTGTTTTAATTGTAAATTGAAAAACACATCTTAGATATCAGGGTTTGGATAAAGATCAATGACGAAGTTTTCACCTTTTGCAATATTTTGGCAGTTTTTTCAAAAAATTTCTTATGTAAGGTATACATATTTTTCGAGTGTCATTTAGAGAATGACAGTGTCTATCCAAATGTGAAGCAAAAATGCCATATTGCCATTCGAAAAAAAGAAAAAATACCTGACGTCATTACGTTTTCAAAGTTATTGCGGAAATGACACTAGCGTTATTAAACTATGGCTTTTTTAAAAAATTAATTTACATGTTTTGTAATTTTTCTCAAAAAACATTAATTACGTTGTTATTTGGGTGTTTCCAAACTTTTCGGTCGCACTGTATATATACCACTGTGTAAACATATACCAAGTGTTTTACGTGTGCAATTTTTTAAATTTTCTGCTCTTTTTACAGCGTGAAATCATTAACGAATTAATTAACACGGCAATTTTTTGGCTTGTATGGTAGTGATCAACTATACCTAATCCATTTAATGAAACTATTTTCAAAATTTTGGAATACATATTTCTGTGATTATTAGGTTTCTATGATGCGAATATTTTCCTGACACTCCCTTATACTTGTGCGTTAAAGTTTTAATTATAATCCTGGTGTCATATTTGCTCAGGTTTTCAGTTTTTGTATGTCTTCCGTGTACTCCGTTGATGTGGAAGTAATACGTTCGATATCGGGAGATTAGCCTGCCAACTTTCCACTAATACGTAAGTTGAAATTGTTGGTGGCGCCAACTGTTACAAAAACATTATGTCTCTGAAACGTTATGTTTTAATTCAATAATTGAAGTGCATATTTTGTGTTAATGTGAGCTAGAAAATATAGAAATTGCTTGTCTGTCTATTTTCTATTACATATGTTATACATATATAATATTTATTTAATTGACAATTTAAATTACGTTCTCCAACAAATACATAAAATGATTAATTTCCCTTAAAAATAGGTACTTATACATATAGCAATTTGTGGATCATTTCCGCATTAATTTAATTTTAAGATGGCGTGGCCGATCGTTTTAGGGGCTTCCTAAGTTATGTATCCTTCGACATGAAGTCCGATCCAATTTTGTGGAAATTGTAGGATCGTAACAATCAATCATGTGTTCTTATTTTTATGTAAATGATTACTTTCAGCTGTTCCCGTCACTGTATATACACGGAAACTTAAAGAAAAAGAAAACGATGAGTGGTGAATTGAGTATAAAAAAAGTATATCATATAACCATAACCGTACTCATATGGATCAAACTATGTCGAGATATTATCTATGCATGTTTATTGCTCTTTATAATAAAACAGCCTTCTAAATATACATTTAATGGGAAAACAAATGTCCATATATCATTTGGTAAATTACAGGAGACATTTTTTACGTAAACATATATCAAACTGTGTACCATATTGTATATCAACGTCAAATAATGATCGTGTGACTCCTAATTACACAAATTAAGTATTAATTTTCCATTAAACTGCACTACCGTGTTTTCCTATTGTTATTTCTCTAATAATTGTAAATGAGATTCAATATAATTTATGGAATTTATGTAGTAATTATTAAGTACATAACTATGCTTTTTTCATAATAAACATGGCTTCTAGGATGTGCCGAAGTACACACCGTATACATTCAGTATAAAATAAAGAAAAAACATGTAAGTGTCTCTTAGCATTTTATTCAAACTTTACAACGATATAACTTATGTCGCAGCTATCTAATCAAAAAACATAAATTGAAAATTTGGTACAAATGCACGCTTTGGTAGATTAAAGCGTTATTTGAGAAAACTAGGCGGTGAAACAAATGAATTTGTCAGCTTCCAGTTGGACAATCATCCTTAATAGTTTCTTGATAACATATATGCTATTACACGTAAGTACGGATAGCATAGCAACTTGAACAGAGCAACAATAAATTAAGTTTAAAATTTTAGTTTTACATCTATAGTTTTTGTTCAATATGATATTTTCCATAAATTCTCGAGATCTGGGTATTAAGCTTCGTATCACTTTATGCATCATGTATTATGTTATTTTGCCACAGCCTACAGTGGTCGGAAATGCAGTTCTAGGTGGTCAGAGCGTTTTCACAAATACATAATCAATAAGAATTGCATTGATATTGAATATTCCTAAAAAAATGCTTAGAACTTGTGAACTTTTCAACTTTCCACTTTTCCAGTTTTACACTTCTAAATTTCTGCAAACAGTTTGGCAAATGATTTGGCAAACGGTTTGGCAAATGGTTTGGCAAACGGTTTGGCAAGTGATTTGACAAACGGTTTGGTAAATGATTTGGCAAACGGTTTGGCAAATGATTCAGCAAATCATTTGGCAAATGATTTGGCTAACGGTTTGGCAAATGATTTTGCTAACGGTTTGGCAAATGATTTAGCAAACTGTTTGACAACCGGTTCAGCAAATGATTTGAAAAACGGGAAAAACTAGAAGAGTGGAAAGTTCACCAGTTACAAAATTGCACATTTATTTTTTGTTTATGAATATTAAATATCAATGCAATTCTCATTTATTATGTACTTGTGAAAACGTTTTGGTCACCTAGAACTGCATTTCCGACCACTGTCAGGCCTTACGAGTTCAATTTCTAAGATTGTCTAGATTTGGTGGACAAGTAATATAAACTTTCTGTTAAAAAAAAAACCCACATAAAAGAATAAAAAATTTAGGGAGCTGGCGTTCTTGCTGGCTAGTTGATGGGGCCACCATTTCCTATTCATTTTACACCAAACCTATTATTTAAAATATTTCCAACATTGCGTGCGTTGTGGGGAGATGCTCCATGCTGTTGGATTCAATTCGCCTAAACGTGCATTTGAACCAAACTTTTCAATTTATGTTTTTAGATGATTAGATAACTATGACATATGATATATTGTTGTAAAGAGAATTTTTTAGTGTTTTAAAATACGTGATAAAATTGGGTACATTCCATTTAAAACTTTGTACTATACTTGTTACTATATGTTACATATTTTATGCTCAATTGGTTTTTATTTTAAGGCGTATAATAGGGAATTTGTTGTAGAACAACTTTCCTTCTTTAATATTTTGTCGTATGTGTCGTGACAGCTAAAATCAAGCACACTGTATAGGGATAGATATAAACATATTTATTCTTAATCTCCATAGGCTTGCTATTATTGTAATTTTACTCTATAATGTGTAGATAATCTATCTTGTACAGCGAAAGATCATCATTGACTCAATCGCTCTAAGGTTGGTAAATTTTCTATTTATTTTCGATATCAGGAGTTTCTTCCATTATTACTTAAAGTATACCTTACAGTTTTAATTAAGAATGTAAGAAAAAACATAATGTTCCAATGTTACCCCGTTCAAGTATTTGGCACAATAAATAAACTTTCATGCGCGTGTCTCTGACTAAAAGTCCGTTTTAAAGTCAAGAATTAATCTAACCGTCAGGTAACCAGTCAGATTAGTAACCAGTCTGTGCTTCACTATGGAGAATCGATTATTTATCAAAGCCGGCATTTCGTCCTTGTTTAAACACTAATTTTAAAGTGCGAATGCATCCCTTTCTAATAATTACCAACCGTTGCTTGAACATAGCTAATACTAGCCCTAAATATAGAAGTACTGTTTTTATTTATTGCTAGTCTTATTTTCGTCACTTCATTTTCCGAATTAAATAAGCAATGTACTTAAGTATATTATCAGTAAAAGTATTTCTAATATCTAACACCTTTAATTATATTGTCCGAAACAATGTACCATTATTACAATAATGCATGTGGAATCCACACAATCCAGCAGATCGTGTTCACAACCAGTAATTTTCACTGGTCGAAAATACATCGGAACCGCTCCCATCTTTGGTAATATTTCGAATTAAATGAGCCGACCAATAAATCAATTAAGAGACCAACCCTGTTTTGATCATCCCACACACTTCACTGGTAGGTAATATCCACCACCGGCTAAGGCCGGCTGACCCACCCCTCCTTCTGCGTTATGTTCTGCGAACACGCAATCTGTAAACACCTTTTGCGGTCGAGCTGCAAACACGGGGTGGTTTCCACGTTTTATTACCGCTGCTTGCCACTCGCGAGTTATAGTTAACCCTCCTTCATCCATCGCCCAGCCTGAAGCTCAAGTCGCCTCTATACCTTCCGCGCTGACGCCACCACGAATATTTTAATGTCGGCTGCGTTAATGAATATTTGAAGATTAAGGGAGAATTTACGGTTATAAGGTTTTTGTTGGTATACTGCGTAATTTTTTTGGCCCCCATTTTGAGCCAGAGGCACTAAAATTAAATGAATTTGACTACGTTTTGTAAAAAATTACTAATATCTTGAAGCAGTTTTATAATCCTTGAGCTTTGTGTTTATAATAACAATAACTTATGTTATCTGTATTTTACTTTTTAATGTCATGAAACTAAGTGTCTTATTGTTAGATATAGAGATATGCTCATATGTATATGCAATAAATAACACCTGCTGCTTTTATCTCGAGAATGCTTATCATTGGACAATCAACTCAAAAAAAAATGACATAGGTAAGTAAAGGGAGTGTTCTAATATATCTACTTTAACGAAATAAACAATCCAGATGTGCAAAAAATGTTAAATGGATTGGTAAGGTCGAAGCAGGCACACCTGCAGTTTGCAAAGCCGGATGTTTACCTGGCAATGAATTTATAAAAATTCAGATATTCTTATATTACGTCATATTTCATTATATTAATTAATTAGGTACTCAAAATTTATAATCAAATCCTTATTACTAAATAAAATTTCATACTAATTCAAGAAATTTCAATTTATTTTCACAAACAGCATAAGAACGTTATAGTTTCTCCTCCCAATATTAACTTGACAAAGTTTTTCGTATTACATTTTTAGCTTAATGTAAAAGAGACATATTTATTAGCTTGGAAATATTTTATATTAATTTTCGATTGTAATTTTTTTTTATGTATGACATGCGAATAAATTTTCTCTTAAATTTAAAATCAAATTTTATACTAAATTATACATAATGTAAAATAGGCCTGATAAATTATTATATACATCCGTATTGATAAAACAATCTTCAAAAGTTTACACAGATATAATATAATAATAAAATGCAACAAGAAATATATGATATAAAAATAATTGTGTAGAATTTATGAGTACGAAAATACTGCCTTATGTAGCTTTGATTTCATTTAGGAATTCAAATATTTAATTTCCAAAAATAACAAAATGGTAGGTCAATTCAGTTTAGTTACAAAACATAAGCTGTCTCAAATCACTCGTTGACTATCTTACTATCTATTGCAGCTAGACTAATTCAACAAAAAAATTGATAATAAAATTCTATCTGAAAAATCATTTTTATCGTTTTCCTTACCTTAATGAAGTCTAGAGATGAATTTGAACGTTAGGAACCTATACGTTAGAGTCGTTCGTCTGTTTTCAAAGATTCGTACGATGCGGCTCCTTTGCGAACCAAGATTGATATCGAAGGATTCGTATCATTCGTACCAGTTCGTACTGTTAGCTGTGTGCTGTGATAACGACATGAACTGTACGTGTACAAATCTTATTTTGATGCTGTAGGGTCGATTACGGTAAAAGGAAACGGTTTGTACACTTTTAAAATTATAATTTATTTTTCAGTTTAAATAAAGTTTTTTTAAATGCACAAATTTAACTATAAGTAAAACATGCTCTCTTTTTAAAGATGTGATGCAGTTTTACATGAAAAGTCAACCTCCATTAAAAAAATATATATATTGATACGAAACTTGTAGATATTCTTTTATAATGTTATTAAATGTTTTTATATTAATTCAACACTATTTTATTAACATTTCATACAGTCAGCGTCATCTATTAAATATCATTTACTCCATAGTACACAAGTACATGAAATCTACCCCTCCATCTGTTTTTGGGTACACCGCAAACCAAGCGGATGATTTACTTATTATCTTCAGTCCACCCCGAGACGTGGCGAGGTCACGTTTAAGCACTGAACCATCATTTATTATCTTTATTTACCTGATACACTTAAATATCTTTATTGAAACTGTATAAGTTATTCGTTAGTGATGTATTTATACTACAGAGAATAAACAAGACGTTATTTAAATGAAATTTATTTATTTCGAGTTAAATAAATATGATAAACAAAGAAATGAATCTTCTAATGATTCTCTCAGGGTAAGTAAGTTCTTTACTATTTAAATTGTACAAAAATAAGATTTCTAGAATCTTAACCCAAACTTATAACTCATATATCTCGTTTAAATATCAAATAGAAATTCAAATCCCCGCTAAATTCCCATCATAAAATCAAGTACATCAAATAATGCCAACTCAAACCGCTCATGCATTTAAACCCACAGCATCATACGTTTTGCTTACATACAAAATACATACGGTAATATAACCTAATATTCCCTTTACGCTTTGAACACCTGTTATAAATTCAAAAGATGAATAATCGCTTACTTCAAGTACGAAAAACTGCTCTCATATACTCCAAATACTAATTCCAACTCCACAACAATCATTTCAGCTCCCAATTAGTGTTCCAATGATGTCGCAGCAAAAATGCTCGAACGAAACTCTTCAATCGGCCCCAGGATTAGAAATACGCCATCCAAACTCTTCGAAATCACTGAATTTCCATCATCTTGGCACTACATACGCAATACTCTCATACTTGTAAGTAAATTTTAAAGTTAAATGACTCTTATTGTGATATAAATTTATAATTTCTAGATAATTATTCGAAAATGCCACTACACTCAGGAAAAACCGAAAAAAGAAGTCCCTCACATTTGGTTTCAACAACTTGATATCTCCTAGGCAAAGAGGACCCCAGCAACGATGATAGATATCGTTTCCAACGATACGATACATTAAAATCAACCCACGTTTGAACAATAAGCGAAGGAACTTAATTCCTTAAAATCCATGGTAACCTACCCTTTGAATTGTGTAAGTGTTTAGTTTAGATTTTTAACAATGTTTACAAAATAAATAAATACATAAATCAAAATACATTTATATATATAAATAATTTAATAATTAACGTCTGATGCTGTAAGCTGTAAGGTTATGTATGGCATGTTATCATAGCAATATATATATCTATGAACTTATATCGTGTTCACAATTGTTCCTAATTCACCGGGGTAAATTTGCAATTGTAGTGCTAAAAATTATGGGGTTAATATGAACTACTTTTTACTACTACCTTTGACATAAACTTGTGTGATTCAAAGCTATGTTCACAATTACCTTCTATTATACAAAAGGAACTGACTAAAAAAGTGTGGCGTCTGGTGTATCTTAATAACTTCATCTTGAAAGTAATTTAAATAACAGCAATTCGATATTCAAGTAGCAAAAATAAACTAGTTTTGTTTCTGCACCGATAGAACAGACGAAAATTTACATATAAAGAATTCCTCCGCCTCCCATATGATTTCCGGTATCAGGGAGTACACCAAAAATTTGATTCATGGTAATGCAGCTAACATGACCAAATATTAAATAATGTTTTTGAAGAATCCCAAGACTTTAGACCAGTGATTATTAGTTCTGCTCATTCAAAATCTTCGATCATACAAACATACTTAAGTTTTATTTAACTCCTTCGAAACAAATCAAAACATTTTTTCTTTTTGATAGTTCTGAGTAGTCTCTTTATCTCTGTTTTGTCTAATATAACGTTTCAGGGATCTCCGTCGCTCATGGATTCTTTCTCACTTTTATAGTTGTTTTTCTTGATTTCTATTTTCTTTAGTTTCATGGTACTTTTTGTTTTATTATGTATTTACATTTCGGTGTTGCCTTTTTTTTGCTCCTGCTTCTCTGAATTGTTTCAACACTTCAGCTGTAGTCAACACTTTCGCAAACGTTTGTTGTTTAATGTCAGGGTTGCCAATTTCTGTAGTTAAAGATTTAAGTTGACGACTGACTATCATCGGCACCCTCAAATGAAAACGATGGGTGGGCATCATCTGGGGTTTGAGATTTTGTTTGAGCAACTGCTAATTGTGGTAAACTCTGTTCAGCATTGCGTCGTGACTGCGACATGATAGTTGAACACACCTGTGAATATGATCATTGGTGGAGCTTTGCCATCCGCAGATACTCATGCTATAGATTGAGTTCGGATATGCGGAACCAAAGGATTTGAATCTCAGTACGGGTAACAGGATTCGGATAATTTGTTATTATATTATTTATTATTTCGGATCTGGGTGGTAAATTATCCGAAACCGCATAGTAACTTTAGTTTTGTGTTCAAGTCAAGCGAATGTTGGATCCCTTATATCTACCCCGAAATCTTGTTTACATTTTCCTCATAAATTTGGAAAATGGGGGTAAATATAAATACCTATGTAAAATTATAGGTTCATGTGCTATTTAATTTACTTGCCCTTAAAATTGTTACTTTAGGTAACATCATTCATATTACAATGTACGGAATACTAAAATAATACTGCAATTGTAGTAACGTTGGTACCCCATTTTTTTAATCTTGGATAAGTTTTATTTTTACACCACAGAAAACGATAATTATGAATTCTATTTGTACCCTCACTGTAAGTTTTAGGTATGTATGTATGTATGAGCCTTGGGAATACGGCAAACAATACCCGACATTAGATGTACATAATCTCATTATCCGTTATTGAGCCAAACAATGAACTTCGATGGGGTAGCGAGCAGTAAATGCGAGAGGGGTCCTGTTCGTGTGTTTTCCGCAACGGCACAGACAGTATGGTGGCTGGATAAATAGATAGTAAATCACTCCCCACGGACTCACAACAATGTTTAGGGTGATAATGGCGGTCTGAACTCGGCTAATCACGATAACAAGGGTTGAAATACGCTATGATTTAATAACCGCCGTATTAATGGGCGTGATATTACTCAGAAAATGTCTGTTACGTTCTGCGGGGTAGCATAAGGCAACACATAAATTCCGTGGGCATAGATTGTATAATCGTTTCTCTTCATGAACTTTGAAATCTTACAAAATAGGATAAAAAAACGTCGTTTCCCCTAACACTAGCGAAAATGACGTTTCAGCAAATGAAAACATAATCGTGGAAGTAAAAAACGAAATCTTGTCTTTTTCAGCGTACCGAAGTCTTCTGCAAATTATAATTTGTCGAGATACTTTGCGTTTTCTTTGTTGAGAAAACCAGAGTTGATTCTGAATCCATTATTACACGAGGATGTACATCATTCTAGCTTTCGTATGGTAGTTCATTGGGATTCGTCTGCGAGTGCAGCTGGTTTTCCATTCAATATTATACATAAAGAAATACGGTGTTAGATCTGTAGAGCCCTGCACGGGCACTTTTTCTCCAATCCTATCCGAACCGTATCCACATTTCGGCTATTCGCATGCGATATGTATCCGCGCCTCATTGGGATCAGTTTGAACCGCGTCCGTCTCCATATCCGCATGGGTATCCACATTTATATTATATATTTTGATATACGTACTGCTGTATACTGAAAGTACCAACAAAAATGTAAAAATGAAATTTTAAATGAAAAATTAAATTAGCTAGCTCAAATGATAACAATTTTATTAAGGCGCAAAAGAACAATTAACCTCAGGGTTTCAATTTTAAAAAGAAAACTGACTTTCATTAATACTCCAAAAAAACAATTTAAAAGGTTAAATTAAAAATAAAAGAACAGTAATTTTGAATGAAATAAAAATTCTATAATTTTATTTTATAAAAAAAAAGAAAAAAAATGTTAAATACAAACGTTGCAGAAAAAAACCTTGGATGTAAGATCCTGGTCGAAATAAAACTGCTGGCTTTAAATTACAAAAGGACAATTTAAAATCCTTTTACTAAGCAAAAGAAAACAAGAAGTTCAGGAAGATAATAAATTTCTGCAAATCAATCCACGTGGTCTCAAAATTAAAACAACTAAATTACACGTGGAAAATTCCAGTAATTTAAATAAATGAAAATTAAAAGCAAGCACAATGCTTTTATTCACCCAACCCGACAGAAAAATTAATAACGAACTAAAAAAATTACTCTTTTAAACTTAAACCACAAAACTATCTTCCTGAACGTAAAAATAATAACAGATCTTATATCTAAAATGTGTACACAAAAATACAATATCAATTATTATTAAATGAGTTCCATGATTAACGATATTAATTCAAAAATGTGAATTCAATGCTTGAAAGTAAAAATCTCAAAATGGCAGAAATGAAATACAAATTTTTATATATCTCTACTTACACGTGTTATCAGGGAACTGCTCTTACACGGTTCAAACAACCGTATCAGTATCAAAGTCTCCGATGCGTGCGAAAACAACGCACCAAGAGCTGTCCGCAAACATCCGAACTCGCAAAAACAAAACAATATATACAATACCCGTGAAAGCAAAATGTACAAAAGAAAGAAATTAAAATAAACAACTGAACAATAAAATAAACAGATTAAACAATCCAAAACATTAACTCTCTTATATAAAAATAAAACAATTAGAAATTTCTCGCAACATTGAAAAACTCTTAACGGAATTAACAAGAAAAAAAAACTGGATTTACGCAAACCGGGTTGCCAGACCACAGCAGTACTTATGATATAATACTTCTTCAAAAAATATATTTAAATGATATATATATATGTATGTTGTATGTCCTTCAAAAACAATTTCCAAACACTTCGTTTCTCTTTATGATATATTCACCATTATCTATTGCCTTTTATAATTCTTTACAGGCTATTTCCCATTGTACTAAATTTAAGAAAAAATATAATAAAAAGAAACGATATTACAATACTATTTATACTTATAATTAGTGATTCTGTAAAATATATATCCCCAAATATTGTTCTTTTTAAACAGTAGACTCTAGTCTCTTCACCGCACAAAGTCCAAATTTGTACTGTTTTCTTGCATGTGTACAATTAAGTCAAAAAATAATGAAATGGGTAAGTAAAGCGAATATTCTAATAAATCTACTTTAACGAAATAAACAACTCAGATCTGCAATAAAAATAGCGGACTACTTCAACGGCATGGTATTGCTTCACTTACATCTAGAAGGAAGAGATATAGTGCTCGCTACTTATTGAATATACATATTAAGTAATAAAATAGACTGTCCGTACTTACTTTCGCAGCTACAAGTTCTAGTACCCACATACAATGTTCGATGTGTAGAGACGTTGTTTTATTGAAAGCGCCTTTAACGCATATGGTTTATATCTCAATTTTTTACCCGGATCCATTTCAGTAATTTAATTTTTTTTTTCTTTTTTTTTTCTCTCTCTTGTATTGTAAATTTGTGTGTAGGTTTCTTTATTATAAAAAATTATCTAATTTGATTTGGCACCTTACATTTATGTTATTTTTTGATTTCTTTTGTAATCATTATCCTGTTAGTGGTCATTGTACTGTTGGGTAATAAAGGTATATTATTATTATTATTATTATTAAGTGTAGTTGGCAAAGCGGAATATTTAACTGACAATGAATTTAAGATCAGATATTCTTACATAATACTGTCTCCAATGCATTATTATTTACGGATTAAAGTAAGCGGAATGAATCGTAAAATAGTTACGATTTAAATTGCTTTAGTATTCAAGATACCTATTAATTTTTTAAAAACCTTATCATTTGTATGTATAGATATTTTATTTTGGTACAACACAGGAATAATCGTTTCCATTTATAGAAATAAGTGATATCATCAGCGTATTACAGGAGTTATTTTAAGATGCCCCACAAAAAAAAGGTTTGCTCTATGCTGTACCGTTCAGCAAATTCTTTGTCAACATAGAGACCTTGCATATAAACGTTTTTATAGATTATAGATACGGATAGAGTGTTAGCGTTTTTTTCTGTCAACACTAACCGCACGAATACTAACCAATTGTCCAAAATATGTATAACGACAAACGATTAGGTGCGGATAGGGGTACTCCACACTTTATCCGAATTCGCATACATCTTTGTATATCCGATCCGTATCCGCAAGCACAATATTAAAAATTATCTTCATCAGCAAAAATTTAGCGAATAGCCACGAATTATTCGTGGATATCCACCGATATGCAGGGCTCTATAGATCTAGTCGTGAGGAAATTACCATCGGTACTTCACTCACAACCAAATGCACAAGTAGTTAAAAGCGAGCGGAGTTGTGTAAATACTAACACACAGTATGTAAGACTAGTTACTTACTGAATGTTTTACTACGAAACTTGTAGACAATATTTTTAAAATTTAAATTATATTTTTTGTAAATTAAATAACTGTTTAATTCTATTGCATATTACTCAGAGTCATCTGTGATACTCTTTAGAAATACACAAATAAACCAGATCCAAATTTGCAGGTGGTCCTGACTGTAAATTTACCCCCTCTCGAATGATTTCGCTCCACTACGAAGAAGAAGGGTTATATCGCCGTGACTAATGCCTTTTACAAATTCTTAATATACCATTTAATATCAATGAATTTATAATGTGATTGTTTAGTTATCATTAAGTGATGTTTTCGTATACGTTATATCGAATAAAACACTGATTAACAGACGATTCTTAATTTATTGAGTGTGACTCCAAACAAACTGTGACAAAGAAATAAGCTTTCTACATATACTCTCAGGTGAATAGGATCATTTACTATGTAACAATTATAATAATAACGAATTCTGTTATGTCAATTCAGACTAAGAACTTAACTCTGTCGTATTACATACATAAGTGAATTCAAATTGCCCACCAAACGACCTTTCATAAGTAAAAATTATGCACAAATAACCCAAAGAATCGTTACCACCTCAAACATACAAATTACTAAAATAATATGACAATTAATCAATAAATATTTAACCTTGAAATATCTTGTATGTATTTCGAATTAAATAGTTAAAAGGAATGATCATTTCGCTTACTATCGGTACAAATAACTTCTCCAATATATGTTCCGAATTGCAGAAATCATATCAGTTCTCGTGACACGCCCACACACCCGCAGGGGACCCACAGCCAAACTTGTCTCGAATGTTGTTCTTCAAAACACCAGGATTAAATCAGGGAAGATTCCAAACCATAAAATAACTGGTTACATATCATCTGTGCATCAAACATGAAGTACTACCATTGAAAGTATGCAAATTAAACTATTCCTAAGATTTTAAAATAATAAATAAACAAATTTCTAACAATTTCTAGATAGAATGTTTAGAAAAAAATATACTCTACTTCTCATAAGATCGAAAAAGAAGACAGTTCTCTTTTTATTTTCAAGAAACTACCATTACCAAGGAAAACTCTCTCGATATAGACAAATAATATAGCAGTATGTTTACATTTTAACGCAATTTTTCATTTGAAAATTACAACATTCTGATCTATAATTTTCGAATGTAAAATTTCGCTAAAATGTAAACAAAGATTTAGCAAATAACTAGTTTTACTTACAAAAAGTATTTATTTGTTGTAATTTTCAAAATGTAAAATTTTGTTAAAATATAAACATGCATCTAGTAAGTAACTAGTTTTATGTACAAAAAGTAGGTAACTTATACACCACATTGTCAACTTACATTTTGTATATGAGAACTAAATTTATCTATACCTGCTTACAGTTAAAATTAAAGGAATACTACACTAAAGGAATAACACTGAGTGTTATTCCACCAGTGATTTGGTGAAGAGCATATCTTCCAAGGTTTACCTTAGCCGAAAACACTACGTTTAACACTGCTCTTCACTTGTTTTTCTACTGAAGATGGCAACTTAGTTGCCGAAATACGTATTTAGATTTGTATCTAAATTTTTGTGGTAAGGGATTTTTTCACTTTTTCTTTTGGATTTTTGTTATAGTTTTCAAGCCACAGTCTCCACCCATCACAGGAGTCACGTATTGTTACAGTATCAGCTATGTAAAGCAGCTGTAACTTTACAGTAATTTTTATTAGTGTAGTGTCATCAGTACACTTTACAGAGTTAAGATACAGAGTATTTATAACTTAGGGAATTTAATTTTCACTTTTCGCAATTGATCTAACAACCTTACTAGAATAAAGTCTTAATAATGGTGCAATAATTCACATTTTGGTGTCACTTTAACTCCCTTCCTTAGTTAAACCGTTGATCGACACCAAAAGTTCTCCGATTGGAGTGTTATTATCCGAAAGCTATGTTAAATAAAGAGTAAAACCGTCCAAAGATATATTTCTGCTTTTTGGAGTTAAAAATTTCTAAGTAGATAGGATGTAGTTAGATACATTTCCGAGAAATGCAAAGTATTTCTTTTTACAAATGTTTGGGTGATAGTTAGACTATTATTAGAAAAGCTACAACTCCATTTAATTTAACTCCACTCACTTTGTGTGTGTTTAATGCATGTTACAATTTTCGTGGAGGCAGTTTGTTAACGTTAAACAGCGATTTGGTTAAAATCGGCTGTTTTTTCCTCTTATGGTATAAAGATGTAAATATAGGAATGAAAAAGTTCATTTTTATATATTAGGTAGAAGTACCGTCTGTACTTATTTGAAGAAGGTATTTGTTGGATATCCAGCTAAATAAAGACCAAAATAAGATTTTATTTCACCGCCTAAGCTTTCGCAGTCAATTTATTGCTCGTTCAGAAACAAGCTATAACTTCAAGGAAGTGTAACTGTGTTAGAACATATTACTTATGTTTGAGTCTGTGTGAGTAATATAATTACGAAGGAAAATGAAACAATGGTCTGCTTTCTCAAAAATTCTTTATAATTAAAGCTACCGCTTTTGTCTAAATAAGGACATCCTCAGGCAAGCTGAAGAAACTAGTCACTAATGGGAATTGTAAATGACATATAAAATTAACAAATTTTTCGAGCGATACAATTAATTAACAATGAATTTATAATAATACAAACAAGATTGGAGAATACATTTTTTTTAGGTCAAATTACGATTATTAACTAGATTAAGAATAGTCGAAGCTTAAAAAATATAACATTTAATTGTACAATAAATAAAACTGGTGTGCAAAACTTGTAAAATACAAACATTGAAACTCATTACGGTATATAAGAACAGTTTACAACTATTAGATACTCACATAATGGAATAATAAGACAAGCAAAAGTACACAATAACATACTAAAACGTAAATTTTTGGAAATTCGTAAGATCTACGATTAAATTTGGAATTTAAGTGGTCTTGATATGTGGTTGTCTGTTAAGATCACTTTTATTTTTTTTTTTTTTTTTTTTTTTTTTTTTTTTTTTTTTTTTTTGGAGGGGAAACCGCTTGGCACCAGCGCACGGGTTCAATGTGCGCCGGTAGTGTCGGGCGCTATTCCGACTAAAACCCCTCTACTAACCTTCTCTGGTATTCCGGGACCGTCGTTAGGACATTTCATCAGAATACCAGCGGTGTCATCTCATACGTCATCGTCGTTTCTCACATACGCTCGGCCGGCTTGTCTCTCCCTTTCCTCCCGTTCTTTGTGGCTCATGATGTCAGTTATTAGGGAATCGACTTCATCCCAGGATTCCTTACCTTCGGTCATCGTTGTTATTATAGTTTCAGGAGTCAGCCTACTTCCCAGTAAACCATATGTCTGAATGCGCCTCGCTTGCCATCTGTTGCACATAAAAATAGTGTGCTCTGCCGTGTCCACCATACCGCAGTACATACACTTGTCTGTGGTATCTTTTCCAAATCTCAGGGCATATGCTCGGAACACACCGTGCCCGGTAAGTGCCTGCATCAGGAAATAGTTCGTTCTCCGAAACGGGCATCCAAGCCACAATCCGATGTCAGGAATAAGTACTTTGGTCCATTTCGCCTTATCCGTATTTTTAGCCCATCTGGCTTGCCATTTCTTCAAGGTGCTTTCCTTGGCATATCCTCTGGATTCAATCCCATGTTGGTGGGTGTGTGATCTTTCCATGACCATAAGATCTATGGGGGGAATACCGGCGGTAACCTGCAGCGCCACATCGGACACAGTCCTGTAAGCGGACGTCACCCGCATAAGCATACTTCGCTGCGCTCTTACAAGAAGTTGGACATACTTGTGGTACCTCAGGACCGGACACCACACTGGGGCTCCATAGAGTAGTATATTGTGCATTGCACTGCACATAACGGCTCTCTTCGCGCTACTTGGTCCACCGAGATTCGGGAGTATCTTTCCCAGCTGCGCTACTCTGTCTACCGCCTTGGTCGTTGTGGCCACAATGTGTCTTTTAAAAGTACCCCCGACATCGATGGTTATGCCTAGGTATTTCACACTGTCCTTAAGTGCTATTTTCTCGCCTTCCAGCGTAAAGGATATGTGATCCCTCTTCCGTCTTCCCCTCATCATAACCGCCTCCGTCTTGTGTGGTGCCAATGCCAGCTTGTGTTCTGCCATCCAGGTACTTATCCTTTTGAGGCACTCGTTAGTATTTGCCATTAAAGTATCTCCGTCTTCCGCACCCACCACTAACGCCAGATCGTCGGCGAAGCCCACCGTTACGGCGTCTCGGGTAAGCTCCAGACCTAGAACCCCGTCATAGAGGAAATTCCAAAGGGTGGGGCCCATTACTGAACCCTGCGGAACCCCAACCGCACCCATCTCCACGATTTCACCGTCGTCCAACTTTATTTTCCTGTGCCTGAGGTAGCTCGACACTAGGTTAACGAGGTACGTTGAAATTCCTCTATATCGCAGCTCCCGAATAATCAGACTGTGATTGGCAGTATTGAAGGCGTTTTTCACGTCTATAGTTACAAGTACACACCAGTTCTTATCGTACTCTTTGACGGTATTCATGACAGTTTCAATGGCCTGAACGGTTGATTTCCCTTTCATGAATCCATATTGGTGTTTATGGAAACCCCCTTTATCCTGCATCTCCGACTGTAGACGGTCTCTGATCAGCGCTTCGAATAACTTGCTAAGGGCACCCAACATACAGAGAGGTCTGTAGGAACTCGCCATCTCTACAGGCTTGCCAGGTTTTGGTATTAAGACCAGACGAGCTGTCTTCCATGCGTCGGGGAAATTCTGGCACTTTAGCAATTCATTTAGGACATCCAGCAACCAAGCTGGCGCAGCAGACGCCGCTCCTTTGACAGCCTCTGGAGGTATGCCATCAATGCCAGGAGCTCTATTTCCCTTAATATTGGAAACCGCGGTCTTTTAATAAAGATCACTTTTATTAAATGTATTTTGTATTGTATTATAATTGTATTATAATAATGTAATAATAATATATAATCCTCATATAAGGATGGCAATCGTTGAGTTTTCTTATTAATTATATATTTTTTATTTTAATTCAAAAACTAATTGTAATATAAATCTAATTCCATTTCAAGTTAGTGTTGGTAGATATAAATAATTATCCTTCAATCCATAGTGTGCGTCATAGGATGTTGATAATTTTAATAATAATCTGGCGAAAAGAAATCCCATAGTAATTTCTCAATACCTTTGACCTTTTCATTTAAATTTAATATGAATGATAATATGTAGAAATAAACAACTCTCAATCTAAAATGGAAACAATAACATGTGGTGTTATTGCACAGCATATCAGCGGATATAATCAGCTTATATGCTGATGACACTTCTTTAGTTACCAAAGCCCAAACTAGATATGAGTTACTTAACAAAAATCAAACGATAATGGAAGAAGCTGATCAATGGTTTAGGTCCAACAAACTGCTATTTAACGCTACCAAAGCACATCAGGATTTCACACTAAACAAAAAAGAACATACCAGTAGCGTTAAGATTTTTGGTCTCCACATTGACAGCAAGCTGAAATGGTCCGAACAAATAAGAATGAACAGAATTAAAAATGTGGCCACTTATGAAGCAGTAAGATGGGCTTACTTCGCTAATTTCCATAGTGTTGCCACTTACGGAATGCAGTTTTGGGAAATGTCATCAGAAGCCAGTCGTATCTTATTCCTGCAGATGTCATACAAACAGTAATTCGTAGACCACTGAATACTTACTATCATAAGCGTATGCGTTACCGTTGCGAAACATACATAAAAATCAAAGATATTTTACTAAAAGCTGTGTCGCACATACTTACAATACAAGGAATAAAGAGGATCTCAGGTTACTGTACCATAGAGTGGACGCTACGAGGCCTGGGGTATAAAAGTGTACAACAAACTATCAGAAAACAATAAATGCCTCGCGCACGATAAGTTTACAAGAACAGTGAAAAGGTATTTTTTAGACAATGCCTTCTACACATTGCAAGAAATTTTAGATTGTGATATGAACTTTTATGTTTGCTAGTTAATTATGTCTTACCAATGTTTGTTTGTCTATACTCTTATTACGATATTATTATTTCACATATATTACTGTATTTCTTATAGTTATTGACGTTTTATTGTAATTGTTATTATTATAAATATACACCTAATATTAATAAATTTAGTTTTTGTGACCAGTTGCTCATTGTTTATCATTATCATTACTGAATAGTATATTCGTTTAGTTTTAGTTAAGTATCGTTGGCAGCACTTTCTATTCAGAAACTATAATATATTTCTTTTAATAGGTAATTTTACCTTAGTTACACCGTAATTGGGGTGCAATACGACAATCACTATTGCATTTTTGAAAGCTTTTCCGTGAACAGAGTACATAATATCCGAATATATTAGGTGACTGGTATAGAAACGTGAACATTCCGAGAACAATGTACGATTACGCGATTAGTGATCAGTGTTTAACCGAGATCTGGCACAAGACCAAGACAAGGCAAACGCATTCGACTATATAAGGCGGCAGTATATTATGTCCGCTCAATATAAACAGTGACCCGATGTGGAGTTTTGTTGACCAGTCAATTAAATGGAATTGGTGGCTCCCATATATCAACGAAGGGGGACCTCACACTTAGCACATATATAAATAATGGATTGCGACGTTAGGGTGTACCCGGGGTGGATGACTACCGTTTCGTGTTGTTGTTTGTGTCAGTGTGTGGGTACTCGTATCTTAGGCACGCATTTATCCCTATTACAATATGTCGTTTGGTGACCAATAATCACGAAAACTTTTGTTCGGATTATTTACCGTATTTACAATTTACAAATTCTGTTTTTGTTGTAACCGTATTAATTATTGTTTTGAAATCGTTGTATACAAAATATTCGTAATTTAATCGATGGGTAAATGGCTATATAGTAAAGTAGACCGTATCGGATTATTTAAACCTTTAGAGCACAAAATAGACTTAATTTAGTAAGGGGAGCTAAGTTAAAGTTGAGGAATAATTTTTAATTTATTAAGTTTGGATTTAATTTATTACACGCAGTTATAATGCGTGTAATGTATGTGTATTATGTGTATTATGTAGTTAATTCCTGAATATTTTGTATAGCTACATTATTATAAACTTTAGATTTGAGATAATCTCAAAGAAAGAAATTATTTGGCGACCTATCCAGTCATCTGAAAAGACTTCAGTAAGAAATCGTGTGACAGCTGTAGTAGAATGTGCTGGAGCCTCATCCATTTTAATCCATGTATTTTAAATGTTTAAATTTTGTATTTATGGAATACCACGTGCTTGAAGAAGTTCCAAAAACTTATTCGCATGCAGTGTCATCATCAAGAATGAACCAATGAGGATGTTTCCCATTATTTCTGCTCAAACGTTAACTCTGTCATTGTATTGGTTATGCGATAAGCTATGTATGTGGTCTTTCATGCGTGACCAATCCTTTATGGAATAACAAAGGAATAGGTGCTGATCCATTTCGTGCTAACTCATCGGCTCTTTGATTTCCTTCGATTCCCGAATGTCCGGGCACAGTAAAGTAACTTTATTGCAGTCTGCCAGGCTATTCAGTTCTCGAATATACCCCCAAACCAGTCTTGACTGTGCTCTGGGGTTCCCTAATGTCTTCCGTACTGCCTGGCTGTCTGTTGCAATACAAATTCGTCCGATTGATTTCGTTTGCACAGTGCAATATGTAAAAACCGTGGCATATTTTCCTAGTGGAACAGTGATCATTGTATTTCTCACCTCACTGTATATCCCAACCCCAGTCCCGTTCTCGGTTTTTGATCCGTGGCTAAACCAGATTGAGCGTGTCTCTGTAGTTGGATTGATTCTAGCTTATTCGATCGGTTATTTTCATCTTGAAACTTCTGTTACATATACATGTCAAAATGTGTGATCTGATCCATTCCCAAAAAAATTGCCTTCCACGTGATGGGAATATTATTGTGTCTCAATCTAGTTGGTAACTCTTACAATCTTAGATGCCCCATTCTTGCCCCCCCTCCCATGATCACCATTGGAGAGGAGGGGGTCTAGGAGGCATTCTTAAATACGCAAGCCTCTGTATCTTGTCGAGTTCAGTATAGCAAGTTGTTGCTGTATCTTTGTCTACCATACTAGAGATGCATAAGTGGCCATAGGTCTAACTACCATCATATTTGGTCTTAACCCTCATGTTTCCCCATTGGCTCTTCCAGCCAACATAAATGTTGTTCCCGCTCCGGTTTTAATTTAATTCTCTGAAGCTACCTATTCTAAGTAAGCTTGGAGTCCAGAATGACTTCTTCACTCCGGAGCTTTATTAGTGCTGGGCCATCTAACTTTCTCTCTTTGTGGTCGTTTAGAAGAGATTAATCCAAATCCATTCTTGTACAATTTGTAGAGAATTCTGCATTTTGTCCTGCACTACGTTGTTGAATTCACCCTAGGTCAAAATGACAATATCACCTGCGCATTCCAAAGTTTTCTACCCTTCATTGTTCAGTCCTACTAGCAGCTCCTCGGCGACCAGATTCCACAGCAGAGGGAAAAAAACCCCACCCTGCGGACATCCTCTGCCGAGCCGAGCCACCAGTGTTTCTCCCATGATGTTCGTGTAAATGGACTTCTTTTTAAGCATGCAGTCTATCCACCTGCAGCTCGTTTCATCGATCTCTCTGTTCCTCGATGCTTTAGAGATTGATGCTGGGGAATATTCCTATCCTGCTTAGTCTGGCACATTGCAGGAGCTAGCTCGATGTTCTCGCAGTGCCTCCTCCAGAAGGCTCTCTTTGAATCCCTCAAAGCTTAATTGTAACAGTAAGGGCCTTTTTATATTCATCCCAAACTGATGTTTCCTTAGCTCTATTGAACTTTTTTCTTATTTCCCTTCTCATGCCTTCCAGGTTGCTGTTCCACCAGGGTACATTCCTGGAAAATCCCTTGTTTACCATGGCGCAGTTATCATTGCACGCTGATGTCTTGTTTTTGCGCTGCTACAAATTCCAGGTTTCCAGGTCTTGTTTCGCTTATCTTATGTTCAATCCCTTTAGACTGAAGTCTAGTTCTGCTGTGTAAGCTTCCACGTCAGTCCTTCGGGGATTACGATAGGTGTTTACATGGCGCAGTTATCATTGAACGCTGATGTAACAGTGCCTTGTTTTTGCGCTGATACAAATTCCAGGTTTCCAGGTCTTGTTTCGCTTATCTTATGTTCAATCTCTTTAGACTGAAGTCTAGTTCTGCTGTGTAAGCTTTCCCGTCAGTCCTTCGGGGATTACGATAGGTTTCAATTACGGGTTCATGACCCTCTACATTAAAATTGATTTGCCTGTGATCTGAGCAACGACCCTCATAGACGTTGCTTCCTACGTAAGTGGTTGCTAACGTTATATCGATTACCTCCTCCCTTTTTCAGTTCATAAAGGTGGGTTCGTTGCCTACATCTAGTATGTCCAAGTTATTTTCCATAATAAATTGTAGTAAAGATTCACCTTTTGGGTTGTTGTTGGTACTTCGCCAGGTCATGTGGTGTGCATTCGCATTACAACCGATGATGAGCTGCGATCCACTAGCGCAGGCTCAATTGCTCATCACCAGGTCTTCCACTTTCCTGGTTGGTGGTAGGCCGGATTATCAAAAGTAGCATATGCCGATCCGATAGGTAAATCCCTGGACATATTCTTCTTCCCCGATCTTATTTTGACTGCAACCAAGTCTCTGTAACAAAAATTGGCTGAAGAAAGTATTTTTCAGTTTTTCTTAACCAAAATACAGGTTCCCTGTATGAGTGCGAGGTCGAAGTTCTTTATAGCCACAGCAAGTGTTGCCGAAGCCGCCTTGCTCTGTTGAAGATTCTCCTGGATCACCCTTATCTTGGCCGAAATATTGGGCCTTGAAGCGCTGTCACTGCCTGATCTGATATTCACCTCCAAGACAGTTACGTTCCTTGATGGTGTCCCGGTTGAAGAGCTGTCCGATGCCCTCTCCTGATCCCATCGTTCTCGCTTTCAATTTTGTTTTTTCGGATCCATGTGGTTCTAACGAGCAGGAGGAAAAAGGCAGCCCTCCGTACAGATGCAGGGCTCATTGCTGGAAGATCGCTCAGTTTCCCAGAGGCTCCGTGCGTCACACTTTTCGCCCCCCGTGCCATTCATCTCTCAGCAAGGGTCACATAACACCACTGGATTAGGGGTCCCACTCACGTTCGCCCTGACCGCCTTTTCACCGAGTTTAGTCACTCGATCTCTGGTTACTCTGGTCTTCCGATTGGGTCCCCGCTTTGAGGTGCGAGTCGGAATTGAATGGGACACGCTAAGTAGATCCACAGATCCATGTATTACGCATCGTTACGAATAGAGTAAAATACATAAAGAAGATCAAATTTTCAACTTGTTTCTGAAAATAAATATAAACAACAATATATTTTTGAAATCTTCAAATTATGCTTACCCAAATACAGTATTCCATTTAGCCAATCATAAATATAGTCCGAAAATTATTTCATCTAGAAGAAAACTAACTAAGCCACTAGATTTTTCGTTAAAAAAACTGAATAAAATTCCATTTTTACTTTTCCACTAACCTCCATGGCAACTGAGATACGAGAGGTGTTTGAAAATTAATAATATTTATTTTCGCTCTGTATATTAAAAACTAAGCGGCCTAGGAAGAACACCAATTTATTTATTATGACGTAAAAACTGATAAAATATGTAAAGGGCCTAATGAAAGGAAAAAATATGAAACAAACTGGGATGCCTATCGAGCTAACCTGGAACTTAGAATATGCAATATGACAACGAAGGAAAGACGTTCGCATAAAATATGCACAGAAGTTATTAGAGAGGCCTACATTAACAGTACAAAAGAAGATTCAAAGGGAAACAAGGCTTTACCATACTGGTGGAATGGGGATATCAATGATCAACGAAAACAGTGTACTACCTACAGGAGAAGTTATACAAGAATACTCACAAAGACTCGCTGCGAGGAGGAAACAAAACTGAAGATTAAGGGGAAATACAAAGAAGCACGAAAAGAACTGTGCCACTTAATTAGAAAGTCGAAGAAAGAACACTGGAATAAACTATGTGATGACTTAAACAACGACGTCTGGGGAAATGGGTACAAAATTGCAATGAAAGCGATAAAACCAATGATACCATATGATATAGCAGCTAAAGAAAAAAGAGATATAAAAGAAGCTTTTCCCGCTCTCTGCGACCGCAACGGAGGACTATAGAAGAAGGACGGACACTGTCCCGAAATTCACCATGGCAGAAATACAAGAGGCTGCAAATAATATGAAAACCGGAAAAGCGCCAGGGATAGATAGGATTCCACCGGAAGCTATCAAAGAGGCGGTAAAGACAAGCGGAGAGTGGCTTTTAGAAACATTAAACCACCTCCTAAGAGCACAAAAATTTCCGGAAGAATGGAAGGTGGCCAAAGTGATACTCGTTCCAAAGGAAAGTAAGCCGGGAATGACCAAGACCTACAGACCACTGTGTTTATTAAATACATTAAGTAAGCTATACGAGACAATGATAAGGCAAAGGTTGGAAGATGAGATTGAAATGAAAGGCGGGCTAGCAAAAAATGAGTATGGGTTTAGAAAGGGACGATCCACACTACAGGCAATAGAAAAAATAAAAGATATAACAGAGAAACAGCAAAACAGTTGGAACGTGTTGGTAGCATTGGACGTTCGTAATGCTTTCAATGTCGCCAGTTGGAATTTAATCCTTAAAAAATTAGTGAATAGGAAAGTATCAGAATATCTGGTAAATATCATTGCTGACTATCTCAGTCAAAGATACGTGCAAGTTACAAAGGAGGACAAAATAGAAGTTAATGCAGGTGTGCCACAGGGATCCGTCCTAGGACCCACCTTGTGGAATATTCTCTACAATGATGTTCTTGAGATCAAGTTGTATGGACGGGCGAAAACAATTGCATTTGCCGACGATCTAGCATTGATAGTAACAGCGGAGACTAAAGCAAACCTAATGCACAACACTAATGAAAATCTTAATCGAATCCGCGAATGGATGAAAGAGAACGAACTCGAGCTGGCGCCAGAGAAAACGGAGGCCCTCGTTATTACACATAAGAGGAAAAGTGATGGCATAATATTTAAAATGGGCAATGTAAATATAATTCCCAAGAGCGGCATTAAGTACCTGGGAGTCTACTTTGACGGCAGGGGCAGCTTTAGGGAGCATTTGAGGCAAGTTACTGGAAAGGCCGAAGACAGGATGGGAAGACTAATGCGGGTGATGCCAAACATTGGAGGTCCAAATAGTGCCAAACGAATAGTACTGGCGGGAGTGATACACTCAATCGTTTTGTATGGGGCGCCAGTATGGCAGGGAGCATTGACAGTTAAAACAAACCGGGACTTGTTAAAAAAAACGCAGCGAAAGGTGTTAATCAGGGTGGCCGCTGCATACAGAACTGCGTCTACAGTTGCCCTGCAAGTAGTTGCGGGGATTCCGCCGATAGACCTACTGGCACTGGAGAGAAGATATATGTACAGACAAAGGACAGAACTAGCAATCAAGGAAGCGAAAAAACGAACAATAAATATGTGGCAGGAAAGGTGGACCAAGAATACGCTCAAGGGAGAATGGACAAGAAAATTAATTCCGGACTTAGAAAGATGGATTAAATGCCAACATAAGAGAGTAGACTATTACCTAACGCAGGCACTGACAGGCCATGGAGTCTTCAGGACATATGCGTGCAGGATAGGGAAGGTGATGGGCGATGAGTGCATGTACTGTGGCGCTAGTGACACTGTGGAGCACACTATATTTTCATGTGCTAGATGGAACGATACGAGGGAAGCGGCAGAAAGAAAGTTGGGAAAGCGTGTAACAACGGGGAACCTGATAGACACAATGAGGACACAATAAGGAAAACTGGGAGGAGATTCATAAGATGATACGTAAAATAATGAAGACGAAGGAGAGAGATGTAAGAGTATTATTCACGAAGTATGTCCCCCAGGATGGTTCCATGAATTGCGCTAGGTGGCAAGATGAGGTGGTTTTAGTGTAGTGTCAGTAAAAAATCGGTGTTTCTAATAAGTAAATAATTTATTCTTAAAAGTTTTACAAAAATCTTTTCCCTTCATTTATATCACCTATTCATTAAAAGTACTAGTTTATACACACGTGATGATGTTTAGCTGGCTTATGACATTTTTATAGGAAAAAATAAGTTCGAACATAAAGATACGAGAAGAGGATTATCCAATAAGCTAGTTAGCTTCAAAACGAAGATACGTTATTTAGGTATATGAGGCATTGATTGAGATTATGGGTCAATTATTGTTAATTATATTAATTAGAATCGTTATAATTTATAAAATATCCTTTAGGAGAATACAACAGTAATTTTTTCAGTTACTCTTTTAGTCAAAACCTGGCCCAGAATTATTTTGCTTAACTTGGTATTTCTAAGCCGTAATAGTTATGTAATTCTTTTTTATTATTTTTAAACTGCCGTTTTAGTAAATCCTTTTTTAATAAATTAGTTTTGAAAAACATACATCTAAAGCAAAATCAAATTATTAAGACCACATCCATTTTAAATGGGCTGTCTTAATTAAGATCATTTAAAGGAAGGAGGTAGAAGTTTATAACATACTATCTTAATTTGTCTTGTTGGTTTACAACGAGGTAATATAATCATAAAAAATGTTACATTTTAAAGAGCAAATTAAAATTTTACTGGCTGTAATCTCAAGGGAGATGCAATAAAACGATAAAATCGAACGAGGACCTAAGAAAGCAGGTGACGGAATCGAATGAGTATAAGATAATTGTTCGAATTTATCTAAACTGTCAAGTTCGTTAGATTACAATTAAATTAGTCGACGTCTTCATGTCGTTAGTTGCCTAATGAGCGGAAAAATGAGGACGTGACTGATTTGTAGTTACACATTGAACATGCGACAGGCAACAACTCAGTGAAATATGCGTAATTTGCTTGATAAGAGCAATGTAATAGACATTAGAATAGTACTAATTATAATCCAATATATATGTAAAAGAGAAAATGGTATATACAGTCGAATGTGTTAAGTAATTATATACTCTGTATATATGCGCGTGAATTAAACATGTAGGGATCTACTTCCATATTTTTTCTTCCTTAAAAAACTAAAAGAGCAACACAAAAACACAATTGTAGGTCAATGTATATTTAAATAATATGTATGCCAAAACCTAATACCGCTGGAGAATTTAGAATGTTGTTGTAGAAATGATCTTTCTATAGTTAAGAGTAGTGGTATCGAGAAACAATTTATGAATAGCCTTGTTCTTTTGTTTTAGGGCCGATATTTCAATTTCCTAATAAAGTTCCTAATAAAAGTTATTATGTTGCTGAATAAGTGAAATAACCTTACATTTTTCCTATAGATATTGGCTAAATTGTTATTAGATACCCTACCGGCCCTAAATTTTTTAAAATGAAACGGGCGGCCCGCAAGCCCGCTCGGCCCGTCGAGCATTTTTTGTATAACATTTGCATTTTGTACATGGAGAAAATGAAATCCACTTATCAAGAAATTTATCTATTTCATGCGTTTATCTATGAACATTCTTTTTTGAAATTTGTACTTCTTACAAAATTAATTTTTTGGCAAACATAATGAATATGAATACCTACTATATGTATACCTTCAAGTACAGTAGTACCCCGTTATCCGCTGACTCCGCATCCGCGGTTTCAGTCATCCGCGATTTACCTATGATGACCAGAAAACGCGTTGTATCAATAAATACAGAAACAAATAAAGACATTCGAGCCTTATTAAAAGTTATAGGAGCATTTGTCGATATATCGTCGTATATATGAGTCATCCCCGGAATTCGGCGCTCTCTTATGATAAGTTAAATAAGTTGGAATGTGCTTAAGGTGCACTCGCTTTTACTTGTACATATAAACGCTCCTGTTAACTATGAGTTTAATACTATTCGGCAAGTAGGGGGTGGCTGCATTGATTTAAAACTCGGTTTAATCTAAAAAATATAAAAATGACGCAGATTCCCCTGCGTCGGCTGATCATGTAGCTGCTGCCCTGTTTCCAGAAAAATTTAAACAAATTATTGCAGAAAAGAATTATCATCCCAAGCAAGTTTTTAACTGCGATGAGACTGGTCTTATTTGGAAAAAAATGCCTCAACGGACTTATATTCATAAGACTGCAAAGAGTGCGCCAGGCTTTAAAGCAATTAAGGATAGACTTACCTTGATATTTTGTACAAATGCAGCTGGTCATATGATTAAACCTGGACTTGTTTACCGATCACAGAATCCACGTTCGTGTGTTTGAATGACAGATTGTTTGACGGTTCGGTTTGACAACCGAACCCAGGAAAGATTCAGAATCTTTACAGAAAAATATGGTATTGTATTGGAGGTGACGCGTTGGTAGTTTAATTCGGTATGTGCTTATTGTACTTTACCGTCCATGGACGGTAAGGTAACGGAAGTGGCGCGTTGATAGTTCAATTTATAGCAATTTATAGTTCAATTCGAAAAAGTGGCGCTTTCTATTCTCGAATGATTGTAGTAGGGTTATACTTTCGGATGTGATAGCCGAAAAAATTATTATAAAAATTTCATACTTGATGACGTTTTCAAATATATAAAACACGTGATACTTTAATCAACCAGATACCCCGATTTCAGCTTCAAATGTTCGTTTATTTCTTATTCCGAGGTTTATTTGGAGCGATTCAAACAAAACCCAATAAATCTACATAAGTTATTTTATAACAACTAGCTTCTATAAAAATGGATTGGACCGGCAAAGCAAATTATCGCGTTGCAGTTTTTCGTGATTCCGAGAAAATGTTCTATATAATATTATAATAAACACAAATACCATAGAACACTTAATTCATGAAAGTAAATTTGTGAATTTGTGATTTTCAAAGCATGGCATTTCCTTTTAGGGCATATAGCTTACGCAGCATACCTGCTGAAAACGGCGTGTGGTTACTGCTTTGACATTGCGATATAGTATGATAAAATGAAATAACAGTGAATTTTTCGGTGTTGGAATGAGTAAATTTTGCAATCGTAAACAGAAAACTGAAAATTAGGCACTGTTTTCAGTATCTCTTCAATTTTGGAGTCGGCAATTGTCACCTGTCAGTTCATGGTCATTTCGCTGTTGGTTCTATTCATAAACAAAGAGTGTTTTGATTTCAACGGGATGGATTTATCGCGTATCTCCGAGGAAGTACAGCGTCTATTTTCCATATTTACAAAACTGGTACTTTAGAAAATTAAGATAGTTTAGATCAAGCGAGATATTTAAATATACCTAACTGTCAGGGCTACGGCCCCATTAAGTGAATTTTAATTTGCTTCACAGCAAAAGTAGCTATGAGTGGGCTGCAAATTACTACTGTCTCCCTCTTCTTACTGGCACTCAATTAAAATGAGTTTTCCAGAATTTATCCAGTTTTAGAGAATATGATTTCCTAGGAAATAAAGTGGATAATTCATATATAGCCTTAGTTGTACGGCAAATGTGCAAAATTAGAAGATAGGATATTAGCCTTTTTAGAATCAAGCCACAGCCACGACAGAAATATTAGCTTTAAAATATATCAATAATCCAACATATCAAAATATATCCAAGCACTGTATAAAATCCAAATTGTATAGGTATGAACTTACGTATACCGGGTGTCCAGCCTAAGATGCAACGGTCCCTAGCCGATTTATTATTGTCTTCTTGAAAAAATATTTCAAATAAATGTTGCCTCGAATCATATTCTACACTTGCTAAAATTAGTTTCAGAAATGGCGGACTTCCGGTTGTACCAGAAGTAGATACTAACTTTATTATTTTAAATGGAACACCCTGTATATTATTGCACTTTTGGATTCCTTGTTAAATTTAAATAACAATATGTTAGGGATACATTAAGGCTAAGTTGTACCGTTTTCGAATTGCATGACGTTTTTCGAAAAAAATGACATTTGCAGTGTCTTCGGTGTTAGGAAATACCTCAGGAAATACGAAAGTTAGAAAGATGCGGTTTTCGGTTTTCGCTTAACCATGAAACAGCGCACGCCTTTTAGAAAGTGGCCAACAGAACACAATAGGACCACTAGAAACAAGCAAACATAGCAAAGATAAAAGAAAACATAACATTACTGGAATATCAATAAATCAACACATTTTTCAAACTACATTACTCTATCCAATATATGACGTACGTACACTTCGAGCATCTTGCTCGCAATAGGCTACACTTTAAACGCTAGTGTTGTCATTGTACAGAGAATTTGTACAACACTATTATATTAAATGTTCAAAATGCTGTCCGTTTTGGGCACTATATAATCGAAATCGCGTTTGCAAACACTTTTGGGCATTTCTGAGTATTTTTGGTGTGACTTCTTGAAACGCTCTTAAAATACGATGGCGCATATCATCAGGGGTTGTTGGTGGCGTCTCATAAAGCATATTTTTAATGAAACCCCATGAGAAGAAATCGCACCTTGTAACTGATTTTCATCCGTAAGTACGGAGTTATTGCGGTTCCGTTGTGTATGTGCTACGGATCCAGTACTTACAAATCTACCCAGTAGCGGCAGAAATGCCCTCATATCTGGATGCTTTCTACATGGGTAATACTGTGCGTGAACTCTTGACGCTAACAAAGCGTTTCTGTAACATTCACCGAGAACGAAAACCATATCTACTAATTCTTCTTGAGTAAGCAACATCTTTAATTATCATGTTTCCAAACAGTACTCTGAATGTCAGGTCTGACACTTGGAACACTAATAACGGTTAGATACCTAGTTTGTTTTTCAAGCGTACGTTGACTTTAGAGATGCCGCTTTGAGATGTTTAAAGCGGCAGCAGTATCTTTTAGACAATTTTGTTTGATTCAAATGGTCCTATTGTGTTCTGTTGGCCATTTTCTAAGCATGCCAGTACTATATTGCTGCCAGTCCCAAGCCTGGTGAAATGCGAAGGGAAGGTGGCCGACGGCGCCGCTTCGCAATACGTATCTATCGTGAGAAACTGAAAAATCGCGAATATCTCCAAAACCGTTGGAGATAGACACAATGATACCCGTATAAAATCGAAAGAAAATTAATTTTACATACTTTTATGTAAAAAAGCAAGTTATCTATGATTTTAGAGTTCGAAAATTACAGATCCCTATTTAATAACGCTGTAATTTAAACGCAACAATTTTAAAATAAAAGACGTGTGGTGTTTCATGGTTAAGAGAAAACCGAAAACCGCATCTTTCTAACTTTCGTATTTCCTGAGGTATTTCCAAACACCGAAGACACTGCAAATGTAATTTTTTTCGAAAAACGTCATGTAATTCGGAAATGGTACAACTTTGCCCCAATGTATTCCTAACGTATTGTTATTTAAATTTATCAAGGAATCCAAAACTGCAATAATATACAGGATGTTCCATTTAAAATAAGAAAGTTAGTATCTACTTCCGGTACAACCGGAAGTCAGCCATTACTAAAACTAATTTTAGCATACGTAGAATATGATTCGAGGCAACATTTATTTGAAAATTTTTTTCAAAAAGGCAATAGTAAATTGGCTAGGAACCGTTGCATCTTAGGTTGGACACCCGGTATATTGTTGTGTTCGCACATTTAAGCAAGAAGATCCTCGTATTTGCGATATGAATAACTTTCCATATAAATGTAAATAGTTTTTCAAATTGTCATTGTATTCATTTGATCGAACGGTCCATTTTGCAAAAACCCGCAACACTAAAAAATATTTTTTTCCGTCTAAATTTTAAAAATTTTAACAGTCATTAGGTAGATGCGGCACGACTGCATAAATGAAAATATTTGATAAACGTACATTATCTCGAATAACTTGCACATACAGAATTTGAATTAATTCTGATGATTGATTCTCCTTATACTTCTAACAGGCGATATACTTTGGCACACCCGGTATACACTCTAACGAAGATTTGGTAAAATACCTGTACGGTTTCGGGGTAATATAATTCCCCCGAAACGGTACAAGAATTTTACCAAATCTTCGTTAGAGTGTACGGGTAGATATTTTATTATTATAAATATATATTACAGGTAATTTAATAAATATAAAAAACAATGCTTATGAGAATAATAATAACAATAATACATTTAGATGGTACTCAACAGTTTCATTAAACTTATAACTTTCTTTTTCGAGTGTGAAAAAAGGCTGCTTTTGGTGTCGGCATCAGGATGCGTCTTCATCATGTAGCGTTGGATAAACTGCAACAAACAACTGATCTTTCATTATTGATATACTTACAAGATCGTAAGCTTTGATGAAAAATGAATGCCTAGATATCATTAGTATCTTAGTATGCAATATGTAATGTGTGTAAAATATAGGTTTTAAATTACCTATTTGAAGAGAATATAAAAAATAAAGTATGAAGAAGGCTAACTGTATTATATATATTGTGTATTCGAAATTTGGTAGAAGAAATCATTAATGTTATACTAAGCGTATAATAGTTATGTGCTTGTTTAGTTGTCATACCTAAACGCTTTCGTAACCATAAAAACAAATGCATAGATAGGTATAAGATAATATAGTATAAATAGAGAAGTTGAATAATACTTTCATAGCCTCTACTTCAGAGTAGCGAAATATGACTGCAAAAAAACAATATCTATAACCATTTACTTAACATTACGGTAATACACAAACTACAAATATATTTTATATACCCTGTCGAGGCATATTAATGTGTTTTTTTTTGGAACACAATTGTATTGGTGTATTGTGTTTGTATATGCACAGACCTAGATGTTTCAACGTTTGTAAATTATGAAAATGCAGCTGCAGGTCACCCTCAGTAGTATGAATGTATTATTTAACTACTAGATTTATTTTAAATTAGTCACTTACCTAAATATGCCTATAGATAAAACAAAAAGAACGACCACTGCCACTTCCATGCGTGCTATGTGCTAAGTATCTACAAATTGAGCATGCGCGCATTGTAAGTATGTATTTGGTTTCTTAAGTAAATTTCTTAACTGTGGATAAAATCACCAAGTAATTTAGTAAGAATCCCTGGGAAAGCATAAAATTTTTAGTAATATTACGTTGTTCCGTAGGAATTTTACCTACAAGTGAAAAATACTGGTCGATATGTGCTAAATTTCCTAAAGTATAGGTAATTTTGCTAAAAAACGGAAACTTACTCAGTTTTTGGTGATTTTCCCCCAAATGGAACTGGAATTTTTCGGAGGAAACCTGGTAAATTTACTAAAATTTTTTAGTGTGTAGTTAATACTGAAATTAGTGTCTCTACATCATAAGCATTTTAAATTTATCTCAACACTTTACAGTACGCAGGCGATTCACTGCCACGTAAATTACTTATATTTTTATGATTTATTATAGCGAGAATTTTAAATTTTAATCAGATACTAAAAGATTTTTCCTTCTTTCTTAAATTGAATATTATCAAATTAGTGAGTGTTCTCATTTAATTACCTGCGCTCTTCAATTTAGCTTTTATTGGATCACATATTGATCCAACAACAAATGACGTCTGTTAAATTGTGAATGCATTAATTCATGCTGTGGAAGCCATTAAGTTTTATTACCATCCAATTACGGCACTGAGCGTATATCAAAACGATTCCCAGGTGTAAATCAGCAGCCTATAGTGGTCATGATTGAATATAATCTCCTCGACTTTGGTCAAAATATGCAATTAACCCGTGATTGTACATTAATAATCACTTCATGCATGGAAATTGGATCGCGTCCCTTACCAAGTAAAAATTGTTTTATCACGAAACAACAACGTCGTCGTTGAATTAACCGACGCAGAGGCGAAGCGGTTGTGGTGGCGGTAAATGCATTTATCCATACATATAGAGAGTATAAAAATATACATGCTTCTGCCATTATCATGATCTGCAACGCAACCGTTCAATCCCTTCTCTGGTTTAAGTGTCTGTATAAATTTGTCAGCTCCACTATATTTTACACTTTACGAGACTGATTGAGTAAATTGGAAACAGGAATTAAGAAATAAAAGTCTACGATGTGTTTTTAATTTATTTGCCGACCTGAATTAGTATTAAGAGTGAACTATAGTGTATGGATGATTGCCTGTTTTTCGCTGTTCTCTAGTATAAGATTACGCAAAGAATTGACAAATAACTCATTTTTTTTTATTAACGTATACCTTGCAAATGAATTATAGTCTATCGCAACATGAGTCTTGTCGAATGGTTTTCAGTTTTTCTTTTTTGAAAAATAGCATTTTACACATTAAAACCAAAAAAGTTAATCATTTCTGTAAAAACCGAATTTAAAATCCGATATTAATAAACCCATACTATCGAGCTAGCAAAATAAAAATCGCGAGGTGCTGCCCCAAGTAGTAGAGCTAAGCATTATCAAGGAATTCCGACGGGCTACTGAATTAGCAACGTTGTAAAAACAATTACACATACAAATAATAAGCGCACAACACAAACATAATCTAAGAACAAAAAACAAAATCAATCGGTAATAAATGTAAGAGTGGAGCGTTCGAACGTTTTTAATTATTGTTAGTAATTAAGTGCCATATGTGAATTGCATTCTTGTTTGAGTGCTCGAATCATTGGAAGGGGTGCTCTCTTTTATATTTGGGATTTATGAAGACGAGGAGCTTTCCCCCACGGTATATATTTACAATTCTTGCAAACCTGGATATGAATACAGTTAAATTTATGGTAAATTTTCTTAGCAGCATTAATTGTAGACTTTAATAATACGATGTCCTGATTGTATGTCTACGGTTTTTTGATGGTACGCTAATGGTTGCTTGATATGGTTGGTAGTGGTACCAAAGGCCAGGAAAGTGACTAATCATCATTATTATCAAGTGCGATATGTGACATTACAGAGAACTTAACCTAAAATAATAAGTGATCAATACAGGGATTCATATTGTTATATTTGTGCTATTTTTAAAACGTGTAATATCGGAGGACCTGTCAACATAATTCCTTTTCCGATGCTGCAATCATTAAGTATGTTTGTCTACTGTACGGAACATATTTGGTTTAAGAAAAATTAGTAGTCCGTGCCGTACACGTGCACTTGTATGAAGAGGAAAAGATTGGAACACATTCCATTTGTTTTGAAGGGGGTGTGAGTTCGTGCAACTATGATTTGCTGTTTTTTATGTGTGTAGTATATAACTACAAAATGCGAAGAGCACAAACTGTGAACTCTAGAATTGTTTCTTGTTCTCGTGATGTAAATAGCACTGCAAAAGAAGACGCACTCTTTTTATTTTGTGCGGGTAGTATGTGTTTGTGCGATTTTAGGCTGTGAAAACAATATTGTGTATGTTATGAATGTATAATAATTTAATACGATGTCGTCTGTCAATTTCGGCTAAGTCCATGAAACATGAATCATATCATTTGCTCTATAACCATGATTTCATGCTGATGTGTTTTTCTTATTTTAATAAATAATTAAGCCTCGAAAAATATTCGATACACACCCGTGTTAATATTCACTTTTGACTGCGCAAGTATCATTAATATATTGTTTTAGCAACCTTTGTAATAACGTTAATAAGTATTCAATACACTCATTTTTTCTACATCTAATTTTAGATCCAGTGAATTAGAAAGAGTCCGTTAAAATTTAGTTACTAATAACGAAATAAATAAAATAGAAAAACAGCAAAATTTCATAAAAATCACAACATTTTCACGCTTTCTACAATAATATCCTGACCGACGCGCAGTGACGTTTACTAAAAATTAAATTCACCATCTTCCATTTCTCAGTGAAAAATAAATTCATTTCATGGTGTATGACATGGCACGCGACCCGTTATTGCCAAATCTTCAACTATCTGTATGCGCATGTATTGCTGAATATCATTAGCTACTATACCGATTGATACCGATGATGAACTAAGAAGCACATATGACCTTCTTAGTTCATCAATCTAAGAAGCACGTATGAGATCGGTATCAATCGGTATAGTAGCTAATACGATGCACATACATATGTCGCCACTGATCGTCAGATATCGTTTTTATAGACCTATATATTGAAGTGGAGACGTGAGGAGTCCGGATTCCGGCTGTCGAATTGATCAGCTGCCATCGTTCGCTTGTAAGGATACTCTTTGTAGACGACAAAATGAGTTAGTATGTGTGTTGCTTTGTATTAACACAAGTAGCTACTCAAGCTTAATTTATTAAAAAATATATTCTTTATAAAAGTATATTCTTTATAAAAGTATATTTTAAGGAGTAAGGGTTTAGTTTTGGGTTTCCTATTTTTAAGTAATGAACGATTACAAATCAGATTTTGAAGTAAAACAGTAACCACAAAATCTGTTTTATTCTGACAATTTAATTCTTCGAAAGCGTTGCTATTCACAGTTTACTTCTTTCATCTGTCGAAAGCCCAGTTTTTAACACAATCCAGATACCTAAGTAAACAAGTCTAATCATAATAACCTTATCTTCTTTTTTTTATCCATGTGTACTATAGCGTAAAACGCATACAAAATTACAGTAATGCTTTTCTGCTCTATTTAATCGAAAATTGAACAGAAAAAATCCGTTTTTTTCTTGTTTTGGGAGCCGTTTGACATGAAGTCTCAGGAAGCATTGTAGGCTCTCAACTTTTTGTATTTCTGTATTAATCTCCTCTTTCTTTCACTCAGTATATTATACCAGCCATTCCAACTACTCTATATCCATCTGCACGGGTCTCTGGTCGGTTGATTGAAGTAATTCTATGGGTTCATTTCTGGCTTGCCAAAAATTGTCTTTTTGCACTCAGAGCCTTCCATGGGACGTGGTTTCTATGGTTTCTGTTATCTTATTGCATAGTCTGCAGTGTTGGTCTTAATTTTCTTTAGGTGTCATTTCAGTGAATAGTGCCCCTTTAGCTCTTCAGTCTTCTTCCTTAATACCCCCCTGATAAAAGTCTTTCGTGAATTTGCCTGGTTGTATCGTTCCAATGTGTTTTGTATTTCTTTTCGATCCAACTCCTCACCTACTCTCTTGCTCCTAGAACAGATTCACTAATGTCGTCAATATCGGGTGGCTGTCCGTTGCAATATCGATTCGCTAGTTTTTATAATTGATTGATTTTATGGCACAATGCAATATCCAATCTGCGATTTCCACCTCAAATTTTCTATTAAATATGTATCTTGAAATTCGATCTGATCTCATTCGCAAAAAATTCCTTACTACATGATAGACGATATTATTATGCCCTAATCCTTCATATCCGCCACTAGGTATTTCTCTCTACCCTCTTGCTGAGTTCAATTATTGCAGTTTGCTGCTGCACCTTTGTCAACTATACCAAAAATCCATAAGTGTCCATTGGTCTGACCACCGTGCTGCTACATCATATTTGACTTTCACCCCCATGTTCTTACATGGGTTCTCCTAGCCTACATTAGTGTTGTCTCTCTTTTGGTTTCATTCGCTTGGAGTTAAGAATGACACCAGGGTATTCCACCTCCTCTCATATCTTTATTTCATTAGTACAGAGCCTTAGCGGCTCATGACATTCCACATTTCTCTTTCTTATCAATGCTATTAGGCTCATTTTGGAGGCACTAACATTTAAATCCTCCTCCATGGTGCATTCGCGTATAATTTATAAAGTGTTCTACTTTCTGTCCGTACTACGTCGTTGAATTTACCCTGGGTGCCCTTCATTGTCTTCTTTTATTAGTAACTCGTCCAGACCAGAAGTTCAAAACCTCACCCTATGGATATTCTCCTCCAACCTGTGCCACCAGAGTTTTCCCCATGGTTGTTCTGTAATGTTATCGAACCTTTTGTTGCTACGAAAGTATTAGTAACAGGCTCCCTCTATGTTCAGGGATATGCACAAGCAGAGCACGCTTAGTATATAAGGCTGTCTCCGTGGATTTTCCTGCTTGGTACGCATACTAGTCTTGATGTAATTGTTGGTATGCAAATCAACATCTCTTATGTGTATGGCTAGCAGTTTTTCAAGAGTCTTTAGCAAAATGACATAAGACTTATTGGTCCTCAGAAACATTGCTCCATCTTACGCTTTGTTACCAAGTTTTAAGATAAAAGTAACTTTGGCTAGCCCTCAGATTATTGATAGGTATCCCTGTACCAGACTTTCCGTGAGTTTTATTTTTCGAGGAAGATGTATTATCTGCATAAACTACAACAGACCCTTTATATCAAGTGAGTAAATCATATATTCAATTAAATTGCACGCCGTAGTTATTCTATGTGGCTGTTATTTGCAAATTATACCAGTTTTGTACAAGCTATATTTTGCAATTGTTTCAAGTATTTTAAAGTGCGTATGCTCCTAACCATTTTCAAAGATTGCCAACTCTGTTTGAATAGAGCTAATGTCAAAACTATGGTTGCACTTACCTAATTACGTCAATACAATTTAGATCGAATATTAAAGGTCCCAGAACAATTAAATGAAAGTAAGCATATCTAAAATCTAACAGCTATATAAAATATTTTTATTATTTTATCAGCAAAGTATATACTTTGCAGATATCTGCACCGATGCACAGTTCAATACTCTACTAAAGTAGCGCACGCCGAGACGCTGTAAATGATACAACACCATTAATTGATAGTTTACCGTAGTTTGCGCCATCCATTTAGGTTGTCCATCCGTTTTTACCTTAAGCTTTATTTTGGTGGACCCTTAATTAAGTTTGGAAGCTTTTGTGGAATTTGATTAAAACGAGTTTTAATTTCATATTGAATGAAACAAATGAATATTATTATTACTTTACACAGTAAGAAAAATGTCGTTGTTAAGTGAAAGTTTGTTGGAGTTTCATTTTTTTATGTTGAAGTAACATGCAATAATGGTTGATTTAACAAGCTGTACCATAAACGAGGTTTGTTATATTGAATTTTCTTAATATACACAATATCTTTGTCAATTTAACAAAATTATTCACAAAATTAGTAATATACACTATACAGAACATAGTTGTTAATGTAACAAATAGAGCTGTTAGTTTACATTTAGTAATTTGTAAATCTACTATAATTTGAAGATGCGTCTATGTACGTTTTTTATGAGCCAATAGTCGTTGTTTTGATACGAAACGATCAGCACTCGTGAAGTCGTCAACGCCAGTGCCATATTTACGTATGAGCTGAATGGGTAATAGTCGAGAGTGGCAAAATTCTCGTTGCAGCAAATATTTCTTTAATTAAAAGTAAAGGCAGTGGTGGATATGTTTTTTTTTTAGTTACACTGTAAAGACGTTTCTTTCGGTCCTCTGGTTTGGTGTACTGATACTAATATTTACTGCTTACGCTTTAATGCCTTGCTTATGGGCTTTCGATTACTTACTTACTTTTAAAATGCTTATTACTTATGCGTTGATCCTCGTAAGTTGAGAGAGGAGGTTCGCCCTAAGTTCGTTCGGCGACGCTGATCGTGCGATCAGTTGTCAAATGGTGAATTACAACCTCATGGCGGTTTAAACTGTGATGCGTCTTAATTACGCCGTTACAATAAAGTTTTAACCCCAAAATGGTAGCTATGAGTCTGAGTGCGGGGAAGTTCAGGGTTCTAGATCGATTGCGCAACGAAACAGTGAAAGTTTATTATGAATCAAACATTTATTTCTATAGAGCAGGTGTGAAAGACATTGAATATATACAGCAAAGCAAGTAAGCAAGTAAGTGTGACAATATATGCATGTATAGCCACAAGCATACATAAATATGTACAGTGACGAACATTAAAACATTCGCGGGGCGTCGGTAATGCTTTTGAAATCTAAACGCGGAATCTAATGGCTTTGTTTCGGTTAACGACATGAAACTACAATCTGTATACGGGGGTTGGTCGAAAAGTACGCGGACGGTTTTCACGGGCTTTAACGGTGAGATATCGGAGAGAGCGTTAAGCTTTGCGGTACGAGAATGATTGTAAATAAAGCCCTGGGAGCGTCAGAGAGCTATGCCAACGCAACGGCCAGAGCGGAGAATATTGGCAAAATGCCTGTGTTACACCAGAAACCTTTGCCAGCGCTACCATCAGGGCGGGAATAATTGAAACAAGAAGTTCGGCGTGTATCAGAAAAGCTGTGCCAACACATCAATCAGAACGGACGGAGAAAATGCCTGTGTTACACTAGAAAGCTTTGTCAGAGGTACAATCAGGGCTAGAATAAGAAACTCAGCGTGTATCAGAAAAGCTTTGCCGACATATCAGCCAGAGCGGACTGGGAGGTACCTGGGGACTCGACCCCTCTCTGGCTACTTGTGCTAAGCGCGCGGTTTAAATACACGGTTCCTTCCACGCGATCGCGATGGTGGAAGTTGAGCGTACGTTTGCGGGGACGTCGTAAACAATATAAAACAAATAAAAACTTAACGAAATAAAATGAGCAAGCACGGTAGCAAGACTACCCCTCATGGGAAAATCAATCATAAGAACAGAATTAATGATTAATTTAAAATAAACTTAAAACTTGTCGCCAAAATGGATTTTCCCATGGAACGGTACGTTACAACACTTTGCATTTAAGTATAACTTCAGTAACCAGTACTGTACCTTCCACCCACCAGGGTGGAGGGAGAATCGGCCAGATTTAAGTAGCCCAGGGCGGCATTGAGTGTAAATTATGCCACTGATAAACAACGCAATTGTGACTGTGTATTCTATCTTATGTTAGATAAAATACACCACAGTGTAAAATTGTCGTCATGGCCATTTATTATTATCTCTAATATAAAATTGTATTTTAGAGTAAAATATAAGGATGAAATCAAGTGGTGCGTAACAGCACCGGGTTACACCTACACTGTAAAAAAATTTCTAGTAAAATTACATGTAAAATCGTTGGTAACAAAGTTGCCTACGATATTACAGGTAAATTTACTTCATCCAGTAAAATTGCTATCTACCAGTAAATTTCATACACTGATGTATTTTTCAGTTGTTCTGTAAAATTCATATGTAATATTTATATAAATTGTATATTTACCGAACAGTCAAGTAATTTTTTCATGTAATTTTATAACGAAGGCAGGTAAAAATACTAAGAAGGTGAATATTACAGGTGTAAATATACATTGCACAGAAAATTCCCTTGCATGTGTGATTCTGATTACAACCTTATTACTTTTTACAGCATACTGTAACTCGAATTAAATTCCTGTTTAGAGTGCCGGTGATTCCAATATAAATTTGGTAACATTGAGGAATATAAATTGTATAATTTTACTTAGACATCACCATTAATATTCCGTAATGTTATCAAATACACATATGGATATCACAGGCTAGTATAAATAGTATTTAATTAAAGGCAAAGTATCATTACTATAGGATTATAAAACAGAATAAGTACTAAAACAATAAAATTCTTAGTTATTAGACAATTTTGTTGCAGCTTCAGAACTTGCAAAACGTCAATGTTGTTGAGTTATAGGAATAAAACTAATAGTGTTTTCGACTTATTGCACTTTATGCGTGGAGTATATCTATCTTCCTTACTAATATTATGTATTAAAATAAGATGGAAATACAATCAGTGGATAAAAGTGCAGTAAGTCGAAAACGCTATAAGGATAAGCAAATACATATTTTATTAATCTTCAGTAGAATAAAAAATATAAATTTCCTTTATCTGACATTTAATGGCTATTTCCGAACCAAATGCTATCAAATTCATTGAATTTTGCTCTGAAACAAAAAAAGAGAAACAAATGTTACTTCCATTATATTATTATATGTATATATCAGTAAATAGATCAAATGAAATTAATGTAAATAGGTACCTACAGCTTGTGTACGAATAAATATTCCACTACAAGAAGGAAAAGATAAATATAATTTTTACTTATCGCAACACCCAATTGATGAATAATCATTAAAAACGACTACTGAATTATTACAGTCAAGTTATCTTTAAAAAGTCTCTTATACATTATACAAAAACGAATACAAATTGCATCATAGGTTTTCACAGTTCTCTACACCGGGAGCAAGATCCTGAGATGCAATTACTGTAAATATAAATGCATTATTTCTTTACAAAAGTAATGTATTAAAGGTTTTGTTTTAAGTAAATAAGCTGTAACAGTTTAGCATTCGTTTTAATTTTAACAGTGAATCGTGAATAATAGTGAAATTTTTAATCAATTTGTGTTTATATTCATGGAGCAATAAATAATTTATGAAAACATTAGGTTATGTTTAATATTGGCGTGTGTTCCATCATGAATCAGAATACCCTCCAAAGTATTAACAATAAGTAAAATCGGTGAAATATTTAAAGCAGAAAAGAATTGCTGTATTAACCACATGTGAAAATATATTAAAATGAGTATTTTTATAAAAGCATCTTACCTAATTCTTTTGCAATGCTTGAGGCAGCACACAAACAGGAACAATCACCCCAACTTGCGATTGTTTATGCGTCACCATAACTGACTAGAATTACCTACGCGCACAGGCAAATAACCCAATAACCAATCACATTGCGGCGTATGAATTTTGTGCATTTGAAGGTAATTTTACCCAAATATTTCAGTAAATTTTAGTAGCAATCGCAAAATATTACATGTTTTTTACAGTATTTTTTCTTTTCATTTTTATTACATCTTAAAAGTACATGAAATAACTGTAAATTTTACCGAAACTTCTCTTTCTATCTCAAATATCCTGGAAAAAACAGGTAAAATAAGGTTTACATGATTTATCGTAGTAAATTCACAACGTTATTTCATGTAATATTTCCGATTTACTATAGTAAAATTACTGTAATTTTTTGCAGTGTACCCGGACATCATTAAGAAAGGTAAGTACACACAAAGAAATACGGTGTTGGATTCAACACCGATTTCTCACCGTCTGGTAGTTCCCTCGCAACCAAATGCACAAGTAGTTAAACGTGACGGAGTTGTGTAATTTAATAATAATATGCGTGCTTCGGAGTTAAATTACACTTTTACGGAGTTGGTTGATTTCCCAATGGAGTTGAAATTATTTGATTTTGCAGTGGCTTTAACCCGAGGCGGTGTTATCGTTACCCTGTTGCAGAGTTAAGATACCCTTATTTTGTGTTATCAGAACTCCGTTACAGAGTTGCATAAATTCCTTTGTGGAGTTACAAGCACTCCGTTATGGTGTAAGGTGAACTCCGTGTCGGAGTTTCATGAACCCAGTTGCGGTGCTGCGTCAACACCTTCACAGTGTTAGGTTACGGAGTTAAATGTATTCGGCTTCGGTGTTAACTAAATTCCGCTACGGATTTCATACTACTGTTTTATGGAGTGAGGATCACTATTTTATGTAATCCAAAAAAAATTAATAAAAAACTGATTTTATAAACTGAAAAAAAAATGCTTAAAATGGGAAAGGTAAGGTAGAGCATAAAAAAACAAAGTTTCTACTAAAGACATAAACATATATTTTAATATGTACTTAAAAAGCAAAACAAATTGTAGTTTATATACATATAGATGTATGGTAATAGTATTTTAAAACACAAGTGTCACAATGACGTGTATGTAATGCTAGTACAAGTGTATAATAATATAATAACGAGCTGCGGAGCGTCGAGTGATCCAATGAAGGAGCATTACAAAGTCATTGTGACACGAGTTTTTTACAGTATTTTTTCTAATTTGCACATTAATCGCCCATATAACATTCCGGTAAGCGTCTAACCAGTACGTTAATATCTCATTACAGCACAGTGTGCGGTTTCAGCACTGCGTCGTCGTTTGTTTTAGCTTTATTGTAACATCTGATTAAAAAAAATAGTTAATGGCGTCAAATTGGCAACTTCTTCTCTCTCTAATTTTGCAACTAATGTAACGCCACGTTGACTAAACCATATAAAATGGACTAAAAGTAACAAGCTTCAAAAAACATTTTTTATCATCAGGTATACCAAATTTATTAGCAACTACAAGAAACATACACTACAAATTACTAAGCTAACTAATAATTATTAATTTTGAAATTAAACCTTTGCGCTACAAACAATCTCAATTTCTTTGTGCTTTTGCATGTTGCTGCAGCTCGTAGGAAAATCTAGCAGGTTTTATGCGTTGCGTACAACAGAAAACGCTTAGAGTAGTATACCGTTCAGTCAGCCCAACTAAATAGTTGGCGCGCGACACCAACTATTTTGTTGAATTGTTGTACGTCACGCATAAAACCTGCTCCTAGGAAAATCCAAATTTAAGTCATATAATCGCGAGTCTACTGTATAGATAATAACGAAAGAGCGTCTATTGATCCTGAAGTTTTGCATACTTACATTTAAAAATTGTTATTAAATTTTGCATAAATAGCAAATGTTTTAGAAATATCTAATTATCTTATATTTTATGATATGCAATATACAATGACACTTTCTCTAGTAATTCCTTGAAGGTTATCTTATACTTATTGCCCAACCTTGTGAATTATAAAGGCATGCATATGTGCAGCATATTTCCTAATACCATAAAGATACTATAACAGTTAGAGAACACTTACCTATTTTGTTAATAGTATTAACATCTATGATTACGTCTGTTATCTTCATCCATTTTCTCAAGTTTTGGTATTTCACCCTCACAAATAATGTATTTTCCATTGTTACTTAGTACGTCACGTATGGAAATACCTTCTACACTGACTACTGCAGCCAAATACAAGGCGCTTACGCTAGCTGCGATCCTGCCCCACCTCAAAGTACTGAAACACAACTGAAACTACCGAACACCCCTCAATTTTACCTTACATAGCATTTTCCGTTTTTAACAACTTTAGGGAATTAACCTTCACTTTTCGGAATTCTTCTAACAACCTTACGAAATTAAAATTTCATATAATGATTTATTAATTCACATTTTAGTGTTGCGTCAATTCCCTGCTGTTGCTAAACTCTTTATCAACACCACAAGTTGGTAAATTGTTTTCCGGTTGGTGTTATTATTATCTGAGTCTGATGTTAAAGAAAGAGTAACACCGTCGAAGGATATTATATATCTGTTTTTGGGAGTTAGAAATTTCTAACTACGTGGGGTGTAGTTAGAAACATTTCCGAAAAGTGTAAAATATTTCTTTTTAATGTTATTTTAACAAATTTTTAGTGACAATTTAACTGTTTTCAGGAAAGCTACAACCCCGTTTAATTCAACTCCGTAAAATTTTTATGTGTGTATCTATAAAAGATTTTTACCAGTAAAATTTTAAACTTACAAATAACTCCATAACAACGACAGTATCGTATAGGTTACGTACATGCTTACAATTAAAATTTAAATTAACTGGATAATGCAATGTCGTTTATATTTTACATAACACAATATGAGATGTATTTTATTATTTACTGTGTAAATACTTTATTTTCCAAATAAGGAAATACACAACTTAGTAATGTTGTGTATTAAAATTATGTAGTGGATATAAAACTAACGAACTCGTCGGGCTGGCCTGGCCGCAACCGAAGGCAGGGTAGATGTCTGGATCGGCATCGACGAAATCAAAAGGTAATTGGTGATTAAACGACAGCATCACCGCACGATGACACGGTAAAATTAGATATAAATTATATCGTTCTAAAATATGAAATAGTTTTAGTGTAATGTTTTAAATAAATAAATAGGTATTATGTTCAAATTTTCGTAGTATTGATATATCACTCTTAACAAAATAACCAATAGGGTTAGTTATTACAAGTTAACACACTATTACTGCAATTACAATAGATAATGCAGATGGAACGAATACATTTTAGTATAGCAACAAAAGCAGTTTGTTAAGTACAAAAGACAGAAATTGTCTGTCACATTTACAAAATTCTTTTGTCGATTAATTATATTAATTTGTTTTGTTTTCAAGATCCATTTTATATTATTTATTGCTAATTTCATTTTCACTGTTACAGTTAAAAAAGATTGTTAACTTTAACAAAGTATACAGTTTTACGGTAACAAATTTGGCTGGTTGTTACATTACCATTTTTCTTTTTTGAGACCTTTTTGAACAATAAATTTTTTATTAGTGCGTAGGTACCTACAATTTTTAGTTGTTCGAATGTAGGTAATGTGTAAGTTACTTGATTTTAAAGAGCTTCTTGAAGTGGTAGATGTAGTTATAGATCCTTCATTTATACTACTAATAGCTACTTATTTATCAACACCTGGTGTTTTCACTTTGAGTATGTTTACAATTCGTCTATTATAGCCGTATCCGTATCAATTAGTATAAAGATGTAATGCTTAGTCGAAATTCACTCAGGCGGACACTTTTGAAAGGAGGTGCAACGTAAGAAGTTGAATCTCGATATATGTGTACCGGGAAAATTGAATCGTAGAGGTAGAGGTAAAGGAAATTTAATAGGCGCTAAACGACGGTAATTTTTCTTGCGAGTGTACTTTCTATAAATACTACATCACGACGGCGGACGATGGGAGTAGTTCAATGCATTGCAGTGACGTTCGACCACCCAAGACGCGCTTCGCTGAGACATTTGTCAATAGGACACCGTCCCTCTACCGACGCTACTGATCTACATTACTGAAATGCCTTCTTAATAGGGGTTTCGGCCGGACTTACGTATCTATACGCCCCTCCTCTTCCCCCATGTCCCATACGCTGTTCGTCTTCACGTCCTTATTAATTAATGCGCCTAAAATGCCATCGTTGGCTTCATTATATGTTTTGTTTCTTTGATTCGGCGGGCGACGCGCTTTGTAATTTTACCTGCTGGTTTATACATAATGTATGTTCGTGTTGCGCCCAGCATATGTATGATTTACATTTTACATATGTACGTATGAAATATAAATAAATGCATATGCGTATACTACCACTCTGTATTATAAATATAAGAGAACTTAAATGTATGTACTTACGCTATAACTTAACTTTCACTTGTTCATAAACAAATTTAATTATATTTTTGAAATACACTCCGCCAAAAAAGTATCGCAGAAACTAAAAAAGGGCATTTATGAACCAAGATATTTTTATACGTTTACAAAAAGTTTGCCTCGTGTATGTGAACTATAAAAACACTAACAAAATAATGGAACTTAGCGTTTTTACTTTTTTTTTTCTCTAAAAGAACACATTTAGAAAAATGCATATGTGTAAGGTTTGTTCAGTTGTTTATTGAAAGTCTTCCGATACGGACAAATTTTAAAGTGCGACGTCAGAGTTCTGTACCAACGCTTTTAAAACTAAAATGAGCAATTTAACTTCAGAACAAGTGGCTGCTATAGTTGCTTTAATCGAAGATGGACGATCTCAAGCATACGTTGCTAATTTGATGAACATCAATCAGTTAAGTGTTTCTAGAGCCGTAGCCAGATATAGGGAAACAGGCATTTACAGTAGAAGACCTGTACCAGGTCGTCCAAGATGTTCTACTCGCCAAGATGACCGCTATTTACTACTACAAGCATTACGTCGAAGACATGTAACTGCGAGACAATTGCAGAACGACTTGGCTAGAGTCAGAAATACTCGTGTGAGTACTCAAACTATTCGGAATAGGTTACGACAGAGTGGATTAAGAGCTAGAGTAGCTGTAACAGCCCCTCGTCTCACTAGGAACCACCGAGTGGCTCGCTTAAGGTTTGCCAGAGAACATGTAAATTGGAACATTAATGACTGGGCCAATATACTCTTCACAGATGAGTCAAGATTTGGTCTTTACACCTCAGATAGGCGTATCTCAGTGTACAGACGAGACGGTGAGCGCTATTCGCAGTGTAATATCAGACCTAGACCTAATTTCGCTGGTGGCTCTATTATGGTTTGGGGAGGCATCTGTTTAACAGGTCGTACAGAGTTAGTACCAGTAGACAGAGGTACACTGACTGCCCACAGGTATATAACGGACATTTTAGAAGAACATGTAGTACCATATGCGCCAATTATAGGAAACGAATTCATCTTAATGCACGACCGCATGTTGCAATAATCGTCCAGGAATACCTTAACGATGTTGGTATTCCAGTTTTAGATTGGCCTGCGGTAAGTCCGGACATGAACCCTATCGAGCACGTGTGGGACCTCCTTCACAGACGGATACGAACCCAAAATGTTGCCCCAGCGGACCTGCATGGACTAGCAAATGCTCTCCGTGACGAGTGGGAGAATTTGGATCAGGCTTATATACGGAGGTTAATCGAATCTCTGCCAAACCGTATGCGAGCGGTCATAAGAGCCAGAGGTGGCAATACTCAGTATTAAAAGCTACTGTTATGACATTTTTCTTTCCAAAATTATAATTTCTTGTTTTAATAAAAATCTCAAGTATGAGTTCTTGTTTTTATTTGGCCTGTATTTTATTTAAACAATCATAGAAATTATATCTTAGAGCGCATTAAAGTATATTTACAACTTTATGCTACAAACAAAGATTATGCGATACTTTTATGATTCAAAACTAAATTATGCGATACTTTTTTGGCGGAGTGTATATGCTATAGCATAGAAATATAGTACATCTCTATACGGTGTGGGGTAGTTAAACCGTATTATTTAAGGCTATTAAAAAAACACGAGTAGATCTTTTTGGCATTTATTGCAAGAACGGCCGAAGAAAATATGGACATTACTAGACAAATTAAAAAAACCTCTTTTTGAGCAGTAGTTCAGGAAGAGGGCGATCAGCGCTTCGTATACATTAAGAGTGCGAAAATTTTCACTGATACGTCGTAGTAGGTATTGTGTGTTATTGCACGAACTTCTTCATTAATCCGCATTTAAGATCTTCTATTGCTGGCGTAAGATTCTGAAATTTCTTTGTCTTCATCGGCCCATCGCTAAATATCCCCATTCCTACTTAAGAGGCGGTTCGGCAAAAGATTTCTCCGACGGTTTATTATCACCTGTGTGACTAGGTGCTTCGTCTTATTGGAGGAGAGTGTTCTCATTTACCGGATATCGTTCGAGCTCTGGAATCAGGAAGCTTTCTAGCACGTCAACATATAGCGAGTTGATGTAACTGTAACTCCATGGCTATAATCATTCTTGAAAAACCGCTGGCAAATTATTCCATTCGAAGAGATTTTACACCCAGGGTGTTTGTAAAGTTGTCGAGGATTTGTAGCGGCCCAATAACGAAAATTTTGTTTATTTACATATCCAAAACGGTGGAAGTGACCTGAGATTAACGTCCTTTTCAAGTAGCTGCAACATATACTCATAAAAGCTAATAGCATAGTCTAAGGGATTCAAAGTGTGAGCTATTTGCAGTTTATACGGGCGTAGGCGTAAGTGGTCATGCAAAATGTTCGTTATTGTTCGAGTCGAAAGTTGATAGTCTAAAAGCAAGAGGTACAAGATTAAAGTGTATTCACAATTCACGTTGTGCAGGTATCTAACTTCGACAATTTTTCCAAAAAACGGTGTAACCACGAATCCTCGATGTTCACCAGTCCAAGGCTGTGCACCGAAAGAAAAATTCATGCACGGATCAATGGCAATTTTTTTACCATTCATCCGTATATGATTTTTCCTGATTTGATTACTGAATTCTTCAGGCCAATACAGAAATTATTAAAAATGCATCTGAAAAATCAAGCACCGATCAATGGTAAAAAAATTGCCGTTGATCCGTGTATGAATTTTTCTTTCAGTGTATGGTTGTTAAATTAAAGTAATCACCCGTTATTGTCAATATTTCCCACCCCTCACGCCTCCTCCATACAAGCTACTTAAAACGTCCGATTTGACTGCCCTGTAACCTTGTACATGCGAAAGTAGTAAACTAGGTGAAAGAGTCAAGCGGGTAACGATATTCAACAAGAGTGCATGAATTAGGGGTAATGACAGATAACTAAAAGCGTAAAACAACGTATACTTAACAGATTATAATTCAGTAAAATAGTTTAAGAATCTTAATTTAGACAGTCTTATGAAATACAGGGTGTTAATATTGTTCTACCGGTTTTTGACACACACAAAAATAGTCTGGCAACTATGGCAGCTATGATATAAATGCATGCTATCGACATGTCGATTTTATGTCGTTATATTAGAAAATTATTGTTCGCTAACGGCGTTTTTATGTACCTACTTGCGACAGCATCTCTCAAAAGTACTTTAACATTTGGGCAAACTGTTTACATATAATATACGGTTTTTAGTTTGCCTAAAAGTACCGATTTGTTTTATATGGTTTAATAGTTTTTTTCCAACTACCACATCCAAAAGTACAACCTTACTATACTCATTCGAGGATAAAAAGTGCCACTTTACCAAATTGAACTATTAATGCGTCACTTTACCGCACTCTTCTGTGAAGGTTCTGAAGTTTTTCTGGGTTTGGTTATCAAAATAGCTGTTAAGCAATCTGTCATTCAAATATAAGTGACATATCACGGATGTAATGAATATCATGAGCTCATAAGAGCCTCATATGACCTCGAAGGATATCTGGGGTTGTTATACTATGACATCCTGTTAATGCTTGATAGGCAAGGCCGAGTCACTGGCGACCTAAGCGGTTTTCAAGAAACTTTATACACTTTTGCAAAGTTATCATCTAGGCATGTAGTAGATATAGCTTCCGTCAAGCTTGATGGAATAATAAAATAGAAAGTATTAGGTATAATACCAGACAAGCAGATATCAAAAAAGCTCACCGGCAAGAGCGGACTAAACTGGTATACCGACAACTCTCAAATTGATGACGGAGTAGAAGCCGGAAAATGTAAAAAAAGCCTGGAAATAGCATCTCGGTTACCTTCAACAAAGATAGTTGTTCCAGACTCTGGTTTCCGTAATTCATTGCTGCCTAGAAGTAAAAAGACGGATCGAGTTAGGTAAAAACGTCATTATTGTTTTTGACAGACAATCAACACTTAAAGCGGTAAATTTCGTAAGTGTTAACTTTAATCTAGTTTGGAACTGTGTACGCGCCGTAAATAAAGGGAGCACTCAAAGAAAATTAACATTGGCCTGGGTTCTCAGTCACATGTGTCCGAAGAGGAATGAAGTGGCAGACAATTTGGCTAGATGAAGATCGTCAATGGCTTTTTTTTAGAGCTGGCTCCTCCTTCAGCATTAACAAATTGTATTTTATGAAGTCAATAAAAAAATCAACGAATAAATACATAATAAGTCCAAGCAGTCGTGTTAAAAATCACCAGGACAAAGACAGGCAACCCCAGATGTAGAGAAGCTGCTATCAAGGATATTGGACTAATTAAAAAGGTAAGATTACTGTACCCTTTAGTATAAGGGAGATCACAATAGATCTAAAAAGGTCGCGATGAAATAGGCCTTTATGATCATCCCTATTTTAATGCATTTTAAATTAAAAATCATAAGAAATCCACAATTATCTTCCTTTTAGTTAAAATGTAATTAAAAACTCATTTATGACAACAAGCTTAACAACTTTCTGCTTTCCTTGATATTTTTGAATTACTACAATATATGTTATAAGTACTTACTAGTATAGAGTTGGCACCCCTGACGGAAATGACCAACACCAGCCATGCTGTGTTAGCATGCAATGGTGGCGGCTGATGTCGATGTATTCTAATAAGTTAAGTGAGTTTTAATAAAGAACTACAATAATAAAATTAACATTCTTTGTATTAATATAACAATATACATATATCACTTTAATTGTATTTCAGATCGTGAAACGACTAAATGAGATAAGACGGAAATTTAGACGTATCCTGTGCGGATTTTATTCCTGCATAATATATTTTTCTTGTGGACACCAACGACGTTTACAATAAACGTTAACATCATTCAATTTAATGCGCTGGCTTATTTTAACAACCGCGATTTTACGTTCTTTCGCCGAAAGTATATGCATTGCATGGAAATAAAATATTTCTACATGGGACACATACTGATATACAAAAGTAATTCTGGAAATACTTAAAACGACGCAACAAAGCCGGTGTCACTAATATCCTGCTATTTATGAAGAATTCTGGGACGTTATTTATAAGTAACAATAAACGAAAAGAGTGTTTATTAAGAGTGTTATGCAGAGACGCAAATGGACGATTGATAAAGACTTTAGTGCAGCCATAAATGTGATCTAGTGTCAATAAATTGTTTTTTAAAGGACACCAAAGGAAAATTTTATATCATTATTCACCAGTTACGAGTTTCTGAGACAGGTCGTTTTATAGAAACATATTAGCATGTTAAGAACCATAATGGTTTCATAAAGATGTTAAATCCTGTTTCTCATTTAAGGTATTCGTGAACATATATTAATTCACACGTTTTGCGTTATCGTAAACGGTGATTTAACATAATTATACCAATGCTCTTTTACTTGCTGCTGCAATAAAGTAGAAATTTAAACTAAAATTATGGTTTGAATCTTGTAAACAAACTATGTATTTCTCTGACGGAGCATAAACTTTTCATTCTTAAAGATTAATTAAAATTTCAATTAATGAAACCTTTTATACTTACAGTTAGTACTATATTTAAATAATTGAAAGTTAATCTGAAGCTTTTTATTTTCAAAAGAATCGCAATTTGGATATTTATAGTGGCATATACTTACTTACATACCTGCATACGTAGCCATTGTTAATATTTTTGTATTGTTCTGCAACGGGTTCTTTTAAAGTTGAATGTGTGGAAATATTTAGTGATAACATTTGTGGTAGAGTCGAGTAAAAGTTTCCGAAAAAAAATTAAAAAAATATTGTTTTGTGTTGTTTCGTTTTTAATATATGGAGAAATTAACAAAAAATAAAAATAGATCATCTTATGTGCATTTGTGTATTTATTGTGTTCAACTTTGTAACAACTTCATACAGAATTTATAAGCAGTATCATTAGAAAATCTAGAGCATTAGGTAACAGGGAAACAAATCAATATTAAATAAGCGGGTGGCATAAATAATATACATATATGTAGTATAGGTACATACATTTATATAGGTTTTCTTAGTGTTACTTACTTTGCAATACATTGTTTGGTTTTCGAGCTGACATTGCGTCTTGTTCGTTCACACTTGAATGGGGCACCTTCAGGGCTTGACCTGAAGCTGATAATTATGATCAGTAAAAGTTATATTAAATGACGAAAGAAACGGAATAGTTCAGGTAATCTTACCTAACAATGCTTCTCTCGGATATTTTAAGAAATGCTAAAATTAATTAAAATTAAGTAATTAGTGAAAAAAAGAAGTCAATTTTGTAAATATAGTCGTGCACATACTTTCTCTCACATGCCATCATGTCTATGTGAGTAGGTGCCGTACTGGTGATGACTTGGAGTGCAGGTGTTAATATGATACGCAACCCCGATGCAACTTTTAATAGTTATTTTCGTTGTTATTCTTCCACCATGTTTCTATAAACTTCTCTGTCTGGTACCATATTGCCGCCGCATAAAGTGTGATCGATGTTATGACTCTCGTTAGTAGTTCTTTCTTTGCATGTGATGATCTCCCTATATTTGGTATTATTTGATTTTGAGGTTTAATCTTGACGTGGTCTATGTCAAAGTATACATCTTTGTACTTCCTTCCTGCTAATATAATTCCTTCAGTTTTTTCTGGTGCATAGGTTATTCTCCATTATGCCATTTTTTATTCCTTCGAGGGTCTCGTTTACGTTAACCATCAAATTCTATTTATTGTTCTCCGAGACTATTGACCCTAGATCGTCTGCATATCCTATTTTCGTCGCATTTACCCGTAAGAGTGAAGTTTATTTCAAATTAATCATTAATTCCTTTTATTTTGATTGATTTTCCCATCGGTGGCAGCGCTGCTACCGCATGTTATTTTATTTCGTTAAGTTTTTATTGGTTAATATTGGTTACGACGCGAGTGTCGTCCCCGTAGACGGTGCCAGATTCACGCACGCTCAACTCTCACCATCGCGACCGCGTTGGATGAACCTCAAGTGTATTTAAACCGCGCAACTAGCACAGGTAGACAGAGACTCCCTAGATACCTCCCAGTCCGCTCTGGCTGATGTGTCGGCAAAGCTTCTGATACACGCCGGGCTTCTTATTCCCAGTCTGATTGTAGCGCTGGCAAAGCTTTCTGGTGTATTACAGGCATTTTACCGATTTTCTCCACTCTGGCCGTTGCGGTGGCACAGCTTCTGCCGCTCTCAGTGTTTCATTTACAAACATTCCTTTACCGCAGAGTTTAGCGCCGTCACCGATATCTAACCCGATATAGCTTGTGAAAACCGTCCACGTATTTTTCGACCGACCCCCGTATACAGATTGTCGTTTTATGTTGTTAACCGAAAGGCATTAGATTCTGCGTTTAAATTTCAAAAGCGTTACCGAAGCCTGGCGAAAGTTGTAATGTTCGTCACTGAACATTTATGTATGCTCACGATTGTACATGCATATGTTTTGAAATTTGCCTTTTTTTACTGTATATATTCGATGTCTTTTATGCCTGTTGTATAGAAATAAATGTTTGATTTATGATACAGTTTCACTGTTTTGTTGCGCAATCAGTTTAGAACGCTGAGCATCCCCATACTTAGACTCGTAGCTACCACTTTGGGGTTAAAACTTTATTGTAACGATGTGATTATGACGCAACAGCGTTTAAACCGCCACGAAGTTGTAATTCACCGTTTGACAGGTGGTCGTCGATCAGCCGAACGAACATGGGGCGAACCTCCTCTTTTGACTTACTAGGATTAACGCATAAGTAATAAGCATTTTAAAAGTAAGTAGGTAATCGAAAGCCCATAAGCAAAGCATTAAAGAGTAAGCAGTAAATATCAGTACACCGAACCAGAACCGAAAGACACCGTCGTTACAACGTCTCCATTTCAATATATAGGCCTACTACCCTCTACTAGTTGCGAAATACGTGCATCGTGTGGCTTTGTTGTGTCTGTGTTATACAAAAGGCGTAATTGACGAACTAAGAAACACGTATGATATCATACTCGATAAATTAGATTTATTTTTCACGGAAAAATAGACGATGGTAAATTCAATGCCCTGACGCTGGTCAAGAACTTATTGTAGAAAGCGCTACAATGTTGATATTTTTATGAAACTTTATTGTTTTTCTATTTCATTTACAGGGTTATTAGTAACTAAATTTTAACACACTGCTTTTCTAATTCACTGAATCTAAAACTATAGATATAGGAAAAATACTACGAAGAAAATGAGTGCATTTCAATACTTACTACCGCCTAAATTGACCTTTACGATATTGTATTAAATTATTATATGTACATAACATACACAATATTCTATACATGTCACATATCGCACTTGATGGTAATGATGATAAATCACTTTTCTTGATCTGTGATACCAGTACCAACCATTTCAGCCAGTCATTAGCATACTATCAAAAGACCGTAGACACACAATCAGGATATTAAAGTCTACAATTAATGCCACTAAGAAAATTTATCATAAGTTTAGCTGTATTCATATCCAGATTTGCAAAATTCGTAAAGATACACAATGGACACAATTTTCCGTCTTCATCAATCCCAGATATTAAAGAGGAAACTCTTCACATATCGCACTTAATTACAATTTACAAGATCGCTGAAAACCTCTGTAAAACCAACTCGATTCATTTCACTAGCAATAAGTAAAAACATTGGAACGCTGCACCAGTTATTTATTGCCGATGTTTTTTTTATGTTTATGGGTTATATGCTATGTTTGTGTTGTGCGTTTATTATTTGAATGTGCAATTGTTTTTACAACGTTGCCAATTGAGTAGCCTCTTGGAATATCTTAGTAATGCTAGTTTTTATTACCAGAAGCAAAACTTTACGATCAACTTTAAAATAAACTATATTTTACTATATTATTAGGTTATTTCTTGTCATATATTTTTTCTTTTATATACAACTATCTAATAAATCACGAACAATGGTGCAATACTGCATAGATTTTTATTATCAAAATTGCTGTTTAGAAAAAAAGTGCAAACCCGAAGTAGGCGACATTGCTCAAAACTATAATTTATATTAAAGCACTACATTAAAATAAAAAATGGCTTTTTCGCCAATTGTTTCTTTAACTTGATAAAGTAGAACAGGGAAAACCACGTAACCTGCCACACACTATAGATCATTCTTAAAGGCACATACAAAATGTCATCGAAGGGAATAGTCTGAAGCATGGGCTCGAGTATCGATCCCTGCGGTACCCCGCGGAAATCAGCACAATCTCTATTCTTGTCAGCTGCGGTTGTCTACCTGCCAAATAGTCTGCAATTACATTGACCAGATAGTTTGGTATAGGTACCTCTTCCGATGAGTTTTCTTGTAACCTGTCTGCTGTATTAAATGCATTTTGAACATCCAAGGTTACCAATGTACACCACCTATCCCTACACTTAGCAATTGTTTTCTTAACTTTCTCAATTCCATGTATGATGCATTTTTCTTCTAGGAAACAATGTTAGCTGCTAGCGAAACCGTTCTTCATTTCGATTTCCTCGATCTTAACATGGTTTCATACAATTTACTAATAGTATTTAGCAGGAATAGGGGCCTATAGAATGTTGAGTTGTTTAGATCTTTTTCTTCTTTGAGCAGGAAGATCACTTTCGCAGTTTTCCATTCTGTTTAGGAAATTTGCGTTCTTCCAGTAGTTGATTAATTAACCCCCAGTAGCCATATAGGGTTTGTAATATCTTAATCGTTTCAGCCAGAATCCAGGGTCATGTCAATACCAGGAGTTTCTCCGTTCTTGATGGACTTATCAGCCCGCTTTAGTTCAACTGTTGTGAAGGGATCAGGTGTGTTATCTTCCGGCTGTCTGTGTAGGTAGTTCTCTCACATTATGAAAAGCGGATCTATTATTGTCGTCTTGGCTGTTATGGAGATATTATATGACATTTTAATTGTTAATTCTCTGATGGCGATCTGATATCTACTTTCCCATATGTCGTTGTTCAGCAAAGCTTTATCAAATGTTCACGTTTGGAGGTCCTTAGGATCCTGCTTAACTCCTTTCTCTGCGCTTTGTACAGGTTTCTAGCTTCATTTTTTTTTCTCACTCGCACTATTGAACTTGTTCTTGAACTTGCATTCCTATTAAGTATAATAGCCCTTCTGTTGTTCCACCTTGAAGCTCTGAGACCAATTATCGAGAGTCCTCCGACGTTCTCTACTTTAACTAAAACTCGCTTCGCAAGTAATTGTGCGAGTAGTTTTTCCGTCGTATACGCCATGCAAAGAAGCCTATATGCAGAAGGTGAGGTTTGTTAATTTTTTTTTCTTAGCGATAACCACCAGTCGCGGTATTTTTCATAGTCAAGTCCCAGGTTCATTATTTACTTACTGTTTCCATTCCACCTACTTAATCTTTCTACTGATGTTATAGCCCTCTTGAGATCATCTTTAGCGCTTCTAAATTATTGTTTTGCAGAATAATAATAATAGTAATATTCTATTATATGGCTTAAAACTACCAATTACGACATACCTCGTCTGCTACTTACTTTTTAATTACAAACAGGTACTATCTCAGCCGAGAGAAACACGTTACTTACAATTAGTGACTTTACTTTCATTTTATGTACCTGATATTCCATCGCCAACAAAAGAATTATATTTTTTATACGTCATATCGGGTCCTTTACTTATAATTCAAATAGTGCGTGTTATGGAACGTCTGTTTTACATGATAAATGACAAAATCTATTAATAGAATAAATAAAATGTATCGAAATGTTGATCTTGTTTACTGTAATTACAAATTTGTGTCACAGTCCAAAGACGTTATTTTGGACTGTGACATTATCACGGCATTTATTCGTAATTATTATAATGTTAATTATGGTAAATTACACTGAAATACATTTAAATCCTTATGTGAGTAAATCTGGCGTACTCTTGCAACAATTATCTCCTACAACAATTAACTCTTAAATTAGTGACAAAGTCCTTGTATAAGAATAAAATTAGGTTTACATAACTATAATTTGCTCAGTGAGGGGTAAGTAATGATATTGACTTAATTTATGTTCTAGTTTTAATTCCTGAAACTTATTTTAGCCTCAAATTAATTGCAAATTTCCTAAAAGAATATATTGTCAGGAAAGTATAGTTTCTAATAAAGTGGGAAATAAAGTTTGAATTGCATAGTTTTTAGCGAGGTGTGCCTTTAGAATAACCTAAATTAGACTAACATTCTTGTCGCCACAGGGGATGTCAAGTTAAGGAAAGTCTTATTTACTATTCTACCGGGCATACAGAGACTAGTTTTCCTTGTGTCACTGTAAAGAGTTTTACTTATAATTAAAGTATGTAGAACGAGTGCTTTTACGGCTTTTGTTACCACTCGTTTTTCTAAAAAGTGTGATATAATATTCTTCCCTATAAATTCAGAGCAATTCGATAGTTATCAATTTGTTCTACTCGCGAAAATTCGCCATAAATGTCAGATCCCTAATCGATTCCGACAAAAAATAGGTTATTTATTACACAGCCAGCGTTCCTCCAGATACTATTATTACAAGGAATTAAATTTAAAATTATTAATAATTTCGAATCGAGTAATATCCGTCAGCTCGTAAAAATACAGTTTTTAGACTTTAGACTCTGACTGGCTTTCCGGCACACGAGAAAAGATATAGGAGACAAGAGAAGAGTGGCCGCGTCTATACGCTTAGAACAGCATGTGAAGTATAATAAAAAAGTACTGCACCACCGTCCTGTCTTTCACTGGGCATAAATTCCAAACCTGACCTCATCATTTGTTCATTATACGCTCCTACGGTCAGTTAATATCAGAACTAATGAACATATTATTTACCTTCAAGTAACTAAATGTTGCTGTGTAAACGGGTCCCGGCCATCAGATCATTTCACAGCATCAGCGACGTGTGTGGTCCGATCTATTACATACACGCTCTGGCACATACCAACACACTTGCACGCGGGCGCGTTATTAGTTTCAACAGAACAGGAACGGACTAGGGCAAAAACCATTTCCATGAAAAATGGATGTATCCTATATCAAAATATAACTTCTAACTGCCTATAATACTGTAACTTTTTAAAAGGAGCGTCTCTCACAGTAGTGGCGATAATTTGGTCCACTATTAAACCTGGCTTATAATTTTTAAGAGAACAACCTACTATATAAAATATGGAAAAACTGCTAGCTACAAGTAACAGTTAACGAATTTTTTTTTAGAATTCACATAGTAGTGTAGTGTGCATATTCCATGCTTCCTATCTTCCGAAATAGTCTTTACATTTAACCTAATAGTTACAACAATTTAATAAACTGCAATAATATTAAAAAAAAAAAACTATTCTAGAATACAGAGTATATATTGTCATATAATTATCTCACAGGTCATTACAAATACACAACAAATAATTGCAGCAATAAATAATTCAACAATTGCTAAATTATTTAGTATTTTTTTTTAACTTTACATTTATTAATTAGTTATTAGAAGACCATGAACCATCCATATATCCTCCATGAACCATCTAACCTTGGACATAACTTTCAATTCCTAACAATATTTTCAAATGATACTTTGTTCAATATTTAAAATTAAAAGCAATTTACTCTTCAGCATAAATCAATATTTTTTTTATTTTCCGCATATACCATCAAATATTTTATAAATTTTATTCTTGATAATTGATTTACATGTGAAGCACAACTTTTTATGAAGAAGTTGCCAATTTTTTCAGACATACTGTATATCAAATCTGAACAATTGCATATTTTTTGGAGATTTTAACATAAGATGTTTTTATAAAGAATGACTTTTTGTCTTAAAATAAAAAAAAACTTTTCCTCTTTCTAAGTGAAACGCGAGACATACTGGATGTTACATATCCTTGCGAGTTTCTCTCTTTCAGGTTACTACATTTAACCTTACCTATAAAGACATTTAGGTTGAATCTTATGTGCGGGTGGTCTCAATACAAAGTGTTTTTTTTTTTTGTATGGACTGTCTGGCATCAACTCTCCGGAAACAGTGCAGTATCTTTTGGGCTTTTTGTATTTAATTTCTCATTTCTTTTGATAATTGAATTATGCCAGCCATTCTAATATTCTAGTGTCCTGTACTAGTCTGGCTGGTCGATCAAATAATCTGCTGGGTTAATTTTTACCTTGTTAAAAATTACCCCTCTTTCTGTGCCCAGAGCTTCGCATTCACACAGGATGTGGTATGCAGTCTCTCTCGTCCTATCACGCAGTCTGCATTGGGTATCTCCAGAGTGCATTTCAATTTTGTTTTGCTTCCAGTGTGCAGTGTCCTGTTAGAAGACCAACTACTCTGCAAAGTTCTCTTTTTTGATGGCTCTTTAATAAAGGTCTTCATAAGTTTGTCTGGCTGTATTATTTCAATGTTCTTTGTGTCTGGCTTTAACCCAAATACTTACCTGTGTTTTTAGACACCCCTACAACAGGTTCTGGGTGTATATATGAAGTCGCTGATTCGTTTCTTGCTAACCCATCGGCTTTTGTGTTTTCTTCAATTTCTGAATGTCCGGATACCCACAGTAAACTATCAGGCTTTTCAGTTCTCGAATACATTCCAAGAACAGCCTTGATTGTACCATAGGGTTTAGTAATGCTCTCAATATTGCATGGTTGTCTGTTACAATACGAATTCGCTTGTTTTTATAAGCTGTCCGATTGATTTCTGTTGCACAATGCAACATTACGTGTGCTTCTGTTTGAAAAATCGTAGCATATTTTCCTAGTGGAAGAGATGATCATTATATTTCTCACCTCACTGCATATTCCAGCGCCAGTCCTGTTTTAGGTTTTTGGTCCTTCAGTAAACTAAATTAATCTACCGAGACTGTCTCTTTAGTTCGATTGATTTTATTTACTGAAAGTCCTCAAGCTTCTCGAGAGGGCTCGTCTGTGAAGAATTCCATGGAAGTTGCTGACAATATTGTCAGTATATATAAACAGTTGCGTCAATTTCTGGAGTGATTCCTCCACTATGGTTTGTTGTTACTCTGGTCCATATGGTTCCCACGAGTAGGAGGAAAAGAGTGGTCCACACCTGTGATACCCTCTATACATGCGTAGGGGTGGTTACTCCGGAATGTGGCAAATTCTCACAGAGTCTCCGTTCGTGACACTCCGGTGCCATCCATCCCTCGGCACGGGTCAGATAACACAACTGGTTTGCGGGTACCTGAACTCTAGCTAGAGGCTCTTTAATAGATTGTTTTTAGTCGAGCTAGATGAAACTTAGTTATTTAACAAGATTGATAGTTCCCCCTCCTTCTTTTTCATACCGGCTCGGAATGGGCGTTAGTGGAGTTAAGCAAAGTATTGTATCGAGCGCTGTTCTTCGGAGTCTTGTGCTGAAAATAATTTTTTTGATTATTGGCCAACTCCAACCTTTTTGAGAAGATACATTGCATAAGTGTGTTGGTCTTTGTGCTTCGCCATGCCGTGTGAGGTCACACTTTATTACTGTTATTCTTACTTGGAGGCTTTTGTTATCTTCATATGCAAATATGTTGCTTATTATGGAAGGTGGGCACCTTTTGTCATCTCCGTTGAAATAAACTGGAAATTAAATAGCTTTCGGTTCCTACCTCCATGGTGAGAATACCTCCAAACATGTTTAATAAAACTGTCGAGTATATAATCATGTTGGTAATGTGACTTTACGTTCGAATCCACCATATAAAGGAAATATAATTCAGGTTTTTTCTCATGCATGCCCACTGAGGAAAATTTCATTTCATTAACGTTAATATAATATTTCATCGTGATTTGTAACGTTGCAATGTGACGGCATTTTAAGGTAATAGTGACGTTGCTTGTAGCTCCTATGTCGTACGCCAGAAACATTTCAGTGAAACATTCCTATAAAATGATTATTCAATGTGTTTAGAAAATGTTCATTTAATGTTTTCCAAAAACATCAATGTAACATTGAAGTGGAATATCATATAAATGTTGTAAATATATCTTAATGTAATATTATATAGTATACTATGTTATGGTACCTGTAAGCATCCATAGTAAAGTAATACTTACCTTAGAATAAAATGTTCCACTACAAGCACACCATTGGTGAATGTAGGTGTTTTGATACTTCTATTGGTAGTAGAAATGTTATTGTAGAAAAAGTGGTGCCTTTAGCTGTGGGCACTTGGACCATACATATGATGAAATTTATTATAGGTCTGTTCATAGAAGAATCACACACTAATCAGAGCCAGGTTCCGATTTCCTTCAGGCAAGTGAATCCCATCTAACTAGTTTGTGGTTTATATACGAACATCTTATAATACCTACTTTTGTGTAATAAACATAATTTGATAAGTAACTGATAATCATCAGGGTCAGGAAGCTAGGCTTGATACTTACTGTGCTACTATTTATGTGCCTATATGTATGCGCTTAAAGCAGAGATATACTTGGTGCTCATTACTTATAGCAACTAACTTAAAATTTAAGTTTAAGTACTTATATAATAGTCGCAGAGAAGCTGTTTAAAGACCATTTCGTATTTGTCAATTATTAATCAACACTGTTTGCATATAATAGTATATTTAGAAAAACTGAAAATGTAACTTCGATATTTGATAATTTGTAAAATAGACTTGGTTTTGTCCAGAATGAAAAAGAAAATTCATAAGAAAGCATTTTATTAAACTGTAAACAGGTGAACATTTGTCGGCGTTTTTTATTTTAGATTTTGAAATTTAAAACGTTACATTTATGTGTAAGGAGCAATACTTTTACAACAAAATGTACATATACGTATTTTTTGATTTTATTAAGACAACGTATAGTTGAAATAGCTATAAAACATAAAAATTAAGATAACATAAATATTTATTAAAAATACTGAACATTTTATTATGAACAAGAAACCAAACTCTATATATACATAGGTATGTATAACTTACAAACTATTAGGTACTTCAACATATATAGAATTTACGTATCTCCTTTTTTCGCGATCTAGCCTTGTCTTTGCATGCTGAAACCACTCCACTAAAATAATTTCAAATTCCCTATCGGTTACTTTTGGAAATGTTTTTCTTATGGTATCTAAATTGCCGACGGACAGTATGGCACCCGAAATTATCTTCACTGAAAAGGTGAAAATCTCTATACCGAGCAGAGACCAGGCACGTAGGGTTACTAATGTTCTCAATGACTGGTTCATGGATGGATCCAAATCCAGCCAGGGCACAGGAGCCGGTATTTGCGCACCGGGCCCTCATCAAAAGGTATCCATAAGCCTGGGGAAGCATGCGACGGTCTTCCAGGCAGAGGTATTCGCCCTTGCAGCCTGCGCAGAATTGATTGCAAGGGGGGGGCTGCATGAGGAGGAAAATAAGTATAATGACTGATAGCCAGGTTGCTATCAGGGCTGTCTCGAACCCTGTAACTAGGTCAAAACTAGTTAGAGACTGTAAACAATCCCTCAATTCACTGGCACAGGATCACACGGTGTCGCTGATTTGGGTGCCGGGACATGAGGATATAAAGGGCAACATAATAGCCGACAAACTAGACAAGGAGGGCTCTAAAAGACACTTCATAGGTCTGGACCTAGCCCGTATGTGGGATTACTAAGGATTCTGCTAAAAGGGAGATCTGGAACTGGCTGGACAAAGCAAGCACAAATAAATGGAGGACGACTGAAGGTCAATTCCAAGCCAAAGCGCTCATAGGTGATGGGGATGCTAAGTTCTCTGATAACCTACTTAGACGCAGCAAGAAAGAAGTTAAAACCATTACTGGGCTGGTAACTGGACACTGTCCCCTGAAAAAGCATCTATGCAACACAGGCTCAGTAAGCGAATCGTGGTACAGAAGATGTGAGCTACAGGAAGAAACAAGTTTACATGTTACCGGCAGAAACATTTCGGGAAGGATCTATTGGAGCCCTCGAAGGTTCTCAAGTTTCCACTGGGCAAAATACTGGGCTTTATAGAGAACACCAAGCTGCTCGAGTGGAAGTAAGAGATTTAATAAGGACGGTACAATGAGCACCTAGCTCAAGTGCGTGGACTAAAGGTGGCCACCCTAATGTTATGAATGAATGAATGAAAAATGGTATCTAAGTGACAAACAAAATCACACTGCTTTAATGTTCGATTAACCTCGATACATATGTGTGACGTAGGCGCATGCGGCTTTTGATATTGCAGTTTCAAACATTTCGTAAACGTTTAAATGCTTAAAAATTGTTATTATCATATTTGAAACATTGCATAAATGTTTCATGTCTTACATAAACCTAGGATTTTAATTGTACGAACAAATGGAATAAATCAACGTGTTTCATCAAAGCACTTATAACACTTAAGATTTTCATAATATTGGCCCGTCTTTGTCAAACACCTGGAATTCTGGGTAATATATACTATTATTAACCTAAATTAAGCAAGTGAAATTACAATAGAAACAAAATTATGCCTGTGCATCCTCTTAAAGTACATATTTCGATTTAGGTAGATTAAAATTATTACATGCACCTGATGATACTTTTTAATTTCTTTGGCGTCAGTTGTATAATTGAAGTAATTAAACGTATTGTGGCTGATTAGAACTATAACTTGTTACAAGCTTAATTGCTTGGATATATCGTATAACACATAGGCATAAGAGAAAATTGTGTGTTGCAGCGCTAATATCCTTTATTTAATGATAAACCAATTATAAACTTGCTTTGTAATTAATTGACCGATGAAGCAATGCTCTGCGAGGATAACTTGTTCTATTCTAATTTAACGAATTATTATATAATTCAAGTGGGAAATTCGTCATAGAGTTACTGCAAGCATGAGTTTTTAGTAGCTAGTAGCAATATCTAAATTTTGTTAATCGTAAAGTATTTAAGTTCTTATTCATTAAAGCAATTCATAAAAGATGAGCCGGAAGAATTCACTACAAAGATTGGGTAACGAGCATTTCAACAGAACAATATTCCCAAGAGGAGAAGACGTTGTTTTACTCTAGCAGATTGAAGATTCAAATAAACACGTCACGTCAATAAATATTTTTTTTCTTGTAACTCTGAAAAATCAAGGCTTTAGTGTTATAGCCACAATTAAAGATAATCACACAAATAGGGCTTGCTTAATCATTACAAGTTATGACGGTATTACACTTCTGCGCAAGAAAAGTTAATCACTTATTCAAATACCTACCTCTTTCTCATATATCCAGTAAGTTTCGAAGTTTAGCGGTTAAACTATTGATAAGGGCGTATCACAATTGTGAGCAACATACCTTGGCTGGCAAATTACCCAGTTGGGATATGTATTGTAATCCAATCGGTTTGCATCTCTGTGCCAGTTAATCAACATAGCAGTGTCTACGGTACATTTGGTGAATCGAGCGGCAACTGCAGAAAAATGTCATGTTTTACTACAAAATTTTAAAATAAGTATACAGGATGGGAGCTGTACAGACGAAAGTGTCTAGTACAATCTTTTATAGGAAAATATAGTGGCAGTGAAAGTTTTATTAACACTTCTTGCTCCAGTTAATTGTCCCTATAATTTGAATATAATACAATGTGAAGTTTTATTAACACTTCTTGCTCCAGTTAATTATCCCTATAATATGGATATAATACAATATGCTTAATGCTATCCATTAAAAATGTTTGTTATTTATTTTTAACCCGTACCTTGGTATAAGGTTTTATGTTAGTTGGACAGCAGTAGTAGATGTAAGGCATTATAAAAATTTTCGGGTCTGTTAAGTTGGCGCCATCGTTTACAATTTTCAGGAATGCTTTTTTGTGGAGGTTTGAATCACAAAGACTTAATTTTGCACTTTTGAAAATATTATATTTAGAACATTGTGGATATTAAGGATTGTGGTAGGATAGCACATGATGTTGTTTTATGTCGATCTGTTATACATATCCTATAGAGCTTTATGGTGTATACGGGATATTTTGTTCTGCTACCCCTTTCCCGAAAACAAAAAAATCTTTTAGGAAATACGTATTATATGTATCACTAAAGTTAAACACTGTAGTAGTTTTTGCAGTGAATAGAGCAGACGAGATTTGTTTAATGCTGAACTTTTATTGTACTTAGGTAATTAGTATAATGAAGTAGTTTAAAACGTCTGTTTGCTTTACTACATGATATGTATTATGTAGTAAACAGCAATGATAAAAAAAGATTAAATTTTGATTTGGCTGATGAAACGTTTCTTTTTTGTTGGTGTATGGAAGAACACCATGGCCTAAGCTCTATTGTAGTGTGGGAAACCCTAGTTATTATCTCTACAAAACGACCAAAGCCACCCTTTTGCTATCTCCTAAATCTTTAACAAGGAACTAATAATGCTCTCTAACGCTGCCTACTTTCTCTAAAATTTTAACACGGCTATCTGACTTATAAAGAATGCTTCCGTTTTCTCTGGTGCCACCTGAAGATTATTTTCCGTGGTACACCTGGCCATACCCTTAACATTTTCATATATATTATTTATTCAGCTGTACTTCCCGTTTGCCGTTATTAACACCAGAATCACTAGTTCAATTTTGGCATAGATTAACTTTCACTTGCAAAAATGGTTTGTTTCCACTCTCTTCCAAATTAAAATAAGCGAATATACCGGAAGGAATTACTTTCGTACCCTTCTTTCACCGTAGCTGTGACTGAAATGTACCGAGATAATCGGCCTAACAGACCGAAATCTGTTACTTTATTTCTTACCGGGCATGTTGATAATTCTGATGTTTGCAGGTATAAAATAAGAGATCACTTTATCTTTACACTGTTTATTGGGGAAGGGAGGGATTTTAGGACTAACATACATTTAAGTACATTCACTGACGCAGGCGCCTAACACTATACATGTATACAGTTACTATCTCGATACATACAGTGTGACCCATTCGAAAACGGTACACTCCCATAAATTTTGTATTTATTGTCCGATTTTTACCAACTTTCTTTTAAAATGTGGTGGGTGAAAAACTGTGCTTCTGAAAAAAGTTTCATATTTTTTTTTATAGAAAACCAAGACATACTGTGTAATTGTGTAGGGATGAAAACGCAATCATACTAGTCATTTTTTTACAAAAGATATGAGTACGCCATTGGATTAAGCGCCACCTGAAATCGGCATGTACCAAATTTGATAAATAAATTCCTCTTATGAATGTACATGGAATTAAATGTGAATAATAACTGACAGTAATATTTTTTATTATTAATAACATTAAACAAACTTATGGGAATTTCAAAAAATCAAATTCTTGATGCTTCCACTAATCGGTCATTTTTCTCAATGCATCATATTGGAGGTTCATGGTTATTTTTCTCCCATTGTTCTGGGGTAATATCTGCACATGCTTGACTTATTATACCTTTTAGTTCTTCCACTGATTGTGGTCTTGACTTGTTGCTTAAGGATACTCCAAAGGAAAAAGTCGAGTGGCCTTAAGTCCGGTGATCTTGGCGCCTAGTCAGTTAAAGGACTCTTCCATCCAATTCATGTATTATTATGAACACTTTTTCATCAAGAAATTGCCTGCGTTATGTACGAGAGACCTATCTAATTGAAACTTCAAATTCAAGCGAACAAGAAGTGTTAAGTCACGTAACGCGTCCTAAAACTAATTTTCTAGAAAATTCAGAAAAAGACTTAGGATTTTCAGCAAATCAGTATCGTGAATTTTGGAACGATACTACTCCATTTGTTGTAAACGTGGCTTCGTCACTGAACAATATTTCCCTTAAGAAGTTTCTATTTCCCAGGTATTCTTCCTGGGCCAACAAATAGAATTCCAATCCCCTTTCATCATCTCGATCCCTGTTCAAGCGAATGCAAAAATTTGAGATTAAACGGCTTAATTTTGTTTTTTACAACACAGCTTCTATTAGTTTCTCTAGGAATATTTAAATCTAGAGAAGTCGTTCTCAAGCTCGAATGAGGATTATCGTGAAAATATTCTAATATTCGTTCATTATTTCTAATCACCCTTGCATTGTTTGTATTTTTGATAATATGCCTTGAAACACTGCCTGTTTCCTTGAAAACTTTATTTATGTGGTGTACGGTACTGCTGCTCACTGGAAGTGTATCGAAATGCCTTTTCTCTGGCCGCATCTCTTACCGAAAGAACGTTACCGCCAACAAGACGCACAAGTTCAATTTTGCATCTTCAGCTTAGTTGTTCCATAGTGACACCACTAACTTGTACACTTTTAACAATGTTTTCACAGGCACTAGTAGAACTAATGTTTTAAGTAAGTCAATATCTGATATGTTATTTACAGTCATCTAGTGGCCAGCAGTGGTTTTACACGGCATACCCTAAGAATTTGATTACGAGGTAGCTTTCATTTTTTGGAATTCTATAATTTTGTTTAATGTTATTAGGAATAAAAAATGTTAGTTATTTTTGTCATTTTATTCCATGGTTTACTTGATAAAAACCGTAAAAGAAAATAGTTTCTTACTATTTATACCTTGAATTAGTAAAACATAGGTTGAATGCGATAAAAAAGTACACGCCATTAGAGGTTGTGCTACCTGAATATCTTTTTGGTTCCATAATTATACTATTATGCATATGTATACCAGCATACCAATAATACTGTAACCTAATAAAAAAAAACATTTGCGTTGAAATATCTTTCTGAGATCCTCCAACAAATCCAATTCCAACAGCAGCTTATTTACCTACTTCATTATTAATATTATTAGATAAATTTATGGCTATATATACCAACCTCTTTGTCATGTAATAACACATAAGTACATTGATACATGTAAAACTAATAAGATTCCATTAAACAACTTTCCTAAAAGAAATTCACACAACGAACTACTCTGTAAGGTGAAAAACGACCACACAATTGACCGACAACGCAGATACAGCGTTTATTTACTATATTAAATAAATTCTACGCATGTACAATAAGCTGCATTCTCTATTTACTTGCACTAAGCAAATACACTCCGCCAAAAAAGTATCGCATAAACTAAAAAAGGGCATTTATGAACCAAGATATTTTTATACGTTCACAAAAAGTTTGCCTCGTGTATGTGAACTATAAAAACACTAACAAAATAATGGAACTTAGCGTTTTTACTTTTTTTTTTTCCTAAAAGAACACATTTAGAAAAATGCATATGTGTAAGGTTTGTTCAGTTGTTTATTGAAAGTCTTCCTGTACGGACAAATTTTAAAGTGCGAAGTCAGAGTTCTGTACCAACGCTTTTAAAACTAAAATGAGCAATTTAACTTCAGAACAAGTGGCTGCTATAGTTGCTTTAATCGAAGATGGACGATCTCAAGCATACGTTGCTAATTTGATGAACATCAATCAGTCAAGTGTTTCTAGAGCCGTAGCCAGATATAGGGAAACAGGCATTTACAGTAGAAGACCTGTACCAGGTCGTCCAAGATGTTCTACTCGCCAAGATGACCGCTATTTACTACTACAAGCATTACGTCGAAGACATGTAACTGCGAGACAATTGCAGAACGACTTGGCTAGAGTCAGAAATACTCGTGTGAGTACTCAAACTATTCGGAATAGGTTACGACAGAGTGGATTAAGAGCTAGAGTAGCTGTAACAGCCCCTCGTCTCACTAGGAACCACCGAGTGACTCGCTTAAGGTTTGCCAGAGAACATGTAAATTGGAACATTAATGACTGGACCAGTATACTCTTCACAGATGAGTCAAGATTTGGTCTTTACACCTCAGATAGGCGTATCTCAGTGTACAGACGAGACGGTGAGCGCTATTCGCAGTGTAATATCAGACCTAGACCTAATTTCGCTGGTGGCTCTATTATGGTTTGGGGAGGCATCTGTTTAACAGGTCGTACAGAGTTAGTACCAGTAGACACAGGTACACTGACTGCCCACAGGTATATAACGGACATTTTAGAAGAACATGTAGTACCATATGCGCCAATTATAGGAAACGAATTCATGTTAATGCACGATAATGCACGACCGCATGTTGCAATAATCGTCCAGGAATACCTTAACGATGTTGGTATTCCAGTTTTAGATTGGCCTGCGGTAAGTCCGGACATGAACCCTATTGAGCACGTGTGGGACCTCCTTCACAGACGGATACGAACCCAAAATGTTGCCCCAGCGGACCTGCATGGACTAGAAAATGCTCTCCGTGACGAGTGGGAGAATTTGGATCAGGCTTATATACGGAGGTTAATCGAATCTCTGCCAAACCGTATGCGAGCGGTCATAAGAGCCAGAGGTGGCAATACTCAGGTATTAAAAGCTACTGTTATGACATTTTTCTTTCCAAAATTATAATTTCTTGTTTTAATAAAAATCTCAAGTATGAGTTCTTGTTTTTATTTGGCCCGTATTTTATTTAAACAATCATAGAAATTAGTAAAAGATTTACTTACAACAAAATTATTTCATTTTCTCTATAAGAAAATTTTGTTAAAACTATGTTTTGCTTTTAACTCAGAATGCATTTTTCTGTGTGTGTACCGCTTTGAAATGGGTCACACTGTATATATTAATATATTACACTGCAATAATTTTTATGTATACCCTAAATCATACTAGTATTAATGAACCAAACAAGGATTTTTACTGATTATATGAAAAGAATAATTGATAATACGAATTTCACGTTATTGACTAATGTACAAGATTTTTCTTTTGTAATTAATACCAAATTGTTGTAGGTACTAATAAAGTGACTAATAGCGACTGAACAGTTTTTAAAAGTTTCCTGAAAGCATAAGTTGTTTTATACTTACAAATATATATTACTCAATAACTACTGTTAATTATTATTACGGACTATATCCTTTATAAGAGTGAGGTTTAAGTAGTAAAAACTACGTTCTTACGTTCGAATTATTATATATTGATGACTAGTTTCGGCTATGATGCCATCTTCAGATCAAACGTCGATAGGTTAATTTGTCATTATTAAATAAAATAAAACACAATGAAATGCACATTCATTTACATCTTCGATTGTTACATTGAGTTGGTGTTTGTTCGATTTCTAACTTTTTTAACTTGTTTGACAAATTTAATCTAATGTTCAGTGTTTTATTTTATTTAATAATGACAAATTAACCTATCGACGTTTGATCTGAAGATGGCATCATAGCCGAAACTAGTCATCAATATATAATAATTCGAACGTAAGAACGTAGTTTTTACTACTTAAACCTCACCTACCATATACGTTCATTCGGATATACATTACATCTTTATAAGAGTATTTACAAAAAAAAATGCGAGATGTAGCCACATGCCTCGTGGATACTATGACAATAAAAACATGCTGGTGTCTGAGTTAAGAGCACCTAAATGCCAAGATTAATAAAAGTAAAAATATATGTATAAGTAATTAAAGGATAGAAATAACGCCATAAATAAATAGTGATTATTACATTATTCGAATGTATGTGCATTAAACTATTATGCAACTGAATATAACTCAAGATCGCACAAATGGTTCATAGTATTAAACATTGTGAAAATCTCAATTAAACCCTTTACTTAGCATACCTAAGTATCATTCGCAGGGACCTGCCATGTCGACATCAAGCTATAATTGAAACTTGAGGATTTCAAATAACTAAAGCGGCATCAGACAGTTGGTGTTCCTCCGGTCCGCGTTAGGTTTATTCACGCTGTAACGTTGATAGAGCGGCAGTCATCTGACAACCAAAATGATTGCAAATTACGGATTTGTCACGCATTCTACAAAAACTTTTAAATTGAATAACTTGCGCTAGCTGATCTCGCTACCACCCTTCCGTTTCTTCTTTCACCCTCCGATGCCATTGGAATCGCGTCACTGCTACTATCAGACCCCTCGAAGTTTGTTTTATTAAATCGTTTGTTCGATCAGAATGGGGGGAGGTCGTTTAAATAGGATACGGATCAGAGTAAATAATGAGGTGAAATGCTCACGTGTAAATTGAAATTAAAACGAATTTGTTGCGCGCGTTCTTATCGCATGCTATTTTGTTTCAGAGAAAATGAAGAGAACTATCATACTGAACATTGGTGTAACCAAAGGACGGATTTATCTGAAGATAATTTGTTATAATACCCACAGTGCTAATTAAATATTCTGGATTATGTAGTGGAGGCATATATGGCCCACCTAACAATAAAATCGAATATTTTCTAAACTGCATCTATTTGGAAGATAATTATTTGTATACAGAAAAAGACACAATTATAGATTGTAGTAAGCAACACAAAAATTTATTACGAAAATTATAAATATAAAATAAAACCAAAAAACTGACATTCCGTAAATGGCCATATTACCCTACTATGTAGGTAATATGGCCCAAAGAAATTTGTATATTACATGCAGTCAAAACACTCAAAATCACTGCTATCATCGGCAGCAATTCCAACACATTCCTCATGGTAATACTTCGAGCAAATAACACACATGCGCATGTCAATTTGCTTATCTTCTCCACAGGCGGGACAGTACCAGGACTCTGGTTGTGCAGCAGGGACAGATGGTTTCACTTTAGAAGTACATGGTATTGTGGAGGTACACGTTGTTTCGTTATTAAACAAGTCTTTTGTTACTTTCTGAGCTTTGTAATTTATTGCTTTACGGCGAACTTTTTTAATTTCACTATTCTTGTTATGAGGCGTGGGAAGTAACTCTTGGAACGACATATTTAATGTTTTAGCGACATGTTCATCATTTGCTTTCTGCAATTTTTGTTTTAAAGTGGCTAAAGCAATATTGTCATCGGAGTCTGATGTTTCTTCAGTTTGAGATTTATTTTCCAAAATGTTTGCAGGAAGTGGTAGCTCACTTACTAAGGATGGTGCAAACGCGCAATCTGGAATTGCCGACGGATCGAAAGGATACAATCCTGTCGCCCTAAAGCCGCTCTGTATATTTTCGGGAGTCATACATTTTGGCCAAACTCGGGATAATATTATATTGAATCTAGGTTTATTTAGATGCCTTTCTGGATATGTATCCCAGTATCGCAATAATTCTTGATCCCAATGGGCTTCGAAGGAACGATATACCGCTTTATCGAGTGGCTGAAGTTCATGTGTTGTATTCGATGGTAAACAGAACAGAGTTATGTCCTTTTCATCTGCAAAATCGACGATTGAATAATCTAAGTGGCTGGAAGCGCCATCAAAAACCAATAGAATTGGGCCAGCTGTTTTGTGACGAGAAAGGTGTTCAATGAAATTAATAAAAAGACTAGTCGTCATGCTGCCTTTGGGGGCCATTTGTACTAATGAACCAGGAGGTAAATTATCTTGAAACTCGGATTTTAGACGCTTGCCCTTAAAAATAACCATAGGCGGAATCGCGTTTCCTATTGCATTGCAGCAACCAACCACAGTAACATTTTCTGCGTGTTCAGGTGCAACCATGTGAACACGTTTTGACCCTTTTCGTGCCATAACGCTTTGCTGGTGGTGTATTGTAAGCCTGCAGCCTTTTTCATCCATGTTATATATATTTTGTGGATTATTTTTGAGTCCCATGTTATTCAAAATATCTTCTAATTTTTGAAAGTAGTCTTTTACTATCATTCGATTCAATTTTTGAGCTCTAGCAGGATTCATTGCTTGGGCCTTTCGTTTTGATAATTCCGGATGTCTGTGAAGAAAAGATTGTAGCCAGTCTTTTCCGGCACATTCTTTAATTTTGTTAAAATTGTGGGGAATCTTATTTATTTCACAATATCTAAAGGCTTGGTGACGAACTAAACCGGGTGTAAGTGGCAATCCTACTTCACAAAATCTAATAATTCTCTTGACAAAGTCTTTTTCTTGCTGAGGACTTAAAACGCTAGGACGCCCTAACCGCTTAAGTGCAATGCCCGAATGAATGTACCTTCTTAAAGTGCGCCTAGGTATATTAAATTTTGAACCTGCGTTTCTCTGAGATTCCCCATTACGAATAGCCATTAGGGCAGCTTCCAGGTTTTCTTTACTCCATTGCTTACGAATATGTCTACATACTTTACCCATCTTGTTTAAGCTACAAGCTAAAAAGAAAACATTTATTGTGATACATGACACTTGAACGGGTTATATGGCCCGGGCCATATAACTTGTTGTTTCGATGGGCCATTTAACCCAAAGACCAACAATAATTTAAAACAAAATTATGTGGTTTTGCCACCTTTTAATTGATTAACTATGATATAGGGTATATTCACCGACATGTGGCCTACCTTCATAAAAAAGCCCAAATCTGGTAATGCGTATTTTGGAGGTCTATTATTAGAACAACTACAACTTAATTTTACAAAACACACACCGTGTAAGCACTTGCGTCGTACTAACCGTTTTTAGAGCCTTCGTCGGCGGTATTTGTGTTACTACTTAAACAGGGGAACCCCATACAATCACCTGAAGAACACACAGTTGCCAAGTTGTCGGTGCAATCGATATATCCGATATTTAGTGCAACGGGCCATATTACCCCTCGGGCCATATATGCCTCCACTACCAACTCTTTTCTACCAACTCGCTAATTACTTACAAGTACAATCCATGAAATGTTAGACTCGCTTTCGGATTTGGTTTTGTCAGGTGGTAGTATAGGGATCTCTTGGAGTACTTTTGCAAAATATTAGTCATAGTAGGCCAGACGTTTACTCTTTTGGGTTCAAACAGTTGTACAGGTAATGATACGAATAACCCAGTGTCGGAGACACCAGTCTTGCAAGTTGTGAGTAGGAGTCTCGGTGGCGTGACGCTTTCTTCTCGCTCTATGTTCAAATTATGATTATTAAAAATAATGAAGTTGCAAAGGAACGCTTCTTTTACACAGATGTCTATACTGTCATTATTGTATCATGGGTTTAATCTTAATTACCCTTCCGTGTATGACTACAGAGTGAACTTGCGGCCGAGACTCCAGCTTTTAGCACACAATCTTCTACACCTAGCTAAAGCGACAGTGTGCCTTGTTGTTGTGTTTTCCATATTAGTCTATTATCACAAATCCAAAGATCGATGTAATCCTTTCTCATTGCAGCTTTAGTGGCTATAAGCCTTCTAGTGCTATTCTTTTTGTGAACATTTTGTGAACTGTATTCTTTGTACATTGACTGATTGCTTTTGCTTACACTAGTATCAACCGTATTTAAAGCTGTTTGCATTTGCTGTACTTTTTTATACCCTTACTTAGGTAATTTTAGGATTAGATCGCCCACCAGGAAAACACTTATTTCCTGCGCCTGCCTGAACCGTCACCCCACCAATTGTAATTATTGTTGTCTTTTTTCAGGTTCATCACTAGCTGCAGCAGAAGAAGCAATGTGGCGCCTTTCCCTCTATAAAGTCTCAATGACTGACTTCATGGCAGTAAATGGGTATTAACTTCTTACGTGTCAAGAAAATATTCAGAAAAGTAAAGGCATACTTTGATTTGGTGTGCTATTTTGCTGACATTACGTTATTAGATAGCTGTTCAATTGTTTGCCAGGAATATCACGACTTACAAAAACTAAAATTGACAGGAATACCAAAAACAAAAACAAACCGAAAATATCATTTGATTTTGGCTGGTTTAAAATATTCATTTTTATTAGAGCTGTTACCCAAATCCGGATAATTTTGGATCCGGATAATTTACTATCAGGATCTGAGTGCTATCCGGATCCGCTATCCGAAACCTCAGATCCATATCTGCTATCCGACACCTTGGATCCAAATTCGCTATCCGAAACCTCGGATCCAAATCCGCTATCCGAAGCTTCCGATTCGAATCTGTTATTGAAAATTACAAATTACAAATTACTATTCAGTTGTTCGATAATAATTTGTATGTTTTATGTATAGTTATCGGATCTAGATCCCAGCACCGAATAGTATATCCGAATTCAAGAAGCGGATCCGGATCCGAGGTTTCGGATAGCGGATCCGGATCCAAGGATTCGGATATCTGCAGCACTAATTTTTATTGACATATAGAGTTGGCAACGAGTTGTGCATCATTGCATACCGTTTGCATTTTAATGATGAGTATTTTAGCCATATTAAACTATACTTTAAAAAGTATGATAAAAACAGATACGTTTGCTTAGAGATAATTTAGATGGGTAATTCCGTAACTCCAATATATTTTTCTCGGTAATTTTTTAAGACGTAATGAAGTAGGGCTTCTTTATTATTTCAGATTTGTAGATTTATACGCCAGTGGCCTCCAAAACTTAAATTATTCTAGAAGCACTTAAACAATAAATTTAATTATGAACTATGTATTGAAAATTTTGAAATCAGTCATCTTCTAAACATGTGTGAATTAAACAACAATTTACGACCTTACTGTATAAGTGATGTTTTCGTTTTTGGACTTTTTAAAAAAATGGATCAACCCAAAACCTATTTTATTCCGAGGGAAAGTAATCAGCCGGAATTACCAGATGCACCATTAGCTTTTCAAAAGCTACTGCGATCGAAACTTTATCGAAGGGATGGAGAATTACCATCCTCCCTTGTTCTTACAAACCCGATAATACTGCATTCCTTATGAAAAGTCGCAGCTTTACTAATAAGCCATTCTAAAAAGAAATATATATACCTACAGCTCATGCACTGCACAATCGCGAAGATAGTGGGAGTGGCTATGTTCTCACGTTGGTGTTATCACATTTATCTATATACTTTTGAATATGTCTCACGCCATTGAGCACACCCTCTTGCTATCGCGTATCTGCCATCTGAAATTGCTTGATCTGTACATATCTATTTCTAAAAGCACACCAAACGTACGATAGGTATAACAAATATTCCTTTAATCCGGAATAAACCAGCAACAAATGTAATGTATTCATTTAAATATATAGGTTCATGAACACAATACATATCTTATGGAATATTTGGACTGATATTATTCCCAATTCACTTTTCTTAACGAATGCTTTTATGTTAAATGATCATTGGTTCAAAATACCCTACTTAGTAAACGATTTTACATTTAATAAAACAAGAAAGGTCAAAGTGTCATTAGTTACGGAAAAGAATTTATTTATTCTTGATATAAAAATATAATTCAATAAGTCGAATTAAGTTTTCATTCGATTTGTCCATCACTAGAGCTTATAAATAGACGCCTGGCATTTGTAGCAGAACTTATGCTCTGTTGAATAATATATTGCTATATTATATCCGCATTACCATAATATCTCGTTTATAATAAATATAAAGACACCACAATAAACACGAAAACTAAGATTCTTTATATTAAGTTATAAATATCGTTTCGTAAACGATGGCCGGATTTGTAGGGTCGTTGAAAGCTCGACAATATCTCGTGACTTTCTACTAAACATAATAAATGAGAGAAACAAATATAAATATTAGACCCAAATACGTATAACCCACAAACTTATAGAGTCATTTACCGTAAATATAATCTTAATATCTACAAAACGAAAGACAGTTATTCACTTTGCATGCAAATTATGTTGCGATGTTGCTATTTATATAATTCATTCCAATAAATACAAATAATACAAAAGAATATCCTTGGCTGGTTCTGAATTATTAAGCGGAAACTTGACGATACATTGAACTGTCACCTCCCCGAGTTTGAATTTAATGAACCAAAAAATTAGATTAACATCAACGACGCAGTCACTAGTGTTAATAGTTACACTTCATTGCCGGAAAGGGATCGCGTTTTTTTGATTTAATTCGTTTTACTCATTTATATTTGGATAATTCTGTCATCTTTAATTAATTCTTAGATACATTTGTGTCTGTTTTATTTCCTATTGTGGTTTTAATGTTATTCTAAATTGACATTTAGGTACCTACATCGGATAACTTATTAATAAAAGTAATAAAGGAACAATCTGACAAAAAGTATTGATGGGAAACTGTTAAGATATCTAATGTAATTGATACCTACATAAAATTAGTATTAATTTACGTGTTAGATATCCTTTAAGGTAAAATATTGGGTATAGTCGTTTATGCAGGGTGATGCATTTTCTTGTATCTTCTCTCTTTTTACATTTACCCACAATAACTCTGTCACTGTTAGCAGATTTCCTAGTAGTGGCATTCCGCCATAAGAGATAACATGCAGCTCCGTCTATTTTAGGATTTTTATACTTACTTTGCATGATCAATTAAAGGTACATCGTGATAACATGTGTTTATTTTCTGGATTTTGCGCAGATATGAGTATTATTATATAGGTATCTCTTTTTACATATTGCATTCAATTTTGCGTGTATAGACAGTTATAGGTAATGCTTATTCTATATAAGTTAGTGTATATATCATTTCTCTGGTGCTTATACTTTTTAAATATTATTACCAAAAAGCAACAATTCATTCTACAGGTATTGCTACAATCGGACGACCTACATTTGGTTTCTTCAGTAGGTCACTTTACGCACCAGGGCCATTTTACGCACGCTTTTGCGTAAAGTTGCCTATTACACAATTGAGTACAAAATACTTCTTTTTCGGCTACCACATCCGAAAGTACAACCTTACTACATTCATTCGAAGATGGAAAGCGCCACTTTATCGAATTGAACTATGAATTGAACGGTCAACGCATCACTTCCGTTACTTTACCGCCCAATAAGTACTTTACCGTACTCCTCTGTGAATATTCTAAAGTTTCTCTCAGTTTGGTTTTCAAAATAGCTGTCAAACAATCTGTCAGTCAAATATGAGTCGTGTGTATTCTGAACACTACAATCACTACTAATCACGTGGTATATAGCCAAAAAAATGTTGTGCGCACAACAGCTGGAAAGTGTCTTATCGAACTCCTTTGGGTGCTCGCCTCGGCCAGCAATCTGCAAACTCCTTCGACAAAACTTTAGTTTCCAGCCTTGATATGTAAATAACTATTTCTAATTTGATTTTACAATAAACTAAAACAAACGACGACGCAGTGCGGTGATAAGTTATTAACGCACTAATGTGTTAACAGACCTATTAAGGCACTGGTGGGACCTTTGTCGGAATATAATAAGGGCGATTATTGTGCAAATTAGAAAAAATACCATAAAAAACAGGTGTCACAATGAATATTGTCATATTCGTACGTTGAATCACAACAACCGTGATTGTAACACTAGTGTTTTAATATACTATTCTCGTCTCGTCAACTGTAAACATAATAGTATCACCCAACGCAATAGTAGGTTAATCTTACCGACTTAGTACGGTAAATTTTTTTCTCATTTCACAGTTATTTTCGATGTAAAAAATGCATAATTTCCTCTTGGTTAAAAAGAAACACATTTACCAGTATTTATATTGCTGTTTTAAAGGTTATTATAAAAAAATCATCACAAAAAGATTCACTTTTACAGTTGTCAAAATGCAGTGGTACCAATCCACATTTACCGACTATTACATCACCTTAATTGTTGTTTAAATAAAATTTTCTAAATATATTCTATATCTAATACAAATGTCCGTTTGTTAGATGATTTCAAGACCTCCAACTTTTCTCCAATTTTTGCGTTGTCGCACAGTAAATGACACCTATCACACTCTAATGTAAATAACTATTCCAATTGGATTGGAAAAAAAGTTTCTGCGCAAAACGGAGCGCACGCATTTGAGTGAGCGATTATGTTCAGATAAACCCTGCATTTTCTTGCGCTGTTGTTGCATTCGCTTAAATTTTAAAGGTGGGTTTGTTGCAAAATGATCGTAAACATTTTGCGCTGTTTGTTGCATTGGTTTGGGTGCACCTCAAGAATAAGGGTAACTTTCTTATCTGATAAATCGCCGGTTTTCTATATAATTTAATAACTTAGAAACTACACAACATACAAAAAAAAATATTAGTCAAAATTTGCTTGCTCTTAAATAATTTATAAATATTTCTTATAATAAGTAGGTACCTACTCAGAGAAAATCCCTCTTTATTTTTTTTGCAGATTTCATGTTTGTGTACCATAAAAATACATAGCCATTGCAGAATAAAAGTGCAACGTAAAAATATATCATAAATCTAGTGTCTTATAATAGACTACTTTGTATAGATACTGCAATGATGTGTAAAAATGTTGCAAATAAATAAAGTGCTTACACCCTGTATAACGAATAAATGCGGAATGCCAGAAATACTTCGTAGTACTATGTTTTGGGAATCTATCAAAAGGCAGAATTATTATACAATCATGCCAACAATTTCAGCAAATTGACACCTCCTGTGATGGGTGGAGACTGTGGCTTGAAAACTATAACAAAAATCCCAAAATAAAGGTGAAAAATCTAAATACATATTTCGGCAACTTAGTTGCCGAAATACGTATTTAGATTTGTTATCTAATTGTGTGGTAAGGGATTTTTCACCTTTCTTTTGGGATTTTTGTTATAAATTGACTAAATACGTATTTCGGCAACTAAGTTGCCGAAATACGTATTTAGATTTGTTATCTAATTTTGTGGTAAGGGATTTTTCACCTTTCTTTTGGGATTTTTGTTATAAATTGACACCTATAGACTGTTCTTTCTTGCATTAAAAGAAAATCAACAGATCGCTTTCGATCGCAAGTGCAAAAACACACTTTTGATGTTTATTAACGAGTACACATCTGCATCAGCAACAGGCAAATTGTCTTCGCAGCATTTCAAAGATTGGTTTAGAGAAGTTTCCTTAGCAAATACCAACGAATCTGCAAATATCTTCTTATTGGAACAGTGAAGTGGACATTCGAGTGAGACAAAATTTAATTCCATCAAGCAGAAAGGTTACTACATTCACGATCACCAAGAACATCACTGGTACAACCTTTAGACATTTACGGTTTTAGAAAATGGACAAAAATTGTAGGAATAATCTCAGATGTATTGGATGCCGTTTTTTCCCCATCCAGGGGTCGGAGAGGATTCCTTTTGTGTGTCAGATTACGTATTAATTATGGGATACGTTTTATTCAGTTACAAAATCTTCCCCAATAATCAACTATTACTAGATTGTGGGTTTCTTCTATAAAATCTTTAAGTTATGTAGTTCTGTTTCCGATGATCTACACTTTTATGTAAGTATTCTTATCAAATAGATACTCATAAATAACGGAATTGTATCTACAATTCAAAATTTTTCGCTACAGAAGGACAAGTTGAAATAACATTTTTAAAAGCACACCTATCTAAAAAAGATGTGTTTGCCTAATGTTGTCATGGTAACATATATGTTGAGAACGAAAATTCGTGTAATAATCGGCAGGACCATCATAGCTTTACGCTTGAAAAAGACCCATATAAGGTACAGTAGTTTGTCGGATTCCTGTAACGAATTTTTGATTCTATTTTAAAAAATTTAGGAAACTGCAGATAATTCAGTATAATTATAATGGTCTGACTATGGTGGAGATAAAGGGCCACGGAATTTGATTACAATGATGAGCAGAAGGTTGTTCCTCGTTATTCAAAATTTCTTGTTTTATTATGACTTGAATAATTTTCATTTTATTAGTCTTATTACTTATTTTTTCTCGAAATAGCTGATAACATATTCTACACAATTTCTTAGCTTTTTTGTTTCTACTTCACCAGATTTTACATTGCTTGTATATTTTTTGGTGTTAGAATCTACTTCGAGTATTATTATGTATAAGTATCAGAAGCATTGAAACTGGCTTTTGCAAACACAAATAATGGACGAAATCCATATGGCCTGTAAATTTTTTTTTAATTTCAACTGCATTGGTAGCATAGATGGAAATCAAATGTTGCGATAACACAGGATCTAATCATTTTTGTTATTTTGAGAATTCTTTGCGCTATTGGAAATCAATTATCTAGATTACAGATTTTCTGTATGGATATTGTTAGTTTTGGGAATTATTGCGATGGGGCAGTATTTGACTCAAACTTGGAAAATAATTAAGAAAAAAGGAATAATGAGCATTCGAGCAAAAAAAAAACTACGTCCTCATGTTTTAATCGGTGATAAAACTTTTGTACTCATACCTTATCTAATGAAGTTTTTTTCATACAAGCAGTCTAGAGCAGATGCTAGAAAAGAACAAGTAGAGTAGCACATAGTAGAGAATGTTTTTGGAATTCTAGCACAAATATGGAGGATCTTTATAGAAATACTGAAACGAATACCGATACCATAGTATTAATAGTCAAAACAACGTGCGTACTGAATAATTTTATACGTAGTAAAAAATACTTCGTGTATCTTCTAGCTGAAGAAAACCCGTATCCATTGCTAATCTATCCTAACATTGAAAATGACCCAAGGCGTGCAACGAATTTCATTTTCATTTTCAACAGAAGAAGAAAAATGTTTGATTATTTTCACTTTTAAATCAATTAAATTAACAAATTATCCAAAAATATTTGACAGTAATCTGAAATACAATTAGAATGCTTATGTCTAAACCGTTGTTGTAGGCGTTACGTACCGCTTTTATTTAATTCACTACCAAACTTTATAATTCGTCCATAGATTTTTATAATCTGATTGTGAGCACCTCAAATCGTATATTACTGGGTAGTTTTTAATTATTTCCATATACACTACGGCAAAAAATTCGCTGCGAACAATCTGCGCTTTGCTGTAGTATTGGTTTCGTGTTGGTCACGGATATCTTTATAAATAAGCAACGAAATACACAATAGCAATTCGCGCCTCGGTTTGTGAAATAGATATCATATAGTAGCATAAGGTGCATAGCATACTCAAAAGCGTAATGCCTGGTTATTGTGTTGATAAGATCTTGACATGAATTATTTTAGATGGTGATTAATTATTGCTCAGAAATTCTGATACGATCTCTCTTTTTTTAAATGTATTATTTTACTTCAGGCGAAGTATGCGATTAAAACTCATTTACACATGTTTCTTAATTAATTTAAAAGCATAAACCGTTCGATGTCAAAAAAAAGTACGATACAATAAAACCTCTCTACAGTGGACAGTCACAGACCCGATGGATTATTCTGTTTCAGAGAGGTGTTTGTTGAGGGGTTGTAAGAAATTAATATGTACAAAATAAGTTTGTAGTATAATTTCGTCTTCTTGGTTAGACTTATCATGATTAAGAATCCATACACTGCAGGCTAGATACAAGTATGATCATCTGATGAACACGAACTCCACGCAAAGTAGTACGACACAGCTGATATAGCAACGGATTTTTTCTCTCAGTCGTTTGATAAATCACAAATGCAAAAAGGAACTACGATACTAGTACCTCACCTGGTTAGACTCTTTAGAGATAGGAAATGGGAAATTGGGAATTCCTTTCGTCCAATTAGCCTGACGTCATTTCTTCTAAAAAGAATCGAGAAGAGGATGATATCTTAGAAGTAATCCTTCAAGATAGACTCCTTTGCGTATACATGCATACCAAGCAGACAAATCTACAGACTAAACAATCTAGTTTCCAGGATTTCGAACACATTAAAATCCAAGGAAACAACAATTACAGTATTTGTGGACATAAAAGAGACATTTAATAAAGCAACTTCTTCATCCCTGTGCAAGGAGGTTATAGCGTGAGGCATATAGCCGGTCATAACAGGCTGGAACGCCACTAAGCTTACAGGTACTGCTGTGTACTGAAGGTACCAACAAAAATGCAAAATGAAATTAAAAATGAAAAAATTAAATAAGCTAGCTCAAAGGATAATAATTTAACAGGGCGCAAAAGAACAATTAAACTCAGGGTTACTCTCACAATTAAAGTTATCATGAAAAGTAAAATGTGGGTGAAAGAAATCTGACTTTCTTTAATACTCCAAAAATTTAAAAGGTTTAAACAAAAATAAAAGAACAGTATTTTGAATGACATAAACAAACAATATTTTTATTATTTAAAAAAAAAAGAAAAAAAAAATGTTAATTACAACTTTGCAGAAAAAAAACCTTGGACAAAAGATCCTGGTCGAAATCAAAACTGTATTTGACTCTAAATTAAAAAAGGACAATGCTAAACCCTTTATCAAAGCAAAAGGTAACAAATAGTTCAGGAAGATAATCCTTTTTGATATCAATTCAATCCACGTGGTCTCAATATCAAAACAACTAAATTAAACGTGGACAATTCAAGTAATTTACATAAATGAACGTAAAAGCAAGCACAATGCTTCTATTCACCCAACCCGAGGTGATTAATAAATAATATACAAATCAGAAAAATTCAAAACGAACAAAATTAACTCTTTAAACTTAATAAATAGATCGTACTTCTAAATTGTGTACACGAATGTAATATCAATTATTATAAAATGAGTTCCGTGATGGACGAAATAAAATCAAAAACGTGAATTCAAAACTTCAAATCAAAAATCACAAAATGTCAGCAATGAAATACAATTTTACATATACTTACAAGCACGTGTCTATCAAGGAATTGAACTTACAAGGTTAAACAATCGTACACATATCAAATAACAGCTGCGTGCGCTGCAACGCACAAAGATCATAGAAGACAAACTTCTAAGAAGGACATGTGCTACATGAGCAAATGCTAACAAATTAAAAAGTGAAATTAATTTAAACAAACTGAACTTTTAAATAAATAAATTAAACAATCCAAAACATTAACTAAATCTTATATAAAAATAAAACAATTTGAAATTTCTCGCAACATTGACAAAGGCTTACAGAAATACTGACAGGGACCAGAAGCTGTCATTGGCATATAACAGTAAATCAACTTTAGGGTAAATTAGAACACTTCGAACAACTTAACATGCCAAAAGGTGCAATTCGCCAAATCATATTAGAACCAATGAAGTATTTGAACTTGATGGTAAATGTGTTAAAGTAATTGTTTCTGTTGTTCCAAGTTCTACAGATTCGTTGACTTTTTACCAAGAGACCTGATTTTCAACCAGATGCTGAGGAACTTGAATAAACTTTAAGATAGCATCCGCTCTACAACGGATCCTAGTAGCCGCAGTGGATGGAACGGTTAATGGAACCAATTATTACCTATTACCTATTATTTATTGGTAAGTAGTTTTATTATTAGCATTTGTTGCTTTCATTGCGACGTGAAAAATTTGAAATGCCACATAGTTGCGATGACATGTTAGTTGTTACTGACCTCGGCAACTAAAATTATCTGAAGTTCTAAAAATGTGGCTTGGCTAGTTAATTAGATTTCTTATTTCATATTAACTATATCAATAGATATTTTGTACATTTGTACAAATTTTTATCTATACCTACGCCTTGAGCAAACCTGTACTTTTGCAAAGCCTGCACTATGATTATTGATCAAAATTTATTTCAAAGTCACACAATGTATTTACGGGTGGAAAGGAAAATGCCCCATGAGTACACGCCTCGCGCCTGCGGTATACTCGTCGCGACGACTTATAAAGACAACAAGAAAGGTTTAAGCAACGGAAGAATCTGTATCCAAGTAGAGACTACTAATCGAATGTATATGTCTGTGTAGAGTCTGCATCCTGAATTTTTGGCTTTACACTAATAGACATTTAATTCGTGGTGTAATTTATTGAAAAAAAAAAAAACTACAAACTTGTGATACTGTTCTACACAGTTGTTAGTGCCGACATACGAATATAGATGGGATAAGACGAGATCAAGTATATGTGGTACATACATCAAATTCATCAATAAAATGGTAGAGACATGCACCTCCTCTGAAAAATTATGCCCAATGTTGGGAGACCAAGTAGCAGGAGAAGAGAGCTGCTATACTGCTTTTTTTAGGCTTGCACTTTGTACACGGTACATCCGTGGAGAATTTTTGAGGTTAAAAAAAAGCAATGAAGGGTTTGCAGCGCAGGCATTTTTTAAATACAACCAATGCCTGTCGGACAGTAACTAGCAGTATAGTCCAAGCACCAGCAGGGGCTCCACTTATTCATCTACTGGCCGAGAATAGAGCATAGATTTTGATGCAAAGAACGACAAGATGGCTCTTAGGAAGATCAATGCAATACTCAATAACATCATTAGTGTTCATTATATAGCTACTTATTTTGTATTTTTATATTTGTCTATTTATTGTCCTCTCCTACTGACAATGTCAATGTTTTCTTGAAAACCACGACAATAAAGTATTATTATTATTATTATTATTAAATGCCTAATATCCTATCATGAGTGAATTGTGATTCGTATCTTGACATTTTTACACCTTTTTTAAAGTGATTTCAGCTATCTGAGGATGATGACAGCCGATACTACAAGCGTATAAACACTACACAGATGGGTATGACAGATGAGTCATAGTGAGAGAAGATCTAGCGGAGAAAATAGGTGGGGCGTTAAATAGGAACTTGACGATGGAAGACACCACGGAGTCGGAAGCCCGAATTTCGATGCAGAGAGAACTAGAGAAAAGGATTCGTTAAAGACCTGCATAACTATAGTATAACATGATTACGCCGTTGACTTTCCTATGTAATGTTTAACCGACGATCCTAGAATATCATAGAAGATCAAAGAAGCGTTTTAGTCAAGTACCATGCGACAACACAAGGGTATTTGGGCCAAGCGGTTACCCCTCATCAAAAAGTATACAATATAATTAAAAAAATTCTTGATTTTCCTAAGGGTAGCTTTCTACTGATGAGTAAGGAGTCTGCTTTAATAATTTTAATACCTTTCAAATGGTTCATAATTTCTAATATATATATCATCCCTGTATGGATTGTAGCCACCCCGCGGGACCTATTGACTAATGTCAGTACGGATCGTCACTCCATTCCACTTTCACTTCACGCATTCTTCCTTTACCACTCCTCATAACTTGTTGCTTCTTCTCCCATTTTCGTCTACTCTCACACGTCTTGCATTTTATCTAATTTTCATATTTCCTCTGTCGTTGATTACCTACTCTTCCCATTTTATCTTGGGCAGTCCTCTTCTTCATGATTGCGGTTTCCATTTCGTTATTCCTTTAACTATTGCGTTGTCACACATACGATTTATATGCCCATACCATCTTATTCTTTTTGATTCTATTATTTTGACTATATTTTGTTTCTCTAGTATTTCATCAATCTCTTGATTTGTCAATCTTCTGTAGTGTTCTTGGTCTATTTCTTCCTTTCTATTATTATTTATTAGAATTCCTAAGTACTTGAAACTGTTTATTTCCTCTATATCATAACTTTCAATTTTTATACTTCTTTTGCTGTTTCTTTTTTCACTCTTGCATATATTCATATATTTGGATTTTTCTTGATTAACCTCTAATCCTCTCTTTCGTGCCTCTTGAATAATTCTCACTATTGTTTCTTCCAGATTTCTTCTGTCCCGAGCTATCACAGCAATATCATCCGCATAGGCTACCACTTGTATCGACTTTTCTATTATGGTTCCCTGTATTTCACACTCCCGCATTATTATTTCCAATACTATATTAAATAGTATCGCTAACAACCCGTCGCCCAGTCGCACTCCTGTATTAATACATACTTCCTCCGTCATTCCCTCAAACGTACATACGTACTCCTGCTTTCAAGCCCGTTATTGTCATCTCTATTACCTTAAGATTTTTTCCGGTATGTCTAGGTTTCTTTGCATCTCTAATAATACTCTTTCTTTTCAGCCTATCAAATGCCTGCTTAAAGTCTATAAATACTACCGCCATATCAATTCCTTGTTCGGTACATTTCTCCATTATTTGTTTCATTACATGTATAGCATCTACTGTCGATCTGCCTTGTCTAAATCCATTCTGGTATTCTCCTATCCCTTTTTCTGTAAATATTCTCAGTCTTTTCAGAATCAATGTGGTTAGCACTTTGTAGGTTACATTTGTACAATTGTATCTAGTTTCTTTGGTACCGGTATTATAATTCCGGATTTCCATTTCTCAGGCATTGTTTCGTTCCTCCATATTAGTTTTATTAACTCATAGATTCTTGGCTTAACTTCCTTTCCTCCGTGTTTTATAAGTTCACCATAGATGTTATCTGGTCCTGCTGCTTTTCTTTGCTTTAAGTGTTGAATTGCCTCATTACACTCATCTTCTGTTGGCTCCTTTATTTCTTCTTCCCTTTTCAAGTTCTTGTCTTCATACTCCTGATTCTTGTCTTCGCTCTCTCTTATTACTGTTATTTCCGTCATATATTTTTTCCATTTTTCTTTACTAACGTTCGATATGTCCGCATTCTTCCGTCATTGTTGCCTAATTTGCTCATATAATTTCGTATTGCTTTTATTATCATTTTCTATTTCATCCATTATTTCTTGACACCATTTTTGTTTTTTACTTCTCATTATTTTTTATGCTTCTCTCCTTATTTCTTTGTACTTTTCATAGTCATTTTCATTGTTTGTTTCTAACAATTTTAATCTCACCACCCCTTTTTGTATTGTACTTGTTTTCTTCCTAGTTGTTTCAGCTATACTCTTTTTTAAGTTATTCCATTCTATCTCTATATCGTTGTTTATCTTGTTACTTTTTAATTGTGTTTCCAGTTTTGTATCATATTCTATACGTATCTCTTCATTTTGTAAAATTTCTATGTTCCATTTTCTTTGGTATTTTCCAGTTTTTATATTCTCTGTTATTCTTAATTTCATCTTAGCTATAACTAACTGATGGTCAGTGTTTATGCATGTACCTCGCTATCCTCGTACATCTTGTATCATCTTACATCGCTTCTTTGTTCAATTTCATCATCAATTTCTAATAAATAAATAATATTAGACCTACGTAGATGTAAGTCACATAAAGGATCCACTAAACCTATTTATAGGTATATTAGGTACATATGTGGGTTTTATATTGAACAGGTAAAGAACAATAGTAGAGTATAATCACTACACAGTAGTTGCCCCTTTAGGTTTAACTAACTAAACGTAACTCTTTACTCGCTTTTCTAAAAAAGAGAACGCGAAAGTTTTCATAGAACTTGATTTTATTCATTAGCGAGAAAAAATTGCACAGATAAAAATACTCTGTACCTTTTTTGTTATCGCTGTGAGTATAACAACAACAGAAAATAAAGCTAATTGCAAAAGGCTGTTGTCGTAACTCCAAGGTGGTTCACTCATTATCTACTTTATACGTCAGCCCTGTATAGTCGCAACAACCACGTATTTTCTAGTAGTCATCAAAAAAGTACTTTACGATGCCAATAAAACACAGCATTAGAAGTCACCCCAACTGGTGCAGGGTCTGAAAGCATTATGACAGAAAAAAGGTCGACTAATTATGTGCAGAACGCTTTAATTACATTTTATTGCCTCTTTTATTGAACTTTTAATTATTTCCCGTGTTTAGAGCCTTCTTTAATTACTTAAAATGAAAACAGGCGATGTGCCAAGGAAATTAAAAGAAAGAAACGCGCTCGCACGCACGTCACACTTACACGCGCGTAAATTCCAACCCTCTTTTAAATTAGGTATGAAAATATTTTATGTCCCCATGGACGATATAACTTTCATGCTTGGTTCCCAGATTTAAAAATCATTAGCATCGATGATTAATAATGCGTCGGACGGTGTGTGTCGGAGGTAAGCTACCGTTTACAGGGGACGATTCGCCTTTGAGATTTAAAAGAATTTCGGATAAAATTGATGGTTCGGTGGACAATATGTCAGTCATATTGAGTTGTAAAGGTAAAAGTTTTCGTGTTGGCACTAACATATATTTTCTTAACCTCACGGGTATGCTAACAATATAAACCGGCATGCTAGTTTTAGTTTCAAAGAATCATATATGGAACTGGAATTTAAAAGGTAAGTATTATTTACATGTATAATATTTTTCTGCGGGAATGTTGTATTCCTTATATAGGGTGCATGTAGGAATACACTTAAATATACAGCACAAGTTTTCGTGCTGTAGTCACCCGAATTTGCGGTCCAATATGCGTATTATAAGGTCTGTTCGTTGGTGTTACCCTTTCTACACTGGCTCCTAAGTAAAACAGTATATAAGATCCCCTCTTTGCATATTATAGACAGATCAAACATGCATCAGTGTTATTGGTGTGACACTAATGAACAAAGCTATAGTAATAAGGGCAATAGATTAGCGTTGCAGGCACACTTTACTCTCGCATTTCCGAAGATTGCCGATTACGAGGAAACCTCGCGAACTGTAAATCGCAGATTTTGATGAAACTTTGTCAGCTTGTAGACTCCATGGAGTGTTACTTAAGCACGCTTTCGTTCTGAATAACTGTTAAATACTAAGAGATAGAAAAAAAGTTTCAATGGGGGACTTGTACCGTTTAGTCAGCCCTTTCGATTGGTTGAGATATTTATATACAGGCTGTTCTAATAAATGCGGAAGGACGTATGTTGTGCTTATTTTATCGTATTTCAGAAATTATAATAGCCTTTTTTGTGATAAAATCTATAGAAATGTAATTTAAAAAGTTATACAGGATGTCAACAAAAATATAAATTTTAGGTATTTTAGATAAGGAGATACTCTGTATACTGTTATGTGGCTGCATTGTATGTCGAAAATCAGTGTAAACTTATACCAGGCTATATTATCCCCGACAGCAGGCAGATAAAAACAATAGGTCACATAGTGCACTAACTGCTTGCTTCTACTATTTTTGGGGATATGTGAGTAGCGAACGTCTCACTTGCAGATATTTTTATTTTATCCGGGACAATTAGCCAAAATAACCTCGCACACATATCCCTCGGTGCAATGTATATAAGAACCAAATTTTTATTTAAATTCAGTTCATATAGTTTTGCAGTGGCAGTAGCTAACATGGTCCATATCAATCCAAACTACCCAGTGAACTTTCTAAAAAATGGTTTACGGATGTGTACCTATACCGAGTTCCTAGTGGAGCATCAACTTTACTACTAGATTCTTGGGATGGTCACTGTCCTCGGACTTTAGAAAGTTCTATACCAGCAGATAAACCAACATCTCTTCTTACGATTCCCAAGAAAACAACTGGACTGGCACAACCGCTCGACGTGTTCGGCTGTCGTGTGTGGAAGGGATTTGTCAAACGGTTTTGCGATCAAGTTTTGCTTGCAAACATTGACCTTAATTTACATCAACGCAATATGATAATCAAATTACAATCATTGGTCTACAACCAACTGTCCTTTCCAAGATATCGAAACCTATTTCTATATTCTATATTTTTAAAAGATCGTTTAGTTATAATATTGTTAGACTTTGGAACAAAATTCCACTAGGTATGCGTTGTTTGAGTCCGCTTTCTCTGTCCCATCAATTTCGAAAGGGTGCTTTCTTTAACAAGTAAATATATTGCTACGAAACTTGTAGATAATCTTTATGATTTTTATAAAATTTTAAATTAAGTCAACACTGTTTTCATTCTCCTTTCATACAGTCAGCGTCATATATTATATTCCCATTAACTCCACAGATATGCAACACCCAAGGGTAACTCCCTCAGGGTAAGTAAGTTCCTTACTATCTTAGTTACACAAATATAAGATTTCTAGAATCTTAATCCAAACTAAAAACTCATATTTCTCGTTTTAATATCATATATAGAATTCAAATCTCCCGCTAAATTCCCGTCATAAAATCAAGTATTATCAAATAATGCCAACTTAAACCGCTCGTTAAATTAACCCAAAGAATCAAATAATAACCTCACAATACCAAATTTACTAGATTCACTGTTATCATACGATAATATAACCTAACATTCCCTTTACGCCTTTGACGCCAGTTATAGATTCAAAAGATGCTAGAATCGCTTACTTCAAGTACGAAAACTGCTCCATTATAATCCAAATAATAATTCCAACTCCTAAACAATCATTTCAGTTTACAAATGGTGTTCCAACGATCTCACAGCAAATAGGCTCGAACAAAACTCTTCAATCAGCACCAGATTAGATGAACGCCACCCCAAATCTCGAAATCACTGGATTTCTATCATCTTGGCAGTACACACGCAATACTCTCATTCTTGTAAGTAAATTTGAAAAGTTATGGACTTACATTGTGATAGAAATTTAAAATTTCTAGATAATTATTTGAAAAGCAACTACACTCAGGAAAAACCGAAAAAGAAGTCCCTCACATTTGTTTTCAACCACTTAATATCACCTAGGCAAAAAGGACCCCAGCAACGATGATAGATATCGTTTCCAACGATACGACAGCAAACGAAACCCACGTCGAACATTCATCGAAGGAACACATATTTCCTAAAAATCCATGGTTACATGCCTTTTTTTGAATTAGATACGAAATAATAAGTTTTTAGTTTAAATTTTAACATATGTTGACAAAATATATAAACAGTTCAAAATACATTTACATAAATAATTTTATAGTTCATATTTGATTCTGTAGGTTTTGTGGCATGATATATCATAGCAATATTTTCATTTCCCTTTACAACTTTCTATTACTTTACTCTTTATGCTTTTTGCGCTTAGATTTGAATTATTACTACTTTTTGCTTATGATTTTTTATCTATATGCTTATTATACAGTTTTATTTGTGCAGACTACTATATTTTGTCTCTTCGATTATGGTATAGTATATAAAGGCGAAAAACACGCCAGTATGGGGTTGCGCCACTCCATGGAGCTTTCTTCATCCATTCTTGGCTGGATAACTGCTCACGTCCAATTTTCTCCACTATTCTTCTCCAAAACTTTCGGAGCCCTGCTTTCTGTCTTCAATCCTCTTCCACTTCCTTCAGCCACGTGCTCCTGGGACGACCGCGTCTCCTTGTTCCGAACGGCTCGCACATCACAATCGATGAATGCAAAGATGTGTTGAACCAAATACTTTTAAGATTAAAATAACGTTTTAGGTGTAAATTTAAATAATATGTATGCATTTAGTTAACTGATCAATGATTAAGTAAACCATATTTTTCCCTCGGTGTACTATATAATAATATGTAATAAATAGATAATATATAATAATAGAAATATTCAAAACAGATTTGGTACTAGTACCATAGTACTAATATGAGCTTCAAGAACTGTAGGAAATCAATAAATACTTATCTCATTACAAATTTTGTTAAAAGTATTGATACGGTCAGGCCCCACGTGTTGGGCGCCAATTGTTACGGATGCCCCCACGTGTTGGGCGCAAATTGATACGGTCAGGCCCCACGTTGGGCGCCAATTGTTACGGAATGGCCCCACGTGTTGGGCGCAAATTGATACGGTCAGGCGTGCGTGGGGTGCGGACGCAGTGTGTGCTACACCTGATGTAACTTGGTAAAAAGAAAGCGGTACACACGAGTATGACGCTTGGAGTCGCTGTAATGATTAATAAAACAAAGAAAGATCCAAAACGTAACGATAACTTTATTGCAATAATAAAAAAAAAGAAAAAAGAAAAAAAACTGGCCACGTGGTTGCTGATTTTTGAGGTTAAGATCAATGTAAAAGAAAGCAACACGTGTTTGCTGTATTCTGGTATTAGAATTAAGACAAAGAAGGAATAGCACGTGGTTAATTTAAAAGTGACGCAATTAATCCGTTTCTATAAGTAAATATGTAAATGACTGCTAGTGCGAGAGCAAAGTTACATGCAATTACAAGTTAAAAGTATAAATAGCAACAGTAATGAAATACAATAAAAGAGAGCGATTGATACGTTTTGAATAGTAGTACTTAGCTGTAGCGTGAAGCTGAGTTCGACGCTTTTTGGGTATGCTGCTGTTCCGTGGTTTTCGGTGTTTCGAGTTAAAAAGGATCGTGGCGACGGCGGAATTAACTGAAGAGAACAGAGTGTACTGAGCTCTAGCTTGAAACAATGGGGTTCCGGAAGCTGCGGGGAGCACGTGGCATCTGTGTTTTCGAGTCAAGACGAGTACGTCACACGGCAAATCAACTGAACGCGAACCGAAGACCAGAGAGACAGAGGGTGCGTTTTTCGTGCACAGCCCTTTTAAAGGCTCGGTAAGTAGGTACAAAAAAAAAGGGATGAACCAATAGCAACGTCCAGAGACGCACACAAAGGATCATAAAAGACGACGCGTCTAAGAGTTGGCGCGTAAATGAATGAATTTAAAATAAGCAAGTTTAAATTCCGCGGCGCGTAAGTTGCATACTCCCGCGCGAAAAGGAACCGCTAAGTGACGTAACGGTTTTTCTAAAGTCGTAATTGCAATTGCCAGATTAAAAGTAAAGAGAATGAATTTAAATTTTGCCTTCAAAATAATGTTTATATCGCTGATGTTGTCTATGATTTAAAAAAGCGAAATGAATTATTGAAATCAATGTCATTTTCGGTTCAATGCAAAGTGTAACAGTATCTCTAAATAGGTGATATAAATGTGAAGCACACAGTGTATTGCATATTTGCACTCTGCCATGCATTACTACCACTTAGTGTGAAACTATTGTTTTTTTTCTTTAGTAGATAATCATCCAAGATAGCTTACTCAGATTACGTTACTTAATCGGTAAATTGGGTTACAATAAGTGACAATTGTGTCACGTTTTCGCTTGTCATAATAACGTAATATTTTATCCCTTTCTCTGCAGTCAACATTACAAGTACAACACTGTAATAAATCCTAATCGAACGGAGAATCGAGAAATGAACCGTTAATTGTATTTATTTATACGAGAGTTGATTAATAACTGGAATTAACCTCGAGCACGGAGGTCGAAGTTGAACCATTTTTCTTCATAATCTCTCCCCTATGTTGGGACTAGATATCTCCGTGAATCTTAAATCAAAAAATGACTTGGCGTGTTTTTAACAGTATTATTTTTCATCAATTTTTTCGGCCCACATACAAAAGCCAATGCACTTTTAACAATACAACCATTTAATAAATCAACCAGGCGATCATATTGAGAAACGTCTCTACATGAAATAAATGTTTGAAAGGATAAATACCACTTAATTAAAACTTATACTTCATTCAACTGGCATACAGCAAATGGATTTGACCCCATTTAGTGCAATACAAATAAACCTAATTTTATATTGTTAATAATTATTGTGTGACTATAATACATAGGTATACATATGTAAGCAATTAAACAAGTTGTCATGATAATTAATAGTAACACTATTATTACTATAAGCATTCATTTGTTCTATAGTAACATTTATCTTATACTATTTTTTTACGTGAATACAAGATTTATTAATATCGTAAGCGCGAATATTTAGTACGTAGGAACAGTTTCAAATGTTACAAGAGAGGCTCTTGCCAAACAAACGCAGTAAAACAGCACCCAGGAGGGACCTTTGAAAACGGGTATGGATGGGATGTCATAAGAAAGTAATATAAAAGTGCTTTACACTTCACCCCCATAGTTCTGGAGATGTTTGCAAAAATGTAGGCTAGCATCCTTTTGTTTATTCCTTTTTCTCGAAAGTTATTCTAATAAAAAAAAAAAAAACGAATCGGCTGCCATCTGCTAGGTATCGGATTAAAATATATTATATATTTCTTTGAAAAATTTTCATTTATAAAATTCATAAAACAAAATTTGAGATATTTAAAATTATACGTTGTTATGCGTTAGAGCGACAACAACAAACAAAATCATAAGATGTAACTTATTATGTCTACTATAACTCTTATAAGTTTGGTTAAAAAATAATAAGTGCAACGTACTAAAACAAATCCTAACATGTCCGTTATGCATTTTTCTATTATGGCCCCTTTTGTGTTTCTTATTGATTTCCATGGGTTTAATAAATGTAATTGTGCGCAAAATAGTAAAAGAAGGGACCACTAAATCTAACAATCATCTTATGGGTAATAAAAGTGACCGGTGCAGCGACAGAGATTGTTAATAGCTTCTATTGATCACTAATCCAATAAGTCAAAGAAATAAAATTACATCCACCGTTTAAGAACTTATTTTTCCAATTTCAGTATTGCAATAATGTTCACATTTGATACAAGTAATAAAAAATAAAACAGAAGCCAAAGACCATGAAAACGTCATGTCCGTAGTAAAGTGAAGAGGCAAAACATTTCTCATCCACCGTTTACCTCAAATTAAGATCAGTTATTATCTGTTTTTGTATAAGCTAATAAGAGTTAATCCGGACTTATATAAGCAAATAACCTTTAGTACCTGTGCAGTTCCTTTGATTATGTTGGACTTAAAAATTTTAGTATTAGGATTAATGTATTGGTGGTATTTCTTCTAGTGGTTGTCCCAATAACAGATCCATAAGATAAAGGTAAATATAAGTATAGTAAGTGCCTGCCGGAGTCACACCTCAATTCTGACACCTTTGATTTTCACAGTTTTCCAAAAATTGAAACTTTAATTATATGAATTGTTATGACTTATGATGTTTTGATTCACTCTATGATTTTAATTTTAAACTTATTGACTCTTCCTGTCTAAATTAATATTAATGGCGTGAAGTGAAAGAGTATGAATGAGAATTAAAGATCTAAATCTCATTGAAATCGTAAAGGTAATTCCGTTAAATTGTCAAACCATTTCTACACACTAAAAAATATATGCAATTCCTACGGAAAATTCCAGTAACGTATAAGGTGAAATTGTCAAAAATTGGGAAATTTACTAGAAAACTTTAGGTATATTTTCTAATTTTTGGTAAATTTACCCTATACATTACTGGAATTTTCCGTAGGAATGGCAAATATTTTTTAGCGTGTACAACATGTTTCTAAATAAGAACACTATGTGGTATGTCGACGGTTAGCCACTAAATTTCCATATTTTCACCTTTAATTCTCATCCATACTCTTTCACTTGTCGTTAGTATATATACGACTTTCTTCGTATAATGCAACATGTCACCCAGCAGCACTAATGAGCCTTGGTAAGGCGAAACGCGTCTGCTAATAATGAATGTTTGCTGCTTATCAAATTTTGAATTAATATTGCCTGAAGAAGGTGAAGGTGTTTACCGAAACCGTACGTAGCATGTATTATTGAAAATCGCATCTTTATAACTTTTATAGTTTCGGAGATATTTTCAAATTTCGAATTTCTTGCCATTTAAAAAAAAAACATCATGTATGCCTAACAAAGTGCCATTTAAATTTAACAAGGAATCCAAAAAATGCAATAATATGTAATGTATTCCATTTAAAATAACAAAATTGGTATCTACTTCCGGTACAACCGAAAGTCCGCGATAAAAATATTTCCCTATAATACAATATAAGTCGGCGTATGAATGAATTTCCTAACTCAATTCGTAAAAGAGCAATGAAAACTTGATGCACTATTGCAGGACCCTCTATATGCATATTAACTTTAATATAATTTACCAATACAAATACATACATAACTTTTCTCAAAAATTCCTTACGGGTGCTATCGCATGGGTTAAACACATTTTATTGCAAGAAAATTAAAAAACAATTATCTGTGTGGTGAATTTCTATAAATTTAGGTGAACTTAACAACTCTTTAATTAGAAACCCTGCAAATGTTATTTTTTTGCAGTACCCTTTCGAATAAATAACAAAAACTATTTAAATTTAATAAACTTTTTTAAATCGTTAACTTACAAAGTCTAAGATGTCCGAATCAAATCAGTTTAGGTTGCAAAACGTTTAACCTGAAAATTTGAAAATTATATAGAATTCTGATGTAAATGCTTGATATATTCTCATAATTTTTCCAACTCAAACTTATTGTTAGTATATTATATTTCGATTGCTTAATTAGAGGGATAAAAAAAAAACGTTTTAATTTTTATATAATTTTGATTTTATCTCACTTCACTAAAAAGAATATATTATATATAGCATGAGTAATACACTCAAGATCTGTAAGAGAAACATTATTAAATGCTATCGGATTTCCTGGTATACAATATGAGATAAGTTATGTGTGAAGCGTTTTTGTATGTTGTATACAGTCCCTGCCCATACTGTTAGACGCACTTGAATTTTTTCAGTTATTTCGACTGTTGACTTCATAACAATCATTATTTTGTTATAAAAATGTTTTATTTTCTTAGTAGCTAAACAAACAGAATAAAACTAATATAAACAGTAAAATATATATATTTTAAGGAAAAACTTCATTCGTATAAATTTTAGGAGAAAATCAATATTTGGCGTGGAGCCACTTTTAGCAGCGATTAACGCTTCAATTCGCCGAGGCATGCTACTAATGCAGTTCTGAACGGTCTCCTGCATACGTGGGTGACGATTCCAGATATGTATTAATTTTCTTTTAAAATTTATATGAATTAAGTTTTTCCTTAAAATATATATATTTTACTGTTTAAATCAGTTATTCTTTGTTTAGTTACTAAAATTGCAAATTAAAAAATAAAACATTTTTATAACAAACGAATGATTGTCATTGCGTATATCTGTATCTAAGGACATTCAGGCCTATTCTGTATTATATCGTTAATTATTTAACTATTATCGTTACGGATTTCTATCGTACCTACTCGTGCAGACGCTATGTACACTAACGAAGCTTTAACGATATCGTTAAGTCTAACGTGAAAGATACAGAATAGGCTTGATTATATACCTGATACACATCATTTGCAAACAAACATTAGCTAGCATATCAAACTATTTCTGAATTGTTCTTACTAAAAGATTGTATCTCTTTCCATTAATAATACAAGATTATAAAATTTGCAAGATTTCAAGTTTCTTAATTAGTATACACTATCACCGAACTTATGTCAGAAAAAAGTCTGGTTCAATACCTTTTTAAAATAAAACTTTTACATTTCACACCAAGATTGTCAAATATCAATTAAATAATCTGGTATATTAATAATGAAAATTCTTTTGACAATTTATATGTTCCATTACTGTTTTAAGTTTTCAACGTTATTGTTTTCTAATTAAAGTATAAATCGTTAATGATTTCAATTATGCTCGCATAGAAAAGTCAGTTAGTTTATATAAGAGGACCGACATGTGATGTCTAAAAGGCTCAGGAAATATTTTTAGGTATGTTTTTATTTACTTGTTTATAATATGAAACTATGAGAAGAAGATATTAGAAAGTTACCCCAATTAAGACTTAGGAAAAAGATGAACGAACTGCTAATGCATACAGAAAACAGTACAGTAAGCTTAACAAATATTTTCTATTTTGTGTGTTTGTCAAATTTTCACCAATTAACTGTACCTAGTTCATTGTTTAGATAAATAAATAATTTATGTGTTTTTAATATTCCCTATTGTTTACCTGCTTACAATATCAATGGTATTATGTTTGGTAAAAAATAAAGCCTATCAATGATTTGGTTAATACGACGGAAAGAGATAACACTAAAAAAATATATTTGTCGATTGCATGTAAATGGTCTTCGAGGGAGTCATCTTTCAAGTTGCTTAAGACTAAGAAAGAGGTTTCTTAAATACTTGGATATTCCAAACAACTTCCCTAGCAGCACAAGAATCGGCATGATATCGGCTAAGCTTCGCCGATATTGCTGACCGATGTCGTAATTATAGCGGCCGCTGATATCATACCGATACAAAATGTGAACATTTTGCAATATTGGTTCGATATCGAAATTCCAATACTTATCCGATATCGAAATTCCAACATCTATCCGATATCGAAACTCCAATACCTATCCGATATCAATACAATTAAAATTAGATACAATATCATCAGTAGACCGATACATGATTGATACTTACCCAACGTTTTCTATGCTCCGCTGATAAAGTTTTAGTCGTCCTGGGATATCGCACCGATATTGGTGTGATGACTAATTTCTACATATAAGTATGTAGTTTGTCTATCCCCGATAGTGGATATTTATACAGGCTGTCCCGAAAGTGGTTCCCGAAACGGAAAAGGGTTATAAAGAGTATAATTTCGAGTCAAATTAGGCCCATATGTGATTATTCAATTCTAATAAGGTTTTTGCGAGTTTTATAAAGATCTTCCACAAAAAACGTTCATAAAATTATAGGCAAAAACAGTATTTTTTTGTAATGTTAGAATTTAGAAAGAAATTAGAAACCATCAACGTCTTCTGAAATATCAAAGCCGTTAAACAAAAGGATGTACCTTTGATAATATCACGATGTTTAATTTCAATTTAACTTCATTAAAAAATAACTTCATTCTTATTGTCGTACTCTTTTGTTTGTTGATAATTTAATGAACGTTTATATGAAGGAAGATTTTTAGAAAAAATAAATGATTCGTAAACTATGCATCGAATAATAATCACACCTAGGATTAGTTCGACTGGAAATGACACCCACATAACACCTTTGTGTTTGAACATTTAATTTCGGGGCAGTCTCTATAGTCATATTCATATTGAACAATGCGGAAAAAATACATCAGATTCATAATCACATTGCACATGTAATGTTTTTCAAATTGTTTGCCACCATTTTCTGTGTATAATAATTCATGACAAAATAGAATATTATGCGTATAAAATAATATACATAATGAAGGAAAGACTTTATGTAATAGAAAGTAAATAAAGCAATAAATTTCAAGAAAAAGTACTAATATAAAAATACTTAATATGTTTATTTATGAGTAATTGACACAAATATTTAAGGACATAATTAATAAAAACAAAAACTGAAAATAACTAAGAAAACATGAAACCGAAAACAAACTCAATATGTGCATATTTTAAACGAAAAGTAATTTAACATTTGTTACAGTTTAATTTTTAACAAACCAATAACAACAAAAATTCTAAGTAATACCTATAAAAAATCCAGTCGTCTAAATTATTCGTTCGCTAAAGATGTTATATTCTTCTTCCTTTCTTTTCTGCCCCCATCTCATCTATTGATATTCGTCTCTGTCCCATCCGGCTGTTTGACTCTAATTGCTTCTGTAAATAAAAATAACAGTTTTGATATAGAGTTACAAATAAAATAATAATGCATGTAACATTACCTAGAAATACTATGTATATTTCCAATTTATCAAAAGCTTCTTTGGATTGTCTCTATTTTCATGAATAATTTACATTAATACTTTTCGAGAGGATTTGTTTTAACATTAGATATATGCTTCCTTTAACGTACTTCCCCCAATTAAGCACCACATACGTATCTAAAAAAAAGTGTTTTTCTTTAGTGTATGAAGTACGCTTGTAATTTATTTTATTCTATTAATGCGAAACGTTTTTTACGCTACACATATTGTAGAAACAATGCTTTCACGTAAAATAAGAAATTTACAAGCGTCTTCCATTTTGTTAACGCTGCATATTTACACAATAAATGAGTACTAATCATTAAATTAAATTATATACTTGATACATACATAAAACATTATTCATAAAAATTTCCTTACCTTTATAAGCTTCATTCACCCATTTTGTAATGTGCACAACGCTTACTATAATGCAGCGACAAAATAAATAATGGCAACCACTTCACCTGGTCGCACTGATCGTCATGCTCACACTGCAATAAAGAACGCTATGATGGATTGTGGTAGGTGGTGGTGGTAAGATATTGCGGGTAGATCTAACTCCCATAAACATTGCGTTTAGATGCCAATTTTTATAATCACGGCTGAGTTAGAAAATTGCATTTGCATATTCTTAAGTTATAAATCGCTTCACCTTCTAAAACTGTTTTATAGTCGATATTAATTTTAATTTCACAATTGATGTCTCAAACGTTGAAATGTTATATCTGAACGCTCTTGTAATGCGGTTATATTTCAATCAACCAGTCCGTATAGATTTAGGATATTAGCCGACTTCCTATCGTCTAAAAAATGACAATAGTCAAATCCATATACCTCATTTCTATCAATATCGCAGCGGCGTTTATTAATGATATCGCCCTGATATATGTCTTGAGTTTCCAGCCGATGATCAGCCGATACATCAAACGTTCAACCGATATTTTACCGATAATGGATCTTTTGTATCGCAGTGATATCGTATACTGGTAGAAAGCCGATATCGGCACAATATCTTTGATATCGACCCGACATCAGGATATCGGCCCTATATAAAGCCGATCATTAGCCGATGATTTGTGCTGCTAGGGTTATATCTTGAATTCCCACTTTACTATTTTTTTTTTATATTTAGGGTCGGTATTTCAATCTCCTAATAAGAGTATCTAATAACAATTCAGCTAATATATATAGAAAAAAATGTAAGGTTATTTCAGTTATTCAGCTAATAACTTTTATTAGAAACTCTATTCGGAGATTGAAATACCGGCCCTTAAAATAAATTATACCGACTGCCCCAAGGTGGGTGGCCTATTATAGTTACTTCTACTTACATCTGGGAACAACTTTCTTAATTCAACTGAAACACCCTATATTTCTCATCATGGTGGGATTCCATATTAAATTTCATAAAACTGTCACACTTCTCTATACCTGCCTCGAAGTATTTTCGAGATATAAATTAATTCCATTTTCTTTTTGAAAATTTCCACACTTTAGAAATTTTTCTAACATGCAGCCTGAGATGTTGAAAAAATTCTTTAGATATACTTTTTCAATAGAACAGTCTGTATATTAATCAATTTTCGTAAAGCTTGTTAAATTTAATTTCCGAACATGTATGGTGTTCCTATACCTATACCGTTGCGACTTTGAGCTACAAGCATTTATTTAAAAGTAGTCTGATTTATTTTTTAACTTATTTATTCTGCTACAACGGCTGCCGTCAAATGCGCTGGTGCTCAAGTTAATACCAGCTAGTTTGGTAGTCTGCCAGAGGTAGATCATCCAGAAAATATTCTTCTACATTTCTTAAAATATTTAATAAATTACTAGTACATGAGTGAAAATGTGCCACTCGTGTGTTATTGTCACACGTTCATGACCTACATCAATTTAAAAATAAATGAGAAGGGGACTACTTCTAAACAAACTCAAAATTGCAACGATTGTAGGTATAAGAACACCATACATGTTCGAGAAGTAAATTTAACAGGCTTTCCGAAGAATGATTTAGAAATATATGCATGGTGCTTTATTTAGAAAAATGTACTTAAAGGAATGCGGTCTGAGGGTAATGTGTGGAACGGCCTGTATAATGTAACTAAATTCAAATAACATATTATATACATTATTATTAGCTAAATCTCTTGCAAAGGGCTATTTAAAATTGTGTTATAATTGAAATTTTATTGTTCTCTTCATATTGTTATAACGAATTCTTATACAGTCAACTATTGTCTAAATTCATGGTAAAGTGGTTGATAGTGTGTAGTTGATAGTTCCACAGTTTTGAGTGCTTTTGTTTTTCATTATTGCCTCGAAATTCACTAAATATAAATGCTTATGCAGAAAACAGTTACAACATTTTAAAAATAATCCGCGCGGCATTCTTCGCCTCATAAATCATAACCAGATAAATCATCCGCAAAGTGGGCTCTCTTGCTCAGAGAGTAATTAAATTTATTAGAAATGTCATCTGGTATATAGTAGAGCGTGTCTGCGTATCGTGTCATTAAAAGGGACGCATAAGCCACCGTGCATGCATCACCCGGCTGCTAATGAGCACGGCACTTTGAGGCGGCTTTGCTGGATATCGCTACTACATTGAGCTGCTGGCAAGCGATCTTCTTATTAGCTTGTCTGTGCGTCCCAGTACAAGCTATGTTGGGAGTATTTTGAAGATCGTCCAAGATACAACTAGCGAACACTGGATAAGCTGTGTAATTATTTAATGATCGCGCACTGAGTTTTCGTTAACTTTAGTTGTAAGTAGTGATAGTTTTCCCTATATGTAAAATATATTTTAAATATATCTTCTATACATATTACATCAAAATGAAAATGTTTTGTTAATTTAACTTTCTAAAGTTATTTAAAAATACAGTGTTGATTGTTTCGGTTTTCTGTTTTACAGCAATCTGCTTATTTTGTGAAGATAGATTCTACATATTGTATATATTAATGTATTTCTGGCAAGTATCGACCGATCCAATTAAAAGCATCTATATTAACTTTACTTTTTTCATTTTAATTTTACCTCACCTGTATTGTCACTGACAATAAGTAGATCCACAACAGAAATTCTATTATTATTTTATCGTTTCTAATTCTGAAAACAAAAAATATTCATTTAGGTAGGTATTTTTATATGTTTCGATAGCTTTGATGGTTCAGAGATGCAGGAACACTGTTGCTAATTGTTTTTATTGTACTTGCGATGTTAATTCAAGAATGATTTTCGCTCATGCACTAAACAAAATATTTAAATATTATATTTTCATATTAACTTATCCTACAATCCAAATAGAAAGTTCGGCGGAATGCACTACCCAAATTAAACAGTTCATAAAAAATGATTGAGTATAATAACAAAACAAATTAATACATATTCTTATATTAGAAAGATCGGAGTTTTTTTATTTAAATATACCGTTTCGTAAATGACCGCCATTGTTCTAATGCGGTCTTTTAATTGACAAGCAAATTTTTGTATAACATTTTGAAGAAGGTGACGTGGAATAGCATTGATTTCATTTCTAATGTCTAATTTCAAATCTCTTAAATATCTGGGTTTATTCACAAACGCTTTAAACTTTAAATAATCCCAAAGAAAATCATTCGAAGCTAAGAGGTCTGGGAATCTTGCTAACCATGGAATTGTAACATTTCTTGGAATGAATTTGTTGGGAAAGGATTCTGTTAAGATGCTCATCCTCATTCTCGCCGTATGAATTTCTTCTTCAATTTAAGGTAAAAAGAATTACTGCAGCATTTGAACATAGCGGGCAGCATTGTTGCCGTCTAACATTTCTTAAACAAAAAAAAATAAATAAGGCCCAATTATTCTAAACGATGAAATGGCACACCATACAGTTACTTTAGGACAATGTAAAGGTCGCTGATGAATTTTCACTGAAAAGGTTATTTTGGTTACCTTGATTATCATGAATCAGACGACACAATAGCAAGCCTGCTAATAATATTCTGATCATTTGTTTCCTGAGCTATTGCGACCTTACAAGCGTTTTAATATTCTTTTCGTGCTTCGATCACTCAAACTAAGGACGGAAGCATGTTTAACAACGGATTTTTTCGAACTAGCAATGATTGCATTTCTTAACCTGTCTTCGTTACGTTTGTTGCAGGCAGTTCTTGGTCATCCAGTTGATTTTTTGTCGGCAATAGATCCCAGTTGCATCTATTTATTGGGCCAAGCCAAAATAGTCGTATGCTAAGGACAGCAACTGACATGAAATGATGCCGAAAACACCTTTGGACAGCAATTACTGAATTAAATTGAATAAATTTCTCAGCACAAAAGACTCGATGTTGTGTAGACCAACGCTCCATTTTGACAACTGTGAACAAATTCTCAAGCCTACTTTTCCATTTAAAACTATTTTCTTCCAAAATAACCAATTCGTTTTTGTGTTAGTGAAATAAAATAGATAACACATTTTGCCGGACACCGTACATAAACAAGTAGTATGTATATTTAGCAATAGAGAACACTAAGTTCAATATAAAATACAATATTTTCAACATTCTATACCGGAAATATCAAAATTATGGCGAATTAAAGAATAAGTAAAGAAGAGAATTGAAAGCTGTCAAAAATTTTTCGTAGACCGGTAAATGTCTAAAGTCGGGAATACATATACATACAATTGGGCCATATTTGATAATCTGCAAGGGGCATATAACAAATGAATATGATACTGTAAACTTCCCGACTTAAGTAATGTTTAAGTAGATGACAAATTGAGATGCATTAATTACGTAAACTATACTAAAAGTTTGGGATTTATATTAAAACTTATTAGAAATGTAGGAAGTAGAAAGTTGATTAATAATGTTTTTGATCTTCAAAAATAAAATAAGTTTTCTTTGGGTATGTTTAATTAAAATGATTATTTGCCTGGATGTGACGAATAATTTTTGTTGTTCGACCTTACGTGCAATCTTCTATTTCTAGTTCAAATTGTAAGTAGTTTAAAAATTACTTTTGAATTTCCAATTAATTCATTCGGCACATTAGTTCACCCTGAAGAAGCTATTATTATATATGCGAAATATGTGTCAAACGGATTGTATCTTAGTTACCTATTTTATGTACTTATGATCAATCAATATAATAACTATCTTGTAATCTTATAATTATTAATTGATCAAGAACATTTCATATTATTCAGAAAATTAACGATGGTGATAAAATCAGCTTAAATTTCGTAATACATAACAAAGCAACAGATAGCTTTTAAGTGTATTCATAAAAACCCAAACAAACAATGAGGTAAAATGTAACAAGACAAAAAGAATATAAAGATAAATAAAAATGTAAACTTTGCTTCCGCAGGTGGAAGTTTACCGAAGAAAAGTTCAGCCATTGGATTGAATCGGTTATCAAGTTTTTGACGGATTTAAAATTTGAAAGAAACGGTATATGTTTTTGTCTTGTTACATTTTACCTCATTGCTTGTTTGAGCTTTTGTATATATAATAGCAATTACATAACAACTAATTATAATTTCTGATAACACCTATTTTACAAAAATAGATTAGCCACCTAAAACAAGTTTGTTTCAAATTGAACATGCATATTGAAATAAACATAATATAACCATACTAGAGACGTTTTTATTTTCATACAAACTCAAATTTTACCAATGCGTTGAGTTTACTTTACTCTGGGAGTAGTGATAAAACATTATTTCAATTATCCCTGAAAATATGAAATATTACGGTATTGTTCGGTGCTTCCTATTAAAATAACTATAAACAAGTTCATTACACAAAATTTAATGTAAATATTGAACTTTTTAGGTAAGCATATCAACTTCATTTCTTTCGGAATACTTTATTATGTAAAGTCCCTGTTGGTTATTAGGGCTTGTGGAATTTAAAACGTTTCGACGTAGTCTTTTTTAATTGATAATCTGCAACAATATTTATCTTCTTACTTAAACAATAGAGAAAAAAATTCGAACAAAGTACTTACATAATTTAAACAGAAGTAAACTGTGTTAATAGAAAATAATAGCAACAGCATTGTCAACACTATAAAGTTTTACACATTAAAAATTTTGTATAGGGGATGAGTACAACAGACAGACACTTAACATAAAGAAATGAAAATTGCGAAGCATGCTTGCGATACGAAAAGACTAAGTAAAAAATTGCATACAAAACAATACTCGTAAAAAGTTAAAAAATAAGGTAAAGATGACAAATACAAATAATAAGGCGCAAAGAAATGAAATTAAGATAACTAATTATTCTTAACGTTAATATTGAAAGTAGCAAATCGCCTCCAAGCTGTGAAAAGGGTATTTTCAAAGCATATTTAAGTCGTAAAGTACATAAATATATATGTTTTCATTGGATACCAACTAATTTCAATTCTCCTACCTGGTTTGCATAATTGTCAGGTATTTTACACGTAGGTGCCGTAATACTCGGTTTCTGCAGAAAGGAGATTGCAGAAACCGATGCTAGCCGAACCTGCTCAGATGGTGAGTAGTTTTGATAATCACTGCCCTGAAATCGGAAGGGGTACATTTAAATTCTATAAGTGTTACATTTTTGTGTACTTATAATATTATTCTGTTACAATAACTAAATTTAAAAATGTTATTGACAAGAAATCTATAAAAAATCGGCCCTCATCTAAATATCCCAACAGTCTTCAGAAAATATAGTAACGCATGTGGCTTCTAAAGGCTTGTAATTAGATTTTTTTAGCGATGAAACGCAAACGAAAGCCGATGATGCCGCTTAGGCACAGAACACGTCTACCTATCCGCTTGTCTTTTTCGCACGTGCAACGGACGCTGTGCTAAACAAGCGCAACAAAACCATCCAACGTGTATAATAAATGATTTTCATCAAAGTGATAATTCCGAGCAATTAAACATGTCGCAAGCGTGAGCGCTAACTAGTGGCCGTTTCAGTGGTTACGTGCCGTGCGCTGTATCCTTCTCTGTCGCCACGATATCGCTGCGAAGGTAAGCAAAGGAAAACCAAAGGCTCGGCGTGTTTCATTTGAATAATGTCGGCGATGTATAAATCAAGGGGACCACCCGTGCGACGGTGGCTCCGCCGTGGTAACCGAACACGGACACTAGCGCCAAAAATGTTAACAAGACACATGACAACTGCCGACCAAACGATGAGAGGGGCGGCCTCTGTCGGTTATAAATGTCGCATGGGCAAACCTTTTTCTAATTCTTTCTTTCGCTGTGCGTTTATTTGTGTTTGTGTACACGTATGCGGCAATATTATGTTATTTTTTCGGAACGGCGCCAAAATACACAAACCATTAAATGGGAGCAATTAAAAATGCCATAAAGCAAAAACACATTTATTTTATTTTTCAGATTACGGGTAGATACAAATTCTAACTACACAGGTACATGTACTGTGCATACATACTTTTTAACCAAAGAAAAATGTACATGCATTTAAATATGTATTGTTTTCATTATGATTTGCTGATTTTTGCTGGAAAAATACATTTGTTTCAAAGATAACTGTTGCACTTTGTTTCGCAATAGAAATTTCATTAAAAAGCATAGCCTGGGTCAGCAATTTTCAGCTCTGAGTATTAAGAATAAATAACAAAAATCCCAAAAGAAAGGTGAAAAAATCCCTTACCACAAAATTAAATTTAAAAATTCTAAAAATTTTGTGGTAAGGGATTTTTTCACCTTTCTTTTGGGATTTTTGTTATAGTTTTCAAGCCACAGTCTCCACCCATCACAGGATATTAAGAATAAAAACTAATTTTCTTTGAAAATTTATTATCTCATGTTTGGGTTGTCCGATCGGAATGTAAAAACTCTGCAGTTTTTTTGAGGCTATCAGGAAAAAGAATCGCTTTCTGTCTATCACGCACTCAGTTTTTTTTTTTTTTTTGTTAGCTTTATGTTTAATTTTTTTTTTTGACGAAGCAGCAGTGATTGGAATTGCAAATTTTACAAATCATGGAGGTGGACTAAAAGTTGAAGTTGTGTTAACATTCCTTTTCTTGCTGCGTATACAATTGACTTTTCTGCAACGATTTTTGGATTTAGGTGTCAATAAATAAAAATTGTCATTGCAATTTAATTCCTTCGCTAAAAGTTCTGACAACATTCATTGGTGAATGTTTTTTTTTTTTACTATGGCGTACTACATGGATTGTCTAGAAAATGAGGTGGAAGGGGAATGATGAGAGAAGGTTTACGATATTTTGGTGATTGTACTAAAGCGGATACTTCGTCAAAAAAAAAAAAAAAGAAAAACTGAAGTGATTTTTTTTTAATAGCGTCCAAAAAACAACACGTTTTTTTTTACGTCCGACCGGACAACCCAATCATGAGATAAAAATTTTCAAAGAAAAATTGATTTATGGCTTTCAATGAAATTTCTATTGTGAAATTAGGTGCATCTTTGAAACAAAATGGCTACTTTACGAAAAAAAAAAAATTAAAAATCAAAACTAAAACAAAAAATTGAGCGCGCGATTGATCGAATTATTATTATTACTATAATTTCCTTGATAGCCCTTCCCCCTCCATATTTTCTCTTTTTACGTTCTGATCGGATACACCAATTGTTAGATAAGAATTTTTTGAAGTTACACTACATTTATTGAGTGAACTTTTATTGACAGAACGAAATATTTCATTGTTATTACCATAAGCATCAGATCCTATTTACGATCTCTGATTAAGTAATGAGAAGATATGCTAGTGAAATAAATACATTGTTATTATTATAACAAATCATGTTACATTGGTCCAACGACAATATTTGTTACAATATTGTATTTGTTACGCTCAATAAATAATTGTGTGATAATATGAAGGAAATGAATATCCGTTGTCATTTTTACGAACAGCTTATTTACCATATGAACGGAGTAAAGTATTAAACGATATTGTCCGCTCTTTTAATGGCTTGCGTAACATACCTTAAGGATTTTCTTTATAGGTTGAATGAAAACGTTCATTATAAAACTGGGTTTCTTTACAACAATAACATATTTCATTGAGCCGATCAAGCCATCATTTCAGTTTCAATGATTTTGGTTTCATTAATACAATGAATAGTTTATTATCCAATCAGTTCCTTTGTCATTTAACAAAATCTTTTTCATTTATTTGATGAACTCGTTCTTCGATCCAATCTTAATGTAAAAATTCTTTGAACAATGCATTTTTTTCATTGTCTCAGGAACCATTTTTGGTTCAGTGTAAAGCGTGGCATCTTCAACACTAAGAGAGTAAGTTTATCGAAATTTCAAATTAAACTTTTTAAGCGGCCTATTTTCATTGAGCTGCTTATTTAAATTCGTATGACTTAAACACGCACTAGTGTGCTTTAACTACACACTAAAAAATTTTAGTAAATTTACCAGGATTTCTCCGAAAAATTCCAGTACCATTTGGGGGAAAATTACCAAAAACTGAGTAATTGTCCGTTTTTTAGCAAAATTACCTATACTTTAGGAAATTTCCCACATATCGACTAGTATTTTTCATTTGTAGGTAAAATTCCTACGTAAAAACGTAATATTACTAAAATGTTTATGCTTTCCCAGGGTTTTCTACTAAATTACTTCGTGATTTTATCCACAGCTACGAAATTTACTTAGGAAACCAAATACATACTTACAATGCGCGCATGTTCAATTTGTAGATATATAGCAAATAGCACGCACGGAAGTGGCAGTGGTCATTCTATTTGTTTTATCTATAGGCATATTTAGGTAAGTGACTAATTTAAAATAAATCTAGTAGTTAAATAATACATTCATACTACTGAGGGTGACCTGCAGCTGTATTTTCATAATTTACAAACGTTGAAACATATAGGTTTGTGCATATACAAACACACAATACACCTAATTGTGTTAAAAAAACACATTAATATGTCTCGATAGGATATTAAAAATATATTTGTAGTTTGTGTATTACCGTAATGTTAAGTAAATGCTTATAGATATTGTTTTGTTTTTGCAGTCATATTTCGCTGCGCTGAAGTAGAGGTTATGAAAGTATTATTCAACTTGTCTATTTATACTTAGAATATTATCTTACACCTATCTATGCATTTGTTTTTATGGTTAAGAAAGCGTTTAGGTATAACAACTAAACAAGCACATAACTATTATACGCTTAGTAACATTAATGATTTCTTCTACCAAATTTCGAATACACAATATATATAATACAATTAGCCTTCTTCATACTTTATTTTTTATATTCTCTTCTAATAGGTAATTTAAAACCTATATTTTACACACATTACATGTTGCATACCAAGATACTAATTGATATCTAGGCATTCATTTTTCATCAAAGCTTACGATCTTGTAAGTATATCAATAATGAAAGATCAGTTGTTTGTTGCAGTTTCTCCAACGCATCCTGATACCAACACCAAAAACCAGCCTTTTTTCACACTCGAAAAAGAAAGTTATAAGTTTAATGAAACAGTTGAGTACCATCTAAATGTACTATTGTTATTATTATTATTATAAGCATTGTTTTTTATATTTTTTAAATTACCTGTAATATATATTTATAATAATAAAATACCTACACACTAACGAAGATTTGGTAAAATTCCTGTACGCATTACTGGGTAAATTTCCTTAGTAAATTTTTACTAAGTGTTCGATACATCGGCTGGATAAACTCAATTTGTCCAGTAACTGTCCCTATTATTTGACACATTTCTGAATTCAAACGTTCTGAAGACTCAAAGGATGTAAACAAATTTGAATTAGTGGGGCAACGTGTGACAAACTCCGCCAATGTTTGTCCCAAGTGCGAGAAGGAAGGAGGGAGATGAGTGTCAACCTCACCAAACTAAGTTTTGTTGGTCCTGGATGAACAACGACCTCTTTAATAACATCGGGTGGTGTCTCATAGTAACTACCCTTAAGGCAGTGGGCATCCTGAATGTGAACCATATTTTCCCTCCTGCTTGTGGAAACTATATGAATCAGAGTAATGATTAAAATCGAAACCATAACAGAGATACCAGCAGGGGAGAAACCTGTTTCATCGGAATTCCGAAAAATGACATAACTGTCTTGGAGGAGATGAAGGCAGTGACAGTGCTGATAACATTATTGCAAGGTTACAAAAGCTCGTGGGCTGAAAAGGCAAAGGAAACTTAACTTTTTTTTATAGAGTAATTCAAGATGATAATTGATAGTACCTCAGGTATAATTGATGTTAACACCTTTGTATAACACCTGTTGTTATATTTTTAATACACCGCATTTTACCATCTTTGCTAATGGACCCACACAAACAGCTTAGTTTCCTCTATTATATTGTTACATATATGTCTAATTTTCTATTTTTAGGAAGTAGTGCAGGTGATACCAGTCCTTACATTTTGGTGTATAGTAAAAGTCTGCAAATACGGTTCCAACTTCACAAACGTAGTAGGTAGATTAGCTTCGGTACAAACATTATTTCAAGAACCATTCGATTCTGATTGCAATTTATATAATTATATCTTATGGCTGATACACATATGTATAGTTTTTTAATGTTCGGTAGCACCCGTTCTATCATAAATTAGTGTCATGGATTTTGATGTATTTCAAAACAAATACCGTTAACACATTATTACATAATTCAATAATGTAATGTTTACCTAGCGATCTAACTGCAAACAATATTTTATTCAAATAGCTGATTCCGCTAAAGCAACAGCAAATACAATTGGGGGCATATAAAATGATTAGCACTACAGTAGGGGAGACAAAAAGATAACAGGGTTAACATAAAGGGGCTCAGATGGTGAGCATTTATCTTATCCCTTTACACCTGCCGTCTATTACGTTCTTCTTGTGAGATTTATTGCACGCTAACAAACGCACTGGATACTGCAGGAGAACATCAGAGAAAATTTAATTACTCCTCTATAAACGAACAAACCGTGTACTATTTAATTGGATTGTTTAATCGACACTCTGCGATTCTACTATACACCATGCGGAGGTAATTATCAGATATCGGTTAAATTACAAATAATTAAGAGCTTTGGCTTTATCGATAATTAGATTCTATTAGATAATTTGTATGCGTTAGGAATAGTTAAAAAATATGTTTAATTTTTATCAGTGTTTCTTGTTCAAAATGGGTGTGTGCTTGGTTTTATTCCATTCTAGATAGCTACAATCAAAACTAGTGTCATAAAAATTGTTAATTGGAAGGGCTTTTACCTGGAAGAAGTATCACTATTTGATGTATTGTAAGGAATGTAAGTGAGCGTGATAAAATCTTCACGGCTACACTTCTCCAGGATTAATACTGTAGATCACTTATATTCGATTTGCAGAGTCTGTAATATGTACACTTGCCGACACCCAAAATGACTGATCGAATGCGCTCACATTGTTTTTGTTCCATTTTTTTTTTTCAATTTACATACATAATGTCTTTCACTTTGTTTTTAAACTGTACGTATTGTAGTTGTTTTATGTTTTTGGGTATAGTGTTATACATGTTAATTGTTTTCGTTGTTAAAAGTTGCGTATACTGTAAGCGTTTATATCTTTCTCTTCTTATGTGTGAAACTCTTCGTGTTCGATAGTCATGGATTTCTCTATTTGTTTTTAATTTTGCATTAATTTTTATTTTATTATTTTTGATTTTATACAGCAATAACATGTTGTTGAGTGTTATTAATTGATTTATGTTCAGTTCTTTCCATATAAATGGTTTTTGTTGGCGTTCTATAGTTCATATTATATAATATTTTAAGTACTTTATTTTGCTGTCGTGTTAATTTCGAAATGAGCTGTTTGTTTGTGTTTCCCCAAATGTTTATGAGATAGTTATTGTTTACAGTGAATAAAGCATTATAGATAGCTTTTCCATACAGTGTAGGTAACACGTGCTTGATTTTATTAATTGCTGCTATTGATCTTGCATTTTCGTCTATAAGTGTCTGAATATGCGTATCCCATTTCAGGTTATTCTGTATTCTTAATCCTAAGTATGCAATATTTTGAACTTCATTTCCTTTTTGTTTTTTTTAAGGATTATTTGTAAATCTTGACGTAGTTTCGTATTTGCGAAGATCATAAATTCCGTTTTGGTTTCGTTAATAGTGAGAAGATTCTTGTAACACCAGTTTTCTAGGAGTTTCATGTCTATTTTTATATTGCTCTCTATTTGAGTTATGTTACGTCCACTATACATACATCATGCATGTGTCATCAGCGTAGGCATACGTTTGTCCATGAAGAGGTTGCTCTAATAGATCGTTTGTATACAGATTGTACGAGCTTGGGGATAGAGTGCCTCCTTGTGGTAGACCGTACTGAGCATACATAGGGATACTTGTTTCTGTACCTATTTTTGTAATTTAAGGTCTTTCATATAAATAAGTTTTTGTGTTATTTTTTTCTTGAGTGTGGCTATCGGTGAGTGTACATATGCATATGTCCCTCATAAGCCGTATGCTATCAATTTCACTAGAAATAAAATACCTTAAATGGCGCAAAAAATATACAGGGTGTTATTTGCGTTTATGAATATAGTACCGGGTGTCCAACCTAAGATGCAATGGTTCCTAGCCAATTTATTACTGCCTTTTTGAAAAAAATTTTCAAATAAATGTTGCCTCGAATCACATTCTACATATGCTAAAATTAGTTTCAGTAATGGCGGACTTCCGGTTGTACCGGAAGTAACAACTAACTTTATTATTTTAAATGGAACACCCTGTATATTATTGCACTTTTGGATTCCTCGTTAAATTTAAATAACAATACGTTAGGGATACATTGGGGCTAAGATGTACCGTTATCGAATTACATGACGTTTTTCGAAAAAAATTACATTTGCAGTGTCTTCGGTGTTTGGATATATCTCGGGAAATACGAAAGTTAGAAAGATGGGGTTTTCGGTTTTCGCTCAACTATGAAACAGCACACGTCTTTTATTTTAAAATTGTTGCGTTTAAATTACAGCGTTATTAAATAGGGATCTGTAATTTTCGAACTCTAAAATCATGGATAACTTGATTTTTTTAAATTGAACGGTGTAGCAATTTTTACATAAAAGGATGTAAAATTTAATTTTCCTTCGATTTTATATGAGTATCAGTGTGTCTATCTCCAACGGTTTTGGAGATATTCGCAATTTTTTAGTTTCTCACGATAGATACGTATTGCGAAGCGCCGCCGCCGGCCACCTTCCTCTCGCATTTCACCAGGCTTGGAACTGGCAGCAATACTGGGATGCTTAGAAAGTGGCCAACAGAACACAATAGGACCACTAGAAACAAACAAAATGGTCTAAAAGATACTTGAGATGTTTAAAGCGGCATCTTTAAAGTCAACGCAAGCTTGAAAACGCACTAGGTATCTTGCCGTTATTAGTGTTCCAAGTGTCAGAACTGACATTCAGAGTACTGTTTGGTAACATGATGATTAAAGATGTTGCTTACTCAAGAAGAATTAGTAGATATGGTTTTCGTTCTCGGTGAATGTTACAGAAACGCTTTGTTAGCGTCAAGAGTTCACGCACAGTATTACTCATGTAGAAAGCATCCGTATAGGAGGGTGTTTGTGTCGCTACTGGGTAGATTTGTAAGTACTGGATCCGTAGCACGTACGAAACGGAACCGCAATAACTCCGTACTTACGGATGAAAATCAGTTGCAAGCTGCGATTTCTTCTCATGGGGTTTCATTAAAAATAAGGTGTATGAGACGCCACCAACAAACCCTGATGATATGCGCCATCGTATTTTAAGAGCGTTTCAAGAAGTCACCCCAAAAATACTCAGAAATGCTCAAAAGTGTTTGCAGGAGCGATTTCGATTATGTAGTGCCGAAAACGGACAGCATTTTGAACATTTATTATAATAGTGTTGTACAAATTCTCTGTACAATGACAACACTAGCGTTTAAAGTGTAGCCTGTTGCGAGCAAGACGCTCGAAGTGTACGTACGCCATACATTGGATAGAGTAATGTAGTTGTGTTGATTTATTGATATTCCAGTAATGTTATGTTTTCTTTTATCTTTGCTATGTTTGCTTGTTTCTAGTGGTCCTATTTTGTTCTGTTGACAACTTTCTAAGCATGCCAGTATTATTGCTGCCAGTCCCAAGCCTGGTGAAATGCTAGAAGATGACCGGCGGCGGCGCTTCGCAATACGTATCTATCGTGAGAAACTGAAAAATTGCGAATATCTCCAAAACCGTTGGAGATAGACACAATGATACCCGTATAAAATCAAAAGAAAATTAAATTTTACATCGATTTATGTAAAAATTGCTATACCGTTCAATTTAAAAAAATCAAGTTATCCATGATTTTAGAGTTCGGAAATTACAGATCCCTATTTAATAACGCTGTAATTTAAACGCAACAATTTTAAAATAAAAGACGTGCGCTGTTTCATGGTTAAGCGAAAACCGCATCTTTCTAACTTTCGTATTTCCTGAGGTATTTCCAAACACCGAAGACACTGCAAATGTCATTTTTTTCGAAAAACGTCATGTAATTCGGAAACGGTACAACTTAGCCCCAATGTATCCCTAACGTATTGTTATTTAAATTTAACAAGGAATCCAAAAGTGCAATAATATACAGGATGTTCTATTTAAAATAATAAAGATAGTATCTACTTCCGGTACAACCGGAAGTCCGCCATTTCTGCAACTAATTTTAACATGTGTAGAATATGATTCCAGACAACATTTATTTGAAACATTTTTTCGAAAAGGCAATAATACATCGGCTAGGGACCGTTGCATCTTAGGCTGGACACCAGGTATATAGTTTGCTATACTTTTTCCCAAAAATAAAAAAGTTACAGATGGGCGAATACCAAACTGAATCACCTGATATACAATACACATTGGTAAAAATATTTCTGTAATTTTACCATGCTGATCGTTAGTTTCTTAACGCTATAAAGAATCCTAGAAATGCACATACAAAATGTAAATTCTCAATGTGATCTATAAGTACTTTTTTATGTGAAACTAGTTACTTGCTAAATGTAAGTTTACATTTTAACGAAATTTTACATTTGGAAATTACAACATATATTTTAACTATAGTTTTACATACAAAAAGTACATCACAATGTTGTAATATTTAGATGTAAGTTTTTGTTTAGTAGACACATATATTTAGTAAATAAGTAACTAGTTTAGTAATGCAATTGTTGTTGCTTTTCCTTGAACATTTTATCACTTTGGCGTTTGTTAATATATTTTTAAAAAGGAATTGTAAAGCGATTTATGTGTATTTTTATAAATTTTCTCTATATGAATTTTGTTACTTATTTGTGTGGTATGGTAGAAATGGTAAAGCATTATCATATTTGCACAAAAAGTCAAGGTAATTGGGATATAGTGGCATTGTTGTTTTAAAAAATACATGTTTTCTGGTGATTGAGATTAATAAAACTTAACCATAGGGCGAGCCTAAGACATTGTCAGGTAACGGTACATAGTCGTTTGTTTTTTAATTTTAGCCTGACGATGTAATTGTATTTAGTGTTTAAAGCGAAACTATTGAAATTCAATATCAGATTTATCACACTTCACCTTACTCCTCATAAATTAACGAATTTTGTTTATTGTATGTATTGTTGCCCCATAATTTCTATACTTTTAAATTATTTAATTTAAGATCTTTCTTTTCGAAATGCAAATTTTTTAAATTATTTTCTTTACCAAACGAATAATTGAATTTTAAAAGAGGAGGAGGAAATTGAGAAAAACCTGAATTTGAAAGTTGTAAACAAGGGATGTTCTTTTAATCTAATACCAACGATCTATGAGTTCTTCCAATATATATATTTTGCGTGACAATTCTCACAGAAATACCACTTCCTTTATTGTATTCAGTTAAGAAATAATAAATAAGTAAAGCATGTGTAGGCCCAGGTGATACTAGTTAAGTAATTTAATTCAAAAGAAATAGGTATCGATGAACATGTTAATATTCATACATATATAAAGTTAAATAAGTAATAAACTTCCTTTAAATTATACTCCTATATATTTTATTATGTATTAGTTTGAAGCAAACCTATGTTATAAATTAACACCACTATACTATCCTAATACTTAATGTTATACACAACAATGTAATACGTGCTACAAAATTGCAGTGAGACAATAGTTTACAATTGCAGCAGCAACAACAATTTAGAATACAATAATTTCTAAACAGATATCTTTGTCTGAAAGCAATGTTTCTTTTTTTGCTTCAAAACAATATCGTTTATTTGTATTAAAGTTAATATCAATAAAAGAGACAATGTCTGTATGGTTAGATTAGTATGCAGCGGGTACTAAGACCTATTATAGAGCGGATCCTAAAGTCGATCCAGCAAATCCTAAAAATCTGCCCTCTCAAAGATCACCTATCATTATTGTGTTATTGTTACCGATGTAATTCCAGATGTTGCTTATAGCAACACTCTTTCTTGCAAGAGTGTCTGCTTCCTCATTTCCCTGAGTGAGTAAGCGCTCAGCAGCTTAGGGATAGATTGTTAGCCATCCGCAATATCTTAAGAGTGTTTATATAGCTCCTGATCAATTGTTGAATAGCGCTAAAAGCGCATGCCGCTAGTCCTTTCAACACCGCCTAACCGCTACTGAAGATTGATCGATGTCCTTACTCAAAAACTCTCTACCACATATCTCAATGGCATACATTTCAGCCTGCACAGTTGTTGTGTATTGTCCAAGGTTGCAGGATTTTCTGACTCTTAGACTGCGACAAAATATTCACACACTCCTTCCTTTGTTTTCGAATCGTCCTTAAAAACACAGATGTCTGCCTACGTCAGTGTTTTCTATTCTCCATTCATCTATGTTCGGAAAGCAGATACTGAAGAGAGCAGCAAATCAGGGGTTGAATACACATTATGCACATTCAAAGTACGTTGTCGGAAGTAATCGTTTTCCGTAATACGATTTTCGGTAGGTGTCACTGCGTTTCAAAGTCAAAGTCAAATGCAGTTAATCTGGCTTCCTTTTGCTATTTGTAATGAATAATATTTCGTAGAGTTTTTTAAGCATTTATTTGGTTCTATTTGTTTCATATAAAAAATATTGTCTCTAAAAACGGATTGAAAATATATATTGCAACAAATAAACTACCATTCTAAGTATTTTTTAGTCTCTGAGGGTTCTTAAAATGCTTTTAATTGTTAAAGATCTAATTCTAATAAGCTTTTCTTTAGACTGAAGTTCTTATATAACTTCAGTCATATACCTAAAGAATGCCGTATGGGTATGATGGTCGATACTTGGATGAGAAATTGTACTAAATATTCTGTTATTTTAATCTCATTATAAATTGCAATGCCTGTGTGGGTCCTATACTGTTAATATGCAAATTTATATATATAGCATATAGAAACTCTATTAATTAATTTATCTGACTTTTAAGTATGTCTAGTAGTAATCATAAAAAGTAAACAATTAGTAACCAGTAATGATATCTTAAACGAGACATAAATATGTAATTACAACTTCTGATTGATTGCAGGTAATTAGGTGTCGATAAATAATTGCATTTACATTTTCATTTGAGTATTTCGTGTCCAAGTAGCATATACACTCACTAAGCACAATCGAGCTTTGCATTCGTTCGAAAATTGCTCGAGGTGAAACGCAAATTTAATTACAACATTCCGTTCATATCGGACGCCTTCCGTGACTAAATTGTAAATATGTGTGTATATTATACATTTACGTATAGGTCGGGTAATTCGTCGGAATTAAATATACACTAATGGTATACAAGGATCGGCATCGATCTCTTGTGTTTTCACAAATCCGTCCGAACTTTATCAGCACTTAAACCAGTCCGAAACGAAAGCTCACGAACTTCTTGACATTATAATTAATGAAATTGCATTATTATTACGGTGTAAATATACGCTTGCTCGCCAATGTAATGGTCGTCATTAGAATTATAGGCGATTTTAGTGTGTCGGCTAAAAATCGTTAGTCGGTGCTGCGCAACCTGAAATTTCCCAAATTACCATTCAATATATATATACCCGATATATTATAGTATGGTAAGTATGTGTATGACCATAAATATTCACAATTACGGCAGGTAATTTCGTCAAATCAATTTTATATGTGGTGGTTTCAACATTTGCAAAAATTTATTATTTTCAGCACAGTGAAATAAATTTGATGATGACTATTGCCACATTACATTGGAAATATAAAAGAGAGAATAATATTATTTCAATTGTCCACCATTCAAGTCTTGAAGTTCGAAATTTTATTCCTAATTAATTTTGCTCTCTATACATAAAAGAATACAATTTGTTATAGGTACAACCGGATGCAATAAAAATTACCGTTCTAAGGCAATAATTCGCTTTCTCTATCGTTGGTAAAGACGCACAGCTGTGAGAAAATGGGAATGTTTATACGTTTAGCAGCTGTATACGTGTGTACCAACTATAGCAAAAGCATCCATCGATTTTACACCTCAGCTCGGTAACTTTAACTGTATCACGGCTATACATATACCTATGTATATTTAATGGCAAGGTAAGTATATTCAATTGTAAGATGTTTTGAGGAAGCACATATATTCAAATCCATTTTATTAACATATTTATAACAATACAGTTATTTTCTAATTATATACGCTAGAAAGCTTGCACCGACTGAAATAATATGCAAACAGTAACCTGTAGCTTACAAATAGTAGCGTTACGCTTTTTACTAGAACTTACTTTCTGACACAAGTTTTATTTGTTTTGGTAACTGGTGTTTTCTGAGTGTCACTAGTTCAATTTTTTTAAACGTCAATCTATTGAACTGACAAACAAAGTGACAGAACTGGTCACCTCCGTTTTGAAAAAATATTGCAGACACGTAGAGTAGTGAAAAATAATCGACACGTATTTTTTTTTAGCTGCTGATATTCACATGTCTTTAATAATAATAATAATAATATATTCTATAAATAGAAAACGTGTAGAACATGTCAACATATAAATAAAACAATATTTGATAAAAACACTCACAACATATTAAAAATTATACACAGCTATTGTTACACTTTGCATTGAACCGAAAATGACATTGATTTCAATAATTCATTTCGCTTTTTAATCATAGACAACATCAGCGATATAAACGTTATTTTGAAGGCAAAATTTAAATTCATTCTCTTTACTTTTAATCTGGCAATTGCAATTACGACTTTAGAAAAACCGTTACGTCACTTAGCGATTCCTTTTCGCGCGGGAGTATGCAACTTACGCGCCACGGAATTTAAACTTGCTTATTTTAAATTCATTCATTTAAGCGTCAAACTCTTAGACGCTTCGTTTCTTTTATGATCCTTTGTGCATCACTGGACTGCCATTGGTTCATCCTTTTTTTTTGTACCTACTTACCGAGCCTTTAAAAGGGCTGTGCACGTTAAACGCACCCTCTCTCTCTCTGTCTCTCTGTTCTTCGGTTCGCGTTCAGTTGATTTGCCGTGTGACGTACTCGTCTTGACTCGAAAACACAGATGCCACGTGCTCCCCACAGCTTCCGAAACCCCATTGTTTCAAGCTAGAGCTCAGTACACTCTGTTCTCTTCAGTTAATTCTGCCGTCGCAACGATCCTTTTTAAGTCGAAACGCCGAAAACCACGGAACAGCAGCATACCCAAAAAGCGTCGAACTCAGCTTCACGCTACAGCTAAGTACTACTATTCAAAACGTATTAATCGCTCTCTTTTATTGTATTTCTTTACTGTTGCTATTTATACTTTTAACTTGTAATTGCCAGTAACTTTGCTCTCGCACTAGCAGTCATTTACATATTTACTTATAGAAACGGATTAATTGCGTCACTTTTAAATTAACCACGTGCTATTCCTTGCTTTGTCTTAATTTTGATATCAGAATACAGCAAACACGTGTTGCTTTCTTTTACATTGATCTTAACCTCAAAAATCAGCAACCACGTGGCCAGTTTTTTTTCTTTTTTTTTATTACTACAATAAAGTGATCGTTACGTTTTGGATCTTTCTTTGTTTTATTAATCATTACAGCGACTCCAAGCGTCATACTCGTGTGTACCGCTCTTTTTTACCAAGTTACATCAGGTGTAGCACACACTGCGTCCGCACCCCACGCACGCCTGGCCGTAACAATTGGCGCCCAACACGTGGGGCAAGACCGTATCACTATATACCTACATATATATTTATCACAGACCTGATAGACTGCCAATGAACCGTATGCGCATCGCTACGGCGCACCATCAAAAATCGACAGGACATCTTGGAATACAGGCGTCATTACCTGCGTCACGATTCATGTAGCGTCATGCTTACGTTAGTTTTCTATAGGAAGTTTTTGTGTTAAGCCACGTTAAGTTTTATGCAAGTTGACAAGTCTTACTGGTATTACCTAACCTTGTAGATCGATTGTTTTATTTACTCTCTTTGTGTTATTATTTCCCGGACTATTTCTTAATATTATAAATTATTCACCGAATATTTTTGATTTATTTGTAAGAATGCATATTATAGCATTAATAATTGGGCTTATGTGATAATTAATCCAGGTAGTTTTTCCTGAAAAAAGTGATGCCATCGTGTCGTGTAAAATCCTGCAAAAGCAATAGTTACAAAGATGACGGAGAACTAACTTTTCATATGTAAGTTGCAGAATAATGCCATAGCTGAAATATATTCTGAAATTATGATAATACTTGGTGTTTCTATGTGAAATAATTTTTTATAGAATGCCCAAACATTGTTGTGTGGATTACTGTTACAGGGACTACCATAAATCCCAGCAAAAGTAAGCGTGCATATGTTTGTTCATTACATTTCCTCGAAAAGGATTCTTATAGAGCGGGACAGATTGTGCGAATTAAAGAGGGAGTTATTCCAACATTGAATTCAGACAAAGAAAATCTAAAAAAGTATATTTTTATTTAGAATCACTTGATATTCCTGAAAACAAAGGGTAGAGGTAAATAAATGATGTATAACATATATATTTCTTTAAATTTTCTCCACTATTTCTTAGGTAAATCTAATCTGCCCATCAAAGGAGGTACGATATATTTGCCAGTTCACCGAAAAAGCAATTCGGAAAGTAATGGTCTTGACAGGAAACAAGATTCCACAAGAAGAAAATTTCCTAACGACTTTTGTTTATTTACTATCAACTCACATTCCCCAAAACATTTTTTCTAGTTTATCCCATCATTTGTTAGATATGTCACCTCTGAAAGAAACTCGTGTTTCAATTTTAAGTAAAACCATAATATCGCCTTACAGCAAAATTAGATTTCATAATTTAGCCAAGAAGTTTACAGAAAAAATACAAGGTAAATCAATAAGGAAGGAATTAAGTAAACTAATATTATTTAATCATCAATAAATTATACAACAACTACCGCAGTATATTATTTACTCTTAAAGACAACATACAATGTTGGATTGTTATGACAAGTCGTGAAGATCTTATGAAACTTGTATTAGATTTTTCCTACGTATTTTTATATGGCGTTGAAAGAAATTTTTTCTTTTCTCTTATTAAACCTGACAACGAATGAAGTATATGTTACCAGTTAATCGTAAGTTTAGAAACTGTTTATAGGTCTAAGTTGTCCACAACTTTAATAAAAAAAACAATGCCATATAAAATACATAGGATAAAATCTAACATATGCTACTAATTATTACAAATTCCAAGTGCTATTAAAATTTATTGATATCCTTAACTTTATTTATTTGAATATCCGCCATGGTACCGACGTCATTGATGACGCCTGTATTCCAATATGGCGCATTTCAATTGCAGCAGTCTATCATGTCTATGATATTTATGCGATGAAAATGTTGTATCCTCCGTAATGTGTGTTAGACAGTCGTCGTCGGTATCCGATAATGAATAAATAAATTCTATAATCCATATTGTATAGCATTTTTAGTACTTTATTTTGCTGCCGTTGTAGTTTCGAAATATGTTGTTTACTTGTGTTTTCCCAAATATTCATCAGATAGCTGTTGTTTGAAGTGAACAGTGCATGATAGATAGGTTTTCTATACGCTGCTGGTAACATATATGTTTGATTTTACGAATTGCTGCTATTAATTTTGCATTTTTGTCTATTAGTGATTGTATATGTATATCCCATTTTAAGTTATTCTGTATTTTTAAACCTAGGTATGTAGTATTTTGAACTTCTTTTAGTTTCTGTTTCTTTAAAATTATTTGTATATCATGTTGTAGTTTCTTATTTGTAAAGATCATAAATTCTGTTTTGGTTTCGTTAATAGTTTCATTATATTATCAACATTACATTTATGAAACAATTGTTTTGGTTTATTCTGTAGTTGTCGTAATAACACTGAAATGAATGGTAAATCAAGTAAAAGGAACGTAACTTAAATTCAAACTATTAAGAATTTTTGGTTTTGGTGAGCGTAAAAGAACTTCTCGTCACACATTTAATCGAAAACATAGGAAACACAATTTAAATTTAAATTCAGGTAGTAATAATAACTATTAAGAGTATTAAATGGCAAAATATAATTATTGATCGATTCTATTAAATAGTATTTATATATAAAAAAATCCAACGGTAAGAACATCGTCCATATCATAGTTTTCGAAACTACTAATCTACTACAAACACTAACTAGCACACGCTGTATATTTACCGAATCAATTTTTTCATTTAATTTGTCTATATATAGTTAATAGAGAAGAAGTCAGACAGTCATTGATTTTTATTTTTAGAGATTACTGCTATGCATTTTTGTCACCAATGTGTGAATGCTGTTACTTAGCGAAGGAATATCAAACTTGATTGGTATTTGTTAAGAAATTGCTTTTTCGCAGCCAATTTAAAGATAATATTTGCAAATTTTAATTGTAAATAAAAATACTTAATGACATTGTACAAGCAACACATAGCATCAGTCAAATGTACATACGAGCTGTGCCGTGTCGTTTTATTTCAGCTTTGGAAGCATAAAGCATGTGTGCTTAATTTAATGACCAAAAGTAACAATTTTGTTTAGTTAAGGAGATATAGTGGTTTATTATAAGGTGTTTTCAAATGTATTATAAGTGCAACAGTTTTTTTGACTGTTCTTGAAAATAAATCTATTATGTTTGCTATCAGAATAAGAAAAACTCGTAATTTACACCATCTCTTGTTGATAATGTAAAGATTGTCTTTAACTACAACTACGAATGTTGTTGAAGGCGACGCGACGTTGAAATTTGAATATTTTAAATCGTATTATACAGTGTGTTAAAAAAGTAGTACAATCTGCTTGTAGTTTATTAAATACCAATTGCATGGAAAAATATCCCTCATAAAAGATGTTTAGTAATTTATTTCGTATTCATTAACGGCAGTTGTCTGATCTTCAACTTCTTTTTTTTATGTTAATTCATCTTTTTTTTCTGAAAGAGAAATATGTTTTCTATGCAGCCATGAATTTTTTGATAGGTACCATTTATTCACTAAATTTACGACAAAACATTAATTCACCCACGTATACTACAGGAAAATACAAATTCTAGTAGGCATTATCTTAAGCTAACTTCAAGCACCTTTAGGCAGTTTTAGGCGTCAATTGCTGTAAATTTACTTAAAGCTTAAATAAGGATAGCATGGCTCTTTTAAGTGGAAGGCAACGTGTCGAAATTCTCATAATGATATAATACGGCGATAGGACTAGGTCTCACGTCGAGATAGCAGGTGAATACAAATATCATTTGTGCACAACATTGTAGTTAGCAGGTTTTGCTTATTGTTAGTATAACTTTTTTAGACCAAAATGAAAATCATAAACAATACAACAAAATTTGAAAAACTTCAACCATTATGAGATAAATTATTATTGTAGTACTATAGATAATCGCTCAAGGCAATCTTCAAATTTTGCAAGTGGGCATACTTTACAGCGCTTATTTTTAATCTAGAGATGGGTAGCATCGGTATAATTCGTATCTTTGATGCGAATCTTACCCGGAGGTCAGATGGTACGAATCCCAACTAAAAGAAGATTTCGTATCAGTTTTTTATTACTCTAACAAGTATCTGTCGGGGTTGTCGGCAATTCTGAGCATCTGAATAATAAAATTTTCGAGACGTTCCGTAATTCGTATCGCCTTTATTTTATTTTTTATTTTTACTACATCGGCATGTCATCTGATTCAGATTCTACGCTTCTCTAGATTCCCTCTGTAGTCGTCCAACGAATAGCACGAAATTGCATTTTCCTTTCAGTTTTTTTTTTATTTTAATGACAAAAAGTTAAAAAGGTGACGACCATCACTGCAGCCAGCAAACAGTACAGATCCCTCGACACGAATCTAGGTTCGAGAAGGAGTCGTATTGTATGAATCTTTGAAAAGAGTCGAACTGCGCATCTCTATTTTAATCGTTGTGGGTGCAAATCATCCAATTGTGTCCAAGAGTTGTCCAAACTTGTTATTCTTCGAAGTCATTGTGGTAAAACTTCCCACTGGTCCAAAAATCTCAGCAAGTACAGTACCGGTTATTATATGGAAGGTGCCGGAGTTAGCAGTAATTCTGGCAACGAAAGGAAACCGTGAAGGTGGCAGGTTTACGCATCATTAAAATTGAACAATTTACCCCTAAATTATGAGTAAACTGTTTTATAGAATAATGTAGCAAACATTTGTGATGGAAATGCTATTAAAAGTCAAATTCACAAAAAAGTGGAGTTGCCAGGTTAACACTCTTAGCCGACGATATTTGTTTTTGTTAACTTTTCAAGAGACAACATTCCATCTTCTATTATTTAAAACACCTATAAATAAAAATAAATGAAAAATCAAACAGCATTTGAAAGAGCAACACTGCATTTTAGTAATATTATTTTAATAAAACAAAGATGTATTGACAAACATTCTCTAATCTTTCATCCACTGTTTAGAATGTTATAATATTGCATTTCAACTAAACAGTTTCACTGGACTTTATGGTGCATACGTATAGGTGTATGGGATCATGAAACAGCTAGGATAATAAAAATAAAAAACTAAAAAACGGAAGAACAAACGCTTTATTCTCATATTTCACTGTCTTTAAACTCTTTTATGTCAATATATACAAAAAAATTAAAATTACAACATTGCACTTGGTATCAATACATTAATAAATCAGTCTATATATGTATAAGGCTCCTTACATGCTACATATGTAGATAATACACATATATATATAGATATCTACAGATGAAATATTTTGTAACGGCGAAAATCCTCCTGCACGCGTACGAGAAGATAGGCGGAATTTCGCCGATGCCCGGCGAACTGCAATACTACAATACATACTGAATTACTATTCCTGAACGAATCGCAAAGATAGTGAGACGTGCGAGTTATAACATTTTTCTATTTTTATTCGGGTATGCCTCACTCCATTGAGCACGCCCTCTTGCTATCGCGCATTCGCCAGTACAAAAAATACATCTGCAATGATAATTACACACAAACACATATTATACCTAACGGATTTTTGACGGTTAGATCGCGTCACTCATAATTGTACATATAGGTGTAAGCTAGCGAAGTATATAAGTCTAGTCCATCTATCAGTTAATGTTTTAATAGTTTTAGTTTCTTTTAAGCTTTCACAACGCTCAAGCATATTTAATGTATGTATTTACTATAATCTTTACATCTATATAGCTGCAGTTGACATTCCGAAACTGGTACAAACTAAAATACTTACTTTGTACAACTATTTACAATGAGATCTTTCAAAATAAATAACAATTCAATAAATACGACCTAATAATAATTTCTAGAACGAAATTTGCAAATATTATTTACAAGAACGTTTACGCAATTTATGATGCCATAGGCATGTCGTCTTCGTCACAAGCTACCGTAGAGTGATTGTAAAGGCCTTGTGCCATCAACTGCAAAGCGAGTGGGTTCTTTTGGCCTGATGCTTTCTTAATCTTTGCCCTCTTATTCTGAAACCATATCTTTATTTGCGCTTCGTTCAACCCCAGTTCTTGACTCAATTGTTGCCTTCGTCTTTCGGTTAGATACCGATTTTCGGCAAATTCGTGCTTCAACCTAGCCAATTGGGCACCCGAAAATGCAGTTCTCGGTCTTTTGTCCTCATTTGACGGTTTCTGGCCAGGTTTCTTCATTCTTCGCGATCTAGGCCCTAAAACAAGGAGAAAATAATATAATATAGGTGTTAGCCTTACTAGTCAAATAACAACAGAAAATATTTTCACCCAAAAATCAGTAAAAACAATATTGTATATACAATAATTTTCAAGCTAAACAAATCGGTAGTGTAATACAAATATGTATTTTATTTAATGGTCTGTTTATATTAGAAATAGTAACTCATGCTTACATATAAATCTAGTTGCAATTAACGATAATTTTCAACAACTCGTAAATCTTTAAACAGTAGGAGAATCCCAAAACCATAAATTCTCGTCAACAGTGATAGGTATAAAATCATACTCTAATAGGTATCCATCTAAAAATACTGCAGGGCGAGAGCCGGCATTTTTAAAACCACTTATCCTCGCGATGACAGTTTTAACGTGCTATGGTCGAAATGTGTTTTTAGTACATTTGCATTTAATTTTAAAAGGCGTACTGATGGATACGGCGAAGGTTTCGGAAAAAAAAAATGGAATTGCCTGAAATATCATCGACCAACTAAAATAATGTCCTATAAATTTTCTAGAATGATTTATGTTTCACTAATATCGTGCAACTCAAAATTACGACTGTTCAACGCAGTACATTGATACCTACACACGTAAGACATCCACATAATATACACGTGCATATATAGATACATATATTATAAATTATTATTATACGACCTAGGTCTTTACACTTTAGCAACATGCAGAGTACAACGCCAAACGCAAACCGTAGTTAAGCGACTCATAAAATAAGAATATAACAGAGCCTCTTTGAGATATTTACTGCTTTTGCACTTGTAGTGTGTCTATGCAAGTACACAGAACAAATCAGAAATTACAGTGTGTAATTTGTTAGTTAGATAGAAGTTCATAGGAAATAAATACAAGTATGTGCTCTATTAATTATTTCAACAATATATTGTGAATTACAAATATCAAAGAAAAATTAATTTTCTTTGATATCCACTTTCTTTCTATGCTCATGTTTTAATCCTGACAATCAACACTACTTAGCTTGAGTAGTGTGGTATTGGTGCTCTAAAAAGATTCACTTTTATAAGATTTAGGAAAAGTCAAGTAAAACGAATAGTCAAATAAATAAGTTAAAGAACCAAATTAAGAAAGAAGTTTCTGCAATTATAATTTGTACCTATATGTTCTTAATTATATACAGTTTAGGTAGATTAATGCTCTATACCATCTTCAGGCAATAGCAGGCTTAATACGAAGTGCCAAACAATAAACAAGAAAAAGACTGTAACTTAACAACCGTGCTTTTAAATTAAAACTTGGTTAAAAATAGTATCATAACAAGGATAGGTAGAGCCAGTTTCGCCTGATTAATATCTTTTGTTTAACATACCGTATTAGACTTATTGGCTGAAAAAGGTACATTTACAAGAGCGTTAACGTTATACAGTGACCGGCATAAATGTTGCAACATATGGGCATTTTTTTTTATTATTAAAATATGGTAAAATCTTTTTGGGGGATAGGTTCAGCATGTATAAGAACCTCGGAATATAATAAAGTTATTTGAAAAAGTTGCTTAAAATTCAATTCTTAGACCGTATGCAAATGTTTGTAATACCGAGTGTCCAACCTAAGATGCAACGGTTCCTAGCCAATTTATTATTGTCTTTTCGAAAAAAATTTTCAAATAAATGTTGCCACGAATTATATTCTACACATGTTCATCAATAATGGCGGACTTCCGGTTGTACCGGAAGTAGATACTAACTTTATTAGTTTAAATGGAGCAGCCTGTATATTATTGCACTTTTGGATTCCTTGTTAAATTTAAATAACAGTACGTTAGGGATACATTGGGGCTAAGTTGTACCGTTTCCGAATTGCATGACGTTTTTCGAAAAAAAAATTACATTTGCAGTGTCTTCGGTGTTTGGAAATACCTCAGGAAATACGAAAGTTAGAAATATGCGGTTTTCAATTTTCGCTTAACCATGAAACAGCACACGTATTTTATTTTAAAATTGTTGCGTTTAAATTACAGCTTTATTAAATAGAGATCTGTAATTTTCGAACTCTAAAATCATGGATAACTTGATTTTTTTAAATTGAACGGTATAGTTATTTTTACATAAATGTATGTAAAATTGATTTTTTTTCTATTTTATATGGGTATCATTGTGTCCATCTCCAACGGTTTTGGAGATATTCGCGATTTTTCAGTTTCTCACGATAGATATGTATTGCGAAGCGCCGTCGGCGGCCACCTTCCCATCGCATTTCACCAGGCTTGGGACAGGCAGCAATAATACTGGCAATACCCTTATTGAAAACAATAACAACTTTGTTTAATTGTTTAGCCGTATGTGTATAACTTTTTGAAGATGTTATTTGGAACTATGGCTGTTATACAATTCAGTTAAAACATGACGTTTTGGTCGACTCAACAATCTTTTTCAAACAGAATGATTCTGTTTGTCCTTCGTGTTTCGTTTTCTGTATGTTTTAATAATTTTAGAATGTTGTATTTTTGCCCCGGGTACCTTAACATACTTTAACGGTACAACTTTTGTTGTTGATTTTAATTTTAAATATTATACTAAACAGCATTAAGCATTTGAAAATGGTTGCTGAGTCGACCGAAACGTCATGTTTTAACTGAATTGTATAACAGCCATAGTTCCAAATAACATCTTCAAGAAATTGAAAACAATGGTTTTTTTTCTCCATTCAAGTAGTAACCGTTAGTCCAAAACTTATGAAATTGGGTATCTCATCCTTCACAATGTTAATGCACGCATGAAGATATTTAAGTAGGTTTTGAAATCAGAAAACAACGAATAATAACAAACAACACAAAAATAATTAATAATAAATAAATAATCGATATTTAATTTTAGTTAATTATATTCTTGATTTCAAACCTACTTAAATACCTGCAATGCATGCTATAAAGTTGTGAGAGTTGAGATATGCAACAGTATTGGACTAACGGTTTCCACTTCAATGCAGAAAACAAAACAAAAATATTATAACTTAAAACTTAAAAAAGTGATGTTTACTGAGTAGTTTACAATAAAAACGGCATACGGCCTCAGAATTGAATTCTAAGCAACTTTTTCAAACAAATTTTTGGATATCACGTCATCTAACCTCACTTTTTGCCGATTCATCGCACATTTTTTAAGTTTCCCGCCAAACTAGTGGTCACGTGACGGGTGTTAAAATAAATTTCCTAGACATGCTGAACCTATCCCTCAAAAAAGATTTTACTATATTTGAATAATAATAAAGAAAAAAATGTTGCAACATATATGCCGGGCATTGTATAACTTTATATCAGTTACTTATTTTGTTTTTCACTGCTACCTTTGAATATATCAGAATGTTGAAGAACTAAACCAAATTTTCCATAACTTTAAACATGTGTGACTTGACATGTTCATTTATTTACTAAGTCTTTATATTTCACTTGTTGCGTTATTTGAAATGCGAGATATACTTATGAGAAATATAGTAAACGGTATTACTTCAGAGACACAGTACATTATTTAATATCAAGTATCCATCTATATATTATTGTTTATTAGACCAGATTGTACGGTTCATTATATCATATATTAGAAAATTCAGTATTATTATTTTAACATCTAGTTTTGTGTCTGTAGCAACGCCAAACAATGTAAATAAGGAAGTACTAGATTAAAAATGTTATTTATTAATTTATTTGTATACACAAAGGGTGAGCGCGAAAATGTATCAATACAAAAGTGAACATTAATATTATTTAACTGTTTCATTTTTCTACTTAATTATAGATAAGTACATCATCATGCAACAAACTAGCAAAAAGTAAAATTCAATTATGGTCGTTAGTATGTGTGTATACGTGTTTCTGTAATGGTCCAAATGCATTTATTGTTTGAAATAGAGACTCCAAATGGAAAAATTAGTATAGAAGGCTTCTTCTTCTCCTAAATGAAAGAAATTAACTTTGTTAGTTTTAGAAACGTAGCCCACCTCAAGTAATTTGCACGTACCTATAAAATTTTAATAATCTGAATGGTTAATTCTCCAATTACCTATTTCTAATACGTCATACATTTTCAGGCAACCCATATATATATAATAACAATATTAATATTACCAATAATAAATAACTAATGCAGATGCGGTTTTAATTAACCCTTCTTTGTGACAAACCACTTTTATTATCCTCTGAAGATTGAATTTGACTATATATTTGACACTACATGAAACCTATACACAAAAAAAACTTAACCTTCTCAAAACCTTTTCATCGAGTTTGTGTGCGAAGCGTTAGTTAGTGTGGCAAAGCTACCCCTATGTAATTGATAGCAAAGGGACCACCGCACGAACTTTTAGGGTAGTACTAAATTTATAACTTGGTAGGGTAGTTATATGTAATTATATATATTTAAAAAAGATAGATAGGAGTTACCTACGGTAGAAAGAAGATATCTACATTAATTGATTTTGTATAAAAGGTGTTATGTAATTGTATATATTGTAAATACAAAGATTATATTGTTTTAAATCAAATCTGTATTCTAGTAGAAATACCTTCAAAGCTACGTTGAAATACCTGCAGCTGCTATTCCATGATCGGCAAGTCCTTCAAGCATAGAGGTAACATTGGTTGCATAGGTACATCTACTTAACACCGAGCTTTTAAATATAAATTGAGTTTATTCAGGTGTCACTAACAATTAGCTCATAATAAATATTAGGATCTAATAATGATGATAACATGAAAACGAATTTAAGAAACAAAATTCATATTAATTTAAGATTTATTTAGAAAGATAGAGAGCAACATGGGAAATGAGCGAACACCCAGACCACAGTTAAAGACCGATTTGACATTAGAATTTATCACACTTTTTCCGTTGTGTCACGATAAAAGCAGTTGTGAGAAATCGGCTCATTTTTCTTATAAAATGATAAAATAATATTGCCAATACTAATAGATAAAATAAAACTCCATGAATGAGCCAATAATATCTATAACTTTAAAGATTTAGACCCAGTAAATAAAACATGAACATAATTTATAGATTGAAGTAGAAATAAAATGAGTGGCCAAAATTGAGCTGCTTGTAGTTACCATTATTTTATTTTATTCAAAATTGCAACGTTTCGATGCACAGATTACATTATTTTTAACTGAAAACAACTTTTTCCTTTCAGAGTTTTCTTTACGTTTGACTCAACAAAATATTGATCTTCAGTTTACAAAATATCGCTTTGGGTGAACATTATTACAAGAAAGGAAAATTATGTTCTTGATTGAACAACATAACGCTTTGCCACTATTGAAAAGAATTATTTCTTTAACTCAATGCATATTCCTTTGATTTAAAGAAATCTTTCTCTCTGTGCAGCCCGAAAACTTCTGAAAGGCGAGTTCGATATAGGTACGTGATTTATTGTTGCCTAATAGGTACTTAATCTAGAAATTCTTTGAAAAGAAACACATATATTGTACATAGAGATTGTAAACAGTGCCAAAACTTTTTGACGCGTTTAGAATTTCTGTTTAATTTGTGCATATAACGTATAATAAATAAATTCAATTTTATTACAAGTTAATCAATATTATTTTATTAGATAGTAGTAATGAGAGGTTATGAATGCATCTTCTCTTATTTTTAATTATATCTTCAAATATATTGTTTATATATTAGAATAAAGTCAGTAATATCAAAGATCTCTTAAAAGATATTTTTAATAAAGTGTTTAACAATGTAATAGCTTTCACGGAACGTTAATCAAGTTAAGGACGTTAAGTAATATTATGAAATATTTTATCAAAGATTTTTGTGAAGTATCTTCGGTATTTTGTTATCAGCTCCCATACGCATAATGTTTATAAATTGGAGTTGATTTGCGCGTATTGGCGTACTTCCATCTAAAATAGATATAAAAGCAGTATTCATGGTGGTGAGGGAAAGTCCATAGGCTTCCCTATGGACAATCTCAGTAGCAGGCTACGCGCAACTCAGTCCTTTAGGCATAGCCTCTTCCTGCTGCAGATCGCAGTGCGGGGTACAACTACCCCATCCTACTCGAGGTACCACTGTGCAAGCAAAACACTGCGGTCTAGACCAGTAAAGGTCGAAAAAAAATCTCCTGACCCGGCTGTCGTGTCGTGGCTAAGGGTTTGCACCAGGATCAACGGTGCCGGATGGAGCACGTCATCTGTCCGATATACCAGGCACTTCCATGCTGTCGTGGACATGTCTCGCGAGCGTGGGGTGTTGGGGGATCTTGGCTTAACCGCCCGGATCGAGAGGAGACAACCTCACAAATAAACCTAAATCCTAAGGCAAAGGGGTCCGGCCGAAGGGATGCGTGGCTAAATAGAAGATTAGTCTGCGAGGACCTCAACCTTGGGGCACCAGGGGGAACCCCACTGTATTTACCCCTCCATCCTACATGCGGGGCTCTGTAGAGGTGGATTGTTACTTCCCTAGCTACTCGTGGGATCCATTATGAGTAAGAATTTAAACAAAACCAAAGAGCGGGATGTTACCGCACAAACTACCGGGACTACTGATAGAGACAAACCATCTACCAGCGCAACCGGGACAAAAGAAAGGACGGGCCGTCGTTCGACACCCCGTCCTAGCTTAGGGCAACCAGGAGGCCTGGATGATCCGAGGAGGAAGGGCCTCAGCGGAGCAGGCGTAAAATGGTACCTGCGCTTTCTTAAACAGGGACTAACACCTGAGGAAGCCAGGGAAAAAGTAGTCAAGCAAAAGCTTGAAAGAGAGAAGGCACTGCCACAAACGACGGCAGGAACAAGTTCGGGCAAACGGGGCAGTGAGCACATCTCACCTGCCCAAGCACCCCGGCTTAAGAAGAGGAAGACAAAACCTCTTACCTCTAGTGCAGCAGGCACAGTTGGGCAAGCCACCAGCTATGCCACGGCTGCAAAGATAATTAAAGTAGCAGTACTACCTGAGGAATACCCTCAAGTAATGCTGGACGCAACCCTGTTGTCCTCGCTGGAGGAAGCTCTAGTCGAGCACGGTACGCGGTCTGCAGTTTGCCGGCATACACTTCCGTCAGGGAGCAATGCTGGTCGACTGTGAGACTGAGCAGACAGTTAACTGGCTCGACCAGGTAGTAGGCTGTCTGCCATTATGGAAAGGACCCAAACTGGTGACGAGGAAGGGAGACGACCTCCCAAAACCCCACGTCATGACAGTTTTTCTTCCAAGAAGTAAGGGTCAGGAAGCAGAGAAACTGCTAAAGCTGCTGGATATTCAGAATCCTGAAATCCAGACAGACCTCTGGAAGGTCATGCACCTCAAGGAGGAAGGACACGGCCAAGTACTCACCATTGGGATTGACCCCAAATCTTGTGAGGCGATTTTGGCAAAGGGATGCAGTATCCACTACCGGTTTGGTAGGATCCCTGTGTCAGGGCTCAAGAAGAGTCAAGGAAAACCAGAGTGCAAACAGACTACCTCTGAGACCTCTGGGGCTACGGCAGAACAGCGGGAGACCGACGAGAGAACCTCGCCGGCCTCTCGAGGTACACTGGACGACATCAACCTAGATGACGTCAGGATCGAGTCCGATTCGAATGGAGAAGCCACTCTGACGCCACAGGAGTGTGCAGTACTGGAGGCAGTTGACCCTCCATCCGACTAGTCGTCTTCACCAGGCTGGCGCAGATTAACTTGCAGCATGCGAGGGGAGCCTCTGCTGTGGCTGCAAGGTTATTCGCCAAACACGACCTGGGACTTGTATTGATTCAAGAACCTTGGATCAATCGAGGACAGATCAAAGGTCTGTCATGCAAAGACTCACAGGTAATATGGGATCGCAGGCAGGAACACCCTAGGGCCTGCATCCTAATCAGGAATAATATTAAGTATATGTGTGTTTCAGAATTTATGACTCGGGACCTGACAGCCGTCATGGTACACCTCGATATTGGGGGAAAAAACCGAGCCATTGTCATTGCCTCCGCATACTTCGCCAACGACGGGACAACACCACCGCCTTCAGAAGTGAGAGAGCTGGTGAGGTATTGCAGCAGGAAGAACCTGCCGCTGATAGTAGGCTGCGACGCGAATGCACACCACGTCATGTGGGGAAGCAGCGACGTCAATGAAAGAGGTAAGTCCCTTTTAGAATTTTTATTAGCTTGTAACCTCCAAATCCTCAATGTGGGCAAAGAACCAACGTTTGTTACAAGGGTAAGGAAGGAAGTACTAGATGTGACATTTAGCAGCTTTAGTCTGAGTAGTATGGTTAAAAACTGGAAGGTTTCAAGTGAACCCTCCCTGTCAGATCACAGGATAATAGAGTTCACTTTAGAGGGACTAGACTCCTCAACCTCCCATAGCAGGAATCCGAGGAAAACAAACTGGGAGCAGTATACAGTTTCCTTAAGAGAAAACCTGAACCAGCTGAGTACAAGCGGGACAACACACCACCTCAAACTGGAACAGGACGTAGAACACTTCAGCGAGGCGATAACAAAGGCTTTTGAAGCCAACTGCCCGCTAACCCCGAGGAAGCCGGCCAAGGATACCCCTTGGTGGAGCGGATATCTAGCAAACATCAGATCTGATGTTCGTCACCTGTTCAACAAGGCAAAGGTTGACGGGGACTGGCGAAGGTATAAAGAAAAGTTGACTTTATACAATAAAGAGATAAGGAAGGCTAAAAGGCAAAACTTTAAGAACTTTTGCGAAAACATCACTTCCACTCCGATTGCAGCAAGGCTTCACAGGGCAATGGCAAAAGGTGGAACAAGACCTGTGATGGCCTTAAGAAAGCTAGATGGTAGCTACACGGAAAGGGAAAGCGAGCGGGCTACCCTGCTCCTTGAAACGCATTTCCCCGATAGCGAGCAGACAGATCCAGAAGACGCAACTGGAAACACCAGGAGGGCCAAACCTGAGGACTGGGAAATTGCCAGACGGATCTGTACAAGACAGCGCATGAAGTGGGCTATAAACACCTTCCAGCCTTTCAAATCGCCAGGAGCAGACGGGATTTTCCCCGTGCTCCTGCAGAAAGGGCAGGAAGAAGTAATACAACACCTTGTAAATATAACAAGGAGTAGTCTGGCGCTGGGACATATACCCCAAAGTTGGAGAAGGGCAAAAGTCACCTTCATACCAAAGATAGGGAAGGAGGATGGGACTAACCCCAAATCCTACAGACCCATTAGCTTGACGTCATTTGTACTGAAAGCAATGGAAAAAGTAATAGACAACTATGTCAGACTGGAGGTGATGGAAAAGGCTCCACTTCACAAGAGTCAGCATGCATACAGGGCAGGTAGATCGACAGAGACTGCCCTGCATGAGCTAACCGGAATCATTCAGGAAACTCTGGATGAAGGAGAAACAGCGATCTGTGCCTTCCTAGACATCTCCGGTGCGTTTGACAATACCTCTCATGAGGCGGTCAGACGAGCGCTGGAAACAAGGGGGGTGAGTAAAACAGTAACAAGATGGATAAGCGAGGTGCTCTCTACGAGGATAACTGAGACAACAATAGGCGAACAGACTATTCAAATCAGACCCACTCGTGGAACACCCCAAGGCGGTGTATGCTCGCCTTTGTTGTGGAGCCTGGTAGTAGACGAACTGCTGCACAGGCTAACAACCTCCGGCGTACAATGTATAGGATACGCTGACGACATTGTTATAATAGCAAGAGGCAAGTTTGAGGGAACTCTCTGTGACCTAATACAAACAAGCCTTAGAATTACTAGTGAATGGTGTCGATCAGTGGGGCTGAGTATCAACTCGGCGAAAACCACAATTGTACCCTTCACGAGGAAGAGGAAAACCTCGAACATGAAAGACATCCATTTGGATGCAACAGTAATTGAATGTAAAACAGAAGTCAAATATCTAGGAGTAACCCTAGACCAAAAACTTCTGTGGAACAAGCATATTGAATTAATACTGAATAAGGCAACAAGAGCCTTAATGATCTGCCGGAACCTAGCAGGCAAAACATGGGGTTGCAACCCAAAAATACTGCGATGGCTGTACATCGGCATAGTAAGACCTATGGTAACGTACGGGGCGATAACCTGGTTCCAGAAGGTCACACAGGTCACAACAAGGAATGCCCTTGACAAGTTGCAACGGTTGGCATGCGTATGCATAACCGGAGCTATGAGAACATGCCCAACCGCGGCCCTGGAGGTCATCCTCGACCTCACACCCCTACACTTAGTAGTGGAGGGGGCGGCCCATGCGGCAATGTACAGACTAGTCAGAACGGGGACTGGAGGATACGAGACCCCGTGCCAGAGGGCTTGGTCACCTCGAGCGGGTTTCTCCCCACTTCTAAGTCTACCGAGTGACGAGATGGTTAGGAAATTCAGCTTCGAAAAGTTTTTCGTTACGAAGCTGAGCAATAAGAGAGATTGGAATGGAGAATCCTCCGCCTACTCCCTAAAGGCAAATGCCATTAAATGGTATGTAGACGGTTCCAAAATTGATAAAGGAACAGGTGCAGGGGTATTCGGGCCAGGAACCAAATACTCAGAGCCAATGGGAATATACCCCAGTGTCTTCCAAGCGGAAGTAACTGCGATTGGAAGATGTGCTCAATTGAACCTTGATAGGAACTATCGGAAGCAGCACATTGTGATTTTCTCCGATAGCCAAGCAGCCATAATGGCACTGAGCTCTAACACCATCAGTTCGAAATTAGTCTGGGAATGTCTTGGCAGACTAAACGATCTAGGCAAAGAAAACAAAGTTGCGCTATGCTGGGTACCAGGACACACTGGAATCAGCGGCAACGAGGTAGCTAATCTACTAGCGAGAAGGGCCGCCACAACTTCGTTTGTGGGACCAGAACCGTTCTGCGGCATAGGGATGAGCACCTACAAAAAAGAACTCAAAGACAGGGAGGAGACGCTCAGAGCTTCCCTCTGGGAAAATCTCCCTGGTCTGAGACACTCCAAGATATTCCTTGGAAATTACAGTAAGGAAAGAGCAAAGACCCTGCTAGAACTAAGCAGAAACAGACTACGCACCCTTGCAGGTTTTCTGACAGGGCATTGTCATCTGGGGGAACACATGACAAGGATAGGTCTGAAACAGAATAGTGATTGCAGGTTTTGTGGAGCGGAAGGTGAAAGTCCGGAACACCTAATATCCGACTGCACTGCCATCACAGAAACTCGTACCAACTATTTTGGCAAGGACGTCATAGACGAGGGAGAAATACCCTCCTTGAAACCATCACAGCTACTGCAATTTATTAAAGTTCTTGGACTGGATGGGGAGCTGTAAGTGCGGGCAAACCCTAGCAGCTTACAGCTGATGTAAGGGGGCACAATAGATCGATAGGTCGCGGTGTAATGTTACCCTAATTAGATCTAATCTAATCTAATCTAGTATTCATATGCACAATATGAACAATATACTAACATCAGTTTTGTGCCACCCTACTTTGTTTGCCCGTTTTGAAAAATAATATATAGAATTACATACTTTATATTTAAAGATTAATTATAAGACCGCTATATGTCACTGTAAAGCTTCTTAAATATGCCCGTTTTACATTATTTTATAAAAAGAACCTATTATTAAATACTTAACAGTATAATAAATAGGCCATGAGATTTTAACAAAAAGGTTTAATGTGAGGGAATGCTACAAGATATTTTACCAAAGATCCTTTATGGTGGTTTAATAAATATTTTGTCAAATATGGAACTTACTGATTCCTGTTTAATGTAATTTAAATTAGACATAATAAAATAGAAAATATAAAGACATGGAAAGATGTTTTAAATTGGAAAATTTCAACATGCCTGAATGGTATAGAAATTATGGGCGCAAAAACATTGCTTTAACTTAGAGTTTAATTCAGGAATTCGGGTTGGGGTTTTTATACATATTTGCTGACAACTTATTAAATAATTTATTTCCTTTTCTTTTATATCAGAGTCACAATTCTATTTCCTTCGTTATTGAATATTGCTTTAAGCACTTTTTCTTATGATAATCAAACATACACTACTGAAACCAAATTTAATTTCACATAAAATTGATTTGAACAAATAATTAAAAGTTCACTTGACTGTAATTTTTAATTAGATACCCAAAATTGAATTTTGAAGAAATATTAACAAAAAATGCTTACAAAAATTAGCAGCTCTTTTACAGTAATAAAATGTCCAGTACTGTAGTTCTGTTTTTGTGCAACATTAGAAACTTCCGCCAGTTTGTGGATGGCTTGTATATCTTCGCCGTATATCAAACCAAAAAAATTCAATTCACTCTTTAAGAGTTCGTAATTAAAAAATTTAACAAATAAATTACACATTATCAGTAATGAAAAGCAGAAGAATAGTTTCTAACAGCATGCTGTCATATTTATGTAAGCAATATTAAAATACGCCAGATTTGCGTCTCGCTTCCCGGAAGCCACACTCGATCGGCAAGCGTGACAAGCATGCAGTTACACGCAAATTGGTTGTCATTTTCTTTAAAAAAGAAAAAATAACTAATTACACCAAATGCATGTTCGTTTCGTTTAGCTGTATATGTGGAATTTGCAAATTTGCTATACCTCAATATTCTCCTTGCACTCAAGTAAGTAGAAAAAACTACAATTAATCTTAGTATTGAATTGATTAAAAAAGCTCCCAAATTTTATTTAAAGGGCTTTTGTTAATATTTCTTCAAATGCTATTTACGTATCAAATTCCCTAAAAATAAAGTAAGTCTTAATTATCTATACAAATTAATTCTACATAAAATTTAAGTGAAGAAGTGCCTCATTTCACAATTTATTAAAAAAATGTAAAACCACAGTTAAAGAAAGTAACTTGATTGCTTGGGTATAAGTCGATTGACATCATTTTGTAATACGTCATTTACGTCACAGCTGAAAGCATTTTTCTTCTATGAAATTAAAGGTGGGTTACTAAATATAGCAACTGCTAACACACACCAATAGCAGTTAGTAGCTCTTAAGCCAATTGGAAAATAGCAATTAAACAGCAGTATGCAGCACAGATATAATAATTTTTATTTCTTTTAGATATAATAACTAAGGTATTAAGTTGTGGGAAGGCCAAAAGTAGCCCCCAGTAGAAGTGTAAAATACTTGGGCATAGATATTGGCGAGAATGGACATCCAAAGTCATTGATAGAGTGGCTAATCTAGCAAGAATTCTGCTGAATGTGGGGGGAGTAGTGCTCTGCAAAATATACTACTATATGATGCCCCGGTCTAGTACGAAGTCCTCAGATTCCAGAAGTACAGACCGCTCTTGAGCAGGGCCCAAAAAAATATACTGCTACGGTTATCGTCAGCCTACAGAATAGTATTAGGATTGGCACTTCAAATAATAACGGGAATAGTTCTTATTGATCTGTTAGCTATGGAGAGGAGACATGTGCACGCAGAGAGTTCCCAAAATAAGCAAGCAGATAGGACAAAGCCTAGGGAAAACACACTGAACCTAAGGGAATGGCTAAGCTGTAGACGCAGAGAGCTTCACTACTTTCTGACTCAGGCCCTGACCGCACATGGCTGTTTTAGATCCTATGCCAAACGTCTTGGTAAAGATATCTGCGATAAGTTCGTGTACTGTTCTGCTGTTGACGACGCCGAGCATTTCCTGTTTGTATGCGACAGACAGAATACGATGCCAGGAACAACTTACAATGAGCTGGGAGGTGTAATGACACCAATCACGATGGTATGATTTGATGGTATGATTAAAGTAAAGTTAACTGGCAGATCGTTTCAAAGTTATCAGAAATATAATGAGGAAGAAGGCAAGAGAGGAATTAGTTAGGCAAAAAGCAACACAGCACTAAGCATACCGCTGGCATTCCGTTATTATGTTTAACCGACGGTTCCGGAATGCCAAAGACGGCTGTCGAGGAGTTTTAGTAGATTTCATTTAAAATACATCTGTGATAAAATGTGCAACTACAATCAAATAATTTTATCGTTTTTAATTGATGAGTAACAACTTGTCGTAAGTGTTAGAGTGCTGACTTGTTTATTAATTTCTGATCGTCTTCTTCATATAGTCCTGGAGGAAGTGTTTAATAAATAAACAGTTTTTTTAGATCTTTTATCATCTACAATAAAAAATAGTTGCAATTGATCTGACTTTCTTTTTATACGGGGTAGATGTGAATATTCAGAAAGCCTTTGTTGACATATTTTTACTTGCTTTATGACTTGAACTGAAATTGCTGTTGGTGTGGACGAATGTTATTCGTTAATAATAATCTGTAGGCTATTTTCTTTGACAAGCCTTCATCATCATCAGTACTAGTTCTAATACTTAGATATTGTACATTTATAGTTGGCTATGTTGGTATGGGTTGCATTTTAAGTGGCTTCTAATAGACAGAGGGACGTTATTCAGAAATTCTATGTATCTTTCGAGTAAGAATATTTTGTCATAATTCATTTTAATAACAAATGTAGGAGATAAATAATACATAATAATACATTTACTATACAAATATTTCTATACATTTACATCAACGCAGACCGTTATTCTTTATGTTTATGTGCCGGCATGTTATGCATTGTCCTACTTTTTAATACAAAAAACGATCGTGGGCTACAATATCAGAGGTAGCCAAACAATAGATAACTTTAGAATTTCATATCTCGACTCCCTTTATTATTGGATTTATATTATCTCATTTGGAGATAATTGCATTCTTTCTATTTCTGAAATTTTATTGCCTAATTTCAAAACAAACTGTATAATATACAATAATAACTAATAATTTAATATTAATTCGATATGTCAGTAAGTATTAATGCTAACGTATTGCTGTGGTCTGGCACCCCGGTTGTCCTAAATTCAGTGTTTCTGTAAGCCTTTGTCAATGTTGCGAGAAATTTCAAATTGTTTTATTTTTATATAAGATTTAGTTAATGTTTTGGATTGTTTAACTGATTTATTTAATTGTTCAGTTGTTTATATTAATTTCATTCAGTTGGACATTTTGCGTTCACTTGTATTGTATATGTTGTTTTGTTTTGCGATTGCGTCCGTTTGCGGACAGATCTTTGTTGTTTGATATGTATACGTTTGTTTAACCTTGTAAGTTGAGTTCCGTTATAGACACGAGCTCGTAAGTATATGTAAAATTGTATTTCATTGCTGACATTTTGTGATTTTTGATTTCAAGTTTTGAATTCACGTTTGTGATTTTATGTCGTCAATCACGGAACTCATTTTATAATAATTGGTATTATATTCTTGTGTACACAATTTAGATATAAGATCTTTTATTATTTTTCGTGCAGGAAGATATATTAATGTTTTAGAGTTTAAATTTTCCATTTTCTAGTTTACTGTTTTCTATTTAATAACTAATCACCTCGGGTTGGGTGAATAGAAGCATTGTGCTTGCTTTTAGTTTTCATTTATGTAAATTACTTGAATTGTCCACGTTTAATTTAGTTGTTTAAATATTGAGACCACGTGGATTGAATTGATATAAAAAGGATTATCATCCTGAACTATTTGTTATCTTTTGCTTTGATAAAGGATTTAGCAATGTCTTGTTTTTAATTAAGAGTCAAATGCAGTTTTGATTTCGACCAGGATCTTTTGTCCAAGGTTTTTTTTTCTACAAAATTTGTAATCAACATTTTTTTTCTTTTTTTTTAAATATTAAAATTATTGATTTTTGACGTCATTCAAAATACTGTTCTTTTATTTTTGTTCAAACCTTTTAAATTTTTGGAGTATTAAAGAAAGTCAGATTTCTTTCACCCACATTTTACTTTTCATGATAAGTTTAATTGTGAGAGTAACCCTGAGTTTAATTGTTCTTTTGCGCCCTTTTAAAATTTTATCCTTTGAGCTAGCTAATTTAATTTTTCATTTTTAATTTCATTTTGTATTTTTGTTGGTACCTTCAGTACACAGCAGTATGTATATTTAAAATTCTTTCCTAGAGAAAAAATGGAATGCTATTCCTAGCTGCTAATTTTAACTGTTATTTTAAAATAGCTAGAGTAAATTACCGGGTTTTTTCAGGTCTATATGGGACCGGTGTTTCCAATGTTGTAAGTAGTTTTGTGCTGTACCTTCGTTGTCACTTCTTGATTCTGATGTGACAATAATTTTTTTCAAAGACAACAATAAAAGAGTAGAAAATGTATTTAAAAAAATAGAAAAAGACTCATTTCAATGGCGGCAAGAGACAAGGAAACCAAGCTAATTCTACTCTATCTCTCCAGTGTAAAAAGTACAAGCCGAAATCGGTTTATTGTATACGATATATGAAATGTTGATAAATATAAATCAAATAATGATTATAACATTTTAATCCATACTTGGAACAAGTACGACCTAAGTACACATGTAAACTCGGCCGGTCTGAAAAACTTATCCACCTGAAATTTTAAGCACGCGTTTGTTCTTGCGCACAGCATATACAACCTAACCACATTAAAATGTAGACGTCATTTGTAACACAATTACGTGGAATGTACCTTGAGTAATAAAGCATTTACAAATTAGAGAAGTCGTTCAAGGCATGAAAATTATTTTCAGACACTGTTAATTAATAATATCTAATACTATATACCGGCCCAGTTTACAACTCGACTCTGCAATATAAAATTTTGGGTCAGCCGAGTTTACATAGGGGATTAATGCAAATTTTCAAAATCGGCCGAGTTTACCATCGCCGACCACATTAATTTAGAAGAATTATGGCAAATTTCAGTATGGTTTCATAACAACGGCTTAAAAGAAAAATAGTAAGAATAGATAACATACCTCCATTCAAAGGTATCTTTGAACGTTTGGTGTTGATCTGTTAAAAGAATTACTGTCCGGGCGAATATTTTACGTTCTTTCTGTGAACCTTCGAAATACAGAATAGACCGTTTCCTTAGTTGGCGCTAGAATAAATCATAGAACTTAAAGATATATACAGGACCTCAACCTAATGGGCCCTGCGTTTACAGCAATACCGACCGTTTGATGTCATCGGCTGATTTGTCATGCTAGGGAGAACAACACCTCTACCCCTAAGACCAATTTCAAGTACATTTTGAAAGCATTAAGAGAATGGCATATGAATGTAATTACGCCGGATGTTCGTCATTTCAGTATAGTATAAATATATTTTTTTGTTTAATGTTCAATTTAGTTTAGAACTTCTATTTCCATTTACTGCTGCCTTCCAGAGCCTAATACATTTCATTTTTGTATAAAGCCCAATAGCTGATTTATTTTGAGAAAAATTAAAATGTTGTCACAACAAAAATGTAAAAATTGAAAACAATTTTCTACTTTTTGCATTCGTTCAAAAGTTCGTTTTAACGTTAATGGAGCTATAAAATTAGTTGTATGTGACCGATTTGTAATGAATATTAATATTCGTTACCGAATAATTTTTGATGCTGTTTACACAAAACTGAAAAAAAGGAGAAAAGGCATGAACATTAACTCAAACACCAGTATAGTGTTTAGAGTGAAATATACTTAAATTTCTTTTGAGTAGTCAAATCTGGAGGTGTTTATTTCAGGAATTCTCGTATGCGATTTTTAACATGCCGGTATTGTATTGTGTGGATTGCTAAGCAAATTTTGAATGAAAAGCAAGTAAGTTTTGGATTAAACCGTGCTATTTTCTTAATTAAATATACTTGAAATTTTTACTCAAAACGGTTAATTTCTTCAAGAAATATTTAAAAGATCATTGAATGGGCTGTCATTGTACCTATAGATTAAGTGAACATATTAGTGCAACTAATTCTGCGTATTTGATTTACACCTTTGAGTGGTTTGAGCATATTTAAATAAAAAAATTTGTTGAGTGAACCAATTATTGGTTGAATCAGAATTTTCTTTTGGGTGTACAAAACATTTAGCAGATGTTGAACGGTGATACATATCCATGCATCAGGTACGGATTAAGTATCTTTATTTTTTGGTTTTCCTCCCAAGAATACCCGCTTCTAACAGATCTCTACCTCATACTTTACTTCATTCTTTATTTTCACACACTGCAGTGCACTGTCGTAATATTTGTATTACATGCTGATTAGTGAACACCTTATTTTGTATGATCACTTCAGATTTTTCAACAAAAGCATCTCATTTACACCAAAGTTTCAAAAAATAAGCAACATGAATTAAGGCGATTGGATAGAAGACGCTCTAATAAAATTTAACGTATCAAAAGAAAGAAATAACTGTTAACGATATCTACCTGAGAAAGAGATAAGAAATGTAGATAAACAGCAAATGACAGAAAAACAAAAAAAAATACTATACCATCTACAAAGAGTATAACGCGAAACGGATGAAATGAATGAGATCCTGAAACGAAACAAAAGAATGCCGTCATAGTATACGCAAAATAAACTCTCGGCGATTAAAACAGAGCAAAGGGGCTGCGTCCACACAAAGAGTCGGCAACTTTTTAGAGATCATATCGACGCACGGTAGCCCCTAACTAATTGCTCGCCACCGAGAAAAAATGAACGTCAACTTGAAACAATGGAAATGTTGTTGATGGATAACTATCATTACATTGAAATATCTGAACTGTTATCCTTAAATCTGCGTAGGCTCCTACCGATGACGTGTCAATACATCAGATTTTTGCTTCACCAATTCATACCTACATATACACACACAAACAAAATTAATGGCAGGTTATCAGTAGGTTATCGGTCTAATGTAACCCTTATGTAGTAATAGGTTACTAACCGACGTTTGAAATATCAGTATTGTAGAAAAGAAAATAGCTAAGCGATACTATTTTACAAATTCAATAATTAATTCTAAAACTAAGTTTGTAACTTTGGATTATTTATAGAAAACAAGCACTTTTAACTGTTTAATAGTTACTGTGACAATGATTATTTAGCAAAATATTAATTCCATGACCATTGCCTAAGTTGACAGAAATACATAAGTTCCGAATAATACGCAAAGAAACGAGTTGATTACAAGCAAGTAGGAAAGAGTTGACACAAACAAATTTATTTGTGTATTTTAAAGGCCATGGTGATAATGAAACATTCAGTAAATTAATCGTTTCACCAGATGATTTTGTTAAATATATAAGCGATTTGGAAAATGTTTTTTGTCAATTATTCCCAAAATTTGCAACAAGCGATAATGTTGGCATTTCTATTAAAAAGGATTTGAAGGAATTCGCCATCGCTGTGCTGATTTTCCAAGGGATTATCTAGTTTCCTTGTATATTAGATTAAGGATTTTTTATTCATTAAAATTTGAAACATCTATAAATATCTATTGTAATAATAAAAACTTAAAAACTCCATCTACTTCTTCTAATTTTACCGTTATCACTTTGTTTTCACTTTGCAATATTTAGTTTTGTAATTTCTACTCTCATTTTCTCTCATGCAACAGGGATAACTTTATTACTATATCATTTCTACTACATAAACATGTACATACTGGGCCATACAAATTTATAATTTTCTTAATGTGACATATGTACACTCACGGACACCCAAAATGTCCGGTCTAATGCGTAGTCTAAACGCCGCTTGCAACTCGGGTGCATGGAAAGCTGCGCTAACACTGTGACTTAGACTGGACATTTTGGGTGTCCGTGGGTGTACATAATATTTCAGTGTGGATGTGTCTTAAAATGCATGCCTACCAAAGGGAAGACTTTTTATGCACTTTGCAATATTTTTTATTTCATTAGGTATTAATAGTTTTAAATGCTAAAAATCCATATACATAATTCATTATTTCATGTTAATTTTTTTATTATTATTATTTTTTTTAATCCATTTTTTTTATTAATAACAATTTTCGTAGTATTGTAACAATATATTGCTAATTATAAATTTAAAATAGATAAAAAACACACTTCAATTTTATTTTAAATATTTCAAAATCCGTCCCTGTCATTTTTCCTAATACCGATTTATCGAAATGCGCGCTGGAGTCTGCGCGAAGATCTATTTTAGCCACGAACATCAAAGATGCCGACACCAAGTGAAACATCTGTATAATCTGTGATAATAGGCTTTATTATATACCTGTTTGTTTATTTAAAAACGTTTCGGCATTATTTTATGTCTTCATCAGTTTAGATGTCTACAAAGAACAAAATTTTAATTACATAATTTATATCAAAATAGTTCAATGATAAAAATGTTTTTATCATTGAATTAGTTTACCTATTGTCAATAAAAATTGACAACAAAAGTGGTGATTAGTTGAACAGTGATTTTGAATGTAGTCATTATCGAATAGTGGGTTAAATAGTTAACAAATGATAAATCTTTGAAAGATTTGTTATATTAGTTTTATCGTTAATACTATTTTTCTCTTTTTTGATAAAAATCATTTCCAAGATGCACCTGGAATAATAATTACGTTCTTTACTTAATATTTGTGTGTTGTCATAGTCATGACTTTATTACATGTTAAATAACATTCAATATTGTTCAATACCATATGTCAATTCATTGGCAGAAAAATTGAATAACATTTTAAAACCGCATAATATGAAGCTCACATATAAAAATTAAACAATTTAAATAATTTACCTTCTAAGTTAAAATCAAAAACACCATATCATCAAAATACACAGATATAGTTTACAGTATCCCATGTAGTAATTGTAATAGCGTATATGTAAGGCAAACGAAACAATATTTAAGGAAAGAAGAATACAAAGACATAAATCCTCTAATAATCTTACTGTTTTAAGAAAACATGAACAAAATTTTAAATACAAATTTGATTATAATAACACAAAAGCATTAACTTCATCTGCTTTATTTTTTGGGTATGACGGTATTTTTAAATGATACAAGACTTGTCTTATATTACATCTATATTTTGGTTGACGTTTCGGTTCTTGTGAGAACCATTTTTAATACCTTCTTACCTATAAATCACCTGTTATATTTTTAATTGTCGGTGTAATTAAACTTTTGTATCTTACCTTAGGTTTTTTGTTCTTCTAATTACATTTATAATATTAACATCGTGAAATATGCACATTAATTTATTTATAACACTATCTTTTATATTAAATAATAAATAGATATTAAATATTAAATATTGTATATTTAACATTTAACAACATTACAAACACGTCAATTACATTCAAACGTTAACATGCAAATAACATTCTATTGTGTTTTTATTTTAAAAGTTTTTTTGTCTTTTTTTCTGTTTTTTTCGGTTTTGTTTTTGTTTGAAAACAACCGTGCATAGATATTGTATTTACAGATTTACAGTCAAGTCGAAAAATTATCTCTCATATGAGAGATCCTGGCAAGCAGAAAAGAAACAGACGAAAACGAAGTGAATCGAGGAGGTGAACAAAAAATCTGTGGCAAGAAGGAATCATAGAGAACGCAGAAGAAAGTGGAAAGCACCGGTGAAGACAATGGCGCTATGGCGGTAAAGATTTAGCGAGGGTTTTATCGTCTTTTTCAAAAAAGATATTGAAACCAATCATGAATGCAATTCTATGGTGATTGCCTTCCGTAAAATATCCCACATACTGTTCTTTAAACCTTTTTATTTCGGAATTCGAAATAATTACTATCTGCTTCTTAATGATTGGTCATCTTAAACAAAGCTTTTCGTAAGAATCCTAAAATAAAATGAAAGCTGCAGAGTAACTTTATATTTTGTGTATCATCAATTTTTATTCAGCAGTATTTTGTCTAGGTATAATTATCAGATCAAACAGTGGCTATATTTCACTTTAATAACAACTAATTATTTAAATTGAAATTATATCGATATTAGGTACTGATTATATATGAACTTGAAAAATTAAAATTTGCTATAAGCACTTATTTAATTTATTTTGATTGTAGCACTCTCAGATAATTAACACTCCAATTAATTTAGATATTATTTCACAATTTAAATTTCAAATTTCAAATAGAACAACCTATTGTTAATATATTATTTTTATTGGTGATAATAATATGGAGTGTATGTGCAAAAATGTGGGAACATCATAATTTGCTAGGTTTGTTAAATGTATGAGATATGCAAATAAGCTACAGTAGCAACGTACTTTGGAACGTTGATATGCATATATACTCATGATTTATTTTTGTTTCTTCAATTTGTACGAATTTGACAACTTGAGATAACATGTATTTTTACTATTCTCGGAAAAATAAATATTGTATCACTACGTTATCACTGTTACATCGATTCCTAATTCTAATTAACGATTATCAACGAAAAATACATGTAACACTTCTGAAATATATACAGACATCTGTAAATATCTCCTTAATATCCTACATCTATCAAGACAAGATCGGTATTTATTAAGAGAGGAAAATAAACGTTTTAGTTTTAGTGACTCAAATAACTCAATTCACGTGCTTTGTCCTAGATGGTTAACTTAATACAATCGATAATAATTTTCAATTCAGTTACATGTGTACTAGTGCATGCCCAGCGAGTTCAAAAATATATGTTTATTTGCTACCTTACCTAATGACGTCTGTAAATACACTTTAAAATCATGTAGAGAAGGTTCCGATAAGATATAATCTACAGCTAAAAATGTTTTCAATTATCATCCGTGCAATATTACAAGTGTTCCTCGATTATCTGATCGAGAGGTGATTAATTATTTCTTAACCAAACATAACAAGTATCGTGTTGACAACATTGTATCAGCTAATAACTACAGTACGTATTTTTAGATTTCCTAACTTAATACATATTTCATAATATTATTATCTTATGAAGTTGTAGAAATTTGTTGCTATAATTACGTTCTTCAGCATATTATAATGTTCGCAATATCTTGAAATTTTAATTTTGCCATTTAAAATTTGAAATGATATCAACGTTAGAGTATATGCAAGTTGTTCGACTGAACGCATTGAACTTCCTGTATTCTTTTCTACCTTAAACTCAACCTTTTTTGAAATATTTTCAACTATGTTGAATTTTTAGTGTTTCCACCCTTTCGATTAAAATCAAATATTTCTCAGGATATTAAACGTTAGTACAAGGATGCAGGTATTCAGTATTACAGCTATAATTACTAAATCACATGAAAACTGTTCAAAAACTTGCCTCCAATATGGATACCTTTCAACTAACAAAACATTTTTTTTCCGAAAAGAACATAGTATTTTTTATTACAGCATGGAACGCAGCGCAAAATTTTAGATCAATTGGTATGTATATTCTTAATCATTTTGGAAATATTGGGACTTCTTGTGCAAATTTGCCTAAAGTATGTCAAAACTCCTAGTTTCAAATAACTAAAATTGCCGTTTTCCCACAAAACACTCTGTATATTATTTATTCGAATTATCTATTTTAACACTTACCAATACTATAGGGAAGTTTCTGTCCTGATATACGATATGTATCACCGGTGGGCAAACCTTTTAGTTTGCTTGTGGACCAAGTGTATCACCGGTGATAGCCTACAGCAATATGTTCAAATAGATGGCAAAATTTACTAGTGTCTAGAAGCGAGCGCTGGTTGTAGGTATATAGCACAGACCTGATAGACTGCCAATGAACCGTATGCGCACCGCTACGGCGCACCATCAAAAAACTAAAGGACATCTTGGAACACAGGCGTCATTATATGCGTCATGTTTCATGTAGCGTCATGCTTACGTTAGTTTTCTTTAGGAAGTATTTACGTTAAGTTTTTTGCAAGTTGACAAGTGTTACTGATGTTATCTAACCTTGCAGTTTGATTGTTTTATTTACTTTCTTTGCTTTATTCTTTCACGGACTGTTTCGAATATTATATACTATTCACAAAAATATCGATATTTTTGTTTTACGTGTAAGGCTGTGGGGTGCGAATTAAAGAGGGAGTTATTCCAACATTGAATTCGGACAAAGAAAGTCTAAAAAAGTATATTTTTATTTAGAATCACTTGATATTCCTGAAAACAAAGGGTAGAGGTAAATAAATGATGTATTTCTTTAAATTTCCTTCGCTATTTCTTAGGTAAATTAATCTGCCCATCAAAGGAGGTGCGATATATTTGCCAGTACACCGAAAAACAAATTCGGAAAGTAATGGTCTTGACAGGAAACAAGATTCCACAAGAAGAAAACTTCCTAACGACTTTTGTTTATTTACTATCAAGTGATGTTCCCCAAAACATGTTTTCTAGTTTATCCCATCATTTGTTAGATATGTCACCTCTGGAAGAAACCCATGTTTCAATTTTAACGAAAACCATAATATCGTCTTATAGCAAAATTAGATTTCATAATTTAGCAAAGAAGTTTACAGAAAAAAATAAAAGGAAAATCAATAAGGAAGGAATTAAGTAAACTAATATTATTTAATCATCAATAAATTATACAACAACTACTGCAATATATTATTTACGCCTAAAGACAACATACAATGTTGGATTGTTATGACAAGTCGTGAAGATCCCATGAAACTTATATTAGATTTTTCCTGCGTATTTTTATATGGCGCTGAAAGAAATTTATCTTTTCTCTCTTATTAAACCTCAGAACGAATGAAGTATATGTTACCAGTTCATCGTAAGTTTAGAAACTGTCTATAGTTCTAAGTTGTCCACAACTTTAATAAAAAAAAAAACTATGCCATATAAAATACATAGGATAAAATCTAACATATGCTACTAATTATCATTACAAATTGCAAGTGCTATTAAAATTTATTGGTATCCTTAACTTTATTTATTTGAATATCCGCCATGGTATCGACGTCATTGATGACGTTTGTGTTCCAATATGGCGCATTTCAATTGATGGTAGTTTTGAGTTCAATATCAGCACTCTAACAGCTCTATGGTATATAGTGGCATACAGATGAACGAAGTAACGTACAGACAAAGTGGAGATCACCGGTGATTCACTTTGGTCAAATTATGTTTACTAAAGTGAAGTAGTAAAATTCCAACAAAATATTCATTTTTTGTAACTGTGACATATAATAATAATAATAATAATATAATATATATTTTTTTTTGCAATAAAACCATTACAGAAAAGGTCATGTTGTTATGTATGTAGATATGTTACAATTGTCAAAAAAAAAAAAAAAGTATAATAAATATTTGTAAAGATAAAAACATATAGGAAATATACATAAAAGGTTAATGAAAAGTAAAAGAACAAATGACAGTAATGTGACAAACAAACAACACAAACATATTAAAAGCAAAATTATAATAAGTTGCATAAGAAGTCATTAACTTCGTAGTACTCCTTCTCTATGAGCATTTGCTTCACTTTTTTCTTGAAGACAACCAAAGGCAATTTCTTGAAATTTTCGGGAAGGTGGTTGTATAGTTTCGCACCCCAGTGGTTAATTGCTTTTTGGGAACAGGTCAGTCTGTGATACGGTACTCGCACATGCCCACGCGTTCTGGTGTTATATAGGTGCGTGTCCCCATTTAAGGTAAATTCCTCCGCATGCTGATGAACATACGAGACGCAGGATAGAATAAATACAGATGGAACGGTAAGTATATTTTCTTTTTTAAAATACGTTCTACAGCTTGATCTATATTCAAGGTTGCATAAATACCGTATTGCTCTTTTTTGTAGAACGAAGATTCTATGCGCCTCGGTCGACACCCCCCAGAAGAGGATCCCATAGCACAGCAGTGAGTGAAAGTGTGCAAAGTACGCAGCTTTCGCTGCTTGGTGGTTTGCGACATGTATAATTCTTCTGATGACGAACAGTGCAGTGGAAAGCTTATTCGCCAATACATCGATATGCTGGTGCCATCTTAACGAAGAATCCATAGTAACGCCCAAAAGTTTCACTACTGACGACTGACCTGAGCCTTTGGTAGATAGGAGAAGATTTTGGGTCTTTCCGACGTTAACTTTAAGTTTGTTGGCAGCAAACCAGTTCACAACCTCCTTCATCGCAGTTCTTGATTGTTCTTCTACAGTTTCTGCATCGGGTGCCTGTATAACTAAAGATGTGTCGTCAGCGTAAAGGCACATCGTAACATCACTAATATTGTAAGGGAGGTCATTAATGTAAATTAAAAAAAGCAGCGGACCAAGAATGGAACCCTGTGGTACACCAAAGCCTATTTTCCCCAACTGGGACCTTGAGTTCTTCCATTCTGTAAGTTGTTGTCTATGGGACAGATATGATTTTATTAAATTCAGGGGAAGTCCTCTGACACCATAGTACTCCAGTTTAGTTAGCAGAATGTCGTGGGCCACGGAATCGAATGCTTTCGTCAGGTCTAACAAGGTAAGTTCGGCACACATACCATCGTCGAAAGCTTTGTAAATGGTATTTACAATTTCCATTATTCCACTAACTGTGGAGCGTCCTCTTCTGTACCCATGCTGCTCATGTGCTAAGTATCCACTGCGTTCGAAATATTTCACTAATCGTGTCATGATGATCTGTTCAAAAACCTTGGACATAGCGGGCAGGATACTGATGGGGCGGTAGTTGGCACATTCATTTTTGTCTCCCGTTTTATGTATAGGCACTACTCTTCCCAGTTTGAGCACGGTTGGAAATACTCCTTGTTCCATACATTTATTAAATGCTATAGCCAAGGGCATTGATATTTCCTTATGTACCTCCCTCAACAAAGCGATCGAAATGCCATATACATCTTTAGTTTGCTTATCTTTCAGTTGTGTTAATAATATCTGATCTACTTCCGCTGCGGTTGTTAAAGTTAGGTAAAACGACCTCGAATTTTCTATTTCATGGGTACGTAACATTTCACAGAACGAGTGTGTCGTTGTTATGTTGCTTGAAATTTCCTCCCCAACTGTACAGAAGTAGTCGTTAAGTTCATCTGACGTAGGTGTACTGTCATCCTGAATGCAAACATTTGCGGCTTTCAATTCGTCATTTATCACATTCCAAGTGGCTTTCATCCTGTTGCTGGAGTTGATAATTCTTGTTGAATTGCAATGCTGCTTGAACTGGGTTACCATTTGTAAGTATTCTTTCTTGAGGCTGCGATACGCTTCATAATATTTTGGGTTTTTTGTCGCTTTGGCAATAGTTGCCCAAGCATCTAAAGCGTTTCTTATTTTACTGATATCCTCATTTATAATAGCACTGTTTCCTATTTTGTCTTTTATACGTACTTCTGTTTCAGGAAAGCAGTCAATAAATATCGCCATAAAAGAATGGTGAAAGCAGATGAAGAACTGGTCTGCTTCTGTAATATCATACGGTAAGTTCAGTTCTGTACGTATTTGTTCTTTGAAGTTTGTTATGCCTGTCATATTTATTTTTCTTAATAATTTTGTTTTTACAGGTTTCGTTGATTTTCCTGGCAAGAGGTACCCCAAAATTTGAGCCATGTGATCAGACAAATGGATATTAACGGTATAACGTTCTAAGCCAGAAAGTTCTGTATTCGTAAAGATATTATCAATTAATGTTTTGCTACTTTCTGTTATTCTAGAGAATTCGGTAAACACTTGCTTTAGGTTATGTTCATTTAATATGTCCATTATTTTTTCTGATGTTTTTGTAACCAGCATAAAGTTTACATTAAAATCTCCACATATAAATATGTTTGTATTCTTTCTGTTCCCAATATAAATATTAATTCAGTAAGTTTATCTAAAAATACCTCTAAATTGCCAGAAGGGGGTCTATATATTGACACTATGATGGTGTTAGTCAGTTCAATCGAGGATATTTCAATTTCTTTTTCGACTGATAATGAAATTATGTCTTTTCTCTCAACAACTCTCTCTCCTATTTTTGTCATGATTAAAGAACCCCCACGACTGCTATTTGTTCTGCAGTAGCAGCTGACTATTTCGTAATTTTTTATGTTGATGTACTTCAACTTGTCCTGCGTAAGAAAATGTTCGGTTAGACAGGCTATATTTATATCTCTTAACTTTAATTCGGTTTGCAGGGCGTCGATCTTATTCGTCAGGCCTTGTATATTATAATTCAAAATATTTATTTTTATTTGTTTTTTATTTGACCTACTGATCTGCAACTTTTCTTCTGAATTGTTGGTATTTGAAATGTTTACCATTTTTATAATATGTTTTTCTATTTTCCCATCGAAAAAACCGCACGTTTATTTTGGTCGGCCAGTTAGTAGGGTCAAATAATATATCATCTTTGGTAGAAGCTGGAAATCCTACTTTAAAGGCGACATAGTTTTCATTAGAGTAGTAATCTTTTTTCGAGAATGTATCAATTATTATGTCTTCTATATTAAATTTCTTTTGTATAAATTGTAAAAGTTCACGATCTGTGTAATTGGACCTAAAGCGATCAATGTAAATCCATTTTCTGTGCGTTCGATTAAAAGCAACGTTCTCATTACTATTTCCGATGATCCTTTTACGTGTCTGTTGTTTTTGTTCAGTTTCTTCTTTTTCCGAATCCACTTCGTCATCCGATTGTATTATTTCTGTAATGGTCTCTACTCTAGTTTCTGTTTTATTGTCGGGATATATTTCCTGAACTATGGCGTTTTGATTGTTAGTTTTCTTACGATTATTTGCATTGCCTTTCTGCTTTTCAATTTTCTGCTTTGGTTTTCCATTTATAGATGTCTCTATAGGTGTATCGCTTTTAGTATTTTCTAAATTGCATGCGTTAATACTATTTTCAGCAACAGCACTTGGTGTTGATTTTGTATCATGCAGAATTGCTTTTACTTCACTCATTTCTTTGGTGAATAATTGTTTTAATTTGCTTATTTCTTCTTTTAAATCTTCCATCTGGATTTTGTTGCTACATGTTAGTACCTCTTCGTTCTCTTCGATTTTATCATTTGCCACTTCAAGATTTTCCTCAAGTTGTGAAATAGTATAATCCGCTAATGATTTTTCTAGGTTCTTTTCATTAAGGCTAAATATTCTTGCTCTCAGATCGTTTAGTTCTTCTTCCTTTTGTTTACATTCTTCCCATATCGAGGTTATGTTTCCGCAGCACACAAGTTCACCCGTCTTATCGACGTACATACCACATATTTTAATTATACAATTACTGTGATATTTCTTTTTACACTCACTACAGGATACATAACTTTTTGTGTTTACTGAGCACTTATTACATACTATTTCACTTGCTTGTCGCGTACGGCCCGCCATTCTCGTGTATATAGTATCAATCAATATGTAAGCGTCCCAAATATAATTTGCCTGACACCATGTATAATAACTAATATCCTACAATAACTTTACCACTACAAAGCATGTTTATGGCCATTCACACTTCATAAAACGCAGATAATAAAGCCATATACATAAAATATAAAATATTTTCATAATATTCTATTGAAGTTTATGTATAAAGTAGAATACATAAGAGTTAACTGTTTAGTCATTTTCCATTCGTTTTAGTTAATTTTAATTAAATTTTTCTTAAGATTATATGTACATGTTTTGGCCTCAATGTGCCATTCTCCGGTTTAAAAACGTCACAGGAAATAAGTGCCGCATTTGAAAGCATTTCAAACATAATGCTGAAGAATTTGGACATGCGCTACAAAAGGTGGAAACTAGTTTAGTTTTCTGCGCTGCTTTTCGATTTTTTGTGAATTGTATACTCCTTATCAACATCAAACACAGCGTCTTCTCTTTTTTCGATTGTCTTTTGTTTTGTCAACACTCTCTCTCAATACGTGTTTGGTTTTTTTACTGCGTTTTTCGTTATCTATAACGTCCCAAAGCAAACCCATGACAAGTGCTTCTCTAAAATCTGCTACCTGAATTTTTGTTTTGTTTGATAGTTGGTATAAGATGAGAACATTAATAACGGACGTTCCAAACAGATATTAGAATGCAACCTTGTGGTACCATCTTATAGATTGGCGCAAAACAGTACAATAAGAAACCAGTTGATCTGACAAGTCAATGTCCATCTTGAATTTATTATAAAACACAATAGCTTCTGGCTTATATATTGTTTCACCTTTCCGATTTGATGTTTAGTGTACGCCTCGTACTAATAAACCAAACAGATCTCTCGTCTCTCCAATTTCCGATAATCTTGCCATTACATTCTTTTCCTTTTATATCTCCCTTTTTCATTTTCTTTTCATCAAAAATTTCCCTTCGTACCCCTTTTACGTATTTCCGCAATGTACCCACGCTGTAGTTATTTCTTTCCAATAGTAAATGTGATAACTAGAGCAGACCACTTTCCGTGCGCGCCATGTGCGCCGGTATGGAAGTGTAATTCGTAATATACTAGAATATGCGATAGAATAGGGACGCAACATGAGCTTGTTACCGATATAAGTATAGAAGTAAAGACATTTATTCTATCAGAAATAATTAAATATACATTTGGTTTTCTGCTTTTAAAGTAATATGCATAAACAGTCATTGTTATAATAGTTATCAGCTACCAGAGTACGTCCATTACCAAGATAATCTTTCACTAGATTCAGTACAACTGTATTGCTACTTCGTCCTGCACTTATCGTATCACCTTTTTCCTTTTTAGATTTCAGTCTCGTAAGTGTAGCCACTTTCATCACATAGTTTAAAAAGTTTAACCCCGTATTTGGATGCCTTTCCTAGAATATATTGCCGAAACAGTAAGCGACCCCTGAATGGTAGATTCATCTATGGATACTACCTCTGAGGACACCTTTATTTCTTTGAATTTCTTAGTTAATGCGTCAGTGAGAGGTCTAATTTTATATAGGCGATCTTTTTTATTTGTCATTTCATTATCAGTAAAATGGATAAATCGTAATATAGCCTGGAATCTATTTCTTGACATAATATGGCAAACAAAAAAAACAACAAGTAGTTACATTTTGTCGGTTTATATCTGTAGATCTTCTTGGTTTTTAATAGTCAAATAGTTAAACACTATTAAATTGAGTAAAACGTTTCGGTTTATTTACAAAACCTTAATCATTTACAGTTTTAAAAATTAAAGATGTAGATAATAAAATTTTGGTGTATAGAAATATATAACATTTTTTGTTTTATTGATAAAATCAGTTTGTATTTTGTTTTAAAATACAAAAGTCCTATTGCTCCTAGCATCTCCAAAGTTCACGTGTGCGACGATTTCGTACCTCATTTTCTTTCTTTTATTTATTAATAAATAATTATTGCATTGTATTATAATTGTTTTTTTTTCCAATGTTGTGTGTGAAAGTTGTATATGTTATTAGTGATTATTAGTAATCACAAATATTACGAATAAAAATAAAAAAAAATGAATACTGATAATAGAAAAATAATGTCCCTAAAATCGGCTCGAACCTATTCCACTTCCTGGTAAAATTCGTAATTCGTGCCCTCAACTAATTGGGCTCGAGATTGGGCTACACATACACTAGTCAGTCGTGTACATATAATTCTTCTTAAGCTGCAAGGGTTAATGTTTTTAAATAAAATTCGTCATATCTCAAAAATTAAGGCCCATGCACTCAAACTCATTTACAGTTTTTATACACTTAATTTCCTCTTTCAAATAATATATGACTCATTTAATTTTGTGTTTCGCAGTTCTTGCCTACTCCTTGTCAGATAGAACGTAAGACAATTGTGGTTAAATGTATTCAAATTTAATGAAAGCATTACGTGAAGTAAATCCTCTTTCTATACACGTGTGTACTTATGTAGACAACATTATTAGGGAGAACATTATCATTCTTAAATAGGTAAACTTCGTACGCAACTGTTTATTGTAGATTAAAGCAATGAACTGGTTTGCAATAATATATGCATTTACTAAATGGAAATAGGTGGCTATTGGTCGTCGAAGCAGCAAAATACAGCTGATGCTGTATTTAATTTTTTGTTTTAGAATATACATGCTTGCATTTGTACCTACATAGTTGTACTACAAGAAAAATAACTGGGTTTTCCTAAAGGATATTTAAATAGTCCTGTACAAGAACTGCCCCAGTATACTTAATGAATTAAATATAACAGGGATTAAAGTAATATCGGATATGCATGTTGAGTTAAATCAGATAAAGAAATCGATCAAAATACATATGTAAGGCTAAATGAATTGCATTAAATTAACAAGATGCCTTTGTGGGAATGTGGTGCCTAGTATATGTTCCACGGGGATATTTGTATAAGTTATTAATAGAAGATCTTTTTTAAATAGATGTGTCGCACTTTAAAGAAGAATTTGCGCCTTATAAGGTCGACTAGGTGCAAAATATTTGTATGTATTACGGAGTACATATGTCAAACAAGTTGTATAAAATTATTTTTATTAACTAAATTTTATGTTGCTACTTGTTAACTAGTTTGTGTCACGTCCTTACAATTTTAAAGGAAATTACAAGTTCTTTCTACGTATTCAACATAATGGGTAAGTACTGCTTGGATCTAAAAATAAAAATTAACAAGAAATTTCTGGAGATGGTCTTGAATAAATAATTAATCCACTTTGAATACACATGCAAGATATCCGTTCGCTCTGCGCTACACTAGCTATTAATTCGGGGCCATTACTTTAGAAATTCGTGGATTTCTATTTCTAACTGAAGATGAATGAATTAAAAAAAAAAGATATATTATCTGACCATGCAATAGGAAACTATATTTCCTCAAGGACCTTACTAGCGAAGAACGTTTAAAACTAGAATTCAATGATAACCTGCCTCCAGGGTCAACAACACAAATCATTGAGAAAGAATTAATGACAACAGAATGAATGATGATAGAATTGCTAATCCGTCACTTTGCTCGCTATAAAACTGAACGTATTTATTAATGTTTGATAGAAAGATTTTAAACTACAGCATTGCTAAAACAACAGACAAGCACAGGATTACTCCAACTAACCGCTTGATAAAGCCATGTGTTACTCATTTGAATCTAATTGGGATAACAAAAGCTAGCTACTGGGGTACACTGTCTGAATTTTGACATTTTAACGAAGTTCATTTTAACATTATTATTATTAATGTTCGCCCCATGCGTATAAGACTGTGTATAATGTTTTGTAGCAGCGAGATTCAATCCACGTACGTGCATTTCCTGAGGGAACTTTTACATCATGTATGGCATGGTAATTACTATAATTCGAGCCACAGCTAGAGCTGCAGTCCCTTGAAATTAATGTCGAAAAGACATTCAACAGGAGTACTTCTAATTCTAATGATGGTGACGACTTGATTTTAAGAATTATTACCATTAAAGACCGTACCTTACAGCGTAAAGGAATGATGCAAGGCAATAAACTGTAAAGCCCAGTGACTAAAAACTTGTTTAACAACGAAGAGCCATATGTTCCAAGTCTAAATCAAAATCAAGAACCAATGGAATCATGTACAGTCCAGTGTGCCAAAAGTACAAAGAACTGGGATAAGGTGTTATACTTATGTAGGATTAATTGCGGATGGCGCTGATGATTATAAATCTTATGACTCAAGACAGGATTCCTGTGCAGTTGTAACTTTTTCTTGTTAGCTTTAAAATTAGTGAAATCTAGACCAAAATTCCAGTCGTGAAGAGGAGCTTCGTTTCACATTAATTTTATTTTGCAGGAAATTACATTTTCTTCAAATTTTTTATTTTCCCCTATTAACTCATGAACATATTTTATAGAATTTATTGTCCTATGGCTACAACAGATGGCACCAACCGAAAAAAGAGAATAGAAATACAACAACATACAAAACACCTGTAAAAACATAAGCAAAGACATATATTAATAAATGAATTGAGGATATTCTTTTCATATCATCTTCACAAAGCTAACAATCTTTCGAGAATTATTTTAACTTGATATCAGTTCTGTCGAAAAGTTGTATTATACTTATTTCGCTTGCTCTGGAGTAAAGCTGCGCCACTGCGTAGAAAAAGGAAAAATGCCTACAGTATGGTTTAGTATGAGTTTCAAAATAAGTGGATAGATCCAGTGCTACTCGCATCTAAAGACGTATGGAAACATTATTTTTTATAGCGCTGCCTAGCAGTAAAAATGTAGTAGTAGTAGTAGTAGTAGTAGTAGTAGTAGTAGTAGTAGTAGTAGTATCAATTTATTGACTATAATAGGTACAAAATATGTAAGTACATATACATACACATCATGTCACATATGTCAAAAGGATTAAATCACCGATAGGTGCTCTTCCTTTAACCCTCTACCACGTCCAAATTTTCATAACTTTGGCCAAAAGCATAATTTATTTGCATCCATATACGTTCAATTTTTCCAATTTATTTCCATAATATTTTCCAAAAACCCAAGAACTTAAAACGAAATATAGTGACATGTCACTTTGACATCTGAATATGTGGACTCAGAAATTAAGTCACTAGTAGATGCTTACTGCTATAGACGTAACTTAAATGCATCTCTTTTTAATTTTGGAATATTATCTAATTTCTATTTGGAAAATTCTAAAAATCGGCGAATCATATTTTCGTATAAAAATTTTGGAACTGGTATGTAAGAAGACAGTTAAATTGAAATAATGGAACAAATTTTTGTTCAAATTTCGTTAGCAAATAAATAAAAGGAATTAGATTATTAAAAAAATATAGAAAATATTGATATCCAAAATCTTTGATATAATTAATTGTTATTAATTAACCCACTGAAAACTCTCGTTTCATGAACAGATCTTTTTAATTTTGTAATTTATTTTATAGTCAGCCATAAGCAAGCAGTCTCCCAATCTCTTCCCACAGCAAGGTTTACTGACATAAAAAAAACAACAAAAAATAGAAATGTATGCCTAGCAATCATTTTTTCAACATACCAGGCGCGGCTCGTGCTTACGTCAGTTGGAGGCTATGACATTGATCGAACTTCTTCGTATAACTTCGTAACATATAAACAAATAGAAACTTATTTGACGAGACCATACGAAGAAGTACGGTCATTGTCATAGCCTCCGACGTGAGCACGAGTCGCGCCTGCAGGAGATGATATTGTAAAATGGGGTATATTTTACAATATCATCTCCTTTTAAAATCTTTTTGGAAAAGTATAGTGGACAGAAAATATTCGATGAGACTACTCTCAGGCAAAACTACCGAAAAAACCGATTGGATCTTAAAACTTAAAAAAAAAAGTTCCAGTAATTTTATTTATATTACCGTTGTCGAAACAATCGATGCAGGAGGAGAATATATTTATGCTATAGTCGTTAATATTACTGAGATAGCAAACTAACACCGCACTTAATATCATATAAAAAACTGCCAAAAACAAATTTTGAGACAGTATCACTTTCTTTTTTAACGACAGCTTGTTTTTTTTTTTGTGAAAACAACCACTGTCAAGATTAATCATGCTTTTGTAAAAGATGGGGGGATGCCTTATATGCTAAAAACTGATAATGCTCTAAAAGTGTTGTTGTACCCTAATATAATCAATTAGAGCTGGAATTTACACGTGAGAAACACAATGATCACAATCTAGTGAGACTGTGGTGTGAGGAAAACATGCCAGTGTTTTACAAGCATAGGCATAGGCTATTTTGCATTATGTAAGAGAAATCAGAGGGCTCATAAAAACAAACAGATCTGTATTGCAACTGACAGTCAGGTGATACTGAGGACATTAGTGAACCCTAGAATACAATCAAGACTGCTTGATGAATGCATTCAAGGACTGAATAGTCTGGCAGACTGCAATGAAGTTACTTTACTGTGGGTGTACGGACATTCGGGAATCGAAGGAAACGAAAAAGCCGATGAGTTGCCAAAAAAGGGATCATCGGCTTCATTTATAGGTCCTCCTATGTTCTAGAAGTGTTCAAAAACACAGTACGGCAGCAGATAAGGAATTACGTCCAATAGAAACACAAGGGACACTGAAAAAATACAATCAGGGAATCTCATGGAAATACCTTTATCAATGAACAATCAAAGAAGAAGAGTGAGGAACTAGTAGAGTTTAGTAGTACCAGGTTTCCTAATAGGACATTGTGCACTGAAAGAACCTAAAGAAAATGGGGACTAACACCGCAGATACCTGTGTAATAGAATGGCGGAGACCGCATACCACATCCCATGTGAAGACGAGGCTCTGGATGCAAAAAGATTATTTTGATCGACCAGCCAAAGACCTGTGCAGGCTGGTACACGGCATCAGGACTGGCTGGCATAAAGATAGGTTAAAAGAAATGAAACATATAATACAAGAAACCAACCAAGTGGCTGCAGTGTTTCCGGAGGCTTTATATCAGACGGCTCTCACAAAAGAAAATAACCCTAATATATGTTAGTATAAAATATAAATTATAAATATAATGAATAGTATTAACGCAGGGACAATAATACATCAATCTAATACATAGTATTCGCCTATATTTCCTGTTTATTAGAAAAATTATGCGTTCTAATATAATTATAACATAACTAATTATAAAGTTTGTTATCACTATTTTTATTATCTATTTTTCTCAGTGTCTACCTATTATAATGACTCCCTGGTACACGTGCTGATTGTCAGTTTTCATGTGAGAATAGCTTATCTACAAAATTAGAAACGTGAATAGTTAGAAATGTATAGTATTTGTATCATTGTAATGAGTTCAAATAACATGAATAAGATAAACCAAAAGTGACGTAAGTACTGTCACGATAAGGCTTCTACAGTATATCTGATGACATGATCTTGATTAATGGGATTGCACCGATTGTAGTAAAAATTTTGCTGACAACTCTGTGTTAAATATACATATACACAATATATATCTAACGTGCTCTCTTGAATGTCAAAAGTACCAATAAAAACCTCCAGGAAAATGTATAATCTTAGTAATCTCGCAAATTATGCAATAACTGAAAAGACGTTAGACGTGCACTGTATCTCTACAACTTATAAATCGATGCCTTCATTTCTAAGAAAGTTTTTGTTTAAAATGTAGATATCAAAGAATCTAGGGTTGGCATACAGTATGAAATTCAAAGCTTAGAATTTATGATTACATGTATCCATTCGATTAATATTTTTCTTATTGTACGAATGTATGTTATATTAATAAATGTACAGCCCCTCCAAAAAAAAAAAGGTTAACAATCTGAATTATGATTTGGTTATATATTCTCAGGTTAAACTATGCCACACTATACATCAACTATGTTTATTATTAGACAAATTTCATTTCAGCCGAAGAGTAACCCACGTACGCTATGTTCACCAAGCCAGTTAGTGAATCCATATCTTATATCTAGTGTTGTGAGTATCCGAATTAAAATAATCGTTGATTCCGATTATTGAAATATTCGGATGATTCCGATTATTAAATTCGATTCGGAATCGGATGATTTCGAATCGGATGATTCGGAATCGGATGATATCGATTCGAATGATTCTGATTCGGATGATTTCCAACCGGATGATTTCGAATCGGATGATCCGAATCGGATGATCTGAATCGGATGATTCTGAATCGGGTGATTCCGAATCGGTCGGATAATTCTATATCGATAAAATTTGTACAACAATTTTAACCGAATAAGAAGTAGCAAAAGTTCTAGTAACTATCCGGTTTTGACTCGACCATTGTTTTCCGGACTGACGGGCGGTGATTTGTTGTTCATAGACGTTGTGCGTACTTAAATCATTCAGTCACATTCACTCAGGTGCATACAGTAATAGTAATTTGTAGAATTTGTTATTAATAAAAAATAGTAAACTTTTGTTTGTAATAGGTTTAATAGAAATTTAGTATGTAATATGGCCTAATATGTCACTTCCGTCATTATGTAGGTACAAAATAAAGACGGCTACAAACTTTTGTATAGAAATAAACAAATCCTTCTTCTAAACAATTTAAAGTAAAATTTAAAACAACTCTGGTACAATAATTTCTATGAAACAGTGTAAAAGAAAATCACAAAATTCATTACAAATAATACGAAATAAACAAAGATCTTTTAAAAAAAAGCTATGATTATAAATTATTAAAAACATCGTTAAAAATAATTCTGGAACGATGAATTAATATGAGAATAAATAAATAGTAAATTGAAATGAATAAATAAAGAGTAAATTAAAAAGAACTATTTAAGAAAATGATTTTGTCCAAGTATTTTGGTGATAAACGATTTCTCCGAGCATTTGTAAGTTGTCCGGCCTTTGAAAATACACGTTCTGATGGTACTGAACTTGCAGGAATACACAAATACTTTAAATGCAGTTTATAAAGTTCCGGCATCGTATATTTGTGTTTTTCCCAAAACTCTAACGGGTAATGAGCTCTATCACAATGTGGTAATTCTAAATATTGCCGCACACTTAGAAATGCACTGGTGGCGTGTGATGTTTCTGTTTGCATATTTTTAAGTTTATTTTCAAAATGCGACCACAACGATAACCCCTCTTCAGCCATGTTTGTTAAGAATATTGAAATCATCCGAATATGTACAACTTATACGAGTATGTCGTATAAGGAAATCGTAATATTATTCCGATTCTGTTAATCCGATTAAAAATCATCCGAATATGTAAGTATGTCCGGTAGAATATGGAATCGGAATATTATTCCGATTATTAAAATCATCCGAATATGTATGGATGTCGGGTAGAATATGGAATCGGAATATTATTCCGATTATTGAAATCATCCGAATATGTATGTATGTATGTCGAGTGGAATATGAAATCGGAATATTATTCCGAATATCACAGTCTTCCGATTCGGGTATTCCGATTATTGAAATCATCCGAATATTTACAACACTACTTATATCCACTATTACTTTGGTAAATTGTTTATCAAAGTTACGCCGACCAGTATAAATATCTTCCTGATTTGTCATTTTTCAGTTAGAAAAGGAAACATTCATTCAGAGTTCAGCCTGCAAAACCACAAAGAAAGCATTTTTTGTTTATCTGATATTCGCCTTTTACCTTATATACAGTGTGAGTCGTTAAGAATGGGAAATATGGAAACTGGGAATAGTAGAGCTTAAAACATGAGGATTGAGCGCAACATGCCATTGCCATGCTCCCTCTATGAGCAACGGTAAAAGTGATGACAAATTCCTGTTCATCATGCTGAAAAACGTAGTAATATCAATTTTCACGTTGGTTCTATGAAAACTGGCTGAATTATTGGGAAATTTAGAAATAAAATTATTAACTTGAACATCCTGTATGTCTTAACTGAGCAACATTTGTATGAGGCATGTTGCGCTCAAACTTCATGTTTTAGGCTCTACTGTTCCCAGTTTCCAGATTTCCATTCTTAACGACCCACACTGTATATACATATTTTTCATTGAGACCTCTCATGCTGAAAAAATATCCGTTAGCGATAACTGTCAGAGTTAAATTTTATTAAGCTATTTAACTAAAACTAATATGCTTTGCATAAACTCATATTTTTATTCATTAGGTATTTTTTTCTATAACCGTTAATTTGCATATAATTATACCTTTTATTACCGATAACTGGTGACCTTACGAACAATGTAACATCAGAAAAACGCTGTGTTTTTTTAGTAGATAGACGATAGCCTTTTCATTAAATTCGTTAATTTTTTTTTGATACGAGCAGTACTTACATAAAAAAAGATAAATTTTTGCAAGTTCATTTATAAATATCATTAAAACGTGACAAATATCTAATTTCACGTTAAATTAAACATTAAAATGCTATAAAAATATAATCAATCTATTACCGCTGCGTCCCTTCAACAAATATTGTAAAAGTGTCACGGGGGTAATCGTAAATCTCAAAAACCTAATCGATATCAATTGGCATTGATCATAATACAACCGGCTTTATCAGATAATTGAGAGGATATTAAATTTCGAGTATCGGGTATTATGAATGTAAATAAATATTTTCCTAAATGCATCATTACTATTTACACTACAATCGTTGTGAATACAAACGAATAATTTTTGATGTAAATACAGATGTAGGTACCTTATGCTAACCGGGCGTTATCGCTTTTTCAATTGTTCGATAACGTGAATGCTTGGCTGGAACGTGCTACAAGAGGATTAAACAATCACTTTTTGTTTAATTAAGACCAATAGATTTAGAAATTTGGTGTTAAGCTATTTGCGTGTTGAAAATTATGTACGACATACTATCGGTAAAGTTCATGTATATACTATGCCGCAGAGAAGACTGAAAATTAGCCATTCATCAAAAATTTTCTTTATTGTAATACAACTATTATTTTGAAGCAAATAAGTTTAATTAAAATTTTAACGGTTATATTATCACATAATATATAATATATTAAAATTTTAAGCAGCAGTCATTATAAGCAGACGTCCGTTTCGCCTTACCAAGGTACAAATAGAAAAAAAAGGCACTTTCCAGCCGTACTGCATACAATATTTTTTCGACGATTACCACTTTCTAAAATCAATTTACCTGCATTTGTAGTTTTCAGAATATAGATCGATCATAATATTTGGATGACAGGTTGTTTGACAGCTATTTTGACAACCGAACCCAGAAAAACTTCAGAATCTTCACAGAAGAGTACCGTAAAGTAAGGGAAGTGACGAGTAGACAGTTCAATTCATAGTTTAATTCGGTGGTCTCAAATATTATTTCTAAAATAAAAACATAATAAAAGTTAAAGTAACTTTAAAATTGACACTGTGTTTCTTAGTAATCAATTCAATGTGCTGGTTTATTTTTATTTGAATGATCTTCTGAAAATTCATTTATTATATTTGTGCCCTCAAGTCTACGTAAATGTGTTTTAAGACCAAAGCAAAATTCCAAAAACAAAAAATAAGTATACGTGAAAAAATATCGCAGTGGGCAAACTATATAACTGTATTTGAAATCAAATCAAATAAGGACATTTTTTGCAAAGCATGTGGCAAATTGGTAAGTTATTTGTTTGTTATTTCTAATTTAAGATATTAATCAATTTATCAAGTAATAATATTTTAATATTTTGGCTTATTATTTTTTGTTATTTCTTTTTTTACAATTTCAATTTTCAATCTAATAAATTTTTGATTACCTTAAGTAAGCATGAAGAATGTTTTCCAACCAAACAAAAAAGGGGGGAAAGGTTTTTCAATACTTAAAACAACCACTGTCGATTGATGTCCCATCGATTATAAATGATTTCATAATCGATTGTGGATGATTTAATAATCAATTGTGAATGATTCACTCGATTATACCCATCACTCAATATCACCGACTGATCATACATAGTCCAAAACATCATAATCGAGTTCTGGAATGATCGTCAATAATCGATTGATTTCTTGTCCGTCATTCGATTATGCCCATCATTACAATTCGTTGACCGCCAATGCATCCGCGTCGAACTGATTTTGAATTTCATCAATGTAATAAATAAATGTTCAAAAATAAATAAATAATGTTTTTTGTCGAGAAATCCCATTTCACTAGAAATATTTTTTTAAAAGTTGAGGAGTTTCGAGTAAAACAAAGCTTTACTTTGAAATGAAGTAAAATCTTTACTTTAACATTAATAATTTTGAACAAAATAAAGTTTGTCTTTCAAGCTGTTGCAAAAGTAAGATTTTTTTACCTCACTTGAGTTAAGAACTCACATTTTACCACTTAAGTAATAATTAATTGCATCATTCCTATTTTATTCATATTTTAGTGAATATGTCAAATGTTGTTGATAAAAACGACAAACTACAGGTAATATTCTATTTTTTTTCTTCTGTTCTCAAAATGTTACATTAGTTAAGTTATAATGGAGCAGAACTGAACGATTAGAGCAATAAATAAAAAAATAATCAAAGACATATGAATAAATGAATAGCTATCTGAAGTGGGGTATGTAGCGCAAAATTCCAGGAGTATATATCTTTAAAAATAAAATTGTTTTTGCAGGCATCATGTAAACCCTACTGAAAATATCAAGATGCAGTGTATTTTTAACCTGTTTGTAATAGTTCAGTGATCATTTTAAGCTGAGCTTAATGAAAATATGATCAAATGAAGTCACTTAAATATAAAATAGAAGAAAATACTTTTTCGCTTCGCCATATCTCACTAGTGCTGGTAAGTCAGCGTAAAAGTGGGAATGATAGAATGTATCTTTCTCACTATTGCGGGAGGTAGGGCAAGGAGGAGTACTTTCTGTGTTATTGTAAAGTAAATAACAACCGCGCATTATTTGCGCGAGTGCCTGATTCTGTGCATTCCTATTTCAGAATCGCAGTCGCTGACATTAATGAGTTTTCTGAAAAAATTATTCTTAACAATATTATTACTATTTTATTTATTCATCCCTTATAATTATTTATTCTGACTATTAGTGTCAGTTTTTCTCGAGTATTTTTTCCTTATTGTAAACAGAGAAAACTGTCTAATACGAGGTATTATATCTTTTATTACACATAGTGACAGCAACGAAATTTAATACAAAACTGTAAGTACCAAATTTTATAATGTATAATACTATTAATTGCTATCTTGTATTACCCCGTATAAAAAGTTATTTAAAATTAAGAAATACCGACCTTTAACACTTATTATTAAATTTGAACAGTCTTTTTGCTAAATTTTTATTAGTCCATATTAATCTGAAAAATATGAAAAAAAAACAGGATATTTAACCATGGGTCTTATCACTGCGACACAAGCGGATTGCCCCCGCATCGAATATAATAGCGGAGGTTAGACTGGGCGTTGTATTGTGGTGTACCGCTGTGGAAACATCCCGTTCTATGAGCGATTGTCATTCACACACAGCACATTTTATACGACACTTAGCAAGTGTATATATCAGATAAATATTACCTAGTCGTATTTAGTGAACACAATTTATAATAAATAAGGATTACATCGGTTATGAAATACGCGGTAGCTTCATCTTTACGATAATTTCTGTAGTATAACATATTGCTATAGATATATGAATTATAGGTATTCCTATTATAGAGGTAGAAAAATTTACTGTAATACAGTAAAAATATAATCAATAAACAGTTTTAATTGCTTGTATTAAAATATCCTAATGTTATAGAGGTAATTAACTACATTATTACAGTGAAATTATTTTCAGTTGGCAGATGCGCGAGAGCAGGAGGGCGTGCTCAATGGAGTGAGACGCACCCGAAGGATTGTGGAGAATACGTGAAAACAGAGTCAGTACTGTACTCTGTTGATTCAGCGAGCACCATCCGCCTTTTCGAGGTCGTGACGCGTGCTGCGCGTGGGGGTGGAGTTGCCGTCATCTGGCAATTCTGCTGTATCTACAAATGTTTTCTTATAACCAATATTATATATTTTCTATAATTCAGATTGCATTATATCGTTTTCTCTGTGTATTCCTTGACAATTATCTCTTTCTGTATTATTAAATTAAAATCATTATTATTAATTTTCGATATTGTGTTGATAACAGTTACAAATGTGACATTTTGGCGCGAGCACCTGCTAGCTAAAAATAAAATAGTATACAAAGTGTAAAGTGGCACAGGAAAATACTAATGCGCATGCAAAAAATCAGGTACGATGGAAGAAATTTATAATAGACTAATAACGGAAAACTAAAGTAGATACTTATGCACTAAGGCAACAAGTAAATTAGGTGGCTATCGAGTAAAGTGGAAATGATACTGTATAAGGCATTCGTAAGAACTTTTGGCTAAGAAAAGTGAAAGAGAAAAATTTGGCAATCTGTAAAAGAAGGTGGAAAGGAGATATACGGTTAACAAGAACAAATCAGAAGCTATATAATTTATACAATGAGTCGTACATTGTAGAGTGGTCAAGGCGGAAATGGTTGGGGCACGTACCGAAAAATAGAATACCGAAACAATTACCAAAAAGTTCATTAGGTGGCAAGAGGAAAAGAGATAGCTGGGTAAAGCGAGAAAAAAAACAAGGATGCGTAGAAGATTAACAACAGATGCCATGGGCTTTCTTGGCTTGCTAAACTGTAGTATAATGAAGCTAGGAATAAATATTACCTACGTAGAAAAAATACGAGTAGACTTAAGGCGCTTAATTTGCCCTTGGGCTAGATATATCCAAATTGTTGTTTACAAAAGAATATATGGTAGCGAGAAACGTATTTTGCTTTATCATTTTAATGAGCAGCTGGACCAATATAGATTAAGTAGAATACCTTTCATGCATTTTCGATTTCTGGGCAAACGTATATATATAAAACGTACAAAAAAGATTATGCAGAAAAAGTATTGCTGGCTTCTGTGATGATGCGTTTCATTTAGATCAAAGTTGCCATAACTAAATTGCTGTCAAACTTAAAGAAAGGATTTATCAGAGAACAAGAAAAATCATCGGTGGTTGTTTCAGGAATTGCGATTAAGTAATGCAGTAAATGGGTATACCATTGAAAAGCAATTATTATTCAGTAGGTATCGATTGACCCAATCATTCAGATCAAAAGTAAGGGTGTTATAGATATACATATTATATATGAGTATGTTGCAGGCACTCATTTTGACCATGGGGAATCTTAAGCAGACAATCGATGTGTTCTTGTGCTTTGAAAGAATTGTAACCATATTTATATGCTATATATACACGATGCTGTAAATCGTAACTACATACGAACAAATTAGTTGTACATAACAAATGTTTAAAGTCTAAACCCATTTCCTAGAATGAATGCCTTCAAATAAAAACAAAACGGCATTTTGTTTCTGCATTTGTGCACTTGTATATGCAAAGTAGATATTTATTTATTACATTTTGACAAATGTACGTAAACTCTCTCAAATGCGATTGATTAGCCACGTAAGTATAACCACTTTATCGCCAAACCATAAAACAATAAATAATAGCTTAATTCACGCTATAAAGATTATAGTGACGGGGTACTGTATCAAACCATATGATATCGGCACTCCACAATCACATCGCGCAATTATTTCAGAAATTACGTTATGCTATTACTATTCTGACTATTATCGTCCTGTCTATTTACCTTAAATGGTTATCTTACGTATCTACTTAAAAGCAAGTAGCTTACTGTGTAGTTTGCATTATTTGTGTATAAAAGAAATATTTGGATTGGGTTTCGTTTAGTAAGATATCGATATAGATACACATAGGCTATTTGATTAACCCAGGCTAACACAATTATTTATTATTTAAGTGTTTTAAAATATACGATATTGCAGTCATAATAATTATTGCGTCAGCAGAGATTTTATCATAATCTATCAAGGATTAAATAAATGCTCCATGCTGTCTCGATTATCTAGGTATATAACTAATAGTATATATTTCGTTGTAATTTAAGTATAACATATAGTAGGCGAATGCTTTTAGAACTACGAAATTATTTGACTACAATTGCGGAAATTATATAAAGAAGAAATAAATTATTACTTGCGAATTAGAATTTTACGTCAGTGGAAACTTAATCTTAATCTATCTTGGATTAAATAAGGTCCTACCATGCAGTCTCGATTATTTTGATTGAATAAAATAGATTATGTTATATGGACAGTTGCTAATAAATTTCTAATGAATATCTTTTAAATATGATTGACGTCATACGATGCTATTGATTTCCAGCTAAAAGTAATAAGATAAAAATTACCTGAACTTGGTCTGTCCGAATATCTAGTGCAATAAACCCACGCTGGCCACAGGGTCGGCACCTTCCCTTCTTCCGGTTTCACCTCCGATTCGGTGTTAGTTAGAGGTTGGGGCTCCGGAGTTTTCGGCTTGGGGGCATCCTGAGTTTTGCCAATTTGCGATACGGTGTGGCATAGGCTTCCCAACGGCGCTTGACCGAATTTATTCTCGATATCCTCGTACGGTTTAAAGTTTATTTTGGGCGACGTCTTGGTCTTTATCAACGCGTTCTTCCCGAAGTCGGGCTGCAAGATATTTCTTATGGAATATTTCAACGTGCGAATGGTGGGCTCCTCTTCTTGGTTCCTCGGAGGCGGCGAACTCGACGATTCCGATGGGTTACAGGATGCAATCGAATCGGTACTGGGCGATCGCGGGTAAGAGACGTTCGGAGAATACCTGCCCATCAGCGCTGCCGGCGATCTGGCGATGAAGTCTTTCTTCTCTTTCTGTTGCATTAACGGATTTAAAACTTCGAATTGGACATTTGTTGATTTCTCTGGTTGTGGCGATTGTGACGGTGGAGATTCCGGTTCACATTTAGGACTAGATAATGCGTAAGAAGTTATACTGAAGAAAGGTGTGTGAGCCGTCTTGGGAGAACTTAACGGTGATGCATACGATCTACTATTACCTTCTTGTTGATTGGAAATAGTCGTGCACGTGTACGGAGATGTACGGCTTGATTCTGGCGAATTTGGCGAGTTTAAATTCAAACATTCGTGCGCTGGACTTGACGCTGTATTAGGGCTAGATCTGTCTTCGAATGCCATGACGCTTGTTGTATAATTTCTATCACTTTTTTGATATGGTGATTGTCTTTTCAAATTCACGAACGGAACAAAATCACGCTTTCAATTACTCATATCGTCCAAGGAGCATACCACCTATATGGCACGCACCAATAAGATGGGTATTTACAGTCACTCTCTTAAACAAGTGCTTACTTGTATAAGTACGCTGTCAAACTGAGTGAGTTTTCAAAATAGTCATCTTTATTACTTGAGGTCCGGAATTTTGCCCCGCCCACGGATCCTCCGTCTCTGTTCACGTAAGCGATATCGACTGCACATCTAGCCGTCTCGCTCGCCGGCAGCAGTGCCCCTTATTCTTGGTGTGTGGCCCAACGTGCAAGACTTTAGTTGCCGGGCATTAAGCTTCTTTATGCGAAATATTTATGGTACGAAAACGACGGTGTTTTATTTTTCGCCTTTTTAATATTTGTGCCGGGCGTTTTGTTCGTTTAAACATTAACCGATCCATAAGCGACGAACGGAATATAAGAGGAGAAAGGCTGGACAAATATGACTGATCGCACAGATAAAATCTAAAATGATAAAGCTGATTCCTTATCGGTTACTGGCATACTACCGTGTAATTGAAACAATATTTTTAACATTACAATTCGGGTAAAAGGTTGGTAAATTTTCCATTGCGTCAAACAGGTAGCTAAGATAAGAGATATACGAATTTATTTGCGTTATTCTATTAAGCAGTACTGCATAAAACCAGTGTAACTGATAATTACAAATAATATTGATTGATTATATCGATAATAATGCTACACAGTAATTGAGTTATATTGGGAATTATTTTTAAAGTTTCGTAAAACGTTTGGAGTATTACTTGTTTAGATTAAAAGCCTAAATGAATGGCATTAATTTCTATGATCTACAGATAGATGTATGTTATATCAGTATCTATTTCTAGAAACAACTAATTAATGTTCACAGCTTTTATATTATTTGATGGTATTATTAAATTGTTTAACGTACCAATTCAACTTCTTTTAACGTTGATGCGCAATCCACTAATTTTTATTTTGTGAATTCTATCTCAATAAACTTACAGCACGATTTAGCCGATTTGGCGAAAGCGCAGTAGCAAGGGTATGCTCAATAGAGTGAGGCACGCCGGTAGGAATAAGGAGAATCGGTATAATTCGCACACGATTCGTACAAAATCCCTAATTTAGTTTTTATTGTAATATGTATTTGTCAGTACTGTACGCTGTTCATGCAGGGAGCTCTGCCCGCCACTTTGGAGCTTGTGACGTTTGCTGCGCATAAAAGCGGTCCTTCCGCCAACTCGGCTGAATCGTGCCGTACACGTAGAATTTCGCAGTCACTGTCCATTGCTTGGTTTCCGAGTTGAAACCAAAGTAACAGAAACACTCCAAACTGTGACATTGATAACACTATACAATTTGAAGCACCTCATCTCAAATTTCACTACATTATGCGCACGTTTCAATGGCAAAACTATCATCATCGGCAGTAATACTGAACTGAAGTTTTTGATTTAGTGTTACTGCTGATGGTGATAGCTTTGGTATTGAAACGTGCGTTCAATGTAGTAAAATTTGTGGTAAGGTGTTTTAAATGGTATACTGAAGCACTATCCCAATAATCTTGCAGAAGTACAATGAACACGTAATGGAGGCAGATGTCCTTATTGTTAGCAACTTTGATTAGTGGAATTATTCATACCGTCATCGTTAGGAAGAAAAGATTTGTTAATTTATTTAGTTATGTGTTTCTACAATTTTAATTTTTCCAAAAAGCTCTCTTTATAATAAAATCTAGAATTCTAGAATCTAGAATTTAGTAGTCAGGCAAATGCAAAACAATGCTTCATAAAGTCGTACTAAAAAAAATTAATGTAGGTGGCAAAATCAAAGTTTCTATATCCATACTTTCGTCAATTTAATCATATTAAACGCGATTGCAATGGATTTACAGGGACCACTGCCGGATAATAGGAGTCACAGTTTCTATAAGATAAACAGATAGTATTATATGGTTGTATCTGCCATGCGTACAATTTGTGTCATATATGGAGAACTACATTCTGTATAACAATTTCTGTAATATAATAATATATATAACTTTGCTATAGTAATGCTTAAATTTGGGCCTGTGCTTGGAAAAGTGGAGAGGGTCAGATTTCGTTAAAGATAATTTGCTTTGCTGCACTATAATTGCATTGAATTAACAGCAATTTGGTTAACGTAATCCTTATTTCTGCATAACTTTGTTAATTGAAAAAAAATTATAAATATAGTAAATGGTATTGACGCAGGGACAATAGTTTATTAGAAAACTTATACGTTTTAATACTAATTATAAAGTTTGTTGTCACTATTTTTATTATCTATTTTTCTCAATGAAGTTATTGGGTTTACTAAATTAATAAAATAGAAGTAACATTAACTAGATTTTTTTGTTAGTTAAACAATATTTTATATATTATTTAACGCCTGTCGTTTCTTCAGCGTACCTTTAAAAAATATGAATTTCTTGCCCGAACTCTATGTTTAACATTATTGGTGGGCCAAGAAATCCTGGATTGTAGACATTAATGGAAGCGTATTTGATAAAAAGAAGTTGGGTTTTCCATTCATATGTATATATGTATCAACTTCTAAATTTTTTTTGCAAGTCCGCACACTATTAACATCCTTTACAAGATTAGTCATTGGAACACCCATTCTGACGATTTTCATACAATGGTAAAAATTGCACCAACACCTATTATTCCAAACGACCCTCATGTCAGAAAATAACAGATATAATATCTAATTTCCGATTGGCTACTTCATAAAACCGACGCAGTGTAGATACATTTGACGATAATTTACCGGAGAGCAGATTCCAGAGCGATTAAACCGATGATTTAAATAAACAATTTTAATGTAAAACCGGTTAGGTACTACTTTGTCCGTAAGTGCACCGACTTCGTATGAAGCAAATAGTTTCCTTGAAGCAGATTGTATGTATTTAATATCATATATCTAAACAAATATCTTTTTCCTGTCACGATCATTTATTCGGATAAAAGGTTTTTTAAGAAAAGTATTTGGATAGCTTAAAAGAAAACAATGTACTTATGCAAATGGACTATGTTTATGTGGAATAATTTTTTCAAATATTTTTATCTCTTTGCTGGGGGAACACGTTTCTCAGTGTATTAGCCATTGCATTCAAATTCAGAAGCTTATCCGAATCTCTAATACTACACATGAACTTTCTTTGCCTTCATCTTTTCAATATTTCTACTACATCTACTCTATTTCCAGTTTATAATATTTTATTGAATTGAGTATTGAGAAAAAGATAGCATCCACATGAGTTCATTATTCGTCCCGTCCACTGCGGCCGCTAGCGCCTATTATAGAACGCATGTTATCTTTAAAGTTCATCCAATAAGTTCAGGACCTTAAGGTAGCTCAGAATCTGTTTGAATGAGGTATTTTTCAGGTCTGCTAGGGAAAGGTCAAGCTTCCCAAAGATGTCACATCTGATTCTGGTTGCGGTGGAGCACTAGCAGAGGATATGCTTAACTATCTCTTCGTCCTACAAACACAGCCGGCATTCAGTCTCTTCAGAGAGTCCGATTTAATGACGTAGCGCAAAATCGCCCCCGCAGAATTTTTTAGGGATGGGCCCATAGCATGAAGAACCCTAAGATGGCGGAGGCCCCCGCTTTGCTGGGGTTGTAATTTACGCCACTGGTCCTATTCTCTGTGCTGTCAAACCAGTGGCGTAAATTACACCCCCTGTAAAGACAGAAACTATTACTTTGACATTTTTACGGTCAAATTCAAATTCTTGGTTTTGATACGATTAAATAAAATCCACTCGTTGAACCAGTTTCTGATTTACCCATACATTGATTTGCTGTTGGCTACCGTAGGTGTTATGCAAATGCCAGGTTTTGGCACCTAAATATCCTACACAGCACCATTTTTTGCAACAGTGTCTGCTTCCTCATGAATGAGTGAGTGCCCATAGGTACTCAGATTAGGTTGTTAGCCGTCCGCACCTCTTTTATTATACTTCAGCTTTCTTCTTTTTTCTTCGAACTTTCAACATCATTGTGATAATTACTGATCCACTGACAATCAACATTGAACAGAAAGAGTAGCAAGTACCGATTACCACTCAGTTCTCTTATCAGTATACCACTTATCCCATCATGCGATTATTGCGAGGCAAGCCAACAAAAGTAGACTGTTATAAGGTATAGTAGAAACCGAAGGAAAAACTTAGCAAAATTTAGAGAATGGGAAAAATTCATAGCAAAATTGGAACGACAACAAATGACTATTTATTGAACATGTGCATTTGTGTGAGGTTATGTTTGATAGAAGAATATTGAATTGTCTATTTGTCATAATTTTCTATTCCGAAGCGAACCAATAATTTTCTTTATAAACTTATCGTTTTTCCAATCCATCCTTTTGAGTGAAATAATCGCTATCTATATTCATACTATTGAGCTGTGTATGTATGTCATAAACGCTGATTTAAGAGAAGATTGAAGAAAGAACGAGTTCTGGATTTCTGAAAATAAATAAAATTCAATATTAATTCCTTAATTCTGTAGAGAAATTGACCTAACCAAAAATGCATTTTGTTACTGTGGAAGAAAATAAAGCAAGTACAAAATAAAACAAATAGGCATATTTACCTATTTTGTAAAACTAACAAGAACCATAAAAATATTCAGGAGAAGGCACTTGATGCATAATTTATTTTCTCATAAACATCTCATTTTCAATACCCATCTAGGGTGCTACAATCTATCCCGCTCCGTAATATAGATTTAAATTAAAGACTGCCTTGGTCATCGTTACTCTTTTTCGTATTATTGTTAATTGTCTTCACAACCTATTTATGCGACCACCGTTGTCTCGTTCGTTCTTTCTTTCTCTCTCAAAAAATCAATTTAACAAGAACAGTTTTCTATCTCGGTCCTGCCGACCCGTAACGTACCGGCACTCTACATCTCACTCAGTATCCTCACATCTGCCAATGGCAAAATGGGCGTGGCCGGATAAATTCAAATCTGGTTGGTCTGACGGAAGAGTGGGGATTATGGGTCGCCAGATTGAGACGTCGGCATGTTTGTTTTTGCCGATGCCGAGAGGAGGAGCTTGCTGACTGCCGGCACGGAACTCAATATCAAATTCGAGTACCATGTATTAATAAGTGGTTCCGGAGATAATGGTTTTATTATCAATCTGAAACTAATTGACAGACTTCAGAAATACCTCTCCTATAAACGAATTCGCACATCTGCACCGATATATGTATATGTTTATAGGTATATATCGACTCCCTTAAACCCCCAGTTTAGAAACCTTGATTGGGTATCTTTTAGAACAGTTTCATTTTTAAGGTGCGGCGTTTTTTACGACAAATTTTCATGTGCATCAGGTCTCCTGGCACAAAAATCATAACACACCTACACACTAAAAAATATATGCAATTCCTACGGACAATTCCAGTAGTATAAGGTAAAATTACCAAAAATTGGGAAATTTACTAGAAAACTTTAGGTATATTTTCTAATTTTTGGTAAATTTACCCTATACATTACTGGAATTTTCCATAGGAATTGCAAATTTTTTAGTGTGTACTTTCAAAATCAATAATTGTGAACTCATTATTCAAAGTGTCGCCATGGGACACCCATCAAATATGCTGTCCTGTTCACTTTGATGTTGAGAAACTTTATAGATTTAGAAATAAAACGATATCCTCTTTATTGAAAATGCACATAAAATTCTAAATGGTGTATTTGCCAGTGATTTAAATATTTTTTTTCTTATATTTGTGTATTTGTATAGTGTATAATTTATATTTATCTGTCTAATGTTAAAATTTGCCGTCTCCCTAAATATTTGTCGCCAAGGGCACAAACTAAAGCACTAAAAGATCAAAGGGACCGCCAGAGAGTGAAATTTCTGATTGTTAGTGTATTCCGTGGTAATATCAAGAACATGTAACACTTTGGCTCTACGGTATCCACAGAAACAGAAACCGTCCGTAACCGCTTTAAAATGTATACCACATAATCTTAAAAATAATGGCTCAGTTAGAGTTACAATCCGAAAAAGAAAACCTAACGTCGATTATTATAATACAGTAATTGCTATTATGGCTTACTTTCGAGCATTTCCAACGGTATCGTTGAGACAAGCTTCTCTGGAGGCAGGAATACCAAAGAGTTCAATACACAGAATTGTAAAGGATCATAAAATGAAGCCGTATCCGTTCCACTTGGTCCAAAATTTGAAGAACAAGACCACGAGAAGAGATAACAGTTTTGTGAATTTATTACAATGAGGCATCACGGTGATAATAGCTTTTTAGAAAGTAGTTTATGGACGGACACAGCTAAATTTACAAAGAATGGACTTTATCATCGTCATAATTCTCATTACTGGAATGACATACATTCATATGTCTGCAAAGAACGAAATTTTCAAGTTGGCATTTTAATGTTTACGCTGCAGTAAGAAATGATAAGATGGTGACCACTACATCTTTATCAAGACAATTTAAACGGTAAAGCAAATTTTTGTCAATAATGTAAATTGATTAAATTTCCTTGTAGCTGCAAGATATTTTAGAAACTTTATACAATGAATATTTGCAACATTCACCTTTGTCGGAATATGTATTGTCGCGTACTCGCTTGTTTATCTTATTGCTAGAGGTACTATTATTAAAATTGTACTTACCAGGGGTTACTTCAGTATGTCCTTCACTAACTACTTGGGAGGAACTTCTTTTTACAATCAAACTTCAACTAACAAGATTATTACAACTATATTAATTATTACATACAACCGCTCACCACCCGTACCCACAATCAACTCCCCCCCAAAAGAACAATTGTACCGACTACGTACAGTATTATGGACTCTACGTTACTTTTGATTTTCTAATAGAGTTAACCGCGGCTTAATTATGTTACAAACAGTTATTTCAACACTACCATTATAAAAAACGTCATTAAAAATTTTCAAAAGGGTGTTAATTTTAAAAAACTTTGAACAATAATACGGTAAAGCTATTTTATGCAGTTTTTTTCTGTCTAGACTACTTTTAAGTTTAGTGATAGCTTCTCGTATATCTGCCATCTGAGGTTTTTTTCGACAATTTTCAGAGCCAAACAAATAATACATTACCCTACCGTCATTCTCCGCAACTGCAATATCTCCTACTGTAGTCCTTACCTGTGTTAGTGGTGTGATTGAGTGAAAAAGTGATCTAAATATTTTGGAATTTTTAAAATCTACATGAAAATCACATGAAATAATATTCACTAAGCAGAATTCAGGGGGTAAGGAAAATAAATCAACGTTAGAGTATTTACAAAGTTGGTTTTTATTTCTTCCTTCGTCCACAGACCTCATGTTATCTGTAACAACCTTCGAACGTGTTTCAGCTGTTTTACTATGACCTACCTTAACCGTACTCGGTAATTCTTGCTGCATAATGCATTCTTCTAGTTCGTCTACTTTATTATACAGTTGTGGTTCGTTATATGGTTCTGTCGCAAACTCTGCCGTATTTAATTTACAGTTTATTACAACACCTGTTTGCTTTAAAAACTTATACCCTAATAAGAGTCCTACAGGTAATTTATCTACTACTAAAGCATCAATTGCATAATTTCTATTTTTAATGGTGATATTTATCCTAGATGTTCCTAGAGGCAAAGTAACTATACCGTTTATTGTACAAAGGCTTGGCAGATCAGACCCTGTCTGTATATTCGTAGTAAGAGACTGATGAATTAAATTATAAACAGATCCGGTATCTAAAATTATGTCGGTATAAACGTCATTAACAATTCCTTTAACAGAGAGAATTGAGGTGTTGCAAGTCGAGGCTCGAGCAGGGCTTAAAAAATTACAATGGACAGAGTTTAGAACCTCTACTCGCTCCGTCCTTTGGGGTTTAAACGGTTATTATTTTGCGTATTTCGCCGATTTACGCGACATGCTGCCGCAATATGCCCCCTACGATTACAATTATAACAAATTGGGCGACTATCTGTAGTACGGGAATTATTATAATAATTACTTCGAGTTTGTGTCTGCGGTGGTACTCGTGATTCGGATTGCTGATTATTACTATTTGTTTGTTTTTGTAGCTCCGACAAAACTAGCAATTTTATTTCGTTTGTCATACTTTTTACGATTTCTTTCACCTCTGTATCTTTGTTATTGTTTTCGATTTTTGGTGTTTCGGCCACATACGAGCTACCCTCCCTTTTGAAAAATATTGGGTCCACCCAATTCAGCATTAACAACTGGATAGCTGCCACCAAAGTTCCATTATTTACAATATTTGAAAAATTAAAGATGAAATTAAAACCAAATTAGTAAATTTTGAGAAAGAACAAAAAAACTACCTAATACTAAATTACAAAAAGAACCCTAACAACTTATTTCACATTTCACAGCATGTTCTATTCTTTGAATGTTACGCCTTCCCTGTCCAGGTCGATGAGTTTCAATCACTCCTTGTTCCTCGATGTAATATCTTGCCTCTTGATGGTTGATGTTCATGCGGTTCCACGTGCAAAGGTTTCCAGTTGACATAGAGACCATACTCTACTCAATTCAAGCAGGTCCTAGTCTATTACTATGCCTTCGACACGGGATGTTTGAGTCGGTGGAGTCTTCCAGATTTCCATGGTTTTGAGCTGACATAGAGACGATACCCTACTCGATCCAGGTATGTCCTAGTCTATTGCTCTGCCATGTCACCGGATTTTCCACGTCCTGTTGAGCTTCTTAGGCGGAACATACATAGGAACCCGGTGAAGTGTCTCGTTAACCTGGACTTTAGTGAAGGGTTGGTCTTCCAGCGGTGTATGAAACAAACGAAATATAAACGCAGAGTAACGGTTAACGTAAAAGCGGTACTTATTAAAAAATAAACTTAACTTAAATACATTATTCAGAAGTGCCCCTGAATTAAGCAACCTCGAGGTTCTCCCTACTAGTTGCAGATTTTAAATCTACCCTGCACTTTCTCCCATCAGGAAGGACAAATGTACCTTCATCGTAGGATAACATTTCTTTACCCTTTCTATAGTGTACCACTACATGATTCGTACGCCTTTTCTTATATCGCCGTACACCATATACTATAATTTCTAGTAGAGGTTGTATGTAATAATTAATATAGTTGTAATAATCTTGTTAGTTGAAGTTTGATTGTAAAAAGAAGTTCCTCCCAAGTAGTTAGTGAAGGACATACTGAAGTAACCCCTGGTAAGTACAATTTTAATAATAGTACCTCTAGCAATAAGATAAACAAGCGAGTACGCGACAGTATAATAAAAAATTTATCGGCATGATGGGGCTCCAACACATAACGGATACTGGATTAATATTTTTTTGCAAGAAACATTTGAAGATCAATGGCTGCTAATAACGGGCCATTCTTATAGCCGGATTTAGCAGTGTTAGATTTTTTTGTTTGGGGAACTACAAAAGTCAAGTTTATGCCAGCCAACTAACAACCATGGATGATTGCATGCAACGTGTGAGAAATGCTTTTCAAAGCTTATCTCCACATGCAATTAGAAACGCTACTTATCATGGGGTACTCAAAAGATGTGAAAAAGGACGGAATTTTGAACATTTGTTAAATTAATTACTACTTCAACATTGTTAACTTATTTTCTTTGCTGTATCACATTTCAGTCTCGTAAAATGTGTGTATATTGTCTGAGCCATTATATTTAAAATTTTGTAGTATACGTTTTAAAGCAATTATAGACGGTTTCTGTTTCTGCGGATACCTTAGAGCAAAAGTGTCACATGTTCTTGATATTACTTTGTTATATTCTCTATAGATAATAAATAAATTTAAACAGTCTTCGTTTGTGCAGTTAAGACGTGCTGGCATTTTGGTTTAAACAATATTGGCAGTTCTACTGAAATTCTTTTTGTGCCATCTCGGGCATGGCTAACTTGCCACATTTTGTAAAATGTAAGACAATACTTTTCTTTCAAATAACTCAAAACCGTTTATCGATAGGTATAAGTAACTTAATAGTGAATTGCCCTTATTTTTAGTGGTGAACAATAATAAAGAAGAAAAAACAGGATACCTAATCCATTTAAAATTGTTGACTTTTCTGCAAATCTCGGAACTAATGTTTTAACAATTTTTATGCACGCCCTGTATAAGATACAATAATTTTTATACACCATGATGATGTATTAATTCATAAGTATGCCAAGTGAATTGAAGAAAATTGGAAGCAAATATGAGATACTAAAGCTTTTTTTAAGGGTTGCAAATGTCACTTTTCTGCAAAGAATCGAAATATCTCGACAACAAATGAATTTAGATATAGAGATCCCTATAAATCTCAATAAATGTTAACTAGAATTTTAAAGGCAATTAAAAAATATACAGGATGTTGCATTTAAAATAAGAAAGTCAATGTCAACACTCTGTATAACCGAAATTTTTCCCCTGAATAATTTTACATATACAGATCGCTGACATTCGTCGTGCGACACACTGTATAGTGCAAAATATAAGTACGTAAAGACAAAGAAGTGGCAATGCGCCAACTTGGAATCACGTTGAAAATGTGCTAATAATTTAACTGTAAAATTGCTTTGCTTGTTTTGTTTGGTAATTTGAAACGTTATGGTAGGACACAGCCATTTAAAACGCTAAGTAGATTTTCCAACACTGTGTGGTAAATTGCCGTGCCAACCCACAGTTTCTGAGCAGTCAGGATTTTAAATTAGAATCTATTATGAGAAGAAACAAAAAAAAAATTAATTGACGTCGTACTGTCTAAAGTAATTTACAAGTTGACCACCTAAAAACATTTAATCGCCTCAAAATACACCAGTAGGTATAATATCAAACTTTGACACCAGGTTTAAATATGTCCTGCTTTCTTAGACATATGCATGAGTAGGTACTTGGCAATTTTCGAACTCACTTAACATTAAAATGAAACGTTATATGTACATTGGGAGTTGAATGTATTTTAAATTAAAATACCTATTTCACAGCTTGGCTGCGATTAATAACTACCAATATTTACGTTTAATAATACTCTCTGCCGCATTGTTGATGTTTTAAAAAGTCTATGATAAACAGTTAGTAAGTAAAGTAAATGCACAGATATAGATGCTGTCACATTGACACTAGTTGTATTTCCGTAGGTAAGCAACAATAATGAAATTGGTATTTGTATCAAATTAAAATCAAATTTTGATTTGCTTACATTCTGTATTGAACATTTAAGAGAAAATCTCTATTTTTAAATTCTCAAAAAATGTAAAATTTTTATGATAAATAGGCAATACATATGTCTGAACAAGGCAAATGTTGGCTTGTGCCTTTTGGTATGTATTAGAGCTAGATAATTTCGTTTTCTACATTTCTTACAAAATAAATTGTGATGAAATATCAAGTGTGCCAGTAAAGGACAAATCGCAAGATTTCGTGCAAAACCGAAGTTAGTTGCGCATTCTTTAACGTGGGTCTGTAAATTTGACTTATTGAATTTACGTTGAGTAAAAGAGAAACAAACAAACGCTTTCTTTAGAAATTACTGCTTGGCGTTTATTACTGTTAATTACTGACACAGCTACTCTACTTTGTCATTGTTTTCAATGGTATGAATTTCATTTCTCTTCAATAGATACTTTTGTATGGAAAGTAAATAATTAACATAACACAATTTGTCATCTAAATATTTACTAATTATTACTAAACGTGTATGTTACGAGTTGTTAATTGCGGTCAAGCTGTGAAACAGATATTTCAATTTAAAATACATTATCTACATATTTTTAGGTAATTTTAAATCTACCATCTGGTTCCCACAGTTTCAAAGTGCACGTACATTGCAAAAAATTGCAGCAATTGTTGCTAATCACGTGTAATGACGTTGCGAATTTGTACAATAAATCCTATGTATACTATAAATGTATTCAATATGGAAAAAGGGAATTGCGATAAAATTCATAGTTTTCTACGTAATGAAAATGGAAGGAAAAAATTTCTAGAAAAAAGAAAAGTTTGTTACTAAAATTTACTAAAGAAAATAAAATTCGAAAAGTTTGTATTTATTGCACATCAAATAAATAGTTATTTACGTATTAAGGCTGGAAAGTGGAAAGTGACGTTTTGTCACATTTATTTGTTCTCTCACATCTCCCAATGTCCTTAAAAATAGCAGGTAATATTTATATGAAAATGTCCATTAATGTTATGAAGTGCCTCGGTAGAACGACATGACAGCAATAATTAAATCCGTTGACATCTTCGACATCGCTGAAAATTTAAGCATTGTCGTTTCTGAACCCGATAAACAAACCTACAAACTTATAAAATTCACATTTGTTTTTTCTCCCATAACTCCCAATGCCCTTCAGAAATGGCGGGTAATATTAATATAAAAAAAAATGGGAGAAAAAGGTAAGATTAATGTCGAGTTGTAACAGGAATATGATAGATAAAAATAAAGCTCAGATGTAATCCATTTTATATTAAAATTAACGATTAACTAACTAATAATTACATTTTTACTTGACTATATAGGAATTCATTTCATTTCAAATTAAATTAATTTCGGTTAAGTCTCCGACTGATAATTTGAATTCGGAATTCAATTGATTAAAATTTTATTCGTTTGATGCCCAACTCTGCACTGAGATAAAGGAACAACATTTACATCGAAAAGAACTAAATTAAAAAATGATTACTCTGAAACACTATCTCAATAATTAATAATAATAATAATAATAATAATAATAGATCTTTATTGTGCCAACAGCCCAGCGAGCCAATAAAAGGCACACATATAGAGATATAAGTACATACAAACAACATCATACATACAAGTGTCGTGTATTCGGGTTCGAATCAGGCTACAGAGTGCTTATTTTAACTATTTATTTCACAACTATATTACTATATACTATATCTCAATCGCCATTGTATAAACTACTGTACCATGCTTGTTGTGCGCATGCGCTCGATGCATACACACATTCATATATAACAACAAGTATACACTATACATACACATATGTACTTATAAATAGTTATTTTGCGTTAACGATTTGAAGGATTTGATGGAAAGGAGTAAAGAATATATCGCAAGAAGTTGAATAATCGAGACATGGAAATTATTGGAGAATACAATGATGAGTTCAAGTCCGTATATGGAGTGTAGAAAGCAAGACTCTGCCTAGAAGAAGGACGAGGCACCAGGAACTGAAGCTGGGAAAGAAGATGAATCTTGTAATGCACCAAGTTATACACAAATTTTATAAACAGAAGCTGACGTCGCAACTCAAGAGAAGTTGATAATCATAATCCCTAACAGGGTAGCTACCTACCTTCCTCCTTAAAATATAGATATTTAAGAAATTTCCGTTGTACCTTTTCTATACATTGTTTATGCATAGTATAGAAGGGATTCCATATAAGAGTATTCTAGTTTGGATCTAACAAAACTATAATATAATAATTTAATAGTGTTGACTTGAAAGCGAGTAGAATTTCTGATTAAAATAATAATAATTTAAAGCGATTGCAATAAATATCACTAATAAATAACAATAAGTTAGCATAATTATTTTTGATTGGCAGTCTATGTTTTGGTTAACCCAATTCAATTGCTTGCGTCACTATTCAAACATGTTCACCGATTATAGAAACACCTTATAAAGATAGGAGAACCTAGTATTAAACAAAAAGTATGAATATAAAAAACTGTAGACAATGCCTTCATGTGATCAATCAATAACAATATTTTACTAATATTGAATATTTGGAAGTAGAGGGCATTCTTCCTATTTAAAGAGTGTTTAGTTTCAAACAGCTACACTGTGAAAAGTAGATTGCATTCTTTAATAGAAATATAAAACATACTGTACTTAATATGTTTTATACTTATTGCAGGGAAAGTTATTTTATATATTACGCTAATAGCTGTATATATTTTTTTTATTATACGCTTATATTAGAACATTTAACACCCCGTATTATTTGAATTTAATATCTATCTTCTAATACAAGTTATTTATTAAATATTAAACGTATTAGTTACTAATTACATTAAAAATTACTTACAATTAGTAAACTTATTGCTTGTAGATATCATGAGGGACAATATCGAGTACTAAATTATTGTTATTAAGTTGCATAATACAAAATATATCTTTGTGATTTTAAATAAAGAAATCTTTTTCCTTCAGTTATGTTATTTAAGTCTTATATTTTCAATATTCTGTTAACCTGATCAATTTATTCTCTCAATCATATTCGGTAACGATCAGATTAGAGCAGATTGTCCGTGTCACGACATTATAAATGAACGATTATTTGTCTCTTTACTGTATTCGTTTATTGACACGCCAATTTATATAGGTACCAACTCGGCGCTGAGTGCTGTTTTGTAACATACCTACGTTATAAATTCACACCGGCGTTAATTCTTATAATTAGATAAACAACATCCACATAACAATATTTACCTTTCATGTTGCATTACGCAACCTTTCTGATAGATAAAAGTTGTGACAGGATAAATTAGATATTTGGCCTTACAATACAGGGATGCATTAGTACTGTTATACTAAAAAAAATATTGTGTGTAATTACGCTAACAGGATTGGAGTACATATTAGATAGGAAAAATTACTAAGAACGTGCTAATTAAAATTAAGGTATATCAAGACTTTTCATGACCACAATTTACGACAATATTAAGATTTAAAATTCCATAGCTATCCCATACTATCCCTCTCTGTACAGGTCTCTGGTTCGTCGATCGAAATAATTCTCTGGATTAATTTTTGGCTTGCAAAAAATTGCCTATTTTTTTGCGTCCACAGATTCGCATTCACAACCGCTGCGTCATTCTATTATACAATCTGCATTGGGTATCTGCGGTGTTGATTCCAATTTTCTGTAGCTAATGTAACTGTTATCTTAAAAACTGTTTTAGTGTCGCGCGTGAATCTTTTGTTATGGATTTGGGGGCTAACAGTTAGCATGTTTCAAGGTGGTATAACTCAGAAATATACACAGGGTGCTAAATATGTCATGGAACATTTTTCGAAATTCAAACGCTTTTCTTTCGATTTTTTTTAAATGGAACCTAATTTTCCAATACAATCAGCAAATTCCTTGTAAAATTGCCTTCAAAATGGTACCAATAACGTAATACTTATTTTCAGTATTTTCGAAGATATTATGGAAAATATGTTTAATAATAGCAATTTATCCCTATTCATTTGTTCTTTGTTATGTAAGTTGTTTAGATTATTTATAACGTAACAAAAACAAACCGTACGTGACATAAATTATTTTATTTTTTACGCTTTCAGATATATATAATAATTTTAAATCAAAAGATGCTCAAATATCTCTTCTATTCAGCTCTGTGTGTATGGTCTGCCTTACATTTTCAAATATACATATTATCATATTATCGTTGTATCGGGTATCATGCATATGATGGTTTTTTATAGTAGGCCGTAGAAAAAAATGACAAGGGGTTAATCTGGTGATGCGGTGACCAACTTAATGAATCCCAATCCGTCTATTAATAAATACCTTATAGGGTGTAATATGTGAATGCACAATCGTGTTGGTACCACAATCTCTCCATAAAGTTTCTATGGAGGCCTTCTAGCAGTATTGGTAAATTATATTAAAAAAAGTCTATAAATCTCACAATGTAAGGTATTGTCAAAGAAGAATGGATCCACAGCGGTATTCCCTGATGCCTCCCCCCCCCCCCCCCCCCTAAATAAATAATTCAAATATTGTAATAAAATCATAAAACATTGTAAAACGCTATGACACCAAAAAACAACATGTGGACATTTAGCAGAGATTTGATGTTTCGTTATATTCTTAGCTTTTGTTTGAAAATCATATGGCTATCTAACCATATTTGGTGTCCCATATATGGAATATTGTCAACATATTTTCCATAAATTTGTAATATCTTCGAAAATACTGAAAATAAGTGTTACGTTATTGGTACCATTTTAAAGGTAATTTTACGAGGAAGTTGCTGCTGAAATTGAAAAATATAAGTTCCATTTAAAAAAATCAAAAGGCACGCGTTTGAATTTCGATAAATGTGCTATGACATATATTTAACACCCTGTATATATTTTGACGTTGCGCAACCTTGAAATATATAAATCGTTAGCCGCCAAATTGATAACCAAAGAATAACGCGCGACACTATAACCGTTTTAAAGATAAAACTTAAAATCTCAGAAATCGCAACTGTCAAAATTATGACAAAATTTGCAATATAGCCTAAACTGACAGTCAGAAGCGCACATAACCATATATCACTGCAAAGGTGTTTTAGGTGGCTATCGAAATAATAACTAAAAAATATAGCAATCCATTTAAAAAAAAAAGTTAAACGTAGCTGTGGGCATTTGTAACACCCTGTATATTTGAAAATATTTTTACCATATCAACTGTATATATACAGAAAATCTCACTTTCCTATCTTTAGTAGTTTTTGTGCTAAATTTCGCCGACACACTAATGGCGCACCCGGTACAATGCAAAGCAATCTTTGATACAATGTAGAGCAATCTTGACACAAACTGTTGTGCCAGTTGTCAATTACTTTCTCTTATTTTTTATTTCGATAATGCAATCTTTATATATTTTACATAAAACACAGTTTTAAAAATTTCATATTTAAACAAAACAACAATGATTTTATCATTTATCAAACAAACAAGTTTATTTACAAATGTGTCATTTTATACAATATTTTATAATTTTACAAATGTAACTCGAAAAAGGTTTTAAAATAAACAGAAACTTTGTTCTAAAGTTTTATCTATATTATTACTAAATGACAAAAAAAACCAAGAACAAACATCAAAATGCTTATACTGGATATCTGTTTAAAGAGAATGGTGGATTTAATATACAAATTTACTTTACAGATCCCTAATATTCTCCCAGGGATAAACTAAAGCTTATAGTAATAATTATTTCCATATCATTATACTTAATAGAGATTTAATTATGTACACCTAATTATTAAAACATGCATGTCATTAATAGGAAACAAACGAACAAATGATACAGAAAACATTCTAAATTGTACATCAGGCTTATTTCGATTAGGGTTTAAGCATACATTTTTCATTGGGAATTAAAATAAGTAGATCAGTAGTTTATGAATAAGAGTAATATTAAACGAATAGTGTTAAAATGATAAAGAAATACTATAAAAATGATTAGCCTTAAATTTTTCTCAAGCTTTTCTTTTAAAGTACCGCAACAGGTAATACGTGCACTATCTATATTCTTTAATAACAGCTTTGATATAATATTCATTTTACCCCAAATATACTTTTATTTGTATACAAGCGTCTTTGTGGATGTCCGAAAGATCATCATTAAATTGAATATTATCAAAATACCATAGAAAAATGAAAAAAAAATGGGTAGTTGTTATGTTTTTACTTTCGTTCTAATTCACCTGAAACCTGAAACATTGTGCTTGTTTGCTATAAATTTAGTTATCCGAAATGTTATGATTTTTTACGAGGATATAAAATTTCTGCACTGCAAATTTAATACACTCCGCCAAAAAAGTATCGCATAAACTAAAAAAGGGCATTTATGAACCAAGATATTTTTATACGTTCACAAAAAGTTTGCCTCGTGTATGTGAACTATAAAAACACTAACAAAATAATGGAACTTAGCGTTTTTACTTTTTTTTTTTTCTAAAAGAACACATTTAGAAAAATGCATATGTGTAAGGTTTGTTCAGTTGTTTATTGAAAGTCTTCCTATACGGACAAATTTTAAACTGCGAAGTCAGAGTTCTGTACCAACGCTTTTAAAACTAAAATGAGCAATTTAACTTCAGAACAAGTGGCTGCTATAGTTGCTTTAATCGAAGATGGACGATCTCAAGCATACGTTGCTAATTTGATGAACATCAATCAGTCAAGTGTTTCTAGAGCCGTAGCCAGATATAGGGAAACAGGCATTTACAGTAGAAGACCTGTACCAGGTCGTCCAAGATGTTCTACTCGCCAAGATGACCGCTATTTACTACTACAAGCATTACGTCGAAGCCATGTAACTGCGAGACAATTGCAGAACGACTTGGCTAGAGTCAGAAATACTCGTGTGAGTACTCAAACTATTCGGAATAGGTTACGACAGAGTGGATTAAGAGCTAGAGTAGCTGTAACAGCCCCTCGTCGCACTAGGAACCACCGAGTGGCTCGCTTAAGGTTTGCCAGAGAACATGTAAATTGGAACATTAATGACTGGGCCAATATACTCTTCACAGATGAGTCAAGATTTGGTCTTTACACCTCAGATAGGCGTATCTCAGGCTAAAGACGAGACGGTGAGCGCTATTCGCAGTGTAATATCAGACCTAGACCTAATTTCGCTGGTGGCTCTATTATGGTTTGGGGAGGCATCTGTTTAACAGGTCGTACAGAGTTAGTACCAGCAGACAGAGGTACACTGACTGCCCACAGGTATATAACGGAAATTTTAGAAGAACATGTAGTACCATATGCGCCAATTATAGGAAACGAATTCATGTTAATGCACGATAATGCACGACCGCATGTTGCAATAATCGTCCAGGAATACCTTAACGATGTTGGTATTCCAGTTTTAGATTGGCCTGCGGTAAGTCCGGACATGAACCCTATCGAGCACGTGTGGGACCTCCTTCACAGACGGATACGAACCCAAAATGTTGCCCCAGCGGACCTGCATGGACTAGCAAATGCTCTCCGTGACGAGTGGGAGAATTTGGATCAGGCTTATATACGGAGGTTAATCGAATTTCTGCCAAACCGTATGCGAGCGGTCATAAGAGCCAGAGGTGGCAATACTCAGTATTAAAAGCTACTGTTATGACATTTTTCTTTCCAAAATTATAATTTCTTGTTTTAATAAAAATCTCAAGTATGAGTTCTTGTTTTTATTTGGCCTGTATTTTATTTAAACAATCATAGAAATTATATCTTAGAGCGCATTAAAGTATATTTACAACTTTATGCTACAAACAAAGATTATGCGATACTTTTATGATTCAAAACTAAATTATGCGATACTTTTTTGGCGGAGTGTATATATATAATATAGGCTATTATAAATCACATATAAATTAACACATATTTTTCATGCAATTGACGTTTATATATTATAAATTTATCAATTTAAGTTAAGGTAAGACATCTGCATGTAATAAGAAAATTTACATATACCACAACACTGCGGTTCTAGTACAAGGAGTACAACGCGCAAGTTAATTATAGTTAAACGATGTAGTACATACACTAGGCTGGGATAATGTACAGGATACATAACTTATACCTAGTTAGTGTTGTTTTGGAAGGTAATTTCAGCTCACTGATCTACGCAAATGTATAATTAAGGCGATTTTTTGGACTCGGTCTGCTGTTCGATTTTCAACATCGTTCAATTAAAAGCTCGTTAAACAGGCTAGCTGTGTTCTTTATTATTTTGAGGGAGACGTTTGTATTAATGGGCTTAAAGGATATGAAATGAAATTACGTTAAGCGAACAGTGAAAGAAATGAAATATTGGATTTGACAGCTTTTAAAGTATTATAGTTTCAATCAGTGATTTAAATACATAATTACACTAAGTTACTTTTGTAGTTATCACTTATTCAGTGATACCCATTTAGAATTGATCTATATCTATGAGAACTGTAGCTTTAATACTTATGAAAGTTATTAAATAAATATGTCAAAATCATGCGGTCTGGTTTCATTAAAAAAAAAAAACTGCATTCCAGGTGATGAACAATATGATCATACCAGACCCTGCACATTTGCCGCTTATCATAATTAATAACATTTTCGTTTTAAATTGACTAAATTGTTTTAATTTCTCTTGGTGTAAATAGAAGAGAGCATGCAGTGCTGGCAAATTTTTGTTTTGATGCTGAGTAAAGCTAAAGCACTTCAGAAAGTGCAATTACCGTGTGTATCGAACGAGTCAAACTATCTAGTAATAAATTGCGGGACTTGCATAAGCTGTGTCTGCAATATCCTGCATTGAACCTAAGCCATGATAAATGTAAGCGTGATCATGCGTGTCTGATATAGCGCACTAAACAGAAATTTTTTGCCAACCAAATTCTTAACTCCACTAATCCTAGTCGCGCGGCGTAGTCGCTTACTTCAAAATTTTCCAATAAAACGCCTCGTGGTGAAAATATATTATCGCAACCTGATAGACTGATGGCCGAAGATCCGCAGCGGGTAGTCGACATTCTTGATAATTTTTTTATAACAGAACCTCAAAACATTACTTCAAATATTATCACACAGTCTTCTCCTTCAAATTCTTCATCTTTTCATTTGCAAACAAATTGTTGCAATAGTATATGTGCATACTCCTTTTCGGAGACCGAGCTGTGCGGAGTGATGGCACAAATTAAAAATAAAAGTAGCGCCGCTCCGGATGAAATTCCTTGCCGGTTGGTACGTGAGGTCACTGGGTCTTTGCTCCAACCTCTCAGTCAGCTCATTAATATGTCGTTTTTTGAAGGAAAGCTCCCGACTGCCCTAAAACCCTCCGTAGCCTTACCTATTCATAAGAAAAACTCACGTAACGACGTTACTAATTATAGGCCTATATCTTTGAGTTCTTTCTCCAAGATCTTCTAATACGCCATGATATCACAACTTTTACCACCTTGAAACTAACAACATTTTAACCAATCGGCAACACGGCTTTGGAAAACTTTTTCAACTATTACTGCCATAGCCTCACTAGTGAAGAAAATTTTGGATTCCCTGGATCAAGGTGAACATCCAGGGGGGTGTTGTGCGACCTTTGGAAAGCTTTCGATTGTGTTAACCACTCATTACTAATTAGTAAACTCGAGTGCTATGGTATTAGAGGAGTTGTTGCCGATTGGTTTGTATCGTTTCTTTCTGATAGGACTCAATTTGTTATAGTTGATTTCAGATCCAATCAAAATTTTAGTTCGGCTCACTCGGCCCATCTACCTGTTGAGATGGGAGTCCCGCAGCGCTCGATTCTTGGCTCTATACTTTTCCTATTATTTATAAATGACAACATCTTTTTCATAAACTCATTAATAATTTATGCTGATGATACATCGGCCGTCGTCTCTGATAGTAATCCTGCTACTTTGCGGGAAAACGTCGACACCTTGTTGGATTTGTTGGGCCGGTGGTTTGAATGTAAACGGACTTCACATGAATTTCACGGTCTTTCGCACGGTACAATACTAGATATAACAACCGCCTTAGACGCCCTTTAATACTCTTTCCCTGGTCCATTGACAATTAAAACTAGACTTTTATAGAGAATTTTCTTACCGATGACTTTAAGTCGATTCCCAACGTTAAACTTAAAAAAAAAGGCTACGTGGGCTTCTACTGGGCGGCGTGTACTCTGTTGAGGAATTCCTCGCAATTTTTAATGAGTAGTAGGCCTCTCTTTTTGACACTACTGCCTGTTATGTTTGTTGTTGTCATCGTTATTTGTTATTTTTTATTATCATTACCATCATTATTATTATCATTGCTGCCGTTTCTGCCTTATTGCCCTTACTATTAGTAATACATTTATTTCTATTGTGAATTTAGCTCTGTACATTGACAATGTCAATATCCCAGTGTTCTGACCCATCTATTTATCTATCTAGTGTCTGTATTTGACAACTTTCTACGCATTATATCTACAGTCTGTCTCAGTGGGGACTGGCGATATCTTGGACACTGGAATAGCTGTAGTGATTGAAACAAAAATTCATAACTAAAATGCAAAAGGAAAATCTTATGAAACATTTTTAAATTCTGAAAACCGTGACCGTCAGGGGGAGTAGTTGCCGGAGTCGACAGTAAATTTTAAACTTGTTGGCAAAAGTTCAAGAATTAGCTATAATTTTAAATGCTTCGGTTAATTACGCATCACTTTGGTTATAGACGTTTTGTCACCTTGTGAATTATAAATGTAGTAGGTGTTGCCGAATTATGTAAAACTAAACCTGCTACAACTTCTGTGGTTTGTACCTAAATTAAAGAAACTTGGACTTGTTTATTGGAAGGGCACACTGCTATTTAACGCTGCTTCAAACGTCACAACTGTACCTTGTTTTGTTTTTTTTTTGTTTTAGTCATTGTTGTCATTTATGTGTTTATTTTGTGATTTTATCAATTATTTTAGTGTTGTATTGTAGTTTCCCATATATGATCTGTCCCTATTCTTATTGTTAGTAGGACAGCACTGTATATATTGCAAATTGTTTTGTTGAAAAACTTGAAAGAAAGATTGAAACAACGAATGAAACAATAGCAAATGCTTATTAAAGTTATTTTTTTTATTAATGTTTAATATTTGATCTTTTAAAGAAGAATACATTCAGGTTGCCTTAAAATAAGTTCCAAAGTTGTGGTTAGTAGCTCACTAACAAGTGGAACAGGAAACCTCGGGACTAAAGATACGAATGTCAAACTTATGATGATATTCGCAAGAATATCAAGATTGGACAAAATTAGAAACCATATCATTTCCTTGATGTGTTCCCATACTTTAGGTCAAGGCCCTTAAATGCTAATATTACCGAGTTATTATTGCATGCCATTATGGAATGAACGAAAATTAAGTAAATGATAGTAAACTTAGCATCTTAAATACTATGAGTATATTAAAAGAATGGGTTATCCCTTTGCCAATAACCCATTGGCAAAGAGATAATGGAATTGATACTCCACGAATACAAAAAATAGGGAAAGCCCAGAAGAATGTGGGTGAAGGAAATAAAAAGATTAAAGTCTAAAGCATCAGAAAATGCAAACATCGATCAGATGAATTATACACAGATTATTATGCTTACGTATTTCCTTATTTGGGCAACAGTGATTTATTATTAGATAATATATGAAAGTTATAGATATATTGTAGAGTTTATTGAGGCACATAAATTCAGAACAATAACTACTTGGTGTAATGTTTACAAATTTTCGGCCATATAGTTTCTTTTTCTTTGTTGAAATACTTTACAATACCGCCATTGTATTAATTACATTTATTGAGTCGTAATTTCTGAAGTATAGGTCTTTAAGCAGTTTTATTTTTTAATTACAACTATAACCACGTTTTTCTTTACGTAACTTCCAGAAAATTGATTTTATTCAATTCGTTCTATAGTATATTAAGGGGAATATGATTGCGGATGTAAACGTTGTAACCGTAATAAACGTAAATATTTGCTAAAATATTTTTTAAAGTTTACAGAAAAATCAAATATTTTTTAAACATTGAGCGTTTCTTACTTTGTAGAAATATTTTAGTAGACAGCGCTGGACACAATCTTAAATTGAGCTATACCTAATACAACAACAAGGTTTAATTGTAAAAATTCTTAAATGAACACTCCCAGTGCAGTTTATCTAGCACTCCACGCCAAACACCTATTGAATTAAATGAAATACACTAAAAAATTTTAGTAAATTTACCTGGATTCCTCCGAAAAATTCCAGTACCCTTTGGGGAAAAATCACCAAAAACTGAGTAATTTTCCGTTTTTTTAGTAAAATTACCTACACTTTAAGAAATTTCGCACATATCAACCAGTATTTTTCATTTGTAGGTCAAATTCCTACGTAAAAACGTAATATTACAAAATTTTTTTGCTTTCCCAAGGATTCTTACTAAATTACTTGGTGATTTTATCCACAGTTAGGAAATTTACTTAGGAAACCAAATACATACTTACAATGCGCGCATATTCAATTTTATGGGTTCAATTTGTAGGTAGATACATAAGACGCACGGAAGTGGCAGGTGCCAGTGGTCGTTTTTTTGTTTTATCTATAGGCATATTTAGGTAAGTGACTAATTTAAAATAAATCTAGTAATAACTAATACATTCTTACTACTGTGGGTGGCCTATAGTTTCATCTTCATAATTTACAAACGTTGAAACATATAGGTTTGTGCATATACAAACACACAATACAGCTAATTGTGTTAAAAAAAAAAACATTAATATGCCTCGACAGGGTATATAAAATATATTTGTACTTTGTGTATTACCGTAGTGTTAAAGTAAATGGTTATAGAAATTGTTTATTGCAGTCATATTTCGCTATGCTGATGTAGAGGTTATGAAAGTATTATTCAACTTGTCTATTTATACTTAGAATATTATCTGATACCTATCTATGCATTTGTTTTTATGGTTAAGAAAGCGTTTAGGTATGACAACTAAACAAGCACATAATTATTATACGCTTAGTAACATTAATGATTTCTTCTATCAAATTTCGAATGCACAATATAATACAGTTAGCCTTCTTCATACTTTATTTTTTATATTCTCTTCAAATAGGTAATTTAAAACCTATATTTTACACACATTACACATTGCACACTAAGATACTAATTGATATCTAGGCAGTCATTTTTCATCAAAGCTTACGATCTTGTAAGTATATCAATAATGAAAGATGAGTTGTTCGTTGCAGTTTCTCCAACGCTACATCATGAAGACGCATCCTGATGCCGACATCAAAAGCAGCCTTTTTTCACACTCGAAAAAGAAAGTTATAAGTTGAATGAAACAGTTGAGTAGCATCTAAATGTTATATTTTTATTATTATTATTATAAGCATTGTTTTTATATTTATTCAATTACCTGTAATATATATTTATAATAATAAAATACCTACACGTACACTCTAACGAAGATTTGGTAAAATTCCTGTACGGTTTCGGGGAAATTATATTAAGCCGAAACCGTACAGGTATTTTACCAAATCTTCGATAGAGTGAAGTCTATATCCAATAATACTTGTTTAATTTATAAATAAATACCAGTTAAACACCTAATATATATAACAGTAATTAACTTTGCATACCTGCCGTTGCAGATATCAAAAAAAAATAATTTCGTTGTCGAAAATTTCGCGCTTGTCGTTGAATAACGCCCGCTGCGTAGGTAGTGGGATAAACAAGAAGAAAGCACCTGTTTTTACAATAAAAGCCAAATGCTTTTGTTCGCAATGGTCATTGTCGCTCCATAGGAGAAGTAAAATATTTTGTCTTGTTTTGACAGGTAAATGTACAGTTAATTTAGATACGCATTGCATGACTAAATGTTTTGGAAATCGATCTCATCCCAATGCTAGGGTAAATATTGGAACGTAAACTACACGGTTAAATCGATTTTCGTAAGTTTACGGACCTTTTATGTTTTCCTAGTAGAAATTCGTATTTATAAACATTCTTTTTCACAATTCTGCGAAATACAATTAAAAGGGAAAAACCATTACCGTTAAAGTGATCATATCTCACCCAGTAGTATTAGTTCCAACAAAGTCAATGCTTTATATCTTGTATTTTTTATGTAGCTATATGAAAATGCACCGTTTACTCTTAAAACACTTGTTTCAGAGATTAATATGATTTCTGCAAAGTCACAGAACTGGCATTAAACCAATTTATTGCATCAAAAAGAAAAGACAAGATAGATATCACAGCAATAATGCATAGGCACAAAGAAAAAACACCCAAATTCAATAGAAATTGTATTGCAGTCCTTAAGTTGTTCTCGCTGCGTAAAAGATCGAACTCCCTGCGCGAACTGTCAAGAATACTTTATAGCCCTTCTCTTTAATTGTTTTACTTTACCAGCAAGTATTGTTTCGGCCTACCATCAACAAGAGGTTTACTGCGTCGCTTTTGTCGCAATGTCGAGAATGCTTTTGTCAACATGGCAACTTGCTTTATATCAAATTAGTCATACCTGTAGCACGTGATTCTAACTAGAAGATTTATCACCTTAAAAGAACTACAGTTAAAGCGTCGTTGCTTTATTTTAAGTGTTCTAGGTACTCAGTATTGTTTGTTCCTTGTTTTAATTGTTAATACTGTGATTAGTTTGTGGAAGATTAGAACGATATAAACAGTATGGAATTGGAAGCTTGTAAATCTCTTTTCCCCGTGAACAATCGTACAAACGTTTCTGCCAATTGCGTTTTCCTTTTTGTAAATATAGAAGTGGGATAGGGACCTAACGAGAACTAATACACACAGTTTAATATGAATAAGTTGCTGGAATTTAGGCACGGAACCACATATGTTGTGTTTATTTTATCGAATTGCAGAAATCGGTTACAATGGCTCCTTTCATCAAATCCTTATACAAAGGTGATTTAAGTAATCATACAGGTGTCCGCAAAATTATTAATTTTAGCATATTTTCCTATGTAATTGCATTATACATATTCCAAACCAGTGTAAAATTATACCGAGCGCTAAATGCCTACTTGTGACAGTTTTCGAGTTATCCGCATTTAGATCTAGGAATATATTACGCCAAGTAGTAAGTATCTCATACAAGGCGGTCGATTTGTAAGGAGTAAAATAACATTAGAATTTCGTTTAATGAATTTTACTGCGAACTTTTATTATTAATTTATCCACTTTCAAGTGGTTTCGATTATATTAGCGATTTATACTTATATTTCACATTGTATATGGGGGTTAAATAAAGATATTGTTACGAAACTTGTAGACAATATTTTAAAATTTAAATTATATTCTTTTATAAATTAAATCACCCTTTGATTCTATTGGATACCACTCAGAGTTATCTGTAACACTCTTTTCAAATTCAGAAATAAACCAAACCCCAACTTGCAGGTGACCGTGATTCCACTCTCCTATCAACGAATAGAACGTGGGAGGAATATATCGCTGTTATCAAAGCTCTTTACAACTCTCAATATACCTTTTAATATCAATGAATTTATAATGTGATTGTTGAGTTATCATCAAGTGATGTTCTCCTATACGTTATATCGAATAAAAGACTGTTTAACAAACGGTGCTGAACTTTCTACATATACTCGCAGGTGAGTAGGATCATTTACTATATAAAAATCACAATAATAAAGATTTCTGATATCGCAATACGCGTGAATTCTCTGACGTCAGTATTGAGGCAGGTCAAGGTCTCCGATCCAAACAAACCGCCATATTGAATTTTACCTGTGTTATTTATATGGCGTTAAATCTGTGCGTTTTTATTTTATTATTTTTATTAAATCGGTGGAAGTTTCAGGACTGATATTGTGCTAAGTATGTTCCCTGAAGTATGTGTTAACAGTTCATCCCAAGTTTAACCTGGAAATTATCTGTACTTTCAGGATAACAAGTGATATTCGAGGAGTAGTCATTGTCCGCGCAGCAAAGCATCGATAATACATTTTTTTTTTATTAATATAATAGAGAAGAGTATAAATTCTTTTTCTTTCCAACGCCAGGAAGTGAATAAAGGAACTACAACAATTTTACAACTTACTTTTAATAAATTTCATTTAGGTTAGTATTTTGTTTTATTTATATTAGAGGTATACATATACATATAACTGAGCATAGGTTAAATTAAGAACACATAAATCTGAATATAGTCATCGACTATATTTATATGGTCATTTTGTTTTCTTAGTGAGAACGGCACTACAATTGTGAAATCGTAAATTTCTTATCGCAATAACATACCTAGATAATAAGCAATATTATCGAACATCTTCATACAGTCTTTAGAAATTACTTGCCCTGTATATTTTTTGGAAGCAGTAATTAAAGCGTACATATTACCAGACCAAAATGTCTTCTGAAAATTTTATGTCACCTAAGTAAAAATTGTTGACTATGTATGTACAAAAGAGCCTTAAAAACGTTAGTTTGTAAGTACCAAATTTCCTTTTTTTTTTTTTTTGTTACGTCGTGACATCATTAAATATTGCAGAAATAAAGAAAAGATCACACAATTGACATTGGTTTAAAATCCACATACTCGTTCAGTTGGAAACAATTACATCCAAGAAAGGACCTTTATCGGTTTATATGCCTGTTGTTCATCGATGTATTGAATAATTTTACGCTGAATTTAATGGTTGAAGAGTATTTGATGCTGTCTACAATTAGTGTAAAATGAGAAAGGTTTCATTCCGATGATTTTTTTTTCTTTTTTCAGAGATCTGATCCGAACCGTAACATAAATGTACCCAGTAAATATTTTAGATTCTTTCGTTTTAGACATGCTGCATATTTACAACGAACAGTCTTTCAAGCGTAGTTAATTTATCTTTAAAGTTGTTCTCGGCAGGCTGATTTCTTTACGAATTTAATGAGTTTTCCATCTTTAATTCTGATTCATATTCTTTCAGCTGATATATTTAATTCTGGTTTTTATGCTCGTATTGCGTAAGCTTTGTTATTCTAATAGAAACACTTTTGTGCACATTCAATCTTACATGGTCGATCTAAATAATAAATATATTTACCCGTGACCAACTCATCTGAATGAGTTGCTCATTTGCATTTGATTTATAAACGAACTGGATACTTCTATCGGCTAGCTGTAAATACTTTAATAGCACCAACGTTCAAAATATATCCTAAGAATGTACCGAATGTTTTATTTGTAGAATATTCTCGGATGATGTTGTTATAACATCTGAAATGTTAGAATTGTTAGAATACTTTCAGGTGATATTTATGGAATATTTGTAGGGAATCTTGCGATTTACAATAATATTTAATTCATAAAATTTCAAATGTTCGAATTTCTAATGTTCTATGTAAATCTAGAGAATGAAATAATTATCTCCTACTGCGCATTATAGACATACGCGCATCGGGCACACACGGAGTGGGATCGATAGTCGGTTGTCATAATGTTTATTGAAGCTCTAATGTTTGATATTTCGATAACTAAGTTGGCATCATCAGTAGTGCAATAATTTAACACGTTAGCTGATAATTTAGCTTTCGAAATTAATACAGTTCAGAACATTGCCAATGTGATAATTAAGCGTCTATATACATTAGTGTTGGGTAAGGTAGGCGATATAACCAGTAATTAGCAAGCACTACCCAGGCTCGTGCTTATTCGTTACGGGGGAAGCGGTTCGTGTTGCTTACCGGTTTTCCCGGGAGTCGACAAAACATGCTCTTGTTGGTCTCCAGTTATTTCTCTTACATTATCTAACACCTAACACTAATACACAACACTTTTAACATGAATGTGCTGAGAATATTCTAGTACAGATACTAAGAATATGCCGAGAATATGCTAGTAAAAATGCTGAGCATACACCAGGAGAAATACCTAGAATATTCTAGGCATAATGCTGAGAATGTTGTGGTATTCAGCACATTCATAGAATATTTGAAACAGACTATTGTATGAATACTCTACGCATTTTTAAATACTCGTGTACAGATCAAACAATTTCAGGTGGCGTGTGGTCAATGGACTAAGACACCCCCGAAGAAATATAGAGAAATATATCCCATTTTCGCGATTCGTACAAAATCCAAAATTCAGTTTTTATTGTAATATGTATCTGCATTACGCCAGCTATCAATTCGGCTCAGACCGTTTGTTCGAGCTCATGACGTTGCGTGAGCGTGAGGGCGGGGCTTTCGCCAACAGCCAGTGCGTTATCTATAGATATTTATACACTTGGAACGTTGGTGCGCTGTCTGGGTAGTACTTATAGTTAAAAGTACAATTCACAAATACAATTGCTGAGTTGTTTTGTTGTTTACGGCAAACGTTGAGTTAGATTGTAAACAGATCATTGTTCGCCTGGGTTTGTAATAGTTATTTGTATCACTAGGCCAGAAACTATAGTTTTGCGAGTGTGAGTACGGTTTGTACACATTACCAGACAATCTATTACAAATGCGAATACTCGCAACAGAGTTTCTGATTTTTTGAGTTGACAAATCTTAATTTTGTTGTAAACAATAAAAAAAAACGCTAGGGAGTTAACACTACAGGTTGGCAATACATAATACGTATGAATTTTGAATTGGAAATCAGGGTTAAGATACCTTAGTGTTTTGACGTTTTATGTTTCTTGGTAGTTTTGATACATATTTATCAACAATAAGGACAATGGAGACCCGAGCTCATATTACAGAGGTTGTGTGTGAAGTTATTAACCATTTATTATCTTTAAAATGTTCCGAAAATAGAATTGCAAAGAATATGAATTAATTAAGAGATTGTATAACGAGAATTCTGCCATGTGTCATCGAATCTATAATTAATCACAGAAATGTCAGTAACTCGAATATAGTGTTACCAACCATTAGTGGTCTTTTTGCCGGCCTAGGCCGGAGAATGCTAAGTTTCCGGGCGATTTAAAGTAATGCAAAATCAGTGTTTCTGAATGGAGGCGTAAAAAGATATTTTTCTAATTGGATGTTGCAATAAAGCTAAAACAAACGACGACGCAGGGTTGATATGAATATTACCGCATACTGTGCTGTAATGAGATATTAACGTAGGGGGGAGACTCTTGCCGGAACGTAATATAGGCGATTAATGTGCAAATTAGAAAAAATACTGTAAAAAACAGGTGCCACAATGACGTGTAATGCTCGTACTTTGAATCTCTCGAGCTTCTCGAGGATTCAAAACATAAACGTCATTGTGACACTTGTGTTTTAATAGTATTTTAAAACACAAGTGTCACAATGACGTTTATGTAATGCGAGTACAAGTTTGAATCTCGAGCAGCGTGGCGGCGAGAGATTCAAAGTACGAGCATTACATGTCATTGTGGCACACGTTTTTTACAGTATTTTTTCTAATTTGCACATTAATCGCCTATATTATGTTCCGGCAAGAGTCCCCCCCACCATGTTAATATCTCATTACAGCACAGTATGCTGTAATAGCCATATCAGCACTGCGTCGTCTTTTGTATTAGCTTTATTACAACATCCAATTCGAAAAAATACTATTGCGCAGCGCACTAATATTTTAAGGAATTCGGAACAAAGTACAGTGAAACCTCTTTACAACGGACAGTCACAAGATCGACAGATTTTCTTCGGTGCAGAGGATTGTCAGGGTGAAAACAGGTGTTCATTAAAAAGAAAACAACATGAGCAGTACACTATGACAAAACAACAAAATATAGATGATATAAGAAAATAAGTCCAACTAATATAATTCAACCACATTATAAAATGATAACTTGACGGTGAGTTCCAGTTAAAACTGTTTACGTAACCTTCATCGTATCAAGTTGAAAATAATAAAATACAATGCCTAAAACTAAACTCGGTGAACATAAAAAAACCCGTCTGTGTCGATTTGAGGAGTGTCCGTTATGGGAGGTTCCACTGCAATTTAAATTTCGCATTTGGACTTTAAATACTTACAACATAATAAAAATACTAAAATATGTATCCCATAACCTAATTTTCAAAATTTCCATATTAAAATTTTTCCCCTCGTTTAAGTGTGTATTTAACTGCATGAGACGCAATTGCACGAACTGCGGTTTTTTACCACACCAGCACCAGCACTTTATCAAGAGTACGTGCAACACAGATTGAAAATTACCGGTAAATAACAAACGCCTTTCAAAAGCCCGTAGCATATAATATATTCCCTTGTTACTTTAACGATGGAAATTTATTCAGATACCCAGATTTATTCTTTGCAATTATATTTTGACACGGACTTTGTTATTGCTTCGTTTACACTGTACTTACCTTACTTGCCTACAAACTATTACACCGACTTTGAGCTAAGATAAGATTCATATCGCATAGCGTGAAACATAGCATTACGGTTTATAATTTAAGATGAATCTGTCACTTTTGATGCAACTGAAGTAATTCTCTAAACTTATCACTTCAGTTTTTGTCTCTTTTTTTATGTTTTTTGCAATAGATATACGTAAAGAAAAAAGTTTTCTGTTAATTATGCATTAAACGGTTATTTTGTTGTTATGTAGATTTCAAATACACAATTGCACACAAGGTGCACAAATGCGATTACTAGAGTAGTGAACTTTCGCTGCGGGCCAGGCCAGTACTAAGTTTCATACGTGAGATTAGCATTTAATGCAAGTATACAGTACAGTATCGGGAAAGAGGAAAGCCAATTTATTTATTTAACTATAGATTTTGTATATAACTTATATATATGTATATATATACATAAATATATGAATTTAAAACTGATTTATCCTCATAGGCATATTTTAAACACTTGCAGTAAAACACTATTATGTGATACTTTAGTGTTATCACATTTTAACTATTGTGATTCGGTATATGGACCGTGCTTGGTTTCTATTGATAAGCATAGGATACAGGTAGTTCAGAACTCCTGTCTGAGGTTTATCTTTGGTATACGGAGATGGGCTCATATTTCTCATAAGTTGGCCGATTTGTCGTGGTTAAATATGAGTAATCGTAGAAAATTGCACTTCTTATGCTTCAATTATAAAGTAGCCCACCGTATATGGTTGCGAAGATCAGGGTCAGGACGGATGTGCACCACATTAACATAAGGAAAAAATATTTAATAGATATTCCAGCACATCGTTCTCAGTATTTTAAAAGGGGTTTCAGTTATAATTGTGCACAAGCAATGAACGAGTTACCTAGCCACATAAAAGAATTCTCGCTGCCGCAATTACAAGACTTCTTGCAGTTGAACAAAATAAAATAAATTAAATTGGGAGTGATTTAGAAATGTAGTTACAACTTGTTTATGAGTGGTCATATCTTTTTACAGTGGGTTGCCATGTTAAGTGCATGTTTTGTTTTATTCTTTGTTTTTGTTGGGTTATCAGGAATAGCAGCGATTCCTATAGGATTAGCTGATAATGATCCTTTTTGCAATATACTTGGTATTTAGTGTAAAGTCCTCTTTTTTTCCTACCACACAGAGTTCGTATTGGGCTGGCATTCTGTCTGCTAATTTGTTTTAGTGTAGTGGTAAATGTATGTTGTGCTGGAGTATATATCTGTATATGTATGTATATTGCTAATAAATATGTTTATTGTTATTATTATTATATAAACCTCTTACCTTATTTAAGTAAGAGAAATGGTATAGGATTGCTGAAAAGTTTGTAGCATTAAGTATGTTTCCAGATTTTTCTCGTTGGACCGCGTTCATTGCAATGATAAAATATGCTTATATTTTGAAAAAGACCGTTCAACATCTACGGATGTACTCTCTAGATGGTATACCACTTTTTAACTTTATGTGAAATGCTTCGTACATTCTGATTTGTACCAGCACAATAGCTGTTTATAGCACACTGTACAAACTATTTTGACATCATCGTTATACAAATCCGGGAATTCACCGATATACTGTTTTACATTATGAAAGAATGGTCGTTTTCTGCGATTTTCTAGGATCTACGTCAAACGCAGCGAAAATTTGACGCAATGAGAGTTGGACGCGCCTAGAATTTAAGTAGGCGACAATGAAATAAAATAACATTTTAGTTTTACTGATATATGTACTTTATTTAAAAAAAAGTTACAAAGTAAATGTATATAGAAAAATAATTATAACGGGTACTAAAAGCTATAAGCTATTCCACGAAGATATCCCACAATCGGTCTATTAGCGTAATCAGCAACTACGCTTTGTAATCGCTTCGCAGTGTCTCGATATACTTTCTTACGGGGCTGTTCATGTCCAGCAATCAGTTGCTCTATTTTCAGCCTGTTTAAATTATCTTTTTTTTGAGTGCTTTGATGAACTTCCACACACAGAAAAACGATTACTTGATACAAGTGATTATCACTCAAGTCAAGTTCATATATACGCAAAGAAGTATTTACTTCGACGAAAAAAAATAAATTCTTGAATTTTTAAGTAAATATGCACTTGATTTAAATATTTGCATACTTGGTACAAGAGAAAAAGTTCCCCAAATCAAGAAAAACATAAAAAATATTTCTTTAAATGCATATATTTCTTCTTACCCCCTGCTTTTGTTATATCATCCATTTGCAAAGAGTCTGAACTATAATTATCCGTAATATCATCTAGACTGTTACATGGCAAATTATCACCAGGCATAACAGATGATTTTCCACTTAAATGTTTATCAAAAAGTTGAAACAACTCCCATTTTATTTTTCCTTCACCAGTTAATTTTTGTTTTTCTTTATTTAATTTGTAAGTTTGTAGAAGATTCCGACATTTCTGTTGGGATTCATCAACGGTAACTATGCAATTACGTTAGGCTAAGTCTTGTTTGGTACTGTCCTATAATTTAATTTTCGTACATTTGGGATGCTGGAATTCTGCTTCTCTCTGAAGACGTAAGATAGCTTACAATTTAGCTTCCTTTGGTCCCCACTTCTTCTTTGGATTTTTTATTGCGGAATGTGAAGTATGTGCTAGTTCCACCTCTGCAGCAGTTGAGAATTTGGCCATTTTAATCTTATTAAGTTTTGCAATGTATTTAGTATGATTTGTAATATAAACAAATTATTATATTATATAAGAAGTGACCATCAGTTAGATATTCCTTGTAGAAAAATGGTCTAATCAGTCGGTTTCTCATTGAACCAGACCAAGCATAGATGAAGAATACCACCCGATTACTAGATTAATACGCTACATATGACAATTTAGTCAAGTTTACCTCATCACACCATAGAAGGGTGTTTAAGAAATTAGGAAAATCTGTAATGACAAGCAAATCCATCTGTGCGAAGAAATTCAGTTGTGGTTTTTCTTAATTTGGATGTAAACCACGAACAATATCTTCTGAATATTGTTTAAGATGGTAGGGATGTAGAATGTGGCAAGTCGAACTTTTGCTGGCCATTAATACATGCTCAGCTTAACACACAGAAGTATTGAAGTTTTGCAATAGTGCAAATTTCTACAGTGTGAAATCATTAAATAAATGCTTTTCTGCTATAACTGTAATTTTAATATGAGGAAATTTTTATATTAAAATTTGAACCAGGCACCTTCCGCTTGTCGGGCGCATACTCTACCAGTTGAGTTAACGAGGTGTCTGGTTTTCACAATTTGAATGTTATACATATATACAGATCTTAGGATTTGCCGTCCTGCCAGCTTCCTAAGATCTGTATTTGTATTGAATTGTATTGAGATTATTGGGAAATTTCGCTATCAGATAACTGTGCTAGCAAAGACTTGACAAGAACTGTAGCGTAGTAATAAACATAGAAAATATCGGATTATTTCACGCTACACTAAATTAATTTTGTTTGGAACAATCGTTTAGGGAATCCATGGATTTTCATTTTCAACCGAAGACCGAATAAATTTTTAAGAAACCCTTAATGCTCTGGAGAAACTTGCAAACAGGAACTGGGAACGCAATGAAGGGAATTCCAAGGAATGAGCCAAGCTGAAACTCTTCTGGCAACCAATAACCTGAAGAGATCTATAGAATGTATCGAAGTGAAAACAATATTCGTGTACTCTGTCGTGTATTCTGTCAGATGACATCACACTGAAATAACATTTAAGTAGGCTTGGAATGGCAAAGGGACCGGAATGTAGATTCTATGGGAAATTTGATTAAGCATTTCCCCACATTCTCTTGAATTGGTAGCAGTGTGTAACTGAAGGACGTTACATCTAGTAGCGCATAAAAACGAAGAGGAAAACCTACCTACCCTGAAGCCTTCACACATTGTGCACTTTTTAGGCAATAGTATTAGCCGTCCAGTTGCAAATACAGCAAGAATAGGGGCCATAATAGACCTTTTGAGTTGCAGTGTGTTATCACCCTTATCTTATACGTAAATTTTAATTTCGTGTCTAGATCCTTTTAATGGGTATTCATATACCACTTTCTTACCACAAGTTTGAAGTTATTTAATTTTATTCCGGTTGGTATACCTATGACATACATACATTATTATGCGCATAAATACCAAAAGAAACGCTATTTCCGAATATTCACAGCGGTCGACAATTACATATTACGCATATTTCCTCAGGATTGTTGATCATTTGCAATCTATGTAATTGCATCCCTTTATTTGTACGAGATTAGTTGAATTCAGTTTCCTTATATATGTGTATTATTTGCTACAGTATGGGGAAAGACAACAGTAAGTTATTTTAATATATGTTCTTTTCTGAACCCAATAACATAAGAGGCTGCCTATATCAGGCAACTTATTTCACTAATAGATATTGAAAAAATGCACATCAAATAAAACTAATTTAGGTATGAGGCGGTACTAACTAGTTATCTGTAATGGTAATGTAATAAAGAATCAGTGGACGTAAAATGCACGTTGTAGTTTCTTAGTCGGACTTTAAAAGTCGGAAGTCTTTGCGCACTGCGGTATCGTTGAGTAAATGGTTTCCGTGAATACATTGTTGCTCTGCACATATGTATGTATATAACGCAGTGTTGTTTGAGAAAACATCGTTTCTATGATCCTTATACCAGTCACACCTTAACATTTAACATTCAATGATATTATTACCATTGAAGGCATTATTTAAGCGACGCCGACGCACAGTGGATCGAAGTTGGTTAAAAATCTGACATAGCGTAAAAAAGCCAATCTTCCAGAATCATAATAAAATGTGTATAAGTGTATAGTAAAATAAGCATTAGATATGGAAATCACAATACAAACAAGTAGATTGACGGAATATCGAACAGAAGCAAGCCTGAAAGTACATGTTGGGAGATGTTACGCTAAGAGTGTATTTCGACCGTCCTATTCAACTACTAAAATCTTTGGAACTAGAAATGATACGAAACTGCAATTTGCTCAGAATATACACTAACTATGTGTAATTCAACCGGCAAAATATTAGCAAATCATATTTGTAATTAACTATACAATTACCATTTCTTGAAGATGGTGTTCTATGACTCTAAATTTTAACTTCTATTAGCTTTTTAAAAAAATGCCCAAATTTGCCCAGAAAAAGGGAAACTGTTTTGTCATCTAGGATCCTTCTAGTACTTGCTCCAGCGATTTCAGCTGCTACTTCGCGCAACTTTTTGAAGAAAGACGTTTTGTTTATCGCATTACCGTTTCTAGCATTCTCATAAATGCATGTTAATTAATATTTCTACGAAAAATTTGTTAAGTTATGCCATTTCAGTGACTAACATTCGATGTATGTTTCATAGTCCCTTAGTTCTCGGATTAAAAAAGGGTATAAACCAATTAGCATAATTATGAATGTCGGTCATATACCTACATTATGTGATCAAATATGCTATTTCTTTAATATGCGCTGCATTTATTGTATTGTTGACATTGTGTTATAATATTAAGTTAGAATTGTGAAATGTGCTGTGTTAGTTTATAATAATCGATTAATAGAAGATAAACAAAATGGGGTATCTTTCTTTATATACGTGGCATATTTGACTTCTTCGGTTCGCGTACACATTCTAAGAGTTATTCTACATCTAGTTGGATTGTAGCTAATATGAATACAATTTATGTTTTACTATAGGTGCACATAAACAGGGAGATTATTTATATCATTATCATAAATGTATCAATGTACTTACTGGTTAAAGGTAATAAAAATATCACAGAAAATTAACACATCTACTCGCATAGTGAAAATATGTGGGGGAACAATACAAAATATTCTAAGTGAATTGACATTTGTCTCAAAATGATGATTCGACGGTAGTTCTGGGCTAAATCCATATAAACAAACATTTAAAAATACGTTCTGTGACAAACGATACAAGCATGTTTATATCCAGCTATAACAGCTTAAATAACCATCCTAGATGCAAATGTAATCAGAAGATTCGCCATAATCTGACAAGTGATTACTACAGGGAAAGAAATTGATTGCGAGAAGGAACAGCTGAAAAATTTATAAATGTATATGGTTTATACTATATGCTAGCCCACATACATAATATTCTATTGTATGGCGCAGATATCATTCAATATGTTACTTCCTATAGGCAAACTTTCACAAGAAACTGCTGAAGCTCGAAATAAATATCTTAGAAGCTTCAGGGCAAAAATAGCAGAAAATGCAGCCGTTCAGCTACTAACGAAGATATTTTGAAACAACTACTTATCACATTGGATCCATATATTTCCTATTCAAGACGAACATTAAACGAACATACAAAAAGTGAGTTATTACCAGAAGCTGTAGAATTATTAATTCTTCACCAGCAAAATTGAAAATTGTGTTAAGTGTAAAGTAGGTACTGCCACAGTTTATCAACGACCTGTTATCAAGAGAGGTAAGCGAATTGTTTTACTATATACAAAAACGTTTAGAAGAAATTTCTATTAAAAACAGAGATACATAATTTTACATTATATATGCTCTTTATCTCTGCTGTAATAGTGTCGATATATTTAATCTATTAAGATACCAAAGCACATGTTTCTATCTTAAATGTATTTAGTGCTCAGAATATTTTCCTATTGTATAATATTGTAGTCTACATTATAAGTTCCATCACACAGAAACAGCTACCAAACTTATATCTATATCAACAAATACGCTATTTCTTCGAATATGCAGTCTGAAATACTATATACTTTTAGCTTCATTTTCATAAACAAGTAGTGACGGTACAACAATATTTTTTTTACTCGATGTAATATACAACCTTACCTATTCGACAAAATTTGCTGTCGTGGATCAACATTAATTTTTAACCAAGTTATTACCATTTCAATCAATGTCCGCTTTTTACCGCCTTTCGATCCACTGTGCGACGTGTCGGTTAGTGTAACATGCAAATATTATGTTTGCACTTTTACATATTGAGCCGTGCGTATGTTTTGCAATTTTACGTCTACCTTTTTCAGTGTGGAAGAGAGATTTCTAGTAAAATAGTTCATGCCTTTTCTTTATGTGTTAAATAAGTGAAGTATTTTTTCTATGTTCTTATATTTTTTCTTTTTTTTATTGTTGGCAACTTAAAATCAATTTTCTCGAAAGTGATGTTTATGAAACAATGAGCCTTTAATATATCTTGGTTTTGCGGAAATTTATAATAATAAATTCTGAATATAGAAATTAAACCTTTATTTGACGTTTTGCCAATGTCAACATTGGCTTTTTCAAAAATTATCCAATAATTATTATAAAGAAAATCTTAATAAATCGAAAATTTAAAAAAATTAAAAAGAACAAATGTTCATGGTATACACAAAATATAGTCATATTTATAATTAACTTGAAATTAACATTTTTAATTTTAATATGTCATATACATTTTACATTTGCACGCACATTTAAACATAACTGCTTAAAAGTGACATACAAATTTAAGAAAAAACCAAACAATATTAAAGATGTTAATTTCAAAGTTCTAAATTAATTACTTTGTTTATACAAAAATAAAAATTTTAAGTTGGGAATAAAATAGGTATGTAAAATTTCAAGTTAATAATGAATATATTTTATTTGTTCTTTTTACAAATTTCGAATTAATTAAGATTTTTTTTGCGCCTCCGTCCAGAAACACTGATTTTGCATTACTATAAATCGGCCGGAAACTGACCATTCTCCGGCCTAGGCCGTAATAAAGATCACTAAAGGTTGGCAACATATATATTCGAGTTACCGACATTTCTGTAATTAATTGTAGATTCGATGACAGACAATGACAGATGACAGAATTCTCGTTACACAATCTCTTAATTAATTCATATTCTTTCCAAATCAATTTTCAGAATATTTTACAGGTAATGAATTGTTAATAACTTGTTGCGCAACGTCTGTAGTGTGAGCTGAAGTCTCAATTGCCCTTATTATTGATGAATATGTGTCAAAACTACCAAGAAAATTAAAACGTCAAAATACTAAGGTAACTTAACCCTGATTTCAAATTCAAAATTCATACGTAACATGTATTGCCAACCTGTACCGTTAACTCCCTAGCGTTAATTCTTTTAATTATTTTCAACAAAATTAAGATTTGTCGGCGCAAAAAATAGTGTGTAACACGCGGCCAGAAACTCTTTTGCGAGTATTCGCACTTGTGGGGCCTCGGCTTCGCCTCGGCCACACAAACCGTGCTCATACTCGTAAAACTATAGTTTCTGGCCTAGTGATACAAATAACTATTTTTTTTATAATAGGTATTGGATAATTTTTGCAAAAGCCATGTGCACATTGGCGAAACGTCAAATAAAGATTTATTTCTACATTCAGAAGTTATTATTACAAATTTCCGCAAAACCAAGATATATTAAAGGATTGTAAACGAATCGGAAAAGAAAATAATACCCTAAAACAATAAGAAGCTACATAATTGAGATTCTTTTTATTTCAGACACAATTACATACTTATTTACAAAAATACCTTCTTATTTTTACATATTTTCTACAAAGTAAAAAGCATAGCTAGGCTGTCTAGTACGGTAGTGGTTGCTGCTTGTGTTAAAAATCTAACAGGTTATGTGAATATCCATATTTGGTCTGTCAGCAACACAAAATAAGCTATTGTGGTATACGTATTTCTTTTACCAGGACTTAAAAACGAAATTAACGTAAATTTATTATTTCCTATTGTGCCTAATTACATACTTCTGCAAATAATATGATAAATTATTTTTAACTTTACTATAAATATAAGTGGATACATGAACAGGAAGGTTAATTAATCATCTCGAAAGGCAATAGGATCGAATAATCTAGAACGCGTACATAAAGAGAAGTGCCACAGGAAGCAAACAAAATAACCCATAAAGCCGGTTGCTTAAAGCGAAACCTCCGGCATCAGTTCTCACACGGAAAGAGACGAGGGATCGATTAGATGCTCTCACAGACCCCGCACACTTTGATTTTATTTACAAGTGATGTAGAAAATTGAATTCCACACCCTCGAATATACAAGGTGTAAGATTCCACCCTACCAATCAATCGATAACGACACGGTCTCGGAATATCTCAACCACTAAGGGCTAAAATCGTGCAAAGCGGGGTTGAGTTCGCCGCGGCGATGCTACGGCAAAAACTCAATCGTCTAAAATTCAAGAGCGTTCCCGTTTAATCGCGTTAGTGGGGTGGTTCCGTTATTTACACGAAGATTGCTCGCCGCCGCGCCGCCGCTATTATAGCTTGATCACCCAGTTCGGTAGAGATTTTAACTATGGTGGGTATATAACCTCCGTTTACTTAACTTTATTATAAATAATTACGCTGACGTATACCGAATTTGATGTTAGTAAAATGTATGCTTTTTTATATTTTAATTCTAGGTGTATTATAAAATAAAAACTATCAGAAAAACTTTAATTTATTATTTACAATCAACAAGATATCCAATTAAATGAATACATTAATAGAACGAAATTGGTTCAGTTAACTAAACACACTATCTTCATTTTAAATGTGAGCAATGCGCTCAAAACGTTAATTTACCATTAAGAAAATTAAGAGAAAATCACAAAACTTGTGCGGTCTGTATGGGTTGGATCAATAGCGTTTCATTTGTTTAATCTCAATGTTTCGCAAATGTTTATTTGCTTCATCAGGAGCAGTAAATTAAAATACAAAATATGAAATTGATGTGGCAGAAAAACAAGAGAAGAAACTATTTCATAAAAATGGACAACCCAAAGTCAAAGATGGAAACGCTAAAACATAGGAAACAGTAAAAATTTAAAACAAAACACAGTAAAAAGGACCTTAATTGATCACAAGTTAGGTAAAATGATTTAATTTTGATTTTAACACATAATCAATTAATTTTTTTTTTGAATTTTACTGTTTGTTTTAAATTTACGATTTCCTACGTCCTTTTGGAATTCCGACAAAGGACCAATACCCGAGTCCAGCTTATACGAATTATTGTTAACTTAATTGCTAGTTCGTCACGTTCCATTAGATTTAGATAGTATATAAGCCTTGTTGTTTGTAAAGGATGTCAGTGTTATTCCACTAGTGATTTGGTGAAGAGCATATCTGCCAAGGTTTACCTTAGCCGAAAACACTACGTTTAACACTGCTCTTCACTTGTTTTTCTACTGAAGATGGCAACTTAGTTGCCGAAATACGTATTTAGATTTGTATCTTTAATTTTTGTGGTAAGTGATTTTTTCACTTTTTCTTTTGGATTTTTGTTACGGGTATCATATTACTAATACCAATACCGCATTGGTTGGTACCACAATCTGTCCATGAAGTTATTACCTGGGAGGCCTTCTAGCAGTATTGGTAAATTATTTTGTAGTATAAATTTTATAATTTAAAGTATAGTGTTCATACTTCATTTGTGTTGATACAAAATGGGCTGCATAAAATGAGGGTTCTCTATATCATAGTAGTGTGAATCTTTCATGTACATTATTCCAGAATTTGCAAATATTCCTTCATTTTTTAGAATATTATTTTTATAAGGGTAAAACTTATGTTTCTTGAAAATTCTCCTCATGACAATAGTTGCAATTCCATGTTATTTCGAAATTGTCCTTATAACACGCGCGAATTTTCCCCAACAACGGTTTGAATGACTGTCACTTCATTATTTTCTATAACCTTAGATTTTTTGTCCATTCATGTTTATAGTAATACGCAGAACCCGACGAAAGAAACCTTACCAACAAATTCTCAAAGCTCTTAATATCCGACGTCCTGCGGGTAGGATAATCCGCTAAAATAGTGGATTTCTGTTGCAAGACCAACAAAACGATATAATTAACTACCAGATTAAAGTAATACGTAATAACTAATAATCCACAAATAAATAATTCAAAATTGCAAAGAAAACCGTGTTCAATAAAACCATAAACAATACAACGCTATGATACCAACTACGAAAAGCAACATTATGCGGAAATTTAAGTAGAGATTTGACTTTTCGTTAGATTCTTAGTTTTTGTTTGAAAATCATGGCCATCTAACCATATAGTGTCCCACATATTGGATATTGTGAACATATTTTCCATAAAATTGTAATATCTACTCGAAATAAGTACGTAATTGGTACTATTTTAAAGGTAATTTTACAAGGAATTTGCTGATAATATCGAAAAATATAGGTTCCATTTAAAAAAAAATGTGCCACGACATATTTAACACCCTGTATATATTTTTACCTCACATTACCTTGAAACATATAAAGTGTTAGCCTTCAAATCCATAACAAATGAATAACGCGCGAGACTACAACCGTTTCTAGGATAAAAGCTCAGAAGTTGCAAATATCAAAATTTTGACAAAATTTGCAATATAGTCTAAACTAACTGTCGGAAGTGCACATAACTATACATATATCACTGCAGAGGTGTTTTAGATAGTTATCGAAATAATTACTAAAAAATATAGCAATATATTTAAAACGGAAAAGTTGAAAGTAGCTCTGGGAATTTGCAACAACCTGTGACAACACCGCATTGATATAAATATATACAGAAAATCTCATTGCCCTATCTTTAGTAGTTTTCGTGCTAAATTCCGTTGACACTAATGGCGCAGCCGGTGTAGTTTTCTCTGTGTAACAAATAATTTTTTTTCATTTAGTCTTTCAGTCTCCAAATAGCCGGCGTTTATCGTCTAACACCATTTAATACCTTATTAAATGACACGCCTATCTTACACAAGATGGCTTGTGATTAGCAGGAAACCGACAAAATCGATATATAGTAAAGTAAACACATGCTTTCGACGTAACCATGATGGCGTAGTTTGCGGGAAAAAATTATCCCAAGAGATCTGAGTAATATCAAGTTACGTGGAAAACGTTAATTATTCGGTAGCTGAAAGAATTGGTTACGTGATAAGAGTTTGCTGGCTAAATGGTAAATTGTTGGAATTAAAGAGATATTTTTTAATTAAAACGGCAATAACGCGTACGACGACAATTACTTCTTGGATTGCTGCGGTGTCGGATTTTATCACATGCATTGGCAATTAACTCTTCTAATTGCGGGATATAATTAAACAATAATTTTTACAGCTATAACTGAGAAGTAATGAATCGTGTTAATATATAGTAAATAGTATTTTTCTCCGCAGTTACTTACTTAATTGAGGGATTTCTTCGGATCTATTCTATATGTAGTTTGATGGATTAGAAATTACTTGCGTAATAAAATTTGTGGAAACAGCGTTATGAGATTACGCACCGTTGGAAATTCATTTAGCTATTAGAAAACATGCCAACTCTTTTATCATAACCTAGATACGTTCTATAATTAGCGTTCACCGATCATACGGTAAACAATTGGAACTGATTCTTAAATTTATTGTTAGTTAGATATATCCGCACCTCCAAGATTGTTTATTTAAATTTCATATGAGTTAACAGTTGCTTCTAGGATGCATTTTGTCGTTTATCATCAGCATTATTCTTGTTTCCAAAACCGCCTAGTAAATACCGTCTAAGCTATTTATAATAGGTATATTTATGGTGGAAATATAACTGTAATTTTGGTCAATCTTAGTGATCTAATTCTTTTTTATCTATAAGCAATTTTTTTTTGTCTTTTCTGTAAAATTAGTTTATTAGATTTATGGATGTACTCCGGCGTCTAAAGAGAGTTCAATATAAACATTATATGTGAAGTTCCACTACTTTAACTTCATTTAAGACCCGCGATAAAAAGTTTATTAAACTACTTTCCCACCAAATTTCGAAAGATATAGGCCGCATTTTAAAGAACATGATGTTAATGCGAAATTTGTTTGGTACTCCGGAAGATAAACCAACCGTCAATGAAAGGTCAGGCATTTACAAAATTACTGCAATAAAGTTTATGTTGGGCAAAGTAAGCGGGCAATCCTAACTAAGTAGATTTAGGGAACACATTGCGCATTATCGCTACGGGAGGCTTGATTCATCCAGCGTAGTACTGCATATTAGTGATGCGGGTCATAAAATTAGCATTGAATGATGCAGTCGGAATTTTTTGTAGTCCTTGTTTCTAGATTCTTGAGCATCTTCAGATAGTTGTCCAAGAGGTAATATTGAATTGTATGTAATGATGCTCTCTCCATGAATAAGTACTTTATGAACTGAATATGGCATATAGTACCAATTGTATTTGTTTACATAGAGTTCAGCTGTGGATCGTGCGTATTCATCAAACTTTCTCGGATTTATTTTCCTACTGCACGACATAGTTTGAAGTATAATATAAAATCTTCTTAGTAGTGTTTCATCAACTCCTGTTATTTGGGATGTACAAGAGGAATTGGCAAAAAATCTTCTTGCAGTATTTCTGTCATTGGTATTGCCGCTAACTTGACGGGGTTTGTCAATTATTAAACCAAATTCATTACGGAAACGATCTTGCACAAGTTGCTTTTTAGCCGCTTTTAGTTTTTTATTTTCTTCGGTGGTAGCAGACCATTTTTGGAACGGTAGATTATAGGATACAGAAGTACTAATTCCATAAACCTAATCCAGGCATGCAAAGTTGAAAGACCAAACCTGAAAGTTTCTTCTCTTTCTGGTTTTTGACTTACTCGTGCAAGATCATTCATTTCACTTGGTTTGGCAAGACATACATTACAGTTAGCACTCGATGGAGTATTCGTCAAAACTTGAACAACTTTACCATCGACCATAGTAAAATATAACGTGTGTTTTATAGAAAATGTTGCTGTATTTATTAGCACGGAGGATGGTGTTAATGCAAGTATTTGAGATTCGATATTTGTAACTATACTCCTAGTTTTCTCAGGAGTTTCTTTTGCAAACTCTGTAAGGATAGGACGACAAAAACGTACTGACGAAGGCGATGGATTCTGCCAAAAGACACTTTCATCCACTTCACTAACAAGCTTAAGTGGTACGAGCGATGCTATCAGTAGATTTGCATCTGATATTAATTTGCTTCCACCTGATAAAATTTGTTTGTACTCGCTTTGTCCAGAAGAACCATCACATCCCCACTTACAGTATAAAATCAATCTTGCGTCACCGCCAGGGAGATTAATGGAATCAAGCATCAATAATCTAGTAACTGTGTGATCTAAAAGAGACTGCAATTTTATTTTAGCACCTATATCACTTATTTCCATGTTATCTGGATAACACTGGGTTTTCGCTTCGAGCACGTACTTGTACGCTGGAAACAAATTGAGGTTTTTATCTGTAATACATTTTCTAAAGTACTCATACTGTTGTTTAGTTAAATCTAGATGGAGTAACAATGCAAGTGCTTCGTCATTCGAATAAGGCACCAGAGATATCTTTTCTTCCATTAAATTCTTATGAAGCCCATCCAAGGTTTCTGTCGGCATAGAGCGTAACTGTTCAATAATGGCAGCATGTTTACTTTTTCCAATTGATTTTAGGCCTTGTATATAGGAATGGTGAATATGATCCAACCCAGATTCCTGAAATAGTCTAATGGCTTGTCTGTGCTTGCTTCTGGCCGATGATAATTCATAATCTTTGCACGGTCTTGCTCGTTTACTTGCATGTGATGTAGATGGGGTCTCCTCTTCATCGAATTGTATACGAAATCGCCATTGAGCCACTCAGTATATCTTGTCAAAAATATGTCTTTAGATCTGCCAGCTTTATTCCATCGCTGTTTGAATTCTGGCAACAAATATTTTTGAATTCTTGCAACAGTACAGGTGTTATTTGCTTCAGTTAGATCAGGAAACCTTTCTTTGATGTGCATATGCACTGTACTTATGTGCTTTCCATGTTCTATTAAACGAACACATAACTCGAGTTTATTAATATTTATATATCTCATGTTTTCTATTTAAGTTGTTTTAATACGAAGAAAGATGTTGAAAACAATGTAATACAGGTTTCTACAAAACTAACAATTGTATCTTTTGTGCTAGCTTTTATACTTAGTACTTACCACAAGAATATCACAAAATGTATTTTGGTGCAAATAGAAAAATAAAGATGATTCTAGAAATTTGCGGTTGTTTTGATTGTTTTTATTATGCCAGTAACAAACACGGATTTGGTTAATAACGATATTTTCTACCTTATCAACTACTAATATATTTTGATACTATAAATATGCGGCATATGCCACAAATAGAAATATCACATAGGTACCTATTATCTATCTTTACGTGTACGCCACATACAATAACAACATTTAAGCAGGAATGTTTATACCTAATATATTTTTATAATCTTTATAATTTATGTACCTTAGAGGGCACATACATAATTTTATTTTATTCATGTAATTAAAAACATATATTGTAAGCATTTACGCTATGCATTAGAAAATAATAATATGCAAGCGCGCTCCTGTTCTCAATTTTTTAATTTTCACATAGAAATGCAGCGAAATGAGTTTTAGTACATTTTATAGACAAATATATTAGCTTCCAAATGCAGTAAATAGCTTGACCCGGGCAAACCCGGCGAGTAGTTAAAAGTTTAGTTAAAGTAGTTATTATCTAATTTTCAGCACAGGTATGAAAAAACGATTCTACTAAAGAAACTAATGTATTTTTAATTAGGAAGTTATAGGTCTGGAAAGTAGATGAAACACTCGTTCTACTGATATATAACACATTAGTAAATATTTATAAAGTAATAATCGGAACGCTCAACTTTAAGGCAGTGTAAAACAATAGCGGTAGCTTCAAACAAAAAGAAAATTTGGTAAATAATACTTTAGTATGTACACCTTACTATAGTAACAATTTCGAACATCAAGCATGACATCGCCAAAATGCATTTTTGGCAAATCTCTATATGGACCGAAACCACTGTGCGACATCCAAATATCGGGTCTAATTGTAAGTCACAGTGGAAGCGCAACATTCTACGTACCCGAGAGGTAGGCAGTATTTAGACTGCGCATTGTACCGGTCATTTTGGATGTAGGTGAGCGTACAGATATATATTCTTCAACTCAACTTATTACCTGCACTGACATGAAATATTACTGAAATTACTGAATTGCTGAAACTTTTAAAGTGATGTTTCATATATAATATACACAGCCAATATTATATTATATTATATTCTCAGTACCTATACACTTCAAATTAAACCAAGCTTAACGTGTTGGGGCAAACGCACATAAGAGTCAGAAACCAATTTCTTTTCATTTTTTTTAATTAAAAGAAAAATTTCAAACAACTGCAGAGATATAGGTTTTTTTACTTATAAAATTAGTGTTTTTGAAGAAAAAAAAATTTGGAAGAGGCATATTTTCAAAAAAATAAACTGTTCTGACCAAAACAAAAAGCTAGCGATTCTTTCTGCAATTTTTTCAGCAATATTTCGATTAGCATCTATACATAGCTATCTATTTTACACATAATGGTCAAAATAAAAAGAAGTATATACTTATGTGAAACAACACCAAGATAAATATCTTAAAATTATGAACGCACATACACTTATCAAGTCATAAAGGTACATCAAAGTAACATAGAAGGACGCGTGTTGCCTGACAGTTAACTAGTTATTTTGGGTTAACTCTCTACTCTTATCATATTGTTTAAATTCCAAATAAATAAAACTTGAAATCGTGGAAAGTACAAACAACAAATTTATTTAATCAATTTGAAGACGTTTCGACAAATTTATGTCTTCTTCAGTTGAACCTAATTATAATAAAATAAAATGGTAGAAACAACAAACAATTTTACGACAGTGCAATCTTACCAATGTGTGGGTTATGTAATCCAAAATATTATTGCCGCGTTGGCACATAGTCAAATTTTTTAAATTACACATTTATTACATGAGACAACAAATAACAAATTTAAACGCCAAAACATTTTTAAAACGGTCAACTAAACAAAATTATGAGTTGCAAGGAACCAAATAACAGTAAAGCGTGTATCTCCAAAGGTTTTTCATTTGCTTTCTTTTTCTAAATACCAGCTTATAATAAAAACACGGCCAAACTGGAAAATAAGCACGGATCAGTTTAAAGTTATAAACCGTCTAAATTAATGAATAATAAATTTTTGAAAGGTTAGCTATATCTGTTCTATCATTGACACTATCAATGTTTCTTATAATACGAATCATCTCTAAAAAAAGAACGGGTATAGTAATAATTATTGGCTTTTGCAAGGACCTTAGTTTTTCCATAATCAAAAAGGTGTTCATTATTAATTTTATGTTTATTAAGAAGTGAAGCTAGTAGAGGATCTGTGCCTCTGCAATCGGGTTTTCGAATATTGTTTAGTCTGTCCTATGTATTCTCCCTGGCAAGTTTTACATGGAATAGGTACTATATATAACCGGAGTACTTTTGGTAAAGTGAGTCTGTGCTTTAAGTTTGGAGTGAGGAATGAAAATATTATTAAGTTTTTCGGATAATATTGGTATATATAAGCTACTGCAATATATTTGACATTTTGCGATTTTTCTCTTTTTTATAATGTTTTTATTTATTACACTAGGTCGTTGATATGTATTGTACGATCTATGTAGTCTATCTCTAATAATACTGATAATAAAAGTGTTTGGGTACTGGTTATCTAGTAAAATATTCTTAATTTGGTCAATAATTTGTGATCTATATGTGATTCCTCTATAGATCAGTGCTATAACAAGAGCGTGTAATTAGCAGTAACTAATATGTTAATTTTTTAATGACTACTATTTTAGTTTTTGCTATGAATACCAGAAGTTATGATGAAAGGTGAAACATTTTCATTAAGATGTTCAGCATAAATCCTAATTGTTATGAAATATCGCAAAAGTTTCTTATGCAGTAAAATTCGGTGATAAATTATAGTATCGAAAGAGCCAGTAGTATTAATTAGTAGCCAATTAGTATTAATTTTACAAGATTTTCTATTCAGTGTACGGATGCAGTCACATCAAATACATACATAAACATTTATGTAATGCAAGTTGATATAAAATAACTAAGAGAATAATATACATCTTTAGAGAATATATACCAAAATTGAGAGTAACCGTTCAATTAGTGATTTAAAACTATCTTATAATTTTAATTAATAGTTTATAGTAAATTTGTGCTAAGGCCCGCTCATAAGAAGAAGAAAACGAGATGAATTGACAATTTTAGAAAAAACCGTATAGTAAGACTTTAAACGGCATTAATCTGTTACAAGATGGCATAAATACTTACTCGCAATAACGCTCTAGCAGTGATTTAGATTTAGATAAGCTCTCTTTGTAACTTGGTCCATAACATCTCAAGTAGGACAACAATTTGCGCTCTGTATATTGTTTAATAGCCAAATCATTTATTTTGTATACTACATTTACACTATTATTTCTTAAAATTTAGGTTGGCACATTTTAATTTTACTATTTATTATTATAATTTCTTTTGAAGACTTAAAAACTAAAAAAAGAATTGTAGATTAAATTTCTGTTTGTTGAAAATATAACGCGTTTGCAGTAGAGGTGGGTCGGATTCGTATGATTCATCAGTATATTCGATTCCCATATATGATTCGTACGGTACGAATCTTTACTATTTATACGGATTCGTATGAACCGAAATGATTCGTATCGGCTGATACGAATCATTTCGGTTGATACGAATCCGTATCAGTACGACTCTTGTATACTAGTATAGTCAAGGAGTCGGAGTCAGAGTCGGAGTCGGAGTCAGACTTCGACTCCAACAATATATCCAACATTATTTGAGTTAATGAGAAAGAGATTATCTATACCCGCTGCATCCGTAGCATGCGAGCGTATTTTTTCAAAAAGTGGACAAATAGTGACAGATAAACGGTCAAGAATAAATTCAAAGACGGTATCGTATCTGCTTTTTCTTAATTTTAATATAAAAGATTGAATGTCTGCTAATATCTTATACCTATGTATATTATCTATATATTGTATATTAGCTATGTATATTATCTATGTATGTGCCTGTGTTCATCAAGACAATTTTGTGTTTAACCTTTGATGAAATTTTGAGGTTTTCCTTTTGTTATTAACAAATAATAAAACAAAATAATCCATTATTGTTTCACTTTGTTTTATTTTACGAAAATTTCAATTTACCGTTTTTTTTTTTGCAAGATCCTTAGAATAAAGTGCAAAGAATGATTAGAATTCTAATCACAAAGAGTAATGAATCATCACAAATCTATATGAATTTTTTACAATATTTCGGTATGAATCGTATTACAGGAATCTTTAATTTTAGGAGTCATTAGGATTCGAATCACTAAAAAGATTCGAATCGCCCACCGCTAGTACGAATCATATTATAGGAATCTTTAATTTTAGGAGTCATTAGGATTCGAATCACTCACAAGATTTGAATCGCCCAGCGCTGGTACGAATCCTTTACGGTCTTTTGGTACGAATCATATTATACGAATCTTTAATTTTAGGAGTCTTTGGGATTCGAATCACTAAAAAGATTCGAATCGCCCATCGCTAGTTTGCAGACCTTTTTCAGTAAAAGAAAAACGATTTTTTTAATCTGTTTGTATACCTAATCCTCTATACCTATAGTGTATGACTGGTTCCTTAGTCTTCCTTGTTCTTTTTTATTAAATTAAACAAACAATACTCAAGAAAACCTTTCTTCTTTTAATGTAGTGCTTTAAAATAAATTATAGTTTAGGGCGATAGATCCGATTTCTGTTTTTTTTTTTTTAGAGCATATTATCAAGTCTTTTTATTCGACAAATATATACATGTATGTAGGAAAAAAACAAAATTTGATAGTATTAATAAATAAAATATATATGTATATATATTGCTATGTTATTTCCGATGTATCATGCTAAACAAAACCCACCGAATCATAATATCGACTATAAAATTGTTTATGTAAATGTATTTTTACCTATTTATTTATTTTGTCTACGTATGTAATAATTTAAACTAAAAACTTACTTACTTCGTATCTAATTCAATTAATGCTTGTAACTATGGATTTTAGGGCATGTGTATGTTTTTCGATTAATGTACGACGAGGGATTTTTATGCTGTCGTATCGTTGGAAACGATTTCTATGATCGTTGCCGGGGTCCGTTTGTCTAGGAGATATTGAGTTTGTTGAAAACAAGTGTGGGGGACTTCTTTTCCGGTTTTTCCTGAGTGCGGTTGCTTTTCGTATATTTATATAGAATTTTGTAATATCTATCACAATTTAAGTCCATAAAGTTTTCAAATAGATGATGGAAATGCAGTTATTTCGAGATTGGGGTGGCCTTTTGTCTAATCCTGGGATTTCGAAGAACAACATTCGAGGCAGTTTGCTGTGAGATCGTTGGAACACCATTTGTTATAGTTTGTTATAAGCTATATTAATATAATAATCAGTGGTTCAGCGGAGTGACGTTATCCTCTCGCGTCCCGAGGGTAACTGAAAATTATAAGTATAATAGATGACGCAGACTGGTGTCTAGTAGAATAGAAAATTTAACAGAATTATCTACAAGTTTCGTAGCAATATATATAAATGTACATGCATACAGGCCCATACCTTCGTGTCCACCATTGACTTTCCGCTCGCTGTCCTCATCCAAGGTACTAAGGCTAAACTACCTCGGCTCAGATTAGCGGTATCGAGAGCGCTATTGTAGGTCTAGTCATTGACATTCTGTTTCACAGTTTCACAGTTTTACATAACTTATTGCATTAGCATGGTTTTTATTGTCTTTTTGAATTTAGTGTGTGTCAGGTCTATAATTTCCCTTGGTAATTCGCTATATTGTTCAATTGTCTCATTAGTTGGAGTTTTTATAAGTTTGTTGTTACTAATTTTGTCTGTTCTTAAATGAGAGTGTCTTCTTATATCATGTGTGTATATTTTTGTATTTTTTATTAGAATTAGTTTTTACAATTTTGATCATGATATCAAGTATTTTAAAAATTTTATTTTGTTGTGTTTGTAATTTATTTAGATTTTTGTTGTTTGACTGATAATTTATATTAGATGCGATGAATAGAATGTTATATAGGTTTCCTCATATGAGTCGGTAGTATGTTTCTTATTTTACTTATTCCTGCTGTTGTTGTTCTTGTGTTTTTCTTCATTAGGCTGCGTACGTGAGTACCCCATTTTGTAAGTTTCAAGTTTTTTGTTTGATGTATTTGTCGTATAATTAGATTTTTGACTGTCATATTGAATTTGGGTGTTTGTCGTTTTCTTCTGAAGATCATGTATTCTGTTTTGTTTTCATTTATGGTTATTAGGTCATTGTAACACCAATTTTCGATTTTCTTTACGTTGGTTGATATTTTGCATGTGCTGCTAATTCTTATTTGAGTAAACTATGCATAGGTCGTCTGCATTTACGTAGATCGCACCTTGGGTTTTCACGGTAAAAATATCGTTGATATATATTATATATACATTGGTGGTAGGTTACCACCTTGAGGTATTCCATATTCTGCTTTTAGTCGTGTACTTTCTGTTTTGCTCACTATGGTCGTCTGTTCCCTATCCATTAGATCCGATAGATCCGTTCCATTAACGCCAATACAATCCATCTTTTCAATCATTTTTGATTTTGATATTGTGTCAAATGCTTTTTTCATGTATATGAAAGTGCTTTTCATATACATGAAAAACGCACCATCGTGTGTTTTTTCCTACTTCGGTTTTTATTCTTTGCTGAATATCTATAGCTACTATACCGATTGATACCGATCTCATACTTGCTTCAACAGTTCATTAATTAAACCTTTCATATAACAAAGACATATCCGATGCAGGTATGTTGCCACTAGTAGAAGTCAGTTTATAGATCTACATATCGAAAAGTAAACGTGAAGGTCCCATTTCCTGGCTGTCGACTTGATCAGCTAATATAGTTCACTCTTAAACGAATAATAATAACCGAATATTTACTTTATTCCTTTCAACTAACGGCACTAACCTGCACTAGTTCTAAAATTTGTTCTATTCATTATCTGTATCTAGACAAATATCGTTTTACCATTAATTTTGCTTTTTACATTACTTTTATGAATGTGTTAACTACATATAAGTAGTTACATACATAGAGGTATTACCTCAGTGACAGCAATAAGTTATTAAATATCTACTATTTATTCATATACCTCTATTTATTAGAAGTTTTATACGCCGTATTATAATTATAATACCAGATATAATAAAGGTTGCTATAATTATTTTTATTAACTAGTTTTCTTTGTGTATTCAAGTGCATTGAACATTTGAAGAAGGAAAACATACGCCTGAAAGGTATGTGTTTTTTTTAAATCTCCAAATTGAGCAGGTACATTCATTTCTATCTGTTTCAACTTATAAAATATATAAATAAGTATGTTCTCCTATAATATAATAACCCTGCCTGCATTACACATGCATATAAGTGATCGCAGTATATATAGATGCACCTATTGCATTTTGTTTGTACATATAATAGCATATTATTTTAAAACTGTTTATTCAATAAAATATGTATGTATCCGTAAAACCTTAATAATAGAAAACGTAAAATCCGTAAAGCAATGCGCTCCGCTTTCTTTTCTCCCTTTACTATGGAATGCAATGTGTGTGGACGCTCACATCATAAATCTCTTCGTCTCAGGTGGGCTACAGAGATGCAATATCTGTATTGTGACGGCTGCATTGTCATCATCCAAACCCCGTGGTGACAGAAGAAGTCATTCACTATACTCTCATTCAGTTGTGCTATTGACCTTTAAACAGAAAGAGCGCACAATGAGTGTAGGTTTACATTGTAAGGAAGACACCGTACATTTATTGTCTTGACATACAATCAAGACACAAAAATTGCTCCTTTGTTTCTGTACCTTAATGACAATTTTTCGCTTTCGCTGTGTACGGCATAGTTTTTATGTAGTTGTAATACCATCAGTAAATCAATTAGATGATGTCGTACTTCTTTGTTGACAAATACACTTTCGGAAATGACTATGCAAAATCCTAAGAGGCACATGTATGATATGTACTGACTGCTTTGATTTTTACCAATTTTTAATTTGAATTTTATTTTTACATTAATTTTTAATAACTTTGTAATAATCTGTATTTTTTACAGTGAAAATAAAACCTGAATGCTTATTTCATTTATCTTAATATGCACTTAGAGTGATTTCCCATGTCTTCACAGAGTTATGACCCTCTAGTTTGTGTCGAGAAATGCCCAACTAGTCGGAAAATCTCAAAATTTCATATGTTACTTTAACTTACATGCTTACAGTCTTCATGAGATTTATCTTATTAAAACGTAAATAAAACACATGAATGTTAAGGAGTAAAAAAATATAACATTTATGTGTTTTATTTACGTTTTGAAGATGGAGTTTAAACACGTATCCTCCCATTCGATTAATTTATCTTATTAATTATTCCACAAATCTAAGACAAATAAAAGAGTGACTTAAAGAAAGTAAAGTAATTTTTCTCTTTTTTTATATTAATTTAATTAAACTTACTTCGAATTTTATGTTTTTAAACTGGTTTACATATTTTTTTTAAATTAGACATTTAAAACATGTAAACATATATACAGGGTGATTTATGAGCTCACCGACAAACTTTGCCATATGAAAGCGCTTGGTATTTTAACAAAAAAACATTATAGGAACATATATCCGATTTCAATTATTTAAGGAAATAAAAGACTGCAAATTTTTTTAAAATTTTTTTTTATAAACACTTACATATTTAAATAAATTGCTCAAATCTCAAAATCATGTGAATAGTTAATTATATTAAGTGTTCAAAATGTCCTCCTCCCGCTTCAATGCATGCTTCACAACGACGAACTACAGAGTTTTTCACCCGAACAAGAAGGTATGGTTCATTTCGAATTTGTGTAGCAGCATTTTGTATTCTCTGTAATAACTGTGGTCGTGTATTAATCTCCTCTTGATAAACAATTTGCTTCAGGTGTCCCCACAAAAAGAAATCCAAAGGATTTAAGTTAAGGTGATCGCAGAGGCCATGCAATTGGACCATTATAACCAATCCATCTGTTTCTAAAGTGATGGGTTAACCACTCAACAACTACCCGTCCGCGATGTGGTGGAGCACCGTCCTGCTGGTACCACATAGTTGCAATAACGTTAAGAGGTGTATCTTCAAGAAAGTCAAAGATGTTGTTTAAAAAAATTCTGTAAGTATTTGCGTTCAAACGTTCTTCCAGAACATGCACAGGTAATAAGGTATCGTTGAAGATTCCACCCCATACGTTGATACTGAATCTTTGTTGAAAATTACGTTGCCTAATCGCATGTGGGTTTAGTAATGACCAAATATGATCATTATGGTAATTGTTTATTCCGTCTCGTGTAAAGCATGCTTCATCGGTCCACAGAACATTTGTAATGAAGTCATTATTTTGAGCGTGTTGCTGCAATAACCAATTACAAAATACTAGCCGTCGCTGAGCATCTCCAATTTGTAAACCATGAACATTTTTTCGATGGTAGGGATGAAGAACTTCGCGGTTCAAAGTACGCCATACAAAATTTTGACTTACATGCAGATTGTTTGCTATTCTCCTAGTACTAATTGAAGGATTGTCAGTTACAGCATCAATAATAGCTTCTTCCTGTTCTACATTAACTACATGAGGTCAAATAGCTTTAGCAGGAGCAGGATTACCTGTTTCTCGTAATCTACGGAAAGATTCCCCAAAAACTGAGTGATGCGGTATATGACGAAATGGAAATCTTTCTTGATATTCGCGCACCGATTCGCGTGCATTTCCATTGCAATAACCATACACGAATATGATGTCGGCATACTCTTCAGTACTGTAGGCGTACATTTGAAGAAGGAACAGAAAACAACGATTGAATACTGACATTAAACTGACACAGACTGACAATAATTGTGTTTGCGCTTCTCTCTAAGTACACTTTGTTTTCTTATTATTAAATCATATCAATAGGCATTATTCCCAAAGTAATAAAAAATTAAAATAAACTGAGAAGTCTTTTATTTCCTTAAAAATCTGAAATCGCACATATGTTCCAATAATGTTTTTTATTAAAATAACAAGCGCTTTCATATGGCAACCTTCGTCGGTGAGCTCATAAATAACCGTTATTGTGTTCGTCGTTGTGAAGCATGCATTGAAGCGAGAGGAAGACATTTTGAACACTTAATATAATTAACTATTCACATGATTTTGAGATTTGAGCAATTTATTTAAATATGTAAGTGTTTATAAAAAAAAATTTAAAAAAAATTTGCAATCTTTTATTTCCTTAAATAATTGAAATCGGATATATGTTCCTATAATGTTTTTTTGTTAAAATACCAAGCGCTTTCATATGGCAAAGTTTGTCGGTGAGCTCATAAATCACCCTGTATATGTATAAATATTCACGAACAACCATATTAGTTAATATACAAATAGCAAATATAAGAATCGGATACTTAAAAATCCAGAACTTTTGAGAATCGAATACCGAGACCGCGAATACAGAATCGACAGAACAACGTTACGAGTGATGGAGAATAATGTAAGCATAAGATGTATATTTGATGTATCTATTATGAAAATATCCCAATATAAAATGGAAATTATATACAACAAACTTTAAGTATAATAAATATTTCATATTTTTTAGTGATCACTGAAAGTTCTTAGGTACTTTACACAAAGAACTCAAGAACAGCGAGAACTTTCAAGCATCGAATACTTTCGATTCCCTAGTCCTTCTCTCTCTTAGTTCTCAAGAACTCTCGAGAACACCACTAAGTGTTGTAAATATTACTTATTGTTAGATTATTTACATCGTATTTATCATTTATTAAGTTTCTATGACTTTTTGTGCCAGACTGCCTTTTTCTACTACTTTTTCTAATAATTATTTTCGACGCTAAATGCCAATTGCCATTTGCAATTAATATAATACATGATCAATTAAATTTCCCGTCTCCACTCATTCATTTACATGCGGCCTCTCATTTGTTCGTCTTGCATTATACAGGACCTCACGAAAGCGTTCCACCTTTAGTTTCGCAATATTCCATCCGCTCAATTTCGTAGAGTGCCATGAGCGGGGAAAAGACCGAGAAAACGGTGTTAAGTACAATTAGGCCAGTCCTGGCTATCATCTCGAGAATGTAATTCCCCCGAGAATGCGGATGTGGCAATCCCCACTCAGCTTTGGCATTAAAGTCTTCAACTATAACAATATCTCCTAAGAAATAGAATCTTCTAGCGCATCGATCTTATCGCAAAAGCTCAGAATGGGCTCATTAGGCGTGAGATAACAACTAAAGAAGTTATTGTCACACGTTTTACCCAAACTCTCTCTGCTGCCATGATTTTCAATTCGGAAATTATCTAAGCTAGCTATTCATATAGCAGAAGTCCCAAGTGAATCCGAATACCAAGTGGACTGTTCTGGATCCCAGTATTGCTCATTAATTAGCGCGATATCCGTATTGGTCTCATATACTAGCGGATAGAGCAACTGATCAGGTAGCCGACTTAGATTCATGTTGACCTGAATCACTCTAATCATTTCAAATTCACTTTTGCCTTTTCTGGGGTGTTCATATAAACTGTACATCTGTTCCTGTTGCAGCTTGTCTTCAGATTGCCCAGCCTCGAGACAAATCTGGCAACTACTAACCACCGTACATCCTTTGGCTTTGTGATCAGCGCACCCGCATCTGGAGCAAAGTCCGCTTCTGTCGGTGCGGTGGCCATACCTGCCCTCTTGCGCACTTTACCGCAGACCCAGCCGACCTTGATTCGGTTCACTTTTAGCAGTTCGTTTGCAAGCTGGGCACTCACCTGGATAATTTCAGGGCTTCCTCAACCTCTGTCACCGTGGTAGAGCTGTTCAGGTCTAGCATTTCAAGGGTCGCCTTCGGATCGAGGTTGTGAATAGTCCCCATCGCTCCAAGGGTTTCCTTGACGTTGTCACCAAACACTGCGCGTTTTTTTGAGTTCTTTCTTACAGATCTAGTAGTACTTCACCAAATCTAGTTTGACGGACCGATATAATTTCTGTTGCGGTTTCTACAGGCTTTATTTTTTCCCTGATTTTACCCAAAACCTCTGCGTAGGTCTTTCCTGTGGCTAGCTTGATTACCAGAGCTTCAGATCTGTCTTTTTTCTTTATTTTGCTGATCTTTCCTTTTGTTAATTCCTTTACCTCCAGGATCTTCTTTTCTTCCTTCTTTTTGTTTCTCATTTATTCTTTCTCCCTCTACAGCATTAGCTGCCTTCTCCAAGACTCTCTCTTTTTCCAGCTCTTTCCAACGCTTTCCTCTCTTGCTCACCACATCTTTCCATTCGTCCGTAAGACTGTTAGCAGATCTTTTACCACTAGTTGCAGGGGCGGGATGCGCCCGAGGTGACGTCTGTGATTCTTGATGAATAAGGCGTCGCCCCGTAAGTTTCCATAGCATTCGCACATGAGCTATCACATCGATAGATTCTTCTAAGAGCAGAACATCCTTCTTTATATCAGCGCTAATGTTTTTTTTTTGGCTTTCAATTGCCCTCTTCATCGTTTGGATTATATTTCGACATTTCTTTAGCTCTTTCTCCTCATCACTTCCTGTTCAAAAAACGCGCTTTCCGACGAGAGATAACTAGAACAATACTCCCCTGTCAGTCACCTTTTTCAGGGTCTGAGTAGTCTCCACAGGTTTATAAATCTCGGAACCGCTTTCTGGTTTTGACGGGAACATTGACAGCAATTGTCTTGACCACTGCAAGCCCCTATAAATTCCTCAAAAGAGACCCCTCCCGTTAGGGACGTATTCCAAGTCACTTGAAATGCACTGTATTTCCTCTTTGGTACTAAATAATCACCAAATTAAAAATTCTAAAGTTCTATAGGTAGGCAATGTCAATAAAACTTAAAAAGTCACTGATGTCACTGCAAACTTCCCAAAAAAGACGCCGAAAAGGGGGATCAAATAGCAAAAACACAAGAAAACGTAATTTCCAAGGTGGAAAGAACACGAAACAACACTAACGTCAATAATTAATCGCTCTAAAACAACTGAAACTACATAAAATGTTGCAATCTACACGAAGCACTTCTACTCGCTAATAATATATTATATATATATAATAATCCTGTATCAACTTTCCTGTGAATAACTCGCGAAAACTCTATAACTTTAAACGGGCAAATTTTTTGGGTTTATATGATGCTGTTGCGACAGCCGATTGGTCCAGTTTGGAGTCATATGATAATGTTGATGAGGCTTGCGCTGAGTTTTATGGAATTATCTGTGGTTTATTTGATATATATGTTCCCGTTTATGGTAAACAAAAAAAGGTAAGGAGGGTCTATCCAACGTGGTATTCCAGGCAAATTATGGAAAATATCAAACAAAAACATAGACTACATGAGGGATATAAAAGAACGAAGGACCCGACTGTATGGGATAACTACAAGAGTTTGCGCAAACTTGTGAAGTCACAGATCAGGGAAGCATATAAAATTTACATCTCTGATGTAGAAGCGTCGTTATGTACGGACGCAAAAAACTTTTGACATTTTATTGGAACACGCAGAAAATCAAGTAGAATCCCAGGAACTATGTATAGGGATGAGGAAGGTGTTGATGACCCGCAATCGGTTGTGGATGCTTTCTCCGATCACTTCTTGAGCGTTTTTCAAAAATCAATCGTGTCCTTACAAACTGATGAATTTATATACTCGAATACGCATATTCACATCGATGCCCTAAGTGAGAAAGACGTTCAGTCTGCAATAAAATCTTTGAAGAATAAACTAACGTCTGGACCTGATCAAATACCCAGCTTTCTCTTAAAGGATTGCTCGTCTGTACTTTCTCGCCCTTTATGCACTATCTTCAACTTAGTGTTAAAGACCTGCTCTTTTCCGTCAGCATGGAAGCTTGCCCGAATTTGTCCAGTTTTTAAAAGTGGTGCCCAAAACAACATCAGTAATTACTGCCCAATTTCTATTCTGTCGAATCTTTCTAAGATTTTTGAGACCGCGCTCTACAAATATATCTATCCAGCAGTAGCGAATTACATTTCCATTACTCAGCATGGTTTCGTGAACAAGAGATCGACTGTGACCAATCTGGGAAATTTCGTACAATACGTTTCGGAGACCTTGGATGCACAAGGACAGGTTGATGCCATCTACATGGATATGTCACAGGCTTTTGACAGGATTGACCATGGTATCTTGTTGGATAAACTGCGTCGTTTTGGATTTAGCAATTCTCTGATCAACCTCACTAACGCTTATTTAACTGGACGTGAATTTTTTGTATCCTACAATGGCTACTGTTCTGCAAATCGATTGATTACGTCGGGAGTGCCACAGGGTTCCAACTTGGGCCCATTATTCTTCTTGTTATTTGTCAACGATGTCTCTACTATCGTGGATTGTCAGCTACTGATGTTCGCAGATGATATCAAAATATTTTCATCCATAACATCCAGCCAGGATTGCTTGAAATTGCAGGCGGATCTATGTTTGGTATCTGATTGGTGTATGCAAAATAAACTGGATTTGAATGTATCGAAATGCAAAATCCTAACTTTTACTAGAAGAAAATTCGCCATCTTACACAATTACACTATAGGCTTGGAGACGCTGATGCGGTGCACTGAAACCAAAGATTTGGGAGTAGTATTCGATACTCAATTGAGTTTTAATGATCATGTTACGGAGATTGTATCTTCAGCTACGAGGAGCCTGGGTTTCATTCTGCGCAATACAAAAATGTTCACCAACATATATGCTTTGAAAGCGTTATATTTTTCTTTGGTACGCTCCAAACTAGAGTATGCTGCCCATCATATGGAGCCCATACTACAATGTGCACATGACCGCGATTGAAAACGTACAGAGACGCTTTCTCAAATATATCTCGTTTAAAACGTGCAATATTTACCCATACATAGGTTTTCCACACGAAACCTTACTAAGTGCCTTTTCTGTAGCACCGTTAGAGTTAAGACATAGTAATACTTGTCTTTCTTTTTTGTACAAAATCCTTCATAATGAAGTCGACGCTCCACTCATGTTGAGTAAATTGGCCTTCTTCGTACCGCGATCGTCCGCTAGAAACGTCCCAACGTTCTACACATTGGCAGCCCGTACCAACCTGATGTTCAGATCGCCAGTCTTTCGAATGTGTAACAGTTACAACCGTGTGTGCTCTGAGTGTGATATATTTAATTGTTCACTAAAGCAATTGTTAGACTTTAATATTAACAGCTTCGTATAATGTTTCTTTCTTCTAAGTATATATGTTTATGAATTTCAATTTATTAACTTTATATATATGTTTCTTTTTTTACCGTTTCATATGTTCTACACGTGGATTTAACCTGATTTAATTTGATTCAATATATATGTACATTACTTTATGTTAATTTGTATATTGTCCTTAATATGGTCACTTGTACTGTTGGGCAATAAATATTATTATTATTAAATTTATTCTCAGCGTTGCTGGTTTTTTTGTAGCTAATGCAGACGGTTCCGAAGAGCAAGCCTACATTACTTCTGGGGGGAGGGCATTTATGTTTAATTAATTAAACAATATTTGTTAACAATAATATAATATTAGTTATACAATAATATAATACAAAATATAAAATAATATTTCATTAGTTTAACAGTGTACTTAGTGTACTTAAAGTAGTTAGTACATTATTATTTTGACAACTAAGGAAACTAATGTCGTTATAATATCTCAAAAACTGCTAGAAATAGGGTTATCAAAAACTCTATAAACGGAGTTGAGAAATTTAAAAGCTAGGAACACTCAGCATGGTTCTTCTTTTGACAAAATTTGGCACGCATTATTTTCTTTCTTTTGCTACAGTAAAATTATATAGAGATTCATTTTATAGATTTATTTTTATTTATAGATTAATTACAAGTAATTAAAGAGAATTGTAAAACTTGTAAAATACGGATGGTATCAAAGGAGATAAAGGTTATAAAAACATTTCTCAGAAATAACTAAGTGTGGAGTTTATCCCAATATAAATTGTGTTTAAATACTATTATGTAGATTTCATTAAGGTTAAAAACCCAACAGTTCCACTTTAATAAAGAGATTATCGTCTTTCCGTACAATGAAATATTCCTGAAAGGTAGCAGTATTTTTAAATGATTCTTTAGGTGGAGCTTTGCTACAACCTATCTATAGTTCCGGGACATCTCTGTTGTGTTGTTACATATATTAATCAAGCAATATCAAAAAACATATAGCAATATTGCCACTCTTTTGATCACTCGTCCATGTTTATTTATGAAAATTTTTATTATGCCGGTTTTATACTCGCCTATATAAAAAGTGGTTGATTTTAGAATTTAACTTCCTCATTATTATTTTTTTGGAAGACAGAATTCTTCGCTTTTTACTACAGCTCCAGTCGGCTTACAGATGGATCCGATTAGAGAAACCGGTCGAAAATAAAGGTATTATAAATGAACGGAACGCATTACAGGCCCGAATCGCAACTTTTGCTTTTACTCCAGCTGCTTCTGGCCGCTGCTGTCGTCATTACGGGCCCCCGACGATAACCATCTCCATGCTAATGGTGTTACTTAAAAGGTTGCCTTTATAAACTACCACATACATACCATTCTGCATTTCCACACGCTTTGCAAGTCTTCTCGCGGTCTCCCTACCATCTCTCTCGGTTTGCTCGCATTCCGCCGCTCATGCAAATCCGCCGTTTGTATCGCGCTAAATGCATTATCTGTGTATAATTATCTTTGCGGTAGTGGGCACCGAATATTTATTGCTTCATTGGAGGTATAAGCTAAAGGCGCGGATATTATTCCATAGCACGATGAACGACTTTTTTCTTAAATCGTGCTGCGGCGAGACTCTCGTCGCGTTATTTCTTTATTACACGGATAAATATTTTGCAAAATCGGTACGAGTTCAGTCACGAAGAATGCTGGGTAGCTGGTATAACTTTCTATTATAAATTCGTTATATGTAAAGCTTAAAGAAATAAAATAATCTGTTATTACTGATGCTTACGGATTTACGCAATACGTCGACTTGCTTGATCTAGCATGTCTGCCACACAAATTTCGTTTTTTTCAAAGATTTGCACTCGTTTATTAATCTATTTATTTACTCATTCTAAGTATTTCATTTATACAATCTGACATTTTCTAAATTAAATGTTATTATATTATTTAAACCAGACATCTCAAAGGATAACTACTTATCTGGTACACAGCAGGGAAGTAGGGTAAAGGTGACAGTCGTTGGCACAATTAGGTTGTGTCGATTTTTATATAGAGTGTGTAATGTATTCCGTGTAGCAAGATCTATAATAACTAAGCCATCCGTAACAGGAAAAATAGTACTTTCGAACTACGTCAATTGTTTAGACTCTACCCTTGTTTAACCATGAGCTATCCTAAGGAAAAATGAAGATAGTTATATTTCGTAGTGATTGACAGGGAAGCCACAGTTGTTGGCACGTGGGAATACGGTCGCAATAAGGAGATTGCGTTACGTTTTACAAGCAAATAAGTGTATATCTTGACGATGCTTCTGCTCTTTTAATTTTCAATAATAATAAATTCAGTGCAGAGATTAATAGCGGATCCGTTCGGTAAACGAACGTTCGCCGAAAAAATTGAAATACCAGCTTGGCAGACCTATTCCGAATTTAAATTTGAAAGAATCGATATCCAATAAAACGCAAACATTCTATTTAATCTGGGCATTTATAATACACATTTGTGAAATTGTGACTGTAATATAAAATGCGCTATTCTGCATTCTTTGTGCATTATTAGAAGGTGCAGAAAGATAGACGAAAATGGGATTGAGTGAATCAAATCATTTAAGCAATCGAATTAAGAAACACTGTGTATTACAAAGGCATATGAAAAAGATAGTCCAATTTTCGCTTGTTGGAAATGTTAATATAAATTGTACAACGAAAAACTGAAGCACAATCTATATGTATTGAACAATATCATTAATTGTGTGCGTTTTTGTGGAGCTTTCGAACTTGCGTTGAGAGGACACAATGTAACAATTTTTTGTCCTCTAACCCGGGTGTTCTTGGATTAATAAATGTTAGTACTGAATTGGACGTTACTTTAAAAGATCATTTAGAAAAAGCTACTGTTTTCAAAAAGTATCGAAAATGAAACTTTAAAAAACAATGTTTAGTGTGTCAAGTAGACAGCTGTAAAGAAATAAAAAAGAAGCCGATTATTTGTATGTAATAGTTGACGAAACTACTGACGTATCAAATAAATATCAAATGGCCGTGATATTTAGGTATATAAAGCTATATATTTTAATAAAATCAGAGTATTAGTGACTTTTAAAAGTCACTTCCTTATTTCTTTATAAGTACCCTAGCAAAAATAATTTTTCCGTACCACATCCGAAAGTACAAATTTACTACACTCATTCGAAGACAGAAAGCGCCACTATCGAATTGAACGGCCAACGCATCACTTCCGTTACTTTGCCCTACTCTTTTGTGAAGATTTTGAAGCTTTCACTGACTGAACACTACAAATGTAAGTAAATTAAATTTAGTAAGTGGTAGCCGAACAAATATTGTACGCACCACGGCGGAAAACTGTCTTATCGAACTTGTTTGGTTGTTCACCTCAGGTCGCAATCTCCAAATTCGTTCGATAAAACGTCACTTTCCAGCCTTGATACGTAAGTAACTATTTTAATAAAACATACCTACTGTAAAAGCTATTAGTATTCGCAAAATTTGCAACCCCACATTGCTTAAACACGAGCCGCCACTGCATTAGACGCATTAATTTTATATCTGTTTATTATTCTATAAATACATTTTTATAAGCAAGCATTTCACTATTTAAACTATTGTTAGTACTAGTAAAAATTTAGTAGCTGCAATTTTGCAATACAATTGCAATTATTTTATATTTTTTAATTATTGATATCCTTAATTTATTTGAATTTCGCTCGTGGAGTAGTTTGTATAAAGCGATATCGTTATTTAGCGTAGAATTCAAAAATAGGTAACTTGCGTATTCAAAATAAAGGAATAAGCATATGGTTAACTATTTTTGGGGCAGCTGTAAAGTCAAAAAGTTATGTGAATGCAATTTTATAAAACGTTTCTCTGGGGGACAGCCTATTTATTTTTTGTGAATAACATAAATCTATGTCATTAATAATAATTAATGATGTTTGCACTACTGTGTATATTTTCGCGGTTTTGTAGTATGTCTCGCGTAGCAGCTTTTATTTATTTATTTATTTACAATAAACGAACAACAATACAATAGATACACATATACATAATGTATGTTGTGTATGTATATATCTGTAGCGTTGCTGCTCCTCCATCCCTCATCCTCGCCTCGGGAACTACTGTCTCGGGCTAACGGTGTTGAGGGCCTCCTTCTTTCTTCAAGTCGTGGTTTAGGTTTTAACTATTAGTTTTTCTTCCTCAGAATCTGTTTTATTTCACTTTTAAATTTGTGGTACGGTAATTCTTTTATGTTTTTCGGTAATTTGTTGTACATTTTTATCGTTGTTGTATTTAGTGTTTGACTGTAGTTGTGGTGTTTATATATTTCGGATCTCAAGTGCGATACTCTGCGAGTTTTGTAGTCATGTATTTCTCTTTAAACTGAATTCCTTAAATGTTACTATTTACTGTAATGGAAGCATGTTGTTCAATAATGTAAAGCCAGTGTCCCACGACCAAATTGAATTTACATAATACAAATAAACGAATTGCGTTAAAGTAAGTGCTATGAATAATGTTAGCTAACGCGTTACATGACCTAGCAAAACATTATTAATCATCAATGACATCCGTTTGTATTTTCCACGTTATATTTTTAACGTAAACGGTACCGCTTGCTTTTACTCTATAGAAGAGAAAAACAGACGCGTCGCGACATCTATTCAGGAACGCTTGAACTACGAGCGAGTTCCTGCGAGGGTATGCAGGGGAAAGGGACGGCTTCAACGTGTGTGGTCTCAGAGGTGAGCGACTCTTCTGCTCACGAGTGCCGCATTACATCTCTCTAAGGTTTTGCCGACGGTCGTCTATCTCATTCTCACATGAATTCTCTCGATTATACGGCCGTGAAACAGATGATATTTTTTCGTAGGCGATGCCTTTTGCCCACGGTCACCTGCTAGCTAACAGGGATAGTCATAACCACGCGATATTATAGGTATATGTATAGGTTCCACTTTTTCGTGGCGCGCTGACTTAAGTGGTGCGTTCTTTTGCTTCCTACCGCCGCGGTGGTATTCAGTGGGTTAATGTTGTAACATCCATAGTTTCAAAGTGTTGATTTGCTATACAAATATAGATGGATACATGTTTCTATTACCCGCGCAGTGTTTAATGACACATAGAGATACAAGAACATACGCATATGTATGACTAATATAATATGCCGACACACTCCGAGAAACTTAAATTTCATTACACAAAAGCCATTTTATGATAGTATGCAATGCTCGTTTTCCTTTTACTGATTTAATAAAACTTTACATCGTTATTTATTATTTTAAAATAATGACGATAAACCTAGCAGAAGTCTTTTTAGATTTAGATATATTAAAAACTGATAGTTTTTGCGAAATTCTGTAATGATTGTAGGTAATAACATCATTGATAAAGGATTGAATAAGTTGCAGTGCTTTTCTCACTCTTATAACAAGTTCAATGAGATTATTTTCTCATTAAAGAAATGCTTTCCTGCTAATCACTGTAATTAATATGAGGCAATTTTGTGTAGGATTTGAACCCGACATCTCCAATTTTTGAACTTAAATGAATAAGTGACTACTGATGATTTTCGATTTCGTTACTTTTTATTACTTGTACCTAATGGTTACTTTGGTTACTTTGAATTCGTTACTTTCATACTGCTGTCGATAATAGTTACAATCGGACCTCGACACTATCCGGTATTTCGTTACTTTCGTTACTGGAGTTACTTTTGTTACTCTCGTTACTTTAGTTACTTTCGCTAATTTAGTTAGTTTCGTTACTGCTATCGAGAACGTTACTGCAAGTACATACAGACAAATGTAACCTATTACAGCATCCAACATTTTTTACATTCTTTCATTTTCGCATAAATTGTCAATGAAACGTCACGTTTATTTGATCAAGTAAATCAAGAGATTAAAATTATATACGTTACCAACCGCCAACATAATTTTCTACATTGCCAAACCTTTTCTCGTAAAAAGCACTAAAAATCTTAGTTGCAAACAATAGCATAAAAATGCGTTTCGTAAGACATTAGGGTACTCATTCATTTAAAATTTGAATTCGATTAGTGCATTAGTTTACTAATTTACTATCACAGTGTTGATGAATATACCGAGTGTCCAACCTAAGATGCAACGGTTCCTAGCCAATTTATTATTGCCTTTTTGAAATAAATGTTGCCTGGAATCATATTCTACACATGCTAAAATTAGTTTCAGTAATGCCAGACTTCCGGTTGTACCGGAAGTATATACTAACTTTATTATTTTAAATGGAACAGCCTGTAGATTATTGCACTTTTGGATTCCTTGTTAAATTCAAATAACAATACTTTAGGGATACATTGGAGCTAAGTTGTACCGTTTCCGAATTACATGACGCTTTTTGAAAAAAAGATTAGATTTGCAGTGTCTTCGCTGTTTGGAAATAGCTCAGGAAATACGAAAGAGAAGATACTGATAAGTTTCAGCTGCGATAATCTGCGATTTTGGAATAGATGTGCGTGCAAGTACAGATGTTCCAGTAAAGCCTGGACCTTTGATCATAGCCTTATTCTTCATTTTCGAAAAAAATATTTTCTATAATAGTTTTATAAAAATCAATGTTGCAAAAGTAGGTAAAAACATACCTACTCCACTATTTTAAAAGACATCCCGTATATTATTCCTACACTACTACATGTCTATCTTTAATAATAACGCTGTTATTTACCTTAAAAGATGACCCCAATCTAAACCTTCGTCTAAGGAGGCGTAGTTAGCGTTTGTTTTTGACATCCATATTTTAAATGCTATAAATCCATACTTGCAATTCGTCTCAAGCGACAACGAACATTTTTATCGATGTAATTGTATACAGCTGCCCTTGATCTTCATACCCGATTTGCCTTACTTTAACGTAGAGTGAGTGGTCGGTTTTAAATACCTCTTCCCACCCCCATCCTCTTCCTCACTTTTATATTGCTTTTTTTTTAATTATAATATTTACATTAAAGTTGTTTTGCGTCATTTTTAGTTTTTGTTTTGAAAAATTTTGTACAATTGGAATTTTGTTGCATTTGGGTCGGTTTGAAACCACTGTGCGGCACCGCACTATATCTTGAAACGAATAATCATAACTACACATATATCACCTATGTTGAAGGAATTATTTGTATATTTGATGGAGTTTATTTATTTGAAAGTTAACATACCAAGAAAAACGTAAAATTTCGTTTCTTTCATTTCGGTTCTTTCGTTGCTTTCGTTAATGTCGTTACTTTCGGTACTTCCGTTACCTTAGTACCAAATACTTTTGTCAGCTGGTAATCGTTATTTCGAATCCCAAAGAGCAACAAATACTAAGTAACCGATACTCACTCACTTTATTTATATATCTATAAGTGATCGGTTCTTATGTTGTTTGTTTTCTCGACCGTTTTACGCAAAACTCCCTGACGAAGTATGTGGTAGTTTCAATCTTATTTGTTACTACGTTACCTCTACACATAAACTATACGTAATTAGGTACCTTTTGCTTTCCTTGCCAAAGGGTAATATGAAGAATAGCTAAGACAGATCTCCTGTTTCCTTTTCTCTTCCTGTCGCCAAATCGCGGAGCTAATGCTGACGCACTAGGCGAAGAAAACCTCGACCACTACTTGCAAGGGTTTAATAAATTCATAATTTGTTCAAACCTGGTCTCGTTTCACGCCATCTTGAAAAAATATTGTGTTTTCCCGACATAGAAACACGGTGTGAAACTTTTTAAGTCAAAAACTATTGCGAGCACCTCTTTTTTCATTTGCGAATACCTCTTTTCGTTTTTGTTAAGTCTTCCGAACGCGTAAGCAATTACCTTCCCGATATTCATGGGTAAAGGTGAGCGGTCACTGCGCGCGATGTGAAGCTAAGCTGAGCGAAAATCATTTTATTGACGATGGAACTCATCGTCAATTGTTTCATAGCTTCGTTCCGCTTAGCTTGAGTTGCCGCGTCCTGGTAATGTTACACATTGGAGCTATTTAGTCGCTGATTATTCGAATCAGAAAGGAGCTAAAACGAGCGAAAATAAATATTGTTTTATATCTTCGTTAACCTAACCACGCTTTGTATAGCCTTAGTTGTCGCGTACACGTAAGATTACATTGGGGTTTCAAGAAAATTAGTCCGCTCAGCAAAGCTTCGCTTCGCGCGGTGGCCGCTCGCCTTATGGTCGGCCCAAGTCTCTATTCGCTGACGTCGCATGATAAAATAACCAGAAGCAAAGAATCATCATACACTAAGAAGACGCGGAAGCCTTTTAACCACGATTTTTTTTTATCCTTTATGCAAAACCATTTAATATTCTTTGTGTTGTATAAGGAATGCAACAATGTACTTAAATTAGGCCAAAAATTACCATAATAATTCGTTAACCCGAAAAAAATTATAGCTCCTTAACATTACCAACTACTTTATCTTCCGAAGCATGCAAGCTGTTTGAATCAAGGCTTTAGGGCTTGAGGGCTTTAGAATTAAAGATGTGTAAGTGAACTCTTTTCATATTCGAATTAACAGTTGGGCCTTCGCGTGGGAGGCTTTTACACTTTCTGTTCTTTTTTATCTTGTCCGAAAACCGGAAATAAAAATAATACAGGGTAGGGTAGTGGCAATGGGGCCGTTTAAGGTTGAATACAGATTATAAAGGACTTTAGAAAGTTATATAATTTTGTTCGCAAATATCTCAGCACGGTGGGAATTACACTGAATTATAAATCTCAACCATATTGTTCTTTCTTCAAGAAACTTGTATTTCATGCAACACGTGACCGTATTTTTCGTAAATATCCTTCTTCATTGCATCCGGTAATTAAATGATCGTCCAAAAGATACCTAATCTGTAGATTCCCAGGGATAATCTGATATCCTATATGACAACTTATTACTAATGCATAAGTAAGCCTTCCTCATGATATTTTTTTTTTTCGTTTCCACTTCCAATTCGATTTATACATAGATCATCTGCAGCTTGATTTTTCTCCACGCCCGTATATAACTGAAAACCTAAAAAAACGGAGGTTAATTTTCTTTTGGTACTCAAATCGCATAGTTTCAAATGCTAACACAATCTTCAATCAGCAAATTGATCGCTTTAGGTGCTGATTTTTTTTCAGCAAAATTACCCAAATGTCAACCTGACTGCAGTAATAAATTTCAACAATCTCAACGTGGAATATGTAGTCTTTTCTGAAACTAACCGTGATACTCTGGACTTTTTTTTTGCATATATTGTGGAAGAAATAAAACATTAAAACAAAAACAAATATTCCATTACTAATTTTAGAGCCGTCGTACAGTGAAAATATGGATCTAGCTGGGCATAAGTAAGCGAAAATATTGAGGTGTTTGCAGTCACAGTTTTCAACGAGGCGAATAAGAACATGAAAGAACTCAATATATTTCCATGTGTTGTGAGTAAAACAAGTTTTTACACAAGTACAGTCAGTGACAAGTTCAGCTAAAGAGAAATAATATCTAATTACCAATTGACGATGGACCTTGCTCGGAATATTTTGTGTATGTAAAGCACTGCTACTTAAATTGTGCAAATTAAACATTTTGGTAGACCGAAAAACAGTCGATTCCAAGAGATGTCACTATGATTCTTGTTTGTGATCATTTTGGTATCCAGTTTACGAAAATAGAAAGTTTTCTTTTCGATGTTTTCGTTTTTAGAACCACGTTTTTTCCCACTGTACGTCAGTATACCAGTTTGAAGAATTCGCTCTTACCGCTGGGCCGTTCTCTTACACTTTCTTATTTGGTATTGTAATCTAACACCTTGTATTCGGTTCATATTTCTGGACAATGAGATCCCTGTGAGAGTGGTCTTTGATTAGTAGCTTTCGATAGTTGGCATGGTGCGATTTGTTTATGAACGCTTGCCTATACGTCAGTCTGTAGGCTGCAAACATAGGAGTTTCATGTATATAAATGAGTAGCCGAGGCAGGTATAGAATAACTTCCATTTCGGCAGTAGGAGTCGACTTCATCGCACCCGTTATCTATAGACAAGCAAGCCTTTGTACACTATTTAGTGTTTCGGCCGTCCTCATCTGCTACACCTTTGGCCAGTAGACGACTGCTCCGGATGCTGTCCTGGATCCAATTGCACAAACCACAGAATCATGTTACAGCAGAGACCCCAGTTTTTTCCACATAACTTTTCGCACTTCCCAAGGCTATGGTGGCATTGCTGATTGTTTTCTGGAGACGGCGATTCCGTGTAAATCTTTAATCGAACTAGATTCTAAGGTGTTTTACTTCTTTGATATATGGAAACCTTTCTCATCCCAATACTAGTGGTTGAAAGCCTTCTAGGGTTTTTTCTCATGAATACGACAACCGGTGATTTCTGAACATTGACTAATAGTTGAAGCAGTTTGCATTCGTTAGAAACCACCGTTTGACGTTTATCGTAAGATCGTCAGCATAACTCCGGCAATAGAAACACTTCCTGGTTAATTTCCGTATTGGGCAGTCCTCTAAGTAACTCACAATAAAAAAAGCAGTATTCCATCCTGCGAACGCTCCCCTCCCTCTTCCGTTTCAATGATGGTCCGAACTAGCCTTTAACCACTGCAAAAGGCCGCTACCGCTATTTCTTTGTCTTCTAATGCCTTTGCAATTTGCCTGTTGAGATAGTCTACTGCGAGTTTCCCCATTAATAGGCATGTTGCCTGCTACTGGGTTGCTGTTCTCTCAGTACGGTATCTCTCATGTACCTATCCACTAACTTTTTAAGTGCTTTTAGAAAAAGGGAGTATAAGGTTATTCCTTTTATAAACTAACCCTACCTATTGCCATGCAATTGGAACATATCCACAGGCAATACATCTTCTAAAGATTTTTGTGAGATGTGTTGTCAGTACCTCCACCCCTTTCTGAAGTTGGGCCGAAAATATTGCACGCGTGATTGTTCCAGGCAGATAAGTATATAGTGCAGCGTAGTATTTTGATTAACCTGAACGTTCAACATAGCCTTTAATGTCTCCCACTACTTAGCAGGTATTGATCGTAGAACTGATTAGCCAGTCAAATGCAGGATTGAATCTATCAGAATCATTGGTTAAATTACTAGTCACTCTACTTTTTGACAAACCAGCCATTTGCAGTCATTAGGTACACTGAGGCAAATATATAAATAAACAAGCGATAAACAGCTTCTAGTTTCAATTTAATCCCAAGACAAAATAATTTTTTTCTGTTTCAGGACGTTAAAGAGATTCATAGCCCACCAATAAGATTTTTCTTTCATTCTCTGCTATACAATTTTTCTACCGAACACTGATACAAATCAACGATTCTACAGCTTTTAGTATGTTAACCAGATTGTTCTTAATCTGGTTGAATATGTAATCAAAATACATCAAGCAAATTGATTATATGAGACTACCAGTAAACATATTTTCATTTATGTCTACTCGAAGTATAAGTACATTTCCTATGGTAGCCGTAATAAGCTTAAGTGAACGGAAATAATGGTGTTTACGTCGTTAAGTCTTTTTAATAGTTTCGTCATGTGATTGACCAGAGTGTGTAATTTGGTGCAGAAGAATATCCTTAATTATTGTCCATATTAAACGCTGTAGTAGGTAACTATGGCAGAAATAAAAGCATCAGCAACACGTTTACTCTTGAATGTGCACGCATTGCGTTCTTGAAATGACTGATAATAATTCAGCTATTATTGGTAATTTAAAGTTCTTTTTTGATCGAAACTGGTTTCTAGGTCATTAAACAGCGGATTTGAATGGTAGTCTTTTTACACGAAATAAAGACATAATTATGGCTATTCGTTTTTGAGGTTTTCTTTCAATTCCGAGAGATGCTGAAGGATGAAATATTGCGATGGATGCGCGTAAAAACTAATCGTTTTCTCGGAAACTAGTAATGAGATGCTTTGCTATGACTGAATTGGTTGCAACGTAATGGCCTATTACTCTTGAGTGGAAAAAAATGTAGGTACGGTTTTTCTGACAGTGAATTATATTAAAGTTAAATCAGTTTATTGGGTGATTATTTTTGCAAGCTTTACTGTCAGTAAACAAATGCTCAAAAAGCGTTACGAAGTTATCACTAATACCTCATAAACACAGCTACTTGAAGCTTTAAACCAGAATTTCTGAAATAAATAATAATATCTCCTATTTTTCTCGATTAATCAATTAATCATATGTTAAGTTAATAAGTATATTTACTCTCATGTTTTGTCGTCAGTTATACGAAACATCCAAAAAGTTTCGGCTGCTGATATTTAGTCGAACATTAAGTGAACAGTTAGAGTGGTGGTGATTCGCTAAAATATTTAGAAAAGGGGAAATAACAAGACTTCATAGGGAATTTTGTGAAGTTGTATAGGAAAATGCAATGTCAGAGAATCATTTATAAGGTGGAGAGTATTCATAGTTGATAAACCATTATTTTAGTTTATCATAATAAGAATAAGTATTAGTTGAAGATTTGCCACGTCTCTTGGTAGATTGAATACGATGAGTTGATCAGCGCTAAACCTTCCGATACAGAAGCAAGATAATTTAAGACAACAAAAGCTCCAGACCCCTTTGAGTTGATTGCCCATTTAACTTTTTCAACACTTAGTACTATCTTTGTAAGCTGCCAGTGCTCCCTGGATGTCTGCCTCGCGCGTTCCAGTTCTGTCTTATTGCAGTCTACCAGTGATGCATGGAAGATTCTAGATCCTAGGAAATGAACTGGAAAAAGTTCTCATATGGTCTCATCGCCCATGTTGATGTAGCCTCTGTTTCCTGTTATCCGCGTATGTATTGAGCTTTGACGTTCTTTGGATAGCATCCTAGTGACTTTAGCACATTCTAGAGCTTGCTCAGTGTCTTCACAGTATTTCTCCAGGAATCTCTCTTTGAATTTCTCAAAACTTTGTTGTATTCAGTAAGGGCCTTTCTTTATTCATCCAGCACTGATGTTTTCCTAGTTCTCTCAAAATTTCTTCCGACCTCCTTTCTAATGTTTTTAAGATTATTGTTTCATCAACGTACATTCCTGAAGACTACCTTATTTATCATGGGCCAGTTATATTTGAACGCTGATGTAAATGCTATAAATTCCAAGTCTACTATTTTTTTATGTTTCTGTTCTTTGGAGATTACGATATGTTTCGACTACAGGTTCATGACCGCCTATATTAAAATTGATGTACATGTTCTCTCCTCATCAAAAGTGTATAATATGTCTTCCCTTTTTGAATTTATAAAAGTAGGTTCATTGCCTGCATTTAGTATGTATAGAAGATTATTTGCCATAGTAAATTGTAGTAAAGACCTGGGCTGTTGTTGGTGCTTGCTTAGGTCACGTGGTGCGCATTCGCATCGCAGCCGATGATGAATTTCGATCCGCGGGCTCTACATCTCATCAACAGGTTTTCCACTTCTCTGGTTGGTGGTAGGTTAGAGTCATTAATAGGAAGATATGCGAAGCCCATAGTTAAATCCCTGTTCCCCGATCTTATTTTGCCTGCGACCAAGTCCCTGCTGCAAAGTTGATTAATGGTAGTACTTTTAGGTTTTCCTTAATCCATATGCAGGTTCTGGGTACTTTGGAAATTCTAATTCCTTGCTCCTGTGAACCCAGGGTTCCAGCATGAGTCCGTCCAATATTCTTTGCCTTTTCCTGATCTAGGCGCCAGATTACTTTCTAAAGTCGAAGTTCAAATTAATAAATCGACAGAAGCAAAACTGGAAGTATCTTGTATAAAAAGATAAAAGTATCTTCATCTTAGATACATTCTTTTGTATCTAAGATACTTCATCTAGCTTTTTTAGTTACGGAAAAGTATCTTTGCGCAAAAAAAGTATCTGAGATACTACAAAAGCATCTAAAGATAGCTTTTATATAACAGGCATTTCATAAGTGGTTAGTTATCTCATTAGAAAATTAAGAACCTGTGTGTTTACAAGGGAAACACAACAGGTTATTAGAGATATGAGGTTCCTTAGGGTAGTTATGTAATTCTATTCATTTATTTAATGCTGATTAATATTAACCCCCACAAGTAACTTAGGCTAAATGCTGACTGGCTAACTGTAGGAATATATTACGCCTTGACAAGGGACAGGCAGAAGAAAATGTATAATTCTATTGAATGTTCTTGATGCTTTAGACATTAGATATTGTATAAACAAAGTAGCGGCAGATTAAGGCAATTTTCATTCGTCAAAAATAAAGTACATTACATACAATCATTATTAGTATTCGTGCTATTCATGAGCATGCAAAAGAAAATTGTATATTGTACATCGGTGTGTATTTCTTACAAAACTTTGAAGTAGATCGTCACCCTGATTTCCAACCGGGCCAAAACTCACCAGCTCTCCTTTTGTAATCTGGAGTAATATTATCGTCTGTTGCAGTACACATCTCCTCGTATCCTTCTTCAGCGTCTGCTAAACCGTAGGACGATGACGGCTCGTCTTAAACTGCCATTTCAACAACGCGAGGACGATCCCTATCTTCAAATTCTAACCCTGCTATAGTTTCTACTGTGAAGATTGTTTCGCGAACACTTGTATCGATCAGACTTCTTATGAAATCATGCAATTCTAATTTACGGGGATTATTTTTCGTTATCATATTTTCATTATAGTTGTATGAAAGTGTTATTCAGAGTCACCGTATTTGTTTTTGCTTGTAGTCCTTCACATTACGCGAGTGCGTGTTGCTTTCGGTATTTTTGATTCTCTTCGCTGCCGAGACTTCGGATGATTTAGATCTCCTTTTAGATTTTTCATTATGTAGTGATTTTTAATTAGAAGGCAAGTTAATTGCAGCCATACAGGATAATGCCGGTGATTTTGTTTATTGTTGTATGATGTCTTGATTAATTTCTACTAGTAGTTTCTCATTATATACACCTATCTTAATATTATTTTTTCTACACACATTATTTTTTCATAATTAGAATCATAAATATGTGAATTTAAATTGTCTCTTTACGTAAATGTGTGGATTGTTATACATATTTTATATTTACCTTGCATTAATTATATTATTATTTGTTCTTTGTGTCATTGCGAAGCACTTTTCTGATTTTTATATTTTTTGTTTGTCGGCTCTCAAAACTTCGCGTCGAAGAGGAATCTAGAATTGATTACTGGTCACTATAAGTATTGACATTAAAGATAGATTTAATTAGAGCAGACCTGCCCTGGACATCAGCGTGCGACAGCTGAGTATTAAATTTTACATTTACATTTATTTTTTTGTGTTTTATAAGTGCTCACCCACGTCATTTTTTTACCCGTCGGTCGCTTGCTGATGGGCCTTATTTGTCCTTTATCTTCTTCGTATTTATTTTATTTTACATCATACATTGTTGACCTTTTTTTTTGCTGCAGTCAGCTTCTCCCTTTTTGTGTTATCTTTATCTTGTATTGTTTGTTAGTCTCTGTAGATTTAATATTAATCTTGTGTCATATACCTCTATTAAATTTGTTGTTACGTCCAGTTTTAAATTGTAATTACTTGAGATGGACTTTTCAATCATTTATATAAGCCCTTGAAAATTTCGGACACCTAAGCTCAAGAAGAAGAAGACCTCACCTCAGGGAATTGAGCGAGCTCTCACCACATCAAAACCTGGTGGAAGCGCAGCAAGTACCATAAAACATCATTATATGTATACATTATACATATTACATATTTACGCAAGGCATGTTAATTTTTTTAAAGACCAAAGATTTATTAAATATGTTGCTATACTTAATTCAAGTAATAGCTTTTAATTCGCCGTTCTGTGAAGAGAAGCCTGTCCTGCTCATTTTTACTCATTCTCTTTTAGATTCAATACATGAAATTGTAAACGCTTGTTAGATGTCAAACGATCTTAAGAGTAAATTATCAAATTTTATCAATGTTGTAATACAGGGTTAGTAAAAAGTCCCGGAACGGTCGAATAACTTTGTTATTTGAAAATTATGATTTCTGAAATTTGGTATGGGGGTATAGTTAATATAAATGCATTTTATGCAATACAGTTAATATTTTTTTCACTTCCGGTTTAATCGGCAATACGTCCAATTTTTTTTTTTAAATGGAACGCCCAGATTTTTTTAACACTTTTGAATGCAAAATAAAAAACTACGTTCAGGAAGTATTAAGATGTTTATTTTTATTCACAAGAAAACAGTTAAAAAATTAAAAAATTGTCCTAATACAGAAAAATCAAGATACCTGTCTATTCAGGTTGCGATTACAATAATTGTTCAAAATGCTCTCCATTTACAATTTGACAAAAATGTAAACGGTCAGTAAAATTTCTTATTGAATTTTGTATTTGTTCTGGAGTAATGCGATTGGCTTCTTGAACTATTCTCTCTTCCAATTGTTCAAGATTATGGGGACGATTTTTGTACACTTGACATTTCATGTGAGCCCAAAAGAAAAAATCTAATGGCGAGAGATCTGGCGAACGTGCTGGCCATTCGATTGCTCCTCTACGTCCGATCCAACGTCCCGGAAAAATTTCATTCAAATAATCGCGGACGTTATGGGCAAAATGGGGGGGAGCATATAAGCATGGTGTAACTTTTAAAAAAAAAAATTTTGTAATCACAAATTTACATCACTCTTTATAGAAGGAAAGTTATCTGTAATAAGTAATAATCAATCCGTGAATCTATAATAAAATTTACTTAGGTAAAATACGAAATGTATACTAAAAAAAGATTACTACTACTAATTACTCCCGAAAGTGTTGCTCTTTCTTTACTTTCAATTTACATATATATGATCAATTTATAAAAGTGACCCAAACTGAATTTCAGAATTTTAATTTCGCGCCATTTGCTTTGTTTGAAGTTTACGTTTTGACTTCGGCAGTTACTATCGAAACACATGGCATCATACATTGTGTAGCAACGCATACAAATTTATTATGAGGAGAAGTCGGTTACGAGTACTGGAGTACTACAAGAAAACTTGGATGCAATAATGCCAAGCGAGCGTGCGATTCGTAATCTATTACAATTTATTACATTTGAAACATCAGGTCCTGTGGTTATTAACAAACAAAAGAGCCTGTATCGGTCAAAGGTTGTTCCTTTAATGTATTATGGGTGTTCTGTTTGTTTTGAGTAATAGTGTATGTATCGGTATGTTGTTTACAAGTTAAACCATTGCTTTACCAAGTTTTTGTCTTGTATATACCTATGATGTATTGTATGCAAAGTAAAATATACACATTAAGAATCTAACCGTCTTTAACATATCATCAGAACATCACATTGGCGACGAGGATGGGATTAATTAACACTTAACCGACGGGTCTTTCTGTTTGCCGCCTGCGCCGCGCCGTGACGACGGGCTGTTTCCCGAGATTTTCGCACAACTTAAGAGTTAAAATAAAAAAAATAAAAAATTCGATAACTTTTGAATTAAAGGGAATTAAAAATCGAAAAGACGAAAAAGGTAGTCTCTACCTGTCCCGTCGGTTACCATCAGCGGACGAAACCGGTAGATCCTAACCGACCCGTCGGTTAAGTGTTAATAATATAATAATATTATTATATTATTAATATTAATAATTACCGGTCGCAACGAAGAAGAACACTTACAAAAAATACGTCAAAACTTGCAATCGGTAGGTCTTCGAGTGGAAAATGAAAAATGTAAGTTTTTTGAAGAACAAATCGCATACTTAACGGTCTTCATACATCGGATGATAAAGTAGAAGCTATTTAAAAGCAATTTTCTTCCAATGTTAAAGAGCTACAATTTTTTTTAGGGTTAGTGAATTAGTACGGTAAATGTTTGCCTAATTTAAGCACAATGGTGCATCTCTTATATAGCCTTTTGCAAAAAAAATATTCCCGCAGATTTCTTAGCGCACTATGGTTCCTCGCTTCCAATTATTTTAGCTTGCGATGCAAGTGAATACGGGAGCGGTAATTTCCCATGAATATCCATGGTGATACGCAGCCAATGGCGTATGCCTCTTGAATTCTTACTAAAAACGAGAAAATGTATTCACAAATCGAGAAAGAAGCGCTAGCAATAATTTTCGGAGTTAAAACGTTTCACAGATATCTATACGGTCAAAAGTTTACACTATGCATGGACCATAAACCTTTAATTACAATTTTTGGTAATAAAAGATCTGGATATCAATATGATATTAAATATATCAACTCAAAAAGTAATGTACATGCAGATGCTTTTTCTATACTCCCTATAAATTATATACGTGAAATTCGAAAAGGTTTTGGTCATTTTAATTATGTAGATAATATTTCACCCTAGATTTCAAGGCAATTGCTCGAGAAACACGACGTGATAGAGAGCTCGCGCAAGTTTATAATTATTGTTTGCATAAATGGCCGGTATTTAAAAAATGTGCAGAAAAGCTGAAACCATATTTTATGCGCCGAGATCAGTTGCATATAAAGTATGGTTGTTTAATGTGGGGCTATCGCGTAATTATACCTAGTAAATTTAAGAATTATGTTTTGCAAGAACTTCATTCGTCACACTTTAGAATTGCTAAAACAAAATTTATTGCTCGTTCCTATTGTTGGTGGCCGTCACTCGATAAGGACATTTCTTTAAAAAATTGTAACATATGTAACAGTTCCAAGGCACAGGTCTTTTTCTAGTGAGGTTATTTGTAGCGAAGGGTTAACGCTAATAAACCTGCTAGACTGCCAGATCTAGCGGAAAATTTGAAATATAGGGCATTCCAATTTAAACTAGTCGCTTCAAATAACTCTTCACATGCTGTGATTTATATAAAATTTCGAAACCTGTCAATTGTCATATCAAGGGGGACAACTTTTAATGACGAAACTGACGATTTTTAATCGTTCCTCGCGACGTAAGAACCCCCACACTTAAAATTTGAATAGGGAAGATCCGTCTGGTGTCAACTCATTCAAAAGGCCTTTTAATTTTCTTTACGGCAACATGTATCAAAAAGTCATTTTTCTTTAATTAGTAAACAAAAAGTGCATAATTTCATTTTTGGTTTAGTATTTTTCCTATGAAAAAATACTTGGCAAACGTTTACAATCACAATCCTTCTATCATCTCATTTGTAATGAAGGAGTCCCTCCCCCACCTCCAACTTCTGCAACCTTGCCCTGATAAAGAGAGTTCCCGTGCTTGCTACGCTACACACTAAAAAATTTTAGTAAATTTACCAGGATTCCTCCTAAAAATTCCAGTAACATTTGGGGGAAAATCACCAAAAACTGGGTAATTTTCCGTTTTTTAGTAAAATTACCTATACTTTTGGAAATTTCCCACATATCGACCAGTATTTTTCATTTGTAGCTAAAAGTGCTACGTAAAAACGTGATATTACTAAAATTGTTATGCTTTCCCAGGGATTCTTACTAAATTACTTGGTGATTTTATCCACAGTTAGGAAATTTACTTAGGAAACCAAATACATACTTACAATGCGCGCATGTTCAATTTGTAGATAGATAGCACATAGCACACACGGAAGTGGCAGTGGTCGTTCTTTTTGTTTTATCTATAGGCATATTTAGGTAAGTGGCTAATTTAAAATAAATCTAGTAGTTAAATAATACATTCTTACTACTGAGGGTGACCTGCAGCTGCATTTTCATAATTTACAAACGTTGAAACATATAGCTTTGTGCGTATACAAACACACAATATACCTAATTGTATTCCAAAAAAACACATTAATATGCCTCGACAGGGTATATAAAATATATTTGTAGTTTGTGTATTACCGTAATGTTAAAGTAAATGGTTATAGATATTGTTTATTGCAGTCATATTGCTACGCTGAAGTAGAGATTATGAATGTATTATTCAACTTGTCTATTTATACTTACAATATTATCTTATACCTATCTATGCATTTGTTTTTATGGTTAAGAAGTCGTTTAGGTATAACAACTAAACAAGCACACAGGGTTGGGCATCATTCAATAATTTTTTATTCAAATAATTATTTGAATAAAATTTTCATCTGTTATTCTTTATTAAGTTATTGTTGAATAAAACTATGGGAAATCATTTGAATGAAGAATTATTTCAATAAAACGTTATTTGAATATAGCATTATTGGAATGATTCTTTCAGCAAATAAATCGTTATTCAAATAATTTATTACTGAATAACACCGACATAAATTTAGATTAGGTATATGCCTACACCGAGAGAAAAGATTTGCTGATTCAACAAATAATTGGTTCAATCAACAAATTTTTGTATTTAAATATGCTCAAACCACTCGAATGTTTAAATCAATTACGCAGAATTAGTTGCACTAATGTTGTTCACTCAATCTACAATAGTAGTTCGCTCAACAATATTTTAAATGTTCACTGAAAAAATTACGTTTTTGAGTTAAAATTTAAAGTATATTTAACCAATTACAATAAATGTTTTAATCAAACCTTAACAACTATTGAATCAATATGTTGCTGTATGTTGGATCTAAGCTCTCTTAGAGTTGCATTAACTAACAATTTTTTTTTCATTGAAATATAAAATGTATTTTGTATCAACTTACCTATATATTTTGAGTCAATAATGAAGATGCATACATTGCTTTATGAGGAAGCACATTTGGCCGGTTGCACCAATGCCTTAATCTTGAATAAACTTTAATTGGCACTTAAAATGTAACATTCGCTGCATGTATTTAACATTGAATGTCATTTTCTAAGTGTCAATTAAAGTTTATTTACGATTAACGTATTGGTGCAACCGGCCAATTGTATCCCAAAAGTAATTGCATACTATTGAGTACTATTATCCACTACCACTGTATCCTAATTACATAGCCTAAGTTAATAGTCAAGTAGTACTAGTATAATATAGTAGTAGCACTAATATAGTAGTCAAATAAATTAAAAAAAAAAAAAACTAATATTTTAACAATTTATTATCGTTTAGACAATATAAAAGTAGATACTAAATAATATCATATGCGATTACCTCAATTTTACCAAATACAGGCATAAAGTTAAAAACAATTTTATTTTCTGACGTAATTGTGGTTATTGTTTTAACATTGACGGTCTCGTACTGTAATAATAGATTTATAACGTCAATACCTTTACAGATATCTGGAGATATTGAAAACTTCATCGCTTCACTTCCTCCATTTTCTAGAATGATTATTAAGGTTAACGTTTTTATCATATACCTACTTGCGTATGTATGTACATCCGTATTATATTTATCCACAAATATTAAAACTATGATTGATTCAGTACAGATCAGTTCACATATGTAGATATAAAAGAAGAAATACTTACTTTTTATTCAAAATTCGCTAATACACACACAACGCGACCGAGTGATGATAAAACAATAAAAGCAAGCATATCAACTTGTTCATATTACAGAGAATCGCGCCTGCGCATACATATATATATATATATAAACATCGAAAACTTTTCAGTTGTTGACCACTCAACGAAAATTTTTATATTTTACCCTAAACACTATTAGTATTTGAGTTAATAATCAGTATATTTGTTTTTTCTCATTCTTGGTTTTGTGTGAAAGAATATTAGAGATTGTTCGGAAACGAAAGTAAATATTTGTTACAAGTCGGCCGCATACATTCAGTTAACTGATTTTATAGTTCCACTGAAGTTTAAAGCAAATAATAGTTTGATTTAACAAATATAATTCAACAGATATATGCGTTTCCCTTCAATGAGGTTATTGTTTTCGAATAAAATTTAAATTTGCTGATTTAAACTAAAATTGGTTGAATGAATGCAAAAAAGTGAAAACAAAAATTTTTGTTGTATCAACATTTGCATTTCTGGTGTACTTGTTTGTGCGATTTTCACTGTCACAGTATCCGTACTTTTACACGCATTGCAAAGTATACGCGTGCGTTTTCTTTTTTATCTCTAACGAGCGGAGATTTTGTATTTGTATAAATATGAAAACAGCTAAGCCAGTCTAATTTTTTTTTTATCTACTATTCGGGGATAGAATGCCCGTACGGGTTACCACCTCGCCGAACGTTGGGATAGACCTATGTCTATGCTTTACCTGAAAATAATCAAGGAACTTTTTATCCACTTTTTACATTTCAAGTGATCTTTCTTACTGTTGGTGTTTTTTTATAATGTAAAACTAAAACTATAGGTACTAATCGTCATTTGGATTTGACACAGGTTCATTCATTGATTTTGAAGTTAATAAAGAAAAAATTCTCTCACATCTCCCATTATCCTTCAAAAATGGCGGGAAATCATATAAAAATTATCGCTAATGTTAGGAAGTGCACCGGTAGGACGTCATGCCAGTAATAATTATATCCGCCGACATCTTACACATGCCTCAAGATTTACGTGCTGCCATTTCTGAAGTCGATAAACAAACCTTCAAACTTATAAAAACTGCACTAATTTTTTCCTACGCAACTTTAATCTCTTTAAAAATTGGCCGGCAATATTTATATAAAATCCGCTGATGTTAGAAAGTGTACCAAGAACACGACATGGCAGTAATAATTATATCCGCCGATATCCTGGGCATCCTTCAAGATTTACGTATTCTCGTTCTAGAAACCGATAACCAAACTCTCAAACTTATGAAAATCACATATATTTTTTTCCCACAACTTCCAATGTCCTTAGAAAACGGCGGCTAATATTAATATAAAAGTTCCCGCTAACGTTAGAAAACCCATTGGTAGTAAAAAAACCTTAAACTTATAAGAATGTCCTATAAGTTTGAAGATTTGTTTATGGGCTTCAGAAACGACAATATACATATAATTGTAATTTTTACAAAACAAAAATAACAAATTATCCAAAATACCGATACAAAACCGAAAATAACCGGTATACAACCGAAAAAGGACCGATATTATCATCGTAATCCTAACCGATATTTATATACATACATAAACAAACTCAGACAATCTCTTTGTTGTTAGTATAGAGTAATTACTTGAATGAAAATTCTTACTTGAATAAGAATATTTATTTGAATAACAGTGGTTATTTGAATGATAATGATCATTTGAATAATAAGAATTATTCTTCATTGAAATAATTCATCATTCGAATACTTATTCTTCATTCAAATAATTATTCATCATTCAAATAATTATTCTTCATTCAAATAATTATTCATCATTCGAATAATTCTTATTATTCAAATGAAGAATAATTATTCGAATGATGAATAATTATTTGAATGAAGAATAATTATCCAAATAATTATTTGAATAAAGAATGAAATGAATGTTACCGTTCGTTATTGAATAATTGAATAATGAATAACAAGTTATCTATTATTTCTGAATAAGAATAACGACGTTATTCCTTTATTTTTATTATGAATCTGAATAAATTTTGCCCAACCCTGCAAGCACATAACTATTATACGCTTAGTAACATTAATGATTTCTTCTACGAAATTTCGAATGCACAATATATATAATACAGTTAGCCTTGCTCATACTTTATTTTTTATATTCTCTTCAACTAGGTAATTTAAAACCTATATTTTCCACACATTACATATTGCATACTAAGATACTAATTGATATCTAAGCATTCATTTTCCATCAAAGCTTACGATCTTGTAAGTATATCAATAATGAAAGAAGATCAGTTGTTTGTTGGAGTTCCTCCAACGCTACAACATGAAGACGCATCCTGATGCCGACACCAAAAGCAGTCTTTTTTCACACTCGAAAACGAAAGTTATAATGTTATAATTATAAGCATTGTTTTTTCTATTTATTAAATTAGCTGTAATATATATTTATAATAATAAAATACCTACACGTAGTAAACTTCATCCGTAAATTACAAATTTTAGGGATATTCCTACACTCTAACGAAGACTTGGTAGAATTCATGTACGGTTTCGGGGCAATTATATTACCCCAAAACCGTACAGGTATTTTATTTGTGCAAGTAAAATTACTTTCATGTGAAAATTCACCAAGGAAATTTACTACTAGTGTATGAAAAATACTAAGTAAAATGAAATTTACTCAGTAAATTTCCTTGGTGAATTTTTACACCAAAGTAATTTTACTTGCATAAGTAAAATACCTGTACGGTTTCGGGGTAATATAATTGCCCCGAAACCGTACAGGAATTTTACCAAATCTTCGTTAGAGTGTACCCAGATTTAACGTTCCAAAAGTTATTTTGAATAAACGTAATTTAAGGCGAAAATCAAAGTCAAATTGCAGCTAAACTTGAACTTCCTCCGCAACAGAGAGTATCTTTGAGTAACACTCCATGGGATCTACAAACTGACAAAGTATCATCAAGATCTGCGATTTACAACTCATAAGCTTCGAATGTTGGATAGGTTGGCAGCACTCATATGAAAAATTGTCCAAAAAAGGTATCCTAGATTTTAAGAAACTAATAGAAAGTAGGATATTTCATTTAAAAAAATAAATAAATAGATAGCGTCCTTAGCGGTTATGCGTTTAATGTTAAAAGCAGCTACCACATAATGACGGGCACTACCAGAAATTTATTGTTCTATGCTTACTCGTTTCCGAATTATCGCGCTCTTCTATTCCTTGAACATCTTGTATATTTTCGTCCATTGCAAAAACAGTGCCCTTACTCATTATATTTAAATTTACACACACTTTAAAATTACCCTAATTGTATGTAGCAGCAATTTGAGAATGAGTAGGTATCATAAATTCACGAAACCTCCTGTAATACTACGATAATACGTATGCAACTACTTAACTTTATAAATACTTCAATCCTGCCTGTTATATTCATCATGGAAGTGTCTATAATCAAACATACTACACACAGGCAAACTGTATACAATATACATATGGTACAAAGGTAAACCTGGACCCTACATACCCTACATATCCTCAAGGTTTACCTTTACATATGTATTTGGATCTATTTCCAGATGCAACATATAGCAAGAAGCCTTGTATACGTAAACACGTAAGCGACACTCGAACAACTAATCTCCCTCCGTCAAGATCTTTCAATGTTCTCGCTGCTCATTGCGGTTTCCACAAACACTTAGCCCCAATCTTATCCACACATTATCGTGTGCGGTGTGCGGTTATTACACAATGGCGCTTTGCCGGCATACATGACGGCGTAGCACACAGTATCGAACCACCAGTCATCATAGCTAATGGTCAGATCGTGCCTTATCGTTCTCTTCGACGTTCCACTCGCCGCGAAAGAGATACGAATGAAAATATACGGCACGAGGGAATTGCCGTCGGTCTTCCTCTGGTAAAGAGCGGTTAGGATGAGGAGGAGGTGACGACGGTGCAGTCCCTCACTTCTATCGCCGAGTTCACGCTCTCGCAAACGACCGTTGCTTGTACACTCATAATCGGTAATGCAATCCTTGGTTTGATATACGAAAATCGCAAATTAAGTGCGCTGTCGTTTCCTCCATTTTCCTAAGTAGGAAGCTACCTAAGTGACTATTATTGAGCTATATAATATAATACTGAAATTTTCACGCAGACTAAGAGAGCTTGCAGTAATTACTTCAAATTATATCTTATTCAAGGTAGTTAAAAAAAAGGCCATGTACTGACCTATTGCAACAGATAATGTTTGACGGCGAAAACTTTTCCAGGCAGTGAAGGTATCCTTAGTAGCCCCAACAAAGACATCTTCCGATAAAAACATTTGATCAATATACCAGAATTTTGAAATCTTAGTATATCGAGTGTTTAGAGATGGTCCACCCCTTTAAATTTTAAAGCATGTATTTGCAAAAGAAAATTAAATAGGATTAAATATGATAATTTTCACCAAAAGTCAAATTACCAATTTGGACCAAATTCGATGTATACAGGTGTCTCACCGAAGTCTATGATTCTGACAGCTCTATTTCTCATTTTAGAAAAAAATCTTTTCTACAAACAATTTGTAGAATTCAATGCTGCCCTACTTAAAAATATTTTTGACCATACATAGTGTTCCAAAAGTAGGCAAAACGCATACTTACTCCGTTATTTTGGATGGAACACGTATATATTATTTAACTTTTCAATGCTACGGAGAAAAATAACATGACTTCATGTAAAGTACTACTTATATGCGTGTCTTTAATAACATCGTTGTTATTTACCCAGTTTGTAAAAAATGGCCCCGCTGCAAGCCTTTGTTTAAGGCGACGTAGTTTGTATTTGCATTTGTTTTATATAAATACTATACATGCATAATTGGTTTCATACAACGAACGGTGAAACGATCGGTGTAATTATATACAGGTGTCCACTGTAGTACTGAACATTTGCTTAATGTCAGTCCAACGTAACTTGATTTTTTTAAATAGCACCCTAGATTTTGGCTTATGCTAAATTAATTCTTACGCAAAGCCCTTTCAATTCATACTTAACATTTACGGATACTGGCATATATTTACTATGTAAGGATAGATCAGTACAGCAGTAAATAATCGAACATCTTTCTTTTTATTAATATTATTATTTCTTGGTCGTCTAGTAGCAACACCCTCTCACTGCATTAGATACAAGATGTAGGTTTCATCTCAACCGCTGCCAGTAGACGCCTCCTGTCCTTCCAACTGTTAGGGAGGTCGTCCTCCACGCAGTTGTGTGACTCGTTCCAATAGAACCCTCGCTATACTCGATCCAATGGAACTCTTGGTGTTTAGCTGGACTGGTTCCATTGAAACCCTTGGTACCCAGCTAAGCTCGCTCCACGGGAACCATTGGTACTCAGCTAGGCTCGCTCTTTGGGAAACATTGGTACTCAACTAGGCTCGCTCCATGGAAACCACTGGTACTCAGCTGAGCTCGCTCCATGGGAGCCATTGGTACTCAGCTAGGCTCGCTCCTTGGGAACCATTGGTACTCAGCTGGGCTGGCTTCATCATAATAATTGTACGCGTATCCATTGAGAATAATAATTGTAAATAACGTATTTCAAATAAGTTAATATAGTGTGGAGACTATCATACTGTACACTCAACGCAACTAATAAAGATGTATAGGTATACCCATATAAATAGCCTGTACATGGTGTAAATTCATCTAATAATACTTATAGGTGAGAACAGAAGGTATATTAAAATAATATTTACTAACTGTATATCTCAGACCACCACCTTAGTCAAATGATAGAACACCTGGCCCTTCAATTCGCATCTATATATCTCTATAATAGTAATTATTCCTAATTACATACCTCAATATACACTAATTAACGTGAAGATACCTTAAACCTTTTTATTTGATTCTTCCACGTTCACTGCTCGGCTCTGTTACTGCCGTTCCCTCAATATACTATATATATATTTCTAAACATAGATAACATGCAGAACATAATAATATAATTTTCAAATTTAAATATAAAACCTCACAACTAATTCTTAGTTTTATTCAATTTTATAGCATTTATATACCAAGGCAACTTAATGAAAACTTCATTACATTTATTTAAAATCATTACTTATCTATAAAACCCTGCATGAGCCATCACAAGTGTTTAGTATGATTCGGGCGCGGCGCGTGCTCACATCAGTCGGAGGCTATGACAATGATCGTAGTTCTTCCTATGGTTTCGTCAAATACGTTTCTATATGTTTATATGTTACGAAGTTATACGAAGAAGTTCGATCAATGTCAGAGCCTCCGACCGACGTAAGCACGAGGCGCGCCTAGTATGAATTGAAAGGGCTTTGCATAAATATTAATTTAGCATGAGCAAAAATATAGAGTACTATTTAGAAAAATCAATTTACCTTGGACTAAAGTTAAGCAAATGTTCAGGACTATAGTTGACTCCTGTATACAGGGTTTTCCACGGTAGTCGTTCGTTAGAAGTTTCCGAGGTTAGAAAAAACCTGGAACTCTGAATTTTTGGAATCCGGGGCTATTCAAGATTCTCTTTCATTTTAGAATATTTTCAGGGTCTTACCACTTCCGGTTATACCGGAAGTCGCCATAAACTTTCTTATTTTAAATGGAATACCCTGTATATTATTTCATTTTTAAATTCCTGAGAAAATTCTATGATGAGTTCTAATAGGTTTCCCTATACCTATTTTCAACAGCTACTTAGATATCTTGATTTTTTTGAAAATTTTGAAAGATGTAGCGTTATTTGCAACACAGTATCTTTTGCCCATTTTCGACTGGTAATAAACACTTCTAGAGTAGATGGAAGCACAAGAATGACACTTTCGATATCCACATTGACAATTGATTTGTCGCATACAGGGTGTCCAAAACCGCATGACCAATTACAAAATCTTCAAAGTTGAAAAAGTTCTTTTTTTCAAATGGAACACCCTGTATATTATTGGATGATCAGATGCAGAATTAAATTCTGCATCGATTCGCTATGACTTTCCTTATACATATTTACAACGGTTTTCTTGTTATTCCATATCATTTACTAAAATCTAATAAAACTACAAAATCGTATCCAGTAAGCATTGATTATAAGAGGAATTAGAACAAGTGACTTGACAGTTGTTGATTTTATGTCAAAGTAGTACAATTCTATTTTGCTAATTCTATGAAATACAGTTAATAATGGAGAATATTGAAGAATATTCGAATAATGATCTGCTAAATTTGTTTTATACGCACCATGAATGTGAACGAATTGTCAGACGCACATGTAGATTATTTAACGAGCGATATCCGGACTTACCAGCAATGACTCCTGGAAAATTTGCAAGAATTGAAGCTCGGTTTTTGGAAATTGGGAGTGTAAAGGCAACTCGTAATCACCGAAAGCCAGTAATAGATAATGAAGCTAACGAGGTGAATGTTTTGGCTTATTTTCAAGCTTATCCACGGAGTTCAATTCCAGCAGCAGCGCTGGAATTGGGCATATCAAGAACTTCAATAGGATATCAAAAAAACACAAAATGCATCCTTTTTGTGAAATAACTGTACAAGACTTACGCCTTGGTGGTGAGGCAGGACGCGTCGCCTTTTGCGAGTCCATGTGCACAAAAATAACAGAAGATCCAAGATTCCTTTATAAAATTATCTGGACTAACGAATCAAAATTCCGCAGTCAATTAAATATAAATCGTCAAAATATTCACTACTGGGCACAAGATAATCCACAAGTCTTAAGGGAAAATAATCACCAGGACCGGTTTAGCTTTAATGTTTTTTTGTCTGGTTATGGACAATAGCGTAGCATATCAAGTCTACGATGAAAGTTTAAATGGGGCTAGATATCTAGAGATACTTAGAGTATTTGTTAGTGATTTTTTAAATACTCTACCTCCAGGAGAGAGAGCAAACAGTTGGTATCAACTAGATGGTGCTCCCGCGCACTCCACACTAGATGTACATCAACAATTGACGTTGATGTTCGAGGATTGGTGGATTGGTGCCCAGGGATCCTGGAACTGGCCACCCAGATCACCCGATTTGACGCCCTTGGACTTTTACCTGTGGGTTCGCATAAAAGAGCAAGTGTACTCTACACCTGTATTAACGAGAGAGGAACTATTGAACCGTGTTCACGATGCGTTCACCAATATAACCCCAGACGAACTTCGGAGATCGGTTTCGCGAGGAGTACATGATAGAGTGATTCAGTGTTTGAACCAAAATGGTGGTCACATAGAACAATTATTGTAGTTATTTCGTTCAATTTATTTTATTTTTTCTTGTCATTATGTTCCTAATTTTTTTGTTTTTCATTTGTTACTACGTTTCAAATTTTCTTATGTTCCTGTTTTGTTTCCATTTTCTAATTAAAATGAAACACATACGATGTTTCAGTTTCTGTCAAAAATCACATTAAAACAGAAAATATTGATATAACAAGAAAACCGTTGTAAATAGGTATAGGGAAAGTCATAGCGAATCGATGCAGAATTAAATTCTGCATCTGATCATCCAATAATATACAGAGTGTTCCATTTGAAAAAAAGAACATTTTCAACTTTGAAGATTTTGTAATTGGTCATGCAGTTTTGGACAGCCTGTATGCGACAAATCAATTGTCAATGTGGATTTCGAAAGTGTCATTTTTGTGCTTCCATCTAACCTAGAAGTGTTCATTACCAGTCGAAAATGGGCAAAAGATGCTGTGTTGCAAATAACGCTACATCTTTCAAAATTTTCAAAAAAATCAAGATATCTCAGTAGCAGTTGAAAATAGGTATAGGGAAACCTATTAGAACTCATCATAAAATTTTCTCAGGAATTTAAAAATGAAATAATATACAGGCTATTCCATTTAAAATAAGAAAGTTTATGGCGACTTCCGGTATAACCGAAAGTGGTAAGACCCTGAAAATATTTTAAAATGAAAGAGAATCTTGAATATCCCCGGATTCCAAAAATTCAGAGTTCCAGGTTTTTTCTAACCTCGGAAACTTCAAACGAACGGCTACCGTGGAAAACCCTGTATAATTACACTGTTGCATCAAACGTATGTAGGTATGGCATTTAAGATATAAATGTCTAAACAGATGCAAATACAAAACTGCATACATAGGTGGCCTTAATTGAAGGCTTGCAGCAGAGCCATTTTTTACAAAAGGGTAAATAGCAACGTTGTTATTAAAGATCCTTTATATGAAGGCATGTTATGTTTCTCCGTAGAAGTGAAAAGTGTGATAATACATAGGATGTTCAATTTAAAATACTAGTGTAAACGTCTGCCTACTTCTGAAAAACACTCTGTATAGTAAAAAATATTTATAAGTGATGCAGCATTAAATTCCATATTTTAAAGAGAAGATTTCTTTCAAAAATAACATATAGAGTATCTATCAAAAACCAAGTTTTTGGTGGGGTAAATACACTTTACAGCAGAGACAAAAAAAAATGAGATAGATAATCCAGCGTTACTTTTTCAAGGTAAAATCATTGCTGAAATGAGTTTTCAGATAAATCTTGCCGCTTTCAATATATTTAAAATAAAATTACTTTTCTTCAATTTCAATTCCAAGATATAACTTCCTTATTATTTAAAATTAAAAAAAATTGTTTATATATTTTTCATGCAGTTTTTCATTTGAAATTTTGATATGAAGCCTACTTTTTCTCCCCGAAATTTGGCTAATTACGTCAGTTTCTTTTCTTCTTCCAACGAAAACTATGTATAGTATGCTATAATATAGTCAAATAGCAAACTTTGCGAGCTTTTGAAAACATATTACACTCCATACTTATTTTAAATATGAACGGAGATATGGCGGTTTTCAATTTCCATTAGATATCTAGTGTGCCATGGATATGACAGATACACGGAGAAAATCAACAAAATGTCACAATAGAAGATGGAAGTAGCTAATAAACTATGCATTGAGTAATAAATGCAAAAAAAAGAAACAAATAAATATGAAGAATATATGTAACTTTGTAATATTGTACGAGTTAATAGAAGAAGAAATAGAAAAGATTCCAAAAGAAGATACGATACTGCTGTTAGGAGATTTTAATGCACAGATAGGGAAAGAAGAATATGTAGCTCAAATAGCAGGAAATCAAACAATACACGAGAAAACAAATGACAATGGTCAGAGATTGTGTAGTTTAGCAGCGAGAACAAATATGATCATAGCTAGCACAAGATTTCAACATCCGAGGATTCATAAAGTCTCCTGGATATCACCATATAAGAAGAGATATACGCAAATTGATCATATTTTAATTAACAAAAGGAAACAATCAACGATAAAAGATGTTAGATCACATAGAGGAGCCTGCGTAAGGAGGAACATGAAAAATAAAAATACACGAATGAAGTGGAATATAAATAAATTGAGAAATGATGCCGTCAAAGAAGAATATATAAATCACTTAGGGGATCTTTTAACTAAATACAATAAAAAAGGGGAGGACGTGGGACACGAATGGAATAAAATAAGGAAGTGTATAGAGAAGGCAGCAGAAAAATGGATTGGAAGAGAAGAGGGTGAGATCAAAAAAGGATGGTACAACAGTGAATGTCGAGAAATTCATGAAAAAAGAGCTATAGCAAGGTTAAAGTGGCTTAGATCGAATACAGAAGAAGACGAGGAGGAATACAAAAAAGCTAGAAGAGAATGTAACAAAACTATGAGAAGAAATAAGAGAAAATGGATAGATGACAATATATTGGAAATTGAACAGGAGAAAACAAGCATGAACACAAAGAGATAGGTACTTTAAAAAGATTAGCGAACTAAATAAAACATACAAAAATAAAATAACTGGAATAAAAGATAAAAAGGGTAAAGTTGTGGAAGAAGAAAATCAATATAAACAGGTTTGGATAGATCACTTTAAAGAACTTTTAACGGAGACAGGAGTAGATGTGACGCAAGATGATGCAGAAGAAAGAAAAAGTGAAGGAAAAGATGTAGAAGAACCAACACAACAGGAAGTGAGCGAAACTATTAAGAAATCTAAAAATAGAAAAGCCACAGGAGAAGACGGGATAAATATGGAGCTGATTAAATATGGAGGAGAGGTGTTGCACGAGCTTTATATTTGCTCGTAAAAGAAATATGGAGCGAGGAGAAAATGCCTGTAGAATGGGCAAAAGGGAAGATTATAACAGCACATAAAAAAGGTGACCAACAGATATGTAATAACTATAGGGGAATTACGTTATTGAATGTTGCGTATAAGATCTTGATATCAATTATCCAGGAGAGATTGGCGAGGAGAGTGAAAGGTATAGTAGGGCAATATCAATGTGAATTTATTAAAGGAAGATCAATAACAGATGCGATTCACATAGTTAAACAAATACTGGAAAAACTTTACAACATAAGATAGAGGTAGAAATGCTCTTCATAGACTTTCAACAGGCTTTCGACTCAATTAAAAGAGAGAAATTAATAACAGCATTAGAAACATTGGGGATAGAGACTAAACTAAGAAACCTGATAAAAATGACTATGAGAAATTCAAAAGTTAGCATAGTAACACAAAAGGGTGAAACAAAGTTCTTTTCAATCAACAGAGGAGTTAAACAGGGCGATTAACTCTCGGCAACTCTCTTTAATCTAGCGCTGAAATATGTGATGCGGAATATAAACAAAGGGAACCTCAGAACGGGCGGAGGACAAATAGTTGCCTATGCTGACGACATAGTTATTATTACAAAGCAAAGAAAAATAATGGCTAAAATGTTAGAGGAAATAGTAAAAGAAGGAGAAAAAATTGGGTTAAAGATAAACCAAAATAAAACAAAAATAATGAAGATTGGCAAAAATCAAAACGATGGAAGAATAAAGATAGGGGACTATGAATTTGAGCAGGTGGATAGATTTAAGTACCTAGGAGTGATGTTGTCAAAAGACAGAGACAATAAAATAGAAACTACAGAAAGAAAAATGATTGTAAATAAAGCTTACCATGCTAATAAAAAACTTTTAAGAAGTAAGCTACTTACAAAGAAAACTAAATTAACAATTTACAAAACATTGATAAGACCGACGATGACGTATGCAGCAGGAACAACGGCACTTACAAAAAAAGACGAAGAGGACTTAAGAATCGTAGAAAGAAAAATATTGAGAACAATTCTAGGACCTGTGAAAATAGGAGATAATGAGTACAGAATAAGAAGGAATGATGAAATAGCACAAGAATTGGGAAGTGAGGACATAGTGAGAAGAATTAAAAGGCAGAGAGTAAAATGGCTGGGACATGCGTGGAGAGCAGGACCGGAAGCAGTAATATATACGATGCTAGAGTGGGAACCGGGAGGCAAAAGAGCAAGAGGAAGACCAAAAACACGATGGTTGAAGGAGGTGGAAGAAGATCTAAGAGAGGCCGGATTTGACAAATGGAAGAAGAAGATAGAGGACAGAAACTTATGGAGACAAATAGTGAGAGCGATTTAGATGAAGAAAATGGGGATTGATCCACCCCAATCTGAAATGGATCTAGAAAGCTTATATAAGCGGCACAACCCCACAAGGGGTGTTAAGCCATCATATACATAATGCATGTCCAATTTGCTTTGAATTTTGACTATAAAGATGTTTATTACTGCCACTAGCTCCACACAACTTAGCCCCATTATCAGTTGTAATATCGTGTATAGTTTGATCTCCTGCCACATCCCTATTGTATGTATGTATAGTTCTTTTCCCATTTTGGTGTTTTCGCATATATATTATGTTTGTTCAGTATCTGTCATCGGTGTACTATATAGGGTTTTGTACCAACATTTGATGAATATTATCAATTGCTTATTTTGAAATTGAATCAGTTTTATCTCAAATTTTTTCATTGTATAAACCTTTACCTTTAACATCTTTGATCTGCCTTATTAAAGAATACAGTTATCTTTAAAATAAGACATACAAATGCTAGCATTCTACACTTTATTTTAATGATAATATAAAAACTCCTGATGACAATACTGGCATATATGTAAATAGAAAATATTGTAACCAAACTGTAACCCCATCAGGTGCAATCCGTCAACATTGCTACGAATTAGTAATTACCTTATATAAGTGGAACTATTCATTTTCGCAGATGGTATCCATAACCAAGGCAATTTTATCAGTGTTCACACCATAAATTGTTTATGTACATTGCGTAAGCATGTAGCAAACTGCGCTTCCATGATTTGCCTTGGGGGATGTTTCACATTTGGTACGTTTAATCAAGCACAAATCTTAATGATCACACCTTAAATAACATATCTTGTAGTTTAACAAGAGGCAGTAACTTTTATGACAGCTTCGGTGTAACGTTTATCTCAGTATACGAGTTAATTACATTCTTATTCCAGGTCAAGAAAATATCGGACCAAGGATTCTTTAACGCAGTGGAACGATTATTATATACAGAATGTATAGTGTGCAGGCTATTTGAAATCACTCATCCAGTATCTTTATGTTGGAGATCGACAGCAATATTCTTATTTAAATAGAAAGAAAGGTACATATTGTTTTTATCACCTGATTGAAGTTTATTCATTATTTAAAGGCAGATTACACTACGGTCCTATATCTCTAAATTCAATTGTTTTTGAGGTACTAATATGTGATCCATAATAGAAATGTTCCTTTCCTACGATTATATCCTATATTTTAAAAGCAATTGAAGATAATCGTGTTGTTTTACTAGGATACAAGAAAGTTGTACAAATTCTGTCAAAAAAAGAGAAATAATAAACACAGAACTCCTTTCTGTACCCACAAATTACTTTTTTACGATCATGGATGACAATTGTATATTATACATACGTTAGAAAGTGAAGAAATTGATGTTATTGTATTTAGGAAATAAGAGAAATTATAAAATGCATTTATACTTACACATAGAATATGATACCGAATTTATTTATGCGTAGTCCTAAAAAATAATGAATTTTGTATTACAATTTCTTTTGATATAATTGAAGTGACCTTTGTTCTGTATATCATTTAACTTTTCAACGTGAAACGTATTAGTACGCCTGGTAACGACATTGTGTTCTATTTGTTCTGCAGTAAGAAGCAATAAACAAAGTGTTTTTGTTAAAAAAAGGGGACGCATGTAACATAAGTTAGAGGTTAGTATAATTGCAATTATAATATTTAGTTTCTTTCAGTTTTCTATCTTTTGTCCTATAAAACATGGGGTTGCGCTTAAATGTTTGCGTTTCGCTGTATTAAAAATTTCATTTTCAGCATTCAACACTTGCAGTTATTCCACATCTTTTACTGCTTCTTTTAACAGGATTCTGGCCGTTGTTGTATAAATTAGCTGCAATCATTTTAGTTCGCCGGCAAAGAGTTGTTTTCAATTCATTGCACCGCTCAACTATTTACTTTACGCGATGCTTTGCACAGCAATTTGGTTTGACATTTCATATCATCGAATCCTTAGCAATACATTAAACAGCTGAAATATGAACAATGGATTGTTTTAAAGATGAAAGTAAAAAAATTTTTTGGTTTTGTTATTTGTTATTTTGTTGTGTGAAGTAATATATTTTAAAGTTTATAGTAGATAATATTATATTTAGGTTTACTGTAATTTTTTAATAAATATTTTTTTCTGCAGCATGTGTGTTTATGTATTAATTAATAGTTCAGTGGAATTTTGGCTTAGAATAATTAAAACTAATTTATATAGTAAGACCTTTCGACTTTAATACAGTCTTCTTTCAATTGCTTGATTGCTTACATTATTATTGTAATATTAGCATTTCGTTACTCATACTAACATTGTCAAGTCGAAACGTTTTGCGATATAAATTATCCCAAGCCCACATTTCAGTAAACTATTAATTAATTACACAATCAGGGTTAGAAAATCAAAGTATAAAGTTTTATCCACATTTCACTTTTTTTTAATAGTTATAAAAAATAATATTCCCAACTTACTTCCTAAGATCCCATGTATGTAAATGCTATAATTGTGGCCAGGTTTCCAAAAAGTTATTGATTTCGAATACATATATTTCTTTGGGGAGACGATTTCGATCAAGGAATTCGGTCTTCCAGCAATGGAGAAATTAGTAAATGAAACTCATTTATTAATACTCAATATTTCGGAAATGTTTATTTCCTTCTTCAGGAGAATTACTACAATTGAAAAGCAATCAGTGAAAACAAAATTAACAAACAAAAGTTTAAAAAAACTTACATGAGAGATCAAAATGTTGGCAAGAACGACGCATATGGATGGAAAATTATTATATTAAGTTAAAAACTGAAGTGTGAGTTATAAACATGTTGTAAAAAATTGAAATAAAATAGTAAACAGTTTGATGAAAAAACTGATGCGGTCAAATTAATAAAATTAATAACATAATAACATATTAAAATTCGGAACCGAAATGTATAACACAGAAGGACGAACACAACTGAAGTTGTCAGAAGTAGCAACAATTGGCCAGCGCATCACGGGAAAATTCATGAAGGTACAGTGATGTGAACAAAAATTGGGCAATGTCAAGAATGTATGTTGCATATCTTATCTAAAATGTTGGAGTAAATGATGCTGAGATGTTTAGTATCAGTTTTATAGTTAATGTTATTTTTTTTCGGATTGAATGTACATCATTTCAAGTAAAAGGCGGCAATTATATCTGTTCTCATTAATTAATATTTTTGTATTTTCAAAGTCAAAGTGGTGATCAAATTTTAGTGAATGGTCAACTAGAGCACAAGACACTTTACCAATTCTACAATCGCTCTTATGTTGCGAGATTCTATCCCTCAACCATCGGGAAGTCTGGCCAATGTAGCACCCCGGACAACCTTTACATGGAATTTTATAAATTAGATTTGACTCAAATAAACGCGGAGTTTTGGCTTTGAATTTGCTAAAAAGAGATCGTGAGGATAATACATTATATTTAGCAATCATAAGTTTTGAGGGGGGAACAAATTTGTGGATATGCGTTATAATACGGTTTGTTAAATTGTTAATTTTTGGAAGTTTTTTGTAAACAATTTGGAGAGTAGGATCATCAGTGCTAGGACCATCTGGTAAAATAGAATTGTAAATTAATGATCGAAGTAGTTCTTTAGGGTAACCATTGTTAATGAAAATGTTATAAAGTTTATCTAAATTGGTTTTTTTGAAACTCTCATTACTGATATGTGAGACGCGATTCCTCATCTCAAGGACACAGTTAACTTTTTGGTTAGGAGAATGGTCTGAGTGGTAATTAATATATCTCCCTGAGGAGGTGGGTTTCTGATACCAGTCAAGAATGAGGCGATTATTGTCAGAGCGCATCACACGAGTGTCAAGAAATGGTATGCCGTCTGAAGTTTCGATCTCAACGGTAAACTGTAAGTGGGAATTGAAGTTGTTGAAAACATCAACAGTGTGTTGCACCAAAGTCTTTGGGATGGCAGTAAGTAGATCATCGACGTACTTAAAAAAGAAGGGTACAGGAAACTGTAATTGAGGCAGAACAACATCTAACAGGTGGTCCATAACAATAGTGGCAACAATGGGACTAACGTTGTAACCAACTAACGTTGTAACCAACCACATTGATGCCACTTCCCATAGCTGTTCCCCTACCTCACCACATTTATTCATGTTTAATAATACTAAAGCTTTTTTAAAAACTCATCCTGAATTACTTGTTCTAGAGGCAGATAAGGGTGGTAGCACCGTTATTATGGATAAACTCCAGTATATCCAAAAAACTAATGATTTATTGAGCGATTTGAACACTTATAAACTTATAAATAGCGATTTAACGACGGCTACGTAAAACAAAAACAACAAAATCATTAAACAACTTGTTGCCACTAATCAAATAACTAAAGAATTAGGCAACAAATTAGTCGTTTACAATTCTGTCGCACCCAAATTGTACTGCCTGCCTAAAATACATAAACCGAATGTCCCTCTCAGACCTATTGTTTCCTTTATTAATTCCCCCCTTTATAACTTATCCAAATACATTGCGCAAATTTTAACTAATGCCTTTGCTGACGAGGATGGTTACAATGTTCGTGACACATTCAGCTTTGTCAATTCTGTTAACAACTTAGCTCTGCCCGATGGCTATGTTTTGGTGTCGCTTGATGTTGTTTCGCTCTTTACTAATGTCCCGGTTGACTTATTTATTGACATCATCACTGATAGATGGTCCATGATAGAAAGTAATTGTAGTATTACTTATGGCAATTTCATTTCCATCATTAGACTGGTGTTTGACAATTGTTTCTTTTCATTCAACAATCAGTTTTATATGCAAACATTTGGCACTCCAATGGGTTCCCCATTGAGTCCCATTGTTGCCACTATTGTTATGGACCACCTGTTAGATGTTGTTCTGCCTCAATTACAGTTTCCTGTACCCTTCTTTTTTAAGTACGTCGATGATCTACTTACTGCCATCCCAGAGACTTTGGTGCAACACACTGTTGATGTTTTCAACAACTTCAATTCCCACTTACAGTTTACCGTTGAGATCGAAACTTCAGACGGCATACCATTTCTTGACACTCGTGTGATGCGCTCTGACAATAATCGCCTCATTCTTGACTGGTATCAGAAACCCACCTCCTCAGGGAGATATATTAATTACCACTCAGACCATTCTCCTAACCAAAAAGTTAACTGTGTCCTTGAGATGAGGAATCGCGTCTCACATATCAGTAATGAGAGTTTCAAAAAAACCAATTTAGATAAACTTTATAACATTTTCATTAACAATGGTTACCCTAAAGAACTACTTCGATCATTAATTTACAATTCTATTTTACCAGATGGTCCTAGCACTGATGATCCTACTCTCCAAATTGTTTACAAAAAGCTTCCAAAAATTAACAATTTAACAAACCGTATTATAACGCATATCCACAAATTTGTTCCCCCCTCAAAACTTATGATTGCTAAATATAATGTATTATCCTCACGATCTCTTTTTAGCAAATTCAAAGACAAAACTCCGCGTTTATTTGAGTCAAATCTAATTTATAAAATTCCATGTAAAGGTTGTCCGGGGTGCTACATTGGCCAGACTTCCCGATGGTTGAGGGATAGAATCTCGCAACATAAGAGCGATTGTAGAATTGGTAAAGTGTCTTGTGCTCTAGTTGACCATTCACTAAAATTTGATCACCACTTTGACTTTGAAAATACAAAAATATTAATTAATGAGAACAGATATAATTGCCGCCTTTTACTTGAAATGATGTACATTCAATCCAAAAAAAATAACATTAACTATAAAACTCATACTAAACATCTCAGCATCATTTACTCCAACATTTTAGATAAGGTATGCAACATACATTCTTGACATGTTCCATTTTTTGTTCACATCACTGTACCTTCATGAATTTTCCCGTGATGCGCTGGCCAATTGTTGCTACTTCTGACAACTTCAGTTGTGTTCGTCCTTCTGTGTTATACATTTCGGTTCCGAATTTTAATATGTTATTATGTTATTAATTTTATTAATTTGACCGCATCAGTTTTTTCATCAAACTGTTTACTATTTTATTTCAATTTTTTACAACATGTTTATAACTCACACTTCAGTTTTTAACTTAATATAATAATTTTCCATCCATGTGCGTCGTTCTTGCCGACATTTTGATCTCTCATGTAAGTTTTTTTAAACTTTTGTTTGGTAATTTTGTTTTCACTGATTGCTTTTCAATTGTAGTAATTCTCCTAAAGAAGGAAATAAACATTTCCGAAATATTGAGTATTAATAAATGAGTTTCATTTACTAATTTCTCCATTGCTGGAAGACCGAATTCCTTGATCGAAATCGTCTCCCTAACTATTTATCGATCGATAAATACATCCCAGTTCTATATTTCTTTATATATGTTTTCATAGTAACTAAGAGTAATATTAACAGATAATTATGTCTGCCTGAGTTCGTCTTTAGTATTTACAAGACAATAGCAATTGCAAAACAAACTCTAGCACGAAATTAAGTGCTTGTTAGGACCTATAAATGATGAAATTTATTTATATACCAGCGTTGTATTACATATTTTGCTAATATAACAAAAATCTACCTACTTAATTAATTTATTTACCGAAAATAATAATGTTAAAATAATTTCAAAATACGATCTCAGAAAAAAAAACACTAAAATTTCTAAATGCGAGTCGTCTATTCTGGCTCATTATTTTATTTTATTTGCTATTTTCTGATTATCAAATACAAATGCTGCCCTCCAGACCACACATGCTTATTATATTACGCTCGTACAGTTCATAGTTCGTCTATACCCTTCTCTCTTTATTTGTATTCGTAGCTAAAGTTGATGTAAGACTTATGGCCTATATAGTACATTTGCCGTCAAGCATTCGAAAACTTAAATGGGGGTAAATTACATTTTAAGCCACTTTGCACAGTACTGCTGTGGTTCTTTTAGAAAGACCCTCATTGTTTTTTTGGGTAATACAGCTTTTAGGATATTAGACATTATTGTTAAAAAAAGATAATCACTTTTGATGATTGAGCAATTACGCATCTAGCATTTATCGATACAGTGATATTTGACCACGAGCAATCTTACGTCGATCTAAATCACTGAAATACACCTAAATAAGCTGTTACTTACAATTGATTTACAAACTAGATTATGATTATTTTCATCGGGGAGCATAACTACTTGCTATAGTTTAAGTATAGGTAGATGGTTTAAGGCTGAAATTCATGGATAAACTTTGAATTAGAATATATGTATTATACGTCATTTAGGTACACTTGTTCGTCTGATACTGTAAATGCATTTGTGCAGCGATTTAAACAAGTAACCAGCCAAAATTTTCACTTAAAGATTTTGCGATAAATTAAAATATGACATAATATGGTGAACCATATCAAAGTATAAATGTTGCTGGTTATCTATTAGTACATTTATAATCAACCCTTACCTACTTGCGTTCTACAATAGTTTTATCCTAGCTCTTATCTCACGTCCCAAGCAATAAATAACTTGCGACGTGACTTCGTAATTACTTAGGTTCTTTGCATAATATCTTGCGTTTGACACGAAATATATTTTAATAATAAACAGCTACCTAATCTGATCTACTTAAATCATAAAGAAAAGGGTCGATTATCCAATGGAATTTAAATGTGAAGTAATTGACTTATACATCTGGATTATATTTATCGCGACCAGAACCGTCCTCTTGATTGATTGTTATTAAATGTCTTTACTACGTTCGCCTGACAATCGTAAGAGGTAGAGATGGTCGAGATTACCGTGAGTGATTCGGTCGACAATACAGCGGATTGTCAGGCGTCATTTGGTTGTTCTCCTTGGCAGACGAACACGACCAAACAAAATTGGTTTCTGGACGTTCAGGTTCGATAATGCAGAAACTTTTCCTTAAAATACATTATACGGCGTTTCTTTGCATTTTGGGTATATATTGTATTACGTTACACTATCAGAAAATATTTTTTAAATCGCACAAACAAATGCGTTAGTTTTGTAACTGCATGAAACATTTTGAGGTCGTAGGTAGGTGACATTACAGATTTTCGCGGAACAACTTGTTTAGTTGTGTATGTCAGATCTGATCGAAATTATTCCGTAAAAAGTTTAGTGTATATCAAAACGTAAACATCTACTTTCTTATACTTTTTGGTATACAACATAAATTAACAATGAGCATTAACGGTTGACCTGAAACTGAAAAATTAATACATTGGAATAGGTTTATTTATGGTTTAATGGAGTGTGACGTAGGATAGATTATCATATTATTATATTATCAAGTATTGGGTGAAAGATATCCATCATCATGGTGTAGAATATTTATGGAGTGCAAGGAATACTGGGATTTGAGGTTATAGTACTTAGCATTTTAGGAGAGAATTTTGACGGAGTTTAATTGGATTTGATGGCCGGTGGCCAGCTTATGTTCAGCAAGCATGGGCTGCGTCCTGATTGTAACCATGGTCCTACCGCATACTATCACTGTGCTTTACCACTATGCCACTAGTAGCTTGTGAACCTATTTCGTATTCGAGTGTACTCAAGCGAGACTATCAACCACTACAAACTTTAAAAAAACGTAAAAAAAATAAACGCCTGGCCATCTATGGCTAACATTTTACAAAAGTACTTCAAGGGATCCCTGCTACCAACTGGCAAAGCCGGGATCAAAACTGAGTTTAACCTCTGGTGACCTCTTCTTATTAGATGTAAACTGTGTTTTTCGTACATTTTAAAGCTTAGGTATCATATAATTATAACGCGTACATAGATACTAGAAAATTATCTACAATTTTTTCTGTGGAGTAACTGTAAAGAATTCCGTTGTTGGGTGTAATTTTTTAAAAAGGTATCTAGAAATGCAAAATAATTATGTAAGAATAAAGGAAGAAAGAAAAAGCCATGGTTTTATGACAGCTTTTCTTTAATCGAGAAAATAAACAAATTACTTCCTAAGTATCTATTTATGACGGCTATAACCTCCAATGAGAACAATATCGGACATCGAGAATCCATACTTTGATTGGATACTGCAAAGTTTCATTCGATATCTCAATATTGTCGATAGATCGATGTCGGTCTTATCGAAAGAAATGTGATAATGTCGGAACGTCACACCGCACTTTGTATCCGTAGCCATTCTCGACAATCTTTTCTACATTCGTCTATACCATTCCCGGGTATTGCCTAAATCATGCCCTGTATAAACTCATGTAGTTTGGACAAATGCTGTACTATAACTTCTCAATGTTGCTTCTAAAAAGTATATATTAAGGGTAATTTATTTTGAAAGACTATACTAATTATTAGTCCGAAAATTACCAATGTAGGTGGTTTCAAAAAAGGAAAAAATATAATACAAAAAATTTGTAAATCATAACCGATCTTCTATAACTTTTCTAAGCAAAGTAATCTTACGATATTAAAAAACAACGTGTTAAATTATACGGCTTTAAAGAAACATGGTTTACTACATTATTATATTGGGGACGATTAATAATCTCTTCCTAATCATTAGATAGCTGCATTCTAAAAAATATTTGCAATTCCTACGGAAAATTTCAGTAATGTATAGGGTAAATTTACCAAAAATTAGAAAATATACCTAAAGTTTTCTAGTAAATTTCTCAATTTTTGGCAATTTTACCTTATACGTTACTGGAATTTTCCGTAGGAATTGCATATATTTTTTAGTGTGTGGGCACTCACTCTCATGGAAATGAGGAAACAAATACCCTTGTGAGAAAACTTTCCATTAGCATAATACCCATGGTAGCTAAACAACAAATCAATGTCTGGGCAAATGAGAAAGTGGTCCAACATTGGAACAACTGTCCTGGTTTGGTGCATGCAAAAGAGTGTATTTCACTGAATCATGTCAGAACCAATGAACTACTTGAGCTTGACCGAAAAAGTATCAAAGTAATTGTTTCTGTTTTTACATGTTCTACAGACTCACAAAGCACCTATACAGAATGGGATTCTCTAATGTGAATGCCCGCTTTGTTTAGAAACCGAAGATACAGTTGAGGTTGACTTCTCCATAGAATATCTGAAAAAGATCTCATTCAAGAAGATCTCTACAATACTAGTGGCCACGGTGGACGGTATGATTAGTATATGGCATGTGGATGCTATCTTCCTTCCTCGATATCTAATAGTCTCTATCATTATTTAAAAATATTCCTACAGCGATCTCTTAAAGTTAAGTGACCCCTCAAATTTTCTTGTAAGTGACAATAAAACACATTTTATACGTATAAGTACCAAAGCTCGTATTGAGAGTAGATACCTACTTAGAGCTATAGATCTCAATGTTCGTTCTGAAAGTCACTTGTGTGTGTACACTTACCAAAACCTAATTTGTTAAGCAAATCGACACTGAACATACCGCTCAGCTGTTCTCAAATCGCTCGATTGACTCACAATCCTGAGTGATTGACATAAAGAACGATGTTCAATCAACACCGGGCATTGTTAAAAGGTCGTTCGTTCCATAACCCTTTGGTAAACAGCCCGGCGCCGGCGTTCATAAATCAATATAAACTTACTTGTTTATCTTAATTCTTCAGTACGGTAATGGAACCACCATAATTTATTTTACCGCTGACCGGTTGTTATTACTGGGACGGCTTTATGTTAATTGTAGTTCAGTGCAATTCTCGGAAGAAATGTTTCTTTTAATGGAATCGATACGTGAATGCTTATGTGTAGGTATATGTAGATAGAGAAGCGCTTAGGCTTAATTGCGATTTTATTGACTGTACCAGTAGCAAATAGGTGGGCTTATACGGAGATACTATATAAGTATATGAGGTTATTTACTAGCAAATTGGTTTATGAAATCCAGTTTGTGTAAGTGACGTGCAATTGCTGCCCTAGTCATTGCCGTAGCAAGTACCGCTTATCTCTATGTTTGTGGAATGAATATCTGCACACTCACGTGAACAAGATCAGACCTACACTATTTGATTCGCGAGTTCCAGAAATACGTGTTTGGAATATACAAGTTAAATTAAGTATGTGGTGTGAAGTGCTCATCTTATACCTTACATTTGAGAAATCTCCGGTATTTATTCGAAGAAGATTCAAGGTTGATGCGCGCTCGATGATTACTGCAATAAGTGATTGCTAAGAAGTGATATCATTAACAGTTTCTTATTTCTGATTACATCTGAATACAAGTTTCTGGACTGCAACAGTATTCGAGACGTTAAACTGTTTCTATAAATGATGATTTGTTGTTGATTTTGTTTTTACGAGAACATTTCATTGGAATAAGAGAAGAGGCGCCACACAGTGGAAGAGAAGAGAACTCAAAAATTCGAGGTCATTCAATCACAATGTTTCGGATATTTTGTATAATTAGATTAGATAGCTACAGAAAGTAAAGACGCCAGATTGATCTCAACGCAAGTTACATCTGCAAGTTGTGGCATCATAAAAGCCACGGTACCATCTATCGCGCAACGATTTCTAGTGAACGCAATGTAATTCGCTAATTGACGTCAAGACCATCCTAAGCCTATTGTACCAGGTGATTCATGAATGGTGGCCACCGGCCATATTTGGGTAACGGTTGGTCTTAGAGCTTGGAGAAAAATACTATACTAATAAATGTGGTCATGAAGAGATCTTTAAAAATATTTATATATAATTTATGTAGTATCACTATCTGATATGGTACCATCACAAGCACTGCTACAATTGACAGAAATAATAACTGGCTCAATTATATTATCCATTAAACCATCTAATTTGAAATTCAAAAATTCGTTTGCTGCAGGATCGGATGATATTCCATCTTGCTGCTGTCTTTACAGCTATTATTCCAGTTTTAACTTTTTAATTAATTTATATTTCGAGCAAGGTAAGTTTCTGAATTCATTAAAAAATACTAAATTGCTTCCTATTTTTAAAAAGGGCAAGTTACTACCAGACAATTACCACCCTGTAGCTCTTACATCTTGTTTTTCAAAAATATTTGAATATTGTTTTTTAGATAGGCTGGGGGCATTTCTGTCTCACTTTAATATTATCACAAATTGCCAACATGGCTTTAGAAAGAATTTCTCTACTTCTACTGCTTTAAATACTTTTATTAATGAAATTATGGCTTCAGTTGAAAATGGTAGCTATCCAATGGGTATTTTTTTAGATTTGAGTAAAGCATTCGATTGTGTTTCTCTGATGATATTCTTTTGATATTCTTTTAAATAAATCATTGTCTTCAAAAAGTTTGCTTCGGAAATTTTTCCCATAAATGTTGGAATTCCTCAGTGCTAAATTTTAGGCCCTGTACTTTTTTTTACTTTATATTAACGATTTTCCTTTGAACTTAGACAAAGCTACAATTACTTTATATGCAGATGACATTGCTTTAGTAGTACAGATAAAGATGATCCGATTTTGACTAACACTTCTAATAATTTATTGAGTAGTGCGTCTACTTGGTTTACAATGAATAGGATTCTTGTCAATGAAGATAAAAGCAGTTATTTACGTTTTCATCTCTATCAGCGTCAGCCTGCGCCAGATTTTCACCTAGACTTGTCACTGGGTGGCAGACAGCTTACAAATACAGACTACCTATACTATACTTTTGGGAGTGTGGGTAGATCGATCTCTCAATTGGAGGGTCCATTGTGAGACTCTACTACCTAGAGTAAATCACTTTGTTTTTTATTTAGAAACTTAAAGCCAATTTTAACGCGTCAGCAGATGATTGGTGTGTATTACGCTTACGTTTTTAGCAGACTTTCTTACGGGATTATATTTTGGGAAAATTCAACCATGGCCAAAGATATTTTTATCAGCCAGAAACGTATTGTCAGTTGCATAACCGGCCTAAAAGCTACTGAGTCTTGCAGACCAGTGTATATCAGTTACAAATTATTAACTCTTCCTTGTATTCTTATTCTTGAGCTTGCTCTTTATGCTTACGATAATTTTTATAAGTTCCAACTTAATAAAGATAAACATCATTATAACACCAGACATAGAAGTGACATAGCCACACCTAGGTCTAGATTAACCTTATATCAGCAGTCCCCACAGGTTCCTGCTATCAAAATATATAATAAAATTCCTACCCATTGGAAAGATTCAAGCCGTTGGCGTTTTAAACGGTTTATGCGTGATCTATTAGTAGTGAATGCTTTTTACTCTCTACAGGATTTCATAAATTTTAGAATTACTTAAGTGCTTCATCTTAATCTAAGGTTCTTCTTGTTTTATTGTCTTCACTCTTTATAAATTTTTTGAATGCTCTTGATAGAAATGTTATTATTATTGTTATTATTATATTGTTGTTACTATTATTATTTTCATCAGCATTATGGTTATTACATTTAAAAATTTTTACTTTTTACTATTTACTTTAAGTTTGTAGTTCCTAAATACAATGGGTTTAGCTTTTATTTCTAATTAGATTTTCATTTTGTGCAATTGTATTTTTTCCTTTTATGACTTTTTCTATACCATTGTAATGGTCTTTTGGAAATTAATAAAAACCTACTTACTTACTTCCTAACTTAATTTGCACATTTTCAGTTCTTCCTTAACAACCTAGTCAACATATTTTTTCCATTTGGCAGGAGTAACATTTACAATAGCTTGTAATAAGTGGTCTTTAACATCAGCTAATTTGAAAGTTTGGTTTCTTGTTGCCACCTCCCCTTTAATCTGAGCCCATACTAACTCAATGAGATTTAATTCACAATGATAAGGAGGTAAACGCAATACAATTTTATTGTGACGTTTAGCCATTTCATCTATTGCATACAAATTGTACTTATCGTTGTTTATCTTAATTAAATGAAGGAATTCAGCATGAACCATATCATAAGTGATATTTTTAGATTGTAACCAAGCCCTCATATCTTCCTTTCTTAAGGATGCGGTAGGTATTTTCTCTACTTTACGGCTATGGTATGAGGCATTATCCTTTACAATAACAGTATTGTGTTCGCAAACCATTCTTCAAAAATTGTTGGCTTCATTTATTCTATGCTTTTTTTACCTTCGAAAACTAGTAAACCACCTACTAAAAAACCAAGCTCAGATCCTATATGTGAAATAATTAATGGTCTGCCTTTTCCCACAGGATTTCGCAAGTCTCTCGTTACACCGTCAATAAAAGCTTGTCGAGCACTCACAATACTCTTATCGACCCAAACTTTTTCTTTCGCATGTCCTTCATTTATCTATGTTTATAATTTAAATAATATATAGGTCGATTTTGCTCTCTATATGCCCTTATCTGTGATAAATATTTCGTTCCCCATCTGATTATGTCATCGCGCTCTATTAACACAGATTTTCGGCTTCTTTTTATATATCTATAGGAATCAAGTATAAACATATTAATATAGCATAATTACTACCACTATTGTCAAAGGACTTACGTAAAATTAATCAGTTTCGTGAATTTATATAATGCTGTACGACTCATATCTGGCAGATCTTCACGCTATTTAAGTTCAATTAGAATTTTATGTATGGTGGGTAATTCATTCTTGTAAAAGAAACTATAAATAATTTGTCTCACTGCCAAATTTAGGTTTTTATCAAATATTTTTTTTACTTATTGCTCACACTATGAATAAGAACATTTCCCGGGAATTAATTTTTATATATTTTTATCACTTGGAAATGTTTTTGGAGATATTAAAAAGTGCAAATATGTCTTATACTTATAAAACTTTATCAAAATACATCCAGAGACAATTATTTAAGACAGCTATTTTTAAAACCTTAAACTTGATCGTCAGTACTCTCTGACAATAAATGGACACATGTGCCATATACGAAAAAACTTGTTCTAAACATATATCTTGCACGCGAAATATCTGTTAAATTTACGTATGACGTCTCCTGGCCGTGCTAACGTTCAACCTAAGAGAGGCTATTTTATAAATTTCAAATCTACGCAACAATCTATCTAAACAATCAGAGAGAAAATTTTATTATCATCAATACTTACAAAAAGATATCAAATGCTTACCAAATTTAGGGTTACAAAAATTGTGTCATATTTACATTTAATAATCCTTTAATTCCCTTAATATTATATCCACAAATACCTATATAAAATATAATCTTTTAAATTTTATACTTTAGTAAATTTTCCATAGTATGCCATATAAAATCACACATTTTATAATCATATAATTCCATGCAGCCAATTTAGAATTTATCCATTTTTCTCTCTGTGTTTATTCGTACTACAAATTATACAGGCATGTGTACACCAACCATCCAGGCATGTGTATACTACTAGCCTGCAAGGATGCCTCTTGCAGAATCTGCGAAGAGGAATTCTTAATCCATATTTCGCACCATTGTGATGGTCTGGTAAAAGCAAAGTTTCTACTACTGGGCCTGAAGAACCCAACAGCAGATAATGCGTAGAGCAAGCGTTTCTAAATTAAACCAGAATTAACAAAATTTTTCTAATCGGTTCACAGGCGAACCAGGCCTTAGCCTCACAAAATTAAGAAAGCAAAATTAGAGCGCATCTTATATGATAAAGAGGAGCATTCTAGATTCGAAGAGGTCAGGGTAAATGTTTATCTTATCTTTATTTGGAAGGTATATAGGTATGCAATTGTGCAATACATCTGGATCAAGATTTAATTTAATTTTTTATTTTAGATCTAATTTCGGTATGGTTGACAGGATATTAATTCAAGTTTTGATTCCAAAAAAATAATAAATTTTATCTCTAACCATAGATATCTCGAAAAAAACCAATTTAATAAACAATCTTCTGTTATTTTTCTGTTTATTTTATTATTTTTATTCTGTTTATTTAAAACGTACAAGATGAAAAATGATACAAATCCAACGTCTTATTTCCAATCTATAAGGTTTTGAGAGAAAACGTGGTAATTTACTACTAAGAAATGAGTTCCTTATAGCCATCACAAAACCACCTCATCTGAAACACCTCCATAAGGAGAACATATTAACAGTCGTGCACAAATAAGCACTCTACCGCCTTCATCCACTAACTAACCGCACATAAATTGAACGAAAAGAATCTCGTGACGACGGCGATCGCATACGAAACCTTTCAAAATACAACAAAGGACGACATCTATTGGCTGGAATCTAGCATCGCATAATTAGATGTTTTATGGAGGGAGATGATAAGTGAGAGATAGGCAGCTTCCAGACTTGCTTAATTCTGCGAACGTACACAATTTATAAAGACGGAGAAAACGAAGAAGAAGAAAAGGACGACGAAGCAGAAGATGAAGGAAAAGAAGAAGAAAAAGAAGGCACCGCAAGAAGTAAAACAAAACGCGGACCACCCAAGTTGAAATCTGTGATGATTGTACCGAATGCATTCTTATTGGTCAACAGATTGTTAGCGGATCGGTGTGTCCACTTTATGGTTCATGTCTTTGTTACGTTATTAATAATGTGCGCTTTTTTTAACCTTCACGGATCGGTTCTTAAGCGGTGATCGTTTGTGGTTGCCATGTGTCCGGTGTTTGTACTTGAAAAAGGAAAATTATGACTAGAAGGATTTCTTCGCTGTAGGTACATGTGTACGTAACGTAAATAAGTAAGCACATCTATCTACTCGAACAGTAGTGTCTGGAAGCGTTTATTGTGCTGTATACGGAAGTTAAATTATGTAATTTACATAATCAAGTACATATTTACATACATCACTTTCAAGAAAAGATAGCTGCTCTTTCATGCACGACAACGGAGTCTATACTTTTGACAAAATCAATTAAATCTCCCTAATTTCTATTGATATTACGAATTAATTAAGAAAGGTTTTAAATTAAAAATATTTGAACAATGTAATTTTTTTAACAAAAATTCAGCAACACACTGCCAGTTAATAATGCTAATCAGGCCTAAAATCTTGAACTTTTGGTTAATATTATTATGTGAACTATCAAACCACTGTCATGTTTACATACTTCACACTTTTATACCTATGATATATATTGATGATTCTTTTCCTAGACAGCTTTTATAATTTATAGCAGCCATTCAAAGAATAATGAAGATACCTATTTTTGAACATTTCTAGTGTTTTTATTTCAGAATAAATATGAATTAAATAGAGTACTCTTCTTTAGATCCATAAATACCATTAAGACACGGGGCTTTATTTGTTAAACTCACAGTGTTAAATACAAACATATTTTGTTACTTTTAAATCCTAGCATCTTTGGTGCCCAGAATTTCTATTATTATCTAAATGAAGTAAATTAACAAATGGCAAAAAAGTAATGGCAATATCTTAAAAACTGTTAAAAATAAGCACATGAAACCTCGCCCCCGGCTCGCTAAGGAATTCATTTGCATCAAATTCCATAACCAAAGATACTGTTCTAAAAAATATGCTTTCCTATCTCCACCCAGTATAAAATTTAGCATTTTTTTAACAAAATTTATCATATTTGGCTGTTTCAATCGCGCTTTTGCAACATCAAATCATTAGTTTTAGTGGCCAGCAAAATGCGAAATATGATCGAAGAATCATTCATATTTAATTTTATTAAATAAGAAATGAGAATTGAATTTAGAGACAGAGAATGTGCAAATTATCTTTAAATAATCTGTAACATTCATTAAGGTGGGAAAAACAATATTATTTTGTTATGAAGAGGTTTCTGTTAACATCAGGCGCGATTCGTGCTTACGTCAGTCGGAGGCTTTGACAATGATCGTAGTTCTTTCTATATGTTTATATGTTACGAAGTTATCGAAGAAGTTCGATCAATGTCATAGCCTCCGACTGACATAAGCACGAGCCGCGCCTGATTAACATATATAATATAAGGAAAAAAATGTTTCTTCGAGTGTCAAACTTTCTGCCCCATTAATCTAGCAACAAATCGCAAACCGAAAACCAAATGTCTAACACACTTCAGTAATATTTCACTAAGAAACCAATCTTCATAAAACTTGATGCAACAATGACTGACTTTAATACAGGCTGGCTTTAATAACGATACTGTTGCCATCTGATACAGTTTTAATCAGATTGCATTTGAGAAGAAGGAAACGGAAACACAAAAAAGTCCACATAATAATTATCTTTTTCAACATGCACTGCATATTGCAAGAATAAATATGGCTGTAACCGCCAACATTTGCGTAGAACTGGTATTGAATTGCTTTAATGCTTATGTTATTTCCAAGTGGTATAATCATAATAATAATTATATGTCTTCCCACGATATATAAACTACTCAGTGCCATCTTATTTCAGAAAATTTCTCATCCTATGGAGAATAATCGATTGCTGGATGAGGAATCAGCCCTTAAAGATTAGTTTGTATCGATAGCATCAAACAACTGAACAAAAGCCAGAGCTTCAGACCGAAAACTAGCATGCAGATGGATCAAATGGATGTACAGGTTCTTGTGCTGCATATATATGGGGAAACCCTAAATCACAGAGAATATGTAACAGCAGGGTAATATTTCTCCGTATGTCAAACAGAAATAATTACAATGCAAAATGCAACCCCACAATCGGTTGATTTAGATCTTTTCCGATAGTCAAGCAACTTTTAGGGCAGCAATATCGCATCAGGCAACTTCCAAACTAGGTTGGTAATATTTGCGAAACCTAAGAGCTCTACTTAAACACAACAAAGTTACTTTGGTTTGAGTGCTGGGGAATAGGGACAAAACGGGCAATAGAATGTATATCAACTAGCGAAAAAGGGCTCCGAAAAAATTCTTACTATACCTGGCTATTTTGACAACAATCAAATTCGTGTTAAGTGGTGCAGTGGCTGAATGGATCATAAGAAAACACAAACTTTATTGGAAAAATATTAATGGACAGGGACATGCAAACCCATCACAATACGTGGCTGTGGATGTGTTGACTCTCAACCGGTCACAAGTCTGTTAAGAAAACATGGCTGTCTAAAGAAATATCTTTAAAGATGAATTTACATGTAGACTTTGTAACTCGGAGGAAGTAATAGCCTTTCATGTTATTGTTTTAATAATAATAGGGGTAATAAAATCAGCAACAAATCTGCTGGAAAAGGATTTACTTCATAAGTTATTGAGCCTAATCTAACTTGTTAATGTAAGACAATCCTGTCAAATACAGAATAATATAACAGCCATACTGGCCACAGTGTTAAGGAATCAATTAATCTATACTTATGTATGCCTCTAAACATCTAAACACCAGAGGCTACACCATTCTTCCCCTACTAGCTACGTGCATTAACCCCAGAATGATACCTGAACATCTGTGCGTATTGAAACCACCTACATTAATTGTAAGTCATTTCTTTTGGATGTAACGTATAAAGGTGCTGTGGCAGGATTAACAGAACAAAACGTAAGCTAACATCTAAAGCAAAGATATTGGCAGTTCGATGAACGCTGACGCAACTGAAGCGCTGAAAATCCTATTGAATTAGCCCATAACTTCATCTCTTTTGTAACTCCTATCAATCTGACGTTGATGCCCAATTAATAATAATCTTAATTTAATATTAGTAGATATATAGGAAGAGGTAATTATTAAGTAATGCTAATAATATTCGATAACCGAAGTAAATAATAGAAATTATTTCTCGAAATTAATATAATCAATGAGGGCAACTAAATTTTGAAACAACACTGTTCAGCATCAGGTCACTAACGTAAATAAAGGTAGAAAGCATTCCCCTTCACCCTACCACAATTTGTGTCCCGTTTAATGCTGATGCACAGACAATATAGCGGTGAGGGTGCTCTACGGCTGGCCAGAACAACATACTTTTTCTTTTATAGTTTATATTTCAGTAACTTCATGTCGCCACATTGGTATTAAACACAGCTTCTAATAACCACCAAACCATTATAAATAAATCACTGAACCGCATTTCCATGTTTTCAGTTAGTTTTTGTATTATGCGCGTATATACAGATAGAAAGCAAGTTACTATTTAATTTTTTATATTTCGTGAGGTCCAGGGTTCAATTACGATAACCGGTTTTTCGGGGGTCGTAATGATGATTAGGAGGGAGGTTTGTATTTGTAGGAATGCCTGATAAGCACCTGGTGCTTAGACTTTATCAACCCCCTTCAAAAAAAAAATAACAATACACAATTTAGTTCTCTTAATGTCAATGTGTAAACACGGCCTTAATAATTATAACAAAATAATAATAAAATAATGTAAAATCTACATAGGTACACAATAAAATTAACAGATTAACAACAAAAAGACAAGTTATAAGTTTAAGTCAAGAAAAAAAACACCAACAATAAAAAATATGTTAAAAAGACGCTTCAAAAAAGTCACTGCTTAGATTCGCTGGTGAGATATTTTCTTAGCTTCCTTTAGAACATACGAACTGGTAATTCTCTTAATTTCAGAGGCAAGCTTGCTTTTGTATTTTTGTCAAATATGTATGAGATGACAACAACCTTGTGTTGGTTTTACCCCTAATTTTTAGTCCATCAGTTGGTTCAAGTTTATTAAAAGTATCTTTGAAACAGCTTTTAGCAAATAAAGCTAACTCCATGATAAACAAACAAGGGAAGGTAAGTATTTTGCAATTTCTAAATATTGCACTACGCCATACTACAATCGAGATGAACACATGCGTGATAAACACTTAAAGCTGTTTCGACGTTCACTTTTGTAGATATCACTCTTAAGCAGTAACACAAACCACTGATTGCTTTCGATAGAACTTCATTGTGGAAAGCCTACGAGAGATTACTGTCTATGATAACCCCAATAAAGCTATTGTTCACGGAGCTAGTAAACTCACCCTTGTGCTCAATAGTTATGTCATGCTGGTGTATTGAATGGAAGTATGTGAGTTTCTTTAATGCTTAATAATCCATTATTCAAAAAAGTTTTTTTGAGATCTTCGCATGTTTTTCCTTGCGCGATACATGATGTACATACAGTACAGGAAAACCGCCGACCACTTCCGAGAGGTCATTAACACATAATGGGAAGAGTAATGATCCAAGAGCAGAAGCTTGTGATATTGTCACGAGGGTAAATATAACCTCCGTAACTGGGGGTAGCTGGGGGTAACTCGCTTATTACTACTAACATAATTAAAATAAAATAATCTTGGAGGGTACCTACCTTGATCGACCCTGATTGGATGGGAACAACTAAGTTACAACTATTTCTCTTTTCTAAACTTTTTATTCTATTCCTCTAACTAATTGCTCCGCACTCGCCGCTACTACTACTACTTCTGATTTTTCTGATTTACGGCCACTCCTCCCCACTTTTAACATAGCGTCTTTGCTGATTGGACGTAAATCGGCGATCTCACACAACAACGTACAATAATATTACTTAAAACTACTTAAAATACTAAAAATAATAATTTCGTGCCAATACTCCATTTACAGTTTTGAATTATACGTCACCACACATTGCTTCCTATTCCTTAAATATGATTCTATTAAGTTCCGCAACACACCCCTAATACCCATGCCCTCGAATTTCTGAAGAAGTACAATGTGGTGGATATTGTGGGAGGCCCTCGAGACATCCATTACAATACAAACAGTCATTTCCTTTTTGCTGAAACCAGAAGTTACTTTCTCCAATACTTGAAAGGTACCTCATGTTGTAGACCTCTTCTTCAAGAAATCATTTTGATTATTATGAAAAGTGTAGTGTTTTGATAAAACTTTTACCATCCTATTATGAATCAGAACTTCAATGATTTTAGAGGTAGCACAAACTAGAGCTATTTGCCTATAATTTTCAAAATCAGTTCTACCTCTTTACTTGTGAAGAGGCTTTACAATTGGGGATTTCTGCATATCGGTGTTTTCCGATTGCCCTACTGGACGCAAATATTTACAATGTTTATCAGAGGAACCGCAAGTTTGTACGAATAGCATTTTAAGAATGAGATTGACAGTCCATCTATTTCGATTATTTTAGTGTTATTTAAGCTGATGATAATAACACTTACCCTTTAGGATCAGTAAAAGCAACTCCATAGAATTAGGTTATGTTTTAGTAATAAGTTATTACCAGTTCCTAACATTGAAGAAGAATCCAGAAAAGGATTGTTAAAATTCATCAACACACACAAACCTTTAAAATCGTTATATTGAAAGGTTTCTTTCTTAGTGCAGCCCAGTAATTGATTTACTATCTCCCATGTTACCTTCTATGAATTTACTGTATAGCTAGAGTAACACAATAAACCTTATATACATATATATTGCTATGATATCAAATTACCTAACCTACCTAACTAACAACATACAGCAACAAACGTTTGTTATTGAAATAAAATGTATTCTGATCTATGTACGAGTATTTTACTACTTTGTAAACAAATTGTAAAAATTCAAACTAAACACTCACTATATCGCATATAATTTTAAAAGGGCACGTTTCCATGGATTTTTTAGGTAAAAGTTCCTTCGCTGATTGTACGAACGTAGGTTCACTTAAGGTGTCGTATCGTTGGAAACGATTTTCTTTCATCGTTGCTGGGTCTATAACGCCTAGGAGATATGAATGTTTTTTAAAAACAATTGTAAAGGACTTCTTTTTCGATATTTTCCTGAGTTGGTTTTATTTTCAAAAACATCTAGAAATTTCAAAATTTAAATAATTATAAGAGTCATTTAACTAAAGATTTACTTGCCAAGGATGAAGTGTTGTGTGTTTTGTGCAAAAATGATGGTATTCCATTAATTTCGAAGAATTGGGGGACGTGTTTTCTATTCCTGGAGCCATAATCGAGGGACTGAGATACAACTTTGGGTGGCTGAGACATCGATAGCGCAGGTTTGGAGCTAGAAAGATTGTTGCAGAACTGGAATCAGTATTTGGAATATAAAGGAGCTATTTATCGTACTTGAAAGTAAGCGTTTATTCATCTTTCAAACTATTAACCGGCGTTCAGAACGTAATTAAATTCTGAGGTTAGAATGATTTGATAACAGTGATTTTTAGGGAGTTTTGATGTTAAACGTTTGTTGTTGTAGTAAGGTTTTTGACAATACGCGATTGTATGACGGGAGGTTAGCGGGAGATTTGAATTCAATATTGATATTTAAACAAGATATATTGAGATTAGTTTGGATTAAGATTCAAGGAATCTTATTTTTGTATAATTTAAATAGTATTTGAACTTACTTACTTGCCCTGAGAGAGAGAATTATTCATCTTAATTGTTATTCACTTTTTTATTAACTCGAAATAAACAAAGTTATGTATAAAAATTTGGTTTTATTCACTATAAGATAATAACATCACAACTAAATAAGTATACAGTTTCTACAATCAAAACACAGAGAATAAAAGGTCATTTAAGCTATAATATTACTTCTTTGTCGAATCAATTTTTATTAACTCAAAATAAACAAAATTATGTATAAAAATTTGGTTTTATTCACTATAAGATAATATCACAACTAAATAAGTAATATAGTTTCTACAATCAAAACACAGAGAATAAAAGGTCATTTAAACTATAATATTACTTCTTTGTAGAGAATACTACACCCCCCCCCCCCACGCCCCAGGAGTTACTGGAGAATATATAGTACGATTGGTATGCGGTGTGCTCAAAACAGGGAGACGGAAAGGTATTCATTCACTTGTGTGCTATAGTGGCATCTAGGTATTGATGCATAGCTTATCTGTGGAGTCTTTTTATCTTAAATAGAGGACGCTGCATGTCTGAATGTTAATAAAACAGTGTTGAGTTAATTTAAAATCAATTTAATAAAATTTAAATAAAATATCTACAAGTTTCGTAGCAATATTTAGATTTAGTTCGGCTATCAAATCATAGGCAGTAATATGAATGTCTTCTTATACAATTTTTTTACACGAAGTTTTCATAATCTGCGTTACATGGAGTTTAAAATACATATTAGCAGTCTCCACGAGATAAATAGGATTAAGTTATTAAAAAGGCAATAATAATAATATTAACAGAGTATTCTATATATTTTGTTAACTTCCTGCATACGGACGTATAATTAGATGAACACTCGCCTGCTTTGTACTCGTGTGGGTGTATTTCGTATGGCAGGTAGGTTAATGTTAGGTTTTCGCATTTTTCATCATGTTATATAAATAATCCCATACTTTTGACACGCTGATTACTGTTCATCTATTTCTTTTGGACAAGTTAGACGTAGTCGTTTGAAAGTTCACGGGATCCTGATACACTAGTGATGGATCCCAAATGGCCGGTCTGACCTTTCGCGTGACCCTTTTCAGCATTCTTTTGTCGTGCCTTTTTCCTCCTTTTGTTTTTATGCACCAAAGATTTCCCCGCGAACGTATTCGTTGTTGGCGTGTTGTTTTACCACGGATACGGGAGGCCCTTGCCAAGAGCCCATTATCTGCCCAGACTTGAACACATTCGAGTTATAAATATGTTTAGATGCCAGGGAACGATTTGACTAACGTGTAATTATGAAAATAGCTCGTGCTTATATTTTGACACCTTTATGATGGAACGAGATATAAGTAATATATTCACTTCTACTATTTACATGTAAATTGAGGAGTTCGGCGACGGCGCAGATTTCCATCTCTTCCCTAATGAATTATTTATACTCGTTGAGTACTTCATTTGATTCGTGAGATTTACCACGCACTGCCCATAAGATGAATAATTAGTAATGCCTATTCACTCTGCATAGATTATTGTTTTCCTTTTTGTCAATTACTTCATTAATCACCTGTGAGGTTACTTGAATGCAACATATTCTTAGAAAGTTAAACTATGTATTGGAAATTCTTTAAACTTATTTAAAGAATAATTTCGGTAGCAGACATAATTTCAAATCGTGGCAAAGCAGCTTGATATTAATGACTACTGCAAAAAGTAAACAAAAAAAAAATACAAACTAACAGAACAGAACTAACGTAATACTTTGTACCTATGTATACTTAATATTATAAGAGGTACTACATACATATACCTTAGCATTTGAAGAAGAACAAGCTAATTCGACTTGCCTGTGTTGATAAAATTAGATACCTACTTTATTTATTGGGCTATCGTCAAATTACGCTTGTAATATATAGAACAGTATCGAAAAAACAAAAATTTTAACAAAATTGTGAAAATGTACTTCAGAAACAGTTCAATTTAGAAATAAGAAATCCTATTAAGTACAAATTGTCTTCAACTAATGCGCAGAATTCATTAAATAATATAATAACAGAACCCTCTGTTCGTGCACTCATATTCATAATTTGTCCAAATTGAGTACCTAATAAAGTTATAAATAAAAATAAAAGAATTGTACTCAATCGTAAATTTTGTAAATGATTTTACAACTATTAAAAATAATTCTAATAGTTTTTGCATTAAAAAAATTACTTGTTTAATTACATAGTTTACGTAGATAGAGTTTTGGACGATGATATGGTACACTATGAAAATTATTTGTGAAATGAGAGCGATTTTTCCCCTATTCTCATGCTCGTCTGGCCATGGTCTCCGTATAACACCACAGCCTAAAGGCTTATTGTGCTCTACCTGTTCTTGTCACAGATACCACTCCAGAATACTAGTGCCCTGTAATGGACTGTACAAGTCCCTAGCATGGAATAGTATATATCTCTTTGGTTCAAATTTGTCTTGCCCAAACCGTTGATGCTTCTTATGATTCACGCCTTACAATTGCATAGTATATGTTGGGTTATATCTAGTTTCTTTTTGCATAATCTGCATCCAAGGTCTCCGTTGAACACCCCTATCCTGTATAGGTGTTCCTTTGTCGGTGCATGACCCCCACAATTATCGGTAGCTGATTCCTACTTAAATGTAGTAGTTCCTCAGCTCTTCTCTGGCATGGTTTACCTATAAATAGCTTGCCGTGCTCATGCCTAGGTATTTTTGCTTGTGCCTCCTATGGTCTTCTCTTATGCAGTCTCGGATATGGCTTCGGATCATGCTATTGCTAATTCCTAAAGCCGGTTCTGATCCTTGGAGTGGCATTTCTGCTCCTCGACGAGCGAGTTCATTTCTTACTTCATTGGTCCGAAATCAGCTGTACCCTGTTTCGTTCTGCCAGTTCCCATAGTTCCTCGAAGCACTCCCATACTAGCTCCGATGTCAGTTCTCGACTCGATAGAGCCCTTAGTGCTGCCTGGCTATCAGAATAAATACGAATTCGCTTATTTGGTGTAGCACTTCTACTATTTTCCCTTGCACATGGCAAGGTGGCTAATACCTCTGTCTGGAAGACGGAAGCATATTTACCAAGTGCATAGCTATAACTGGCGCTTGGTAAGGTGGTGTAGATTCCCGCATCATTGCCTTCAGCAATCCTTGACCCACCTGTATACCAGGTATAAATCTGCCGTCTCACATTGTACACTCCGTTACTCCATTCACTTCTGTCTGGAATGATTATTTGGAATGGATTCTTAAGGCAGTGTCGTTTTGTTATGCGACCATTTGCATATCTAATATGTTTCTCCGCACACGTTCTATGATTACATGGCCTGACCTGTAGGTAGTTCTGGTCAGTACATTTTTTAACCTCTACGCACCCATTCTGGCTTCACCCTAGATCACTAAGTGAAGCGGCGGCAACGCCAAAAGGGCTTTCATGACTGCAATAGGTGTAGTCCACATAGCCGCTGTTATACTTATGCATGCAAGTCTTTGCACCTTGTTAAATTAAGACGTTGCTTTTGTCTGTAATGTCTTGGGCCACCACACCAAAGCCGCGTATTTAAATATCGGTTTCACCACCACGCTATAAATCCAATATAGCATGTCTGGTCTGAGCCCCCATTTCTTACTATGTGTGCGTCTTGCTGCCATAAGGCTGCCACTTTTTTTGGTAATATTTTCTAGATGCTGATTCTAGGTGAGTTTTGAACCAAGGGTTACCTCAAGATACTTCACCTCTTTATCTGTACATTATTTCCATTTAGAGGTCCGGAAAAATTCTAATCCTCGGCGGAATCAGCGCGCACAAATGCTAAAGCATTCTTGCTCGCAGGTCGAAAAAAGGAGAAATCAGCACCCGCATTTACTGTGCGCGCATGTAAACGCAATACGCAACCAGGGTCTATGGTATCGTGTCGTATTGTATAGAAGATAGCATACGCATGGTTCGATTAATTGTCCTATCCACTGCGGCCACTAGGACCTATTCTATAGCGGACGCTATCTTTAAAGTTCATCCAACAAGATCAAGCCCATAAGGTAGCTCAGAATCTTTTTGAATGCGGTCTCTTTCAGGTCTTCTAGGGAAGCTTCCAAAGAGCGCATATATCAGATCCTTTTTGTCGCGGAGCAGAAGGGGCAGAAGATGCGCTCAACTGTCTCTTCGTCCTCCAAACACAGCCGGCATTCAGTCTCATCAGAGAATCCGATTCTGTGAAGATGTTTTCTGAGTTTACAGTGTCTTGTAAAGACAGAAACAATTACTTTGACATTTTTACGGTTCTAGTAATTTCTTAGTTCTGACATAACTAACGAAATGCACTTTTTCGCATGTACCATACCAGGACAATTGTTCCAATGTTGGAGCACTTTCTGATGTGTCCATACATTGATTTGCTATTTAGCTACCGTAGGTGCTATGCCAATGGTAGATTCTAGTCCTTGGAAATACTCCGCAGCACCCTTTTTCACAAGAGTGTCTGCTTCCTTATTGGCATGAATAAATTATTATTATTAACCGTCCCCACTATATTTAGAATGTTTTTACAGCTCCAGATCAGCTTCGAGTTGCATTTATGCATCTCTATAGTGCTTTCAGCACCGAATGATTGTAACTGTAAATTTTTATAGGTTTGTGTCTAAGGTTTTTATCCAAAATGCACACATCTCAATGGCATAGATTTCACCCTGAAAAGTCGTTGTGTGTTGTTTAAGGTTGTAATATTTTTGTACTCTTACATTACAACAGAACATTCTTACGCCAACACTCTGCTTTGTTTTCGAACCATTCGTAAACCAGCAGGTGTCTGCCTGCGACAGGGTTTGTTCGTTGCACCTCCATTCCTTTTTGTTTGGAAAGGAGGTAGTGAAGTATGCGTCGATCATTGGTCGAGTACACATCATGTCCGATGGCATTCCCAGCTTACTGTCGGGAGTAACCGATTCCAGCAGCTTGTTAGTCACACAGGTATGAGTATGTGGCGTCTTTTTTTTCCGCATTGTGCCATAGGTGGAATTAAATTAATCTGGCCTCCCTCTCCACATCAATGTGCAAAGGTGGCAGGTCCAGAAGGGTTTTCAATGCGAATGACGGGGAAGAAGATATTGCTCCCGTGATTGCCATACTTGCAATCCTTTATATGGAGCAAGTTTTGCTATGGCTCTGCCTTGCAGCGCTTTCTGCCACTATACTATCGCTTGTAGGTTATGGTTAGACGTACTACTATCACATAAACCAATAGATTAACTTTGGGGACATCTCCCAGAATTTCCTACATATTCTTCGGCAAGCTCATAAGGATAACCTTGTCTTGTGAGGAATTTTTTTCACATGTAGATTCCAGGTCAGTGTCTTATTAAATAGGACGCCTAGGCATTTTACATTATCTGCAAAACCAAGTCTTACATCTTGGATAGCGGGTGATACCAAATGCTCGATTCTCTTCTTTCGGGTGAAGGGTACTATCGTAGTTTTGTTCGGGTCGACTACAGCAGTGGTGATAAAATCCCAGCCTGCGGACACCCTCTGTCGGAATTGAACCTGACTATCTTCCCGCCTCGTTATCAAGCCTATTCGTAAGCATAACAGCAATCCAGCTGACTATTTTCGGTTGTACACATTAAGCTAAAACCGCCTTGCATAGAGATGAAGGAATTGTATTATTAAATGCTCCCTCTATATCCATAAATGCTGCCATTGCTATTTCCTCAGATTCGAGCGAGTCCGAAATCCTGGAGACAAGATTGTTTAGTGCAAGATCCGTGGTTTTGCCTGCTTGATACGCATATTGATGTATCTGAAAGAATTACTTCTCTGATGTGGGCCTCTAACATCTTTTCTAATGTTTTCAGAAGAAATGACACCAGGGGGGCGAGAAAACTGGGAGAGGGTTCTGATTTTCCCATTTTGGGAATATACATCACTCTGACCTCCGTCTACTTTATTCTATTTATTTAATTCCAAGCAAAACTAGCTCTGAAAACTCTAACCAGGCAAGGGACTAGTATTGTGCTCCCCTTTTGCAAGAGTACCGGAAATATACCGTTCCCGCATGGCGTTTTGTCTGGTTTGAGCGATTTAATCGCCCAGCGAAATGCATTGAATGTTACTACTTTCCTCGCTATGTGCTAATCAGTCGACTTATAACGTTGGATACTGCGGGTTGTAGGGCCCTCTGAGAAGTTATTCATCACCTAACATCCTGGAAAGTTGTTCTGTTTCAGAAGCTCTAACGTTGCCTTTCCTGAGTCCGTAAACGTGCCATCCGTTCGCCTTGGCGAACCTAATGTTTGCACCAGATCTCTTAAGAGTACTTTGTGTTTTCTTGCTGTATCAGGTGTATTTGACAATCTCTGACAAAACTTCTTCCATGACCCTCGGCTCTTCTAATCTGCTTATTACACTTCGTTACAGCTTGACGATATTGGTCCCAGTTACCAGATGTTTTAGCCCGGCTGAAGAGGGTTCAGACTTTTCTTCTACGGCGGCTGATATTATGGTTCTACCAAGATGTGCCTCTGTTATCTCTTTTCACGTTTAGTGGACAATTTTTGTGATGGGTACTTTAGTGCCGAATACTTGTGTCAGCTGGTAATCGTTACTATCGAATACTAAGTAACGGATATTCATTTTCATTACATTTCTAATGCAGCAGGGCCAAAGTATTATACATAAGAATTAATACTTGTGTACTTTCCGGCAGCTAGATGATATTCTGCTTGTCTTAACTATCTATCAGGGAACACATGGCATATGTAGTCGTATAGAACAGAGAAATAAAATTAGCATTTAGATGAAAAGAAATGAATGAAATGTTATTTAAATACAGGGTTATTTATAAGTTTATTGTTCTGTAAAATAATGCTAAAACTTAAACTGTGGTATAGGTACTATATATTATAATATGTTCATGTATTTTACAACAAGCCTTATGAGAGATAAATTATGAGCTGTTATCATTATTATTACCCTCAACACAGATCCCATATACTCTGCACATTACGAACACCATATGTCGAGGCGTTCTTTCGAAAGAACCACTAGGAAATGTGAACCAAAGCTATAATTTTCCATTCTGTGAATGTGTAAATTATATAATACGCCGTAGAAATTCGAGTTACTTTTTTTGGGATTTACATTTTTTCACTAGGCGCATGACTTGAAAGCATTCCATGGCGAACATGCGATGACGACCGCGCACATATAATTTGCGTAACGCCATAATCTTGGATGATTAGAAATGGACTGCGATTATATTGGACTGTTTCGGCAACGCTAATCTATAGAATTATAGTTGAAATGTGCGTCGTAAAAAAACGTGTAATGGTCACGTTTTATTTTTATAGGATACATAACGGCACACGTATTTCAATTAAATAATAATCACAGATTTTCATATAAAAAACTATGTTTTGATTTATCCAGCGGTGAACCACGATATATACATATGACACCAAGTGCACTGAACTCCTTCCACTTTTCTTTTGTTGGTAAAAAGTACCATCTCTGTTTTACCTGGGTTTACAGAGAGGCCACTTTCCCTACACCAATTTTTGATAGATCTTACGGCGGTCTGCATTACATTACTCTTTGGGGACAGCCTTGATCCACAAGCCCCCTGACCCTGACATCTCCCACATTTATTCCTACTGGCCTCTGATCTAACATACAGCGCAGCCATCCAACGAGAGTCGGCTCGACGCCGCGCCGTGCCGAGTCAGGGCATTAACAATACTGTTGAGGGACGCTTTATCAAAAGCTCCCTCTATATCTAAGAATACACCCAGGGTAGACATTTTGTTGTCCAATAATTTTTCTATCCGCCGCACCACTGAGTGGAGGGCAGGCTCAGTAGATCTCCCCGGTATGTATGCATGTTGATTTGTGTGAAGTAGATACATCGGTAAGGCCATTTCTCGAAGATAACGGTCGCACAGCCGCTCTAGTGTTTTCAGCAGAAAACTGGTCAAGCTTATTGTCCGGAAAGATTTAGCTAGGGTATAGTCGGACGTGGCTTTGTTATTCAAATGAATAGATATTATCAAGAAATCACAAACATTCAGGTAAAATAAACAGATTATATTGAATAAAATATGTAAATAGACAACATCAATACATAAAACAAAATCGTATGTCGTTTCAAAACAAAATAACAATAAAATTAACTCTTAAACATTAAAAAGTTCTCTTAACCTAATATTATTTCCCTTTTAATGTGAGCTCTATTTCAAAATGCATAATTAAGAAAATATATGTCAATTGACCTTTTTGAATTCCTACGATTCGAAGTAAATAAATTAAAGTCTGAACACTTTAACGACAGGAATCTTTAAGATTCGTTGAATAGCTTGACATAACGTAAAATTCTACTAAACTTATGGCTACAAATATGGCTACAGGCGGAATAATGAATTCCTTACGTCTCAACAGGTAAAAAAACTTATATTTGAAATTGTCTTTCTATTCACAGTCTGTTTCTCACTTCTTAATCACAGATGAGCTTGAATAGTCTTATTTTTTTAATACAAATTCTTCGGCTAGCCTGATATCATGCTGGAAACTTCTTATCCATTGGATTCGGCGGTTTATCGCTGTCTGCATTCGAATTGTAGATCAGAGATAATCTCGCCGTGGATGTCTGCTTTACTGGATATCAACAACTCGTCCAGATCCGCGTCATCTTGGGTAAACCCGATTTCAGGAGCACACTAGCACTTTCAAGGTGTGTTACTTCTTTTTAATTTGATTAATTGTACACAAAATGCTGTTCGGGAAAAATATTAATGTTTAACTTTTTTTAATCACAACAATCTTAATAGCGTCTCATTTACCCACTCTCTCGCGTCTCTGTACTCATTTTTTATCAACAAAGTTCTTTTTTTCCCATAAATAACTTGGACTTACGTCCCAAACAAACTTATGCGGTTGGATTGCGTTCGGAACTCGTTCACTCAAGCGACTACATGCAGTATCTTCGGAGAATTTACCGGTGAAACGAATCACCATTACATTATATTGATTACGTTTAATAACTCAATTAATTACTTTTTTGCGCCTCCGTCCAGAAACACTGATTTTGCATTACTATAAATAAACTTAGCATTCTCCGGCCTAGGCCGGCAAAAAGACCGCTATTGGTTGGCAATACTATATTGGAATTACTGACATTTCTACCATTAATTATAGATTCGATGACAGATGACAGAATTCTCGTTACACAATCTCTTAATTCATTAATATTCATTCCATTTCTATTTTCCGAAGATTTTACAGGTAATAAATGGTTAATAACTTCACACACAACCTCTGTAATATGAGCTGGGGTCTCCATTGTCCTTATTATTGATAAATATGTATCAAAACTGCCAAGAAAATTAAAACGTCAAAACACTAAGGTATTTTAACCCTAATTTCCAATTCAAAATTCATACGTAATATGTATTGCCAACCTCTACTGTTAACTCCCTAGCGTTAATCTCTTTTTTTCTGTCATCTGCCATGGGATCTATAATTAATGGCAGAAATGTCAGTAATTCCAATATAGTGTTGCCAACCAATAGTGGTCTTTTTGCCGGCCTAGGCCGGAGAATGGTATGTTTCCGGCCGATTTATAGTAATGCAAAATCAGTGTTTCTGGACGGAGGCACAAAATAGTTATTTGTATCACTAGGCCAGAAACTATAGTTTTGTGAGTGTGAGTACGGTTTGTGCGAATACTCGCAAAAGAGTTTGTGGCCGTGTGTTACACACTATTTTTTGAGCCGACAAATCTTAATTTTGTTGTAAATAATAAAAGAAATTAACGCTAGGGAGTTAGCAGTGCAGGTTGGCAATACATATTACGTATGAATTTTGAATTTGAAATCAGGGTTAGAATACCTTAGTGTTTTGACGTTTTAATTTTCTTGGTAGTTTTGATACATATTCATCAATAATAAGGACAATGGAGGCCCCCGACTCATATCACAGAGGTTGTGTGTGAAGTTATTAACCATTTATTACCTCTAAAATCTTCCGAAAATAAAATTGGAATGAATATGAATTAATTAAGAGATTATGTAACGAGAATTCTGTCATCTGTCATCGAATCTATAATTAATCCCAGAAACGTCAGTAATTCGAATACAGTGTTGCCAACCATTAGTGGTCTTTTTGCCGGCCTAGGCCGGAGAATGATAAGTTTCCGGCCGATTTAAAGTAATGCAAAATCAGTGTTTTGGTTGGTTTCAAAATTGGTTGGCAACACTGTATTCGAATTACTGACGTTTCTGTCATTAATTATAGATTCGATGACAGATGACAGAATTTTCGTTACATAATCTCTTAATTAATTCATATTGTTTCCAATTCTATTTTCGGAAGATTTTACAGGTAATAAATAGTTAATAACTTCACACACAATCTCTGTAATATGAGCTGGGGTCTCCATTGGCCTTATTATTGATGAATATGCATCAAAATTACTCAGAAAATTAAAACGTCAAAACACTAAGGTATCTTAACCCTGATTTCCAATTCAAAATTCATACGTAATATGTATTGCCAACCTGTACTGTTAACTCCACAAACCGTACTCACACTCGCAAAACTATAGTTTCTGGCCTAGTGATACAAATAACAATTTTTTTTTTGACAATTCAATTCAGTTACAGTTAGAGTTAACTTTTCTGTTTTTCTCGCTAGATGTCAGATATAAATAAATTTAAATTATTTAAAATCCTGGAAACATTTAACATGAGAATAAATGAAAAGAAAACTAAATGTAACTTCAACATGCCTTACTAAAATAAAGATTCACAATTCTGCATGATTGTGTTTGTTACAATTTTGAAATTATGACATTTAATTCTGATATAAAAAAACTAACACATTTGTGGTTCCATAAGTAATTCTTTGTGTTTAATTATGAAGGATAATTTGTTTCATGTTGTTACTGTTACTGTGTGATTAATTATATCACACTATTGTTCGAATATTAGCCTAGTGTCCACTACTGATGCAGTTACCCTAGATCGATAAAAATTTCATTGTTGCATCCGACTAATAAGAAGTGTGCATTCATAGCAATTAAACCGGCTCAAACCCCTCATCGTTAGACGGCGCAGGTTTCCATGGGTGCTATTTAAAAAAATATTTATATACTTATTGTTAGTCAAAAATATTTTTAGATGATTTAGTAATATAGAATTCTAAGAAATTTTTATAGAAAAGATATTTTTCTAAAATAAAAGATAAAGCTGCATCAATTGGATACATATACCTAAAATCAAACATTTCATTACGCTTTATAATAATATAATTAGTTGTTTAAACCAAATATAATATAAAATACTTTTTTTTTAATTTTTTGGTTATGGCATAACCATCTTTTGCATATGTAAGAGTTAATATATCTGATAAACTTATTTCAAACATTTTGATGAGGGTATATGACAAACCGCATTTAACTTTAATGCATGTGCATTAAATAATTAAATTCGTAATTTATAGTTATGAGCGTTTTTATTTTATATCATGAATTCTCGCCTATCGCATCTGGAGCTTAAATCTAATTCAAGGATAGTGGCAAATTCCTATTTAAAACCCACAATAAACCTGTTATATGCAACTGGACAAGTATTAAGAAGTGAATTTAAATTAAAATACTAAAACACAAATTTAAAATATAGGATACCAACATGTCTATATACTTACGGGGCTTGCAGGATAATCGACTTCGTCTGCTTCACCGCTTTTGTCGCATCAGTCGTAAATGTCACTATTTGTTGATAGCCATACCATGCGTACTAATATGCGACAGCAATAAAATTATAATCACTTCGCGGTAGAACGTATAATCAAAGCCGTTGAGAGTTGGTATATGTAAGTAGTGTACTTATATGCGCACCAAACCACCATTTACCTGCATGATACGCGCGTGTGCATAAATAGCCGAGAAGTTTATGTAAAAGATGTAAAAACGGCCATTTTATTACTTGCATTAAGTATGGCAGCACAACCCTCAATTACAAATCGACATGGCCGTGAGAGTTGTTATTATTTTGTCACCCGAATATGAGCGCATGCATAACAAAGCACATCCGACTGTTTGACTTGTGCCTGTCAAATCAGTAAATATATGTGTTCTCGGTTGGCTTCCAATGGCCGAGTCCGGAATAAGTAAATTACAGAGGCCGGTATAATATCGGTTACATATGGCCGCTCTCACTCGTTATATTTCGTTCTGTTGCATCACAAGACAGGCAGAAAAGAAAAAATAAAACACTTAATTGTATACACTACTTACTGGGGTGTTTTGATTAAAATGTCACCTTTCTACTTAAATTACTTAAAGATATTGTAATATAATAATATAAAATAATTCTTTTAAAATAAATATAAAAATGAATGACTCTTTGTTGAAATTAAAAAAATATATATAAATGTATCTCATACAATACTAGATTCTTGCTACTTATCGTGTTGTAATTCGCTTTCAAATTTGCTACCTTAATTCGGTAGCTATTACTTATGTTGGTCACCTGAATATCAGCTTTAAATTGAACTAAAAACGGGTTGGTACTGACCAAATAGTTTACCGCCAGATTTTTGATGAAGTGTGCAAGGTTGTAATTCTTAATAAGCGGTGTATTGGATTACAATGCAAAGGAAACACAAAATAAATAGGTAAATTAAATAATCTATTGAAGTAAGTAAATTTTTAACATACAAACGGTGAAAATGGCAAATCAACAAGTAAACTAAACAACAAATAAGCTAAACTAAATAAACTAAAACAACGATTAAACTTGTTTTAACGTTCTTAAAAATTACCTAACTTATAATTATGCAAAATGGATGTCCATTTATATATAATTAAGAACTATATATTAAAAAAGAATTAAATAGGTTAACCGTTCTAGGATTGATCTGAAACTTGAATGGGATTGAAAAACCACAGTTCTTAAATGGATTATAACTACTTAGAAGTTACAACAATATTATAACTGCTGGTCTAAAGGATAGATATATTATTAGTATTATTAACTTACCAGTGGTGTTACGATCCTTAACTTCGGTATCTGTGCTAAAAAGAAACTTGTGTTTATATTTATTACAAACTAACAATTAATACCTACTGTGTTTGTTATTATTTTCTATAGTCTGTGCGAAAAGTCATGTATATATTCCACACATTACCAAAATACCAAAATATATATGTTTTGCTAAAATTTAAATTTAATAGATACTGACTGATTTAATTGAGATAAAGAGTTACTTTAAGTTAGATTGAATTTCATCACTTGATTTATATTTACTGTTTGTTGACTTGTTGTTTCCTCATTTTAAATGTACTTTTGCTGTTTATTTCTGTATATTATTTTTGTTGTTAATTCAAGGAAAGCATTATTTAATCTGTTTGTTATTTCGTTTTAGCGAGCTATTATGATGATAATTATTATTATTGCTATTATTACTATCATGTATATGAGGTGGTAGATTGTGTTGGTGTAAACATTGCGTTATGTATAAAACATTTGTAACAAAGAACGCGAATTTTGATGATTTGAATAAAAAACGAAAAAAAAATTATTATTATTAACACGCGTCTACAATTACAACGATCTCTCTACATTTAAAACTATTTGGGTAAGTAATGTTTTTATAATGTCTTTCGTTCCAATTGTAACGTAACACATCGTAATTGTCTTTTTTTTTTTCGCTTAATTCAGTTCTTAGACACTAAAATATGATAACTAACTTTGAAAACACATTAAATCATAATAACACTCTTTGTGCGCCTCCGTCCAGAAACACTGATTTTGCATTACTATAAATCGGCCGGAAACTTATCATTCTCCGGCCTAGGCCGGCAAAAAGACCACTATTGGTTGGCAACACTATATTGAATTTACTGACATTTCTGCTATTAATTATAGATTCGATGACAGATGACAGAATTCTCGTTACACAATCTCTTAATTAATTCATATTTATTCCATTTCTATTTTCGAAAGATTTTACAGGTAATAAATGGTTAATAACTTTACACACAACCTCTGTAATATGAGCTGGGGTCTTCATTGTCCTTATTATTGATGAATATGTATCAAAACTACCAAGAAAATTAAACCGTCAAAACACTAAGGTATTTTAACCATAGATAATAAATGATTTTAACCCTGATTTCCAATTCAAAATTCATACGCAATATGTATTGCCAACCTGTACTGTTAACTCCCTAGTGTTAATTTCTTTTATTATTTACAACAAAATTAAGATATGTCGGCTCAAAAAATAGTGTGTAACACACGGCCAGACACTCTTTTGCGAGTATTCGCACTTGTGAGGCCTCGGCATCGCCTCGGCCCCACAAACCGTACTCACACTCGCAAAACTATAGTTTCTGGCCTAGTGATGCAAATAACTATATTTTATAACAATTTAAAACTGACATTTTAAAATTACAGATCTCATTAATTTTCTGTTTCTATTGTTCCGTCGCTAGATGACTCTGGCATGACAAGTCAATTTTTAAAATGTTAAATAATTAAATATGATTTGTATCGCAAAATAGGTCACTATCAATATGTAATGATATGATATATAAAAAACTAATTTTTATTTTTCATGCAAATTGTTTTGAATTAAATATGATGAATTTCTATATATTTTCTTAATGTATTTTCAACATATTGTGATATCAAAACATATCACAACCATTAAATTTAATATTACAAACTCAGAACACAGAACAAACCAGGAAAATACAAAATATTTAGATATTAATTTTATTTTAAGAGTGAATTTGAGTTTAAAATTCACTCTTAAAATAAAATTAATATCTAAATATTTTGTATTTTCCTGGTTTGTTCTGTGTTCTGAGTTTGTAATATTAAATTTAATGGTTGTGATATGTTTTGATATCACAATATGTTGAAAATACATTAAGAAAATATATAGAAATTCATCATATTTAATTCAAAACAATTTGCATGAAAAATAAAAATTAGTTTTTTATATATCATATCATTACATATTGATAGTGACCTATTATCTGTGATCCTGATAAAAGATTTTCATTCATTTCGAAAAATATTATTTAGATCGACAAAAAAATCAAACATATATATTTTCCAAATAGATTAGATTAGATTAGGATTGGGGTGGCCTATCGACCTATTTCACCGCGACCTTTTCAGATCTATTGTGATCCCCTTTTTTCCTAGAGGACGCTCTCTAATTTTGCCCTCTTAATTAGGCCTATCATCTTTGAGAGCGGCTTCTTTATGTAGCTACTAGCTGTGGGGTTCACCTCCCCCATTACTAGAAACCTTGTCCTCGCCAGGCCTTCACAATGACACAGCACATGAACTGGGGTTTCTTCCTCCTCTTGGCAGTATCTGCAGGTTGCATCATCTGCCAGGCCTATGTTGTACATATGCCTATTCAGTCTACAGTGACCAGTCAGCAGACCTACAATCATTTTGACAGTCTTCCTGTCTTTATTCAGTAGATCTCTCGTAAGTTCAGGCCTTTGCTCCTTTAGGAACTCTTTTGCCTGCCATTGTCCCGGTGATTTTTGCCACCACTCTCTGGACTGTTTATATATCCATTCATTAATGGATTTTTTAATTTGCGATTTGGTAGTGCCGAAAGAGGGGTCGGCTCCGACGAATGGCCTTGACGAACCTCGCCTGGCTAGCTCGTCCGCCGCCTCGTTTCCTCTCACGCCCGAGTGGCTAGGGACCCAGGCTAGGGTTACTTTCCTTTGGGTGCCCACCTCATTTAGGGCGCTTACACAGTCCCAAATCAGCTTAGAGTCCACGCTTGCGGAGCTAATCGCTTTAAGTGTGGACTGACTGTCAGAGAAGATAGCGACGCTTTTACCCGGTTCGGTACATCTTTCTATCTCTCGGACGCAGTGATGAATTGCAGCAACCTCAGCTTGGAACACCGTCGTGTCTTTGCTGAAGGTTACCGAAAGAGCCTTTTTAGGCTTCTTAGAATAAATACCCGCTCCAACGCCGTAGTCCGTTTTAGAGCCGTCAGTATACCAGTTTGAGTCCGCTCTTACCGGGGCACTTGCCTCCCAGTCCTTCTTATCTGGTATTATAACCTGATATTTCCTATCTAGGTTAGGGGTACGAACCATGGCATCGCATGGCAATCCTAAAAGAGGTGCCTCTATTTTCCAAATAAGGAAACCTTTTTTTTTGTTGCTCTCTCCAAAACCTGAAATCTGAAATCATTCGAATATCCACATAGTCGATCAGGAGCTGAATAGTAGATCCGAATCCTAGAATGCGGATAGTTTTGCATATCCGTGTCTCAATTTTATCGGATATATCACTAATATTAGCATTAATATTTAAAGACATTTGTTATATCCTTATATACAGGGTTCCCCATATTAGACTACCCACTTTGTATTTCCAATAAAATCCTTCTAAGCAGAGTGAGAAAAAATTTTAATACGCTAGTGTACAAGTAATTTTCTTGGATTTACTATTAACTTAAACTTCTTTCGAGCTTTAAAAATCATGTCTTCTCAAAATTCCGAAGCCTGCTGAACTTGACCTGCAAAAGAAAAAATAATCGCATACTTTCTTCGTTTAAATTTAAATCGCATATCAAAATAGGTAGTCTAATATGGAGAACTTTGTATAAGTACAAATATACCATCACCGTTTTTTGTGTTGGTTTAACAAACGTATCTTGAAGATGCGGTGCCACTAAGCAGCTGATCGCAATGGACAATAGTATGAATTTTGCATCTGTGCATCAAGTGCTAATCACTGGAATGAGTATACACTCACTGAAAAAAATATTTCTTTGTAGTTAATAATATTAGGTATATGAAACAAACACTCGTTAACGAGCATGTTAAGTCCCTAAGAAAAATACAGCTTTAACTTGAAAGCAATGGATACTAGCTGAAAAACAAAATTTCTTTTGTGCGTATTTGTTCGAATAATATTACAATTAATATTCAAATAAATATTGAGTTAGATTCACTGCTCACTTTAAAACAGCTTCCCACAAATTTCACTGTTCTGGACGCAGCTTCCAGTAGCAAAGCTAACATCATCAGCAAACAAATCAAATCAGCAAATTATCCTTATTTAGGCATACCTAAAAATTACATTGTATAATGATCTTCTATTTATTCTCCATTGATTGAACAAACTACTTATTAATATAAAGACCAAAAATTTAAGGCTCTACTCCGATAAGCTATTGAAAAGTGCCCCTAAAGCTAAAGAGGTGAAACTAAGGATAAGCTAATTTCGCACACTTAGTTGAAAGTTATGATAATTTTCGCCTCTTTGAAAGGTGGTTTTTTTTTTGGTTTGGTTTGGTTTAAGGACCCAACTTTATTTTAATCTTATACTATTTCATTAAGTTTCAATCAAGTCCAAAGGAAAAAATAAAATTTACAAGCATTTTTTATTCTAAACTACTCAGTAAGCACCATTTCTATTAAAAATTACAATATTTTAGTTTTGTTTTCTGCATTGAAGTGGAAACCGTTAGTCCAAAACTTATAATATAGCATACCTCAACCCTCACAATTTTATAACACGTATCGAAAGTATTTAAATAGGTTTTTAAATTAGAAGTATTCTCAAAATTAACTAATTTTGATTATTTATTTATTACTAATTTTTTTTCTGTTGTTTATTATTATTCGTTGTTCTCTGATTTCAAAATCTACTTAAATATCTTTGATGCGTATTAACATTGTGAGGGTTGAAATATCCAATGTATAAATTTTGGACTAACTGTTACCACTTCAATGGAAAAACAAGAAAAAAAAAAACATAATTTTCAATAAAAGTAATGTTTGCTAGAAAAGTCTGTAAAATTTATTTATTCCTTTTGCATACAGTTCATTGCAACAGCGCAACTGTCATATTGGAAACTTACTTTCTAGTTTTGGCCATATTCATTTTGAAAGAATTGACGAAATTGTTTGAGTATCAACCATATTTAGAGATTTTATTTCAATTGAGCTACTAAAACCGAAAAAAATGGAAATACGGAATTTATTTGAAAAATATTTAAAAAAATTTTGATTTTTAATTTCGTTTAAATATGTTTACAAAAATTTGCATACGGCCTCAGAATCAAATTTGAAGCAACTTTTTCATATAATTGTTTTGGATATCATGTCAACTAGTCTCACTTTTGGCCGATTCATTGCAATATTTTTTTAAATATACCTACCGTCATACTAGTCGTCATGTGACGAGCGTCAAAATAAATTTTGGGTTTCTTAGTAGTGTTGTGAGTATCCGAATTAAAATATTCGTGGATTCCGATTATTGAAATATTCGGATGGTCCCGATTCTAAGAATCCGATTCGGAATCGGATGATTCGGTATCGGATGATTCCGATTATAGAATCCGATCCGGAATCGGATGACTCTAAATCCGTAAAATTTGTACAACGATTTTATTCCGAATGAGAAGCATCGGAACTTTTAGATCGGAGTATTATTCCGATTATTGAAATCTTCCAAGTATGTACAACATTATACCGAGTATGTTTTATGGAATATGGAGTCGGAGCATTATTACGAGTATCATGGCCTTCCGATTCGGGTATTCCGATTATTGAAATCATCCGAATATTTACAAAACTAGTTCTTAGACATGTTGAGCCTACTCCAAAAAGAAATTTTACCATATTTTAATAATAAAAAATAATCCCATATGTTGTAACATTTATGTCGATCACTGTATGTATACAGGGTGTTTGAAACATCGTTTAAAGATTTTAAGGGCATGTAGTACGATCGAAAATAAGGTTAAAAGTCATAATAAACATATGTCCACAAATTAACTGTTTACGAGATAACAGCGATTTTATCGCAAATGCAGAATAAGTTTGCTTTAGCGGTTTTTATTAAGATGTTATTGTATTTTAACAAAAAATAGATTATAACTAAAGAAGATGTTCAAAATGACGTCCTTCCATTTCGACACAGGATCTACATCTGCTTTCAAAAAACAACGATTTTCTCGTATTATCTGGCAACAGTGTTCTATTCGTTGGCGCAACTCTGGAAGATCGTTTACCGGTGTTGCGTACACTAAACTTTTCAAATAACCCCAGATACTAAAGTCCAACGGGTTTAGATCGGGAGACCTCGGAAGCCAAGCAATGGGACCTGCTCGCCCTATCCATCTCCCAGGAAATTCATTGTTAAGATGTTCCCTAACAGCACGCGTAAAGTGCGGTGGAGCTCCATCTTGCATAAACCAGAGGTTCAGTCTTAGATTTATACGTAAATCTTCCAAAAGTTCAGGTAAAGTATTTTCCAAGAACTCGAGGTATGCAGGACCTGTTAAGCGTTGTGGCAAAACAATCGGTCCTAACAACCGTTCCCCTATCATGCCTAACCAGATGTTTAGAGAGAAACGTTGCTGGTGCCGAGCTTCAACGGTAGCATGAAGATTCTCGTCACACCAAAGGTGATTGTTGTGGAAATTAAATATCCCATTTTTAGTAAAACCAGCTTCATCAGTGAAAAGGATGTTATCAGCGAAATCTGGCCGATCAGCAGCTGTTCGCAAAAACCACTCACAGAAAGCCCTTCTCGCTTGATAATCCGGAGCAGTAAGGGCTTGTACCCGTTGGATATGGTACGGGTATAGGAGTTGCTCATGAAGAGTTCTCCAAACAAGATTGCTGCTTACACCCACTTGAGTCGAAATTCTTCTAACACTAGTTTCGGGATTTTCATCAATAATATTCAAAATTCGATCTTCTATCTGTGGAGTACATGCTAATCTCTGCCGTCCAGTATCAGAAGACGGCTTCTCAAACGAGCCAGTTTCTCTTAGTCGTTGAAACACCGTCTGAAACATCACATGCGAAGGCAGTTGGCGATCAGGAAACGTTTCAGCATAGAAGCGACGTGTTTGTAAAGAATTCCCATTAGCACGACCGTACATGAACACCATATCGCTCATTTCAGCATTAGAATACGAAACCATTGTAATTGCTACAAATTGTACAAAACGTCAAATTAAACTGTCATAAAACAGTAGCTGATAACCTACCTGTTTACTGGGATATGTTATATCCATGTACTACTAGGAACACTCGCTGTTATCTCGTAAACGGTTGATTTGTGAACATATGTTTATTATGACTTTTAACCTTATTTTCGATCGTACTACATGCCCTTAAAATCTTTAAACGATGTTTCAAAACACCCTGTATATAAACGATCAACATAGTATCAGCTACATACATGGTATTAAAGAAGTAAAAGACCCAGTTTTAGTATCCTTTGTTGATCATGACTTCACACAGAGTCAACATTAACATTTTCATTATCGATAATATGCCATCAATATATAAATTAACACTCTCCCTTGTGGAACGCCATTATTTGTATTTAAGTGATGCTTCAACACGTTTCGAAGAAATACCAAGTACCTTAAACTGTTATTATTTCATTTCATAAAACCAAGGCACCATCACTGTGAATACAATTTCATCTTAATACAAATCGTTTTGTATAAATTATCAAGCTCCCATTCGATAATTTAAAAACATGCAACGTAATTTGATGCTGCACTGTGTACTTAGTGTATAATATCGCTCCAGATAAGTAAGTAAGTGCCTTATTAAGCAGTTTCCGAAAACAGAAATATCATCCGTGTGAAATTCTAAAAACGTACGGAATACTGATTTCAACGAAAACATTAACAAAATTACTCTTATTAATTTAACGAATGCATTCTGTACGTATAACATTAACTTAAGCGGAGCATGATTTCATCTTAAAATCACAAGAATTTTCACCAGAAGTTTTATAGGTGTTCGCAAATACATGCGAACGTAGCAATTTTATGCCGTACTTTAGCTTTAGCTTCTTGCAACACAGATAGTTCCGGGAAAAGCTACAGTTAATTTTTTAGTGTGAACGATTTTTTCTTGAAATCAATTGCAATGGCGTTGCCTCTGTGAAGAATATGTTGCCTCACAGTCGGTTTATTTAAATACATTTGCGCTAATTTTAAATACGTAACGTAAAGTTACGATTGTAATGTTATTACACTTCATTAGAAGTGGTCTTTAAAATAAGATATGTTATCATATTGTTCAAACAACAAAGCACAAAGTTCATTAGGGAGGATTTACTTCAGAAAAGAATTATTTTGACCATTTTCATATGTGGAAACGATTGTTTTTTCCAATATTTAGTATTTATTATATGGTGTGGCTTTCACAAAACTTAGTTACTTAGGATTTATTGTCCAACACAAAGTTCCTATTAGCTACAAGACACATATACAATACTAAATGAAATATACGTTCAGGAATATAACAATGGTGCAAGATAATAATAAATATAACAAATCGAACAATTAAGTAATCTAAATAATTTCTAATTAACCTTTAATAATTCTTCAAATGCTTAAAATATTATTTTGGGAATTAAATCTTCATAACGAAAGAAATATTTGTTTTTTCTTTTAATACCTGACATTTAATTCATGCCACTACGTAGGTATGTTTCGTCAAAAATGTTTTGACGTTTTCAAGTGTATCAAATTTGTTCTGTGGTTTTTTCTTATTTCTTCATATGAGAAATGGCTTTGAAAAGATTATATGAAATGATTTTATCCAAGGTGTCATAGAAATGATCATTATCTATAAATACACAAATCAGCGACATGTTAAGGATTATTATCGTCTTTGAATCTGTAATGTTTGACTATCTAAATTAGTTATGCAACATCATTTTTGTCCTTATCCTGATCACTTCTTGTTTCTTCAAAAAATAATTTCTGTACAGTGTAACTTGGATTATCCGTGCCGCGGATTATCCGTGCGCGTATGCTATTTCAATTATTCAATTACCCGTGCATAGGCACCGTTTATGTTTGCAGCAGTAGATTCGTATTTTTATCCATATTAACTAATTAGGTATATATTATGGCCTGATAAAAAGAAAGAAGAAAGTTTCAACTATAGCAGGTCAAATATCCCTTTTGCAATATCACCATTTTGTGTTTGGCCTTAGAGTATGAAA